>OX371223.1:134832663-136153288 GCA_947310385.1 Nephrotoma appendiculata | reverse complement strand
TTCGTATCGCATTCAGGAATAGGGTAACAGATCATTTTAAATATTTTACCGGAAATGGTAAGTTTTGATAAAAAAAAACTCCATTCAAAAAAATTCAGCATCTCTACAGTCCAGGAGGATTGAAAATTCAGAACAAAACTTCATACTTAAACTTTTTCCATTAATTGAAGTGAAATTTAGTGAAAATTTGTGTACTGCAAGTGGCAGCTTCAATGGTTTTTGGTGTTGTTTGATGTTTCGATGTTGAAAAGGTTAGCATGTACAAAAAATGACACATAGAATTAATAATTTCCAACCAAAAGTCCGGTAAGTTTAATTTTTCGCTTTACAAACCATGAGTTGTATTCGAGATCTAGGAGTCTCCGGTTGTGGGCACAGTTTTGTTTTTGATGCATAAATTTCCTTTGAGTCTATATTACGCGGTGATTTGGATATCACTTAAAAGGTAGAAATTTTAGTTAACTGTTTGCTAAAGTAACTACTTCGATTCCGTCAACTAGAAAAATTTTACGACCAATTTCGTGAAGTCATCTTTTTGGCAAAAAAAAATCGTAACCCGTTGTGGGCGCTCTGCGAAAATTCGTTGAAAATGGGAATAGTTGAAAAAACTCATGTAATTCTAAAAAATTCGAGGTTTATTAATTTGGCAAAAATAACAAAAACAGGCTTTTTAAAAAAGTTATTTATCGTCTTCCTCATCTTCCAAGTCAGAAACACAATGTTTGCATGTGAAATAGCTGGAATTAATGTCAGCGCACTTCAAATGCATGGGCTGACCTGTTGCACTTGATGGAATTTGCCTTGGTCAACTTCGATGGCAGGAGCTCAAACAGATGATGCAGAAGTCGATATCATCAGATGGTTCTTTTCTTTAGAGCGTTTGGGCGGCGGTTTGCTATGTGCAGTTACATTTTTTTTACTCTTCTTCGGATAGCAGACGGCTGCTCGCTTAGCGGCTTTCTCCTTTAAAGCAGCAACGCTTCCTGGAGAAGTATGCATGGTGATTTTCATCGTTTTACGACCATGATTTGGTGGCCAAGACTGAAAACCGGCTCGTTGAAGACGCTGTAGATGTGGAAGGTTTTGGTGTGGACACTTTCACTTCATGTACAATATCTGTCCGAAGAAAGTCGATTCGATGCTGCTCCTTCTCGTCAATGCGGTCCTCAGAGCTAGCTTCTTTCACATTCCGACCGCTTCAATAAAATCAACATCAGAGTAGATGTCTGGGTCGTATGGATGAATTCCGGATGCTCTGAAGCCGGATTTAATAATTTGGGTGTCAATGCAAGATCAAGAGTTTTACAGACAAAGCCAGCAATATGACGAATCTCCATTACTTACTAAAACAACGAGATGGGAATTAAAAATTTGTAATCGAGAGAGCAAAGTCATACCTTGTTAGCAGTATTTTTTGCCATGCAGAACACTGCGACTTGTAATAGGTCTATATCGGTCATCAAATAGACACATCCAGTGGCTGTAGTTTGTGGCAAACAGTGCGGCCGAAAATAAACAATATGCACTCGGCGATATCGATGACTTCAATTGATAGATGCGAAGCATGGTTGTCGAGAAGCAACAGCACAGGGGAAGCTAACGAAGGTTTTGCGAAATTTATAAAATGGTGCATATAGCACACAAAATCGTGCTGGCACATCCAGCGAGAACCATTAGCATAACCGGCACTCCCATCAGAAACGTTATCGAAGAAGATGGTCTACATTTTTTTTCTTGAAAAGAAAGTATGGTGGTACACTGTTGCCAGCAGCGCTTAAAGTTAAGGCCATTGTCACCATCGTTCCTCTTTCAGCGGCTTCAAGTTTTCCGACGCGTCGCATACCCTTCATTGCAATCACCTTCCTAATTTCTGTCGGGACCGTTGAAAAGCCGCTTCCATCCATGTTCTAAATATTCGTTGCTTGGAAGTGATATTCATCCATCAAATGTCCATAGTATTGAAAAAACTTCTCGACGTTTATTACGAGGTCCGTTGAACTAGCTCAGGGTGGTGGCGCATAAAATTGTAATACCAATGTATGCCCGCTTTCTCGTCGTCATTCCAAATTGGCGGATATTCACGCAGCACAAAATGATTTTCATGAGAAGGAAAGAAAGAGTAAACATAAACTCACCATAATTGATGGAATCCGTTGGTAGCATTCACGAACGAAATCCAACAATACAGCATCTTCCACAGATAACAAGTCGCCAAACATCTCTTCCGTTTTATGGAGATAGCGTTGCAAACTGTTCCGCGCAATTTTATAGTTCGTCGATTTAAAGTGCTTTTTTTAAATAAGCAAAATCCTTTTTGACACGAACCAGCGCATCAAAAGTAATTAAAACTGATTCAGTTGACTTCTTCTGTTGTCTTGTCTAAAATGCCTTAAAATACGTTAAAATGTGAAATGAAAAAAAGAGGGTGCCACAATCGGTTACATTTAAGTGCCTACAACCAGGAATCACAACCATTCTCGAAGTAATTAAAAAAAAAATGTGATGCTTCGTGATTTTGAAATAAATCGATGAGGCATCAAAAATCACAACGAAAATACTGTAGATTCATTTCGATTTATCGCACTTTTAAAACATTGGAAAATTACAATTGCGTTGATTTGTACGGACTTTTTCTTCAATGTGTTCGCACCGAATGAAAAAGCTCGTCCCTTCACTTCGATATTAGCTAGAAAACTGCGTCCTGAAAAATACAAATATGGCAGCAGTCAGATCCGCCCAGGGGTGCCCATAACCGAAGACTCTCCCCTATGTATACATTCGTGGTAAAAGAAAGTCAGGTGAGTGTTGGTTACAACATATTCACCCCTCCATTGTTTACTTACTTTAAGATAAAACTAAGGGTTTCGTAAAATGTTAAATAATCCTGCTTCAGCGCAATACAAAAAACTATATAGAATATTTTATTTATATGGTATAAGATCCCTTAGTGCATTTATTTAGAATGAGTTTCTTGAGAGCAATCCATCCATATTTGGAGTCTAAATAAAACTATCTGTTTCAATCTTATATTTCAAATTATTTGTCACTATAATTTACTATATGTTCCAATTGTAACTAAAGATATGCGGAAGAGACATTAAACTTCCGATAATAAATTCATATATGCAAATTTTACGAATAGTTTATCGCATTTTTGTTACAACAGTCATGTGAAGATATAATTGTCTTTAAGTTACATAATTGTGTATAGCCCACAAAAAAATTTTTTTTTTTGACATTTTCACAGATTTATGAGAAAAGTAAAAAATTAAAGTCGGATATATGACATACGGATCCACCAGAGTTGTTTCTCTATTTTGCATGGTTGAATAACTTAAATAATTTTTATTTGTCATAAGTATTGCGAGATTAGACCACCTACCTTTTTATAGTTTTTGGTATTATGATTTTTAATTGGGGCTCGTCGCGCACTATCGTTTCCTTATACACACGTATTTCCACCTTTATACACAACCAAGTCGTCCAACTTTCTTTTTAATTTATCGTCTTATATTATTTTACGTTTTTGATTTTCGTCATATGATTACAATGTTGTCCAAATTGAATTAATAAATAAAATGTCGCTTAAATATTTTCTATAATTTTAAGCAAAGTGCATTTGGTAGCTTTTTGTGGCAGTTCGCTTTACGTAATATGCAGTAAAAGGGTTTACCTCTCATATCATCATAAAATATATATAATTTTTGATGCCGCACAATTAGCATACGATTATAAAAAATTTCTTTTTGGTTACGTCGATTTTGATTATTGTCGCAATATTGTAGCGGTTAAAATAATTTTCCAATATATGCGTTTAACCCGTTATGAGCAAAGTAATTAAAAGACGTTAATGTATATAAATATATTTTGTATTTTTGTCATTAAATTGTTTATTGGGGGATCGTTAACGATAATGATAAAATATCCATCACTTATAACTATTAGTGCTTAGCCATTTTAAGTTAGCAAAAATTGTGTTGATGCGACGTGCTAATTTTTGCGAAAAGTTTGATCATCTAAATTATATTCGAAAGTTGTGCATTCGCAGACGACGACAGCATTTGGGTGAAACTTTATATCAATTTTAATTAAGATCTATTATTAGATCATTAGACGATGTTGTTAATAAAATGGTCAACAAAAATATAAAATGGACTGTAGCACTAACCGCACATTTATTGTGAAATAAAATAAATTCTACTGTGTATGTCACGAACAATGTTTCATGAACAGCTTGAACGGAATTACTAAGGTTGTCACAAGCCAATTTAAGTTTTTTATTCTCGAAGTTTTTTGTACTCTAAATAGTTTTAATTCTGTCGAATTTTTATTCTAATTTTAATTTCGACTGTATTTACACACTGGCAATGATAAATCTTTATTCGCCTTTACTGAAAATAATCTTAGAATAAATTTCCAAATACTAAATAAACACTTAAAAACACTATTCGGTTACAGCACCTCCATAAAAGCTAGCCCGAATTTTCAGCCCGAAATTTTAATTTTTTACTTATGGCAATACAACTTCTGTCATGACACAAAATATAAGCAAATTATAACTATAAAGCAAATTTGTGTCACACGCAAATTTTATAACTATTAGATTGTGTATTAAATAAATATCAAACTAATCGTGGCTCCTAAATTTTCATAAAATTAAGAAACACTTTATTACTGCTGAAACATCGAAGTAAAAAAAAAATTAATAGGTCAAGTGTCCAAAAAAAGTTGTAAAAATGTTTTCAGTAGAATTATGGGAACCAAATTCACTTGACCTTGAGCACTTGACCTATATCACCGGAATTGCCAAAGTTTTGACTAGAAACCGACAGAATTTTGGAAAAATTCTATCTGGAATTATCTAGATATAGTCGTTTGAATCTCGACTCACAGGCGATAGATTCAAAAATCCAGATAGATTCAAACGACTATATCTAGATGATTCCAGATAGAATTTTTCTACAAATCTCTTAGTTTGTATAGTCAAAACTTCAACAAATCTTGCTAGATTCATATTGTTTAATTACGTAATCCTAATTAACTTTCCACATTGTCGTTTTCATGTTAGGTTTGGGCTGGCTAAGTTTCCCAACAATTGAAGGGATAATTTAAAAATACCTAAAAGTTATACATATTTATAATTTTGAACTGTCATAACTGATTTCCATGACACATTTTACTGTCGCGACAGTAATATTTTTTCGGGCTTGGATATAAATTTTTCTCGATAGTTATAGTTTAGTTTAGAATTGCTAGTTATAGTTTAGTATTGCTAACGGACTTTTTGAAGTGAACATCGGTAGCCCGATGGCTAGCTTTATTAAAATGAAAACGAATGAATTTTATAAATGTTATTACATTGTATCATGATACTGTTTACTGTCGCGATAGTGACATTTTTTCGAGCTGGGATAGTGAACTCACGATAGTCATAGTTTAGTGTTACTATCGCTTTTTTCGGGCTGAGTATCGGACTAGCTTCATATACATGGGGGTACAACCACAAAAGTTGAAATGCTCCCTAAAAAAATGGAAGTTCATATATTGTACTAGTTTTCCCAGTATCAATGTGAATTGTGGTATCGACAATCAAATTTAATTTTGGATACCACATCACCCAAATGTGAATTATATGTTTTAAACATTGTTTTATTTAAAAAGTTAACTTTATTGAGATACAAGTTTAAATTGGATGGTTGTACGTTAACAGCAAATACGTAAGTAAAATCTATGTTTTTTTTCATGTCCGAAAATGCCAACAAAAATTGCCTCAGTAAAACATTACATTTGATTAACGGTTTAATCTCTATTGCCGATAAGCAAGCATTATGCTATAAAATTAAAGCAAAATGTCTAAATTTTATGTTTTATAAGTTTTTGCAATCTATATCAATTACCACTAAACAATTGATCGCAATGTCATATTGACATAATAACAATAATTTTGTTGTTTACATAATGTGAATGTTAAAAAAAATTAATAATTTTATACATTTCTCAATACTTCTTCCAACTACGCTCTTGATATAATTTTTAGTAGACTTGAGTGCAGCTGTCCATAATTCTCCAAAATGGGGAGAATTAAGGATGGAATGAATAAAGAATGGATAAAGTTCCATGTTATGTATGCGACATTTAGAAAAATATTCAAAAATATTATTAGATGGATTATTGGTTTTGATTAATTTGGCAAACATTTATGTTCATGTCTCGGCGTGTTGCGTGTGCCGGGTGACGTCACACGTCGCATATGTAAATCCACCTTTAAGCGCGATTCTAAATAATAAATTGTATATAGTTAAATGTTTAGTACCAGGGGCCGAGCTTCGCTCAGTGAAAAGAAAGACAGTTTTTTAATTTCTTTCGCAAAATAACTTTAATTTCATTTTATTTTATTCGGCTGAGACATAAAAATCGATGTTGCCGAGGTAACCGTCTTCGCTGTCACTATCAAGACTTAACAGAAGTTTCATTAGGAGCGTTCAATGCTTCTTTCCACACAACATTATACGAGCGACGTTTTTTTCAGGTGGTAACAGAACTTTCAAGCTATTTGAGATTTATGCACGGTCATCGCAACGCTGGTCGAAGCGGAAATTGATGTCGTTGTATTTTACGTCCAAGTTGACCTTTACTGGAGTCGAGCGTAGCTCGCATAACGAATGCCATTCACAGTAAGAAGATCATCAAAAAATAAAAGCATTCTGGTTCAACAACATAATTTACGTTGTGTATTCGACCAATGACACGCAATCGACGGATTTGCGGTTCCCATGTACTAGTTTTTCCATCCCATTTAAAATGTTCGGGCATTTGCCAATAGTAGAAGCAATTCTGGTTTATTTGCATTTGCTTCAACGCCTGGTTATTATTGCTGAATTATACTTTAACAGGTTTTATTGGTGAACGAGAAATGTCGCTGCTACTTATTAATAATTATAAGCTTTAATGTTTTACACTGTTTAGTATCTCGAAGTCCTGTAATGATACTTTTGATTCTGGTTAGTACTATTATTATATACTAATTATTGATGGTTTGAATTTGAAAATTTTATTTAATATTTTTCAGGAGAATTGAATTAATTAATGATAATTATTACGTTAAGCTGTTTTAATATAATTAGTTAATGCTTCATTATTTACCATTCTTTTAGTATTCCTAATAGTAAAAACCATCACTGAAAATATTTTAAGTTTTATTGCAGATAATTTAATATAATTTTTAGGATTCTGTTTGCTGAGATTTATAGCATATTTTAAATAATTGTGCTGTCTTGTGTTAACCGTCTTACATTACATTTCAACTAACAATTTACTAACTATTGACTACTTAGGTGTCTGAAACCGGGTCAATTTCCATAATAATTAATATACCATTCCTATCCCTCCATCTTGTTATGTGTAAAAGAGTGTGCGGATGGGCCCGGCGTCAACCGGGAATCTTACTTAGGTTTGGTCGCACATTCCAATCAATCAATCAATCAATCAATTTGCTTCAACGCCTGGTTATGGCGAAAATACGCTTCTAACATAGAACCTTTTTGTCCAATATCTGCCAGATCATCTTGGGCTTGGTCAATATCTTACATTCGATATTGACCACGTAAATGAATATTCAAGCGCTGAACGATATGACTTTTTCTTTGGATTTCATGGCCAAATAATCGCCAGCATGCTTCAGGTGGTGCAATGCAGCGACCTTCCACATAGATGTCTGCTTCATTATATAGTAAATCAAACTCCGTTGATTTTCAACAACGTGTCCTTTGTAGATGTATTTATATATAATATTTTACCGGACCTATCCTGCCAACATATTCAACATTAATGTGACATTGGAATTTTTTCAGCAAATAAGCATTATATAATATGTGGCCACATGACGATTATCTCGTGCAACTCGGCGATTATCCTTATTTTTTCGATATACTGCAAGTTCATGTGAAAATTCTTTTCGATTATTTTGGTCCAATTTGGGGTCATAACGACGACGATATTTTGATTTTTCATCATCCGCTAGAGATGTTTCTTCTTTGAATTGCATTGGAAAGCCGAAGCGGCACTGCAATTTTCCATTTTTATTGACCATACATGTATCATCTGGATTTAACTCCACTCAGCACGGATTATGAATGTTCCACTTTAACACTAATTCTCGCAGTTCATCAGGGTCGTCGGTATTTGGAATTTTAGCTGAAATTAGATCATCAATTTCTTCTGGATTATGGATTCGAACTTCAGGATTCATAATCAACAGCAAATGTATATGTGGTAGTCCACGTTTTTGAAATTCACTTGTATACACATATGCGGCCTCTCTCTCTCTCTAGCTTCACATCCCATGAAGGGATTTTGCCGCCCGCACTATGGTCCTCCAGCCGTCTCGGTCCATCGCTCTCGACCTCCAGTTTCGACATCCTACCCAACTAACATTTTGCCTTATAAAATGTCTTTTAAGAATATTTTTCACTTAAAAGAGCCCTAGAATAACATTCTCCAAGAATGTTTAAAACTGAATACTTATTAGCTTCTTGTCAAAGAAATGTCGATTTATAAACTATATTATATTCTTACATGTCATTTTTACACCTTGCCAGATTCTGTTGTAAAGCTGTTTCTTACACCTCACTTAGTATACTCTTATTGTTTTTAGTGGAAATTTTTCTTAGCCAAGACATATTTAGTCTTACAGTGCTCTTAATTTCTTTCTTTATAAGTGTTCTGTAGGATTTCTATTGAACAAGAGTTTTATAAGATTAAAACATAAACAAATCTTTATGGGGAACGCTATAAGATTTATTGTTTAAATTCTTTAACAAGAGCCTTTAAAGTGTGTTTCTTTTAGAAAATATGACATTTGTTTGAGTACCGCAGAAAACAAAACTTAATGATCGACTTAACTCTAAAACTAATTAATGTTATAAATCGATTGTTAGATATACATATTACTGTTTTATTCAGTTTTTTTATTTCAATAATATAGTAAATATGTCTCTAAATATAAGCCAGTGGCAAAATATTCTCCTAATAGTCTTGGATAAGTTCTCTTAAGAAAAACTCATACCTCTCCCTTATTACATATTTACTTTATTCTTACATAGGATAAAGATAAAAATATTCTTTAAATACTCTTAGATGTTTTCTATAAGAAAAACTCATACTTTTCCCTTATTACATACTTACTATATTCTTACATAAGAAAATAATTAAAAATATTATTTTAGGTGACATTTCTGTCAGTGGCGAGCTCAGGGTAAACGCATTTAATTATTTGGTGATAAAGTATACAAATACACAGTATTGCAACAGTATAACCGAGTTGTTGTATCAGGTGAATCTGGCCAAGTCCAGGACATGGTGTAGAATTTTTTACATATTTTGCTGGTTAATTTATATTTATTTCTTCAATTTTACCGAAGTATATAAACTCAAGCCGACCCTGGAAACTAATTTAAACGTTTTCTTACGAGACACTTATAAGATATTTCACGTAGAATGTCATTTCGTGCATATTGGTTTAGGAATTTCCATTATGGAAAAAGCATCCATTTTATAATTTTTTAGAAATTTTTTTTTCAAATGGAATATTTTTGTATATTTTGGCAATTTTAGGAACTTAGCAAGTGCTTTTATAGAGTTTCCTCTCATAACAAGTACTATGTACTATTTTAATTAGTCCATTTTATGATATTTGTTTTTTTTTATAATTTTTATTTTTTAAATAATAATAATTCTTTATTTTATTATTCGAATTTTTAAGAGCGCAAAAAAATTAGATCTGGTAGCTATTATTTTTAATTGAAAAATTTGAATTCGCAGCTAAATTCTATGCTAATTTCAATGTAAATTTTAATTATATAAAAAGCAATTAATTTTTCAAGCATTATCTGTTTTAATTTAATTTATCTGTTGTAATTGTCAATGATAATAACAAGTTTGTTATAAAACTGAATTAAGAATTATTAAAGTTGTATAATCCTATAACATAATTTCCAAAGATTATAACAATATAGGAATACAACGTCAGTCTTAAAACGCTGATACATAAGAATTTATATATTCTGATAACAAACTCACGAAAGACTACTCTCTGACTATTCTTATAACTTATATCATTCTTTCACAAGAAAGATAAGGCTTATATGATACTTATATACACCTTATATGTCACTTATTTTAACCTTATATGCCCAAAAAGTTCGCCAGAAGACTCTTAAAAGTTTAATATAAGATGCATTTTAACTCTTATATGACGCTCATAAATTTCAAAATTGTTAGTTGGGTAGTGCCTGTAGATCTTGTTCGACGTCGTCACGCCAGCGCAGTCGGGGTCTTCCTCTACGACGCACACCGGCTGGTTGTTGATGGAACACTTTATTGGTCATCCGTTGTTGTAGGGACCTTGCAACGTGGCCGAGCCATCTTACTCGATTGGATTTGATGAATCCGATAATATCGCAACCTCCAAGAATTTGCTTTATCTCGTGGTTCATGCGAATCCGATATTCATTGTTCGCGACTTTAATAGGACCAAAGATGGAGCGAATGACCTTCCTTTCGAAGGTAGATAATAATCTACAATCATTAGTGGTCATGGTCCAGCTCTCGCTTCCGAAAGCCAGCACAGGTCTTATGAGTGCTTTATAAAGTGCGAGCTTGCACGACTGCGATAGATGTCTAGATCGCAATAATTTTGATTGGGCGTAGAAAACTCGATGTGCGGCAGCGATTCGGGCTTTTATATCTGCCTGCATGTCATTTGATGATGTTATAACTGACCCGAGGTGTTTGAAGTTTTCAACGCGATCAAAGTTATGGTCGCCAATTCCGAGATTTCCCATGGAGATGTTCCTGGGTGTTGATACAAATTTGGTTTTGTTACTGTTCACCTTCAAACCAAGTCTTCTTGCGCAGCGATCGAGCGGCACGAAACTGTCTTTGATATCGCTAGGTCTTCGGCCAAGAAGCACGATATCATCTGCATATCCAAGAATTTGGCCTGATTTATTGAATATACAGCGCGAAGTTTCGATGTTGCTTTTCCTCACTACGTACTCAAGCGCCAAATTGAACAGCACAGGCGCGAGTGCATCTCCCTGTCAAACACCAGATGTTATTTCAAAGGAGTCTGACACAGTTCCTTCGATTACAATTCTACATACAGACCCAGACGTTGTTAATTTGCACAGAGAAACGAGTTTCTCTGGAATTCCTAGGCATATGAGCGCGGCCCAAAGGTTATCGCGGTTTATACTGTCATATGCCTGCCGGAAGTCTATATATAATTGATGTATGGTTATGTTGTACTCCCAACATTTTTCCAAGATCATCCTCATGGTGAAACACTGGTCAGTGGTCGATCGGTTTGTACGAAAACCACACTGATAGTCGCCAATGATGTTTTCGGCGAGAGGGATGAGTCTGGCAAGTACAACATTAGCCAACACTTTGTAAGCAGTGTTCAATAGAGCTATACCACGATAGTTTTCACATTTAAGACGGTCGCCTTTTTTATGCAACGAACATATGAGCGCGGTCTTCCAATTCTCCGGCAACTCTTCTTGGTCCCAAATACATACGATGAGATCGTATAGACTTGTTGCAAGAGTAGCGCCTCCGAGTTTTATTAATTCTGCGGGGATTCCATCGAGACCGGGTGCCTTGCCGTTTTTCAATCGATTAATAGCTGCGTCTACTTCCTCCACTGTGGGATATTCGACGAAGACCTCATCACCTGGAGGAGCTATTGCTCTAATGGGGGTCACGTCGTCATTCCGATTTAGTACATTTTGAAAGTAGGTTTGCCATACTGAGAGAACATCAGCCACGTTTGTTCTCAATTCTCCATTCCCGTCTTTGATGGCTGTACTTCTTGGGTGGAAGTCTTTAGTGAGATTCCTGGCATTGGCAAAACAGTCCCTTGAATTTCCTACTTCCGCTTGGAAGCTGATGTTTTCGATGCATACTCTCATATGATCGTGTTTCTTTTGACGAAGGTATTTAGTCGTGGCTTTCCTGGCGCGGAGATATTCTGCATGTGTGCTTCTAGTGTTGCGAGCCAACCATTTTTCACGAAGCTTTTGTTTATTTGCGACGATCAGGCGACATTGATCATCGAACCAATCATTGCGGGGTCTCGGAGGTCTTCTTCCGATAGTGTTTTGCGCCGCGGTGGTAATGGCTGACTGTATTGTGTGCCACTGCTCCTGGATGGTAGAAGGAGCTTCTTCGTTGTTGCTAGGCCGCTCTAGATAGTTAGTGACAGCTGATTGGTAACTCTGCAGTGACGTTTGGTCTTTTAGAGCATCCACATTCCATCGAACGGTTTTTTGTGCTTGTCTGTTGAACGTAGATGACAGTTTGCACTTATATTTAAATACGACAAGCATATGATCGCTGTCCATATCTGCACCCCTGTAGGATCTAACGTCAGATATACTGGTCGAGTGTCTCTTAGACACCATGACGTGATCAATTTGGTTTTCCGTTCTTCCATCATTCGATCTCCACGTTATTTTGTGGATTCTCTTATGTGGGAAAAACGTACTTGATACAACTAAGTTGTACATTAATGCCAGGTCGGTGACGCGTTGGCCGTTGTTGTTACTAGTTAGATGCAGACTGTTGGGACCAATGTGCGATGTATTTTCTGCACTCCTACCGATTTTTGCATTAAAGTCGCCCACGATGATTTTAATGTCGTGGTGCGGTATGTTGTTGATGACTTCCTCCAGCTCCACAAAGAAGAGATCTTTGATGTCATCAGATTTATCTTCGGTGGGTGCATGTACATTAACGATCGTGATGTTAAACTTATTAGTGCGAAGTCTGACCGTGCATATCCGCATGTTGATCGGGCGGAAATCGATGATGTGGTGCTTCACGCGCCGATGGATGAGGAAGCCAACTCCAAATTCTCCTCCGTTCTGATGGCCGCTGTAGTGAAGAGTGTAACCATTGGTGGTGTCATGGATCCCACTCCCGGACCATCTAAGCTCTTGTAGTGCAAGTACGTCTAATGTGTAACTCTTTGCTTGGTTCGAAAGGTTCTGGAGATCTCCAGGTCTTAAGAGGCTAAGCACGTTCCATGTTCCCATTTTTAAAGCGTTGTCCGTGTACAATTTCCGAGATCGAGTTTGTAATTAATCCGATATGGTAATCCGAGGCCTTTGTTTAGGGTTCATAACTTAAATGGTTTTTATGAGGGAAGGTTGTTGGCCTGCCGCTCAACCCGTTTGTTACGTGTGTGGGTCACGTACTGGTGAAAATCTTAAGGCATCCGTCCTACCTTGAACACATTTATATAGCGAGCCGCTTGATACAAGACAGACGCCCGCTTCAGCCGCTCCTAACATGGAGAACAGACGCTGGTTTGGTATTGGTTTTAGGGCGCCAATAACCCGCCCTGACATGTAGTGTCCATGACTATAAACAGGATTTAGTCTGCTCGTCTCCACTACACCGCCTGATTCATTTAGCGTTACCCAGGGAGCACCGGCGAGGAGGTATGAATCTCGGACTTCAAAATATGCGGCCACCTTTCCAAATAACTGTTTTTTATCCCAATCATTGATAATTTCATCAAATTTTTGTTTCGCAATTCGAGCGACGAGATCGTGACGGTCTTGAGCGGACTGCTGTATGATAACTCCATTATCGGATATAATACGCACTGTTTCTTTAATTTCTGGCCAATCGGGATTACAAGTCATGGTGATGAAGAAATCTGGCGATCCAAGGCAACGAACAAAAGCCATTGCATTTTCGAAATGTTCAGTATAGTAACGCGTTGATCCGGTGAATGTTGATGGTAGTATTAACGGTAGTTGATAAATCGGGTAACACCTGCGTACTGATCGGCTAAAATAGTTGTTTGATTAAATTTGATCGATTGGATGCAATCACGTTCAACTCGAATGAAAGTATCGACGAGATATTGTTGAACAAGTCGTCCACCAAAATGTAAAGTGTTGAAAACTGTTTACAGCAGCACGTTGATTTATATCATCCTCCACTTCTCGCGTCCTCATGTAACTTTGGGCATAAATGTTTTGTTCTCGCAATATTTTCTCTAACAGATCCATTAATTCTGATTCTATAATTTAGAGGATGTACAAGGCGTTCGTCAATATAGCATCATCGGAATCTAAAAAAAATATTTGGCAATATGAAAGTGGTTCGAAATCACTTTGAGTGGTTTGTGTCTGATGTGCCGCCATATTCATTTTGTGATAAACTTGTCCAGCTGCTTTGAAGCTAAAAATGTTACGATACTATTGATGGTTCGATCATCGCTTACGTTGAATGAAGCTAAAGCGAAACATGAGTTTAAGTTTCGGATATGTTTGTGGAACTCATTAGCGAGCGGGTGACGCCGTAAAAAAAGGCAAACCAATTCATTTGGAAACTGTGGAGGTGGCAACACAATTCGACCATGCAAGCAGCAATCTCCAAATGAGTCACTTTTCGTTACTACTCTTTCTTCGGGGAAATGGAAGGCAGTTAGTACATAAACGTTGAAGGGTCCCAATGTATTGTAATTAACGCTGGCGTAGTTTACGGTATCTTTGTAGGTTCGTACTTTATTCTGTGCCATAGCTCGTTGCCGTTGAACATTGCGACGGCGTTATTCTTCTAATCGCAGATTTCGTTGTGCATCATTTTCGTTTGCGATTCGTTGTGATGATTGTTGTCGCATGTCTTCTAACCGCTGATTTCGTTGTGCATCATACTTGGTAAATTGTAACTTATTTTTATTTCACAAAAGTTATTAGTTTTGGTTTTTGATACAATAATTTTCGATGAAAAATTAAATGTCAAATTTAGTGCAACAAATATTTTGTCTTCATGTTTTTTTTTATAAAATTTTTATTTTAATATGACAGACCTTGATTTTCATATTTGCAAGATTTTGACCAGCTTACAATCATTTAGGGAGCAATCGTGCTAGATTTGGAAGATCCATCAAATACATCTCCCCTTAGACATTGAATTGCAGAAAAAAATTAATCCCTAAGAGGTTTGGTGGTTCTTGTAACGGAGTCTCACCACCTTCGAATGATTTGAATACGGTCAGCTAGAAGAAATGATCAGCTTCAATGAGTAGGTGCGCCAATATAGTTACTATCCGTTACAGTAATGTGACGTAATAATAAAGCAGCAGCATCTCCTCGAAGAAGCCGCTTGAGAAGTTGGAACTTCTTAACTGCACTCAAGCTCGGCCACTCCAAGTAGTCCCTACAAAATTATGGGATATGAATTTTTTATAGCGTAATCTTAGAATGGTCACCAATTTTTGTATCATTTTTGCGATTGATTACACCTTGGTTGAGGCTTTTGGAGCGGATGCACATAGGTATGATTGCTTGCCTCTTCTTCATCTTTCGTAAAAATAAGCATTTCCAATTACGTAAATTCCTCCATGAGCTCCCGCGCCGTAACCTCGTGGTCAGCTCGCTCTGATCGGTGAGTTCATGATTCTGATTGGCTCATTGCACTAAATTCGTCATTTTGCACTTGTTTGTGCTGCGTTGCTTATTGAGAGCTGCAAGAATTTACTCCGTCATATCGTATTGTCTCAAGGAAGCTACGCGATCACAACAACAAATAATTTTCACTAATTATTTATTATTAATTCACTTTCCTCAATTTAAGATAAATCACACAATTTTATTTCACTTAAAACATCAATTATTAATTTTTGGTACTGATACTTTCGCGTTTAATCTTTCGCGTACCATATCTCCTGAATGATCTCCTCCTTATGTTCATTGTACTCGTATTTATATACCGATCGAATATGCTAGACTCGCCAGGATTTATAAAGAAGCATAATTTTCGACGGTTCTATTCTAAACTATTATAATCGGCAATACCACAAAATTGCCAAAAACTACTTCTAATGCTACTATTTAAACCTAGATGTCACTAATCTCATTAAAAGTGATATTAATTTTCTAAACCTTAATTGAGAAATTTTCTCTGAATAAATGTCTCGCCCGCGTAGAATTTTTTGCCCGTCAAGGGCAAAATGATGGGGCAAATTCGTATAAATTGGTCACAGTTGACCAAATATTCTGTATTGTTTACTCGAAGTTCACGGGTACGTTTAAAGAAACTATCGAAACTGTCATCTATCAAAATATCCCAATGTTTCTGGCCTAGACCGAAGTTAAGAGTTCTAGGCCGAAGTTAACTTCATAGGAAAAACATTCGAGTACTCTTTACATCCTTGTTTAGGAACTAAAATTGAGATTTATACAATTACTTTGCAATAGAATTATTTTCTATGTGCGCCTAAATATTGGCCACATGTAATGCAAATTAACGTCACACTACAATTAAAATACGGTTAGTGATTCTAGATAATTATTCGAGTTAGTGCACGATGTACGATGTGCATAAAATTTAGACACGGTAATGATATGTTTGTAATATCATCTCTCTCTCTCTCTCTCTCTGGCACTATATCCCATCAAGGGATTTGGCCGCCTCAAATGAGGTTTCCTAATCAGTCATAGTGTTTTTGAAAAACACCTTCCGGAACCAAACCTAATTGAGTCCAAGTGTCTTCTATCGCAACGCATTTGTTAATTAAATCGGTGAGGTCATTTAAATAATCACCGGCTCATTTAGCTTGTACACCACCTTTCATATTACGCAATAAATTAATCAGCTCATGGTCGTATACAGGTTTGACTAACGATAGCATCATCAAATCTGTTTGATAGAAGTCAAAAAAAGGTTCTTTGAATCTCTGTTTCGTGTGTTTTAGAGTGGCTTTAATATCTTCATCTGTGAGACGAATGCGAAAGAGGTGAATGGTTAGAAAGCTTCCTATATTCCCAAAATCATTCGAGTGCTTAGCCTCTTAAAAGTATGCTAAAATTTGCTCCCAGTCTTTCGGTATGTAGTCCATTGGGCAAGGCCATGCTTTCAACTTTATGCAAGAAACGCTCTACCAGAATTTCGTCGTGTTCATCTCCATAAAATATGGTCTTCCAGTTAATAATTTCCACGTAGTCGTTGGAATGTCTTGTAATTATCAATTGGAACCTTAGGTTCGGATCTGTAAGCACCTTCATTACCTTGTCATTTGCAACATTAGATAACCCGACCACTTCCTGAAGTAATTCCGAAGACTATGGTTCACATACTATTAAAGTAAGCCGATTCACTCCAGCCAAATATGTCGATAATGCAGATTCGCCTGGAACAAGTAAAATACATGAACCGAAAATGTCGATAACGCGGATTCGGTTGAAATAATTAAAATTTACAAGCCAGAAAAAGCCGATAATGCAGATCAAAACAACTCATATTATTCGCTTGTAAATATCGGTAAGGCAGATTCGTATGTAAAAATGTTGATAAATAATTATAAAATAAATTTACTGTTAGTGTCAGGAATGAAAATAGATTCAAATGAAAGGTCTTAATGATGGTCACACCTGGAAAAAATTTCAGGTCGTTTTCCTTATTGGGAGTCCGTGAAAACTCGATTGAATGTATCGCACACACAAAACTTGAAAGTTTCTAAAAATTGACTGTTTAAAGTGTCATGACTGGATATTGATTAAAATGAAAGCTCTAAAAAAATATTTTCTCACATAAAATTGATATCTGCATTATCGAGATTATTCGACTGTCATTTACTCTTTTTATAATTAATCTGCATTATCGGCATTTTTCGACTGGGTATTTCTGTAGATTTCTTAACCATTTTATACGTTTTATTAAACCGAATTTTGAAAATTGACCTGAAATTTTATTCAAGCGTCAGCATCAGTAAGGCCTTTCATTTGAATCTATTTTCAGCCATGACACTTTAAACGGTCAATTTTTAGAAATTTTCAAATTTTGTGCGTGCATGTTTTCCCGTTCTCTCCAAACATATATCTATAGATGTATTTTATGTCTTACCGCCCGAAACATCTACTATCACTTAGGAAAATTTGGCTTGTTATACCGTTGGTTTTTAGTAAGAAAAAATAAAAATTGCTAAAATAAATAATTACTTTCCGGGATAAAATTTGTATCTACATTATCGACATTTTTCTCCTGGGATGTTACCGACCAAAATCGGCTGTCATTTTCGTTTGATTAGTTTGAGTCTGCATTGCCGACTATTTTCGGCTGGTGTCGACCAATTTTAATAGGGTATGGTTAACACTTATGTTTAGTTTTCAGCTCCTGTATATACGTCATAGTTTATTCGCAAATATTGAACAATTTGTCTCCTTCAACCGTGACCGACATGGAATTTCCAATACTTTTTAAAAGATCCATTATAGCCGATTGCTTCCGTTAAATCGTTATTGGATTCTAGATAAGACTGTATATCCTTTCTATCCTAGATGTTCGAAAACACACATTAACTACTCTACACATGGTAATCAATACGGGTTTGGGTGCCTCTGTTACGCGCATAACTTTTGGCAATACGCTTTGGACCACGTTACAAGTACAAACATTTAACGGATTTTTTATGCCACGCGTATTCAGAAAATCTTAAAAAAAAAACTGGGTTTTAAAAGTTTAAGTGGCTGCAGCACGTTATCTTCTAGGCGGGGCTAGTAAATCGTTATGTTTAAATTAAATAACTGATAAGTACAGAAGTTAGAATAAAATTGGCAAACTGCGGGGGGACATAGAATTTGTCAAGGTTTTTATATACTTCCTATACACTTTGCGATCTTAATTTTAAGAACTAACAATCATAACGGTATAATCTCTAGAATATATAAATAAAATATCTTTCTTTTCCCGGATGCTGAACATTTTTTATTTTGGGTCATCACAATTATATTGATAAGTGACATTCTTCTGATAAAATATTCTTGTGTAGACAAGAATAATTTAATGTTTGAATTTTGAATTGAATTTGACATTTATAACATTAAATATTAAACATTGCGTAAAATAGTACCTTGGTAATACAAGAAAGAATTCTACGCATTTTATGTCGAATTTTCAAAATAAAAACAATTTGTTTATTTACCATTAAAAATAGATTAAAATATTCTGCACCCTATCTCATGTACGAGAGGTATGATTGTTCTGTTAAATTTCCATATTTGACAACAATTTTCATTCAGAATATTAAATTTAAAATGTTTTTTCTGTTATGCAACGCTAAGAGAATAATAACATAAAATAATAACATACAACTTTTTGGAACGCAGAATATGACCAATTATTCATTTAAGTTTCGATAAAAAAAATTTCAAATTATTTAGTTTTTTATCATAACGACTTGAAAACCTAAAACACAGAGGCGGCCTACATTTAAATATTTTGAATGTGTGACGTCATTAACTTCTTATTAAAAAAATAAATTATGTTATACCAAAAGTTTTTATTAATAGGATTTTGACCACTTCACTTTATGGTCTTAGTAAAATTTTATTTTTTGAATGATGAAAAATATGTCATTACTGGTTAATATAACAGTATCAAGCTAATTACCCTCTTAACTGGTTAATGCACAATAACAAATACACTTTAATCTAAATAATTCATATCGCATGGCCATACAGAAATCAACTGAAATCGATAGTGCGGATTTATAGTGGATTTTTGTTGTTGTTAAATTATTTTTAAGTTGCCCACCTTCACAAGTTGTCCACGAAACTTCGATGATTTTAAGATGATCAATCTAGACGGGTTTAACTGTGTTTATTTTCATAATCAACAAAGTGTGCTCAAGGGTTTGCATTGATAATTTATGTATGTACTTCCATAATTCCAACGAAACCATTTATCTTTTCCTACTACAAGAAGTAAGACCGGTTTTTATATTGAAAACATTTTGGATAATATTTTATTTTGTATCTCTGATTTTTTTTTATTGTTATTTAGTTCTTCCATAAACAAAACTTGTAAGCAATCAAATTAGTTCATGTTTTCTGTTTCGTCCGTCAACACAAGTAAACACAAGAAGCATAAAATGGATTTACTTGTACAAAATTGTACTGCACACAGTGTTGGTGCAGCAAATCAACTTTTTTCGTTACTAATTCAAACTATTTTATCCGCGCAATGTGGTATTTCTCCACCTGAAATGTGGCCTCGCGACTACGGTGATCAAATCGATGAGAACGGTTTGGATGAATATGATTTTATTGTGGTGGGTGCTGGTACCGCTGGCTCAGTTGTTGCGCATCGTTTAAGTGAAAATCCTAATTGGAAGGTGCTTTTAATTGAGGCTGGTGGTGATCCCCCGATTGAATCGCAGGTACGTAAATCTTTATATTTGTAAAATGTTCAAAATCTAAATACAAAAATCTTTTTAGATTCCAGCTATGTTTTTCAATCTACAGAAAACGAAAGTTGATTGGGGATATCATGCTGAGAAATCCGATAAAGCTTGTAAGAGTATGCCAGCCGGTTGCTATTGGCCACGTGGTAAAGTACTGGGTGGCAGTAGTGCAATAAATGCTATGCTCTATTTACGCGGCAACAGCGTTGACTACAACAACTGGGCAAAACTTGGAAACCCGGGATGGGATTGGGAAAATGTTTTGAAATATTTCAAAAAATCTGAGGACAATCAAAATTCAGATTTTGTAGGAAAATATCACGGAACCGGTGGGCCACTTACAGTTGGTCCCTTCGATGGAGATGTACCAATGCGGGAAGTATTGCGGCAAGCTGCTGAAGAATTGGGATATGTTTCAGTTCAAGATTTTAATGGCGATACGTTTGTCGGTTTCACAAGCCTTCAGGGTACGACATTTAATGGATCTCGAATTAGCCCGGCAAAGGCGTTTTTAAGCTCGATTCCAGATCGTAAAAACTTGAATATCATTAAACATGCGCACGTCAAAAAATTAATTATCAGTAAAACTGGACATGTTGACAGTCTTGAATTCAGGCGTAATGGTTTAGATTACTCAGTAAAGGCTCGCAATGAATATATTGTATCGGCCGGCTCAATAAACACACCACAACTGTTAATGATTTCCGGCATCGGACCTACGGATCACCTAATCGAGAAAAAAGTTGAAGTTGTTAAAAATCTTCCGGTAGGGAAAAACCTGCAAGATCATTTGATCGTACCCATCTTATTCAAATTTCATACCGGAAGTTCAAAACCAATTACAAATGAGGAACTCGCTCATGCTATTTATATTTATGCTTTATATCGACAAGGACCACTAGCCGCGCATGGAACTGTTAACTTCAACGGGATGGTCGATACGCTAAATAAAACCGGAACATTCCCAGACATCCAGTATCACTTTTTTTATCAGCGCCAAAATTCTCCTGATCTTCCCAATTTGCTCGAAATGTTAAATTACGAGAAGCGTCTGACGAGAAATATAATTAACGAAAATCAAAAGCACGATGTATTGTTGGTTTGGGTAACTCTATTGCGACCTAAATCTATCGGGCATATTGAGCTCCGCACAAATAATCCATTTGATAAGCCAAAAATATACGCAAATTACTTGGATGACCACGCCGATATTGAAACTTTAATTCGTGGTATTCGCATACAAAATAAGTTTTTGGATACCGCCACTTTTAGTGATCACGAAGCAAAGCGCTATCGCTGGGAACTTCCCGAATGCGATAAACTTGAATTTGACTCGGATTTATATTGGGAATGTTACATTCGTCATCTTGGATCATCTGTTTACCATCCCGTAGGAACAGCAAAAATGGGTCCACTTAATGATGAGACGACTGTGGTTGATTCGAGGCTCAAAGTCAAGGGTATTGAGAATTTACGAGTAATCGACGCTAGTATAATGCCCACCATTGTTAGCGGTAATACGATGGCACCAACGATAATGATCGGCGAAAAAGGAAGTGATTTAATAAAAGAAGACTGGAAATATATTCATCATGAACTATAGCATGGATCTATCCTTGTATAATATTTTAATTGCTGATGTTAATAAAATGAAAATACCATTTCCCGTGTTTTATTTTACTATACGTAATAATCAGGTGTCGTGAGGCTTGCTGTTGTTAGTTTACTAGTTTACCTTGGTCTAAAATTATTCGTGGCTTACAGAGGTGGTACATGGTGTGAGTTCTGCGGTAATTCCTTTCTCTGCACTTCAACCTGATCAGCAACTCTTAGAAATCTAATTCTGTACTCGGTCACTTAATATTTTGTAATATACTTTAACATCAAAGGTGCTTACTACTTGGCATTGATTATTTACTGTTTATCGGCGTAAACCACATTTCATACGATACTAGAAAAAAATTCGTCATCTAACCACAAAAATGATGATTATTTGGAATTTAAGAATTAAAATGGAGCACTCGGCCACTTGGAAAAATTCAAACTTAAAAGTGCTACGGCTGAAACCTAATGAAATAATCATAACTTCCGTCTGAGCAACTTGACCCACCCAACTCGGATAAGTCACGTAAAATGCCGGGAAAATCGAAAATTCCCACTCGAAAAAATTAGCTACGAAAGCAGGACGACTCTGGAAATAATGGTGTTGACATTAACTGAGTATATTGGCTATTTTCCAGAAATCACTCGCTCCCACCCCTCTAGTTTTGACATCTTATTATTCGTAGGGCTTGTTCGTCGTCATCACGCCAGCGAAGTCCTCTACGACGTACACCGGCTGGTTGCTCTTGAAACACTTAATTTATCTAGCGATATTGTGGGGACCTTGCAATGTGGTCCAACCATCTCACTCGATTGGAGTTGCTTTATGTATTGGTCCCTACGAATCCGATATTGGTTTTCCCCAACTTTAATTGGACTAAAGAAGGGACGAATAACCTTCCTTGCAAATGTAGTTAACAACATTCTACAGTCATGTATGACCTGGTCAAGGTAGTTAGCTGTCGCTACCGAATTCAGCACTGCAGGGCGTAGAAAACGCGTTGCCCGTTGTGCATTTCAATCGACGTTTCAATTCTTCAACCAAAAACCACGCTATCACCTGCTTACCCAAGAATTTGGCCTGATTTATCAAGTATACAGCGCAAAGTTTCAATGTTGCTTTTCCTTACTATACGTACTGAAGAGCTGGATTGAGCAGCACAGGTGCGAGTGCATCTCACTGCCGAAAACCAGCAACTTTTGTTGTTTAATGCGTCCACCTTTGGAATTAAGCACATAGGGTATGGCCTATTATGAGCATACCCAATCCCATCATAATCAGTTAAGAATTGATCGAATTCCGTCTCAGGTGGCCATATTCCGGAATTTCTTCCTAAATCATTTAAGAATTCCATTTCCATCAGCATACCCAATCCCATTAATTATAATCGGTAAACGAACTGCGGTGTTTTATTGATATAATTTTGATTATTTCATTTGTGAGTGTCTAGATGCCTTTGCAAATTTGAAAATGAAGCGTCTGGGCTCGTATGGTGTGCTAATTGATCGGTTTATTTGATAACCAATCTCACTCTGTCGTTTAATTCGAGAAATCGTTTTTCTCGGTGAATTAACTTGAGGGATTCATATCATATGATTTTGTTGGCCGTTGGGGCACGTTAAATTGATTTGATTTTTATTTCTTTCATATCGAGATAGTACATTCTTGCTTGATATACTTAACAATGAAATAATTATAATTTTATTTCTTAATAATAAAGAAAACTTGGAATTATACTAATTAGAATTTCAAGTTTGTTAATTTTCAATGTTGTTAACTTTAATGTTTTTCCACCGTCGGAGATAGCGTGAAACTATTTCGCGCATCGTGGTATAAGAATTGACAGACTCGACTCACTGAACTCAATCGTTTTCGGTTTGTGCGATTGTAATTTATATGCCAGCATTTACTTTGCAGAGAGAAAGTTCATCCAATTGCAATAAATAACCAGGTATTTCAATTTTTGGTGGTTTGGTACTTGGATATATTCAAAATTTAAATTATAGGGTGACACTTACTATTTTAAAACATTTTTTGGATTTAAAGATACTGGTATCAAATATATATTTAATACCCACACATCAGAAACTAAATATTTTAGCCATACTTTGATTAAGATTGAGAGACTAAATATTTTGTGCCGTCTATTTGTGACTACAACCTGTTGGTGGTAGCCTTCCAATAACATTCTTAAGGTTGAAATGAAATTCAAATGTGGCTTACATTGTGTGTGGTAAGCTATTCACTTATCACTCGTCCATTCTCTATAAACTCTTTTATTAATTTGAATAATCCATAGAGACTTAAACGCTAACCTCAGGTGAATCAATGAAAACAATGTAAAATTTAACATTTTTGAACATGAAGACAGCTAAGCGGAAAGGGATCTCTTAAGATTGATTTTACTGCAGCCACAAAATATTCCACTTTCAGGCAGTTAAAGTGAATGTTTACATTTTTCTGGTCGAAAGTTGTTCAAAATGGATAATCAGACGTCAAAAATTGATTATCTTTGGCAGATTTATCTAAAAGACATCTTGATTAATTGGTAGTCTGAGGAGTTAGAGACATAATTTATAAAAATTGTCAAATGAAAAGTATTGCATTGGGCAGTTAAAGCAAGTAAACACTTAGACAGACATAACCTAAAAATATACAAATAGGTATTAGTATAATTTTTGATGTATAATTCGAAAACAATACTTATCTTAATTCACATTAATGCATTAGGTAGTTGTAATTGTGCTGCCGTGCAAACAAGTAGAAGACAAAATTATAAAAAAAAAAATTACAAGAAGCTGTTAGTCATATCTTAAATCAACTGAGATCAAATTGTACTAATTCAGTTCACTTAATTAATTGGTTTGTGCAAAATTGTTGCGGAAGCACTTCAAAATACCGACCTATAGGCCGAACTACCATCACTATACTAATCTCCTAAATCTATCACGTCATTTGAGCGCATATATATGGTGGCTTCTGCTATCTTTACAAATGTGCACGCATACAACGAGGCATTTATTTATCTGCCCAGTATATACTGAGTTCCACGATAATTTCGCATTCAATCCATGTTGGCTCGATTTTTTCGGACACAATAAACTATTGTGTCTGGCCATATTCCACTCAACCATTACAGTATGGTTCGATCCATCACCAACAACTGTACCCAACTCACCGTGTTGACAGAATGACCAAACAACCATGTGGCCACACACCCTCCCCCCCCCCCCCCCCCCCCATCTCTGACGATTTTCTGGTTTCACAGTCACCACATACTGGCTAAGTGTTGCATGCTCCACAACTTTGCACATCTCGAGAATATTTTTTTCTCGTTCAAATCAACACATTGGTTACATTCATTTTTGTTTCCAAAGTTTAATATCTGGTTTATTTATAATTCGTATTTTTAATCGATAAGCATCAATCATAACTAAGGACTAATCGTCAACTAAACTAAAACTCAAAATTGATAAGCATCAATTACATCTACCATGCTAAAAATGTTTTCCCAATTCGTACGTTTTTCGTAACACCCTCTGATACAACGGTATTTTTAATCACACCACTCACTTGTTTTTATTTAATTTCAACGGAAATCTCTCTCTCTCCCTTTCTTGAAGAAAATAATTAAATTATCGTTGATCGGCTCTCTAATTACCGATTTCCATCCCACTTTTACCAATATTCGTTACCACACACCACGCCGCAGAAATACACCGCCATACTACATTTCATACTAACACACATAGTGATGGACTGCTATACTACGTGGTGGTGATAAAACGATACAGCAACATATAATATCACAACCTCCAAGAAGTTGCTTTATCTCGTGGTTCATACGAATCTGATATTCGTTGTTCGCGACTTTAAGTGGACCAAAGATTGAACGAATGATCTTCCTTTCGAAGGTAGATAACAATCTACAATCGTTAGAATTCATGGTCCAGCTCTCGTTCCCGAAAGTCAGCACAGGTCTTATGAGTTTATAAACTGCGAGCTTGCACGACTGCGATAGATGTTTAAATCGCAATAATTTTGATTGGGCGAAGAAAACTCGTTGTGCAGTAGCGATTCGTGCTTTTATTTCTGCCTCCATATCATTCAACGATGTTACAAGTGACCGAGGTATTTAAAGTTTTCGACGCCATCAAAATTGTGGTCGCCAATTCCGAGATTTGCCATGGAGATGTTCCTAGGTGTTGATACAAATTTGGTTTTGCTATTGTTCACCTCCAAACCAAGTCTTCTTTCATAGCGATCGAGCGGTACGATACTGTTTTGATATCGCTAGGTCTCCGGCCAAGAAGCACGATATCATCTGCATATCCAAGAATTTGGCCTGATTTATTTAATATACAGTACGAGTTTCGATTGTGCTTTTCCTCACTACGTACTCAAGCGCCAAATTGAACAGCAAAGGCGCGAGAGCATCTCCCTGTCGAACACTAGATGTTATTTGAAAGGAGTCTGATACAGGTCCTTCAATTACAACTCTACACACAGATTCAGACGTTGTTAATTTATACAGGGAAATGAGTTTCACTGGAAAGAGAAGCTAATCTCGGGAAATTATTTTAGATTCCGAAAACATAGATCCACCACAGATATGATTAATAAGCTAATATCAATCATCGAAAAAAAAAACAAAAAAGAGAGGAAAACAACAATAAACATATCTCTAGACATTGAAACTTTCGAGAATGCCAAAACTGTGAAGCTAGTGGAAATAATGGCATGTAAAAGGATACCGTTGGAATTCATCAGCTGGATATACAATTCCTTAATCACCAGAAATATATCGATATAATATGGAGAAAGAACAAAAGAACTATAAGCCAGGGACCACCTCAAGGGGAACCACTAAGGCCAGATCAATATCTACACGAACGAAATAGAAGTGCTACAATATGCAGAAAACTTTTTAGTAATAGCCAATGGCAGTAATATTAACGAAGTCAACACGAGGATAAACAAGGGAATGGAGAACTTCTACAGAAAACTAGTAGCACTAAAATTAAGATTAAATGAAAAGAAAACAACATACAATGACAATGGGCGGAAACAGCAAGTAGCCAAATAACAATCAATAATATAATTATAAAAGAAACGAACGAAATGAGAATCCTGGGATACCTAATTGATATCAAAGCAATTTTCAACAAAAATATTAACTCATTAAAAACGAATGTATGACAGCAACAAACTTCATCAAAGTTGTCGCTAACAAAAAGGGAGGAGCACATGCCATCCACACTGCTGGTCCTGCATAAAAGCCTCATCGAAAGTAGATTGAGGTTCAGCGCAATACTAGTTAAAGGGAAACAAAGGAAGAAAAAAGTACAACAGAATATAAACAGAAACCTGGGGATCTGCCTGGGTCTGAAGCAGGCGACAAACCGATCGATTTAAAAATAGAGACATACAATTTTTTATCTACATCGAGAAGAAGATATACCAAAACAAAGAAACGGGAGAAAACATCCAAAAGAAGAACTCTTCCAAAGCCCTGAACGAGATAGTTGACCAACAGGAAATATTATTGAACAAAATACTGAAATGGAGAAAAATCAAAACAAACCAAAAGAGAGCCACAAATGAATACATGAAGATAGACATCCAACTCCACAAGATTTAAAAAAAACAAAAACGATACAAACAGCATACAATGGGAAAACAAAATGAAGGAATTCATGGATAAATACAAAACGTTGAACAAGGTATATACCGATGGCTCTATCGCAACGAACAACAGAGGAATAGGTATCTACAATACGAACGCAGAAGAAACATCAAGTTACAGAATAGCGGAAGAGGTCTCAAGGCAAACAAAAACATCAGAAATAACGATCCTCACAGATTCTTTAAGCACGTGCAAAGCACTTCATAACAAGACAACCAAAATAAAATATATTGAAGCGAAAATACGTAACGCTGCAACTCGATACAAAATAAAAAACAACAATCATATGGATACCAAGCAAACACGGGAATAGCAGGAAACGATGAGGCGATCAAGGCAGCAAAACAGGGTGCACAGTCAAACAGGACATACAAAATAAACATATCTCTGGAAGAAATAGTAAGAATATTTAAAGCGAGAACATACAACGAAAAGAAGACGAAATTTATAGAAAAGACGATGCAGAAAGGCAGACAACATAGAGAAAATACGAACGGAACCATAAGAGACAAACCGTGGTTCCACAAAAGAGGGCTATAAGCAAGACTAGCCAAAACCATGACGAGGTTGAGAACAAACCACACGTTTGGCACCAAATATTTAAAACTAATTAAAAAAGTGGACGACGAAAGATGCGACGTGTGTGGTACAACGGAAGACACGAGACATGTAATAGAAAAATGTATAAAAAATAGGAAGAACTAAGCATACAGTTACGTTTTTGGCTTGTCACTCAAGGTTCGAATCACTGGATTGTGAATAAATACAACTGCTTCAAATTTGAACTCACACAATTTATTTACACAACACAATTTATTATACAACACAAAATTAATAATTAATTATTACAATTATAACACACTTTTTAATTATCACTTTAATAATCGCTTTAATAATCACTTTGATAATCTTTCTATTTAACCTTCACTGTATCACGTTTAAAATAAGACTCAGCATTCCACGTCAACGCGCGGTTTTATATACCAAAATATTTGTTTCTAGAATAATCCTAAATGCACATCGAGCAAATATGTTAGTATAGAAATGACGCCTAAATGTTGAGTATAAATCATAAATGAAATTGAACAATTAATGAAATTAACTTATTCTATTCTAATCTAGGTGTCACCGTAACATTATGTTTTAGTAAAGATCGATGATTGCCATGCCATCTCTTGAGCGATGGCATGGTGGTGTATAAGTGCGTTTTATAGCGTTTTTGCTGCCAAAAAATACTTGATCCAAATTTTTGGATCAATTATTTTTTGCCAGTGAACACAATTTTGGATTTTTTTGTTGACGTTTACACACACATAAAAAAAACTAAACGTCACGTGAAATTGTCAAAAAAGACGTCGATTCCTCCGTCGACGATTTCTATTTTATTATATTTGTGATCAATAATACGCATTTTTTCTATTTAAAATTCAGAATTCCATGTAATATTTCGCAAGGCTCGTTCAATTACATCCAGTTTTGTAACACCGACTGCTTTAAATCATCCTCCTCTTCTTCGCTATCATTTGATAATGAATCAATAAATTCGAACCAAACATGTACTCGAACCAAACATTCGCACTTAAACAATAGTCGGTCATCATACGCTCGTATATCGCCTGTAGAAAATCACCTCCAAGAGATCCTCACAGTCTTTTATGTACTCCAAGTATAAGCGCTCCTTCTCGCCATACTTTTTTGCGTCAAGATTTTTTAATTTTAATTCAAATGGAAGAGTTTTACGGAGTATATTAATCGCACGATTATAACTGCGATCTACTGTTTCCCAGTCAATCTCCGTTGCACTTATCATTTCATTTTTTTAGCGAATTCTTTGTATACAGTATACAATCAGTATACAGTATACAATATCAACTTCTATAAGAGGTAGTTTACATTCGGCTTGGTAAATCTTTAACATTTTTTTTATAATTTCTGGAGAGCTGAAATTAGAAGACAATTTAGTGAATACCTCAAATGAATTAATTTGAAAATGATTACGTCGCTCTTGAAACAGCTGAGAGTCATTAAGACAGTTAAAGGCATATTTTGGTACTATTTTATCCCAGATTTCGTCGTTATCCCATAAAACAGTTAATTTAGCATATTCGATATCAATATCCGTGTTGTAGTAGTCACGAAGAGCCGTCTAAATAATTTTGGCAAACTTTCATATTCTTCGGGGCTTGTTGATACTTTTAGTTCGATTATTATCCATTTTAGCCATATTCGCTTTCATTTGATTCGTCAGATATTATTATAAATGAATTATTTAATAAAATATAGTAAAATCTATAATAAAAACAAGAAACAAGCACGGCTTTCAAGTTCGCATTTACTATAATTGACAGCTGGTGAAATGCAAAAGTTGTAAGGTTGTTTTCGGTGCACAATAATCTTAAAATAACACTTCGAATAAAACACAATTTTTATTTTATTAAACACAACTTGCTCTAGATAATCTCAAATATAATAAAAAATCTAAATAAAAATGGCGCGGTCTTTTTGACAATTTCACATGACGTTGAGTATATGTGTGAGTAAACATAAAAAAAAATCCAACAAATTTTTTGGATTTTATTTTTGATCCAAAATCAAAAAAAAAAGACAAAAAATGTAAACAAATCCATTTTGGATCAAAAATGGATCAAGATTTACGTGTCAGTGAAAACGATGTTACATGACTTTGGTTTTGCAAAATGATGAGAGATGCATAAACGATGTTTATGCATCTCTCAATGATTTGATTGTAGAGGTATTATCATGAAATTGTTGTGTAACCAAAATATAATTTTTCAATTATATTTTGCTTAACGATAACTATGTACAAGTTGTTATGTACATTATTTGTATATACAAGATTGGTGTATACAGATGTGGCCAAATTATTATCACATTTAGATATTTGGAAGATTATTGCTTTAAAAAATTAATTTTTCAAATAAAAGTGTAAATTTTTTGTGATAACTATATTTATTAATACTTGTTGAACATTCCTTTAGCATTTTTTCATAATTTTATCCTACGGGGCATTTCACTTATTGCATTTTTGGCTTTGGTGAGTAGATCGGCGTCATGTTCTTAGACTTCTTTCATCGCTTCGATCAATTCTGATGGGGTGCGCGGGCACTTTTCTGCTACTTTTTCTTTAAGAATATCTTAGATATTTTCAATGAGATTCATATCTGGCCTATTCGCTTGCCAACCAAGAATTTTGATGCCGTTAGTCCTTAAATATTTGGTGACTTTTTTTGCCTTATGGCATGGAGCCTTGTCATGCATAAAAACTCCGCCCCCATTAAATTTTTCGTTCATAGTCGGTTCCAGTTGTGATTGCAGAACATTTAAATATTGATTCGCGTTCATTATCCCGTTTACTACATAAAGTGGGAAGAGTTTTTTTGATGACATTGCTGACCAAACCATGACTCTAACTGGTCGTTTGATCTGCTATTGGAAACAGGAAGGTAAATATTCTTCTCCTTTTGATCTACGAACGGTCCAGAACATTGCTAGTGTCATAGTCAGCATAGTCTCGACACTGAACACAACCTAATCAAGAAATAGAAAAAGATAAAGTTGAAAGAAACATTTATTGAAAAGTGTAACTTTAAACTATTATTAAAAGAAAGACTTTTATTGTTTGTACCTTTTCCCAGCCCTCTCGGAACCATGAAAAAGGTCCATTTGCCAATGTTTTTCTTTGTTGTATAATCCTAGCATTTAACCTTTGCTTCGTGCTAGGTCCTCTTGCACATATCCCATATTGAAAAAGTTTTCGTCTTACTGTTCTCTCCAATATTTCCGCACCAACGTTACGCATTGTACCCCTCAGAGACTTACTGGATAACGTTCGATCTTCTTTAGCTTTCCGCATTAAAAATCTGTCCTGCCTGACTGTTGTTTCAGCATTGTCACCACATTTTCCTCTTGTTCTGGGACTTGTTGAAGACTGAGATGTTAATTTTTGCGAAAATTTGCTGACAAAAGATCGGCTCACTCCTGTTTTCTGGGCTATTTGCGCATGCGTATATTGGCCTACTTCCAAATACGTCGCAATTTTGGCTCTTGTTACAGCACTGATGTCCTTTGCTTTACCCACAATGAATTTTACTAATATTACAAGAACCACTTTCACTTTCGCTTTTCATAATCAAAAACGAGACTGAAATTCTACAGTAAAATACTAATTCCAAAATACTACGTAGTTGTCATAAAATCAAAACAATTCGGAGGTCAAACTAATTAACAGGACAATAAATACTCGGAATTCATATTTTGTCGAAAAGGGTTCATAGGTATTAATGACTCATAAAAGGCGTATTTTCTGGGTATATTAAATGCACGAATTCGTTGGATTGGTCGATATCTACCATAATGACGTGCCAACTATACAATAGGTTGCAGTTCGGCCTTTGAAAATCACATTACCATGAATTACGTATGAGGTGATAATAATTTGGCCACATCTGTATTTTGGAATATTTCTTGATACGGAAAATTGTCCATACATAAAGAATTATGTTGACGGAGGATTGTCCGTTGAGAAATAATTGTTTCTTATGGTTGAAGAAACTATCCGCTATATCACTCACCGTGCAATAAGTTCCCCACCGCGGCTTCTTTGTCCGGTGGCTTTTGTGGATGGATTTTAGTTGTATTATAATGATGTATAATCATTGTAGTTGGTAGTGGTAATGTAAATGGTTCTATCAGCGAAAAATGAATTGATGGTAGATAATATATCATTGTGACGATGTATGATCGCCATAAGAAATATAATGTCTTCACCAGCGCTTGTGGTTGGAGTTTTCAGTTAATATTTGAGTTTTGCTGAAATATGTGTTACCCGAAAATGCGGACAGTTTTCTTCACTTCCGATATTTGATCGGATGTACTCAGGATACCATAGACTGGTTTGAGTCTATCGATAGAGACAGATTGTTCCTTGTCTCTGATTTGTAATACAAAGTGCTTACGAAGTCGTCGCATCACTTTGTATGGGCCTTCATACGGTGGTGTGAGGCCAGTGGTACTTTATCTATCGTGCGTACGAAAACGTAGTCACAGGTTTGCAGTGACTTTGGTACGAATTAGTCAGTTTGATTTGATTTGCGCGTGTCCGTTGGGATGAGTTTGTTCATCGTGGAGCGCAATTGATTAATCACTGTGTCAGTGGTTACTTGGGGTGTAAGTGGATGTTCCACAAAGAATTCCCCAGATAATTTAATTGTTTGATCGTACACCAGTTCTGCTGGTGAACATTTTAGGTCATCTTTGACTGTCGCTCGGATTCCCAACAATATGATTGGGATCTTTGCTCCAGTTGACGGCGGTATTTGCTCGAGCTTTGAGAGCTGTTTTAAGTTGGTGGTGGAAGCGCTCAACCATACCGTTTGCTTGAGGATGATAGGCAGTTGTCGGTATTCAATGTGAGCCTAAAAGTTGCATAAAGTCAGCGAATAGTTTGGACTCAAACTGTGTGCCTTGATTTGTCGCAAAACGATCAACGCAGGTTAACAAATATGTAAATCCATTAGATGGTGGAAGGGGTTCGACAATATCTAAATGGACATGTTCAAATCTACCTGGTTGTTGTATTTTCATTTTTGGCAGGATAAACAAGATTTTGCCCAGAGGGTTACATCTTTGTTCATACTCGGCCAAACATATCTAGACGTGACGAGTTTGCGAGTTGCTCGTACACTTGGGTGTGAGATATTATGCAGAGTGTCGAAGATAGTTCGGCGCAATGACTCTGGAATGTACGGGCGATTGTTGCCCGTAGATATTTCACAGTAAATTGATAAATCGGCCAATGGAAATTTTTCAATTTTCCATTTGGAAGTGCGCCGATTTGTAAAACTAGAGAGTAAATCTTGTAGTTCTTGATCCCAAGCCAGTGTTTTCGCGATCGTTGTGATGTCGTAGCGTGTTGCTGCGGAGGCAAGTTCGTGGTCGGAAGTCCGAGATAGTGTATCAGCAACCACATTGTCTTTGCCTTGAATATGTTGTATGTCTGTCGTGAATTGAGAGATATAATCTAAGTGGCGTGCTTGCCTTGGGTTTCGTTCCGCTTTAGAGTTAATTGCTCTAGTAAGCGGTTTGTGGTCGGTGAATATTGTGAATTCCTGGCCTTCGACAAAGTAGCGAAATGTTTAATTGCTTGGAAAATTGAAAGCACTTCGCGATCAAATGCAGAATATTTTCTTTCTACATCTGATAATTTCTTGGAGAAAATCCAAGAGGCTCCCAGGTCTTATTATTCAGTTGTTGTAAGACCGCGATTGCTGCGTTGGATGCATCAGTAGTGATGCTATATTTGGTTGCATTTAGCGGATGCGCTAAAAGAGCAACATTTTCAAAGCTGTTCTTGAGCTGCGAAGGAATGCTTTTTGACATTCTTCAGTCCAAAAATTTTTTTGAGGCGTTTTGGGCTTCTTAATAAGACTTGCCGAATGCGTGTGAATGCAAGTACTTCTGCAACCTTTGGTATAAATCGGTGGTAGTAGTTTACCATGCCGATGAATTGTTGTATTTGTTGCACATTTTGTGGTGCTAGGAATTCTCTAATTGCATCAATTCTAGAAAGTCAAGATTTTTCGTCCCAAACACACATTTTTCATTTTTCGGTGTTTATGTTGACACCGTAATTTGATAACTTTTGGAAAAGTTGTTCTAAATGTTGAAAGTGTTGTTTCTCGTCTTTTGAGGCTACGAGAATGTCGTCGATATAGACGAAAACGGAATCGAGATCTCTCACGATTTCGTTGATGAAACGCTGGAATGTTTGTGCTGCATTTCTAAGAACATTTTCTAAGTCTCCAGTCTGTTCTTCTTCTTCACCAGTGTAGCGGACATGGTACTGCTGAAGAAGATAGTCGGTAGATTCCTAGTTCTACCATATGTTTGATTTGTAGGAAAGCTGCTTTGTGACGTATTAAAGCCGGTCTTGAAAATGGTAAATGCAATATACTCACAATGTGGTGTACTACATTGTGCATTACCGGAGCATTATAGTTTGGTGGTGCTATTAAAGAAGGGAATTTTGCTCCATAGCCATTGTTAATTGTGTAAAGCAATGGCGATGGTGTATCAACGCGTGCTGATGTTGCGTTGTTTGAGATTTTAGTGGATGGATCAATCAATTTGTGATTTTTCAAATTCACTAAAATGCTTAATATCTTTAAAAAATCCGCGCCGATGATTGAGCGGTTGACATTGGCGAGAATGAAAGCTTGTTTGAATGAACGCCTTAATCCAATGTCAACGTTTAGCAATTTCGTACCATAAGTGTTGTTGTACGATAACTATGTACAAGTTGTTATATACATTATTTGCATATACATTCTCTCAAAATTCAAACGTTAATTCATTTTTATTCACACCAAAATTGAGAATTCTCTTCATTACGTAAAATGTTGAGTGTTTAATTTAACGAAACTTAACGATGAGATTTTTTCATTCACATGAAAGTCAGTGTTCACTTGAAAATATTGAGTGAACACTCACACTCAGTTTTTATTCACTCCCCCCATTACATCAATTTTTCTTCTATTTATCAACAAGCAAAATTGTACCACCCACTACACAACACCCTTCTTCAAAATCATTCATCATAATCTATCGCAATTCATTCACTTGGCATGTACTTTATCCACCATAAAACAATAACTTTCATACCTTTTACCTACCGGACAAGTGGTTCAGTGGTTAAGGCTTCGGCACTTGGACCGGGAGGTACTGGTGGAGTGCAGAATTCAGCGCCTAATGTGCAGGTGGTATACCGTAAGTTGTGTGAGTAGGTTAATTGGTTAATAAAGTGGCATGAATAAGTGGTATCACAATGGCCCAAATTGGTCTAAATGTGCGATAGCAACCACTGAAACCTGCCTTTTATCTGTTCGCCCTTTTCCGCCTAGATTTCTTTTTATTCTGCTTGCTACGACACTCGCGCACTCACTCGATCTTTATTTTATTAGCTCAATTTTTCCTTTTATTAGACTGAATTTTCGCTAAAGGTCCCAATTCTTATGGTTTTCTGGCACCTTGTACTCTCTACCGAAGTAAAAAGCTTTTCTTGTAGAGCTAATATTTTATATTTTATTCATTCGGTGATTTTCTTTTAACTCAAACAAAAACTTCATTTTGCTTTTTTCTTTTCATCGCTCGTTGCCCGTTGTAATTTCATTGTGTTTTAAGAGATGACACAGCTAAAGTTTAGGGAGTCTTGTAACATGGTACTTGCAAAAATACTTGATCCTTTACTGACAAAATATAAAAAAAATTATTGAGAATCTCATAAAAATCCTTTATATCCATCTTTAACTCATGCCATCACACGTTTAACTCATTCTATCAACAAGACGCAAATGCAGTTCGAGAGCAGTTCTTCTACCAGTTGCGTATTATGAAATTTGAAATTTCATTTAAGGCTAACTGGCCTACCACTACAATGGCTAGCCCGCATTAATACAGGGAACTAACCAAATCCATATAGGAATATAACATCGTGTTGAACAATTAGATGGCATGTGTATAAAATGTAATTGATACCCATTTCCTTCCTTCCCATAAAAATCTTGGCTAAGTAAGGAAAGTCCGCATTTGCACTCCCTTATCAAGTTATCTTATCAAGTTATCTGTACACGTTGGTTCATTGCATCGATAAACATCTACCGTTTGTGTTTATCCCAACATCAATCAACGTCGTGCAACATACGATTATCTTATAACTGAGTCACTTTTATTTACTTATTTGTAATTATTTGCTTGATTAAAATGCACTTTGAGCGCCTTAATTAAAATTAAATTAAATATTTTATTGCATAATTCACTCAATTTATGATCATTTAATCCAAGCAACATGACTTGTACTTGTTTCGGTTTACCATGGACAGACCTTTTAACCACGTCAGTGTTTCGTAAGCTATATCGTTAGGTACTTGAAAAGTTTTAAAAACACTTTTAACTTCGATTACAAATTGCTCGTGTCTGTGTAATTTTTAAAATTGTAAACTGATATGGTAAAATAAAAAGTATTGCTTGGCATACACCTCGCAGATAAGATATGATATGGCACGATTTTGTATTTTGATTTAACGTTCGCCACGACATTCATTCGAGTAAGTCTGCTCTGGTCGATTGTGTTTGTTAGCATTCAGAAGTAAGCATTTAAATAATTTTTTGAAATCTTTTATTAAACATTAATTTAGACATATTTTATTACGTGTCAGATCATACCAAGTTAGCTCCTTAAAATGAGTGTACCGGCATCAGCTTGTGCTGCAAACAGCATTGGCGCCGCAAATGAACTTTTTGGTTTATTAATTCAAACTATTTTGGCGGCACAATGCAATATCTCGCCACCTGAAATGTGGCCACGAGATTACGGCGAACAAATCGGCGAGAAAGGTTTGGAGGAATATGATTTTATTGTGGTGGGTGCCGGTTCCGCCGGTTCAGTTGTTGCAAATCGTTTAAGTGAAAATTCAAATTGGAAAGTGCTTTTGCTAGAGGCTGGTGGCGATCCACCAATTGAATCCGAGGTAAGTTGGTCTTTATAATATTATTGTATGTGATGTGTGTATGTCGTGCCCTATGTATGTTTAACGTGTTCAAGTGCGCATATTATCATTTAATGTTTGCTTTCGTGTTTATATTTTTAAAATATGCGATAACACATATTACAGTGTTTCTAATTAAATTATTTAAGAAAAAAATAAATAAATACTCAAGACCAACAACCGAACAATAAATTTTCACAGATTCCAGCCTTATTTTTCAATCTACAAAAGACGAAATATGACTGGGGCTATCACACCGAGAAATCGGACAAAGCATGTAAGAGTATGCCAGCCGGTTGCTATTGGCCACGTGGCAAAGTACTCGGTGGATGTGGTGCTATAAATGCTATGGTTTACGTACGCGGCAACAACGAAGACTACGACAACTGGGCAAAACTTGGTAACACGGGATGGGATTGGGAAAATGTATTGGAGTATTTCAAAAAATCAGAAGACAATCTTAATCCAGAGTTTGTTGGAGAATACCACGGTTCTGGCGGTCCACTAAAAGTAAGCTATTTCGATGGTGATGAGCCAATGCGTGAAGCGTTTCGACAGGCGGCCGAAGAGTTGGGATATGAATCAGTCGAAGACTTCAATAGTGACACATATGTTGGGTTCACGTACCTTCAGGGAACGGTACACAATGGAGCTCGAGTCAGTACAGCCAAAGCATTTTTAAGCTCGATTCCAGATCGAAAAAATTTGCATATCATAAAGCACGCCCATGTTAAAAAATTAATCATCAACAAAAGTGGACGTGTTGAGGGTCTTGAATTCACACGGCGTGGTGTTGAATATACAGTAAAGGCTCGCAAAGAATATATTTTATCGGCTGGATCAATAAACACACCACAACTCCTAATGCTATCTGGTATTGGACCCAAGCAACATCTAGCCGAGAAAAAAATTGATGTTGTTAAAGATCTTCCAGTAGGGAAAAATCTCCAAGATCACTTGGTCGTACCAATCGTCTTCAAATTTCATGCCGAATATCAACAACCAATTACAAAAGAAGAACTGGTTCAAGCTATCTACCTCTATTCGTCTAGTCGTATTGGGCCATTTGCCGCACACGGAGTTACAAATTTTAATGGAATGATCGACACTGTCAACGAAAACGGTACCATTCCAGATATTCAGCTACACTATTTCTGCCATCGGCAAAAATCACCTGATTTGGCCACATTCTTGGAAAAGGTAGGCTACGAGAAAAATCTTGTGGAAACTATGCTGAATACAAACCAAGGACAAGACTTGTGCACGGTCTGGGTGACTCTACTGCGGCCAAAGTCCATTGGACACCTTGAGCTCCGCTCGAATGATCCGTTCGATATGCCCAAAATATACGCAAATTATTTGGATGATCGTAGCGATATTGAGACTTTGATACGTGGTATCCGTATACAAAACAAATTTTTAGAAACCGACACTTTTGATTACCATGAAGGAGAACCTTATCGTTGGGAGCTACCCGAATGTGATAAACTTGAAGATGACTCGGATGCATATTGGGAATGTTACATGCGTCATCTCGGCTCATCGATTTATCATCCAGTAGGAACAGTAAAAATGGGCCCTCTGGACGATGAATCTGCAGTCGTTGACCCACGGCTCAAGGTCAAAGGTATTGAGAATTTGCGTGTAATCGACGCCAGTATAATGCCTAAAATTATTAGCGGTAATACGATGGCACCAACCATCATGATCGGCGAGAAAGGAAGCGATTTGATCAAAGGGGACTGGAATTATGTGCACGAAGAGCTTTAGTAGAAAAATTTATAATTTGTTGTAAAGTTTTAATGGCTATTAATAAAATGAAAACTCTATTTTGTCTTGTTTTAGCTTCGTTCTGTCCGACTCACACTTCATCTTGGTTTTGCTTGTGCTGTTTTCGATTTTGGTAACACGAATAAAACAAAAAATTTATTTTCAGATACCTGCGATGGCCTTTGAATTACAAAATGCTACCGGCTTCGACTGGAGTTATTACACTGTGGAATCACCAAAATCAGGTCGCGGCCTTATAAATCACAAACACTTGTGGCCTCGAGGTAAAATGTTGGGCGGCTCAAGTAGTATGAATGTTATGTTATATGTACGGGGAAATCGTCGTGATTATGATACGTGGGAGAACCTAGGAAATCCTACCTGGGGTTGGGATAACGTTCTAGAGTATTTCAAGAAATCTGAAGGCAATGAGGTTGATTATATTCGTGACTACGAAAATGGAAAGTATCACGGCTCGAACGGTCTACTTAAAGTTGGTAATATTAATAATTTTGACTTGTCCAAAGTCATCGTATCTGAAGCTGCATTGGAAGTAGGCCATACCGAAGTGGTTGATATAAATCAAGGAGAGAATATGGGATACACCACTTTGCTAGGAACAATACATCGAGGCGAGCGGTGGAGTACAGCAAAAGCGTTTTTAATCTCCGCCAAAAAACGTGAAAATTTACACATTGTTAAAAATGCTTACGCAACGAAAATTAATTTCAACGATGAAAAGCGAGCGGTATCGGTTGATTTTGAAGTTGGTTCTAAAAAATACACCGCCACCACCAAAAAAGAGATTGTTGTCTCCGGTGGTGCTGTTAACACGCCTCAACTATTGTTGTTATCTGGCGTGGGGCCGGCTGATCATCTGTCAAAGTTCGATATTTCACAGGTAGCTGACACTCCTGTCGGCAGAAATCTACAAGATCACATCGGAGTGCCGCTCGTATACCAGTTCCATAAGTCACGTCCAAACGTAAACACTTACCAAGATTGGGCTGATGCAGCGTTCGCTTACTTAATGTACTCGGCGGGAATTCTAAATACTCTTCCCGGTACTGATTACACTGCATTCTTGAATACCAAAAACAAGAACGAAAAATATCCAGATATACAAATTCATCACGTCTTCTTTAAAAAACAGGAACCTAAAATTGCTCATTTCTATCGTGCGCTCAATTACCAGCAGGAAATAATAGACGCGATTGTCCAAGCAAATCAAGAAGCCGAAATTTTAACTATGTTTATACTTCTACTAAATCCTAAATCGAGGGGTAAGATTGAGCTAGCCTCCAGTAATCCGCATGACAAACCAAATATTTTCTCAAACTATCTCGATGACGATGAAGATATTGCAATAATGATGAAGGGGATTCGAATGATGCAAAAGTTGAACACCACGGAAAATTTTAGAATGCATGAAATGGAACCACTGCGATTGAATATTGTGGGATGCGCCAAAGTCGAATATAACACTGATGCGTACTGGGAATGTTATTTGCGTCACATTGCCAATACATTTTATCATCCAGTGGGTTCTGCCAAAATGGGGCCAGATGCTGATAAAGAAGCGGTTGTTGATTCACGTTTACGGGTTAAAGGAGTTTCAGGTGTAAGAGTGGCTGATGCTAGTATTATGCCGCTAATTGTAAGTGGAAATACAAACGCACCAACCATTATGATTGGCGAGAAGGCGTCTGATTTTATTAAACAAGATTGGGCGAGTAAATAAAGTGGCCGTTTTTTTAATTAGAAATATCGAATTTTCGCATTTAGTTTTAATCTGGAGTGTAAGTTTACCCAATAAAGTAATTTAAATGATTCTTTCTTTATGCAATTTATTCTGGTAATTTACAAGAAAATCTTTTAGTGTTCACAAATCGTCTATGGTTATATGTGAATCGTGGTCAAACTTCCGCTTTTATACAATCAGTACTCTGCGCATCAACGAATCATTTTTCTCATAAGCCAGAATGTGCAGTTATTAACAGCTGATGCCGGTGTACTTTCCGCTTATCAAAATCTCAGATCCTCCGTAAATTTTTCAAAAGAATCTGGACAATGTGTAGGCATTTGTGTTTGTTACATCTGTCGTCTAATTAGAGGGTCATCGTGGCAATGATGAAGATATGACGGAATTTTTGAGTGTATTGTCCGTTTATTCTGTTGAAGAAACGTCTGCAATTCTCCGACAATGGCACGCTTCGTTGTCGGATTGTGAGCACAACGTTGTTTAACTTCGGCACCCGAATTGCCCATGTAATAAATTTGTAAAAAATGATGGTCTGCCTGCATCTGGTGGTGGCAACAACACTCCCACTAAATGATATATTTGTCCTTGAATCTGCAATGGTGATGTGAAATTGAAATGATGCTTATGAAATGATTTCAATAGGTTTTCTGATGTAATGACGAGTAATGCGAAAGAGTGTAAACCAATGTGCGTAATGGCTTCGTGACAATTTCACTTTCCCATCTGCGCAACACAATCCAGGAGTTTCACCTTAGAATGTAGACAGACGACTGATATTTCTCCAATCGTTATTGATCTGTCCGCACTGTAATCTATTTCCGAATCGTAATGGAATGAAGCTCGTCCCAGGTTTATAGGAGCACCGCGTCGGCGCAATGAGTGTCAAAATTTAATGTGTTGTGCTTGTTGCCTTTGTGTTTCATGTGCTCGAACTTGTCACTTTCTGAATGTATCCACTTATCTTGCATCTTCAGTCGCTCTCGAACGTAATTACGGCATGCTAATACGACCATTTTCATTATCCGTTGCGCGCTGGTCATCAGTGCGGTTCGCACCTGTAGTAGATCGCCCGCATTTGACTGACTGCGACGAAAAACATAGCCAGCCTCGCTAAAAAACTTTAGAATGAATTTGTGGTTATGTCTAAGCCTGCTAAGTTAATTTACCTTTACCTTAGCTGATCAAAATGTTTGTTCACAAAATGTAATTAACTTCGCTTTAACCAAATCTGTTCTCAAAATCCAGTACCTTTGTACCATAGTGGAGTACGATCTCTGGGTTCGTCCAGAGAAAAGCATATTTTTTGTCTACATTAAAAATTTGTTTGGCTTTCCTCATTAATTTCGCGAGTAAAACAGCACCGCACAATTCTAGACGAGGAATTGTGATTGGTTTTAAAAGTGCCACTTTTGTCTTGGCAGCCACTAATTGAACTTTCACTGTAGTGTGTAGCCATTTACATTTCGCACATAAACACACGCTGAGTAGGCCAATTTGCTAGCATCGGAAAATCCATGCAGTTGAGTTTCGCTATTGGCAATATCGATCGATTTTATTTTCTTCCAGTTCCTTCAACTCGGTATACAGCTGCACCCATGTGTGAGACAAATCGAACGGTAATGGGGTCATCCCAACCCAACTTCAATTTTCATAACTGCTGGAACATGAATTTAACAGTGACGGTGACGGATGATAGCCAACCGACTGGGTCAAACAATCTAGAGGAGTCCGACAGAAACTATCTCTTTGTTGCTGCTGAATGAAACCCTACAGTAGACACCTTGAAGCCAAATCAATCATCATCGTCGAGATGACAGTACAGACCAAGTACCTTGTGTTCATCAGACTTATCCACTATAACTGGATCAGATGATTCATCATTATCTTCTATCTCCGTCAGCAGTAAGGATGAATTTGATGCGAGTTTTCTTCGCTCAAATCCGGCTGATTTTAACACTAATTTACTTTCGTTGCACAGAATGTTTGTGTTTGATACTGAATCAGCTCCACTTAGCAGATCATCTACGTAAAAATCTGACTTAATGGATTGGCTTGCTAATGAAAATATTTCACTATTATCATCTGCAACTTGATTTAAACTACGTGTAGCTAAGTACGACGCTGATTTAGTACCATATGTTACTCGAAGATGTTTGAAGTGTTTTGTTGGTCCGTTAGGCTGTTTCCGATATACAATACGCTCGAAACTGCAATCATCTATGTTAACCATCACTTGGCGATACATTTGTTTTATATCCGCTGCTATTACAATTCGATTTCTTCTAAATCGAATGAGAGTTTCTATCAATTCTGGTTGAATAGTTGGTCCTGTCATTAACACATCGTTCAGCGAGTAAGATGTGCTGGTTTTTGCTGAACCATCAAAAACTACGCGAACCTTTGTTGTGATGCTATCTGGTTTAATTACTGGATGATGGGGAAGATAACAGCATTCACCATTCTACGATTCATTCGGTTCACATTCGATCATATGATTTTCATTCAAATATTCCTTCATGAATTTGATATATTCATTTTTTAACTTTTCGTCACCTTGTAAACGACGTTCGACTGACTTCAAACGAGTTATTGCACGATTCACTGAATTTCCGAGGTGCAATTTTGGATCTTTAGAGTAGGGACGACGAACTTCATATCTCTCATTTTCATTTCTGATGGTTGTAGTTTGAGAAAGGGACTGACATTGTTGCTGTTCCGGATTTAATTGCCTTTCACCATGAAGTTCCTCTATGGTCAAAAATTTTTCTAATGCTTCATCAATATTGAAGCCAGTCTGATATATGTTTAACGAAGTGCTGTTCACTGCGGAACCAACAGTGACTATCCATCCCAAAGTTGTATCATTTGTAATTAAGTTGTATCATGACCCTGTTATCCTTTCAGATTTTAATGTCTGAAAGAAATAGTTTGCACCCACAAGGAGATCAATTCTCGTTAATTCAACGGATGACTCAATACATGCATCACTATTGTTTGTTGGTGCAACTCGAATTCTTACAGCACCAGCGTTGTGGTAGAAGGTATTAAACCAGCTATTGGTGTTCTACCATAGCTGTAGCACGTGCTAGCTGTAGTTTATCTACACATGATGATGACACTAAAGTTGCTTGAGAGCCAGAATCTAGCAATAATCTGGATTTAATCGACCGGCCATATTTGTCCTATACAGGTTCACTACAGATGTAGATAAAATTTATTGATTTAATTGTAAACCATTTTTTAAAACGTGATTCGTTACTACATCGCTCCGCTCGTTGATGGCTGATTTACTTGACCCATTTGACTTCATTTGTTCTTTTCGAATCGGATTGATATTGTTGAGCCGATGTGAGTGTGTCGTTGTGAGTGAAATTTGGATCATGAAGTGATGTATGATGATGTCGACGGCAAACGAAACATGAACGTCTGGAAGGGCATGATTTAGTACCATGACCAGCATAGAAGCAGTTAAATGATTCAATCGGGATTGAATCACAAACTCTTTTTTTGTCCAAAGAGAGTGCTCCGGAGCGATCGCACTCATGAAGTTTATGACTTCCCGTACACATTTTGCATTTCGGAACATTTATATATTGATTGATGCCGGATGTAGATTGATCCCGCTTCTCGTTAGGCGTATTGACCAAAAATGATTTCGTTGTTTTTTGTGGAATTCGTTTAGGATTGCTTATAACACAATTTTCTAGAGCCATGCGTCTTGTAAAATTTTTAGAAAAACCTCAAAGGCTGAAAGAGGCGTATTGATTGTATCTCATATGCTTGATCGATTCATAGTTAATTGAGGGTTGATCCAAAAATCTTTTGATTAATCGTATTAAATTAAGTGCAACTGCTCTGAGGACCAAAATTAAATGCTGAAATTTTTGCACGTTCGTTAGCGATATATTTTTGTGAATTGGTCTTTCAAACATATCACAAAAAGTAGCGCACTCTTGGTCAATTTTGGAAGTTTAATTTCATCCTTTGGAGAAGCATGAAAACTTTGATCACGTAAAGTTTCTAGCATTTCTCTTTGGTGATTTGTAAATGCTGTCATGGTTTCATTCATCTGGGTTTGCATAGCCTTTAGCATTGGATTATTACCGTGCGCCACTTTCTTCAATCGCACCTTTTCTTTAGTATACCTTGACATGAAATCGTCCATTTCTGAATAGGTCGCATCGAGCTCCTCTAAATGTTGATCATACCTTTCAAATTCCAAGAGTGTCTTTTCTAGAATTTCCAGATGCACATAAATTTCTTCGGCAGGCTCGTCGCCTTTAAGATTTAATGACTCGATTCTTGTCAATTTTTTTTTGCATAGCCACGCTTCTTTCTTAACTCAGTAACGAGTTTTTTAGACATTATTGCTTAGAAAAATCCAAAATGGCTGACAAAAATTGTTTTTTGACACGCGGTCGAGCTTCAACCTGTTTCTTTTATACATATTTATTTATGAACTACATAAGTTATAGAAATAACTGTTTAAGAGACGGTACTGTTAAATTTTCTATCAACAACTATACAAAAATCTAATATTATAACTAATAAATCTGTACAGTGTAGTATCAATAATTCATAACACCTTTCAAATGAGATTTAAATAATCCTATCGATCATTTAGTTACTAACAAAAAATTGTAATTACTATTAATAAACTTATTCAATTTGTTATTCTTGGGTCCCATTTGAAACGCGATATTTTAAAACGCGAATTATCAAAACGCGATATTTTAAAATGCGATATTTCAAAACACGATAGAGTACAAAACGCGATATGGTACAAAACGGGAATTTTGGATCGGGTTATATCAGTCGGGGGGTGAAGGGGAAATTTAATTTCAGTTTATAGGAATTTAAAAATCGATTGGAGCGAGAGTATATAGGATCGGTGTAAATCGGGTCGCTATGCTCCCGTCGCTTCGCAATGCACATTCTGTACCATAACGCGTTTTGAAATATCGCGTTGTGTACCATATCGTGTTTTGTACCATATCGCCTTTTGAAATATCGCATTTTGAAATATTGCGTTTTGTACCATATTTCGTTTTGTCATATCTCGTTTCGAAATATCGCGTTTTAAAATATCGCGTTTCGAGCGGATCCGGTTATTCTTTTATGCTCAAATTTTTTTTTGTTTTAAAGAAATCACAATACTTTAAAAATTTAATTGTTCAAATTGTTTATGTTCCTCAAGTTTCAGTAAATAATTACGACCGAATAATGAGTTTAATTATGATAAAATTATGGTTGAAATATTTTAATTCGATTATTGTGAACCGTTTTTAATTTATTATTTATAAGTAGAGATGTATTTACAGAGGAAGGAATTTCTTTTACTTCAAATGGTCCAAGCCAAAGTGGTGAAAATTTATTTCTTCGAACTTCATTTTTGAGTAGAACAACATCACCAATATTAAATTTTTTAATGTTAATAGTACCATCATAATAATCTTTAGCCTTCTGTTTCTGAATGATCAAACTTTTTCTTGCTAAATCGAAGGAATTTTGTATACGACTTTTCAGTTCGAAAAGATAGTCATCATAATTGTAAACAACTTCAGGTCCGCGAGCTAATGAATGAGGTATGTATGGTTTATATCCGAATAAAAGTTCAAAAGGCATAAATTTAGTTGCAGTGTATGGAGTAGTGTTGAAAATAAAAATAGCAAATGAGAGCCAAGCGTCCCAATTGTTTTCGCCTGATTGTGTAAAATTTTGTTAATATTCAGTCCAGGTACGATGAGAACGCTCCAAGGAACCATTTGTTTCTGGGTGATACGTCGCCGAGCTAAATTTTTTAATTTTCAACAATTTGCAAATATTAACAAATAAGTCACTCATGAAATTTGCCCCTGATCTGGTAATATTTTTTGTGGAACTCTGAAAGTACAAATTAGTTTTTCAACAAATACACGAGCTCGGACTACTGTCTCGAATTCCTGATTATTAATTGGAAATGCCATTGAACATTTTGTTAGATCATCCTGAATTGTGTTAGAAGAGGACCCACCATGTTTAAAAATATTTTTTCGAATGGTTGATATGAAGTGGATATGATTTGCATCGGAACCCTATTTAATTTACCACATTTATTTTTTGGGCACAACTCGCATGAGTGGATATGTTTTTTTTTAATTCGAGAATAAAAGTTTTTAAAAATATACTATTGTTTTAATCGTTGGGCTGTCCGATATTCTCCTTAATATCCTCCTTAATATCCCTAAAGGATTCGAATGAAAATCTTGTATAATTTTATTGATTTCTTTTTCATCAGTTAATTGAATTATTTTAGAGTTTGATAAATTTACGTTACCTTCTACGGTTGGTTGATGAGGTATATTATTATCCATAATGTTTTCTTTATTTTGAGATCGTGTGTGTGACTATACATTAAGTGTTTCTAGTGGCTTGTCAATTCCAATTTCTATTCGGCTAAGGGCATCAGCGTTTAGGTTAGTATTGCCTGGTTTATGAACAACTGTGTAATCGAAATCTTCGAGTCTAATTCGTTACCTTATTAATCGAGACGGTGAATTTTTCAAGTTACAGAGCCAAATTAAAGGTGTGTGGTCTTGATACCGGTAAAATTTATGAGCATCTAAAACCACGGTAGCTCAGTTCGTAGAGGTTTAAATTTAGTCGTGGTTCTTGCTCATGGTATTAAGCATCAATAATATTGGAGGTTAACTTACACGATGACATTCACACAAACCAAAAAAAATTTAGTAAATCATAATTTTAAGAAACCAAAAACAAAAAAATATTTACGAAGGAAATTAAAAATTTTCCTATTGAGAAAACAATTATAACAATTTATAAATTTGCTTACAATCACAAACAAAAAAAAAATAACTGAGATAATTATATATAATATACAGCTATATACAAAAATTAGTAATAAATTACAATCATATAATTACAAAATTCCGTTTGCTTGACTCCATCAAGATGCACCGTGCGGGACACCCTCCACCACGCAAACTGCTTAGTAAATCTCATCAGCCCTCTTATCAACTATTGCTTGATGTATACCAGAATAAGTTTTATCAAGATTTGGTGTTAACCGATGATTTTTTAAAACAATCAAGCTCCTTGTCTTGATAATAATGCTTCTCTCACAAATACCCAAAATTGTTAATGAAAGCACTTTAATATGTTATCGTTTTTTTTTTCTTTTTTTTTATATTTTCAAAACTTTTATAATTATTTTAATTTCAATACATATATATATGTACATAGTATACAATTTATTTATTACATATTTATAACACACAAAAAAAATTCACAAATTCATAAATTATAAAATTTCCAGTAATTATTTATATGAGTACTATTTATGCTTTAATTGCAAATTTTAAGTTTCTTAAAAATTGAATTTAATTTTTTTTACTTATCCAAACGTCTCAATCTTTTTTCCAACCAAACAAGAACTCACCAAACGCAAAAACAAAAACTTTTTCATTTTTCTTTTTTTTCCCGAAAATTTTGTTATGCCCAGACAGACCTCCTTGATAGATCAACAATCAAAATTTCATAGCTAACTTAATTTTATAAAAAATTTTGAAAAGCAAAGTAAATTTAAACAAAATGTTTTAAACTGATCAAAAAAAACACAGTGACAATATTTATATTGTAACAGTCTGTAACAATAATGAAATGACGACCATATACAGGGACGAAAATGTTCAACTGCCCATACCATCGCCAAAAGTTCTTTCTCAATGGTCGGATAATTTATTTCGGCCTTGTTAAGTGCACGACTTGCATTTGTAATTGTAATTATTTTTAGTTTGTGATAGGACTGCGCCATTCGCCTTATCACTTGCATCAGTTGTGATTAAGAATGGTTGGGAGAAATCGGAGTACTGCATAACTGGAGGATTGATTAATGAATCTTTCAATTTGGTGAATGCCTCGTCATAAAACGCATCCCAAATAAATGATTGGCCCTTTTTAATAATGTAGTAAAAGGTTTTGCTATATCTGAATTTTTACTTATAAAACGGCGATAATACGCAGATAACCCTAGAAATGATTTAATTTGTTTTTGAATCGATGATTTTGGTTTAGGATAATCTTGAATTGACGTAATTTTCATTGGGTCTGGTTTAATGCCGTCTTCAGTTACTATATGCCCAAGATAAACAATTTCCTACGATACGAACTGGCATTTTTGTAAATTTACCTTTAAATTATTAGTCCTAAGTAAGCAATCAAAAACGGATCCTAATTTAGCTTTGTGATCTCTAAGAATATGCCCCGTAACAATAACATCATCAAGATTCACCAAACACTTAATTCCATTTAACCCACTAAGTAATTGATTCATCATTTGTTGGAACGTCGACAGCACACCTATTAATCAAAAAGGCATTCGTTTGAAATGAAAATGTCCCAACGAAGTACTAAAAGCAGTTTTCTCTTTATCGGAATCGTCTAAGCGTATCTGATGATATCCAGTAGCAGGATCTATAGTCGTAAAATATTGTTTTTCCCAAGGAAAAAAAAATAAAATATCTGAGATATTAGGTAATGGAAATATATCGTTTACAGTGATGTTATTTAGTTTACGAAAGTCAACTTGGCACCACGGTAAGATTAAAATTCCATGGACTTCGGCTCGGCTCTGTGATTTGGTCGTCCAGTATTTGGGATATCTGTTTATGTATTTCCAATTTCGTTGATTCGGTTAATCGATACTGTTTTATACATATAGGATGGGAGTTTGGTTCAATTCGAATTTTATGACGTGTAACGTCCGTTGTTGTAAGTTTGTCTCCCGGAGAATATAATATGTTCATCATTATATTGTCTGCAGATATTTAAAATGAAATTTTGTTCTTCTAGATTAAGATGATCTAAATTTATAGTTGATTTGATTATTTGACCAAGAATTTAAATGTAAAACTTCTTACTCATTATGTATGTGAAGTTAGCCCGAAAACCAGCCTGAAAAAAAAAATCTTCTAAAAGAAAAAGCCTCCCAGCCCGAAAAATATTAAAAAATAACTTAAAATAACATTACATCCCGAAAAAAATAATAATTTCAAGACGATATGTACAAAACAGTTTTTTTTCAGCTGGAATATTTTAAATACACAAAAATTATTGCTATTTTACTATCATGTTTAGTGTCTTGAAGTGTACCAAATAATATAACTTACTCCGCCTATATGACTCGATACTAAAAACGTGCACATGTTTACCACTGAATCTCAGCTCGCAGGGATTGATAGATATAACGGTATATGGGGATCGCTAGATAGGACCTTTAGTTATGTAAAACAACCACCCCTATATCAACGCGATGGTAAGAAGGGTGTTTTATGGAGCTACATCCACCTATATGACTCGATACTAAAAACGTGCACATGTTTATCACTGGATCTCAGCTTACAGGGATTGATAGATATAACGGTATATGGGGAATGTTATATAGAACCTTTAGCTATTTAAAATAAAAAATATGAGAACCCATTCAATTTTTTGGGAAGTCGGAAAACCGGCAGGTGTTTATTTCAAAAATATACTTGATGATGCTTGAAACTGTTTGAACATTGTTTGAAACTAATTGGCTTATGAAAATAAATAATTCAAAAATATCAACAACTATGTATGTGTTTTTCGAATAAATTAAAATTATTTTTTGTTATAAAGCGTGTAATTAATTTAATTGAGAAATACAATATGCAAAACCTGTATATGTTCCAAATTACACCGTCCCTTGTTATCTCACATAAAGTAGGGCAACTATTTACCCAGCACTCAAAACATTAGTGTTACTCATTGCATCGTCGGTTACATATTTGTTGACATATTTTAAAAAATTGCTTTATAAGTAGCTAAAAAACGAAAAATTAAAAGAATTTGAAAGAAACCAACAGTACTGTTGGTATCGTATCTAAAAAAAAAAATTGTGTTTTTCTCGTTCTCTTTGCCCCATGCCACACGTAAAATAATGCGGCATTTTTCTTCGTTTCTTTCCCCGTTTACCTATGATACAAGTTTTAATTGCGACTTAAACAAATTTTCTGTTCAACCACACAACTCAAACATAAATGAAATAAAAAATATTTCAAGAACATTTTTGACTCATATTAGTTAAAATTTTATTTAAGAGAGAGCAGAACAAAACATTGGTAGAAAAAAAATGCCAAAATACAAAAAATGCTTGTGTGGCTTGGGATTTTCGCTACAAATAAAAAAGTTTTTTTTAAAACTACGACCTTCGCTTACTCTTGGACTCTCTTTATATTTGTGATTATATTGTTTTGATTTTTAATTATTGACCTCGGCTCTCGTATTAGGACATCCTTATCTAACGATTTATATTTTTTGTTTGAAAACATTAAACCCGCTTATAAAATTTAGACCGGCATTCTTTAGGACGACTCTACATTGAAATTAAAATTTTATTCCACTTCCATTTTCATTAATTTAGAGAAAATGGATTGTCTAGAAAAACGAAATTCTTATAATTATAAAAAGAAAAGAAGTTTAATTTCTGTTGATTTAGTTAAAAATGCAACAGAAAAACTATCGCTATCCAATGTTAAATTGACAAATTCTAATACCTAATTACATGGCTCAATTATGTCAATTACTTAAAGTTGCCAACAATATGGCAAATCGCACTAAGATTTATAATATTTGGTATAGATATATTAGAAGCAATGTTGTTCCAATTAATACTTCTGAATTAGAAAAAAACAATGTCAATAATTCATTTCAGGACAGTTGTGTTTTAATATCAGTTGAAAATCAAAATAAATCTGAAATGGAAGCATTAGTCAACATAAACCAAATCGACTGTCAATCAAAATCATTAAACAATAATTTAAAAGAGAATATTGCAGTAAATATTTGTTTAAACAATTCTGCAGAGGAAGAATATTGTTCAGTCGAAATGAATGGAAGGCCAATCATTCTTGATAGATCGGATGATACAGATTTGAACTTCTGTCATACTAAAATGCTCCCAGCTGTTGGCAGTAGTACTAATACTTCCCATAGTGGCAAGAAGTTGAATAAATTTAAACCAAATAATCTGACCAAACTGATTTATAGAAAATGTGATTTCAACTTAAACATTTCAGACAGTATTTGGAAACAATTTTTTTTACCTAATGAACGAGTGTTGGAGTCGTATATGTATAGATCGATAATTATTGAAAATTTGACAAAACTTACTGGCTGTTTAATAAAAATTAAAGGATATGATGTGTTAAAAAATCATTTAACTATTAGAACTTATTGTGGTCATCGAACTGTAAACATACCATGCCGGAAATATAAACTTGTACATAAAAACTTGAGTCATGGAATTTTCGAAATTTATAGTACGAATGAACGTATTATGCACATTACAAAAAAATTCGGTCATACGTCAGGTTATACGCGGAACATCTTTAAAAGACAACTTTTCGAAAAATCAGTGGAAAAAGTAGCTGGAACTTTAATTCAAGATGAAGACATTGATTTTGTGCAAAAAAGCAATACGATTCAAAAATCAAAATCACATGATGTGCTTAGAAAAATATGATCAGAGGCATTGCAATCCAACGACAACGACACTGACGATTTTATTGATATCGACAAAGAGTGGGAAAAGAAAGCATTAAGTGAAGATAAAAATATATCCAAAAAATTATGCGCCGTCCGTTTATTGTTGTTACTTATAGCTTAATGCAGAATAGTATTTTGAAAGTAATGAAGGACTCATTTAAAGACAAAGAGCTAACGGCTTATTGAGACGCCACTGGTAGTTTGGTTCGTGCTCCTTCCAAACCTTGTTCAGCAATTTTATACTATGCTCTTGTAGTAGCTGCCAAGACTTCTGAATCCGATGCTACGTCACCATTTCCAATAACAGATATGGTTAGTTCAAGCCACAATTTTGATTTGATTGGAGGGTGGTTTAGGTCATTTAAGTTATACATCGAACGACAATTTAAAAAATGGCCAGTGTTTAATTCAGTGGTAATCGATTTCTCGTTTGCTGAATTAAATTCTGTGTTGGGTTCCTTCAATAATATGGATATAATTGAATACCTCACTGTAACTCATGCATGGATAAATAATAATCAATGCTCTAAAACAAAAGAATCAACAGTAAAAGTGTTTTTATGTTGCTGTCATTTATCGCATACAATGGCCCAAGATATAAATAAACACTTCTCAAAATGCCCATCAAATTCTAAAATAATCAAAGAAATTCTTGCATCGTTGTTCATGACTTTAAACTATGAGGCTATTAAGGAGATATGGAAAGAACTAACAGTAATATTAAGATCTAAGTTTATTACATCAAAAGTGCAACAATCCTTAAAATCCTTGACCAGTTTAATAACAGAAAGCAATACAGATTTTAATTTGACCTCTATAGATAATAATAATTTTAAAAACATAAAGACAACATACAACTAATATATATACAAAGCCCATATTTTCAAGATTTTAAAAAAAATTGTCGATGAAATCTCTTTAGTTTTATACAACGAAGATTCTGCAAAAGTTGGTGGTGTTAATAGTCTTTTTAATATAAATTTCCACAACTTAATATTAAAGAAATACATGGCATATTTGCCATTATGGAGTGGTATATTAAATAAAGGAGTACGACATAGCAATAGCCAGATAGAAAACTATTTTGCTACCATTAAACGTAGGTTTAAAACGTCAAATAATATTGGTAAATTACCAACTAAAATAGGACGTTTTATTAGGGAAATTCACGAACGAAATGTTAAGGTTCATCGGCAAATTATGGCTGGTATTCCAAAATCGGCAATTAAGGCAAAAATTGATCAGGTAACTAGTAATCAATTTCAATTGAAACCATCTGACGCAGATCTAACAATTCATGAAGCGCAACTAAGCCAATCAGTGTGGAAACGCAAAAATTATGACGCCATGACCCCCAAAACTAAAACTTCCTATTTTAACTTGGCTACAATTAATAAAATTGCAAATCAAACTCCGCAGGAACGCTCAATTTCAACTATAAAACTGTTAAGTCAAAATTCGAAGGATGGCAGTAACTTCAGTACACCAAAACGGCCATGTAAGGTAGTGAAAAGAATATTACCCGTTAAACACAGAAGGCCAACTTATAACAAAACACTACCGGTTTTACAAAACGGCACTAAAAGTTGCGATTACTACACTAATACGCAAGGCTATGTCATTTTTAAATTTTACGTCACGTGTATGGTGGCGTATTGCATTTTATTTTATTCGTAATCTATTGTTTGACAAACTCAGTAGTTAAATGGGAACCGTTCAAAATGCCGCGTTTTAAAATGTCGCGTTTTAAAATACCGCGTTTCAAAATGCCGCGAAGTACAAAATGTCGCGTTTTAAAATGTCGCATTTCAAAATGCCGCGAGGTACAAAATGCCGCGAGGTACAAAATGTCGCGTTTCAAAATGTCGCGTTTTAAAATGCCGCGAGGTACAAAATGCCGCGAGGTACAAAATGTCGCGTTTTAAAATGTCGCGTTTCAAAATGCCGCAAGGTACAAAATGTCGCGTGGTACAAAATGTCGCGTTTTAAAATGTCGCGTTTTAAAATGCCGCGAGGTACAAAATGTCGCGTGGTACAAAATGTCGCGTTTTAAAATGTCGCGTTTCAAAATGCCGCGAGGTAGAAAATGTCGCGTGGTACAAAATGTCGCGTTTTAAAATGTCGCGTTTTAAAATGTCGCTTTTCAAAATGCCTCGTGGTACAAAATTTTCCGATTTTCCTAAAATTTTGTATACAGATGAAGAAAAATATTTAAAGAATATTTCCCATATACACCAACCCGGAAAAACTACGGGAAATGCGGAAAAATTGCGAACTTCCACTTGGAAAATTTTCCCGATAATGACTCAGAAAAATATGGTGATTTTCCAACATTAATTTTCGGGAAAATTTTCCGAGTGGAAATGGAAAATCACAGTTTTTCCGGATTTCCCGTAGTTTTTCCGGGTTGGTGTATATGGGAAATATTTTTAGTTTATTTTTCTTCATCTATGTACAAAATTTTAGAAAAATCGGAAAATGTTCGGAAAATTTTCCCGCATTTTCCGAAAATTTTCCGAGTACATAGATGAAGAAAAATATTATAAGAATATTTCCCTTATACACCAACCCGGAAAAACTACGGGAAATGCGGAAAAATTGCGAATATACGTGAGTTGTATAAAAACAATATATTCCTTCACTAAAATGTTAAAGTTAAGTCCTTATATATCGGAAGTTGATATCGGATACACAATTTAATCCAAATTGAAACATTTTTTAAGAATTCTTGTTTATTATTAATCAAATTTTGTACATATGTATTTAGATATATAATTATTATATATATTTGTATATATATAATATTATTTTAGTGCACCATTTAAATAAATAACCCTTTTCAAATGGCAATTATACGCGAACCACTTTGATTTGTATGGTTCTCGAGAACTGTCAGACCACAGTTTTTGCACTTTACGGTAATCAAATTTTGTAACATCTTTCCATCGGATTAGTTTCAACAAATCATCATATTGTATGCCATTTACGAAGCAAAATGTGACAACAGTTAAACGTTTCTTGTATGTACAATTATCGAAGAACGAATTAATTATGTAATCTGGTGCATGGTCGAAGCTAAAAAGGTCATCCGCATTCAAACGAATTATACGTGCTCTCGTTCGTTGCTTTTGGAATGAATTCATTCTAAACACAAATAATATTAGAAAATAAAATAGTTTAAAATAAATCTGAATTATAAACTATATTACCTCATATATATTGAGAAAGGAAAATTTTGAAGTTGAACCCGTAGTGAATAAAAATAAAATGTATATTTTCTATCAACTTAGAAAAAATAATATATTGTATTTCACGCCAACCAATTGATAAACTTGAACTGTATGGTAATTTTTTATTTGTCAAAATAGGACACAAAGTACAGCACAATTAAAGTGTTTTATTACGATAACAGCAATCATCCATAATTTAAAAATTATTTTTACCTACCTGCCCATTATTTTTTAACGAGGGGACACATTTTTGAAACGTTTGTGGCTATTCTTCACTGTCGGTGTAGGCGTGTACAGTTGTAGTATTTTATATACATGGTAATATATTAAACTTTAAAATTCTCCTTCACTTAAATGTTTAATTAATTTTAGTATTTGTTTAATAATTCAAATACGACCTAGTATAAGCACTTAAAGAAATGTATACCTTGCTTATTCAAATCGGAAAGTAATAAGTCCAAAACTTGGGACCTTACTCATTACGAATTGACCAACCAAATCAATGTAAGAACCGAAGTCATGTCATAATCAAACAGAAGAAGAATTTTGAGAGAAAATTCTGAAATTTAAATAATAACAACAATAGAATTATGTTTTGGAAAGAATATTTATTTATTTATAATATTATATAAATAAATATCTTCTAAAAAAACTTAAACTTAATAATTAAAATAATCATAAACTTAATATCTAAATCAAAAAATTAATTTAAAACTAATATTTAATAATAAAATTAAAAAGAAATATTTCCTGCAATTGCTTTCAAAAATCCAAATTTGCTGAATTCTTTTTTTTTAGATAAAATCAACTCAATCCTTTTTCTTTTAAAATAAATTTTTTGTTTTTTTTAGGTGGAAGATTTCCCCTTGTTAATTTTTCTATTTCGGCACTTGTAATTTTTGTTTGCTTTTTAAGTTCGTCTATTAAGTGGTAAACACTAATATGCGGCCGACCAATTACAACATTAAAATAATTATGGAACGATTCTGCATAGTTCTGTGTGCGGGGTATTTTATTCTTATTTTGTTCACTGATGCTCCATAAACTCGGTGGAAATAATGGTGTTCTATTATTTTTGCCGGAAACATAGTTTTCATCCATCCAATTGGTTAGCGGTTCAAATTCTGCGCCTAGTTCTTCTTTAATATCCTTGAACCATTCCGGTATCTCTTCAGGTTCCAGGAAACATAAAGCAGCGACCTGTCTTACCTTCATGGCAAACTCTATATCTGTGCCATACCGCACTTGCCAACCAATTTTTTGGATGTGTCTATATATGTTCTGCATGAAGTGAAAATTGCAACCCTTGACGTTGACTCTCTCAAAGACACTCCGAATGTTGCTGATTGCTGCTTTTTCAAAATCAGTTATTACCAATTTTGGTGCTAAACTGATACCAACTCTTATTGCACTCTCTTGTAGAGTTGTAAACAATTTATTGTATATTGCCGAAGATTTGCCGCTCATTAAAGCGTACACCATTGGGTGTACTGTTTTATGAGGCGCGATACTGCAATGCACAGTATAAAGTTGATAAAATAATTTTGGTACAACTTTGAATGTACCGTCCATCATCCAAAACTCTGCATCGCGAAGCTTGGTTAAATTATTTTTGATAGTAAAAATAATTATCCGATTATCACCCTCTTTGATATCCCCGTATACAAATTGCTCTCCATCAATTTGGAGAAACCTTTCTGGTATATCGAATGCCAGTGATACTGGCTCCTTGTCCACTATTAATTTTCGTTGCTCACGTTTGATGATTTGGGTTAAGGCGGCCTTAGAAGGTAGGCAACCACCTACATTCTCAGGAAGTTTTGCAATCTTTGATTGTAGTATTTGGCAAGGTAAATTGCTTGAAGTGCTTGCTATATCTTTAATACTATTTATGACATTTAGTACTGGTAACGTTTCAGGATCAGGAGAGTGATTATGGGAATTCCACAATTTTTGTAAATAGAATTTTCCATCTATTTCTTCGGCTCTCAAATTGCAAGAGCATTTCAAAACTCTATTTTGTCGCTTTGTACATCTCCATTTATTCCTGCGGGCATCGGAAGTGTAACTAAATCCATTTAAAATTAGGATTTTAGAATTTTTCTGAGATATTGTCAACTCAATCAGCTGTCCCGAATAAATCTCCTTATCCTCCATTTGGGTGCAATATTACTTTAATGCTTCTCGTACTATATTACTTATTTAATTTTCTATTATAATTAATATTTTCTTTGATATTTTTTAACTTATATATTTTTATGAAATTTAGTTTCACCAACTTATGAAAATTAATCGATTTATTTATATCCTGCTACTTTGCAATTCATTAACAAACTGATACCCAGAGTAATGGAAATTGTTATTTATATATACCTTGATGTGCTGTTGTTTTTTAACCCTTATTTAAAGATCGATAAATGAAACAAAGGAGTTGGTCAAAATTTTGAAATCATAAAAATGTTACTTTTATTACATCATCAAACTGCCTCTTTGGTACATTGTATTTATTCTCCGATCTGAAAAAATTACGTTTTAAATTTATAATGCGCTGTTTTATTGCTGGTTTTTCCAAATTTCATATAGTAAAAACATTTATCTTTAATGTCTAATTTAGTAATAAAACTGAAAAATACTTTTATGAGAAATGGTCAATTATCTGAAAAGGGGTTCAATATTTGAAATTAGAAAAATATTAAAAACGTACTTTTATTATGGTATCGCCCTCAAATTTCAAAAATGTGTAGTGTTTTCAAACCAATTGTTCTAATTGATCGTAAAACACCTGACGGTTTTCCCTATCCATAAAGGAACATCCATGAATTTATATGACAATGAAACATCTTTGTAGCTAACTCTTTACAAAAAATTCATTAACCAAATTAACAGTGGGAAAAACCATATTTGGAAAAAAATTAGAAAAATATTAAAAACGTACTTTTATTATGGTTATCGCCCTCAAATTTCAAAAATGTGTAGTGTTTTCAAACCACTTGTTCCAATTGATCATAAAACACCTGACGGTTTTTATTATCCATAAAGGAACATTCATGTATCTATATGACAATGAAACATCATTTGTAGCTAACTCTTTACAAAAAATTCATTACGAAATTAACAGTGGGAAAAACCATATTTTTCAATTTCACCCAAATCATTTATATTGTTTAATAATACACATTTCTTATTATCTCAATATAACATTTATTTTATTCCTTCTTTACAAACGCAGTTTTTTAAAACGCGATATTTTAAAAACGCGACATTTTGTACCACGCGACATTTTCTACCTCGCGGCATTTTGAAACGCGACATTTTAAAACGCGACATTTTGTACCTAGCGACATTTTGTACCTCGCGGTATTTTGAAACGCGACTTTTTAAAACGCGACATTTTGTACCACGCGACATTTTGTACCTCGCGGCATTTTAAAACGCGACATTTTAAAACGCGACATTTTGTACCACGCGACATTTTGTACCTCGCGGCATTTTAAAACGCGACATTTTAAAACGCGACATTTTGTACCACGCGACATTTTGTACCTCGCGGCATTTTAAAACGCGACATTTTAAAACGCGACATTTTGTACCACGCGACATTTTGTACCTCGCGGCATTTTGAAACGCGACATTTTGAAACGCGACATTTTAAAACGCGACATTTTAAAACGCGGCATTTTGACCCGGACCCGTCATTTTTAAATTTTACGTCACGTGTATGGTGGCGTATTGCATTTTATTTTATTCGTAATCTATTGTTTGACAAACTCAGTAGTTAAATATAAATTTTACAACACACGTGACGTATATGCGCAAAGCGAACGAAAATAAAACACGGGAAGATCATACCTTGTATTCTATATACTTTGTATATACTTTGACTAATACGTGTGGATTAGATGCCCTCATTCAAACGTTAGCTGCAGCGGTAACTAGTGTGGGAATAACCAATTGTGGATTACGGGAAGGGCGGGTTAAAAATATAATTCAAACTATACTTAACAATGATTTAAAGAGGGCATATGATGTTAGAAAAGAAATACTCATAGACATTTTTGGCATACAGCAAAATTGTGATTGTAATATACAAGATATCGCAGGAGATATACTTAAAAGTCTGCGAAGTATAATCGTTAATCTTAAATGCCAACATTGTGAAACCGTTGTTGAAGAAGAACGGGATTTTCTTCTTGTAAATATGTTGACATTATCTAAAGTTGGATTTTCCAATTTAAGTAAATGTATAGAACAGATCAGACATGTCCAGTATGTTTTAATAAATTGAATCCCCAAAACTTCAAATATCACCCAATTATATCTATTTATACCGAAAGTGATACGCTAAGCCGTCCGAGAATCAAAATAAGCGATATCGAACCCACATTAGAATTAGACAAGATTTTTTATCAGATAATAGGAACTATTAATTACGGTCGGCGATCGATCGTCGTACAAGAAAGACGCGTTTTTGTCTTTCTCTGTATAGAAAAATTAAAACTTAACATTTTTGTGATTTAAATAAATAAATAATACGTTATATATAAAAGTTATTAATTAAATTAAATTAAATATATAATATAAAGTGTTAATAAACAAATATTGTGAATTAAAATTAAAATTAACGTGAAAATGTGTAAATATAAATAAAATAATTTGTGTGACGCAGCAATGGTGAACGCATCACAAGCTAAGTGTTTTTTGTGTTTCATATTTTTTATTTATATTTTGTATTTATATTTTGTTGAATTTATATTTTTTATACAAATCCATATAAATTTTAATTTTATTAATATAAATATGTTTTAATTTACGCTTTTTTAATATGTGTCGTAGTAGTGTTGTGGTATGGTTTACGTGTGTATGTGTATGTGTGTGGAAGCGGAGCTATATGTATTGCGTTGCATTTAGAAGGAAAATATTAAAATGAGGAAAATGTGTTCAGCAACATTATGTTTTATATCCCTTTTCCTGCATGCCCACACAACTGTGTGGGTAAGGCAAAAAAAAGTCATGTCATAAATTTATTTTGTATGTGGTTTGAACCAATTTTCGTCCGAAAAAAACACTATAATTAAACACACAATTGTGTTGGTTGTACTTCAACGCAAGCGGGATTTTTTTTTTTTTTTTTTTTTTTTTTTTTTTTTTATCAAAACGCCATTACATTCTATGGTTTTTTAGTCACACATTTATGTGGTTTGGACTTAAATTGAGCCAAAAGTTTTTTTTTTTTTTTCGGTAGGAAAAGGGATATATGTACATACATTCACGCAGTCTAGTTTAAAGCCAAATAAGACAAAAAGGATAAATATAAAAATATAAATACTCTTCAGTTGCTTATCATTCATTTTCCGTTCATTTTTATATGAATTTTTTTATGTTCATTTCTCTTCGCTCTTGAATAGTAAAATGAATTTTCAGAAATGTTATGTAGTAAAAAACGAATAGTGTCTAGTGAGTGAATAATGAGAAACTAAAGAAGTTGATCTTATTTTTTGTGTTAGCGAACGGGATCTACTGCTCTTTTGGTTTTACTTTGCTATTCTAATAAGAAAGCGAAAATTCATTGTATGTAGTACTGATTGGATAAAATGTATTGTTGCCTGTATTGAACGATCGAATAGAGAATACATATCATTTCTTTCTGCATTATTCTTGATAAGTGAATAGTAAAACAAAATATTTTTTATTTCTTTACATTATTCTTGTTGATCAGTATTACAAATAGTGCTTTCATTCCATGGAAAGATTTGCTGACAGCAATTTTTTACTGATAATACGCAAAAAACAAAAACTTTAAAATTTCATAAGAGTGACAAAGAACAGAAATATTTTTTATTTCATTTTATAGTAAAATTTTATGGTTTTACATTTTCGCATAACCTACCAATTTCATAAAATTTTTAATTTGTACATTTTCGTACAATTCGATTTTTTTTTATATATTTTAATTTTAATACCACAAAAAACTCTCTCTCTCATACATTTTTTGTACATGTGTGAAAAATACTACCATAAAAAATACTCCAATTTACATTTTTTATGGCAGTATTATGGCAGTAAACTACCGCCATCACAACTATTCTCTCAGTAAAGTTTTACTGACAACATGTTTTGTTTCGTACATAACCAGTAAAATCTATATTTTTTCTCGCTTTTATTTTTTACTGACAGCAGATTTTTCCCATGGAATGGGGACATGACACTGTTCGATCGGCGTAGAGTGAATAATACATTTTGACGAGCGACTTTTTTAAACCCTGATATATGCGTATGTGTGGATATGTGTGCATGTATGTATGTTTATGCGTGTGTGTGTGTAGGCTCATATGTATTAATACATATGTATATGTTTAGTTATATATACGCATGTGTATATTTATATTTGATTGATTGTTTTTACCTTTTATAATCATTTTAATGTTTTAAAAATTAATTTGATATATTATTATATTAATATTTTTTTAATGTATAAATGTTTCAGATTAATTCTTTTAATTTGTAATAAATATATATATGTAAATATTCATGACTTTTTGGTAGATTAATTTAAAGGGATGAGACCTCATATGTGTTACGGCATGGCAAAGGGAAAATGGTTTTTAATTTTTTATTTCCATTTGTAATGAATGACAATTAAATCTTTGATGTGATATCCTTCGGCCTTTTAATGTTGACTTTTATTTTATTTAATTTTTTTTATTTTTTTTTTTATTTTTTTAATTGCTTGCTGCTGGCACTGTTTTATCTAAAAGAATTTATGGCTCAATAATATTTCTCGAAACAGGTTCGTCTTTCCATGGGAATGACATTATACGAATATCGATTGATTTGCGTTCTAAATCCTCATCAATGACCTGCTCATGCACCAATGTAAAAGCCTTTCCGCGTGGTTCTATCTTCCGTTCGAGTCATCACCTCATGTAAATCATGATCGTTTTTGTTTGATTGAGACAGTATACTGCGGAAGATGCATAAAATCATTTTTTGGCTGAATTGGAATTCTAGCAAATCGCAATTCTAGCAATTAGCATTAATTTTGGAGAGGCTTAGGTCGGCTGGGTCATCTCTCAACGGGTTGTCTTGACGAGTAAGTGGAGGAATAAAAAAAATTCCTTGCCGATTATTTTCGGATTTATTTTGTTGAAAAACCTAGTACTTCATCTGGGATTTATGTTGGAATTCCGGTTCAGCTCAACATACCAGATCCGAATATGATTAGTTAAGAAATTGCTTAGCACGGCCAAACTTCAGAACTTCTCTAAAATCCATTTTTAAATTCATATGTAATTCTGCTTACCTAATTTGAAAGTAATTGGTCTAGATATGGCCAAGTTCCATTCAGAATGATCGAATTTTAGAACTTTATCAAAAAGACACGTTAAAATCCCAATACAAATTGATCCTAGTTTATTAGAATCCTAGCCGAGCTCTACAAGCTAAACTGTTGGAAAATTTCGGTTGAAAACGGCCTGGTTCATTCATTATAGCTGAATCTAAAAATTTCGTCAAATTCGGCTTTGCACCCCGAATTTGATCATCATTTGTTTAGAGTTGGCTTAGTTCCATTGAACATGCTAGAGTGCCAATCCAATTCTGCGTACCATATTTAACAGTTATTGGTTGAGGAATGGTAAAGTTCCATTGAGCATGATATAAATATCCTGTGTACTATAACTATACTTGGTAATTAATCGAATATTCTTTTCTTTGGTTAACAAATTTAATAAAATATTTGAAATTCTTGCGAATTAAATTTATTTGGAATATCTAGTTAATCTGGCATTGAATAACATTGATATTTTTCCGGGAACCATTGCCTTTGAGATGACTTACGAGGGTATATCAAAAAGTCTTGCAATGTCATATGAAGGGGGGGATTGAGTGAGACAACAATATATTTTTCAAAACTATTTTTTGTCGCGATGAAACTTCTAGAAGAACATTTCGATGTAAATTTTACAGTTCGTTTGTTTTTGTCAATTTAGTAACACGTGTTTTTAATTTTTCTTAAAATGAATGAAATTGAATATCGCGCCGTTATTAAATTTTTCTGTAAAGATGGACGAAATGCAATTTATATATTCAACTATATATCAAAAGTTTACGGCGAATCTGCACCATCATATGCCACAGTAACAAGGTGGGTAAAATTATTCAAAAGTGGTCGGGAGTCATTAGAAGACGACAACCGCTCGGATCGGCCAGCAGATGCTATTAGCCATGCAAACATAATTTTGGCCGAATCTATTGTATTGGAGGCCCGGCGTATTTCCGCGGTTAGCGTGGAGACTTTCTCTTTCATACGGTACCACATATACTATATTACATGACCACCTTCACATGTCGAAAGTAAGTGCGCGATGGGCTCCCCGTTTGTTGAATGCAGAACAAAAAAAAGTGCGTGTTCAAACTTCAAAGGCGATTTTAGATATGTATAAAGAAGATCTAGAAAATTTCTTGGATAACATAATAACAGGCGATGAAACATGGCTTTATCACCGGGATCCGGAATACAAACAAGAATCGATGCAATGGATTAAACGTAGTGAACCACCACCAAAGAAATTCAAAACTCAACCGTCTGCTGATAAGGTTTTGGCAACAATTTTTTGGGATGCTGAAATAATTTTGATAATCGATTATATGCCACCGAAAACCACAATCACAGGCATATATTACGCAGAGGTTTTGCGAAAAATGAAAAAAGCGATCCGGGAAAAACGGCCAAGGAAAGTTAGGAAAAAAATCTTGCTTCTTCACGACAATGCACCAGTGCACAAGGCTAATATTGCTCAAGCTGCATTAAAGAACTGCAGTGACTACTTTTTGTTTCCCAATTTGAAAAAAACACTAAGGGGTCTTAAATTTTCCAGTGACTATGAAGTAAGTCTGTTGTAAATGAATATTTTATGGAGCAAAAGAAATCTTTTTTTTAGAGGGTTTAGGCAAGTTAATTGATCGATGTGACAAATGTATAAACCTTAAAGGAGATTATGTCGAAAAATAAAAATATTGCTGTCTCACTCACTCTTTTTTTTCGTATGGTATTGCAAGACTTTTTGATTTGCCCTCGTACATATGATTTTTTTTTTTTTTTTTTTTTTTGTGCTCTTGTGGTTGCCCGTCAAGGGTTAAATAATAATGGTTTTTAAAGTAATTTTAATATAATTTAAATAATTGAGGTTTCAGGAAATTCTATTGTAAGCTGTGGAATTGCAGGAGGATTAAATTAATAAATGTTTATATTATTTAAGAAGCCGGAAAATATTAATTTAGAATTAAATTTCAGGAAATCTACAGGTTGACGTGAAAAATATTTCTTTGGAATATTAATTGTTGATTGTGTAGATTAGAATGGTGTTGTCATTGCATTCATAACTATCGACTTTATTTAGGGGTCTGCAACTGGGCCGATTTAATCAATTAAATTTTGCATTAATTTGTAATTACATTTCAGGAAATTTCCAGATGTACGTGAAATAATACAAATTTTTCCTCAGGTCGCTGATTTAGAGAAGCAATTGTTGAAGACCAATAACATCGTTATCCAATAAACTTATTAAGCCTATATCCTTCCTCTAGTAGATTAGTATTGTGTTGTTTTTGTGTTACTAACTATCGGCTATACCTAGGTGTCTGTAACCGGGCCGATTCTGTCCCACTTAACTAACCTATCCAATCCTTCGGTTTTGTTATATGTAAAAAAGAGTGTACGGTGGGCCCGGCGTCACCCGGGAGCTCCTGTGTAAGAACTTGGTCGTACATTCAGAATCAATCAATCAATCAATCAAGATAATAGGAACTATTAATTACGAGCAAAATAATCAGACTAATAATAATCAAGAATTTGCAGCAGGACATTTTATAAGTTATTGTTTATACAAAGGAAAATAGGGCCGATATGATGACTTTAAAAAATACGTGTCTACCGGGAGAAATCCACACAACATTGAAGTCAATCCACATATGGTGGTCTATACAAAATCTTCAAGACAATAAATTTGTAATTTTATAGATTAATTTATCTTCTTTCATTAATTAAATACATCAATAAAAGAATTGAGGGTGTGATTAACATACAACTTCCTTTTACGAACCGAGCTTTACCATAATTTTTACAGCAATCCTACAGCTTCAGTACAACGGGTATGTTAGAATTTTAAGTGTCGCAAAATGTGCTACCCCATTTCTTTAACAATAATTGGAAATGTGGGGAGCTAAAATCATAATATACTCGTATATACGGTTAGATAGAGGAAATAATAGAGATTCAGAAAGTATGCGAATAGTTTTGGACCATTGCTCTTGCGTAAACTGGTAACGTCTCAAAAACGAGTGAGCCAAATTTCTGATCGACCACGAGCAATAATAAATTCAATGTAGATAAATTTCTGAACAACCAGCCAGAAGTCTCCTGAATTTATTTGCAATAATAAAGCCAATGTGGTTATAAAATTATATCTATGTATGTCAATCCCTGTGAGCTGAGATCCAGTGGTAAACATGTGCACGTTTTTAGTATCGAGTCATATAGGCGGAGTAAGTTATATTATTTGGTACACTTCAAGACACTAAACATGATAGTAAAATAGCAATAATTTTTGTGTATTTAAAATATTCCAGCTGAAAAAAAACTGTTTTGTACATATCGTCTTGAATTTTTTTTTTTCGGGATGTAATGTTATTTTAAGTTATTTCTTAATATTTTTCTTAAGCCTCCCACTTTTTCTTTTAGAAGAATTTTTTTTTGGCTGGTTTTCGGGCTAACTTCACATACATTTATTGTTATACAATTCTTTTCGGATTTTACGATAGAGTTAGATGAATATATACTCCACTTATAATTTCACTCGATGGTCAAACATAATCTTTATCTGGAATATTTATATGCAATAATTTTTCTGATCGAGCAGGAATGGACAGAAAAGAATTTGTAGTTACATAATTTCAACATAATAGATGTATCGTTGAGAGGAATTTCAAAATTGTTATTCGAATAATTGATTTTGCGGCACTATTCTAATAATTCCCAGGAAATAGGGAACTGCGGAAAGAATTTATATGTAATTTCTGTTCAAATATTTTTTCCGGCGTACTGAGGAGAAAAGTTTGATGTAAATATTATAAATTGGAAATATGTAATCTTTCCATACCCAAATTGGCAGGGTAAATTATTACATCAATAAGCCAGAAAAAATATTTGAACAGACATTACATATAAATTGTTTCCCCAGTTCTCTATTTGCGGGGAAGTACCAGAATAGTGCCACTGCTGGTGGCCATATTCCAAAACTTTTCCAAAAATCATTTAAAAATCCCATTTCTATCCAACATACCCAATCTTATCATACTCGGTTACAAATTGGGAACACTGAATTTGTTTTGTAAAAAGTTGATGTTGAATTGTAAAAATTTACGAACTTTAAATATTAACACATGAAATTGTTTTAAAAATATTTGAATTTATTCTACTTGTAATTGAAGTTTCTTTGAAAAAACAAATTTGCTTTGTAAAAAATTGTGGTTAATTTAGAAAAAATTGACACTGAAGTATAAAAAATTGTGATTGACTTGTAAAAAGTTGTGAATGAACAAAAAAAAATTGAATTGTATCTGCTAACAGCTTTTGTACATCAAACATTTTTGACCTTCTGCAAAACGTTTACAATGATATACGACTCATAGCTATTCTATAAAAACTAATACCTTACTACTAGCGCTGGAACGGCAAATTTGTGAATTAAAGTTTTCATATACTCCTAGTGTTCACTCATGTACAAGGGGATAAAAAATATCCGGGTTTTTTTGCGCTACAAACCGAGCGCATCCTGTAAATCAGTATATTTTTAACTCCGCTTTGTTTTGGATTTTTACGGGGTTTTTTTGACATCTGAGATTTGTTTTAAAAAAACTCAATTTTTAATAGCCGGCTAAACTTGATTCAATCATAAATATTTTCGTTAATATTTTATTAAAATGTAAGCAACACTTTAGGAAATATATTAAACTAGCTGACCCGGCGAACTTTGTCTCGCCCCAAATTACTTCGTTCGAGCAAACACTTTTGACCTTCACAAAAATTGAATTTAATGAGAGAAAAATCAAACAACTCAACTCAATTCTCAATAGACGTTTGAGTTAGACGATTGGCCATTCCATTCACTTTTTTACCGAATTCAACACTAAAAGTAGGTTTATGGTTGCGTTCGTTCATTCGGTCATTTGTTCGACCAATCATCTTTTGTACAAAAATCCAGAATCGTCAATTTTGAGCAATATGATTGGTGGAAAAAATTGTCAGAATGAGTGAACGAACGCAACCATAAAGGCGGCATAATGTATTGAAAAGTGAATAAAAAAAAGGTCGATTCAAACTTAGGCATCTATCGAAAATTTAGTTGTTTTTTGCAAATTGAATTTGTGATTTGTTAATCGTCATAACGAACGCCAAAAGAACCGGGAACTGAATGCTCTTGTTTTTATATATATAGAAAATAAGATTGTCAAAATTCTACACAACTTATATTTATAGTAGTCCGCAACCAACGCCATCTATTGAAAATAATCTGAAGTGGCTATTTAAATGAATGATCATTGTCAAAATACAATTTTCATCGGTGGTGTTAAGTGTATTTCCATACAAAATTCCTTTACAAAACGCAATTTTCGACTTTCCGATTTTTTTTTTTTTTTGATTTTTCGGTTTTCCATTTGGTTTCAATTTTTTTCGTGTTTACGGATTTTGGATAAAAAACAAAGTAGCAGTACCTCCGAATCCAAGCGCCGATGCTTTAACCACTGCACCACCTGTCTCATAAAAATTGTACACACAAAATTCATATGAAAATGGCTTTTTATTCGATTTTTCGGGTTTTTAGACTTTTCCGGTGAATTTTTTCAAAATTTTCTTTCGTAAGAACCATCTCCTGGCAATTGCAAACACAATAAAAAAAGATTGAGCCAAATCGGTTCAGCCGTTCTCAACTGATGCGCGCACATACATTTTTTGCACCATTTTTATAGATATAGATTAGTTTGTAAAGGAAATTGACGTTTAAAATACTGAACGGTCAAATTTATATGCCAAGTCAAAAATAAACGCGTTCACTCGTGTAATAAAAAAAAATTGGGATATTTTACTGAAGCGAAGTTAGCCGGGGTAAAATATGTCAAAAATATACCGATTTTTTATGTCAGAAAACCATCAGTGAACATGCTCACTGATAGTAAAATTGTTCTTCTCAAATCTATCAAACGATATGCCACATGATTATATTGGAATGAAAAAAAATGTTCCGCCTTCTGCAGCGCCATAGCGGAAGTATTGAGTACTAAGATAGTGGCTGTGTTAAGTTTACTACCTGCTTCCAGACCTTTTTAATGATATGCGAAATGTCTATAAAGAATTAATAATTTGACACCAGCGCCGAAATGGTGAATTTGTGAACTACTGATAACAAAATTATTGCTTAGTCAATAAGGATGCTCAATTTTTAAGTGTAAATAAAACAAGTTGTGGCATAACATTTTATTGCATTAAGTATGGATATAACGTCGTTCAAGTGCTCGTTGCGGCTTTGCTTGATGGCACGTATTAATTAATAACTAAACACCCTCATCTTTACATTATTGCTATATTATTCCTTAAAACAGTTTTTAAACATTGTTCCTTTTTCTTTTCTTTACAGGTATGATGCCAAAAATAAAATCAACGAGATTCGGGGCTGTTCACATGGATAAATAAGAAAGTAGTGATCCTAAGGGCTAAGTGCCATCTAGCGGCTAGATACTCAGCCGGATCTCATTATTGCTGTCACAACAAGCGTATGTAAATTTATTTCGCTGGCTCGCTGCCTAGTTTCGTTTTGAGACCGCACTCAGTGATTTAACCAAACAGATAGATTTACATATAAAAATTACGTTTCGCATTTATTATTAACAATTAAGATCATGTACATTACAAAAAAATACAAACTATGAGAGCTATATAATCGAGATTAGAGTTCTTCGTGTAAATATTTAAAGTCCTCTTTTATGAAATCGCTAGCCTTTTCACCGATCATCATTGTGGGCGCATTCGTATTACCACTAATTAGCCAAGGCATGATACTTGCATCGACCACTCGTAAATTCTCAAATCCTTTGACCTTGAGTCGTTGGTCTACTACTGTGGTGGGGTCATCTAATGGACCCATTTTTGCTGTGCCCACCGGATGGTAAATTGTGGTCGACAAATGGCGTACATAGCAATCCCAATATTCATCGCTATCGTATTGGAGCTCATTACATTCCGGTAAATCCCATTTAAATGGTTCGCCTTCATGTTTTTCAAACACTGATGTGGTCAAAAATTTGTTTTGTAGACGGATACCGCGAATTATTGTATCCATGTCATCCTGTTCCGCAAAGTAGTTGGCATCAATTTTTACCTTGTCAAACGGATTTTTGCTCTTTAGCGTAATGCTGCCGAGTGATTTGGGTCGGAGTAGAGTCACCCATACGAGACATATATCTTCATGTTGATTGTAACCTACGAGATTCTTAACGAGTTTTTCTTCGTAACCCATCATAGCGAGGAAGTATAGGAAATCAGGAGATTGTTTGCGATAGCAGAAATTGTGATACTGAATATCAGGAATTTTTCCTTTCGGATTGAGCGTATCAACCATACCATTGAAATTTAGCACACCATGTGCCGTTAGGGGCCCGACCCGGTGTACGGCATACAAGTATATATTATTGATGAGCTCTTCTTTTGTAACGCCTTGGGCTGTTGAGCGGTGGAACCGGAATACAATTGGTACAATAACGTGATCCTGAAGATTTTCACCAACAGGGAGGTCAGCCATTACTTTAATTCCATGTTTTTCAAGATGATTTTTGGGACCAATGCCAGAAAGCATTAAAATCTGTGGTGTATTTATGGCACCGGATGATAAAATATATTCTTTATTAGCGACTACTTTATAGTCGGTCCCGTTACGGGTGAATTCGACGCCTGAAATGACACCTTTTTTGTTTACAACGAGTTTCTTCACGTGTGCGTGTTTCACGATATGCAGATTTTTGCGATCTCTGGCCGGCACTAAATACGCTTTAGCAGGACTAAATCGAGCTCCTTTATATGTTGTAGTTTGAAGTGTTGTGAAGCCGGTGAATGTCTCACCATTAATTTCTTCGACAATCGGGTATCCTAACTCGGCAGCTGCCGCAATGAACAGATCACGCAAAGGTTCTTCACTGTTAAAGAACGAAACTTTAAGGGGGCCCCCTTTGCCATGATAAAGACCGATAAAATCTTCATGCTGATTGTCTTCAGCTTTCTTGAAATATTTGAGCACACTATTCCATCCCCAGCCTTTGTTACCCAATGCTTCCCAATTATCGTAATCCCAGCTGTTTCCGCGTACATATAACATTGCATTGATTCCTCCGGATCCGCCGAGTAGTTTACCACGAGGCCAAAAACTACCTTTCGGAATACTCTTACTAAACTTATCAGACTTTTCGACACGGAAATTCCAATCGTGTTTACTTTGTTGCAGGGAGAAAAACATGTTTGGGATCTAGAAAACGACATATTTTAAAAAATTAACCAACATTTAAGATTTTCGCAATATTTAACATAATAATTTACCTCAGACTCGATTGGTGGGTCGCCCCCAGCTTCGAGTAACAATATTTTCCAATCAGGATTTTCACTTAAACGGCCGGCCAATGCTGAACCTCCGGAACCCGCACCCACAATAATAAAATCATATTCATCATAACCACTTTCGCCAACTTGTTGACCATAATCTTCAGGCCACATTTCCGGCGTTGAGATTCCACATTGCGCTGTCAAAATTGTTTGAATCAGCAAACCAAATAGCTGATTGGCAGCACCAACGCTGGTGCCAGTACAAGCCGATGTTAAATTATAAAAATCCATTTTGTAAAGCAATAAGCTGTTGAAAATATATTGAGTTAAGATTGATGATATTCCAGGAGCCTTAATGTATTTTACCTATGCTTGGCGAACAGCTATTTCACACTGATCACTCTGGTCGAATTCTTACAAAAATGTAGCAGTGTCGTTGCCGCGATATACAGCAATTTAAAGCACAACCGACACACAATGTATTTACTATCTTATCTTGTGCATGAGAATAAATCGTTTGCTTTTTTTGTTTTGTTTACTTTTTTTTTTATTATTACATTTGAGTATTATTATTATTATTATTATCAAAATTAGTAAGCAAACCAACAAACTCCACAAAAATAATTTTAAAATAAATAAATAAATCTAGAAATTATTTAATAAAACTTAATTAAAAACTTCGGTATACCGCGTTATGCACGCAGATATAAAATTTATAGCAGCGTCATAAAAAATTCATTCAAGCTACTTTATTGGTGGGTGTACTTTGCATTACGATATTTCACCCGCACTTATCAATCCGTCATTATAAATTAAACATGTGCGATTCATTAAACAACACACAAGCACAGAATTAACTATCAAAATGTGATTCTATAACTGAAATATGTACTGAATGCGATCGATCGATATTGGAGGTGAGATAACGACTGACTGGCTGTTTTGTGTTTGTTGTTGTCTACACCGCCGTATGATGAACTACTTGTTTGTATATAAAAGATGAAAACTTGTCGAGAATTTTAGGTGTGTGTGTATGTGTGTGTGTGTGTGGATGCCAGCCATATGTTAGTAAGAATGAGGCAAACACTATCATTGTATGATCATCATCTTCGCTTATAAAAATGTCAAGTTTTTTTTTTAATCTGCTTGTGTTCTGTTTTGAACTATTAAGATTTTTTGAGGGGGGGTGTTATGTTGTGCGGCGATATGCATTTTTTGGTCGAATATCGCAATCTCGTTTAGCTCATGACTTTCAATATATTTTTCAAAGTCAAGGTTGTTTAAATTATTTATTAATTCATCATAAATATTATGATAGTGCGTAATTTATATTCTCTAGTCTTATGTGCGAATAGCAAGTTTAATTCAAAGCTGATGCAAATCAACTTTGGTGCGTCAATTTGGAATCCTCCTTATAAATTCTAACACTTGCTCTAAATCCAATGTCTACCAACACTATTACAAATTTCAACATTCGATCGTTTTCCTTAACAATTGCGTATAGGGTCGTGTCAGAAATGTTTTTAAAAAATAACGATTAAAATAATTGTAAAGGATACTTTTTTTAGAGGTTCACATCTTTAATTTGGCAATTTGGTTTTGTTTGACAACCGATTTGACACCTGACATTTGCTTTGTCATTAGTTCAGTTTGAATTGCAATTTCATAATGAAGAGACTCGTATCTGGTTTGTTCATTGCCATTTGAAAAATATAGTTATCCGAAAAATATAGAAACACACTTGATAGGAATATGCAGTCAGAAGTGCCAACTTTATTGGTTTGTAGAACACTTTTTGTCAGAAAACCGTTCATTCAACAGGTTTTGTTGTTCAATGGAATTGAGCAAATTCTAGATTAGCACAAATTCAGTCACTTTATTTTTCGGATGGCAAAGAACATGCTTGACTGGTGACAGGAATATGCTATCTGAATTGCTTATTCTTGGATTTTATAATATTTTATTTCTATTTTTTAATTTATTGTTCTACAAAAATATTATTGAACGGTAGGTATACCTCTGTATTTTGTATGTTTAATATAGTATCTTTTAGGGGCTAGTAGGTTTTTCCTCAATTTATGAATGAAAATTTATGAAAATCATATTTCTATGATAAGCACAAATTTCATCAGTGTAGCCGTCATTAGAAAGTTTTAAAATTAGACTTAAATTATTTCTGGTTTTTTCTAGAAATTAGATTTTATTTGTTTCGTCTTTCATTCGAAATTTGAAATTTTCTTTTCCCGCTTTTAACCGCACCTAGAGTAGCACTACTTTTTTCCCGTGAACACTAATTAGCACAAATTGGGCTTAATCGGTATGCAAAGTTTCATTTTGAAATTCGAAAGTTTCCCTCCGCAGTTACCCACACGTTTATACCCAATTTTATATATTATTTCAATTTTATATATTAATTTCGATACAAGATGTTAAGTCGCCACAATACTCCCCTCCCAGAGAGATCGAGGATCTATCGATAATGTAAGATGTCCGTAATTTGTGATTGATTGTCCGAGTAGCACGGTTTGAGCCGGTCAATGAAAATTTTGGCGTGTAGAAAGTGTAAAATTTGTCTGTACGGTCGATAACCAAATACGGTCCAGTATATGGTGGTTGCAGTGATCTACGTACTGCGTCAGTCCGTAAGAAAACATGCGAGCAAGTCAGCAGATCTTTACTAATGAAAATTTTTTCCGTAGTATGTCGAGAAGCCGGTACCGGTCAAATTTCATCAAAGTGTCGTCTTAAGTTTGTAATAAAGTATGATTGTAAAATTTAATCGTTCGTAGTATCTAAAAATGTTCCAGGAACTCGAGTTGCACATCCGTAAACCAGTTGAGCTGGAGTAGCTTTTACTTCGTCACTGTAAGTCGTTCGTAGACCAAGTAAGATTGCAAGCCTAGTTATTCTCCTGCATTCAAAACCAAGTAAGTGAGCCAGTTCGTGAGAAAGTTGTGATTCGAATTGTATGCCTTGGTCCGTGACAGTGAATTCTGGAAGACCAAAGCTAAAATGCGAATAAACAGCGAAAGCGATGGTTGCAGCAGTTATCTGCGGAACTGGAATTGCCTCGGGCCAGCAAATGTATCTATCAATCAATGTAACGCAATGCCGCTGATTATCAGAAACCGGTAAAGGACTAATGATAATAATAAGAGGGGAATAATCAAAGAGCGTTGAGAAGTTAATTTATAGTTACTATACAACTTTGAACCATTTTCTGAACGTCTTTTTTAATCGATGACCAGATGACATTCTGAAACTTGTTTTCGGAAATTTAGGGGAATAAATGGCCTAGATATAGAAGTACAAATATCGCAATAAATTATTATTTTTTGGATTGAAGGAAACGGGGTATTTCTCGAATTTGAGAACAGAGTTACTCTTTAAATGTGTTTGAAGTTCTTAGTTATTGATCGGAGCATCTGTGACAACGTTATCCAGTCCAGAGACTTTCTGAATATCGGTTGTGAATTGAACAATGAAACTAAGTGTTGAAATTGACGAGGAGATGATTTTTCCGGTTTCCGATTAAAAGCGTAGAACAGTGGTTTATGATCGGTGTAGAGCGTGAATATACGACCTTCGAGAAGATATTGAAAATGTTTAACCCTCGAATAAGCCGCGAGAAATTCTCGATCAACAACCACTGTGTCTTTTTTGCGTATCATTGAGACGTACTAAAAAAAACGAGTGGTTGCCAGGTGTTTGATACTAACTGCTGAACCACTGCTCCGGTCACCGTATCGGAAGCGTCAACCGTGATGGCCAGAGGTGTTGATGATGATGGATGAATAAATAAAGTAGCGTCTGTAAGTTTAATTTTACAGTTATCGAACGCTTCGACAGCTACCGTTGACCATTGTATTGGGACTCGACTGTGTTTAATATAACCTTTTGGGTAGTCGTTTAACAATTCCTGGTCAGCAGCGGCACCCGGAATGAAGCGTCGATAAAATTGTATCATGCCTAAAAAGCGTTACAATTGTTTAACGCTTTGTAGCCGTTTGAAATTCTTGATGATTTGAACCCGTTCATGCGACGGTGATATAATTTGGGTTTTTGCGAAAACGTTTTTGTCCCCATTTAAAAATAATTTTAATATGTTCGAGATGTTCTTCATAATCTCAAGAGGCAATGAACACGTCGTCCAAATATACAAAACAAATGTCAAGTCTGCGTAGTGCTGAATGCATAAGACGTTGGGACGACTGTGCTGCATTCCTAAGGCCGAAAGTCATTCTACAAAATTCAAATAGTTCGAAAGGTGGTTTTGGAATATCCGTCGGTTCAATATTAATTTGATAATAGGCTTAGACAAGGTCTATCGTTGTGAATAAAGTGCAGCCCTCAATTCATTGTGTAAAGACTTGGATATGTGGAATCGGATACCTGTCTGGAATTGTGACTTTATTGAGTGCTCGAAAGTCTCCACACGGTCTCCGGATTGCTTCGTTCTATTCACCATTGCTTCTAATTTATTTACGCATGAACAATTCACACGCATCCGGCTTGGAGGACCACACATGTTGAAGCGATTGGCACGACTATAATAAAATACTGCGATTTGTTGGATAACACTCGTATACTTTATTGATGATCAGCATGTTGTTGCTTAGTTGGAGGTTGAAAAAATAAGAGCATTTTCTTTGTAGAAATGTCAATTTTGACAACTGAGTTGTTATTGCTGTCCGATGCTTTTTTTTTGGGAGGGGGGGGGGGGGGGGGGGGGGAGGGGGGTGAACCCTCCGATACATGTCATCTCTGATTGACTTGGAAACATTAGGCATTGCCTCGGATAGGTAATCTTCAGCTCATAATACTCGTACCCCGCATATAATTACTTTCTTATGTAACCCATAAATGTACATCTTAAATGTGTACTTCGTGGAGAAACTCAACCAGCTTATTATTGAGGCTACAGTGTTGCTAATGGATTGCAGAAAATAAAAAATAAAAACGTGAATGCTAAAATTTTAAAGCAATAAGTAAACATAAACGCTTCAATTGATCATTGCTTCAAGAATTTCACATAAAATTTATAGTGATGAATTAAATAAGATTTAAATTTCAAATATATCGCCACAGAAAGCTAAAAAAATTAAATCGAATTTATGTGAAAAAATAACTTTGAAAAATAAATAACTATGGAAAATTAGCATGAAATAAATTATAAAGTAAAATCAAAGTTATTGCATATTCGGCAACCTTTTCTTGAGTCTATATATGTATGCTCTTCAGTTTCTTAAAATAAAACTTGGTAATGTTATAATCAAAGATGTTGAATTTGTATTGCTTTCGCTTAGCATTCTTGCAATAGGCTCATTTTGGCCATAGTTGATTATGTGATGCGCGCTTTTAAAATCAGCTGTTCAAGTTCCAAGAAAAAAAAAATTACAATACCCTCCACCATTTCCCCCTCGTCAGTGCCCCCAGCTCATTACCTCCCACCCATTACTCCCGCATATTACTCGCTATCGAGATTACCCTCGAACATTACCCCCCGGTCATTATTCCGCACCATTACCATCTCAAGGCCATTATCCCCTTGGTCATTAGCCCTCGGTTATTAGTTCCTGGTTATTTTGACGCCAACATTCCGCCCCGATTAATATCCCTCACTCCTGAAGGGTAATGACCTGTAAGGTAATAATGTAGCGCAGGGGAGTAATGCTCGAGCGGAGAGGAGGAATCCAGATAAAAAGGATCAATTGTCCACTCACTGCAAGCCCCGTAGAGCCTAACGAAGAGATCTACGCTGTACTGCCTCTACTCTATTTATATGAGAAAATGCAGGAGAAATACCTTAGATGAGTGCTAAACTAAGCCGTGCACAGTTCATTGGCAATGACGTCAACTTCTCTTCTGGACCCAGCAGTATTAGAAGTGCTAGATGTGAAAGCGTTCGCAGTGGTAGTCGTATACATTGCCGTTTATTAATACCAAATAGTTGTTTGATCAAGCAAAACTTTCCGATTGGCCTGCATAGTTAACTTCTGAGTTTTTACAAATTGATGAAAATGTCCCTAGTTATGGTGTATTTTGAAAAAGTGCAGTAAGTTGTTGGGTCAAACTGGCAATGTATACATAGATGGTAGATGAAACTGTCTTTTAGTTTAACAATTTAGTTTACCGTGCTATCAGAATTAATATCGATTGAAACCAAAGATTTTTGAGCATTATTATTCAAGTGTAGTCCTCGTCGCTTTCAAAATCATTATTCGGGAAAGATTGACTGTAAACAGCCGCAAACTGGTTACGTATGATTTTGAGATTATTGGAAAAGTGAAAGGGTCAAGCGATCTCTATCCGAGTTTTTCTTTATATTGTTGAATTTCCAAACCCGCGTATTTAATTAAAACGGAAACATATTCCAAAGTTTATGTTAACACTAAAGGCCCGGTATAGATAGTTTAGTCCGTAGCTACACCACCTAGTTTCTTCCCTATTCATTAAAACCATTCAGAGCTTTAACAAAGGGTTAAACAGCCGAAATATATTCCCTCAAAGGCCAGTCAAATAATTTAACAGCGGAGGCCCCAGGAATTTGTGTCTGCTTAACGCTAGCCCTTTTCTCTTGAATTGCCCCCACATCAACTGGATATTGAATTAAACTGCAATCTCTTTGATCGCCTGACTGTTCGTAAAACTGTGAATATCTATTTTATATATCTGTGGCAATTTAACATAACAACTTAAGTTGAGATAAGTGGTTATGTGGAACTATATTCTAAACGTTAGTATTTCCCGTTTTTTCTATCTCTTCAATTTTTCATCAAATTCCGACTATTTTTGACCGAGATATAAGCAACAAACAAAACCACTTATGTTTGTTATAGGTGTTTGGTATTTATTGAAAACCGCTTAATTGATATTTTTTGATATTGTAGCATGAAATAAGTCACATTTAAAACCATAGTTTTATTTATAGAATCAGAAATAAATTTAGAATAAGCACTTATCTTGAAATAAGTTTTTATTTTGAATTTAATTTTGCGGTTGGTATTTTCTTAAAACGATATAAGCATTTATTTCTAAATGCTAATTAAAAATTTGGGGAATTTCCGGTGGGGAGGTAACAAGTGCTTGGAGAGGTAACAAGTGCTTGAAGGTATCAATAAAAGTAGTTGAAACGTTTTGGATCCATGGTATCAGGGGTTTTACCGATACCATGGATCCAAAAATAGTTTAGTTATGTTCTATAATTTTTCACAAATTAATTTAAAATCTAAATTTGGTCTCCTGAAAAGTAGCTGAAAAATAGAGAAGTGGTTCTGTTGAATTGCCACAGATATTACATGATACCTCAATCTTTACGGTTCAGAACAGCTTGTTTCCCCCCAGTTCTTAGTTAAAGTTAATTGAAGAGAGAAAAGGGTCCTGTTTCTACATGGAGATGGAGATTTCCCTTGTAGTTTAGCACGTGCACAAATTTCTACCCGAGATATCAGGGGGTGTAATATGAAAGGAAAACTCCAGTGTTTGTGTGGGAATGCTCTTGAGTACATTACTGATTGCGAAGGTTGCTGCTCGATGCTGTTCAAGCTAGTGTTCGATGCCGATCTCTCTTCTCAACCGTTACCAATGATAATTTTACAAAAATAAAGCGCTATACTTTCGTTTACCCTTTCTAATATATTAGATTTTCAGCAAGTTTGCTGTCTTAAATGAGTCCCAGATATACACTTCACTTTAATTGAAGGTCACGCGAATGGCAATTAAAATCCTGGGCCAATGGAAGTTTGAAGTTCCTAGAGAAAAAAAACAGCTCAGTATTGTATAGATTTATACTCTAACCTCAGCTGTTGCCTACACCTTCTACAACCCCACCTAGCATTGTGCCTCTGCTCCTAAGTCTGTTAATTTAGGATCCACCCAGACGACCATCAAGATCCTGCATTTTGGTATCTGGTCTATCCAGCATGTTAAAAGTCACTGGCTAACACTCAGATATGTGAGTGTACGGGTGTTTACTCCCGGTCTAACGTTACAAAAGACCTCTGCATTTAACTTCTGATGAAAGCTTCTATTTATCTTCCCAAACCTTTTAGGAGAAACAGGATAATCTGAAAGGATTAGATTTTGTTTTGACTACAGTTTCAATTTCCTGCCGACTTAAAAGGCTTTAAGCTGTTTATTAAAAATAAAGTTTTCCTCCTGTTGTGGCGCGAATTCGGAGTAGTCATAAGAAAGTGTGTTTCCACTAGCAGCTCCAAAGGCTCCTCTCTAGTTGTGGTCCACAGTCCACAGGGTCGTTGTAGATAACTCGGGATGGTAGGACTGATAGCTTGTACTTTACATAGCCTAAGGAATCCTCTTGCACTTTTTACGGTGGCCGACCGTAGTTTACTCAAAGGTCTACTAAGGGAACACGCTCCTAAATTAGTCCACTAGGTCATCACGCTACTGCATAGATCTTAAAGTTTCAAATTTGTACCATTAATAAATTCCCTAGTCTGAAGATATCTCTGACGATCTTTGTTTCATTTACATAAATTTGCACTAAGAACGAATTCAAGAAATAACTTATCTCTTGTTGTATCCTCATACTTTCTCAGACTGGATTATGTAGATTCGTAATGCTTCCCAAAGTAACTCCAATTCCATCGTATGAGTCTCTGTTATCGAGCTTCCTAAAATTCCAGGTGGAAAATCAGCTCCATCGTTTGGAAGGTGATATAAACCAGAAATTTTGCAGATTGAAAGTTGAAAAATATTTAGGTTATGGTTGGCAATAATACAAGATCGAACCTAACCTATTTTCTTTATATGTGAAAATATATAGTTTGGAGGCCTTAGTTTAAGTAGCCTTGGAGTATGTTAAGTGACCGCATTGCATGTGACCTCTCCGAAGTTGTCGCTAAACTACGATTAAGTATCATCCTGAGTGGCAGTCGGTCATCTATCAACGAGATCGAAACCACTCTGTATGCGATCATACCGGAGCTCCATTTTGGTCACGTTCATCATTTTTGCATGTTATCGGCGTGATATTTTATATGCCTTCAGCATATCCGAACCCACAGCTAATCACACCATTGGTGTGGCTGACCTGTGGTGTGCTTTTGACTCTTACAACTTGGATTGCTCATTTGCAACATTTCCGACAGGGAATATCATCCAAGCGACAACCTTCAGGCTGGCTCCAGGCCAAACCTAACCTATACTTTACTAAAGCCTTCTTGTAGAGCGACAGCTACTGTTGATCAAAATGGAGCCGGTTCAGAGTTTTCTTTCATAATTCTTAGACTTGTGGTGGAAAGCCTTTTCCACCTTATCCCAATTCGGGGTACACAATGCTAGCATTTTCCTGAACCCTGTTAATTACAGTCACCACTCAGTGGCGTCTCAGGTTCCCCGTTGAGCACCACCGTTAAAGGGCTTAGTGGCAATTACTTGTAATCTAGTCGATCTCGCAGCCGCGTGCAATTACTCTTGAGATCTCTGCCTCTTGGAACTACCAGATAAACTGCGCTGCACAAGGTGTGTAATCCTTTTAGCCATTTATTAGAGCTTTTCACTGTCATATCATGGGTTATGTGTTTATATGTTTATTTTCTCATAATATGTCAAGCGGTACGTGGTTTTTGTTGGATTTTGTCACCGCTAAAAAGTGACGAGCAACGTGTTTGGTTTGAGAATAAGTAGAATCGTTGCCAACTTGTTGAACAGGGATTTTACTTGAAATTTTATTAACTTTAAATATAACAAGAAGGATATTTGAAATAAATCTCCTATATCTTAATCTTAACTCCAAAGAGCTTTATTAGTTTAGTTCGGTCCAGGTTATTGAGTTTAAAACAACCCAGCAGGAAATTCATTGACGACACACAATGACACATCAGTGACAGACAAGCATGACACGTATCTAGTATTTATCAGTAACTGGGACTATGGTATCTTTCCATAGATTTTCTATATCCGAATCGAGAATACCGACACACCAGTAAATGTCATGCTCTTCTAAACTTTTTACCATATCTCTCTGCGAAAGACTTTCATATGGTAATACAACTATAAAACAGAAAGAAAACTCTTTCGGTATATCCTGGCGGCGTCTCTACGGCAATTCCTGTTACCAGGATGAATATTCATCATAATATGTTAAGATCCAATCTTAAAAGTGCACACTCAACAGGTTACGGATTTGACGCTAGTGAAGTTTATCCAAAATAATCCAAAAATACAACAACAACAAACTTATTTCAATAGTATTCGTGTAAATAGTAAACATTCAGGCGAATTTATATTATGTAATTTAGAGAAGTTGTAATTTTTTAATGGCCCTTAGTTACAAATGCAAAGTCATTCTAAGTATTTTGTGTCCCAAGAGAGTACTATGATTTTATAATGGCTCTCACAGGGTGTTCCATGAGATTTAAAATAGGGTTTAGGTACATTTCAAGTCATTCTAAATATTTTTTAAGCATTTAAACTTTAAACCTAAACTTTATTGATATTAGTGAACTACTGAAAAGAAATTTACTTAAGGCCCTTTAAAATAATCAAATGTTTAAATCTCATAGAACACCCTATCAGACCCATTAGGAAGATATATGTTAATTGCTTAGAAAATACTTAGAATGGCTTTGTAATTCACCAAAGTTCCATAGAAATCACATTTTTAAATCTCATGGAACGTCCTGATAGACCCATTAGAAAATCATATAACTTGCTTGGGACACACTTTATGGTCTAAGTGGTTCATTAATGTCACTAAAGTTTATACTAAATGCTTGGAAAATACTTAGAACGAGTTTGGAATGACCTTGTTAAAGTTAGCTGAAAGTTAAAAAAATCGATAATGCAGATAGTGTCTTGACTGCTTCAGCCGAAAGTTAAGCATATTATATATTAAATTGAAATATCCTAACCGAAAGTGATTAACCTACAAAATCAGCCGAAAACTATTTAATTTATTAAAACTTAACGATTAAAGTGTTATGAAGTGAAAAGGTCTCATTTGAAGAGGTTTGTAAGTTGTAATATGTGTTTTATACAGCCGAAAATTGCCAATAAAGCTAAGTAGCTTGTAGTTGTCGTTAAAGTGGTTTGGAATTCAAGACTATGCCAGACATACACAGATCTGACTATGCCGTTTCGATTTGCCGTGATCATAGGCAAATTATAAATATGAAATGTGAAATTTAGATTTTTCCAATTTTTCATCGAAAAAATAGCGCGTCATTCATGATTTTGACATATATACATCAATCTGACTATGCTGATTCGATAATCCATGACCATAGGTAGATGTAGAATATAGGTTAAGGGTGGGTCTGATGGGATTATAGGAATGAAATGGCATATCTACTTCATACAGCCGAAAGTAGTCGATAAAGAAGATTGGAAATTATGACGCATCGTCAAGAATTGTTCGTCATTCGGTATTTTGGCTTATAATCACTAATCTGACTATGCCGATTCGATAGCCCATGGCCATAGGTAAATTTTGATTATAGGTTAGAGGTGGGTCTGATGGGGTTATAAGGGTGAAACTTTGGTTTTCTCCAGTTTTCAACGATAAAATCATTCGACAGGCACCCATCTGACTATGCCAATTCGATAGCCCATGACCAAAGGTGGATTCTGAGTATAGGTTAGAGGTGGGTCTGATGGGGTTTTAGGGATGGAATGGCATATCTGCTTCATACAGCCAAAGTAGTTGATCGTATAGTCAATTATTCTTGACGATGCTTGATATTTTTCAATCTTCTTTATCGACTACTTTCGGATGTATGAAGCAGATATGAAATTTCATCCGTATAACCCCATCAAACCCACTCCTAACTTATATTCAGAATCTACCTATGATCATGAGCTATCGAATCGGCATAGTCAGATTGGTGTCTGTATGGCAAAATTACGAATGACGAACTATTTTATGGATGAAAAATAGGAAAAATCAAAATTTCATCCATATAACCTTATCAGACCCACTCCTAACCTATAATTAAAATCTACCTATGATTATGGGGTATCGAATCGGTAGTCAGATTGGTGTCCATCTGGAAAAATCTCGAATGATGAAAATTTTTATCGTTGGAACAGCGGAAAATGGAACTTTTCATCAGTATAACCTAATAAAACCCACTCCTAACATATAATCATATTCTACTTAGGGTCATGGTTCATCAAATTGGTACATTAAGATCGTCGTCCATTTGTCAACATCTTGATATACAAACCATTCATCAGCTAATGACCGCGACTCATCTTCTTTATCGATACAACCTGCATTATCGGAATTTTAAAATATTTTCTACAAAATCATATCTGTATTACCATCTTTCGACTTGGATATCAAAGACACTACCTGCATTACCATCTTTCGGCTGGAAACTTTCGGCTAACAACAGTATTTTTGAATGTTCCTAAGGCCACAATATAAATTCGCCTGAATCTTTACTTACACCAATACTATTACAACAAGTTTGTTGTTGTTGTATATTTTGGATTAGTTTGGATAAACTTCACTAGCATTACTATTCATTACCTACGCCATATAAAAAGGACTTGTTTGGGTAAGAAACACCGAAATCTTATCATACATCTTTCGCGTAAGAAAGAAGACATTTTTTTCATGTAAGAAGACATATGTATGACATGTCTCGTAATTGTCGTTGAACGTAGACTGCAATTGAGTAAGTCATTTGAGAAACTAATATGGTTTGTCATTAATTAACCATTTTGTCAACATACCATCAAAAATTGACCAAAAAGTACAATATTCTATTGAAATTGCTTACAGAGAAAAAGATACAGTGTTCTAAAAAATGATATTCACAAACTGTAGACTTTCGTCGCTGTAAATCAATACGAAATAGATTCGCCTAAAATCTTGCAACATAACTTTTTTACGTAAATTTATTAACAAATAAATTAAAATAAGAATTACTGTACAGTCGGCAAACAATATATTAGTACAGTTGGTGTCATTCGTTTGGTATACCTTGAGGACAATATTTTTTCTGTGAATGTCGCGGACAAACTATTTGTTTCGACTGTATGTGTATGAATTACATTATCAACATTTAGGCGTATTTGTGAAAAGTAATAAATGTTAAACAAATAAGTGTTATCTAAAAGCTCAAAAGCTACAGTTGTGATTAGCTCCAAGTTTTGTTGGTATAGAGATGATATTGGTAACAATATATATATATTCGCTATTGAAATCGTGATGTGTAACTTTACGTCATCAATTTTGGTGCTGTAACGTTATAGAACAAAAGTTCCGTTTATAGAGTCGAGTTACATTTTATGTTATAGAGCTTACATACAAGTTGTGAGTTAGGCCATAAATCCCTTCCACTAAAGCAATGAATATTTTTTTTTCTATATTTACATCAAATCTAGCTAATTGACTTAATCGATGACAAATTTATGATATGGCGAACCAAATAAATTATTACAATCATGTTACGAGTGTAGAGTTATTTAAATATTTACAAATCGTATCTTGTTTGCATTAAACCATAATAGATGTTTACTTTAAAAAGAAACTTTGATCTTTCCTTCATCTATTTTTTAAAATTAAATAATGTTAAAAAATCACTTTTAGTTTTTAAGTGACAAATATGCAATAAAATAATAATTATGTACTTGCTAACATGACCTGTAGATTAGCATTAGAGGCATGTTACGAACTGCATAAAAGTTATATGTACACGCGAAGTGATGCTGTAATAGAATTGAGATATGCCGTCGCATGTCAAATTTCACCTTTGGTCAAATTATGACCATGACACCGCAGCGAAGAGGATAAGAATTTTAGAATTTTTGTAGATTATTTTATATTGCAATGCAAAATATTTAATATTTTTCTAGAATTCACATAAAAGTAAAAAGTTTCGTATATAAAATGTAATATCGCTTAGGTTAATTATTTTGCCAAAACCTGAACATAACTTAGCTGTGTAAATAAAATATTTATTTATATATAACACATTTAACATGCACAGGTGAAAGCAGTCCCCCCATAATACTTTGTATCACTTTCGTATATGCAAATAGATTAAGAGCGATGCGCTTAGTTTAATGCATATGCGATGCGCTTACGAAATAACACGATTGTTTTACAAATGTACAAATTTTTTAATATTTTGAACTTGATTTGGAAATTATCAGAAGACGCAAGTAAATTTATTTATTAATCGTTGCTATTGCGTTTACATAATTTTATTACATAACAGAGTAAATAATACACAGATATTCTTATCATTTCCAAAAAAAGAACGATTTGTGTTATCTGTGAATAAATGGGCTGTCGACTTACGGACTTAAATCTATACATAATTGTTTTTTATTTGGGTTATACAGGAATACTATAGTGGAATTATTTAATTATAGACGAATTACTATAATTATATATTGTAGCGAATTTCGGGCGCTCGATTCGGGTTCGTACTGGATTTTGCAACTAAAACACTCAGCGTTTTACAAATTTTTGTTTCCAAACACCTTTCATTTCTTCACTAATTCACTAATCTCATTCTTTATTACTCTTCACTAATTCTCTTTAATTTTTGTCTTTTACTTTACTTTTCGCGCTGTTTTATTTTTGCTTCTTTAATTGAACTTTTCACTAGTTAAATTACATCTGTCCCTGCGTCTCAAATCGCACGCACTTATATTCTAAATATTATAACCTTTGCTAATTCGAATATTTTTCGTGATGACTGTCGCCGCCGTTTACAGTTGCTTTCGTCATTTCCATATTCCCCCACTACATGGAATATCATTCTAAAATCCAATTCCGCCCCAATCAGTATTGGTGGAATATTTTTAGAACGTGTGTAGACCCGCTCCTTAAATCCTTTTGTCCCGAACAGACACATCTACTATTTCATCGCTTCCTGGAATTGGACAGCTAAATCACCTTATCGAAAATCAGCATATCTCCTACGCTGGTCGTGTTGCGCCTCCGATTTATCTATCGCACTTGTGAAGTTGGTTACTTCTAAGGTTTGATCTGACCTTTTTCGACGTTTTTCTGCCTCGTCACTTCTCCGTCTCAACTACAACGCATGCCCCCTTACCACATCTCTCTGTCGCTGCCTTCTAGGACAACAAGGATCTTTCCTGCACTCGGTAAGCCAATCCATCCCTTGAATTATCTTGCCGTGCATCCTCTTCTACCAGTCTTTCACTTTTCGGTTTTGAACTAAACATTTCACTCTCGTCTTCCTTGTTTCTTGAATTCTCCATTGTTTTTCGAATTCCCGGTCTTCATTCCTCTCGCCAGTTTTCACATACTCTTTCTCTGCCGCTCATGATCACTGCCGTAATGAAAATTCTGTTGCGACTCGATCGTGACAGCTCTCTACCTTAAGGGTCATCTGCAACACATCTGCTGTCCTCTCTCTGGAACCAAAGTGGCATCGACTTCTTTAATTTAACTTTCAATTATCTTGTCGGATTTTTAACTAGAATTCATCAACTCGGTCGTCCGATCGGTTTTCAACTCTTGTAATTTCGTAAAAAGACTTAAACAACTCTTTCAATTTGTCGGTCTGCATGAGTAGTGTAATGTGGCCGGTTATGGAGCATACCAATCCCAAATGACGTCATACGTGACGTAGTCATAGATGATTGAAAAGCCATACATTTATTGGCAACAAAATATGACGTACTCATAGATGATCGGAAAAATTTAGGGGCAATTTAGATTGGAAAGCAAACATTTAGGAGAAAGTTCGCCAATCGTCGGCAGATCAACATTTACGGGCAAATAAAAATTATTGCTCAATCGTCATATTCTTTGACGTCATATAAAACGTCGTCTTTTAAAGCAATTTTTTAAAAATTTTAAAGTTCTAAAAGATTTTAAAAAAGTTTTGCAAGTTTTAAAAATTGAAAATTCATTTTAAAAAAATTTAAAACTAAAAATTTATTAACAAATATAACTATAAATTAGAAAATATTTAAAATTCTTAAACTTTAAACTTTAACTTTCTTCTTTTTAAAGAAAATGCACATTTTTCATCGCATCATGTAAAAAATACCTAAATTTTTCAGCGCTTTTTGAACACTTCAGCGGAAAATTGTTCTAACCGTTTATGATTTATAAAGAAAACATCTATTTTTCATGCTTTACTAAAGAATTGCTAATGCTAATACTAATGTCTGGTTGAAACCTCATATCTTAAGTGACTGAAACCTTAACTTCACTCGAGTTCTTGGCGACAACGTTCAGTATAATATGTGGACCTAGTTCTTTTGTTTGTGAGACATGCCTCCCAAAGCTGGCACCGACTTCTTTAATTTCACTTTCAACTTCTTGCTGGATTTTTAACTAGAATTCATCAACTCGGTCATCCAATCAGTTTTCAAATTTTGTACTTTCGTAAAAAGACATGAATAACTCTTTCAATTTGTCGGTCTGCACGAGAGGTGTAATGTGGCCGGTTCTGGAGCATCCCAATACCAAAATGACGTCATAGGTGACGTAGATGTAGATGAATGAGAAGCCATACATTTAGGGGCAACAAAGTATGTCGTACTCGTAGATGATCGACATTTAGGAGAAAGTTCGCCAATTTTACCCATTAAAGCATTTAAGATCAACATTTAGGGTCAAATAAAAATTATTGCTCAATCGTCATATTTTTTGACGTCATATAAAACGTCGTCTTTTAAAGTAATTTTTTAAAAATTTAATTGCCCCTAAATGCATGCTTTTTCAATCATCAATGACGCCATCATCTATGACAACGTCACCTAAGACGTCATTTTGGGGTTGGGATGCTCCAGAACCGATCACTTTACACTACTTGCACGTTCTGTTGTTTATCCAGCTCGGAAAACTGATCATCTTGCTGCTTAAATTTAGATCTAGCTTGTCTAATTTATAGTTTATGCTCTCCACCTGAAGTAGAAGCGTATTCGTATGCTCCAACAAACGAAATTCCTGATGGTCCTGAAGCCAGTGATGATGATCGTGATTGATCTCCGAATGATCGAGCTTCTTCCTCCCATCTATTGTTTTGCAGCCTCAACTATAACTCTTCCTATTACCTATGGCTGAAGGACATCGACTCAACAGCATTTCCCTTAATTTATGTGACTTCTCTCTTTCTGTGTCACCATTTAATTCGTGCGCTTAAAGTGTTCCAATTTGAGGTTATATTTTAATTTTTGTTTTTGTTAAAATACATAAATTATGTGGTAGACATCTACATTTTTATTTCAAATGATAGTACAAAGCTTCCGGTTTAGTAGTTGCAAATAAGTTTCTGTATAAGACCTGCGATACTTGCTGAACTTGACGTTCGGTGTAGCTTGTAATAACAAATTTGAAACAAACACAGAAGATTTTACTAAGGTTTTTGAAAAAAATACGAGCTTAGACAAACGCTTTAGAACTAATTAGTGATATGTCAATAAATCAGTAGTGATATGTCAATAAATTTGAAAATGAGTGGTGAAATTGCGGAATTTAAAAAATTTGAATTCCGAAAATTTCTGATCGATCACGAATTTTAAAATCATAAATTCAAAATCCGAGATACTGCCAAAATCTCGGAATTCAAGATATTGATTTAAGACTTTCGATAGATCGATATCTTAACCGATTAAGATGATGGTTAAAGCTTTGGCGTCTGGATCGGGATGCAAAAGGAAATTTCCATCAACAGATTACAATCTGCGCAACTACAAACCACCACGATCCTCGGCTTGCAAAACTAATCTACCGGCCTATGTTTCATGTCCAGTACTGTAGGCTGGCATGGAGCTATGCAATGAGCAGATAGTAACGTAAATTAGACCTATAGCCGTACGTCTTCAAATTTTCAAAACAGATTGCAGGAATTAAAAAATAAATAAAAAAATATGAGTTGCGGGGTGGATACTGTATGGTGTAAATTAATATAATCAACCAAAAATAGCCTGGATATCGAAATCCCGGATTTCAAAATCACGAAAATCTTAATTCCGAAAACTGATAAAATTTCCGATATGGAGATATTAAGATAAATTGAATTCTTAGCCAATTGGGGTGAAACTTTAAAGTGGTAAATTTGAAAGAAACTATACGATTTCTCACTATAAGTAACAAATAGTTTGTAAGTCATAAATCATCTAGATTAGGAAGCTTCCAACAGATACCCTTCCTACATTAACTAGCACTAGGCTTACTTTTACTGCAATATCTTCAAGCAGTATTCTGAAAGGCTCAATAGTAGTTGTGCTGGAACTATATTACCCATGCAGAAAACTCATCTGGAAAAGATGGGGTTTGAAACCGGACCTGGGCCTTTCTACTTACGTCAGAGTGAGTCTATGGTAGCGCCAGGTCTGAATAAAATAACATAAAGAAAAACGATTTAGAGGGTGAAATTATTTGCTTTCTTAATGAGATCAGCGAGAATTTCGAAATCGAATTAAGTTGAAATCTTCGTCACCCGACTTAGAAGTAGAAAGATTAAAAGTGAAGAGGCCTTAAAATTCTTTAAGGAACCAAAAATCGTTTAGGTTATAGTTAGAAAATCGGGCAAGTGAACTTGATTTTTGTTTTTCCGTCAAATATTACGATACAACCAAGAAAATTATAATCACAAGTGCAGATGATGCACCTAATTACGATTAAGATACTTATGCTCCAACCTTTCGATGACATTAAACAACTCGCCATGCATGAGTCAGAATTCGATACAAAGGCGGTTTATGCACAGGCGCAATGGGAGTACTTAGTTTTGGTACGCATCTTGTACAAATTTTACACGGCCGGAATTCTGTATCTTAGCATATACAGTACCTGCAGCGATTTGAGTTCAATAACTTCGATAAATCTATGACTAACGGCAACATAAATTGTTTATTTTACTTTTTTATTTCTCTGTTTAGACTACCGATCAAACAAATCTCACACAAATCAATTATTTCATTAAATTTCTGAGTAATTTAATGAACATTGTTGGGATCCGTTAAAACACATAGAACAAACTGTACGATACGGGCTTGTCCATTTCGTTGTAGGTAGACAATGGTTACAAATCCATAAAGATTGTAGGGACAGAATTGATGGTTTCTATTACATGGACGAAGCCAGTTTGAAGACGTAAAATGTACAAAACTATTTCATTCTCTGGGAAGGCGTGTTATTGGCCGTTTACAATTCTCACTCAAACTCAAAATACAAAAATTCGTAAAAAGTTTACTGTTCTCTTCGAGAAGTTTCAATTCGGCTGGTTGTATGAGAAATATAACAACCTATTTCAGGTGTTAACGGAACCTGAGTCCAAATACCTAAGGCGTATTGATGGCCGTTTTTAATTTCACTCAAACCAAAAATTGAAATATAAAAGCTGGCACAAATTTTCTGTCCTGGTTAGTAAGTTCCAATTAGGTTCGTTGGATCAGCAATTTAACACCCTATTTCAGGTGCTATGGATACTTGAGTCCAAATTGTTGGGATGGCGAATTATTATTGGCCGTTTACAATTTTCACTCAAACTTAAAATAAAAAAATTCGTAACAAATTTACTGTTCTGGTTAAGAAGTTTCAATTCAGCTGGTTGGATGAGAAATATAACAACCTATTTCAGGCGCTAACACACCCTGAGTCCAAATATCTAGGAAGGCGTGTTAATGGCCGTTTTCAACTTTCACTCAAACTCAAAATTGAAATACAAACAAATCGTAACACATTTGTTATTCAGATCAGCAAATTCCAATTAGGCTGGTTGGATGAGCAATTTATTACCACCCAATTTCAGGTGCTATGGGTACCTGAGTCCATTTCTTTGGGGAGGCATGTTAATGACTGGTTGCAATTTTCACTTAAACTCAAAATTGAAATACAAGCAAATCGTAACAAATTTGTTATCTAGGTAAGGAAGTTACAATTTGGCTGGTTGGATGAGCATTTTAACACCCTATTTCAGTTGCTATGGGTACCTTAGTCCTAATCTCTGGGAAGGCGTGTTAATGACCATTTACAATTTTCACTCAAACTCAAAATTGCCAAACTCAAATTGGTCAGGAAGGTTCAATTTGGCTGGTTGGATGAGCAATTTATTACCACCCTATTTGTGGTGCTATGGATACCTGAATCCAAATCTTTGGGAAGGCGTGTTAAAGGTCGTTTACAATTTTCACTCAAACTCAAAATTGAAAAAAAAAAATCATAACGAATTTGCTGTCGTGGTTAGAAAATTCCAATTAGAGTGGTTGATCTCTCAATTTAAAAACGTATTTCAGGTGAAATCGGAACCTGAGCCCAAATCTCTGGGTAGGCGTGTTAAGTTACGTTTATTGTTTTCGCTCAGACTCAAAATTGGAATGTCACTATCACTCATATTAATTTTTTTATCAGTAAAGTATATAAGATTGATTTAAACTATTGTTCAGCCCATTTTATAAAAGTGTCGGATAATGGCAAATATTTGTAGATGTGACAAAATACCAATTGTATACTGAGAAAGTTTCATAAAAATTCTATGCGTCCGACACAATTGAATTTTAAGCCCCGAAAATCATAAAATCACTCATTTTAATCATAAAATCACTCATTCCAACTATTAACGAATCCACAATTTGCCTTTGTTGAGTTCAACCTAGAGGTTCTTCATAATTTACCACCTGCCAACAAAATACATTGAGGGTTCGGCTAATCAAGACATCTTGTTCACACTAATACACGGCAAAGCATATAGTAATTGCAATTTGACAAGTAACCAAGCGCCCGGGTAAGGTGAACTATTTAATGGACAGTTTCGAGTTGCGAAGAGAGTTGCCAAGACATTGAAAGAGTCGGGTGAGTGCTCTAAAATTGTTATACTATACATTTTGATAGCATATTGTTACAAAAAACATAAAACTCTTGGTGGTCGAGTGATTAAGGTATGCCCCACCATCTGTTATCATACCAACGAGTCAATAATTTTACCGGGTGAATATTATTGTTTAGATGCATTGAAGTCGCCAGATCAAGTATACCTCCAATAATGTTTGGAAATTGGATTTTACAAGAACATTCCAAGTGGAGAGGACTATTGGAGAAAGCTATAACGAAAGCAATTGTAAATGGAGGCAATTGTCATCATGGAAAATACTGTTATTAACAATAACGTCGTTCATCAGGTCACCAACTTTAAAAGCCACAATTAATTAATTTCAGGTTTTCAGTGATTTGATTATGACTCAAAATACCATATAATTCTTATTATCCACAGTAAATTGAAGAGATCGTGTCTTTCAACTATTTGTAGATACATACTCAAATTCTCTTCAGGTATTTATTTTTCTTTACAGTTTGAAGAGTTATTTATGTTTCAGCTCTGTACTTGAACATTCAATGGTAATTCAACTTTTGTTGCGAGCCCTGGAAAGCAAGATTAAGAGACACCCGGAGATAGGTTCGAGATGTTCTGTAATCACAAATCCGGATTACTAAACGAGTCGGTCTTAGTAGGACCACGTGAAGGATTGATATCCTATTGCGTCCATCTTGTCTGCCATCCCTTTTCGTGTACACTATTAAGGATTAAGAATTAGTTTAAACTTAGGGACCAAACTGGTTCTGATAGCTAAATACGGAAATATTTTGAGCCTCAACATCCTGCTACTACAATGTTTAAAAAATCTCAGCAGAAAATTTAATCAACTCAACATTTGCACTGTAAAAAACGGTCGGCAGAATTTAAAAAGCAAGGTGGTTTAATATTGGGGTCGAATTCTGCATCTTTATTAGACCAGTTGACGGCAGCAATTGCTTTCAAACCGCCATATTTGTATGCCCTGCTCTCACTCCAAATATACACTCAATTTTTATAACCACTTTAGGGCCTTCCTAAAATATGGAGCTTCTTGAGTATGGTGTTCTTGCAATTCGTTTATGTAACATACCAAAATAGAAATTAATAAAAATATGTCTACGTTACTTATAAAGATTTAATTTAGTAGTGAAGCACACCCAGCTTAAACCTGGCTGTTATGTACAACGGCCTTTCCCTATAGCCGTATTTGATTGACATGTTAATTATCATCAGCTGTATACAATGCACGACGTAATTTTTTCACTTCCTATACATAAAATGACTATGTTTGTTAATATATTCTGTTGTTGTTGTTGTTGTTGCTGTAGTTGGTTTTGAATGGGGGTGAAGCGCGAGGTGCAGGGCAACCAAAACAAAGATGAACATGAATTTTATTTGATGTATTGTTTAACACAATCTGATGATGCTTTCAATTTTTTTTAACTAAACAAATATTTATTTTGTTTAATTAATTGAATCGTAAATAGTTTTTGGTGTTTAAAAAGAAGAATTAACGACTCTATACCATGTATAGTTTTGATGTGGACATCTTCGACGTAATTATAAATCTGAAGTGTTCATTTGCATATGTAATGACATGAAATTGATCTCGTTGCGGCTCAATTAAATGAGATGCCACAAATTTATCTGCTACTTGTAATAAAAACCATACTCATTGGCATCCAATTTGGTTCACTGAGTATAGTGCATCTATTGCGATTAGACAAGCATACGAGGTATAATTGATTTGCATTTAATTAATCTCTATATATCGGTTTATGATTTACGAGTGCATACATTTTATTGTTAATGCACCGTATTAAATTCAGGTTTTATAAAAATATTAGACTTGAAATATTTATTTAAGAAGAAACGTATTAAGTACCATTAAAAACTCTTTCATTTGACGGAAACACTTTGATTGTGTTGTTTCAAAAGCGCGTGATAATGAGTTAACACTTACTTTAGCAAATCTGTTAAATATCACTCAAGCTTCGACATTTTATTTGTAAATCACGCGCTTCGAGAACCCACTTTTTTCTGTACCTATAATGGAATAATTCTCGCTTTGCTGATTCATTTCAGTTCATTTATTTAACTAATACAAATGGTAGTCCCACTTTAATTTTTCCAACCAGCCAAGCTTTACTAATATTTTGGCTTATATGCCAAAGGACTGGGATGTAAAACTTCTAGAAAATGGGTTAATTTCCAAAGTATAAAATTAGCCAGAAAAGGTAATGCAGATAGCGTCTTTGCTATTATATATTTTTCGATATAAAAAAATTTTTCGGCTGGGATAGCAAATACACTATTTGCATTGCCAAATTTCGGGTAGAAGCTTTCAGCCAACTTTAATAGGGTCCGATCAACCGATACTGATGTAATTCAGTTTTATTGTATCTGCATTATTGACCTTTTTGGCTGGCGTTTTCGATTGACATGTTATCGAAAATTATATGCTGTCATTTTCGTTTGATTAGTTTGAATCTGCATTAACGACTTTTTTCGGCTGGTACCTTTCGACTATTAATATCGATCCTAATATCAACTTTAATACGGCCAAAAAACAAAAACTAAAATATCATTACAAGATTTTAGTTGTTACAAGATTTTTGACCCTATTAAAGTCGATATTAGGGTCGATACTAATAGTCGGAAATTTCCATCCGAAAAATGCAAACTAATCAAACGAAAATGACAGCATATAATTTTCGGCAACATGTCCACCGAAAACTTCAGCCGACGAATGTCAATAGTGCAGATACAAAAATTAAAATAAGAATCTTTCATTCGAAATAATTAAAAATAATATACTATCCATTTATAAGTGCTTTAATAGATGTTTTGGGAGGTAAAATGTGAAATGCTTCTATAGTGACATGTATGCGAAATATTTTAATTGAGATATTTTGATGGTGTCTTTTGATGATGATTATTTAAAAAACGTCAACATTTCTCAAAATTAACCGTTTAAAATGTCCTGACTGGAAAAGGATTTAAATGTTGGTGGAAATTGATTTCTAAACAAATTTCAGCTTAGTTTTCATGCGGGTAATTCGGGAATATTCTATTAAATATATCACGAGCGTAATATTATTTTCTTAGTACGGGTTCTGTCGATGAAAGAAAGATAACTTTTCTCCCCTGTCGAAGTGCAGTGCTCATGGGACCACCCATCGCCCATGGTCGTACTACGGGCTGGCAAGGGGTCAAGAAACATTCAAATTTTGTGTGTGTGCGATATATTCAATCGAGTTTCCCCGGACTCCACACATGACAATCGGTCTTTTTCCAGACCGTTTATTTAAATCTATTTTCAGTTACGACACTTTAAATGGTCAATTTGTAGAAACTTTCACATTTTGGGTGTGCGATATATTCAAAAGAATTTTTCCGGATTTCCCACATGATAATTGACCTGAAATTTTTTCTAGGTGTAACACTTCAACGGTCAATTTTTTAGGAAATATTTAATTTTTGTGTTCGGTTGAACATACCGAACACAAAAATTAAATATTTCCTAAAAAATTGACCGTTGAAGTGTTACACCTAGAAAAAATTTCAGGTCAATTATCATGTGGGAAATCCGGAAAAATTCTTTTGAAGTTTTTCCGAACACCCGACATGAAAATTGATCTGATAGATGCTTTTTAAATGTTGATATTATAAAGCACTCAAGTTTTGTAAGCAAATTGTCAATAGTTTAGTTAATTTTAAGAAATAATAAAATCATATTTTATAATATAATAAAACTTTTTCTCCAACATAAAAATTGTATCTGCATTGTCGACATTTTATCTTGATTAGATTTAATCTGCATTACCACATTTTTTTGCTGGGTATTTCTGTGGTCTTACCAATTTGTATGTGTTATTAAACCGAATTTTGCAAAGCCAAAGGTGTTCTGCTTTGGTAAAATTAAGCGGGTTTTACTTTAATATCTGAAAGCAACCGCTTTTGGCTTTAGTTTTTCGATGCATTTTAGTTTTCCTTTGTTGGTAATAAAACACTTATATTTAAATTTTTGATCGTGTGATAATTGATTATTATATAGTTTTAAATATAAAACATTAAAAATTTAGATTAAAAATCAAAAAAAAAAAAAATTTTAAAATGACCGCCTTGCGGTGAACACCATAACTATAAAAAGATTTTATTTTCTTAAAACTAAAATTTTTTTGGTTTACATTAACGCGTCTTCGGTTTTATACAGTGCAATTGTTATTATAATCTAAGCGAGATATGCCAAAGCAAAACATTTTATGACATGAAAATTGGCCTGAAATTTTAATCTAGGGTTACTATCACTAAGGCCTTTCATTTTGATCCTTTTCCAGCTAATACACTTTAAATGTTCAATTGTTAGAACTAAATTTCGAACGAAATTTCCTGGGCATGATGGCCATCCCGGGCAATTTCCCCACATGAAAATTTACCATTTTTTCGAGGTGCGGGCCTCATTAAGACCTTTCAGTTGAATCTATTTTCAGCCATGACACTTTTAACGGTCAATTTTTAAAAATTTACAAATTTTGTGTGTATAGGTGCGATATATTCAATCTAGTTTTCTCGGACTCTCCCCACATGAGTTTTCCCAGGCTTTTCTCGTGGAAAAAGGCCTGAAATATTCTCATGAGGTAGTTATTACCAAAACCTACTTTTAGAATCATTCTCCAGCCATGACGGTTTAAACGATAATTTTTTAGAAATTTCCAAATTTTGTAAGTATTATTTATCCAAACGAGTTTTCTCAGGCTTTACACCTAAAATGTGACCTGAAATTTTTTTCAAATGTATCCATCAGTAAAATCTTTCATTAGAATCTTTAGCCTTGCCATAACAATCGTTAAATTTTCAGAAATTTTCAAATTTTACTTGATATATTTCAACAAGTTTTATCAGTAATAAAATTGATTTTGTCTTGTTGTTTTAATGAAGTTAATACAAAAAATTAATTTTTAATAATATACGTTAATAGAAGAAAATAAACATTTTTGATTTAATAAGAAATTACTGTTTAACATCACAATTATTTATCTGCTTTATCGACATTTTTCGGCTGGCTATATCTTCCTTATCGACGTTTACGTCTTTATAGTGGTGACATGTTGTAACTGCGAAGATTTCAATAGTATCGTTAAATAGGTATGTTCCATCATTTTCGACCATCATAATTTTTCTCGTCGATTCTCAGTGATACACAAATTTTGACATAACAAAAAATGAAATTGTGGTGTAATTTTAATTTTTTTTATAGAATTAAAAATAAGAAATATTTATTTTTGCACTTACCATATAATTAAATATATTAAATTAAATTTTGCGTTTATTAAAAACAATTCTAAAGCCCATTTCTAATAAGTGCAGCGGTATCATTTTCTTCTGAATTATATTCAAACTCTGCTTCCTGTTGATCTGTTGAATTTGTAGATGAAGTTTTGGCTGCCATATCAATTTTATGTAGTAGACATATATTGAATAAGGCGCAACAAATGTTAACAATTTGAATTGCTTTTAAAGGTTCGTACCTTAAAACTCGTTCACGAAGACATCTAAACATGTTTATCAATACCCCATTACAGCGTTCGATTGGGTTCCGATAATAATACTTAATTATATCTTTGTTGAGTTGAGTTTAGATTCCGATAAGGTGACAAAAGCCATGGCTCTAACGGGTGTTCTGAATCACCTAAGAGACAAGTGTTTTGTTTTCCATTCTCGTAATTTTAATATATTACTTGTCTATCCGTGCTTAGCGCCCAAATCGCAGAATCGTGGATCCAGGGATCCAGGGATAGGTTGCACAAACCGATAATATTTGGAAATTGTAATTGCAAATCTTGAAAAATAATTAGTATACATTAAAAATAACGGTTAATTGATCGAATATAATTAATTTACCAATTGTACGTTTAGTGAATGGTTCCCTTTCCGATTGGCATTTGCGTGCAATCGACGCATCCAATTATGCCAGGGTGACTTGTTTTTTCAAAGAATATTTGTTTATATTCTTGTTTTTTCCTGTTATTAAATTATATAAAACAAAGCACTTAAATTTGTTTTATTTGTTTGACAAGTAAACAAATGGATTCTAAACGTCATTTTAATTCCGAAAACATTCCGAAAAAGTGCTGTCAACGGAAAATATTTATTATAAACGAAGTGAAGCGAAGTGAAGCGAAGTGAAGCGAAGTGAAGCGAAGTGAAGTTGCAACATGTTGTTACGAATCCCTTGGATCGTCTCAAATTCTTATTAAAAATATTTGTTAAAGTTGTTCCTACTCCGTATAAAAATTATTATTAATTTTACATTTGTTAGTTTTGGGTGTTCGCGGCGCGTTAATTTGGGTCCATATAACATACGATATGTGTGTAACCCTGAAAGTGGTTTACGATGCGATTCGTTAATAGTAGTAAGTATATATGTAACCAAAAGTACGCTTTCCACAGGTTAGCATAAAACAAACAAAAAACAAAAAAACTGTACAATACAAACTTAATTATATAAATGATTATGTATAATGGTAATACGGGATAAATTGTGGATGACCGGGAGAAAAAAATAATTTTTTGGACAGTCGATTTTTGGAGATGAAACGATAAACGTTTTAATTATAAATATTTATAACTAAATAAATTTAAAAGATATAATAAAAAAAAATGTATAATACTAAAATCTAAATCTATAATGTGTAAAAAAATATATGTAAATTCAAAATTTAATAAATAATAATAATTATAATAAGTGCCTAATAAAAAAATGGTAAAATTATAAGAATATGGACAATTTGTGGAAGTACAATAGTGAAAATTTTTAAATTACCATATATGGAATAGGAAATCGTGGTGAAAACTAAACTATAAAGTTAAGTCTATAGTTAGTGAAAAAAAACGGTAAAATTCCGTTGATTAAAATAAAACGTGGTGAAAATCGAACGTAAAATTTTCCGTACTTAATGCTGATATAAATAAAAGAAGTTCTAGTTCTACAATTAAGACATTCAATAATAATAAATAGTGAATTCATAGTCATAATAAATAAAATAATACAATTATAAATAATATACATAATATTATAATAAATAATTAATAAATATAATACATAATTTATAAAAATAAAAATCCTCTCGATTAATAAAATGGTATCCAGCGTTATGTAAACGTCATTCAAATTAATATTCGTACGTCACAACCAGTGGATTATTCGTATATTCTGGATTATTTCTAAGGCGCCCAACGAGTACTAGTTAAGATTAGATGTAAGTGATTCTTTCACCATATAAATTCTTATAATTTGCACTATTTCATGTTTTTTAATTTTATATGCTATTAAAGTATTTTGTTGTACTAGTCGTAATCCCGCAGTTAATACGGCTTCGTTTTTTTTGGTAAATTAGGTATTGCAAATTATAGGATGTCATATGTTTTTAGTTATTTATAATAATAAATAATTTTTTTAGTTTAGTAAATTATTACATTTTTCCTTTTGATTCATGCTACTCGTATCATATGTTCTTTATAATATTGATATATATTTTTCTTTAATTTTAAATAATTATGTTGGCAAAATTAAATTTAAATTTCTTTTATTTCTTACAATAATATAACATGAGACAATAAACGCAGATTTGCTACGGGAGATGTGATGAATGGTAGGTGTCCATGAGTGAAATACGTGTCTTCTTTGCCGTCTCGGAACATGTGCAGTGTTAACGGTTTTCCGCGATCTATCTTAATTCTTTCAATTGGTTTTGTTTGTTTTCTGCTTTGTTTCTTTTACTCTTTCGTTATGCGGTCTATCAAGATCAGAAGATATCTTGACAACCCCACCCCATCACCGGCGAGTCTTAGCCAGGCTATCGTTGACCGCGTCAAGATCCCTCTTCCGATAAAAATATTTCCGTAACAACGCAAGTTGTTACAATGTCACCACTGATACCAAATATATCGATAAAGCAGGGTTTTTCGGCTGAAATTTTTGGCTAACTTCAGTAGCATGTTAAAGTTAGCTGAAAGTTCCCAGCCGAAGTATGGTATTGCAGATAGTGTCTTTGCTGTCCCAGCCGAAAAAAATATGTTAAATGTCTACTATCATCTCCAAATATGCAGACTACAACAAAAATTAGTCAGGAGCTGTATAATTTTACCAGATTGGTTAAAATCCTATTATGATATGTAAATTACAATAAATTTAGAAATTTTCGAAACTAAATTAATAAAATGTTTTGTAACTTTTGAGTTACCCACTTTCCCATAGATCCTGTTATGGCTAATAGATGGGTCGTAATCCTAGGCAAACCCACGCGGGATTTGGAGCAAGTCTGAAGTGGATATGGGGTATAATGTGGTAACCAGAAACCTTTTAACATATCTGGTAGAAAGGAGCTATTCCTGACAGATTCTTGTTGTAGATGATGATTATTTGGAAGTGATATGAGAACTATAATATATTTTTTTGGCTGGGTTAGCAAAGACACTATTTGCATTATCATTTCTTGGCTGGAAACTTTCGGCCAACTTTAATAGGGTCGGGTAAACCGATGCTGAAGTAATTCGGTTTTGATGTTGGTGATGAGATTTTAATTTGAGTCAAATGAAAATCACAGCATATAATTTTCGGTAACAGGTCTATTGAAATCTCCAGCCGAAAAATGTCGATAATGCAGATACTAATTTTATGTCGGAGTTATTTATATTAGAAATTTTTATTTTGCTGTTTCTAAAAAACAACTAAAAAAATTAAAATAATAATTTATCATTCATATGGTGAGTCTAAGAAAACTGAAGTGACTATATCGCACACAAAAAATTTGAAAATTTCTAAAAATTGACCGTTTAAAGTTTCATAGCTGAAAATAGATCAAATTAAATTTTTTAATGATGTTCACACATGGAAATAATTTGAGGACAATTTTCATGCGGGTATTCCAGGAAAATTCGATTAAATATAATCACTTTTCGATGAAACAAAGCTAAGTTTCCTCCCCTCCCCCCCCCCCCTCTTCCCTGTCGCAGTAGAATACCCATGGTACGACCGATCGTCCATGGTCGTACTATAGGCTGGCAAGGAACGATGCAATGCTCAGATAATTCTATTTAAATCGAACCTACAGCTATACTTCTCCGATTTTGCTACTGCGTAAAGTAGGGTGTTAAAAATGAACCGCGAAAGAGTTGGGAGTGCTTATGCCACATATTGCAAAGTCAACAAACAAAATTAACGGTAATGTAGAGTGTCAATGAGTGAAAATAGTTTTCTAGATCTTGATCGTGGTTACATCTTTTAATTTTTTTTTTATTTAAATTATTACAACTGAATACAATTCATCTAGTAATTTTTCTTTCTTAATTTAGTCACTTGTGAATGAGAAGAGACCCATTGGCTAGCTCCATTTATAGGTTATTTACTGAAGTAGTCTTTGCTCTGGTGTCCTTAATCCATTAAATCAATTGGTTTCGTTCTCTGCAATCGTCTTACTGCATGTGAAGTGTCCAACATACCACGAAGCTCTTCATTTACGTGTTGATAGATACGTTGTCCATGAATTACTGCAATTTTTTTTATTTCTTCTTGAATCGTCGGAATATTTAGGTCCCTATGAAGGTCATCATTCCTAATGTACCACGGAGCAATAACTATACCACGTAGCACTTTGTTTTGAAAAGTTTGTATTATTTTGGTGTTGGTTTTCTTTGTACATCCCCAGAGCTGTATTCCGTAAGTAGTGTGGTTACATCTAGCAATAAGTTCAGGTCATTATTTTCATGAGGAGAGTTCGAAAAAAATTGTTTGAATGTCGCACACTCAACTTTGAAAATTTATAATAATTGACCTTAAATGAATTTTCCGGGACTCACCACATAAAAATTGACCTGAAATTTTATTCATGGAGGCACCATAACTAAGACCTTCCATTTGAATCTATTTCCAGCCATGACAAGTCAATTTTAGAAATTTTCAAATTTTGTGCGATATATTCAATCGAGTTTTCCCGGAAACACGCAAACTTTTCATTTGAATCCTTTTCCAGTCATGATACTTTTAACGGTCAATATTAAGAAATTTTGAAAGTTGAGTATGCGACAGATTTTAATAAATTTTCCCGGGTAAAAATTGACTCGGACATTGATCCCCATATAAACATTGACTTGAAATTGTTTCCAGATGTGACCATCGTTAATACCTTTTCTTTGAATCTATTTTCAGCTATGACAACTTAAACGGTCAATTTGTGCAAATTTTCACATTTGGGGTGTGCGATATATTCAAAAGAATTTTTCCGAACTCCCCACATGAAAATTGACCTGCAATTTTTTTAACGGTCAATTTTAGAAATTTTCAAATTTTTTATGTTGTTCAAACCAGTTTCCGGAACTCCCGACATGAAAATTGACCTGATGAATGTTTTTAAGTGCTAATCATTATAAAGCACTCAAGTTTTATAAAAAAAAATTCTATTTCAATAGTTTAGTTGATTTTAAGAAATAACAAAATCATATTCTATAATACAATAACAAAAATCCGACATCAAATTTGTATCTGCATTGTCGAGATTTTTTGGATCTAATTTTATCTTGATTAGATTAATTCTGCATTATCAGCATTTTTCGGCTGGGTATTTCTGTGGCTTTACTAATTTTTATGTTTTATTAAACCGCTTTTTCCAAAGCCACCGACATGAAATTTGACCTGAAATTTTTTCTAGGGATTTGCCACTTAAACCTTTCGTTTTAATCCTTTTCCAGCTAATACACTTTAAACGTTCAATTGTTAGATATTTTCAAACTTTTTGAGTGCGATAAATTCAATCGGATTTTCCCGGACACGCTTGAAAATTAATCAGAATTTTTTTCCAGGTAGGGCATCATTAAGACCTTTCAGTTCAATCTATTTTGAGCCATGGCACTTTTAACGGTCAATTTTTAGAAATTTTCAAATTTTGTGTGTACATGAGTTTTCTCAGGCTTTTCACATGAAAGACCTGAATTTTTTTTCAGATGTAACCATCAGTAAAACCTTTCATTTCAATCTTGAGCCTGCCATGACACTTTAAACGTTAAATTTTTAGAAATTTTAAAATTTCAAAATTCCACATGTAATGCGATCAAAATTGTTTTTCAGAGACAACTATGTATTACTAATACTACTGACACACTATTGGTTTCGTAACCATGGTTTTGTCTTAACTATGTTTTCGATTTAATGTGTCATGTTTAATTTTAGTTTCAAACTTGATTTGAACTTAGTTTCGGAATGTGAATTTTTCCCCGTTTCGTTGCATCTTACTGCAAGCAGCGCCAAAATGTTCTAAAGATGAATCGATGAAAACTAATTGTTTGTTTTGGTTTTTTATCTGTCATTATCTCAATATAGAGGAAGGCGTAAAGCCAATAAATTTTTAAAAATACGAATATATCTTGTTACCTTTTATATTGTACATTATTCCAGTATTTAATTATTTGGCTAGCCTTTATAGTATCGCATCGCAAATTGACTGTCGCGACATTTTTCTCTAAATGGTTCTAACACTAACTAAAAATGTAAACATTATCAGATGCCTACTTCCAAATATTTCAATTTTTTATTCATTAGTTATAATTTTTCCGCTTTTGGATTAAAATTTACTATAATTTTGTTTAAGGTGGTTATAATTTGAAATAAAAAATTGCTGACTTAATTTGATTAAAGAATGCCATCTTAGAGATATTTTTATAAATAAAATAAATTTTAATACAAAAATAAAAATGTATTTAAATATTTGGCGAAACATAAATAATTTAAAATGCTTAATTAAAAAAAAAATTAAAAATGTTTGTAAATTTCGTTTATAAATAAAATAAATTTTAATAAGTTATAGTAGTATTCAAATCTCGCTGGAATTCTGACAGTTCTCGCGCAGGCAAAATATGGCGGATACGCAGTGATGTATTAAGTATAATAATACCAGTTTATTGTTTACAATTTTATGTTGTATTTTTATTACTTAACTGTATAATTTAACTTTGTAAGAATCACTGACACTTTCGAAATTAATATTTAATTCGATAAGCAACGAATTAATTCATAATTCCATTAAATTGAAAACCTATTTTGCTTTTTCATGTTGTTGTGGTTTTGTTCGATATGAATGACATTTGGTTATTTATTTTCCCTAGTTCGTACCAAAATTAAATGTTGACATTGTTTCCAAAGGCGTACAATTTTTTTATAGATGTATTAATTTTCACGTGAAATATCATTGTAATAACATAAATACATGATCATTTTGAATGTTTTGTGAATTAAAAGTGAAATATAATTCTTTTTAATGGTTATTTATTATTTTATTTAGGTTTACTATCTAAGATAAATGCGACCCATCAAAATTTCTATAATTTTTTTTTCTACATCACTGAAAGCTGCGCAGAACAATTAAAAAAAAATTTTTTTTAAGATCTGAATAGGACTATACTTGCGTTTGGTATTTGTGATACAAGTATCTGTAGGCGCGGTACTATCCATTTGATCTGTGTCTTCAAGGTTGCCGAAGCATACACAAAATCAAATCAAATACGTAATTCGATTGTTATAATATATTCGTAGCTTCTAAACAGATTTACTCTTAATCCCGCTCTTAATATTCATAAAGAATATTACTAACAGCTTTAGTATCGCAGTCAAATGTTTTTGACAGTCTGAGCGACGGTGGCGTCACTTTGATCAACAGCGGATTTTTTATAACTAAAGAAATGTGCCTTTGCTTAGCACTTTCTGTGTCTCAAGCTAACGCCATCTATCGGAATAAAAATGAACCGAAATTTAAAAAAATTACAAAATAACTTTTAATAAATTAAACAACAATAAAACAATTAAAAGTTTCAAAATTTGTTTTAGGTGAAGGCAAATATCTGCTTGTTAATATTGAAATTACCGTATATTTGATTTGAATTTGTTTATGCTTCGTCAACCTTGCAGACACGGGTCAAAGAGAAATTATCGCTTCTGCTGATAGATATAAATGTTAGCTTAATTCGTTGTGTAAGTCCCTATATTATTTCAAATTATTTTGCACCAAATAGCATACAAAAATTCCTTAGGGTAAAGAGTGCACCGTCTCAAAAATGACGAATTTAAATGACGAATATTTAATAATAATCGCATGTGACTTAATCATTTAATATTATTAAATAAATAAAATTTATTTAAATTAATCATTTAAAATAATTTATTTTACTACACATTTAAAAATAGTTCATATGCACAAATTCAAATTTATTTTATTTATAAAATATCCGTAAGATGGCAGTCAATCAAATTAACAATTTTTTAGTTAAAATTATAACCACTTAAAAAAAATGGTAGAAAAATTTAATCCAAAAGCGGAAAAAATTATAAATAAATAATATGTTTACATTTTTAAGTAAAATTATGACCATTTTGAAAAAAATGTCGCGACAGTCAATTTTGACTGCGTTACTAAAGGCTAGCCAAATATTAAATTTGATTTATTTTTAAATCAAATTTAATATTTTTTTATTAAAAATTATTTTACCACAGATTAACGATTAAAATTTTAAATTTCATTTCATTTATATTTCAATAGATGGCACTAGTTTGAAATACCGAAAAATGCTAAGCACAAACACTTTTTGTTTTATTTCTAATAAAATCCGCTTTTGATCAAAGTGGTGTCACCGTCGTCTTACTGTCAAAAATTGCGGTGACTCCAAAAACTGTTCCAATTATTTTAAAATTATGGAAAATAATATTAACGATAATAAAAAAAACAGAAATTAATTTTTTATTCCTTTTCAGAATAATTAGATTCTATGTAAATAAAACAATTAACTAAACTGACAAATGAAACTAAGATTAACGAAATTATTAATGTGTCACCTATCACATTTGGCGAAACTAAGATTCGAAACCATGGTTACGAAACCAATAGTTTGTCAGTAGTATAAGACCTTATGTTTGAACTACTTGCCAGCCATGTCACTTTAAATGTTGAGGGTGCATGTCTGTTGAGATATGAAGGGATATTCATCGCTTTAGACATCTAATCTAAATCCAATCGATCGAAAATGCCGCAAAATTGTACGAGAAGAAACTCATGTAGGGAAAGGTTAGTTTGCTTAAAAAGCCTACGCAAAAATAATAATAGTTTTTTTTTTTTTGGAAATAACAGAAATATTTGAATTTAAATTCTCAAAATCATATTTTCGTTTCGATTTTTAAAGGATTATGATAAAATTTTATTTTATTGTACCTGACAAAATACAAATTAGCCATTTCCTAACTGATATTGATAAAATTCTGTTTCATTGTTATTACTGGACATTTTAAATTGATTTTGTGTAAAGTTCTGTAATTACTGGCCAATCTTAATGATGAAGGTTTGGATTATGGTCCTCCAAAATGCCTAAGTAAATGGAATTCTAATGTTTTAGAAAAGAAAGGACCAAGTTCATTAGGACGATTAATTTGTTAATTAGATTGGTTAAGAATGGTCCGATTCATTTTGAATGGTCCTAATTAGTCATATTCCAGAAGTTCACGAAAAAACATACTGTTAAAATTAGCCGACAGGCTCCAGCCGAAAAATGTCGATTGTGCAGATTCGATTGTGACAACTAAAATGTGATAATTGGCACAAATACAACAACAACACTATGGCTAAAGCAAAAACTAACGCATTTTAAAATTTTGCTTTAGCTGAAGATAATGCAGATTTGCATTAGTTGAAATAGCGCTGAAACAGCTGAAGCAAAAATGCTTTATGTATTTCTCAACATAAAATAGCTAGTATAAAAATGTCGATAACACAGATTTTAAAATAATATGGAAAGTCCGACAGTACAAGTCGATAAGGAAGATCCATATAAATAGTCAGCCAGGAATAAGTAAATGTAATGCTAAACAGTAATTGCTTTTTAAATCAATAATGTTTATTTTCTTCTATTGAGAAAACTCGTTGAAATATATCCAGTAAAACTTGAAAAGTTCTATACAATTTAAACATTTAAAGTGACATGGCTGGCAAGTAGTTCAAACATAAGGTCTTATACTACAGACAAACTATTGGTTTCGTAACCATGGTTTCGAATCTTAGTTTCGCCAAATGAGATAGGTGACACATTAATAATTTCGTTAATCTTAGTTTCATTTATCAGTTTAGTTAATTGTTTTATTTACATAGAATCTAATTATTCAGAAAAGGAATAAAAAATTAATTTCTGTTTTGTTTTTTGCTATCGTTAATATTATTTTCCATAATGTTAAAATAATTGAAACAGCTTTTGTATCACGTCGCAATTTTTTGACAGTAAAACGAGAGTGGTGCCACTTTGATCAAAGGCGGATTTTGTTAGAACTAAAACAAAAAGTGTTTGTGCTTAGCACTTTTCGGTATTTCAAACTAGTGTCATCTATTAAAATATAAATAAACTAAAATTTTAAATTTTACTATCCCAAAATAAAACGAGTTTGACAAACCTGGACTCGAATACTTTACACAAAAGCGCGCGTATGTGAAGTTATCCCAGAACTCTATCCCAGAAAATAAAAAATTTTAATCAGGCAACACTGACATATCAATAACCAATTCGCTCTTGTGTGAAGTTAGCCCAGTCCAGAATTTTTATCAATTTTATTGAAAAAACGAGAAATTATCAAATTTATTAAATTCGATTCCTTTTTCATATAATAAAAAAAAATTAAAATCTAACGTATAAAAAAACTGTAAAATTTTGAGTTGCATAGAGTAATGGAAAATTACAGGCAGTTCCCGAAAATGAACTTTGAGCTAGGAATTTCATTGTTTTAAATAATTTTTTGGCTCGATACAATTAAAATTATTTTGCCGAAATCAAAAATATCTCGGATCAGGGCTGCATGACCTAATTGGTTATTGCTATGTTAGTGTTGCCTGATTAAAAAAAATATTTTCTGGAATACAATTCTGGGATAACTTCACATACGTCTCGGAATCTCGGAAATTTTGAACTTGGCTCTTTCGTTTTGATTTCAGTAATTTTATATATTTTTATACCACGAATTTGTCTGCAAATCTTAAAAATGACCTTGAAAATTAATTGTCTCATAAAAATCCATCTCGTTTCCGAGATCAATATGTGTCACTACCGTTGAGCTACCTGACTGTAAGTTATGGACCACCCTGTGTACAAATCATATAATATGTAAATTTTATATGTATTGCCAATCGCTTATCGTGTTTCCAGCAAATTAAATCAATTTGTTCTTTGATATAAAGATCAAAAATTTTAACTGATTCGGTCGAGGTGACAGCATAACAGCGACTTTATTATTATTTTTGATTTTTTCTGTCGTCAAATGCGTATAGAAATTCGAAATACAATCATTAATCAAAATTACAATAATGTTTTAATTAAAAATATCATCGTGGTACGCGAAAGGTTATAACCTTTTAATTATTGATTAGAAATGTGTCCTCAAGATTATCACCTTAGAAAAAATGTATTTCGTTTTCATAAAATACATTTGGACTTACTCATCATACACTCATCTTTCGAATGAAATCCATCTCTTTGACGTAACACAGACATTACGTGCAAATCAGCAAAAATTCTACATGTGCGGTTACATTCACTTTTAATTGGCAAACTTTCGTTTACATAACCCAATTACACAATTCTGATTATTAGTAAGTAATAGAATACGAACGAAATTATAAATCAAACAAATTTTTAATAATTATGTAGTATTACACTTTAAATGTACATGTTGTGTTAAACATACAAACAAACGAACAAGTACTTAAGTATGTTAATGATATTCGGTTCAAGATTAGCAGTAAGCACTTAATATTAACATGCATCAGCACTCTAATTAGTAATAGCCGTTTAAATACTCGTATTTAATCATATCGGCTCCCTTTTCGCCGATCATGATCGTTGGGGCATTCGTATTGCCGTTCACAATTGTTGGCATAATGCTAGCGTCAATGACACGTAGACCTGAAATGCCATGAACTTTGAGACGATGATCTACGACCGCCATTATATCACTAGCCGGGCCCATCTTAGCCGTTCCAACCGGATGGTATATTGTTTGAGAATAGTATCGTGCGATGCACGCCCAGAAATCATCGGATAGATATTCCAAGGCGGCACACCCATCAATCTTATGCGGATTTAAAGTGGCGTTTAATGCACGCATGATCTTTGTTTGTGAAAATTCGTAACCTTGTTTAGCGCCCTCGACCTATAAAAAGAAATTTGTTCATTCGAATGTGTTATGGGTTTTAGTAAAATTTGATGTAATATACCCACCAATACTTCTAAATCATGCGGATCGTCAAAATAGTTGGCATAAATTTTCGGATGCTTAAGTGGATTTGCACTCTGAAGCAGTATTCGTCCTCTACTACGTGGGCGCATTAATAACGGCACATACATATACGAATCTTTGTATACGATTGACTCGTACAGATCTTCATAGTAATGATCCGTCAAAGAGGTGCCCCGTTTCCCATAAAGCCCACCATCTGAAACGTCGGACATGGAAGATAAGAAAACTTGTATATCGGGCCAATCCTCGTGAGGGTCTTGATATTTCGTATTTATAAAGCCCATAACCTCGCAGAGAGGCATCGCGTATAACGGGCCCTTTTCATGAAAAATAAAGTCACGTGCCGCATTCATCGTTATGACGCGCGGTATTACAAAACTGAGCGGTATATCATTTACTGGATTTTGTATTAAATATGTTCCACCGGCCAAGGCCACGTGGTCTTGTAGATTTTCCCCTACTCCCGGTAGATCGTGTATAACCGGTATACCATAAAGATTTAATTCGTCCGCTGGTCCAATTCCAGATAGCTTTAATAATTGTGGCGTTTGAATTGCACCGGCAGATAAAATAACTTCACGTGTTGCGTACACAACAAGTTCATGACCTTCTCTTATAAAGGACACACCATACGCTTGTTTTGTTTGCGGGTCTATTAAAATGTTGGTCACATGGCTGTGTAGGGCAATTTGCAAATTAGGTCTATGATGCGCTACACGTAAATACCCTTTAGCCGTACTGCAACGTAACCCGTTCCGAAGTGATCCGTGTGCTAGCGCGAATCCAGTTTGACTGGGGCCATTCACCTCACCATACGGATTAAATAAATTAAGCTCGCCTACAGCTTCCATGAATATACCGGTTAGCGGTGAAACAGATCGAAAATGTTCCACGGATATGGGTCCGCCGACTCCATGGTAATCATTTTGAAATTCTGGCGTCCGCATGTCTTCGAGCTTTTTAAAATATGGTAGAACACTTGACCAACCCCAACCTGGATTTCCTTGTTTCTCCCAATGATTGTAGTCATTTTTATTGCCGCGCACCCATAGCATAGCATTTAAGACGGACGAGCCACCAAGCACTTTTCCACGTGGCCAATTACATCGGCCATTTTCCATCGCCAAACAGTATTTGCCGCTATATTCCGTTTTGAACTTCCAATCGAGTGAACTCTTTTGTAGCGATGCAAAAAGTTGTGGTACTTCGGATATAAAAGTTTCATCGCCACCCGCCTCCAACAATAATACACTCCAATCATATATTTCGGAGAGTCGCGCTGCTACCGCTGCCCCGGCTGATCCGCCGCCTATCACAACAAAATCATACGTTTGATATAAATCACTATTTGATATGTTTCGAACACGATTTTCACGATCCACGATGTCCGGACGTTGTAGCCAAATTGCACCGTTTAATAAATATAGTAAAGTGAGACCTGGCCCGTACGATAGTAATATACGTAGTGCACTATAAAACTGATGTATTGAGGGTGGTGATGCCATTTTGACGAAGCACAAGCAGTTTAATTCGCGATTTATGTTTAACTGACCTAGCGATGCACAAAAATATCAATAAACAATATATCGTTTGTGCTGATATTGCAACCTGTTTAAATATTCGACTATGTAGTGCGATTCTAATCTGCAAATGTGTGCGATTTTTATGTGGTTTATGTCTATGGTGTGTCGGGAATGTGGTTCGGAGATTCGATAAAAAAATATTATAACAGTTTGAGCAAAACGATTGATGGAGATCAACGAATATTTCTTGTTTTATTTTATAAAAGTTTACCTATTCTTAATTCTACTTAATGTATAATATTTACAGGAATTTTAATTTAAAAATAAATTAATTTAATTACTTATGTTTAATCCAATAGTCTTTTACTAGATCGGCCCCCTTTTCCCCGATCATTATAGCAGCTGCATTTGTATTTGAGCTCACTATCTTTGGTATTATACTTGCATCGATGACACGGAGCCCACGTATACCATAGACCCGTAATTGTGGATCAACCACAGCATTTGGATCCCAATACGGCCCCATTTTACATGTGCCGACCGGATGATATATGGTCACCGAGTAGTATCGTACCATGCATTCCCAATATTCATCGCTGTATTCATTTAAATTTTCACATCCCGGGAACTTATAAATGTTTAGCGTCGAACCAAATCTTCCCATTGATTTAGTTCTGGAAAGTGTTACGGCTATTTTGACACCTTCCACTAATGTTTTTATGTCGGATTCATCTTTAAAATAATTCGGATATATAAACGGATAGTCATATGGATTTGCTGATCGTAGTTTGATCGAACCGACACTTCGAGGTCTTAACAACATTGGAATTATACTCCATGCATCTTTATTACTGATCGGGCCGAATACTTGGTCATAAAATGCATCGGTTAGGCCGTGTGCTTTTCTTAGTTGATTGCCACCATCCGAATTTGTTGATCCCGATACGAAGTGGAATTCAATGTCGGGGAAGTCATCGGTGGTATTTGCGTATTTTGTATTAACACATGCTATTCCTTCTACGCCGCCCGGTATGGTTAGCGGCCCTTGTCCAAATACTGCATATTGCAAAACCGTCGAAACAGCTTGAATTCGATTTTCCACAATAGCCACTGGTTGATTGATCATAAATGTAAGTCCACCAAGTCCAATATGATCTTGCAGATTCTCACCAACCTGAAGATCTTTGATCATCGGAATTCGATGTTTTGCGAGTTCACTTTTTGGTCCAATGCCCGATAACATAAGAATTTGTGGCGAATTTACTGCTCCCGCCGATAATATAACCTCTTTTTTTGCCCGTACATAGTACACTTTACGATCGCGTATAAATTCAACTCCAAATGCGACTTTTGTGACCGGATCGATCATAACTCGGGTTACGTGCGCGTACATTGCAATATGTAAATTTGGTCGTGATTTAGCCGGGCGTAAAAATGCTTTTCCCGTTGAACATCGACTTCCTCCTCGCACTGTAGCTTGGGTTATCATAAAACCCGTTTGTTTTTCGCCATTTAAATCTCGATTTTCGTACCCCATTTCAACTCCTGCCTCAACGAATGAGGCGGCCAACGGTGTATGATAAGGAGCCTCACCGACCGTCAAATAACCACCAGTTGAATGATAAGGTGTGTTCGCTAAGTATGGATTTGTATTATCTTCCGATTTCTTGAAGTAGTACAAAGCATCTTTATAACCCCAACCGGTATTGCCTAGTGACTCCCAGTGGTCGTAATCTTTTTTATTTCCTCGCAGATATACCATGTAGTTTAGGACTGAACAGCCACCGATTACTTTTCCGCGTGGCCAATTACATCGGCCCTCGTTCATAGCTAAAAGTATACAGAGTTTTTAGAGTTAGAAAATTGGTCTTGACATTGTTATGCTGTAAGTACTTACCTAGACATGATTTGCCAGTCGGTTCCGTTTTATATTTCCAATCCAGTTTGCTCAATTGTAAATAACCAGCCATTAATGGTACATCAGATATCTCGGTTTCATCTCCACCTGCCTCAAGTAGTAGTACATTCCAATTTTCCACTTCTGTTAATCGATTCGCGACTACGGCTCCAGCCGACCCCGATCCCACTATTATAAAATCATATTCCTTTAGCAGATGATCTGAGTCTAAATTGATAGGACGCGAATCTGTATCTAAAATGTCTCCATATTGGAAATATGCGATGGCCGCCACCAACATAGGCACAAACCATCCAACACTATTTGCCGCAGACACAGCCACACCACCGAGTACATTTGCGGCACCCACCAATGCACTACTCATCCTACGAAATTATGTAAACCGTTGCGTACACCAAATTTGTTCACCATCCACTTAATTGCATTGAAGAAATTTAACTAGAAAATATTTAAGAAATTATTAAAGAATGATAACGCTTGCGATTATTCACTGGCCGGTGCCAATTAATTTATGAAAATATATTTTTTTTAATTTCACTTTTTGTAATAAATGGGGGGAAGGGATAGCTATAAATTAACAAATCGTTAGTAAGACAGTATAAGCAATACCATATATCACACAAAAAAAAATTTGCCTGAGGAATTTTAATTAGAAAATTTTCCAAAAACGAAAATTGGTTTTAAGAAACTTTTACTTGCGTGTACTTTGTTACTTCATTATTTTTGTCTTCAGGTGACTTAATATTTCGCAGTATTACGAGTATGCCGTCAGTAAATAATAAGCCAATTAAATCACTTTGAATAATTTATTTTTATTTCTTAATCATTTTGAAACCAAAAGCTTGTGTTACTGTACCCTAATATTCTTCAGCACCTTCGCCTTCACCCTCACCCGAATCCATACCCACTTCTTCGTAATCCTTTTCTAAAGCGGCCAAATCTTCCCGAGCCTCTGAGAATTCACCTTCTTCCATACCCTCGCCGACATACCAATGGACAAAGGCCCGTTTCGCATACATCAAATCAAATTTGTGATCTAAACGTGCCCACGCCTCCGCGATTGCTGTTGTATTTGATAGCATGCAGACGGCACGTTGAACTTTAGCTAAATCACCACCGGGTACGACAGTTGGTGGCTGGTAATTTATACCAACTTTAAAACCGGTTGGACACCAGTCCACAAATTGTATCGTGCGTTTTGTCTTGATCGTTGCAATCGCAGCATTAACGTCCTTCGGTACGACATCACCACGATATAACATGCAGCAAGCCATATATTTTCCATGGCGGGGGTCACACTTAACCATTTGATTAGCCGGTTCGAAACAGGCGTTTGTTATTTCGGCAACCGATAATTGTTCATGGTAAGCCTTCTCGGCCGAAATAACCGGTGCGTACGTAACCAATGGGAAATGGATTCGCGGATATGGGACCAAATTTGTTTGGAACTCGGTTAAATCAACATTCAGCGCACCATCGAATCGTAACGAAGCCGTGATGGATGATACGATCTGACCGACCAAACGGTTTAAATTCGTATATGTCGGACGTTCGATATCTAAATTACGGCGGCAAATGTCGTACATCGCCTCATTGTCCACCATGAACGCACAATCAGAGTGCTCCAATGTTGTGTGCGTAGTTAAAATTGAGTTGTACGGTTCGACAACAGCTGTTGATATTTGAGGCGCCGGATAAATTGCAAACTCCAATTTAGATTTTTTACCATAATCAACTGATAGGCGTTCCATGAGAAGCGATGTGAATCCGGATCCGGTCCCACCACCGAACGAATGAAATATTAAAAAGCCTTGCAGGCCGGTGCATTGATCGGCCAGCTTACGTATACGATCCAAAACTAAATCAACGATTTCTTTTCCTATTGTGTAATGTCCCCGGGCATAATTATTGGCGGCATCCTCCTTTCCTGTGATTAATTGTTCCGGATGAAATAGTTGGCGATATGTGCCGGTCCGTACTTCATCCACAACGGTTGGCTCTAAATCAATAAATACGGCGCGCGGAACATGCTTACCGGCGCCCGTCTCCGTAAAAAACGTATTAAACGAATCATCACCACCGCCTACAGTCTTATCCGATGGCATTTGGCCATCAGGTTGGATTCCGTGCTCCAAGCAATATAACTCCCAGCAGGCATTACCGATTTGGACTCCAGCTTGGCCAACGTGTATTGAGATGCATTCACGCATTTAAAAAAATGTATAAGAAATTTTTTTTCGGTACGTTGTTTGTTTTTATTTTTCGTGGACTTGCTTTGATTCGAAATACGATAGTCGTTATGGGGATCCTATGTGCAAATTCCGGATGGTTGCATGATTGGAATTTTATTTTTGTGTAAAGTTGATTTTATTGGAGCACTTGCTACTGATGTCATTGTGGTTTTTGTTATTTGATTGTGAGAATACAGGAAGCGGTTTCAACCTATAAACTATTCTTTCGTACGTATTGCGATTAGTTTAATCTTCTGTATCAAAACTCGTGTACTGCCATCCAAGGTTAGACGGTTGCCTCTAGAGTGACGTGATTCGGAGCCCTGCACAAAATCATTGTAAAATTAATTAGTACGAGAAAGACATAGGCTTAATTTTGATCTATAGTGAATGGTTTCTCGGTTAGTCATTTATTTTATAAAAGTCGCGCTCGATAGTAATTTTCTCGTTCATTAGAAAGGCTGCAAGTTGGACAGATTTGTAGAATGATCTCGTTCCCACTGATTCGAGGTTATGACAGGCCGACCTGAACAGCTTTGTTATTTCTACGCATACCTGAAGAACAAATTTGAAGTGAATGTTAGGAAATGTCAATCCATTCCGAAATATCAAGTATTTGTCTAATTACCCATTTAACGGTTTTATTTTATTTGTGATGTAGGAGGGGTTTCCACTCATCGTATTTTGTTCTCCTAAATATCTCGCCAAGTGTAGGATAAATCTCAATAAAAAGCAACGCTCGGTCACTTGAAAATTTAGTAAAATTCATTGTCAGCAAAATATATGAGAGAATGCTTTTGATTGACTTCAGGTGAAGACGTCAAATGCGAATGTCTACTGCCGATTAAAGATTCTACTAATTTCATTCAGATTTCGATCTAACATTTTCATTTTTTTACGCAAGCACATTAAAGTTCACATTTGATCTGGACTTGGATCTCAAGCTCAACAAAAACATAAAAGGTTTAAAAAAGCCGCAATCCTTTGCACGTTGCTTATAAATCCCTCTAGTATCCTCTATTCGCAGAACCAATGTTGAGACGTTTCAAAACTTGGATTGGGTACAATTTCTAGGAAGAATTAGGCTGCTCTTATACTTTTCATGGATAGTGAAGTTTAGATAATCCAACATGAAAATTGTTTTCCAAGAACTAAAAGCTATTTCTGCATCCAGCAAGACTTTATGTCATCTTCATCTCATATACCATCTCCTTAACCATTGGTTGCTGCACAATTATACTTTAGATACGAGCCCGACCAAATTCGTCTTCTAGTAGAATTTCGAAATATTTTGTGCTAAGTATGTATAAACATTTTAGGTGTCAGAAATGGCACGCAGTCAAATGGAACAAATTTCTTACGTTCTGCTTTACGCTTTTACAGTCAATTCGAGAATGTACGACTATATAGGTACACGTTTAAAATGGCAGAACTCCGTTTATACTGTGAGCCAAAATTTTATGAAATCCTCAAAATAATTTATGGAATCAACTATTAAAATCTCTAAAGCTAGGGTTTAGTAAGAAATAACCAACCAGCACTTGCAGATCGCAGGGTCATTTAAAGTTTTTGCTGATTTCCGTTGGAAGCTGCTATCTATAAATCTGATATTGGTGCTGCCGAATATTTATGTGTTGATGAGAATGATGCTGTTATGCCCATTTGAAGTTCTCTATAATAGAGGCGGATGTAATATACATTATGTATTGAAGAATTTTTATCCTTGCTCGTGGATTGAGCATTTTGTGCCCATTGATACTTCTGTTTTCGATCATGAGTTTCTTTCCCTTATATATTGTTTGAAATGCTCTCCTAATTATAGACAAACAAATTAGTTGAATTGTTTGGAAAAGAAATGCAACAGGTCTGCAAAAAGGATTTCAGTTTATTTTGCTTGAGTGAATTTGGTTGAACCGGTAGTAAAATGTAAAATCTGTTTCAGAAACCAGCGAAACGTAGCACTTCTGATTACATATATTCATTATTGGCCAAGTTTTTTCATCGTAAAATGCAGCCACTGTCGCGTAAATCGTGTTGAGGGTTTAAGGCGAAATTGGATATTTTCATCTTCTGTGTTGATTGCTGGTTTCTTTGTTCCAAAATTAATTTTTCTCATGAATACTAACTAATACCAAGATGTATTGCATAACATAGCTTGATGTTCCGGTTGGACGTTAGCAAATATTTTACTCTGCTCCAGTGCCAAAAAGTAGGGTTAGTTTACAGAAAAACGAAATACTCAAGTAAAAAACCCGAAAAATGCTGAAAAACTTAATACCGAAAATTTGGGAATTTTTTATTCCCCAAAGTGTATTCTGGCGTTTGGGAATTTTTTTATTGGGAAAAAATAATTCCATTTTATAGCAGTTTTGACACCGGTGTGAAGTACTTAACGTAAATAAAAAGTGCAGCTAAACATTTTAACGAAAAGTGTAAATACACAAATTATTAAAAGGTGTAGCTGCAAAAGAAAAAAAAAGTTTGAAATACGTGGTTTAATACTACTAATACAGTACTACACAAATAAGTTTCTATAGATTCTTTATAAAAAATAAAAAAAATTAATTTTAATTCAGAAAATCATCGGAACCACAAGTAGCGACTGTGTGATTTATTGTTCTAAACTTAGCAAATCTTAAATTTGTACAAAAAAGTTCATGCACAATATGCAAATTCTCTTGAAATTTTTTGTACAAATTTCAGACACCATGCCAAGAAGTTGAGAACACTAATACCCTTGACAGACTAGGGTTTAGCTAAACTAGTTTAGTTAATCTACTACAAAACCAATTAGGTTGACACACTATGAGGCTTAGCAAACAAATGTCATTGTCATTGCTCAGTTCTGAACTACTCCGTTATTATACAGAACTATACAGGACAACGATACTACAAGGAAACCATACAACTTTTATGATGAATTTTTTTGGTTATACATATATTTCTTTTAATTTAAAAAAAATTAAATTTTTAATTTTAAATTGGACCAATTTGAAAATTGCTATCGCGTACTCTACTCGATTGTTTAAAAAAAAAATGCTACGTAAGTGGTACGCACAAATGTGTATGTTGGGCCAAAACAAAAATCAATTTTTCACATGATTCGTTTTCGCTACCCACACAATTGATGGCAAGCAGGAAAAGGGATAGAACCAGTATACACCAATATACACAATTGTGTATGAAAATTTTGATTACGAGAAACGAATGTGTCAAACATAGAATTATGTGTAACTTGAAGACCAGTATACACATTTGTGCATACTACTTAATTTTGTTTTGGTCAGAAAAATAACACTAACTATAATAATAATAAAATAATTAATGGGTTGGGGACGTTATGCCGATTTTTAAAATGTCGATTCCAAAATGTCGACTACCGAAATGCCGACTAGAAAAATGTCGACAGGTACATTTTGTCGATTTACAAAATGTCGATTCTAAAATGTCGAATCAAATATAAATAATAAAGTAAAAATTAGAGAGTAGTAGAGTAGTACATTTTTGTTCCATTGAAACAAAATGGGAGTAAAAATTGAGGGTAACATTTTGGGAGTGAGAAAAAATCAATGAAAATCGATATTAAATAATATTTTACCTAAAAATACAAAGTCGATATATCTGCTGATTTTTTGAAATCTGCATTTTTAAAATCAACATTTTCTTTAGTCGACATTCTGTCCAGTCAACGTTTTTTTTAAACACAAATCGACATTTTGTCCAGTCGATTTTTTCTTAGTCGATATTAAGGGGGGATCCCATAAATAATATGTTATGTAAGGGATCGGCTCAAAATCCAGAATCACAAAATCCCGAATTAGAAAAAATCCCGACAAAAAAAAAATCCCGATTTTCAAAATCCCGAATTTATCAATCCCGACTCTCGAAATCCCGACTTTAAAAATCCCGGCTTTCAAAAACCCGACTTTTCAAATCCCGACTTTCAAAATCCCGATTTTCAAAATCCCGATTTTCAAAATCCCGACTTTGCTGAAACTTTAAAAATCCCGACAAATGTCGGGAAAATGTTAAATATTAAATTTTGTTTTTTCCCTTCACCTTTTAAGAACTGATTGTTATTTTTTTTTTTTTTAAATTCGGGCTTTTGAAAATCGGGATTTTAAAAATCGGGATTTTGAAAATCAGGATTTTGAAAATCGGGATCATGAAAATCGGGATTTTGAAAGTCGGGATTTTGTAAGTCGGGATTTTGAGAGTCGGGATTGTTAAATTCGGGATTTTGAGCATCGGGATTTTGAAAGACGGGATTTTGATTTCGGGATTTTGATTTCGGGATTTTGAAATTCGGGAAATCGAGCCCAACCCGTTATGTAATTTACGTGTTATCAAATTATTATGCTCTTTTTTAAGAATTCCCATTTAACTAGGATCCGTTAAAATACGGAAGACATTACAACCTGTCATTATCTACATACACATTTGTGTATGTTCAACTTAAATTGAAGCAAAAAAAAATTTTAACTCGAAAGGGATAACTCAGAAAGTAAGCGGCATCTATCATTGTATCATAGCACTAAATGGCATTGTCCTATTTATAAATTTTAACTTTCATTGTTAGATGGCGCTCTCGCTAAACCCATTTTTATTGAGAGATTAGTGCACTAAACCCGTTTAGTTACTAAACCTAAAACAAAACCCGTTTAGCTAATCTTGAAGTTGACACGATAAGAATCTATAGAAACTTATTTGTGTGATACCGGACAAGTGGTGCAGTAGTTAAAGCTTCGGCACTTGGACCGGGAGTTACTGGATTCGAATCCCATCAGAGGCTAGATGCAAATCGAATTTTCATCATCGATTACACTCGGTGATGTTAATAAACACAACTAAGACCCTCAGATGGAGTGCAGAATTCAGCACTGACCCACCGTCCATCTCAATGTATCGGTTGAATAAAATGTAACAGTGAAAATTCGATTTTTTGTACCCAGAACAAATGATGGCTATAGCCGTCGTAACTCTTAATGTAAGTACAAGTTCTTATTGCGTTTTGCACGAATCAGCTTCATCCAACAATGCTTCCAATACCGCGTCTTTGTCTTCGACATAAAATTCACCGTTTTTAAACTTTTGAAAACGGCCTCGACAATTTCTTTCACTTAAGGCCGCCTCACCATATGGTTTTACAAGCAATCAAACGGGAGATTTTTTTAAATTAAAGAAGTAAATCAAAAGTTATGCAAACAAACCCAATAAAATATTAAAAACAAAAAGAAAACTTCTTTAAATTAAAAAAAACTGAAAAGCAAAACCTTAAAACTGAAATATAATGTTCCGAAGAAATACATAAATTCAAAATTTAAATAATTTCGAAAAAATATCTCTAAATGTCTCGAAAAACCTGAAACCCATATTTGTAAAGTAGGGTTACAATCAGTATCCCTAATATTTTATTACCGAAAGCCAAAATACCAAAAGTCAATCCCAAAAAAATAAATTGCTGTGGCGTTTGGATCCGAATGTGCTGGGTTTCTACCGTCGCGACAGTGGCATGCAAATGAGGACAACTGTCATGTCAGAGTACAGAATTCATCTCAGGGGCCAACCCATTTTCAATTCGAGTACAAAAAGTCAGAACGTAAACCTTAAAATTAAAATTATCAGATTCACCCTTACACTAAATGTCCAAAAGCTTATCTCAACTGTAATTTCACCCAGCCATTATCCCATTCTGAATTCCTTTTTCAAACGGATCTGTAACAAATAAACCAATAAAAATAATCAAACCTAATTCATATGCTGCCCGACACTATATTTCCAACCATTGATCACAACTGCAATGCTAACATATCAAAACTTACTAACATTCTGAATTGATCTTAACTAATTTAAGATACTTATACTTAACGTTAGGCGTCCGTAACTAGTGCATAGTGAACAGCGAAATTAATACCAGAAACCAAAATAATTATTTGCCCAAACACTGAGATACGCACCATACTAAGGAACTAACAAAAAAAAATAAACATTTGATTCAAAAACAATTAGAAATCGAGGGAATCCCAATTATGCAACATCAATTTTACCATTAACATCAAGCAACCATTGCTTAGGTTACCACAAATTTAGGTGTTTGCAACAACAAATACTTGTAAGCAAAGAGGTCCTTAAGTGGTCCCACAACGTTTGTCAAAATAGCACAGTAAAAATGGCTTTTTCATAATGTAATTTCATACAAAATGGCGAATATCCTCAAGTTTAACCATCCGTTTTGTGGAGATATTTACATTCAGATTTGAATCTCTTGAATTGGAGCTCTGTACCTTGGTCTAAATGATTACTAAATTTAGTAACTTGCCATTAAAATTGGAACACGGAGGCTTACATTTTAAAAATTTGCTCTAACCATGTTTTATGGTTAAGCGGTTAATGATTTTGGTGCCTAGCACAGCAGGATTCTATTGAAAGATCACAAAATGTCTATTATTTTCAGTATTCAATAAACTAATAGAAATTTCTAATATTTTGGCACCGTTATTTTAAAAATAATTCTAAGATTTATCGTTAAAATAAAATTTCTCGGAAAATTAAAAAAAAAAAAATCGAGATGAGATTTTTTTCACCTAATCCTTAGTTGCGATGGTCGTGTAATAATTTTTAGATATAGAGAATAGCCGACCCTAGGCCATATTTTTAATTAATGTTGAATGCAGACAAGTAACATTTGTGAAATGAGCCATTAAAATAAGCACTCCGCTCGGGAGATTAGCGTAAGATCTTTAAGGTGAGACAACAAGAAATTTAAATTGCCAATCGACAACTGACGCAGGTTTGCCTCATTAAAAATCGAGCGCCACGATTGGCGGAGTTTTAATGTTTTTCTTGAAACTTTTTCAATAAAGGCGATGATACATGTATACACATTTTGCGTTTAAGCAAAGAGTATGAAAATTTACACAGAGTAACGAAACAGAGGAAAAAATTTCATCAAAAAAATGCATGGGTTACGCAATTTAATTGCGTTAAAAACACATTTACGCATTTTTATTTAAAGTAATTTTTGTCGTTTTCTATAAATAGTCACGAGTATGACAATATTCAATACTCAAAAAATAAAAAAATGTTGCGTAAGTGTTTTGTATGATCGATTTAAATTGCGTAACCCATGCATTTTTTGATGAAATTTTTTCCTCTGCTTCGTTACTCTGTGTAAATTTTCATACTCTGTGGTTTAAGGTATAAAAACTTATAATTGAATAATTCTCATTTTGGTATAAGGCAAATTATCTTAACCTGAAAACCTTTTTGCCTTATAAGGTACTCTAAATCAACCAATCAGAACGCCGAATTATTATGCCTTAAAGGTCAAAATTATACTTAACATTCTACTTAATAGAATCAGAGACAATCAACCGTTAGAATCCCTCTGTCTGCCAAAGAAAAAATGGTTTGTCGTTAAATACTAGGTACTTTTAAAATGAGGTTGTAGGTTGTTCATGGATTACATTTAATGATACCGTAGAATCTAAAGGATCCGCTATTACGACATATTTGCAAGATTTTTTCACATTTCATGCTGAAATTATTAATATTGATTTAAATTGTGATTAATTAAAATTGTGGCTTTGTCCCTATTTTGTTGTGAGTCCTATCAAATTTAATTCAATGTGTTTTTACTTGTAAAGGGACTGAAATGTTGGTAGAGTTGGTAAAGACGCAGAAACGCAGAAAGTACTTTGAACCTGGATTTAGTACTCTGTTCCTCAAATATTCACTACTTTTGATTTTTCGCCAATATCATCCCGACTCTTATACGAGGGTGGATTGATAAATACTAAATAAATAGTAACAACTTCTTTTGTTTGTCTTTTTAAACGAATGCGATCTTACTTTGGAAAATATTATTGCTATTCGAATATTAATGAAATTTCTGCCCAAAGTAAGAGCCAAATGATTTTTGTTTGCTTTTATCGGATGGTACAAAAATTAACTTTTAAAATCAATCAAAGTAGCTTTGCGATTTATTTTTATGTCATAACAAAATATAATTTCGAAAGACATAAAATTTCGTTTTCGGCGAAAATGCTTTGTGTGTGCGTTTTTGTGAATTTTTGCTATCGCTGAGGTTCTTTTTTGTACATATTTAGTTCATTCCTTGTTCAAGAAAATTAAAAAGTCTAATAATTTGCATTGTTAAGAAATTCAAAAATAACTTTTCTTGTCAAGATGCCAACTCATAAAATTATAATTTTCGAAAAAATTGCTCTAGTGGTCAATAGCATAACTTTATGCAGAATAATATTCTAATTCCTACAAAAATTTGGACTAATACCGGGTTTCCATCGTCATAGTATGCAAGTATAATAGTATTATAATATTAAAGTATTACGATGGAAAACCAAAGTTGATAGTATAATAGTTTATTGAAATATTTCAGTATACTAGCTATCAAAATATAATACGTAGCAAATATTATTTTTAACGTTATAAATTTAACAGTGTAAAACTAAATTTAATTTTCGTAGCTTATCCATTACCATTTTTAATATTTTCTCGCCGCAATGAGAAATAATTTGTTGGCTGATTATCGTTATATATTATTATATAGTATATGTGTCAAATAAATTAATAGTATCCTTTTTATCAAATGATCAATTCGAGCAGGCTTAATTCAAACCGTACGATGGAAAACCAGCAAGGCTTGATAGTATAATAGTATTATACTATTATTCTATTATGCTATCGACGATGGAAACCTGGTATAAGACTGTGTGCCTGAGAGCGATTTTTTCGACTAAATTGCCGACTAAACTAAATTAGTGACTGATTCATATCATTCAATCAAAGGTGGCACTAGTATCTTTTAAATATGCTGTGCCTCTGATTGTAAACTAAATTGCAAACTAAACTAAATTTGTTATTTATTAACACCGATTTGTTATTATTTAAAATCAAGGGAATAGAAAAAATAAAACAAATATGAATATGGGAATCTTATTCATGAATGTGATTATAATCACATAATTATTAGAGTATTTCCTTTTAGACATTTTTACTCGAATGTTTTCGATAAAAAAATAATAAAAACAAGAAATGAAAATGACAACTAAATATTCAAGCAACCTCAGCAGGAGTCTAAATGATATAAACTGGTGGGTAATAGCATAACTACACATTAATTTAGTTTAGTCGGCAATTTAGTCGAAAAAATCGCTCTCAGGCACACAGTCTAAAACTATTCTAACTGTTGTTGTAAAATTGCTAATGAAAGACGCTTGAAAGCTCTCAAATTTTTATCATATTTGATTAAATGGTTTTTTATTTATAGAGTCATTTTTGTCGTGAAAAAACGAATCGTACAGTGATTAAATACTTTCATTTAAAAGGTTTAAACCGAACCATCGATGAGATGAAAACAGTGTTAGATGAACATGCAAACAACTGCAACAATTGAAACGTTGCCGCACAAGCACAAGTGTTGCGGATCGTTCAGGAAGGTCAAAAGAGCTAACAACACAAGAAATGGTCGAAAAAGTCAATAAAACCATTATGAATGACCGCCATATAAAGTTGTGCGAGAATGTCAACATCTAAACATCTCACGTGAACATGTACGCAACATCATACACGAGGAATTGCATATGAAAAAGTTGTGAGCAAGGTGGGTGCCACGTTAGTTAACAAATGTTCAAAAATGAATCTAATGACTATTTCTAAAATAAGGGGTATAAGCAGTTCAAGTGCTCCAACGAAAGCAAAAGTTGTTGCATCAGCTGATAAAGTTATGGCCACTGTCTTTCGTCGTGGAAAACACAGCAAAATTTGGATAAATTGGGCTTAGAATTGCTTCCCCAACCACCATATTTATCTGACCTAGCCCCTTGTGACTTTTCCTATTTTCAAAAATGAGAAAATGGCCCATTGGAAAGAGATTTTTCACGATTTCTTTGCTTTTCAAGCAAAATAGTCATCGAGCTATTTTTGCACATCTTCAACTTTCGTGAATCGGTGGTCTTTCAAATATGATGATATCGATTTGAATAAGTGGGTAATTAGAGGAAGCCAAGTCTGGAGAATACTCCACATACTGTAAAACTTCCCACCCTAAGGAGAAGATGAGTTCCTGGGTTGATTGTGCTGTATGTGGAAGAGCGTTGTCATACAGTAAATGGTCTTTTTTCGTCCAGAGCATTACTTAACTTGATCGATTGAGCCTGGTAACGTTCATCTGTAACAGTTTGACTAATAAATGACTCCTTTCCAATCCCACCAGACACACAGTAACACTTTCTCGGCATGAATATTTATTTTTGCAACTGATGTTGATGGCTACCCCAATGAACCCATTTGGTTTTCTGCTTTAAGGATTATCATGCAAAATCCACTTTTCAACACCCGTAATGATTTTGTGCAAAAATTTCTTTCTTTTGTACCGATAAAGCAAATTCATGCAAATGTCAACTCTTCGGTTTTTGTTTTCTTCGGTCAGTTCATGAGGAATCCATTTTCCTTCCTTCTGTATTTTGCCCATTGCATGCACTCCAAGTGATATTCCTTGGTGAGTAACTCGTAACTATTCTGCAAGCTCTTTTTGAGTCTGACGTGGATTTTCATTCAGTTAAACTTTAAGTTCTTCGTCTTCAAATTGTTTTACTGCACCTGGACGTGGGTCGTACTCAAGACTAAAATTGTCACCACGAAATCCTGCAAACCTATTTTTATTGTTGATTGTTCACTCAAAGTCGAATTAATCAATTCCATAGCTTGAGCAGCATTTTTTCATTTGAATGCAATGACATAAATGTTGCTTATCGACATCTAATCTCTTAAAATTGATGCACACGGAACGACAGTTTGTAAATAACTGAAACTTATGTCAACCAACATATAACCAAAATGGCGGGCGGTTTGGATGCGTTCAAATATATTTTAATGCAACCAACTTCAGAACCGAGTTTCTACTTGCACACCTGAGCTGCGGGCCAATAGGCGTGTAAATCGTTTACTATGGTAAAAATCGGATTTAGAACAGATTTTTTGATCAGTTTGCCATAGAGTTTTTAGAAAATAAATGAATTTACCGAAAAATTTACTTAAAATTGACTTTTACCCGACTATTGGCCCGCAGCCCTAATATATGAATTGCGTTTGTTTGGGTAAATTAGTTGTCAAAATTTTGGTGGGAAACGTTTATTTCGACTTAATACGGAGAGAAATTTAGTGAAAAGTCGTTCTACATTTTTTTCAATACTTTTGAGATAGTTAGTTAATTGTGAATTGTAAGTATCAAATCACGGATATAAAGTTTCCAACAAAAACCAAAATCAACAAAAACACACACACATACATACACAAATTTGTTAAATTAACAAAATAGTACACTGGGTAAAAAACTGTCATAACCAACAAATTATCAAAACACCACAAATGTTTTAGATCCTGAAATATATAAATATAAATAACATTTTATTTAAAATAAAATATTTCATTCCCAATCAGTAAAAAAAAACTAAGGGCGGTATGTTGTACCATCATTTCGAATCGAAATTCGAAAAAAGTCGAATGGCGGTATGTTATATCATTTTCGAATCGCGATAAATGATAAAGTTTCATCATTTAATAAAAAATCTGTTTTAAATCCGATTTTTACCATAGTAAACGATTTACCCGACTATTGGCCCGCAGCCCTAGAATGAAATGTCAGCTACATTTATTATTATGTACTTTGGCTGCGGGCCAATAGTCGGGTAATCATTTACTATGCTAAAAAACGGATTTAGAACAGATTTTTCGATGCCTGCCATAGAGTTTTTTTGAAAAAAATGAATTTACCGACAAATTTACTTAAAATTGACTTTTACCCGACTATTGGCCCGTAGCCGTAGTAGAAAATATGCAATCGAACCTTGTCGAATCATCCATTGTCTCTAAAACTACGGATGATACATTTAATCTTGAAATAGAAATAATTTATATTCTTAAGAAATACCTGCATTTAGAGATTCCATCACTTCTTTAAATGAATTGAAATAAATATTTCCAAATTGCGCCGGTGCGCCGGAACAAAACAAATTTCTTGAAAATTCTAACCATCTAACCAAGAAACAAATACACCTGAGTACTCCATACGCATTTTTTACGGATTCCAAAAAAATCCTAACAATAACATTGCTTTTGCCGCAATACATGACTGTACTGACATCAGAAACTTGGGGTTGCAATGGTAAAAGAAACGATGCCATTAAATAAATTAAAAAAAAAAAAAAATAATAAGGCAACATCTTCATTTTAACAATAACGAGACGACGCTACCAAGAACAAATTAGAACCATGATCGCACAAGCTAAGACCATTGTTGAACAGCCTCATAGAAAATTTTCAGAACGTTCCACTGGAGGAATGTTTATCGATTGATGAACAAATGTGTTCCCCCAAGATCCAGTCATTTAAGAAACAATATATGCCAGCTAAACCCCACAAATGGAGTTTTAAATTATTTGTGCTCCGTGGAACTTTCGAGTAAACAGCCATGTACTGAGGTAAATTTGGGAGCAGCTTCTAATGTGGTTATACGACTAGCAAGACCAGTACCACATAATATGAATTACAAATTATTTTTCGACAATTATTCTACTTCGATTCCATTGATGATATGGAATTGTCCGAAAAAAGAATCCACAATTTAGGAACTTCCGCGCAAAAATTGTTTACCATATTCCAAACTGCCGGATGTTACTTACTGAAAAGAAAAACAAAGAGGATTTTCTTTTGAGATCGTGGCTAATGTCGATGGTCATGAAATCACAGCAAAAATCATAATAATCCCTTGCATTTGGCATGAAAAGAGTAAAATTTTGGTAGTATCAACGTGGACTAAAATTTTAGACGAGTCGAAAAATAACGTGGTGCAAGCGATAAAGTATAGGGTGTCGCTGATCGCAGATTCTGTTCGTATTGTGGAAACCATCCAAAGACACAAACGAACGCATCAATTTGAAACACCCCCAAAAGAGATTAGGCTGGATAATATAGGTAATATTCCATATTAGACAGAGAACGACCGAAGTGAAGTATTAAACATTTATCAAAAGTGTAGCTACACAATTTAACAAAAAATGTAGTCGTACACAGACAAAATGTAGCAGGGTTGAAATTTTATTTTTTTTAAATTATATCCCACTTTTTAAACCTAAAAACAAACGGTAGGGATAAATAAGTAACTTTAACTAAATAATTTAGAGTGTCATTTTATTAGTTTATTATTAATTCCAATTTAAATCTATGTGAATTAATTCGTGAAGATTTTAAAAAATATCGAAAATAATCAAATAAAACTTTACAGTTTTGAAATTAAGATTTTAAAATATTACTCGTATTACTAAATTTAAATAAAATTAAAAATTAAACCCAAAAAAGCTTTAAGTGAAAAAAGTTTACGATTGAATACGAGGATTGTTTGATGGCCAGCCATTAACAAATAATTCTAGAGATGTCCAGAAAAATATGAGTATTCTGGCATTTTAGGCTTGGTTTCTAGAATTATATTAGGACATCTCTGGAATTATGTGTTAATGGCCGTCAAACAATCCACGTTTTCGATCGTAAACTTTTTTTTACTTAAAGCTTTTTGGGTTTAATTTTTAATTTTATTTAAATTTAGTAATACGAGTAATATTTTAATATCTTAATTTCAAAACCATAAAGATTTATTTGATTATTTTCGATATTTTTTAAATTCTTCACGAATTAATTCCCATAGATTTAAATTGAAAAAATTTATTAATAAAATGACACTCTAAATTATTTAGTTAAAGTTACTTATTTATCCCTTGTTTTTAGGTTTAAAAAGTGTGATATAAATTAAAGAAAATAAAAGTTCAACCCTGCCACATTTTGTCTGTGTACGACTACATTTTTTGTTAAATTGTTTAGCTACACTTTTGATAAATATTAAATACTTCACTCCCGTAGAGAAACGATTATCGTGCAAGCTTCCAAGGATGCAAGAATTCAAGAAACTAGGTTTTGTTAGCTTAGCTGATTGAAATGTAACGTCCAGTTTCCTATAGAAAACAAGAAGAACAGAAATTGCTATAAAAAATTCCATCCCGTATGCAGTATAAATATTTACGGTTTCAGTATTTCAATACAATGCTCGAAATAAGTTTTGTGTAAAAGAAATTATTTAAACGAAAGAGGGGTTCATTGAGAATTGTAGAGCCTAGCAGCTGACATAGGTCTCACGGACACGTGGAAGTCATTGTGCTCTCACTCCTCGTTAAATTTTTGATCCGGGTGTTTATTTAAACCCCCGGTGGATCTTTAAGAGCTATTTGCTATAATTAATTCTAGAATTTTTAATTTCAAGATATCAAATTTTTAGGATTTATTTTTTGTGGATTTTTTATTTTAGTATTTCGATTTTCAGTACCTGTTTGTTTTCTGCGAGACTCAACATTTTGATCTTTTCATTCTTTGATCTGTTAAATATTTAAAATTTGTTTGTTTTGAATATTTGTAAAAGGATTTTAATTTGTTTTTTGTTATATTGGGATTTTGTTTAAATTTAATACTTTTTTCTTAATAAACAATCATCCGACTGCAGCTTCAGTTCCTATATCCTCGATCTGATTAAAAAATCATTCCCTTCACTCTCGAAATTTAATCGAGATGGGCGGTTTGTTTCCACGCCTACTAGTTCAATGAATATTCATACATTGTGATAAAGGGTGTTTTTTAAGCCTGATAGAACTTGAAATTGTAAAAAATAAAACAACAAATTACATTTTTATGAAAAAGATACTCTGGCAAATCATCATGAATAGACTCACGCTTGAACAACGCTATGAAATTACTAAAATTTACTTTGCAAATCAGTCGTTGATTCGCGCAATTTATAGACGACTTCGTGATTTTTATGGCGCACATAATCGTCCATCTGAGCAAGCCATCCGTCGAACTGTGGATAGATTTCGTACTCTCTAGACTAGAAGATGCAAAAACATCAACACGTCGAAGAAATGTGCGTATTAAAGAGAATATCGCCACTGTAAATGAAAGTGTGGTTCGCAGGAATTAGGGCTCTGTCCGTCCACTACATGGAAAATTTTGTGGAAAGATTTTGGCCTGTTATTCGTGACATACGGCCAGCAGTGCTCGAAAAAGTGACCCAAAATTGGACGTCCAGAATGCATTTCGTCAAGAACAGCCATATGCTCGAAATCATTTTCAAATATTAATGCCATGTATTGATCTTTCGAATAAAAGAAAAATTTTGATTACAACTTAATTTTTTGAGTTATTTTTCACAATTTCAAGTTCTATCGGGCTTAAAAACCACCTCTTATAACGTTAAAATAATTTTATTTTTATTCACGGCATGACTTCAGAATTTTTTAGAATTTTCCGGATTTTAGTTTTTCAAAATTTAAAATTTTTATGTCATATAAAACGAAATGGTTTTGGCTTACATATCTTAAGGTACCAAGATTTCAGTTCCTTTACTTTAATCGAAATAAAAATCACTTAACACGTTTGAGATGTTGCAGATTGTGAACTTAGTTTTCTTAATTAAATAACTGCAAATCGAAATACTAAATAGATTAACGATGTCACGTGCTTGTTCCTAATGAGATAATTTGGCGTCGACTAACAGATTGCTCCAATAAGTTTTGAATCCGCACATGCGTTACAAGCACAAAATTATAAATCAATTTACTGTATCATTAGTACGAAAACTCATAATGTGTAATCACAAATTATATAGAACAAAAAATTACACATTTAAATTACGCTGACCGATCATAAAAACTAACAGGAGAAACACACATTATGAGTGGTGTGCAAAATAATAATGTGCGCGGAACAATAAACAGACTAAAAATTGCAAGGGGAATCGGAGATGGCCACGCGCTATCGTTCCGGTGATGGAGAAATTTGATCGACACGCGGTAGATAAGATCGCTTTCATATTATTATTAAGACTGTAATTTTACTGTACACAAAGGTACAGTCATAATCATAAACTAACTGTAAAATAACACTGAATACAAACTATTTTATTTACCTTTTTTGTGTATCGCAAAAACCCAAGAAGAAAGTCTAATGTTTGTTTAGAATCGTATTTTAACACTTACAATTTTTTTATAAATATTTTATGTTAAAAATGCTTACGTGCATCGTGAGCGATAAATTTGGTACCCCATTCACGTACACTTACAAATTTTAGAAATCTAAAGCCAATGTCAAGTTCGAGACTGCAGCAGACTTGGATAACAAACGATCTCATGTTGTTATCTTAAGCGTGGTACAATGAAATGAAAAATCGCACAGACGTCGAAAGAAAAATCGATAGTGAGAGTTATTTTCACTAAATTATGCATTTCATGAAAAGAAATAGAAAATATTATTAAACAATTAGCACTTGTTGGTTGCATCTGATTAGTGAACCCACGTGATTGCATGCCACACGCATACAAATGACAAAATTTGTTTGTACACAGCGTAATTGAAGATCGCCGCGATCAATTCTTACAATAAATAATCACTTTGAGCCGCATGTCACGTACATCAATAATTTTTTTTTGTTATGTTCTAAATAAGCACAAGCACACACATTAATTGGAATATGCACGCCGAATAACCGAAATAAGACTGTAAATAATAATTATGCGAGAAGTAGGTTTCTTTTATTTTGTATACAGTTATTTATTTGTTAAACTTGAGGTTGAGACACAAAACAATTATTTTGGAAACATTTTTTGTTTGTTTGTCCGTTTTGTTAAAAATCACGATTAAATTTAGAACTATGGTATTACTTTTACTAAAATCTTTCACGGATGATAAGTATGTCAACTGCGAGTCTTTATCTAGGTATTTCAATGACATTTTCACAATTAAACTTACTTTTAAAACATTAAACAAAAAACTATTAAAGTTATAATAAAAACTATGTTCTTTAAATTATTTTCGATGTCACTTTTAATTTATAATTTTGTGGGCGACTACACTAAATAATTTTTTTTTGTTGTATCTAAAAACTAAAACACTATTTCAAAATTCTGCTTGTCTGTATGCTTTGTAGGTGAAACTGTTACTGTGTGTCTTAAAAGAGAATTTACCTTGAACTAATCAACGGTAATTACAATATCAACAACAAGTTGGAAGTTGTATTTTTCATTTCTTTCTTTTTATTTTAATGTTTGTGTATTTCGTTTCAAAGCTCTCTTTACTTTCTTAAGTTAGCATTTTCTGTTTTGGTTTAGTGATGCTCCAGCGTACAGTAGTGGCCAAATAAAACACACTATTTTTACGATACGTTGATTAAATGAATGAGCGGGCTAACTTCTGTCTTTAATTACTGAGCCAGAATTTCGAGTTCTGGAACGTTTCTCTGAGTTTTAATCTATGTTAGGTTTTAACCCTTTGGGACCTGAATTTTTTCTATGTAAGTTAAAAATTATTTGTCAAATTCATCTTACTGAAATTAACAAAAAATTCAGCCGAAACCTACATTTCGACCAATTTTAAGGGGAAATTTTTTAGACTTGAAACCGAGTCGCTGTTCTAACAGAGCCAGTCTGCAACTTAGAGCGTGTTTTAATTGGTTTAATACCGCATAAAAAATTAAAAAGTTAAAAATTGAGGTGTTAAGTTAGCAGAAAATTCAGCCTAAATCTGCATTATCGACAAATTTTAAGGGAAAATAAAATAATTATTTAACAAAACTTTTAAAGGTAAATAAGATACAATTATATAAATTTATTTAAATGTGCATATAAATTAAAATGTACTAGTAAATTCTAAAGGTTATGGTATTATGTCTATTAAATTTCAAATATATTATATATGAAAATAGTGTATATAAAAATTCGCGAAATTAACGTAATTAATTTGTCATTTAAGCGTACTACAATTTAAAAGTTCAGGCCGTAGTATGCAATAACTATCCATGTAAAGTTTCAGGCCAAATTTTATGTGGGATCGTAGTTAAATTTCCAAAAATCCGACACCATGTCTGAAATCTTTTTTTTCCTCATGAAATGATCCACATTCAAAAATTTGTGTAGCCTGCACTATTCATATTTCGTGTAAGCGGGATATATTATTAGGCTTGGGCCTACAAACAAAATACCTGTGTAAAGTCGATGGATGACTAATAATAATGTACTTATATAATACAATAATAATATATCCCGTTTACACGACAAATGAATAATACGAGCGTCGCAGAACCGATTTGAATATGATTTTAAAATTTGTTAAAATATTTATTTAAAAAAATCTTCGTTTTCGTTTCCTTCTATAATTTTGTCGGCAATGCAGTTTTCTACTGAAATGTCGATAGTGTAGTTTTTATATTATTGTGATTTCCCGTCTCATTATGTCGATAAAGTAGTTTATCTGATGAAGTTTCGACCGAAATGTCGATAATACAGTTTTATGCCCAATTTTCTGCTAATTTCAGTAGTATCTTCAAGAGCTGATAAAATTTTTGTATGAGAAACATTTGTCTGACACAAATAGTTGTTTGTAAAGAGAAGTTTGAATTTGATAATAAAAATCGTAATTTTAAATATAAACTGACCGTAATTGAAAAATATATTTTGAACTGGTATTAATTTTAGTTATTTAGTATTTTTTGTCTTTTATACGTTCATAATTACGTTAGATTAAAAAAAATTACGTTAACCATACAATTGTTAAAAAATTTAAACCAGTTGAAACAGATAAAAAGTTAAAAAGTAAAAAAAAAAAAGTTACTACGAATAAATTTTTAACTTTTTATGCGGCATTTAAACCAATTGAAACACACTTTTAGTCAAAAAATCGAAATCATCATCCGAAAAAAAATTGGTGTCAAAATTTTTCCATACTTTCCAAAAGAATATTTATCAATCCACTTAAAACAACAAACCAAATATTAGATATAAAAATTAACTTCGGCTGATAAATATCTTCTGACAACTTAAATATATCAATAAAATACCTTTTTTTATGATCTAATCTTTGCAATCTATTCTGGAGCCGAAGCACTTCTCCAACTCTTCCACAGTTCGCTTTTCACGTGGTACGACTATAGGTCCGATTTACGTGGAACCATCTGCACATTGCATAGCTTCTCGCAAATGCCTATAATACTGCCATGGAAGATGGATTTTGCTAAAAATCCCTTTTGCTAAAATTGTCAAGCTTTCGATTATACCATTTTAATTCCAGCCGAAATTCAAAAATTTTATATAATTTGATCAATGCTGGATAAATAATAATGTTTGAATCGAAGTGAGTTTTCACATTTATTAATGGCACAATTTCTTATTATGGGGTAATTTTGTCCGCATTTCTATGTCACCATTTTATTTTAAATAATCAACTAAAATACACCTCCTCAAACTAAGAGCTACACCAATCACATTATGAAATGGTTCGTAGATTCCTGTTGTTGGTGCCTAACACATAATATCCCTTCTCAACCTAAAATTACATAAAAACCTGGAACACATAAAAATTGATGACATACTTCTACAGCTGGAAGAAAAATTCTATTAGTAAATATAAATTTATAATACGTTTAAAATTACTTACAATTCCATTAACATATAATATATTATTAATTCGGGCAAACCTGAAAATATATTGTATTTAATTAGTAATTAGTTTAATAAGATAAATCATAAATACTTAGCTCACATCCATAATTATGCAGAAATTGTTTTGTTTACAATTTCCATTTTGACGTCTATGTGTATTAACAAGAACAAAAAATTGTAGTAGAGGTATAATATGGAAACAAAAACTGCGTTACCATCAGGGTAACGCACTGAACTTACATTTCAAATCGTTTTGGAAGTAAAATTGTCAAATTTATTCATGTTCGAAAAAATTAATTCATTATAAGAAAAATCTTTGCAAACTCAACAAGCAAAATAAATTATTAAATAAAATAAATATTCTAAAATAAATAAAATCTGTGTCTAACATTTATCACGAGTGCGTTGAATTGCGGAACATAAATACGCGCCAAGGACAACCGGTGTAGGAAGATACAGTCCATTATACGGCAACGTGGAACCAACAGCATCGTCATCAGAGGCCACAAATTCCGTGGATTTTATATTCCAATCCGACTGTGCTCCACCAATATGGTCCTTCGAGCCGGATCGTCATCGATTGCCAACTAATTTTCAGTCAACAACCACGCGGTTGGTCAGCAATCACCTTATCGACAATTTTCCGGGAAATCCAGAGGCGTAAGCAGCCATTTTTATATTACGCGCGTAAGCAGCCATTTTTATATCACGCGTGAAAGTAATACTGATAATTAAAAATCGCATAACGCATTCAATAGTGATAATTATAAAATCGAACTACGTGGATAACTAAACGTTGATAGTTAAAAGTCAATTATTAAATCATAACCGTAATATTTTCACGAAATCTAATTCAGTGCAGTGCGATAAATCGTGAAGTGTAAAAACCAGCTTGAGTAAATATTCGGGATGGAATTGGCCGGTTTAAAAAAGCAACGCGCTTCGAACAAAGGAAGGATGACGCAAATTGTGAATTTCGTGGATCAATGCGACGATCAAACGCCAGTCGAAGATTTGAAAACACGTCTAATGCGCGCCGAAAAGTTGATGTCCGAATTCACTATCATCGAATCATTAATTTTCAAAATCAATCCCGACGAAGAATCGGATTACCAGTATGAAGAAAGTTATTACAAGGCCATCACAGGCCTGAACACATTGATTCGCTCCAATTCCGCGTCCTTCGGCACATTTACTGGACTAGATGCCTCCATGAACATGACTCACCCGAGCGGCCAGGCCGAAGTCAGATTACCGAAGATAAATATCCCAATATTTTCCGGAGAGTACACCGAGTGGCCATCCTTCTATGACCTGTACTGTTCCACAATACATTAGTCAACCTCGCTAAATCCCGTACAAAAGTTCCAGTACCTCAAGGGTCAATTACGTGGAGAAGCGGAAAAGTTATTGCGTCACATCAGTGTTACCGAAGCAAATTACATGGGAGCACTAACCAAATTAAAGGAACGATACAGCCGCAAGAGACCAATCATCCAGTCATTTATACGGACATTCATTGATCAACCGGGGATTCAAACGGCAACTGCTTCCAATATCAAAAGGCTGATGGATACTTCGGACGAAGTTATTCGGGGTTTAAAGGCAATGGGGGAAAGCGCTGAAACCCGAGACCCGTGGCTCATCTATTTACTACTGAGCAAATTAGACGAGAAATCCAAATCGCAGTGGGCAGAAACCACAACAGACGTTGACAATCCCGCATTCGCAGATTTTCTGAAATTCCTGGCTAGACGAATCGACGTGTTAGAGTCTTTTACTAGTTTAACGAAGAGAACTAACTCCAAACCCACAATATCCGGGCATATTGCAACCAACCAACCAAGCTTCAAATGTGCACTATGCAAAGAAGATCATTCTCTATTTCTATGTCCGACGTTCAATAGTATGAATAGCATTCAAAGAAGAGAGTGGGCGAAAGATAGTCATCGATGTTTTAATTGCCTGAGCCTCAAACATCCAGTGTTCAAATGTACGTCGCAACGACGCTGTCAGCATTGCCAACGTAAGCATCATAGCTTGCTACACAGTGATGAACAACGGGATGACCCAACCAATGAAACCAACATAAACTCCGAGTCCGACGCTAAAGGTCATTCCGGTTCGCGAAGAACGACGGCAATCACCGAATCAGCCAATACGTCTAGAAGCAACCTCGAGATCAACAAAACAACGTGTTCAGCCGTCTGCTCATCAGGATCGCCGTCTCAAACAATATTGCCTACCGCCATCATTGGAATAGTTGATTCAAATGGTCACACGCAGACATTCAGAGCCCTATTAGACTCAGGGTCCCAAGTTAGCTTTATTACGGAGGCTAGCACACAACGGCTAAATTTGAAAAGGCGAAACGCTCGCTTATCCGTGTGCGGATTAGGTGAATCCAAAGGAGGTTTTACAAAAAGAGTGGTAACTATCAAAGTAAGAATCGACAAAGGCACTGAATTTTCCCTCGAAGCATTTGTACTGCCGAAGATCACCACTAAGCTGCCAATTCAAAGTATTGACGAAATTCACGTTGATGCTACTCGGGGAACCAAATTAGCGGATCCCAAATTTCATATATCTAACCACATCGACGTCTTAATTGGTGCCGACTATTTTTTCGGACTCCTACAAGAAGGGCAAATCAGGTTGAAAAATCAAGGACTCACGCTTCAGAGAACAGTATTTGGATGGGTTGCAGCCGGCAGACCCAATAATTCGTCACGAGAACAAGCGGTTTCCTTATCGGTATCAACAAACGAAAATTCACTCCTCGACATTGACTATACATTAAGAAGATTTTGGGAAATCGAGGCAATTTCCAACAACACACAGCTACTATCTCCCGAGGAACAGCTCTGCGAAGATAACTTTCGAGAGGCATTGCAAAAAACAGATGACGGCAGATTTATCGTGAGGCTACCATTCAAAAGGTCACCAAATTCGCTTGGTAATTCCATGAACAGCGCAGTTCAAAGACTGAGAAGTATGGAGCGTCGATTTATCCGTGATACCGAATTCAAGGATCTTTACCACAAATTCATATTGGAATACCATGAACTCCAACACATGGAGCAAATCCCACAAGACGAGATAAATAACTCCGGTTTCTACTTACCACATCACGGTGTTCTCCGCACATCCAGCAGCACGACCAAATTGCGTGTCGTTTTCGATGGTTCTGCAAAAAGTTCCTCCGGGATCTCTCTCAACGACTGTTTAGCTGTCGGAGCAACGATCCAGTCAACGCTGTACTCGATACTATTACGATTCCGAGAGCATCATACAGTTTTCTCAGCGGATGTTGAGAATATGTATCGCCAAGTACGGGTTTCGAAGGATGATACCCAATACCAAAAAATTGTTTGGCGAACTTCCCCGACCGAACCAATACTGCATTACCGGCTCCTAACGGTAACCTACGGGCTGGCATCGGCTTCGTTCTTAGCAACTCGAACCTTGAAGCAAATTGCTCATGAGAACCAAAAGGCATTACCACTTGCATCAAAAATAATCGAACGAGACATTTACGTGGACGACTTGATGTCAGGAGCAGACACTGAGCAAGACGCCGTTCAGTTACAACGCGAAATAACCGATCTCCTGAAGAAACATGGATTTATTCTACGCAAATGGTCCTCTAATACGGCGGCCATACTACAGAAAATCGACAAGGATGACCAAACACACGATCCTAAAGAAATCAATGACCACACAGAAGAAAGCATCAGGGTAGTAAAAATATTAGGCATGAATTGGAATCCATCCACGGACGAGTTCGCATTTTCTTCGGATATTCAAGGCAGCCAAATACTGACCAAAAGAATAGTATTGTCGCAAGCCAGCCGTCTATTCGATCCGATCGGTTGGTTAGCGGCAGTAGTCGTATCGGTAAAAATCTTCATCCAACAATTGTGGGCAGCCAATTTAGAGTGGGATGAACCATTGCCTGAGCAAAAGGCAAAAGAATGGCTAAGCATGGTAGAACAAATGGAAAAGGTCAATCAAATTCGGATCCCAAGATCAATATTCGCAAGCAAAAGGTCCACGGTTCAAATGCATGGTTTCTGTGACGCTAGCCAATACGCCTACGCAGCAGTAGTATTCTTCAGAATCGAGTCCATGACCGGAGAAGTGTCATGCAAATTAATATCGGCCAAAACAAAGGTAGCTCCCATCAAACAAGCCACATTGCCACGATTAGAGTTGTGTGGAGCCCTATTGCTAACCAATCTGCTCAATCTGATAAAAAGTGAAACACAACTGACAATCTCCGAAGTTCACTGTTGGACTGACTCAAGAATCGTTCTAGACTGGCTTGCAAGCCATCTCAGGCGGTGGAAAACTTTCGTTGGCAATCGAACCGCAGAAATTGTAAATTCTTGGCCAAGAAAACATTGGAAGCATGTTCCATCATTGGATAATCCAGCCGACTGCGCCTCACGAGGTTTATCACCACTGGAGCTTAAATCACACAAACTTTGGTGGGATGGACCTGATTGGTTAGTCCAAACCCCTGATAATTGGCCAATTCAACAAGCGGGGTACGGACAAATAGAAGAAGAAAGCAATCAGCTGCTTAATTTCACAAGCACGGTTCATAACGCTTGGATCGACGACCAATTCGAAAGATATTCTTCATTTCGAAAACTACAAAAGGTGCTCGCTTTTGTTTTTCGATTCATAACGAATTGCAGGAAGCCTAAAGGCACCAGAACGAGTGGCACTTATCTAAACCGAGAAGAAATATTCCATGCCGTTCATAGGATTTATAAATACGAACAGACTAAATTTTATTCGAATGAAGTAAAGTCCTTAAAAACAATCAAGTCTGTTGTCAAAACGAGCAGTATCAAATCACTAACTCCATTCATTGATAAACATGGAATTATTCGCGTAGGAGGGAGATTGGACAACAGCCAGATTCCATTCTCCACAAAGCATCCAATAATTTTGCATGCGAAATCAAGAATCGCATCACTACTCCTTGAAGAGGTGCACGTAGACAACAAGCACGCAGGTGCGACGCTAACCTTATCAATTGCGAGACAACACGTGTGGATCCCAGGAGGCAAAAACAAGGCAAAACAAATTATAAAGAAATGCGTCATTTGCACAAGGTTCAAGGCACAAACGCAAACACAGGTAATGGGGAATTTGCCACGATGCAGAGTAGAGCTTATTCGCCCATTCATGAGAATCGGAGTTGACTATGCCGGACCAATCCCTATCCACTTACGCAAAGGACGTGGACAAAAAACATATAAAGCATACATATGTTTATTCATATGCCTTGGAACCAAGGCGGTTCACCTAGAGCTGATTACCGATATGACCAGTGAAGCATTTATTGGTGGTCTCAAAAGATTCGTTGCCCGGCGAGGAGTCTGTCAAGAAATTTACAGCGACAATGGGACGAATTTCGTTGGAGCGGACAATCAATTAAGGGCAGAATTTCACAAATTAATAAAAAAATCGAATGATATCTCTGATTATTCTGTAAGACAGCGAATTTCCTGGAAATTCATTCCTCCCAGTGCTCCACACTTCGGAGGAATATGGGAGGCTGGCATTAAATCCACCAAACATCATTTAAAACGAGTGATTGGGAAGACGATTCTAACCATCGAAGAAATGTATACGTTATTGGCAGAGATTGAAGCAATTTTAAACTCCCGACCGATATGTTCCATCAACTCCAGCGATATCGACGTTTTAACTCCATCGCATTTTTTAATCGGACCGCCAACAAAATTCCTGAGGTAGACATCACCCATCTCAAACCAACGCATTTAGCCCGCTGGCAAATGGTCCAGCAAATATCACAACACTTTTGGAAACGATGGAACGTTGAGTACTTGACGTCACTTCAAGTTAGACAAAAATGGCAAGAGACGCAAAATTCGATGAAGGTCAACGATATAGTCATCGTGAAAGATGAAAATTCATCACCAAACCAATGGCTTTTGGGAAAGGTCATAAAAACTCATCCAGGGTCTGACGGAAAAGTGCGAGTCGTAACACATAAAACAAAATCGGGCGAGATGAAACGACCAATACACAAAGTATGTATCCTACCCGTTGCGAATGATGATTCGACTGTTAGTTCGTGATTTTTTGAACCGATTGGTTCAACGGGGCCGGTATGTTGGTGCCTAACACATAATATCCCTTCTCAACCTAAAATTACATAAAAACCTGGAACACATAAAAATTGATGACATACTTCTACAGCTGGAAGAAAAATTCTATTAGTAAATATAAATTTATAATACGTTTAAAATTACTTACAATTCCATTAACATATAATATATTATTAATTCGGGCAAACCTGAAAATATATTGTATTTAATTAGTAATTAGTTTAATAAGATAAATCATAAATACTTAGCTCACATCCATAATTATGCAGAAATTGTTTTGTTTACAATTTCCATTTTGACGTCTATGTGTATTAACAAGAACAAAAAATTGTAGTAGAGGTATAATATGGAAACAAAAACTGCGTTACCATCAGGGTAACGCACTGAACTTACATTTCAAATCGTTTTGGAAGTAAAATTGTCAAATTTATTCATGTTCCAAAAAATTAATTCATTATAAGAAAAATCTTTGCAAACTCAACAAGCAAAATAAATTATTAAATAAAATAAATATTCTAAAATAAATAAAATCTGTGTCTAACATTTATCACGAGTGCGTTGAATTGCGGAACATAAATACGCGCCAAGGACAACCGGTGTAGGAAGATACAGTCCACTATACGGCAACGTGGAACCAACAGCATCGTCATCAGAGGCCACAAATTCCGTGGATTTTATATTCCAATCCGACTGTGCTCCACCACCTGTTACATCGGAAAGTGAGATTGATATTAACATTTTGAAACGGAACCAATTTATCATTAAATAATCAAAAAACTGTTGCTGTTTGTTGAAATTGCTGATTAAAGTGTTCATGTTATCGACCTGAAATGCAAATCCTTGAAATGCTGATATTTGCTGCTGATGCATTTACATCCAAAGTCACTGCTACGTTAATTTATACTTTAAGTTCAAAATCCAAACTAGAATATTTTTATGGCACTTCATGTTTTATTGTGCAATCTGTATTATTGACATTTTTAGGTTGCTCGTTGTTTATTTTAAATTTATACATCATCGACATTGGCACATTGCGACATTTGGGCATTACGTTGTTCAATTTGTATTATCGACATTTTTCCTTTTGACAGCTTTTGAAATCTTCATTACAGACAATTTTCGTCTAGCAATTAAGCTTGACCTTCTTTATCAACGGCTGTTTTTATAATTGATTGCGTGTTTCATGACACACATTGATCCGGATCAGTTCAAATGTTATACGGAAAACCTGATTCAAATTTTGTTTAAGATCACAAATTTTAATTTGAAATCTAGTAAACACCTTTGCGATGTTTCATGAAACATGAACAGATCAAGCATCAAGAAACACAACTATTGATAATATTAAACTGTATTATTGACATTATCGGCTGATATATTTAAAATGATAATTTGAATCCTACAGTACTGCCATTTTACATTCACAGAATTTTCATAAGTGACATTTCCTCGTGGTAACAAAGCGGGTATCTGCATTATCAGTTTTTATTTTTCTTCGGATAACTTTGCCTACTGCAAACATTTTCAAAAATCTTAAAGGCCCCTTACACGTTCAATACTATTGCGCAATATTATTGTGCTAAAAATAATGCGCAAAAATTATTTTAGCCTAAAGACGGCTCAATATTATTGCAAAATTTTTCCTTATTTTGAATAGTGAAAAAACTGTCAAATTAAATCGTTTGTGAAATTTAATAAATCGCCATTGACACGAGTAGTTTGGAAAATTAATAAATTTAAAATTGAAATTATTTTCATTTCCATACACTAATAAAATATTAGTGAATAAATTTTATTTTATTTAAATAAATAAAACGAATTTTTGACAACCGATATAATTATATTGCACAATATTGGCTTCACACTAGACAATATATTGCACAAACTTCAATAAAAATTAAAAAAATTTAATTTTACACAATATATTGTGCGAACCTACAATATTCTCCTTACATGATCAATTTTATTGTGCAATGCCCAATATTGCGCAATTATATTGAACGTGTAAGGGGCCTATTACATACTTGCACCGGTGTGAAATTTGTGGGCAAAAGTTTTTGCGCAAAAATTTATGTGAGTGTTCATTGTGAAGTTTTTGGACACAATTTTATTTCTTGGACAAAAATTTATGGAAGTGTGCAATTTTAACAGTATATTTATTTTATACTAAAATAATTCGAAACAATAGTTATAATAAATATTGATAAAATAAAAGAAATTGTTTGACATTAAAAAATATAATTGCTCATTATTATAAATTTTTAACTAAATAAATATATCACATACCATACTGTATAAAATGTATAAAAAACCTCAGAGATTGTCTTGCATCAATGTCAAGGAAATTGGGAACAAAGTTGCGGACAAAATTTGGGACAAAGTTGGGGACAAAATTGGGGACAGAATCGGAGATAAAATTGGGGACAATATTGGGGACAAAATTGGGGACAACATTGGGGACAAACTTGGGGACAGATTTGGGGAAAAAATTGAGGACAAAATTGGGGACGGAATTGGGGACAAATTTGGGAACAAAATTGGGGATAAAATTAGGGACAGAATTGGGGATAAAATTGGGTACAGAATTGGGGACAAAGTTGGGGAGAAATTTGGGGACAGAATTGGAGACAACAATGTCAACAAAATTGATGTTAAAATTGGAGACAAAATTGGAGACAAAATTGGGGACAAAGTTGGGGCAAAATTGGGAACGGAATTGGAATACAAATTGAGGGACAAAGTTGGGTACAAAATTGGGGGCAGAATTGTGGACATATGTAATTGGGGACAAAATTGAGGACAAAATTGGGGACAGAATTGGGGAGAAAATTGTCGGGAAAATTAGGGACAAAATTGGGGATAAAATTAGGGACAGAATTAGTGAAAAAATTGGAGACAAAATTGAGGACAGAAATGGGGACAGAATTGGGGACAAAAATTTGAGCAAAATTGGGGACTGAATTGGGTACATTATTGGGGTAGGAACAGAATTAGGGACAAAATTGGGGACACAATTGGGAGCATAATTGGGGACATAATTTGGGACAAAATTGGGGACAAAATTAGGGACAAATTGGGTACAAAATAGGGGTCAAAATTGGGGACAAAATTGGGGACAGATTTGGGGACAAAGTTGGGGACAGAATTGGGAACAAAATTGGGGAAAATATTGGGAACAGAATTAGGGTTATTCATTTGTCGAGTTGGTACTGTTTCGTTGATGAAAATTCGCTTTGCATCCTGCCTCTGCTGGGATTCGAACCCAGTACCTCATTGTCCAAATGCAGAAACTTTATAGTTGTGAAGTTCTTGGAAAAAAGTTTATGGACAAAATGCGAGTATTCATTGTGTATTCATTGTGAAGTTTTTGTCCCCAATTTTGTCCGCAAATTTGTCCCCAATTTTATTTTCGATTCTGTCCCCAATTTAGTCCCCAACTTTGTCCCAAATTTTGTTCGCAACTTTGTTCCCAATTTCCTTGACGTTGATGCAAGACAATCTCTGAGTTTTTTTGCTATTTGGTGCATCATTTTTACATTATGGTATGTGATATATTTATTTAGTTAACAATTTATAATAATGAGCATATTATATTTTTTAATGTCAAACAATTTCTTTTATTTTATCAATATTTATTATAACTATTGTTTCGAATTATTTTAATACAAAATAAATACACTGTTAAAATAGCACACTTCCATAAATTTTTGTCCAAGAAATAACATTGTGTCCAAAAATTTCACAATGAACACTCGCATAAATTTGTGTACAAAAATTTTTGTCCAGGAACTTCACAACGGTCGTACTTGCTTTCATGTATTTTGAATGTGTTATTATATTTGAATATTGGTTCTTATTAGTGACGAGAATTAGTTGGCGGTCCGATATCAGAAAGTAGATTTTTCTAATGTGCATTAGTATTCAAATTATATTGGATATTTTTATATTTGTCTCTACTGTAAAACAATTTAATTATTTATCTCACCTTTACTCGGTTCTCTATTTTTCATGCTCTACGATTTTATCATTCATGAAAAATTCTTATATTTAATTAAACCCATTCTTTTGTTTCCCTATGTATAAGAATTTTGATGATTCATTGCCCGATTGTAAGATGTCTCTTAAGTATGAATATATTTTTTTGTTTTTTTTCATGGTTTGTTGATTTAGGTTTAACCTAATTTTTATTTTTTAATTTTTTTGTTTTCAGGTGGATGTTGTGGCTCACAGAAAAAACGTACAATTGTTGGTGGATGGGCATGGGCCTGGTGGCTTGTCACAGATGTACAACGTTTGTCACTTGAAGTTATGACATTAAATCCAATGTGCGAAGGTGTCGAAACCGCACAAGGTGTACCACTTACTGTAACTGGTGTTGCCCAATGTAAAATTATGAAGGTAGGAAATGAAGTGGTGGCCATCACAAGAAAAGACAAAATTCAAGTAAAAGTAAAACATTTTTGGAAAAAGAATAAAAATTTGCGTATTTATGTCGGGAATATAGTTTTTCTTTTTTTGTTATACGCAGACGAGATTGGTGTCTAGCAAATTTTTATTTTTTTGCCGCAAAATATTTTATATTTATTTGAATTTTTGGTACGAGTAAGTATGGAAAATCATTTTTTCATAAAACTACTTTATATTGTAATATGCATTTAACCAAGTTTTTTAATAAAAAGCGAAAATGTTATTAATTTTCAAGTTTTTTTGAAATTTGTATATTTGATTTTTGTCGTAATTTTGTAACAGCGCATAGTACTTGAAAATTAATAATATTTTCGGTATAGAGCTTTGTTCAGAATCGATTAACGTAAAACTTTTATGAAATATTATTTCGAAACACTTGCTACAAGAAAAATTAGATTTTAACAGTAAAGTAGCGTAGATTATTTTGCGTTGGCTAGAGTTGGGTAGATAAGCCTGTATTTATTAGGAATTTGTATACGTTTACGCTTTTTTACAGGCACCGCGCCGCGCGCCTAGCAGTAAACGACTATCTTTATTCTAACGCAATACACTTTATAAAGTTGATTATTGATTTGCATTTATGTAAATAACGTAGGATGCAACCGAGCTATTTCGCCGGAAAGATGTGTTTGTGTAAGCTATTTAACTGTGTAAAGAGGATTTCCATGAATTTTATTTAACAAGTTTCTACAAGATCAGGAGCAAAGTAAAATTTTCCTATTCACTTGTAATGATTAAATAAATAAATTAGATGTCTTGTATTTTTCATATTGGCATTGTGCTCTAGATGAAATAGTGCCTTAACCGAGCCCCATGATTAGTGTGGCGTTGACCAGAACATAGATCAAAGTAATGCATTTCTGGGTGCCTTTCTGGTCATTTCCTTCAGAAAACTATTTATTGGCATACAATATTAATATTCTTTATCTCTAATTGGTGAATACCAATCAATTATGATCGTCATAACTGAAATTTTTGAGATGCACACAGTACGTCTTTTAAAATATTCCAATATAAGAAGAATTTATAGAAATTTTCCTGTCGTTTATGTTTTTCAAGAACACGGGTTTGATTAGTAAGAGCCACAGGGCACAGGGTTTCATTAGTAGAGCTACAATTCAAATTTGTTGGTGTCGAACACGGCTAATTGTAAGCATGAGGTTGATGAAATTTACTTTACCAATTACTGGTTTGCACCGCGGGCTTTTCGAGTTTTAACCAATTTAATACAGAAAAAGACAAGCGAGTGTGTTTAGTACTCAAATTAATAATGTGTAAATGTCTAATTGCATATTACTAGATACTTGCTGCTATAATGATGCTTGCCCTTCAAAATTGTTATTAACCTTTCAGCCATGATATAGGAATCCAAAATTTAATTAAATCGATAGTCGTTCAATAATAAGCTGATATGGCGGTGTTCGTGCACGGATACGCTGCTAAAAGAATCGTTCTGCGTATATATCTGCACATAACCGTGCAATGAATTTTTTTTATTTTGAAGTGATAACTGGAGAACTACCTCTATTCACATAATTGAGTATAATACTCATACCTTGCTTCACGGCCTAGATATGTCCGATAAACTTGGTCGTAAACCGAAATGCCGTAAAACGAATTATATATTTTCATATAATTCCAGTCAAATTCGATAAGATTCGATCAAATCGAAAATATCAAAATAAGTAGCATTTAATTAAATAAAAATAAAGCCCATTGTCATGGACCTTTCGCGCCACATTGCCCGATAATTTTTTTCGCTCTCTAAACCAATTGATCGTTTCCTTCGACTTCCTGCTCTCATCCTGCTGGAAAACCCAATTCGAGGTTGGTTGATTTTCATCAAAATCTATTAAAAATTCATCTAACGGATCTATGTAATCTTTGGAATTCATTCGACATCGAAATGTTACACATAAGCGTTTTCCCAAAATAGGGAATGGCGGACCAAATCATTAAGGAGCCGCTTATCCGATCTTAAATTATGCCAGTAATACTTGAATCTATCAGGTCTGTCTAAATTAAACTTCTTCATGTCCAAGAAAATAACATTTTTCTAAATTGGTCCCATGGAAATGTATTTTTGGCAAAGTTTAATCTATTGATTTTGATCTATGATTTAACACGTTTGCCCTGCTGTAAAATTTGTTGTATGCGGAGAGTACCAACTGGCAGATCAAGTTTCGAAACAATTTTATTTTGTCCTACACGAAAATTGATTTTGAGAAAAATCAAACAACTCAACTCGATTTTCAATAGACGATTGAGTTGAGTGGACATTCCATTCATTTTTTCGTCGAATTCAACACTAATGTGTCGAAAAATGAATGCAATTTCGATTGAAACTCAGGCATCTATCGAAAATTGAGTTGTTTTTTGGATTTTTTTCCTCAGTGTGAAATGAATTGGAGTTAGTTGGAATTCAAAAGAATTCAATGTATTTTATTCGAGTGAAATTAAATCGAATAGGAACGCAAATCAATACAATGCATTGTGGTAAAGAATATTTTTTGTTTTGTTCTCCGGCGCGTAAATGAACAACGATGATGGTTTGCCAACTCTCAAACACGCGACGTACAACTGACCATGAGAAAAACACGGAAGTTCGAGATTTATTCTGCACACTTCCAACGATTGACCTTGCGATTTGTTAATCGTCATAGCGAAAGCCAAACGAACGAGGAACTAAATGCGCTTGAAGTCGAACGGAAGATCAGTTGGAATCAGAGGAACTCTCTGAAATAGAACATCCTACCGTCAAATCGTTCTCAACTGAAAAACATAATTCTTCGATTTTCCGACTTTTTCGGTGGATTTTCCCAAAATTTTCTTTCGTAAGAACCATCTCCTGGAAATTGCAACACAACAAAAAAAATTGATTCAAATCGGTTCAGCCGTTCTCAACTCAACTGATGCCGCCCATGAAAGTGTTTCACTATCCGCTTCAAGCACATCTACCATCAGGCATCAGCCCATTCTAATTATAGGTTCAATATGTGTAGTCGATTTTCTATTCGCTTCATGATCATTTGTTGTTTTCCAGTGTGGTTCAATTTTTCCCCATAGGCCGTTCATTAGCTGAATTAGGGCTGTACAGTGTTTTTAGACAGAAATTCAATTTCCATAACTGTAGATAATTCAGCTAAGAAAACTGGATGTCCTGGAGTATTATCTAAAAAACAAAACCTTGTTGCTTTAATTTTTGCAGCCTTCAAAGAGAATCTTGGTGATCCAAGCTTTTTTGTTGGATCTCTAAATGACAGGTAATTGATTCTTGTTTCACCCTTTAAAAGGTCATGAATTTTCTGAAATATAAATCATAATCGGTTTAAGCTCAAAATAACCTGCAGCATTGCTGCCAAGAAGCAATGTTAATCGTTCTCTGGACATCTTATATCCAGATGCAATCTTTTCATTCTTTGACATGCAAGTTATTTCAGGCATACGCTTCCAGTAGAGCCCGATTTGCAATGAGTTTTTGAAGAATGTTAGAATACGCTAGAGAGAGGCATTCGCATTAGCATTAGCTGCCTTACCTTTCAATTGTGTAAATTATATCGATTTTTAAATTTTTTAAACCAACCTCGTCTTGATAGGAAATGTACGTCTTTCGAAGATTTATCTAGATCGTAACCCTTCAACTTTTCAAAAATGATGTTTGCTTTTGAAAAATGATGTTGTTTTCAATCTTAATTCTTAATAGTTTCTCCATTTTTTCCATTACACGGTTTCTTTGGCGAGTTAATTTAGCAACACTTAACGCTGCTGCTGATTGCGAATGTTCCTTTATTTTATCATTATTAATCTGAATGGTTTGAACGGTAGATTTTACAAGTCCCAATGCCCTACAAATTTCTTTTTAAAGAATTTCAAATTTTTTCTTCGAGACCGTATAGATTAGCTTTTTGAAAGTTTTCTTTTGTTTCTTGAATATTGTGGTCTTTTAAGTGTCCGCAATTTTAAGATTAAGCAGTAATACACTAACAATGTCTACCACTATAAAAACATACAAAATTAATGCTTAGTATAGTCAGTTGTCAATAGATGTCACTATTTGAAATTATTTTTACATTATATACGTTTGTACGCATGTTAAAAATAATTTCCGGTCATTTTAAAACTTTGAAGTTTTAAACTCGCAAAACCCATTATTTTCGACCTGATTTTAATTAGACGTTGTTTGGAATTGCAAGGCATATAAAAATTCTAAAAATAACACAAGCCATTTCTCAACCGATTCGTATAGATCAACCTTGGTTTTTATGATGAAAAATGAATGCTAATATGAGCCTTGGACGTAGTTCTATCTCAAATGATTGAGATGCAACTCAGTTCTTGTAGTAAAAATGGGATGCCATATGAGTTCACGGTGTTGTTTTAGAAACTTGCTATTTTGAATGGATTAAGGTAATTTTTCAACCAATTGTGGTGGATCTTGCAAATGTTTGGTAAAAAAGACCGCAAATGAAATGGAGTAAGTCGTGAAATGTCCGAACGTTCCTTTGAAATGGTGGCTAATTTGAATGGACCTAATTTGTATAATTTAAATGTAGAAGTTACAAGTAAATTACTATTTTGATCATTCAACCGTAGTTTCATCCCAATCAATTATAAAATCTCTTAGCTCGAATCAAATTTATCATTTTCTAGAGCAACATAAAACTCGTGTTAGAATTCTACTTTCATCACACTCCATTTCATAACTTGTTGCAACCCAATAGATCTTGTTCCTTTCAAATTGGTACTTTTCACAACTACATTCCGAGTTAGTCAAATTGGTTGATGGCTTTGCTTCATTCTAATTTGGCGTTCCAGGAACTCAAAGCCATATATAAATTTAATTTTGAAATTCTATAAAAATCACAAAACATGGAAGAAACGAAGAACATCGCGAGAAAAAAAAATTAGTAAACGAACGGTAACTCATCAGCATAGCTTTTTGGTCCTCAAGAATCGTCTTAGTTGTTTACACCTATTTTTTGTAAATCCGATATATCTCCAATTCTCCAAGCATATCTGTAAATTAGTGCAGATTTTGTTCAAAAACTGGGACTTGAGAGTTGAGAGTTTTACTGCTGTTTCACTAACCTTCTAGATGCACAAAATTAATATTATTGTTGATTGATGTAAATAATATTTAAATTTTATATTTTCATCTAGTGCCCTGATGAAACAACATAAAAACTGCCAGCTCTCAAGTCCCAGTTTTCGAACAAAATCTGCACTCAGATTTTCGAACAACATTCGTACACTATGTTCAAAAAAAAAACAGGAAAGAAAGTTAGTTTGAAACTAATTCTTAAATTTTTACGTGTGCACAACTATGCCTAAAGGAAACTTTTTGAATTTAGAAGAAAAAGCCCAAGTTCGAGTTTTTACTGAGGATGGTCATAGCATCCGCCGAGTTGCTGCCTGTCTGCTATAAAAATCAAAAATAAAACCTGCATTTCGGGGAGCAGAAAATAAAGCGCGTAAGAGTCTGTGTTTTGCCTTTGCCAAGCAACACATAAAGTGAAACAGAGAGTGATACAAGGTTGTCTTTTCAGGCGAAAATAAATTTAATTTAGATAGCCGATGACTATAACTATTATTTTCATGACCTTAGAAAAAAAGGGATTATTTTGGATAAACGACACAGTAAATTGGGTGCCGTGAAGGTGTGAGGTGCGGGACATATTTTGGAACAATTGGCTTCGTGTTTCAGTCGTGCAGAATGACAGCAAATTCTTATGAAACCATTCAGGATCGAGCTTTTCTGCAATTTTCAAAACTTTTTAATGCACAATAGTGGACTTTCCAGAATGACAATGCCGTCAATTTTCCGCCTTATTCACTCGACCTAAACATAGTGAAAAACCTCTGGGTATGGCTTTCACCGAAAGTCTACGAAGGAGACAAGCAATATGACCACAAAGATGATTTAATTGAAGCCATTAAACCACCTTGGATAGAAGTTTCCCTTCGCTATTTAGGGTCTCTATATGATTTCATGCAAGTGGCTCCTAGAACATATGGGCGGAACTACCCATTACTAATTAAAGTTTTATAATCTATTTTTTTTTTTTGATTCTGTGGCCCATTTGACCATCGCGGCAATTGTTACTCTGTTGTGCCTTAAGCATCGTCGATTGAAACAACCTTATCTACGTCGTAGTTGATGATGGGAGGCAGCTTTTTAGCTGGTAGTGGTGCTGCTAAACCAACTTTCGTCAAGGCTTTGTTGTTCAGGAAGAACTCCAGGTCTTCTTGAGAGTTTACCGTGCGTGACCTTATAATATCCGCAGATTCTCAGTAACTTTTTATGTCAAAGTGTCGTGTCAATTGATTACAGTGACTCAAAGCAGGTTTGAATATACTCGAGTATTTTTTACACAGTTTCCCAATCTCACGAAATAGAAAACATTTGTCCGACGGCTGCAGTCACAAGAAGTGAAAATTCCATCTGAACATTTAAAAATTTCTCATTAATGTCCAATTTACCTCATGGACATCCGATATTACCATAGGCGCTCCAACTTCTGTTCACGATCGAGACTTTCGGCTGGTTTAATTGTTGAACGAGTAAATTAAAATTTTTACAGGTTTTTAGTTAAAAAATGTCTTACCACAGCACTCCATCCAATTTAACTATTGAGCAATTTGTTGTTTTGGTCTTTAAGTTGCAACTTCATACAACACAAATCCTGTTCAGGCTCGACCACATTGTTACTCGATCTGATTTCTTCAAACGAAGAGATGCAGTAAGAAAAACTGTAAAACATTTCGGCATTCGGCATGACTCACAGCCTGGACATGACTAACGCAGTTTTATTTGACTCCGATTACACTTGCTCGACGTACTTCGATTGCGAGGGAACGACTGAGCACGATTTTGTCTATACCTTGAGTGTTCAACTCATTCACGTTTGCGTGAATTTCGCTTTCATTCTTCAAAATATTCATCGCAGGTTGGGTACTTTCATGAGCTTGCGCAATAAAAATGACGTCATCCAAGCTGGAGTTACCTTTTTGTAAGATCGCTGTTCGGACTGGCTCGTGAATGGTATATAAGACTATCATATCTCAAATTACGAAATCAGAATAAGATTTCTTATACATTCTGTGCATTTGAACTCACATTTTACAGCCATTTCCTTTAAATTAGCGATCCGTCTTGCTTACGAAACTGCAAGAACTTGAACCGGGATAACAACACAAAAACATATTTGGGAAATATTCTGTCAATCTGTTCTCGATTTCATCTAACGGTTTAAAAATATGATTTTTCTTTTCATCCATGATCCAAACGTGAACTGAAACACAATCTATGTTCGAGAACAATCGATGGTGAGAGAACTGAGAAAACGTATGGTCGTTGAAAGAGTCACAAGAGGTCACAATAGAGAACAAAGCCCGGGTGGTTACTAACCTAATTTGCAAATTTAACTGGTATAATATGTAGACTTTTGTGACGGACTGTAAATAATAAAAATAAATATTTAATTCATTCGTCGCCGGATGAAAAATTAAAACAAGAGATTATCATTCCAATACGAATTGTACATACTAACTTAGTATGTACAATTCGTATTGGAATGATAATCTCTCGTTTTAATTTTTCATCCGGCGAATCGTTAACAGTTGAAGTTTATCTTAAATATTTATTTTTATTATTTACAGTCAGTCACAAAAGTATACATACACCACTAAAATTTGCAAAAATATGACGTTTAAATAACATATTTTTAATATTAATTAAATAATATACTTATTATTGGACAAAAAAAAGTTAACAAAATAATAATTTTCAAAATTTTTTAAAAATTCATAAAATTTATATCACCAAAGGCTACTTACAGTTGCACATTTCTATTTATTCTCGAATTATTGCAAAGTACCGTTATCTTTTTTTATACCTAGGCACGTCTATCGACACTTTCAGTATTAATTTTGTGTTCGTTTTAAGTAAGAAATATATTTCGTCTTTGGCAGTGTCAATCGAAATACGAAATCTAATAATAAAGTTACGAGAATAGAATAAGAGTTCCAATGACATATCTAAAATTATTCAAAATAAACAACGATCTGGGCATCCTAAAAAACTTTAAGCACGGAATGTTTGAAGCATCATTAAAAAAAGTGACATCCAACCCGAGGATTAGTGCTCCAAAAATAGTGGTTGAGATTCGGAATACGACTGGTAAGGATATTCATCCCAAAACAGTTCGTCGAATTTTTTGTAATGGTTTGGGGACCTATGGCTGTAGCTGGTGTCGGAAAACTAATATTTATAGAAGGTAATATGGATCAACGAATGTATTTAAACATATTGCGTAGCAATTACAACCATCAGTCGAATGCTTAGGACTAGCCAACTAGTGCATCGTATTTCAAGATAATGATCCAACACATACGGCGATGGCAGTAAGACAATGGCTTCTATATAATGTATCGAAATAACTTCATCCGCCTCCCCAGTCACCGGATCTTAATGCAATAGAGCATATCTGGTATGAACTGGAACAAAGGGTTCGAGAATATAGAACTACCGTGGGATTCATTAAAAAGTAGTAAATATCACTTTTAGTTCTAAGTGTGTCTGAACATGATCTGTTTGGTGCCAGGGAAAAAAACCTTAGGAATATAAATTTTATGATTTTTTAAATTTGTTGAAAATTATTTTTTTTTAATTTTTTTTTTTTTAATTTTTTGGTGTCCAATAACAATATTCTTTGTTAAAATATATTATTTAATTAATATTACAATATTTAGTTCGTTTCATTTATCTCGATTTTGCAAATTTTTAGTAGTGTATGTAGACTTTTGTGACTGCCTGTATATAATCTTTCTCTATTTTTAGGACAGTTTAAGAAAATGTTGTCGAAATTTAGAACACAGAACTGTCAATAAGGTTGTGGCAAACGGAACTGACAAACGTCGGTTCACGGAAACCTATCAGACAGACTAATATTGGAGTTCCCCATATAGTCTGTTGTACACTGATATCACACCTAATTATGAGAGAAACTTTTTATTCATGCTCCTTTGACTACGGAGGTACAGAGGGTTCGTAAGATAAACAAACCAATATTAAAATCAGCTCGGTGCACCGTTTGAATAAGAATAGCAGACCCGCATTTAAAATATTATAAGAAAATGGTTCAATATACCTACGGCGGCCAACTTGTTAAAATAAATTTAATAAAATGTGATTTTACGAATAAAGTAATCGGTTCTAAATCAGCTGATCAATATACAATAATCGTTGTAGAGGATTTACATTTTTTTTAACTCGCTGAACTGGCACGGTACGCAGCTTTAATGTGACGCGCTAATCGATTCTGAACAAAAACAAAAAAAAAAAATGTTTTATAAAAATAATTAGGCATGATAATCTTTCAAAAAAAATTTCTTAATCCAGGTAGAGAGCTCTTCCATTTCGTATACATTAAATATGTAACGCATGTGCCTTATAAAAAAATCTTAGTACATTAAGTAAAATTGTAAACGAAATTGAAACCGTGGTGGTGGTGGTGTGGTAAACGACTAATCGTGAACATAAGCAAAATATTTAATCGATATAATTTGTTAAATTTTATGCTATTTTACACCGTCGTAGTACCGCTCGTGTGCCTATTTTGTGTAAGCTTTAGCCTAAAATTTAGCAAATCAATATTTTAGAAAACATAACCAAACATAAAATTTAAATGTCGAAACTTTTTTAATTATAATTTTTTATATTTAATTTCAGATATGCATGTGTCTCGTTTTTTAAATATACATACATAAAAATATAAATAATAACCTAAATATATAATAATTAAATAAACAATTTGTTTATACTTCGTGTTTTATATCTCTCTATTTATTACTAATTTTATTAATTAAATTATAAATTTTTTTCTTGCCTAATATTAGTTAATTATAATTACCTTGCAAACGCTTTGATATGATTGCTTTTTGTGTGTGTGTAAAAGCTTTTTAGTTTACATGTAGTTGCTGTGCTTTGTTGTTACAGAAGTAGAAATTAAATTTTTTATTATAATTTCATTTTTATCAAAAGAAAGTGGTTTTACGATTTGTAATAAACTAAAACTATTTAGTTTCTCGTTATTTAAGTTTTTATGTACAAATTTCATGACTAATATCGTTATCATTATTCATTTGTTATAAGCACCTGAACAATTAGGCATTACTGACATAAACTTATCATGTTTTGTGTCGTAAACAATCTGTTGCTTATTACGGTTGCAATATGGGTTTACGCATTTTTAAGGAATGTGGTCGATTTCATCAGCATCTCTATCAATTTGGCACGTGCGACAGTTAATGTAAGATTAACAAATCAACAAACAGTAAATGATGAGAAATGAGAAATTAGGGAAATGAGAAATTAGGGTAATGAGGAATTAGGAATTAAATCTTCCTCCATCACCAGGCACAAGCCGATAGTCCGGCCAACGAATAATTGCTGAGTTTGACGGACTATAACTCAACTCCATCCCAAAGCAAAATTCTAAAATATTCACAACCATTTATTTAAATCTTCCTTCATCACTAGACATTAGCCGATAGTCCAATAGACCGGCCCACCAATATTTTCTGAGTTTGAGAGACGATATCCCAACTCCACGCTATAGAAAAATTCTAAAAAAAATACAGAATTTCTGTAATTAATCTGTAATTGACAGCGGATAATAAGTTAATACGATACTCGCCGCAAGTGGCAGCACTATCACTAAAGAGAATTTATTTTTTTATGTAATTACCAGCGGAAATTTTTTATTCATTTTGTATCTCTTTTTTCACTAAATAAACATCCCAGCGGAATTAAAATATTAAAAGTGATCCCTAAAATGACAAATTGATTGATTTCTGAAGCAAAGGAACGCGGTAAAAGAAATCTTGAAATTTAACAATATTCCGTCTTTCCGCCATTTCTTAACGAAATGACGATGATATTTGGATAGTAGTATTGATCAGGGATTTAAAATAAGTTTTGGACAATATTCTAGGATCTGTTCGTGCTGGACTAAACTTGGCCATTTCATAACCAATCGTTATGAAAAATGGTATCTGTAGACTCTACACGATATAAATAAATTTTGATGTGAAGAGAATTCGGCAATTTTTTAATTGAATTTTGTAAAATTAGTATCGCATACAGGGACAATTCGTAAAAATGTATGGATTATAATTTTCACTAGAATTTTTTGATTTTCTGTGGCCATATAAGTTTTTTTTTATAATACCCTAGGTCATACTGACGCTATATGGAAAATTTGGAGAAAATTTATGGATTAGAATTTTGACTATAATCTTTTGACACCTATTCTATTGGAAAAACAACCGAAAGTATTGGTTACTAGTAGAAGTTTTATTGGCCAAAAACTGAAAATAACTTATATGGCCGCAGAAATTAAAAAAATTATAGTGAAAATTCTAATTCATAAATTTTTTCCGAATTGTCCCTGTACGCGATACAAATTTTATAATTATTAATTAAGAATTATTCGAATTCCTTCCAGTTTAGAATTTATGTATATCGTGTTGAATCAACAAATACCATTTTCATAAGGACTGGTTATGAAATGGCCAGTTTAGCTCAGCACGAACAGATCCTAGAGTTTTGTCCAAAACTTGCTTTAAAATCACTGATCAATACTACTATCCAAATTTCATCATAATTCAATAAGAAATGGTGGAAAGACGGAATTGCTGTGTTTTTTTATTAGCGCCCGATAGCTGTATCCGGAGCAGCCAATTTTCTATGTGAAAACTTACATTTAGCGCGCTATTATTGCATATAATTAATTTATTTAACTCTAAACTAAGATTTTTCATTCAACTTTTTAATTAAAAATCAATAAAAAAATATCTTGGCTCACTTATTTATCGGGAGCCGCTATCGGGAGCCGCTATCGGGAGCGCTATCCATTTCAATGGGAAATTTTGAAAAGGCTTTTATTTTCTAAACCCCTGAAACCATTAGAAACTAAATCTTACAATAAAAATTTAAAACGCAGCAAAATGAATTCTTGTTTATAACGTCATGTCAAAATAAATGCCAATTAATATATTTCAGGTGATAAATGTTTGTTTTATTGATGAATTTAGTTTTAATTTTTATAGTACAGCGACACCAGTGAATAATAGCTGCAGTTTCAATAGAAAATTGCCATTTGGCTCCGGATAGTGCTCCAATATTTGCTGTGTTTTAATATTGGAGCACTATCCGGAGCCAAATGGCAATTTTCTATTGAAACTGCAGATTATTCACTGGTGTCGCTGTACTATAAAAATTAAAACTAAATTCATCAATTAAACAAACATTTATCACCTGAAATATACTAATTTACATTTATTTTGACATGACGTTATAAACAAGAATTCATCTTGCTGCGTTTTAAATTTTTATTGTAAGATTTAGTTTCTAATGGTTTCAGAAGTTTACAAAATAAAAGCCTTTTCAAATTTCCCATTGAAATGGATAGCGCTCCCGATAGCGGCTCCCGATAAATAAGAGAGCAAGATATTTTTTTTATCGATTTTTACCTAAAAAGTTGAATGAATAATCTTAGTTTAAAGTTAAATAAATTAATTATATGCAATAATAGCGCGCTAAATATAAGTTTTCACATAGAAAATTGGCTGCTCCGGATACAGCTATCGGGCGCTAATAAAAAAACACAGCAATTAAAACACAGCAAATATTGTTAAATTTCAAGATTTTATTTACCGAATTCCTTTACTTCGGAGATCAATAAATTTGCCATTTTAAGGGTCAATTTTAAAATTTTATTCCGCTGAGATGTTTTATTTAGTGAAAAAAGAGAGACACAAAATGATTAAAAAATTTCCGCTGGTAATTACATAAAAAAATAAATTCTCTTCTCGTGATAGTGCTGCCACTTGCGGCGAGTAGCGCAATCTCTTATTTTCCGCTGTCAAATTTCCGCTATCTTATACAGCATGCATAAGCCGATAGTTCGGCCATAAAATATTTCACATAAAACTTCTAAAAAAGAATAAGGGTTGGGCAAATAATTAATATATTATTTATTGGTCCCAGCCTCGAAAATGTTTCTGTCGTCATAGTATCATGAAAATTGCGCATTTTTACTCTCAGCCTCGAAATGGTTGTGTCATGATAGTTTTAGCTGTGATGACAGTAAATATTTTCGGGGCTAATAAATAAAAATGTCATAATATTAATAATTAGTGTTATCACTTCATTTTTCGAGGATGAAAATTGGGCTATCTTCACATACATGACAATCTAAGTGATTCGGAGTCACCTTGTTGAGCAGCCTAACTTAATTTTTTCATTTTCGATCTATACACACTTTTAAAATTTTGGACAGAAATTTATGAGAGTGGCCAAACTTATGTTTTTAAATAAAATTTAGATTTTAGAGAGATATTTGTGCGCCTACACATTTCTTAACAGTGTAAAAAAAAAAAAATTTTGTGGGTTAAAAAAAGATCAAATTTTTCAGTTTCACAATCTTGTGTTCAAAATTTTAAACATTAAGAATTCACGAAATTTTTTATGGAAGAGCATCCATCGTATTGTAGCTTATGACAAATTGAACTGAATCTCTGAGATTGGCTTCTATAGTGGCTTCTATAAAATGACCTGTGCTGCGTGCCTCGAGACGATTTTTTCGACTAAATTATGAACTAAACTAAATTGCTCAGTAAATCAAAATTCATAGGTGGCAATAACATCAACAAAACAACCTGTGCCTGACTATTCGAAATACTAAATTGTCGACTTTTCGTGAATAAAGGAAAAATTACATTAAGTTAAAATAATGGAAGATGATGTGAAAGTTGCATTATTTGCAAATGTTTTTATAAACTACGAAATGTTTAAAAATAAAAAAATTTGTCATGTTTTTAAATTTGTACACAATAACACATTTGCATTATAAATACCATAAATAATGACATGTGACAACTAAATTGAAAAATTATCTCGCGAGAAGGCTTTCTGTTTGTAACCTGGCGGCGAATGGCGTAAGCTCAACTCAAAAAGTTTAGTTCTTAATTTAGCCGAAAAAATCGACCTGAGGCACGCAGCACTAATGTCATTTTGAAATTAGCTTTCAGACTTTCACATAGAATTTTTGAATATTAACGCAATCCTCAGTATTTTAGTTTTTCTCCATTCTGACTCTTTCTTTGTTTGAAAAAATACAAGTGACAAATTAAAATTCCTGAAATTTAAAATAGAATATAATTCTACAAAAATAAATTAATTATCCTTTTTCAATCTATCGTCATCATGAAGATTGGTTTTTTTGTGTAGAAAAACACTAATTTAATCAGGGAAAAATTTCTAAGTAAAACTATTATCGGCAACTTTTGATTTGAGTGCATTCCATTCAGGTCTAACCTATCAATCGATACGGTCAGTACGATTCTGTACAGTACATTAGAGTGAATCTCATTATGGCCAATAGCAAAGACATCAAAGAGATCGCATCCGAATGCCGCCATTTAGAGCTAACTTCTACTTGTTTGACCATCAAACGTGTCGTTTCATTCCAATGTGGACCTGCTTAGTACGTTTTTCTGAACAAACCTCTGATCGGCTCCTTGTTTTTTTTGAATGAATCTCGTGTAGAACAATAACAAGCGTCACAGAGATTGCGCCAAAATGCAATCATATAGAAGAAATGTCATGTTAATGGCCTAAATGGGATTCACTCTAAAACCAGAAATAACTGTTGAGAGGTTTGTTAAAAAACATCGTACTGAGCAAAGTCCACATTGGAACTTGAACACGCTTCGTTTGATAGGTCAAACTGTTAGAAGCTAGTTCTATATGGTGGCATTTTGGTACAATCTCTGTGTTGTCTTGTTATTGGCCATAATGGGATTTACTACAAAGCTAAAAGGAGTCGATGAGAGTTTTCCTAAAAAATATCATGCTTAGCAAGTCCATATTGAAATGATTCGCACACCTTTAGATAGGTCTGACCCGAAGGAATTACATTAACATAAATGCATTTTGCTGCAATCTCTGGGATGTCATGTTATTGGCCACTGGCTATTCACTCAAAAATTAGATGGAGTGCCGTTGAGAGTTTTCTTCAAAAAACCTATACTGAGCAAGTCTATAATGAAACGTTAAAATCGCTGTTTGATAGGACAAATTCGTAGTAGTTATTCCTAAATGGGAGCATTGTGGCGCAATTTTCGTTATGTTTTGCATTTATGAGAATAAATTAGATTCACTCAAAAATCGATAGATCCGATTAGAGTTTTAGTTAAATAGTTGTACTGAGCTCATATATTGGAACGTTACGTAAATCCATAGAAGATATCTCTATCATACAACATACTCCCAGCTAATACTTGTCATTGAGAGTGTTACTCAAAAATGAATCGAGGGTTTTTAAAAGGCTTCATATAATTATGGCGCTTGAAAGGTTTCAATACTGACTATTCGATATTAAAATATAAGATTGGACAGTATTGTCTTATACATAGGTCCAATACGATAAAAAATCTGATGTCCTGTTTGTCTCGTTCTAATAATGACTAGTTGCTCGCTCAACTAGATACTTAACAGTGTAAAAGTAACACATGAGAGCCAATCTGTAAGATCCGCCACCATAAATAAAATCAAGATTGGTTAAATTATCGTTTTTTCTAATAAAAATATTTTATGTACAAGCTCACCTAGAATGAAACAAAAAACAATTTCAGTAAAATTTACTGGGGAAAATGTTGCCATAAAAAGTATGAAACTCAATACTTTTTATGGCAACATTTGTTTGTCTTTGTCACTTTAACGTAATTTTAATATGTATACTCTCCTCTTTTCGGTTTTCAGTATTTTTTACTGAAACAAAATTGTTTCACTGTGGAATCCACGAATAATTCGCTTGACGGACAGGAGGCAGGACAAACAAGCTAAGGTTAAAATCAGCCTGGTGCTATAATTAGAAGTGTCACGGAAACAATAGCAGACCTCTGTCAATAGCCAAAAAATTTCATGTTCTCCCAAAAATATAATTAGACATTCCTAGGCCTACACTAATTAAACTGGTGTCCAATTCATGACTTAATTTGTGAATACAATTTGAAAGTTTACAATAAGTTGAATAATCTTATTGAATTCTTGTTTGTGTTTAATTTCCGCCCAAACTGGTCTCTCATCTAAATAAACCTAACGAGTCTACAATAAGGGAGAGATTAAAATTATTTTTGAAAACAAAATCTCTACACAATCTATATCTTTACCCTGGGTGTAAAACGAAATCCCGGATTTCGAAATCCAGGTTTCTAAAATCTCGATTTTCGAAAATCCGATTTTCTTTTCTTCTAGTTCTAAAGTCTTGATTTTGAAAAAAAATATTTTTTATTAATTCGGGCCGGCTGGACTAATAATATTTTAACATGAAAATAAGATATCTTGCATGCATGCAAGATTTTGTAATTGCAAGATTTTGTAGTTGCAAGATTAATAAAAAAAGCAATATTTTGTTAATGCAACATTTTGAAATGCAATATTATATATCGATCCCAGAAAAACTATTTCACTAAATATTCATAATAATCAAAATAATTATTTCGGAAAACAAAATTTTAAAAAAGAAGAAATGGCCAAGTTTCATTCCTATCCGCCTTATTCCAGAACTGTATCAAAATCACATTTTTTGAATCCCATTTTGGATCACATGTCGAATACTAAATCAGTTACAAAAAGGCCTAGTTCCATAGCGATGGCCGAAATCATTTTAGAAATCGATTTCCATCGCACGTGTGAAACTTCAACAAAATCGGTTTAGAAATGGCCTAGTTCCATCTCTATTGACCGCTTTATCGAAAAATCAATTTAGAATCCCATTTGCATCGCACGTATCGAATTTCAACAAAATGTGTTAAGAAACGGCCAAATTTGATCCCTATTAGCCATTGTCTAGTACTTTATCGCAAACTCATTTTTGAATTTTGTCAAAAAAACATTCAAGAGTCCCATTTCCCCTCATGTCAAATTTTCAAAATTCAAACTGGGATTTCCTAAAAATCGGGATGTTTTTTTATACAAAACCGGGATTTTGAAAGTCGGGGTTTTGAAACCCGGGATTTCGTTACACACCCACACTGTTAAGAAATATGCACGCACACAAATATCTGTTTAAAAAAAAAAATTTTGAACACTTGCATTAATTTCTGTCCAAAACCAAAAATTTAGAAAGATCTAGAAATTGTCTAGTTGTTTTTTTTTGCTTTAGCTGAATACTAGTTGTTTTTTGATGATTAACTGGTTTCTAGAAAATTCTGTTTTGTTGCTTATGGTAAAGTTTCTGCGATTTCTGGAGAGTGTAGTGATTTTTTGTTCTTGCTTTGTCTTTTATTACGTGTAAGAGTCAATATGTTTTCTTTCTAATTCGTAACCATTCGTATGGAATGGATTAATGTCATCGTCGATTTAGGGGTTTAATTGTCGTCCCATATACGTGTGTGAACTGCTTTTTAAGTTCGTCATTCTGCTTTCTTTAACATTGTAAATTCTTCTTTCAACTTAACTGTACATTTTTTTGTTTCTCGTCTCGCGGAGTTCAGTGTTCCCTTCTCGCACTGAAAGTAATTTTCAGTTGAAAATAATGGTGAGGTTGAGAAATGATTGGTCCATTCCAGAATCCTTTGAGCCGCCCTCCGACTACTGCTGTACCACTTGTAGTTTTGGTTCACCACAGATCGCAGGAACTCAACATTAGCCATATCAGCCTGAGGAGAATTGTGCACAAAGATTTCAGAAATTCCCCTCAAATTAGGGTCAAACGTAATTTTTAGTTTCGAATTAGTATTTTATAATAATTTTGGCGTACATTTGGAATTTGGTCATATCGATTATTTCTGGACCGGCCACAGTCAAATTCAATCAGTGATTCCAACTTTGAGCGTAGTTCTGGAATTTTACCATGTTAAACGAAACTAGACCATTTTTCAATCGAGTATGGTCGGAATTTTGATAATCTGTTTCTAGATAGTGCAATGCACAAATTGATTAAAATAATTGTTTGAACCGATTCAAGCTGAATTTGGGCATATATGTATTAAGTGTGGGCATATATCGCTTAATAGTGAATGAATTCTGCTGTTTAGAACCGTTAACCAGGTTTAAATAAAAATACTTGTAGTGGGTGGCTCCACATAAGTTTCGTATTCGTAAAATACCTGCTGTACTATGGCCGATTCCGGGAATCTCAGAGATGTTACAAATTGCTGGCATGTGTCGTCTAATAGTGGATGAATTAAGCTATTCAAACAGATAACAAATAAAGATTTGGTGTGTCACCAAAAGTTTTAAGTAGTGAAATTTCATAAAAATTGAAATTTTCGTCAAAATACTTGCTCCACTATGGTCGATTCCAGGAGCCTCAGAGATATGGCCAAATTAGTCTATTATTAGATGGCATTTGTCCACACGTGGTATCGTTTCTAAGGTTGATGGAATCGGCCAGAGCGTAGCAGATATTTTGACGAATATTTGAATTTTTTAAAAAATTCTTGAGTGGAGCACTACAAACATTTTTATTTAAATGTGATTAACTGTTCCAAACAGCTGAATCTACTATTAAACGATATATGCCCACAGTTGGTAACGTCTCTTACATTCCTAGAATACACTAAAGGAATATTTTGACGAATATTTGATTTTTCGAAAATTCGAGGCCTTAAGACTTAACTCTTCGAGCCACTCCAAATCTTTCTATTAAGTGTATTACGAATTTAATTTTGGAAATATTGCCCATTGTCTTTTATGACCTTGCGCCATCTCTCAGGTAACATACGAATACCTCCACGAAAGAATCTTGCAGGCTTCGACGCGATAAAATCATCGACGAATTTGTCATGGGGGATTTGTCATGTAACCGTATGACTTCCCTGCTTCCTTGCCCAGTGAATGATCAAGTTTTATGCTAAAATTGTTCAGTTGTCGGCTGTAGGGGGCTATTATGAAATTTTTCGATTTCGATTTTTTTCGATATCAAGAAAATACGATAAGTCGGGGAAATAGAAAATAGTATTATTCCTTATATATCTAAAATAAATAATTTTTCGCGATCCCCTCATTTCTTTCTATGAAACTGACACAAATGGTCATCATAGTGCATTCGGAAAAAATCGCTTCCATGTTTTCTTTTAGTTTCATAATAGGGCGAATTTTTTCGATATCGAAAAAAATCGAAATCCAAAAACCTAATAATAGACCCCCCAGTGTCCAGTAGCTCATAAAAAAATACACCCTCCATGTCCCACCAGATACACGGGAGGACCTTCTTTAAGGGGATGTCCTGTTTCGGCATCAATGTACTGAGTTACCCGGGATCTATACATGACGTTTTACGTTTGGGATTCTCGTAAAAAATATTTTTTTCAACATCCGTCCCAATTTTCCACAAGAAGTCGTTTTTTGTTGTTTGGCAAACAGGGATAGGCAAGTATTCGTACATTGACCTAGGTTGTGTTCGATCAATATAATATGTGGAACCCATCTTCCAAGTTTTTGAATTTTTCTCTTTTTTTTGCTAACTCTTGGAAATAGCTGTTTGGGTGACTCTTAGCAAGCTCTTGTTGCGTTTGAGTTCAGTCTTCATCCAGTAGAGCTTGCAATCTCGTATCTTCAAACTTTCGAGGCTGCGGCTGGGCACTAAGATTGAAATCATCACTTCTAAATCGTTTGTACCAATAATTGCACGTTTCATAAGATACAATGTTGGCACCAAAAACACTACATATTAATTCCCGTGCTTTAGAAATATTTTTTCCTTGTTGGAATTCATATAGAATGCAGTGCTGAACGTGCTGTTTATCAGTTTCCATCGTATTTCGTTATTCTGGGAGGTAGTGTAACTCATGTAGACTTGTCGTTCGGTGTTATGAAACCTTGCATCCTTTAAAAAATACGAAGTACCAAGAAAATATTTCTATTTTAAATATAATTTGAGGCTCGAAGAAAAAATCTGTAAAAATTAGTCTCACGCCTAATATTTAAATGTGGTTAACTGTTCCAAACAGCTAAATCCGTCCATTATTAAGCAATATATGTCCACACTTGGTAACATCTCTGAGATTCCTGAAATCGGCCATAGTGTAGAAGAATAGCTACACTTTTCGTTAAAAAACCACTTCTGTCCAATTTGAATTTGTTGTAAATAATGTGGTGAATTGCCGAATTAATGAATTTTGCGTTTAAGTGATTTTTTCAAGGTCATCTTACCGTGGACTTCTAAAAGATGGGATTACTTGGGCGCCCAGCTATTTCTTAACTGATCATATTCAAATTTAGTTTGCAGGACTTGAATGGATGTGTACTTGAATTTTAGATGACATTCTGGAGTGTGGCCATGATAAATGGAACTTGGCCGTTTTTAGTTCCGTTTAAACGAGAATTTAAAAATATTAGTTCTGAAAAAGTGAGCAATTTTTTTTGAATTTTCTAAAGAACCCGCTATTCACCATTTTAGCATATAAAATACACGTTTATTAAACTTCCCGATAGTTTCAAATTTCGCGAATAAAGTTACTTGCGTTCACAATTCGCGCTACATCTGAACACTGCTTTGATGTTAAAATCCCAAATCAGCTCTACAAATTTGACCATCATTTGTTAAAAAATGGCTAGTTCCCTTCAGCATGTCCGAATTCCAGAAATTCGATTAAAATTCGTTTTAAAATTCTAATTGAATTCTACATACTAAGCGTATAATTGAATATTACATACAATATTCCAGAACTTTGCAAAATATTTATATTTACCCTACGCAAAATATTTATATTTATTATATTAATATTAAGGTAAATATAGGTGGGCCACATTTACAAAAATTTGTGCCGAACGCATTCGGCAAAAACATTTTCGCCGCAAATTTTTTTTATTTTTATTTTTTTATCCTTGCAATCTGTTTTGGGGCCTGTTTTAAGGCTCTACCTGCTCTTTCACGGATTGCTTATTTCGGTCCTTACTCTTACGCCAGTCAGCCAATTCGAGGACGTACCGACTAGAGGACCGATTTTAAGACCATCTGCACATTGCAAGCTCCATGCCAGCCTATACTGACATGAAAGATGGGCCGGCCCATCAGTTTTGCACTTCGACAGGGGGTCATGGATGTGTTACATTTCATCACAGATCAAAATTTGTTGCTGAAATTTCACTTTTGCATCCTGCCCCTATCGGGATTCGGACCCGGTACCTCCCGATCCAAATGCCAAAGCTTTAACCACTGTGCCATTTGGTTGGTGCCGCAAATGTTTGTATACACATAAATTTTTCGACGCCATTTTATGATGTCACGTCCCATTCTCAGTGCTCAAGCCATGCGTGGAAAATATTGAGGTTAATAACATAATTCGAGGCAATAATAGTTTTTTTATTATTGTTTTTAAAAAATTTTAACACGCAAAATTTGGTTTAATACCAAACAGATTATCTTTCACAAAAAACAGAAAAAAATTGATAGGCACACTAGTAGAGCATCATGCAGCGCAAATTTCTTTGATGTTTGTTAAGAAATCGAAAAGTACTGGATCGTGTGCGTTGAATGTGTCATAAATTTTTGTGTCGTTTTCGTGCGCCATACACGTCCACACTTCCTAACTTGCGGCGAAAGTGTTTTCCACCTACCTACCCAAACTAAATTTTAGTTTAACCGATTAAAAAACGACTTATGTTCATTCATTATGAAACTCATTTAGGCTGTTTCTTAACCGATTGTCAAACTTTTGAATTAAACATGAATTTTGAACGAAAATTTAGAATTTCACTCGATTTCATCTGAACCAAGTAAGGTCAAATTCGATTAGGACAGAGTTGGAATTTTAACTTAAATTTTTCGATGAAGTGCTAATATTCTGACCAGTTAAGTGTAATTTGCATTTTATTAACCGATTATTTCGATAAGTTTTGGTTGTAGCAAAAGGTGTACAACAAATTGTAGGATGTGTGATCGCAATGAAAAGTGAAATGAAACTTGTTTTAACTAAAAATGTACCTATACCAGGAATTCCGAAAATATAATTTTTGCATTCGCTCGCATTTTCCGAGAAAATAAAAAACTACTATCACGCAATTTAGTTCATTGCCAAAGTAAATAATATTGTTTGGTGCCTTCACATACCTCCGGCAATAAAAATCGACCTTATCATATCTCTATCCTATACGGCTAATGACCTATTAGCGAAATTAATTTTTATTGCGATATACGGAACTGCTTATCAATCACTCGTACTATTTGATAATTTGAAATCCGCAATTTTTTTTTTTGTTTTGATTCTTATCTAATCAAACATTTTCCGGATTATTGTGATTGTTTGATTTATTATATTTAAAATGATTTATTGCTCGGGAAATTGGGGCGTGGTTTTTTGATTTATTGCCATAATTCGGTTCGCTTTATTTATTTCAATATATATTGATTGGCACATTAAATTCGTATGCAGGTGTATTGGCAACTGCAAAAAAATGCAATTTATTCCAAGTTTTATGCTTATCTCTATTTACAAACAATAATTTGCTTAATTAGAATTTTTTGTTGAACATGCCTAAGTATGTGTACATACAGTAGTTTTATTAGAAAACATTATTATTTATATTATTAAATTATATTATAAAAGTTCATTAACATTCAGCAACTGTATATTATTATTGTTATTATGAGTTGTATTTTTTACAGTATTTCATGAAAATCAAAAACGCGCCAAAAAGACCTGAGTCGTGTCAAATATTTTCATTCAAATTGGAGGTCTGTTTATACATTGCAAAGTGCACACCTTTAATAGACCTACACACCTTAGGCACATTGATTTTCGTTTAATAAAAAATTAATTATTTTTGGCAATTTTACATACATTTATGCATATCGTTTATTTTACTATAATGATTATCGTAAATCACCATTTTTTATACAACATATACCCACATTACGTATTTTATAGATATTGGTGTAAACATTTCTACTTGTTGAGTTATAAATTGATTTTTCAAAAATATGTTATGAATTTTTTATGCGAACAGCTAATCGTGATTTGATTGTCGGTCGAACAAGTGTTGAAATAATATTTTAACCGTTGAGTATTTCCATAAGGTGATCCTTGTTTGGGTATTTGGTAGCGCGTGGAAAAATTGGAAATTATGTATCTTAAGATTTTGCTTGTAGTGCGATGAATTACACTTTGGCGTAAACATTGTATGTACTTAGAAGTTTAAGCGAGGAAGTAACAGGTCATCCCCAATACCAAAAATTTTCTTTATTACTTTTGCCTTTTACTGCTTATGATGAGCCTATACCTAATATAAACTTATAGAAAGAATAAAATTTGAACCATACTTCATTATTATATCGGAGTGAAGAGACAGCTATCGCTACGTCATCGGCATAAGCAGCCACACCTATTCCTTCCCCCTCCATTTCCAATAGTAGTCCATTGATTACTGCATTGCAGAGAAGGGGAGAGAGGACACCTCCCTGCGGTGTTCCCCGAATAACCCGCCTTGCAAGTGACTAATTAGCCTGGTTACTGGGTCTTCAATCTTAAGTGGCAACAATCCTTTCATAATTGGCTCTACCTCCACGTTGTTGAAAGCGCCCTCGATATCGAGAAACGCCACCAACGAGAATTCTTCAAAATCCAGTGACTTCTCAATTCCCCGAACCAGAGTATGTAATGCCGTGTCCACGGACTTACCCTTATAGTACGCATGCTGGGACTGTGCCCAGTTTCTGGGTAGAATTCTCGAACGAATATGGACATCCGCAGTCTTTCTATGATTTTCAGCAGAAAAGATAACAGTTGAAGATTACCCCAGCCTCCCTCCATTTCTTTGGGATGTACCCCAGCTTCAGACACTCTTTAAAGATAACTTCCAGCCAGGGGTCTCCGAGTTCTTCTGAATTTCTGCTGCTACAATCCCATCCGGACCAGCTGACTTAAAGGGCTTAAACCCTTTAAAAGTCTATTTTAGCTTCCGTGTGTTCAGAATATCCTCTGTACGCAACACTTGGGCCCCGCTTCATACCTAGACCCGCAGTAATCCAAGGGCGGGGGAAGTGCTTTTCCATCAACAGATCAAGAGTCTCTTCACTAGAAGCCGTCCATTCGCCATTCCGGTTTAATCAGATAGTCTGGAACAGCTGGACTGGTAGAGAGAATCTTTCGTAAGCGCGAAGTTTCCGAGACCCCGTCCATTCTGTAACAGAAGCATGTCCATGAATTCCTTTGCGCTTTCCTTATTTCCCTTTTGTATACTCTGAGGCATTCCTTATAGAAGTCCCAGTCTTGACTTTCTCTCGATCTTTCCGCTCTATTGAAAGCAAACCCACAGACTTGTCGGCACTTCGCAAGTGCCGAGGTCCAGCAAACAGGTTTTCGCTTTCCTCTCAACTTTGCTAAAGGGCAAGCTTCCCTCATGGAGGTATTGCAAGCCCTAGTAAAAGTATCCACCATTGAATCCAGTTCACTACCCATGTCGGGGAGTCCTGGAACTCTAAATGGAATAATTCCCTCTAATACCTCCCTATATACACGCCATACAGTCCACCTGGGATATCTGAACAAGTGCCCTCCAATATATCTGGCGAGACTGGCTTTTCCCGGTTCCAGTATGCGGCTGCAAGCCAGATCCTCCTCCCCTCCGTCTCTATGTAGACCGCAGTTATGCGGAATTAGAAAAACATTTATGTTATGTCCCACCAGTAAACATGATCTACTCTTTTCCGTCCCAGAAACGTAAAATAACGTATACCCCTTCGCTCGCAGACCACAGATCTTGTTATTTTTGATCTAAGGTTCTTGGATCAAAACTGCATCCTTCCCTGACTTAGCAAGTCTGATAAGTAACGCCACCGAAGCTGCTTTGGTGTGATTTAAGTTATCTGCACAAACCTGATCATTGGTAGTATTCACTTACCTTAACTGCGACAGCCGTGCTGTGTCGGTTAGTTAGACTCGACGGAGTCAACGATATCCTCCGTCTCACTCCCTCCGTAATCCCTACACTTAAGGAGGTCTACATCTCCCTCCTCATAATCTGATGTGTCCTCCTTTCCCCTGCCAAGGACTTGTCGGTCACTGGAGTCTTGAGAGATGCCACTCCTCTAATTAGCTGGATATCTTCTTCCCCTTTTCAGGCTGCTCGGTGCTTGGTTTTACTCCGACCTCGTTCTTCCTGAGCACCTTGACAGAGTAGAGCTGAAGCCGAAGTTAATAACCCTCTTGGTTTTTGCCAGGGGAGCCAGGGATTCCTTATTGATCACCATAATGGTATGTCTAAAACTGCCCTTAGGCTCCCCCTGCTTTACGAGCTTCCAATTTCCTGTCGGAAAATACTTTGGCTCGTTTTCTCTCGGCATCCAAATCTTTATGCTCCTCCTCGCTAGACGTCTGTCTTTTAGATCCAAGATCCTCTTTGTGCTTTGCTCACATCAGCAATGCAATTTTTCGCCCATTAGACTGCCTATGTTCCTCCATCCATTGCTCCTCCGGGAATGTAGCCAGTCTGTCCAAGAGACGGAAGGCCGAACGCCTAGTCCCATATCTTCGAACCGAAGGAGCAATAACCTTCTCCTTTTTCCCGCTACCACTACTTCCTGGCTTGCAAGTCTTGGTACCAGTGTTAGCCCAACTGACGATTGGAAGCCTATACCTCCTGTCTCGACCAGCGTTTGAGAAGTGCTGGCCACTTCCTTATTTTTGTTTTTAATTTTTTCCATATTTGAACCCACGAGTATCGGAGAAAAAGATGGTCCGCCCGTGCAGAGGTTCGTATACACAGAAAACAGAGGGCTCCGTTCAGAACTGGGCAATTTGATGATCATCGTCACGGTTCGCATAACACTTTGATTTGTCCCATCCGCCACCATTTAGTGTGACCCGCCCCACACCTATGTTACTCATTTCACCCATTCTTGTTTCAAGAATGAGAATCTGGAAGCGGTAGCGATTGTGAGGCATGTGGATAAATAAGATTTGTTTCTTCCATCAAATACTAGTTCAGAACCACTTCAATCACTTCTGTGCCATTCGAAGTGTGTTGTTTTAAAAAAAAAATCTTTTATTAAATTCACTCAAAACTATTCACAAAAATTAAATGTTTTCTACTTATAGTGTAGAAATATATTTAATATTTGTATTTAATAAAAATTTTGAAATATTATAATGAAAGTTCAATTTTTGAGTGTTTTTTCAATTCTAAGAACTTCTAGATCGCGGTGTATATTTTGTTATTTTGGCATAAACTTGACTCCGATCATTATTATTTATTTGTTTATCAATTGTTGGCATATTGATTTTTAACTTCCCAAATTTTCGGAAAAAATTAATTATTGAAACATTAATTCCAGTAAATCTCAAATAAAAGGTGGGCCATTAAAAAGTTCACTATCTACGGATGATTATTCGGTTGTAAAATGTGGCGAGCAAGATATCGATTGCAGGCCGGTTTGGCAGGAGGCACCTGGTTGAAGCCAAAGGCCAATTATGCCACCACTCCAAAATCCACACCAAATAGGCACTCATGCATAGGCTTTTCTACGATTACGTGTGGTTGTTTCCTTCCCCAAATCCGACAGATCTGCTTATTTACTTAGCCCCCGAGATGAAAATGTGCTTCGACTGAAAAGATGATTTTTCGACCAAATTCGGCGGCATTATGAAGCTGGTCTATGGCCCACGCAGAGAACTAATATTGAAGCGAATGGTTATTTGCTTTCAACTGCTGAGTCACCTGGACCTTGTATAGGCGAATAATCCGAGGTCTTTGTGCACTATTCTCCTCGGCGGGTCCGAGTTAGGAACCACTTCTGTCATTCAATAGCGAGCCTTTCTCAAGAACTTTCTTGACCAATCGCTTGGCGCTCTTTCACGGCCGATATTTATTTTCAAAATTCGCTCATTTTCGGCAACACAACACTGATTTTTAAAATAAGTTTTCATTATGTCGAAACGCTCCTCAAGCGAAAGCATAATTGTTTCGTGACGCGGAATATCAGACTGATAATCTGTCAAAATTTCAAGCAAATCGTTCAAAAAAGTGTTGCCGCATAGCCTATGATTTAAAAACAAAACATCAGATGGCCCACCCTGTGCATATATTCAAAATAATTTTAAAAATTTGTATCAAGCAAGTAAAAAGGTGTTTTAGTCAGAATTTTATATTTTGATACATTTTAAGAAGGTTTATTGATTTGGATATCGTTCCGTTTGAATCACAATTCAAATTCAAAACTCGATTAACTTCATGGTATTTTTCATAAGGCAGAATTTAAAAGTTTGATTACTTTTCCCATGTTCGCTTGTTTTCTTCGTCAGTTGATGGGCTCTCACTTTTATCTTCTGCGGCTGGCAGAGTTCATAATTTTGTAGTAGGACGTTTAATTTCTGCTTTGAGAGTGGAAATCGTAGCTGCTCTTACAAGATTATCTTCACCCGGATGAACTTTCTTGATTTGACCTCTTGCGCACAACAAAGGAGGTAAGTTATATTCTTTTATTAGAACTAAGTCATCCATCGTTATGTTTGGTACCTGATCTTCAACTTAGTCCGGTATTGAACCCGAGATAAATATTCTTGTGGCATTTTTCTAGAACTGTTGGTGCATTTAATTCACTAACTCCCATCTGGTTAATATGTTTACCTAAATTTTTGTATTCCAAATCCTTTTCCGTTTAAAAAATTACCAGCTAAAAAATCAACAATTCTTCTCTTTCTACGTTTATTTAAATTACTGGGTTAAATTTGCCAATAGCTATATTTCAAAAATCAATCCAAACTCAATTAAACCTGAAAACAAAATAAGGAGCAGGTACAATATTTCGGGGAAATAATTTTTAAAGGAATTTTTTAAGAATTACTCCGTGAACACTTTTAAAGCCTCTATTTTGCCAATCATATCAAATAGGATTATCGGGAATTTACCTTCTAAACCACAACAAAATTATCATAATTAGTTTGACCGGTAAATAACGTGTTATAGATGGAACTACGGTATTTTTTAACACCGACTTGTTGTCTATCTTACACACAGATAATTTAAATAAAGCTTTTCAAAAAATTATAGAGATCGACTCGACCAGTCCCGCTGCCTGAACTTTGTTCAAAATTCTTATAAAAATTCCTTTCACATCATACAATCCAAATTTACTTACGATTGGTTGGGAAATTGTTCAATGTTACAATCCCCCAATCCTCTCACACGCCGAATTTAACCATAGTCGTTTGCGAAATAACTGAGTTCCACTTAGCAAAATCGAAGTTCAGGACTTGGTATACATATTTTGTTTTTAAATCTGATCCTTTAGGAACCGAACGTACACCGTTGAGAAATCGAATTCTATTAGAATCCCAATCGCCATATACAATCAAAATTCGATTGAGAAACTGGGAACTTAAATTTAGCATATTCCAAAACTTAACCGAAAATTCACGTAAAAAGTTATTCAATTCCAGCATGGGAGATTGGGAGCATTCCAGAATTGTGTTCAAAGTTTATGTTAGTTTCGCGTTCACATCCTGGATAAGGCTAAGTTCCGTTATGCAATCCGTATTTCACTTGAAATTTACGTTATAACCCCGATCCTGCATTGCACACCGAATTGGACTAACGAGGACACCATTGGACACCGAATTGAGTCTAACTTTTTTCACTCAAAATTCAGAAATTTAACTCAAACTGTAAAAAATGTAATTCATAACTTATTTTTAGGTTTTTCATTAATTTTCTCTCCAAATTCCCAAAAGAATTTTTTTATCAGTGTATTAAGATTTTATTAACGGGATTTTGAGATCCCTACTTTAGAAAATAACCCAACTTTAGAATATCTCGAATTTTCTTAAATTTAAATTCTAAAAAATTAACGTCATAACGTCATGTCAAAATAAATGTCAATGAACCTCTCCACACTTTGATTCTTCAATCGTGTTTCCATGACTTCAAAAATCAATCAACCTCCACATTTGTTTTCTTTGCGCGTTTCGTTGTTTATGAATGTGTTTAAAAAAATCATTTGTTTTTTGACATATTCGTATGGTAAATAAAATTATTTTTGTTTGTGTAAACTACTGCCTCGGATATTTTAAATAAACAAAATGGCCTTGAAATATTTTATCTTTGTAGTAGTGCGAGAATCAGTAGAATCAAAAAAAATTGTTGAAAAAAGAATTACAAATTTCCCCGCCGATAAATTAATAGAAAAGGGGAAGAAAACGAGCAAGGAATCACGACGAAAGAATGAAAGTGTGCAATGGCGGAATTGTAGCGGACTATCGGGCATATAATTTCCCTTTCAGCGCTCAATAGCCCGCCTGGAAATTGGATAAACTTTAAAATTAAATTATCGCGCATAAGATCGTTTAGCTTGACATCATTGGTTTGGGCATCCGCAATTTGCGCATAATCTATATGTACTTTCTTATACTTATCTATGCTTGATATGTGTTGGATGTCGGTTGTGCACTGCCCGATGAAATCCAAATGTCTGGGGTGGGATGTTCTAACATCACTTTTTTCGATACTATCGAAATTTACATCCCTTTCATCACAAATTAAATTTATCGTTTTTTCATTTTTCAATTACATTGCTTCTACTGCGATCGCTACTTGTTCGAATAAAACATTATGTTGTTCTACTCTTATTGTATCATCTACTTATTTTAAGAGTGATATTTTATCGAAATATAAAAAGGAGATAAATAAACATTTTATTCTAGTAGTGTGCGATCGCAACATAGAAAGCAAAATTGAAAAATGAAACGACAAGCAATTTTATTTTAAGAAAAAGAGATATAATATTCGATAAATATTGAAAAAAGTGATGTTAGAACATCCCACCCCTGAATTGACGCGGTGATACTTTTTCCGGATTCTGACAAAAAGCGTAGACAAGTGGTTTATGGTTCGTAAACAACGTAAACTGTCGTCCTTCCAAAAGATATCTGAAAAGCTTGATGCCAGAGAACGCTGCTAACAACTCTCTGTCATAAGCACTATATCTTTGTTGCGTTTCATTAAGACGACACGAGAAGAAGCTGAGTGGTTGCTAAAAATCGCCGACACACTGTTGAACTACTGCGCCAATAGCTGTGTCTGAAGCGTCTATCATGATAGCGAGTTTAACCGTAGATGAAGGGTGTGCAAGAAGAGTAGCTTTACACGACTTCTCCTTACAATTGTCGAAGGCATCAATGGACTCTGCTGACCAATTAATTGGAATTTTACTATTTTTCTTATAATCTTTAAGAAAATCATTAAGTAAAATTTAATCAGCCACGGCGTTTGTAATGAAACGTCTGTAGAAATTAATGATCCCCAAAAATCTTTTGAGTTGATTAACCATTAACGGACGTTCAAAATTTTTGATGACTTCAACACGTTCTGGAACAAGTAAAATGCCATTTGCATTAACAAAAGGTCCTAAGAATTTAACTTCAGGTGAAGCGAAGACATATTTTCCAGGATTGATTATTAAACCGTTGTCTGATAATTTTTGAAAAACTAGTTCGAGATGCGCGTGATGTTCCTCGAAAGTTTTAGACGCTATCAGAATATCATCTAAGTAGATAAATGCGAAATTAAGTCCCAACAATACAGAATGCATGAATCTCTGAAAAGTTTGTGCTGCATTCCTGAGACCAAAAGTCATTTTAGTGAATTCAAATAAACCGAAGGGAGTGGCAATAGCGGTTTTTGGAATATCAGACGGTTCAATAGGGATTTGATGATAAGCTTGGACAAGATCAAGAGTCGAAAAAACTGTACATCCTTCAAGCTGGTACGAAAAACCTTGAAGATGTGGAATAGGATAACGATCTGGAATAGTAACACGATTCAAACTTCGGTAATCTCCACATGGTCTCCAATTTCCATTTTTCTTTAAGACAAGATGCAAAGGACTAGACCATGCACTATTACTCGGACGACAAATTCCTAGTGCCATCAGATTCTCGAATTCCTGTTTTGCAATCGTTAATTTATCAGGTGCCAAACGTCTAGTTTTACAAGAAACCGGTGGTCCAAAAGTTTCCAGCCGATGAGTGATCATATGCTTAACTGGTTTGACGTTTAGGGAGTTTGTCATAATTTCCGAGAATTTAGAAAAAAGTTGCTGGATTTGATTATTCACGTGGGATTTGTCTAGCTGAGACAGTGTAGACTTAGCTGTGAGAGATATAGAACCAACAGTAAACAATGAGGTCGTTGGATCTAGAAGACGATGTTTGCCAATATCAACTATCAATCCAGAACTTTTAAGGAAATCAGCTCCGATAATGGGCAGCGAGACATCTACCACTATAAATTCCCACTTGCGGAATGTGACAAATTTTGAGTGGAACAACCAAAACGTCAGCACCAGTGTCTATTAGAAATGCAACTCTTGAATTGGCATCATGAATTAATAGACGACTGGTAGTAGGTTCATCAGTAACGGCGTCACGTCCTGATGAACATTTAAAAATCCTTCTTGATCGACTGACCTCCGCAGGTTTTATCATGAAATTTACAGCCAAGTTGTCATTTCTGAGCCTTTTTACCGAACCGAAAATGATAAAAACACAAATCAAATTTTGGGTTAACCCGACCTCTAGATCTCGAACGAGAATTTGTTTGAGGTCTACAATTTGAATGAGATCGAGATCTAGGGTTAACCATAGATTTAATTTCAACCAAAATTTTAATTCTAAAGCCTTCTAATTTAGCGTCTAAATTAGAAGCATCAGAAATGCCAGCTGGATTGACATACCCGTTAGATGCTGCAGACGACTGACAATTAAATTTGATGGTCAGATTTGTAAATATCTTCACACATCGTTCGTGGTTTTTGAGCTCGCTTAGTAAAAAGTGGCTCTAACATTCGATCCCTCGATGCGTTGCTACAAAATAGCAACGTGACTACCTTTTGCTGCCTTAAATCCACTGGCAGATCTTTTATTTTTGGATAGATAAGTTCTTTATTCGTTATTTTCTTTTAAAACAATCCAAGAATTATCTTGAATGATTCTGGCCAATTTTAACGGATATTCCCTGGCTGAATTGTAATCACCGGACGCAGTCTCATCTTTTAATTGAAGATTATTTAAGTTATGCCATTTTTTGAACCATCCATTACTGGCGGAAAATTCGGTTGTCGAGGTAGTGAGTGGCTTTTCTTTTATTACTATCTACTGGTATTCTCTGTTTACCGTTATCCTCTATCCAAATAATTAAAGCTTTTTCAAGAGCTTCCATAATATGATTACGTCATGTTGTACAACTTGCTACACTTTTACAAATAGAATCTTCCATCCGCTTTATTGTTCTACAGTTGACTCATTCAGAGCATCCTCTTTTGCCGCAAGGGTTAATTCCTACTCCGATTTCGGTCTATTCAAAATCTTGATTTTTGTTTCTAACGAAACTACATCCCGCGCTTGGTAAGATTCGCTTTCTTTCTTGTTGCCGACATGGTAGGTCTATAAAATCGTATGTAAATAAAGTTAGAATCAAATTTACATATCTTAAAATTTACTAATATAATTTACAAAAAAAGAAATTTCGTTTTATGAGTAAAACAACACATAGACAACTAAAGAGAATTCTTCATTCTATTTTCGATTTTGACATTTACTGAGTGCGTCTTATGGAATAAAATAAGAAAAAAGAAATGACAGCGTTTAAAGCACATTGAGCATCAAATTATTAGTACTTTTTTAATACTAGAACTTTTTTTTTTAATTTTGTTAACCGTGTACATTTCGATCGTCTTCAATGGTTAAAATAATTTTGATACCTTCGGAGCGTCCATTATTGTACTCACCGCATAAAATATTATTTTAACGATTTTTTTTTGTTATGTTTTTAAACCGCAAGTAAATTTTTTTTTCACTTCAAATTAATAAAAACATTAACTAATTCATTTTCTGCTTATAAACATTAATTATATATCTGTTACATAACCTATATACATTATATATGTTGTTTATCTTTCTGTTATTTAACTATCTATCTATATATTTACTATATTCCTTTAATTAATATTAATCACAATTAATTTATTTTTTATTTTATTATATTTAGTTTTTGTTTATTAATTTTACATTGATTTCCAGATTTAGTTTTAATTTAATTATATTTTAATTTATTTTAGTTTTGTAAATATTACTATATATTTATATTTATATTTATATTTATTAATTAAATTTTTATTAATTTATTTCTTTTTTTTAATTTTTATTTTATTTTCTATATAACTGTTATATGTAAAATTAAGAAGAAAAGAAAAGAAATAAAATTTTCATCATTTATAAAAAGAAACAAAAACACGTTAAAAAGAAAAACAAGGATAGGAATCCAGAATTTTTATATGAAAATCTCATACAAGTTACGGAAAAAATTTTCCCGTGAAAATTTTTAATAAATTTATTATTTTGTTTTGGTAAATTTTTAATTTTGCTTGAGACAAGTTTTATTTAATTTAAACTTTGTTTTTTTTTGTTAATTTAATTTCGGTAGTTTTTTTTAATTTTGTAATTTTTCTTTCGTTTTTAAATTAGTCTTTTGAATTTTGATTTTTTTTTTTATTTAGTTAATTTTTGAAATTTATTTATTTGGTTTTTCATTTGTTTTGTGTGAAAACCAGTGCATGGATTTTGATCATAAATTGAGGCGTGGGAGTTTTTCTATATAGTGTTTCGCATTGTACTAGACGTTAAAATTAAATTTTACATCTAGTACGTACAAATGAAGTAAAGCTCGCAAGTCTGAGTGGACGACCAAAATTCAGTCACGCAGCAGTCGTAAAACTAAGTTGGAAATATTTTAAATACGCATGGGTTTATATCTGAGAATATTTTCTTTTTTTTCAAAGTGATTAACTATGATTGCATTGGTAGCGGGAACTATTAAAAAATGACAAAGTACTCATTAACGAGCTAGCATGTAGAAAACTATTAATACAAATCAAAATTTTCCAAATTTTAATTTACCAATATTTTTAGCAAATTTCACCTGCGTTTTGTAGCACGATTTGACATTTTAGATTTGTATATTTCAAATATATGATAATCCCCCGCCTCTAAAGATAAACCCAATAGTTAATCAATGTAATTTGCATACCAGATATTTTTACGTTCTCGATACAGCACCCCTCTCCCCTTCATACGATTTAAACCAACTTAATACTACGCTGCCCCTGGTTATGCAAACAAAACAAAATGTTTTTTGTGATTTAAATTTTATTAAGTTTTTTTAATTTTTTTGAGTGATCCTTTTATTTTTGAAATAAGATGTTTGATGATCATGATCGTAAAATACATAAATTAAAATTAAAGTAATTTTTTTTTTGTTTGTAATTTGTCAAGTCAAAAAATATGCAACCAAAAACCAGTAAAAAAAAACCAAATCAAATTTATAAAGAAAAAACCTCTGAGAATTGACTGAATGATATGAGGTTGCAGTTTGTTTATGTAACCGCACCCGTACACCCCGGTTACAAATTCTGATCCCCCTTGTTTTTTTATTTGTCTTTTTATAGATGATGAACGTGTATTATTTTCACCATCAGGCCGATGAACTTCTGGGCACCGCCAGTGAACAATTCTTGGGCAAAACGGTTAAAGAAATCAAACAAACGATTCTACAAACGTTAGAAGGTCACTTACGCGCGATTCTTGGTAAGTCAATGTATACTCGTATATATAGTGATTGGGTGTAGTTGCGTGTAATTAAACGCGTCTTTATAATTATTTTTACGGTAATTTGGCAATAAGTTTATGCATTTCGTTAAGTTTTGTTACTAATATACCGCTTTAAATCTTATATAACAATTTGTATAATCTCTCTATAATATAGTTTTTGAATAAAATCCGCACCTCAATTTAAATAAAATTGCTAATAATTTTTTTTATTATCACCCGCTAGGTACACTTACCGTCGAAGAAGTATACAAAGATCGTGATCAATTTGCTGCTTTAGTACGTGAAGTAGCCGCCCCAGATGTAGGCCGCATGGGCATTGAAATTTTATCATTCACAATAAAAGATGTTTACGATAACGTTCAATATTTACAATCGCTCGGTAAAGCACAAACGGCTAGCGTTAAACGTGATGCTGATGCTGGTGTAGCAGAGGCAAATCGTGATGCCGGTATCCGTGAAGCGGAATGCGAAAAAAGTGCTATGGACGTTAAATATTCGACCGATACAAAAATCGAAGATAATTCTCGTATGTTTAAATTACAAAAAGCCATGTTCGATCAGGAGATTAATACGGCCAAAGCTGAATCTCAACTTGCTTATGAATTGCAAGCGGCCAAAATCCGACAACGTATTCGTAACGAGGAGATTCAAATAGATGTGGTTGAACGTAAAAAATTAATTGAGATTGAGGTGCAGGAAGTATTGAGAAAAGAGAAAGAACTTACTGCAACGGTACGTTTGCCGGCCGAGTCTGAGAGTTACAAAGTAAAAATGATTGCCGAAGGTAAACGGACACAAACACTTGAGGCTGCGTACGCTGATGCAGAACGTATTAAACAGATTGGTCATGCTGAGGCTACTGCAGCAGATTTGGTTGGTAAGGCGGAGGCTGAACGTATGCGAATGAAGGCTGCCGTTTATAAACAATATGGAGATGCTGCTATCATGAATATTGTTCTCGAGGCATTACCAAAGGTATGAAATTTTACAATTTTCTAGTAATTTTTATTTCAGAAAATCATTTCTACTTAGCCCATTTTACTAAAAGCTTGACAATAGCGTGGTTTAAATATTTCTTACGAATGGATCAGAACGTAATTTGTAAGAAAAGGCTAACCTCGATTTAATTCCTTTATTCGTCATGCCGCATTTTAAATGCTGTATTTTGCCGTCTATAACTGTTTAGTTTATTATTTTCCCGAATCATCCTAAATTTTAAAACATTGGTCAGGGGATGTGTCATGTTTGGTCTTTTACAGATGATGATGGTAGAAATAAAACAAGATGCTATCGAATATGTTATATATAAAGAGTGTGTTCAATTCTAGTAAAGCTAGTGTACACTATACTCGTATTTCTCCCCACTAGAGTTGAGTGCTGGTATTACCATTATCGTGCACTTCATCAAATACCTGGTAGAAGGTGAAGCCTTTGGGGTACAGAAACCTACTTTTTTGACTGACATTCTGTTGCTTTGTAGCACATAAAATTGCAGAACCTTATGGTTGATGCAGACCACTATATGACATCTTAGTGTGTGGGTTGTATCGTTCTCGAATTGCATCTGTGAGTCTACGTTTGACAGTTTGATCCGGAAAACTATCACAGTATGCCCATCTGTTGTTAAGTAATGCGATTGTTCCTGGCTTCCGTTTCGAATCATTGTCTGTTCAAACCCATATGTCATCTCCTCGGCTGAAATGTCTTTCTTTGTGGTTACCTCGATCGTGACACAGCTGACTTTTCAAGTTGGGTCTGTTGATATTGCGTTCTACAGATCATATTAGCGAAGGTCGTTGGCAATCGTGGTCCCAAAAATAATTCAGCAGCAGCTTTTCCCGTTGTAGCATGTGGTTTATTCCGATAACTAAATAAGAATACGTTGAGCTGAGATTCGAGATCTGTGTTTTCATTACGAATGTGAAAATGTATTATGATCAAATTTTGTATTATGACCAAATATAATAAAAATTGTTAGGATAACTGAGATATCGCTAAAGATCTTAATACAACCTCAGGTATATGAGGTGTTAGTTGGGGACCATTCGAATTAGAAAAAAATATCAGGAGCCCCCGCCATCCAGGGGTGGGAACAGAGGATTTTGTATTATGACCAAATACAATAAAAATTCTTAGGTCACCTTAGATATCCCCAGAGATCTTAACACAATCTCAGATATGTTGGGTGTTAGTTGTACTAGACCACGTCAGTTACAAAATATATTCAGTTACTCTCTATCCAGGGGAGGGGACAGTTATAAAGATTTTGTATTATGACCAAATATAATAAAAATAGGCCAACTGTGATATCTCCAGAGATCTTAACACAACCATGTATATGGGGCGTTAGTAGAGGACCATGTAAATTAGAAATAATATTCAAGAGCTCCCCATCCAGGGGTGGGGAAATTTAAAGGATTTTGTATTAAGACGAAATATAATAAAAAAATAGGGTAACTGATATATGCCCAGATCTCTTAACACAATTTCAAGTATATACAGTGTAAGTTGGGGACCATGTAAGTTTTAAAAATTATCAGGAGCTATTCCCAACCAGGGATGAAGATAAATTATAGAATTTTGTTATATGTCCAAATATAATAAAAAAAATTCTTATGCCAAGTCTAACATTTTTTATTATATTTGGTCATAATACAAAATTCTAAAAATTGCTTCCACTCCTACATGGAGGGAATATTATTTCTAATTTACATGGTCCCCTGCTAACACCCCATATACATAAGATTGTGTTAAGATCTCTGGGGATGTCTCAGTTGGCCTAAGAAATTGTATTATTTTTGGTCATAATACAAAATTTTATTAACTGAATTAATTATTCCATTCCTCTGGATGGGGATCAACTGAATATATTGTCTAGCTGACATGATCTACAAATAACACCCCACATACCTGAGGTTATGTTAAGATCTCTAAGGGTATCTCAGTTGGTTTAAGAATTTTGGGGATCAACTGAATATATTGTGTAGCTTACATGGTCTACAACTAACACCTCACATACCTGAGGTTATGTTAAGATCTCTAGAGGTATTTCAGTTGGTTTAAGAATTTTTGGATGGGGGGCTCCTGAATAGAAAATTCAATAAATAGTCCTCACTCCTTATTAGTTCACATATATGTAGTTATATTTTGGTTTTTAGGAATATCTAAGTTCATTCAAGAATTCTTAATATATTTGATTATAATACAACACCCCTAGATGAGGATGTCCTCACTAATTTTTCTAACTAACATGAACCCTAACTGGTAATTCATATACCTCAGGTTGTGTTTATGTGTCTATGGATATCTATTGTAGCCCTAAGAATTCTCAATAAATTAATTTCTAATTTAAAATAAGAGAGACTTCCCTTCCTTTCGAGCTTGGTATTATTTTTTCTAATTTGTCTATTACATCACTCATTTTACCCGAGGTTGAATTTTGATTTCTCCGGTTACCTCATTTGATTTCAATAATTCATCCCACAGCGAGTAGTGTGTGTTACGATTCTGCTTCGGATACCGATTTTCTAGTTATTTTTTTAGAATTTTTTTAAACCCTTTCAACGCCATTCCTGAAAACGATACGAAAATGAAATTACAAGATCCCTTTTCAATTTTCAATAAGAATCGCACGAATCTGATTCAATTCAAATATGAATCTTGTATTTTCGTTTTCGTATCGTATTCAGGAATAGGGCTACTGCAGGTGTTTGGTTTGTATCATAATATCAACTGGTGTTAAAACGTCTTCACTAACTAATCTGATGATTTCTTTTTCGACATTATTTTGGTATACGTTATTTTCTTCATTAAACATTTTGGTTGGGCATCTTGTTTCAAATGTATTTTGACTTTGTAGTCTTTGGTGCATCCCGGGTATCACTGAATTACTCGTTGAAATTTACAAACATATTTGACATGCGTCTGTGAAGAGGCTTATATCGTCGTATTTAATTAAGATTTTCTAAGCGAATAAACATATGTAGGAAATGGCATATTAAATGCTTCATACCAAGATAAACCAAACAATAATGGTTTTGAATGTTTCACAACATTCACTCATAATTTGAGTGAATCATTGTTGTAGGTTACTTTTAGGTCTGCTTAACCGAAACCTTGTTTCGAAATTGGTGCTCTGTCAGTTTTAATACAACATGAAGCATAGTGTCCAATTCGCTTGCATTAATTGCATGTTTCATTAGTTGCTGGGCATTACGTGCTATTCGTGTGTTTCTCGTGATTGTATTAGTCTAGCCTGCTTGCACTACTTTAAACATTTCTTTGAAAGTCACTTTGCTCCTGACCTCTGATGATACGTGTTGTTTTCAGATCCGGCCAGCGTTGTCTCGACGAATGCCCGTTGCAAAGCGGTTGCGTAACTGCCGAACGTAATTTTCAATGAAACGATCGATTTTCGGCTTCCGTAAAAAACACTTTAAGTTTGTGGTGCGTATTAGCTGATAAATAACAACGAAATAATCTCGTTATGTGTTGACGTACGTGTTGCTACGATAGAGCCCCCACACGCGACAATGCTTCAAAAAACATCAACAAAATTTTCCGCCGATGGTGGCACGAGATGCGATGATGCACGAGATTCTACGTATTTTTCACCAAAATTCTGAGGTATTGTCGGTGTCCTAAGTTTCAATATTGTGATGTTAAAAAAGTGCTTGTCCACGATTATCCGAAATGAAAATATGATTATGAAACCTCATGTGAGGCGGCCAAATCCCTTGATCGGATATAGTTCCAAAGAGAGCGAGAGATGTACTACTTCTCTCTGCTAGCGATCATCAACAACAAACGGAATATGGTTTGTCGTGCCACAATCGAGCTTTGTATGGTACAACGCTGCTATTCGCATTCGATTTCAATTTAAAAACCCATCTACATCCGACTGTTTCTCGATCAGCTGGTAATTTAACAATTTCCCAGGTGCCATTTGCTTTGTGTGCATTTATTTCGTCGTTTTTATGTTCGGAATTTAAAACATCTGTGGGGAGTGCATTTTGAAATATAAACGCACAAAATTAAATTCAAATATGTTTTTTTATTTATTTTATTATTTTTGTATTCGCGTGTAGTTTCGTTAGTGGACGAACAAGAAAGAACAAAATATCATCTTTTTGTTCTTTTGTGTAAATGAGTGTCGAAACATAATGGAAGAGACTTCATGCCCCATAAACAATAAAATTAAACCTCAAAATGTTTCCATGATAGATGGCACCACACTATTCCGCCCCAAGACTGTAAGTATTACAGGAATCTAATCGGCTTGTAGAACAGGTAGTCTTCCTGTTCTAGTAGTGTGTGATAATGCTCCAGTGGATGTCAATTCCGTATTTCCAGCATCTTGAGTGTTTAATATATTCGATGAAGTTCCTTGGACTGCTGCTTCTACCTCGGAACTTCCAGACTGCGACTGAACTGTTGTACACTCATTATTTACAGCATCTCTAGTGAAATAGGCTGGCTTAAGGTGATCTACTGAGATCTTTGAAGCCTTATTATTAATTTTAATAATATAATATTTATCGTATCGCTTCAATACTGGAAATGGCCCTGTGTATGGTTGTTGTAACGCGTAACGCACTGCATCATTTCTGACAAATACATGGGAACACTTTTGTAACGCCTCATGCATGAAGGTTTTACATTTATTGTGATTTGGAGTGACTGTAGGTTTGATCAATTTCATAAAATTTTTGAATTGGACAACGAATTCCGACTGAATCAACGCGTTACTTGCTTTCTCGAAAAATTGGCTTGGTAATTGTAATAATTGTCCGTAAATCATTTCCGCTGTATCTTGCTTGAACGTTGACCTTAATTCGAGCAGTATAATAGGTAGTAGTTTAGCCCAACTTGTATTTTGATGGCACATAATGGCTGATTTTAGGGTCCTATGCCATCTTTCAATCAATCTGTTGGATTGAGGATGATAACTTGTAGTCTTTAAATGGTGAATATTGAGTAACTTCGAAAGCTCTTGAAAAAGTGTCGACTCGAATTGGCGACCTTGGTCTGTTGTAATTCTTTTTGGAATCCCAAACCGTGCAAACCAACCCGAAATCAGATGTGATACTACTGTTTCTGCTGTCATGTTAGGAATCGGAATAGCTTCTGGCTACCTTGAGTACCTGACAATGATGGTTAAGCAGTAATAGTTCTCACCGGACGGAGGTAGGGGGCCAATTAAATCAATATTGATGTGTTCGAATCGATGGTTGGGAGGTATGGTGGTTGAAACCTCTGAACGATTATGTTTAACAACTTTTGAACGTTGACATGGTATACAATTCTTGGCGAACTGATGGCAATCCTTTCTCATACCCTTCCAAACAAATCTTTCTTGAACCAAACGCTGAGTACCTTTGACACCTGGATGCGACAAGTTGTGAAGATGATAGGTTTCCTAAATCTGGCTGTGATGTATGGACGTACCCGATTATTAGTGATGTCACAGTACAGCTGCTGACTGGTTCCCGGAATGATTAACTTTTTAAGCACCATTGTTAATTTTCGGTTAGTCAATAATTCACTTAACTCATGGGAAGCTTGCTGCTCGGTTGCTATCTCTTTATAATCGATTACAGAAGAGCTCTCCAATGAATTGATGCGATAAAAAATTGGCTGTTACATTTGACATTTTGACGAACCGGAAATGTGACGAACATTTGCCTCGGTGACGCTTTGTCTAACTTTTGCTTAAAAGCTAACTCCAACGGTTTGTGATCAGTATAAATGCAGCATTGTCTGGCTTCTATCATATACATAAAATGTTTCACCCCTTGATATATCGCCAAGAGTTCACGATCATAAGTACTATACTTTTTTTGCGTATCGTCCAACTTGTTCGAAAAATAGCCAAGAGGTTGCAATTGTTGGTTGACAACCTGATGCACAACTGCGCCTACTGCGTAATCTGAAGCATCGACTGTTAATGTAAGCGGAGCATCTGGCGATGGAAGACAAAGTAGATTAGATGTAGACAGCTCGCTTTTACAGTGGTTGAATGCCTTAGTTGATACATTATCCCAAACAAGTATAGTCCTGTCATTCTTTTTGTTACCCTTAATCAATTTTTGTAATACCATTTGATGCGTAATAGCATTCGGAATAAACTTCCTGTAGAAATTGATCATCGCGCAAAAATTTCTTAAGTTCCTTCGCCTTTATTGTAAGCTTATAGTTCTGTATCGCTTCGACTTTCTCTAGCAATGGCTGTACTCCAGTAGACGTAATTTGATGTCCGAGAAAATTGATAGAACTTTTTCCAAATTCACACTTCGACAAATTTATACATAAACTATAGTTTTGAAGACGACGGAATACTTCGCGCAAATGTTGATAATGTTGTTGTTCGTCGGATGATGCAATCAGGATATCGTCTATGTAGTAGAAGACGAAATCCAATCCTCGTAGAACTTCTGCCATTAATCTTTGAAATTAATGGGCGGCGTTACACAAACCGAAAGTCATGTATAGGAACTCAAATAACCCAAATGGCGTTACTATGGCCGTGTTAGGCACATCTGCTTGATCGATGGGTATTTGGTGGAATGCCTTCTCCAAATCGATTTTTGAGAAAATGGTTTTATTAAAGACTATATGCCCACAATCATTAATATATGGTAATGGGTATCTATCAGGCTTCGTGATCGCATTCAAAGCTCTGTAATCGCCACATGGTCTCCACGACCCGTCCGTTTTGACGACCATGTGAAGAGGTGACGACCAATTACTATTTGATGGCCTACATATCCCTTATCGCATGAGCTCCTCAAATTCCGCTCGAGCTGCCGTTAATTTTTCTAAAGACAGTCTACGTGGTTTTGAGCTCACTGGATGCCCGACAGTTTCGATTTGATGAGCAACTTTAACATTCGATGGTATACCTTTGTTTTTTAACCGGGTGATCTCCGGAAACTCCTTTGAAAGGAATGAGTATTTATGATCCTTGTTGAATGTTTTTATTGATAAACCATCAACACTTGTCGGAATTCCTCTTGTTTGCAAGGATGTTACATTGTCAATTAGTTTCATATTTGCCACGTCCACTAATAAATTATAGTGAGACAAAACATCGGATCCTATAATTGGCTGTCTTACGTCAGCGATGGTAAACGTCCATGGAAACGCACGTCTCAATCTTAAGTTTAATCGCAGTATCTTGGTACCGAAAACCGGTATAGTTGACCTATTTGCCGCGTACAGAAGTTTTGATGAAGGCATCGCTTACCAATTGCATGGCTTCTGGGCAACACCGAAATATCAGCGCCCGTATCTATCAGGAAATTTAAATTACTAACAATATCACAGACGCACAATTGATTTACATTGTTATGATTGTGTAAAGTAGACTGGAACTTTTTGATTTGATTTTGGACTTGGTAAGCTTGACTGATTTAGCATATTTGTGACTATTAGCTATGGTGAGGTAGTGTCCGATTTAGACGGTTTTGCCTGCGCAAAATTACATGGCTGAATACATCTAAACGCTGATGTACCGAATTTACGGTGAAATCGGCATGTGGTGGGTTTATTCAACGTTGCCTCAACTCGTTGGTGATGTACGTATCGGTCTCGTGAATTTGATCTTGAATAATTAAAATATTGAGGTATTCGCTGGACCATCAATTGTTGTACCTGCAACGTCAACTCCTGTAGTCCTGTATCTGTTGTTGTAAAATGGCAAAATTGTTTACCGGCTGCGGTTGAGGTTGAATTGAATTTTCGCATGATGCTTGGCTGCTAGTGAGATTCAACGAATCCATAAAAGCATCTGCTATTTTGGCTAACTCTGATAAATCGCCGCTAGTTGCCCTAACTATAGTTTTAATTTGTACTGGCAGGCGACTAAGCCAAAAATTTTAGTAGCTTTTCGTCCGCTGTATCACTTACTCGGCGAAGCTCATTGAGTAAATGACTAGGACGTCGATCACCTAACTGTATGCCCGATACTAATTTCTGGAACCGCTGTTGCGACGACTCTGCATAAGCAGCGATCACAGCTTGTTTCAAATGTTCATATTGCTTTGTTGGAGGTGGGTTTTAACCGCACTGTGAACCTGGTTGACGACTCTTGCGTCCAACGACGCAACTACTGTACCGAACTTTATCCTCCCTGTGATATTGTTTATAGCAAACCAATGATCCAGTTGTAAAACCAAGTTTCTACTTGATCGTCGTGTAGCCTCGGAATAGGAACCTTGTTTGACAATACATTCACTGTATCTGTTTGGTCAACTGGTTTTGCGCCAGTATCTGTTTCAACAATATTTAGCTGTTACGACGATATTTTTGAGTGTATGAAACCACATGGAATGTTTAGGCTAACTTTCCAAAATACACTCACACCGCCTTCGAATGTTCTCGAAAATGGCGTCTATTCACACAGTAAAATTTCGACACTAAATATGCGTACTACAGCTATTTTATTATTCACTTTAACTATTGCGACTGTTCTAGTCGGTGGTCACCAGTGTGGGGAGTGTATTTTGAAATATAAACGCACAAAATTAAATTCAAATATGTTTTTTAATTTATTTCATTATTTTTGTATTCGCGTGTAGTTTCGTTAGTGGACGAACAAGAAAGAACAAAACATCATCTTTTTGTTCTTTTGTGTAAATGATTGTCGAGAAACATAATAGAAGAGACTTCATGCCCCATAAACAATAAAAGTAAACCTCAAAATGTTTCCATGATAGATGGCACCACACATCGTTAATTGTTTTTGGCTCAGAAACAATTAAATGGTTTTTTTCATTGCAATCGGATATGAATTTTTTTGGTTATCTGCAGTTCTAGTTTCACTCGTTGTTCTTGTTTTGTTGTCCATGTTGTTATGTAAAAGCTGATGATGCCGGCCGCCACATTGTTTACATGATTGATTCAGCGTGCATTCCGGTGTTGAATGGTTGCTACCAAGACAGTTTCTGCAGAGCTCCAATAATGAGACTAATTGGTTTTGTTCGTATATATTCATGTTTTGAATTTCACGCAGTCCTGGCTGGATATGATGATTTTTTTGGCAGATTTTAGATGTCACATTATTTGTTAACAAAGGAATTTGTTAACTCCTGTTGGATTAAATTTGACCGCCGATGTTGAAGGTTTGCGTAAATTGATTGTTTTTTCGCGCAAAACTGATTCCAACGCGGTGAATCACTTTTCCAAAAATATCATGAAGTTTGAAGCTCCTTTGTGTTTGTTAGTGACATCTCGAATAGTCTTAAGGCTTCGGAGTCGAGCTTCTTGGTTATAATGTATATTATGATTTTATCCTAAGAGTCGATGTTGACACCCATATTTCTTATTGCATGAAGGCACATTGCACGAATGGCTGAAGCAGATTCGGTTCCCTTGTGACATCAATGATTGGGTGTGGGTAACTGCAGCAGGAAAACTTTCGAATTTCAAAATGAACCTTGGCATAACGATTAAGCCCAATTTGTGCTAATTAGTGCTCACGGGAAAAAATTATTGCTAGTCCAGGAGCCGAAAAAACGGGAAAATAAAATTTGAATTTCGCCTGAAAGACGAAAAAAATAAAACCCAATTTGTAAAAAAAACAGCAATAATTTAAGCCTAATTTTAAAACTTCACAAAAGCGGCTTCACCGACGAAATTTGTGCTTATCATAGAAATATGATTTTTATAAATTTTCATTAATAAATTGATTAATTTTGCTACTTGCCCACCGGTGTATGTTTTTAGATATATAATCGTATGTGTGTTCGTTAGTGCTCAGTTATTATTCATTCACTTGTGAAAGAGACAGAAATATATGCGGGCGGGCGCACAACAATTCGCCAAAGTTTCATTGCAATCGGATATGAATGGTATAGGAACGCATACGGGACAAACAAACAACCATTCATTTCTACAATATAAAATATTTGTTAACATAAAATGTTTATTTGGTCTTCTTTTATTCCAGATTGCCGCGGAGATAGCTGCACCACTCGCTAAGACCGATGAGATCGTATTGATTGGCGGTAGTGATGCCACCACCGGAGATGTTGCTCGCCTCATTGGACAAATTCCACCAACGGTAAGCGCCTTGACCGGTGTCGATTTGTCAAAGGTCTTAGGTAAAATTCCCGGAGCCAAAATAACCGCTTGAGACGGAGTTTAAACATAGCATCGTTCGCATGCGGTTAAAGACCAAAACGTATAAAATAAAATAAATCTCAGCAACATTTATTTACAAAACCAAATTTTTATTTTATCTTTTTATTAAATGTTATTTTATAAACCATTATTATTTTGTATTAAGACCAAATCTGAAAAACAGAAACTATACTCTTTATTGATTTAAATAAAACAAGAAACGAAATAATACTTAATTTTTTTAAGCTATAAAATATTATATACAAATAAAATAATTTTTTTTTATATAAGTTTGATCAAAGTTCAATTTTTTCCCCTAGATATCTAAAATATTATTATAACGTGCCATTGTGTTTTCTCTCTTTACAAATTTTTTAAAATTTAAATTTAAATATACAAATTAAAATTAACAAACAAAATGTGTACGGTGGTACGATAAAATTATAAAACCTGTAGTTTGTAGTTCTGTATACTATAGGTGTATATTTTTGTACACCGGAAATCATATTTTATCAAGTCACTGTACATATGCATTTATTAATATTATTCATAAAAATCTAGAATATTGTTTTAGCTTTGTTATTTCCTTTAAACAATTAATAAAAAGAATAAATTAAAAATTATCGCCATTCTATTAAATAAATCGCTCCGAACAACATGAGTTTTGTTACTTATGCATATTATTTATTTATCCTTGTCCTGTTTATTATTTGCCTCGTTTAATCGATATATAGTAATATTAAAAACCGGAGTAAAATACTGTCATTCCAAGACGCATATTGAATTCCATTGCATACACCTCTGAGCAGCTGCGTCTTAAAATAGTTGTTAATGTATTTTATGTACATATAAATGTTCGTCACGTGCTCGATCATTAGTTTAAAACATACACAAATCGGCTCCTAGGGTTGATTAGTACTACAAAATATAAATTACATTGACCGCCATTTTAAGTACACGGCCATTTACAAAACATAAACTTATTATTATTAAAAAAAATCTACTAATAAATAAAAACAAAAATTATATAATTAAATATTAAAACAAAACAAACAAAATAAATATAAAATATTATATTAAGTGGTAATAGCTAGGACAAAAATATAAATATATATACTTAAGTAAAACAAATACAAAAAAATAGTAATTTTTATATTGAATTTAATTAAAATTATATAAATAAATGTATCCTAAAATATAAAACAAAAACATTTTATTTTTTTTTTTTTCGAAATTTATAAGAGATAGATAATATTTATATAAATTATATAACAAAAAAAAAAATTAAAACAAAATCATGTATAAATATTATGTTATTTAAAATATTGCATCTATTTTTAGTGTGGCTGCTTAAAAATACATAATTATATTTATAATTTATAAATTAATTAGAACAAATTAAAAGCAAAATTTAAAAATTTTTTCCCTCCACCATATTTAAATTAGTATAAATATATAAAATATATTTTTATATGTCTAAATACCAAAAAACGATAAAATATTATATATAATACTTTAAAAACAATTTTAATTTTAACACGCGTGTTTTTATTCTTATCTTATAAATTAATTCGTGGTAGTATTTCTTATTTGCACACACACACACATAGCTATAATATAGCACACACATAAAAGTATATTTTTATACAAGATTTATTTGCGAGTTAATATAAAATGGTGACCCAATTTGGGGACACCATTTTATAATTATGTATTATGATATTATATAAATAAGCTGCCTTTCAAAAACATTACATGAAATAATAACCTAAATGTAATATTTTTATTTTATTAGTTTGTAAAAAATGATTATTAATTAATTCGCCTGTATATGTTGTCTATTGTATATTTACTTAAGTTTACTAAAATCATTTGTATTGTATGTATCTAATTTGGTAGTTTAAAAAGAAACCGATTTACAGACACACACACATACACATATGGTCCCAGCGTACATCATACTCCAATATATTTATATTTTTAAAATGATATAGATGCAATAAAATAAAATTTTTGAATTTGGAAATAATGTAACTGTAGAGATGGTGAGTTCGAGTTTTTGTTCGATTTGAGGTGTTGAAATTGAACAATTTAAATCAGCAATAGCAGGTAGGGATTTTATTTTATAATAAGAGTTAGTTTAAAAATTTAGAGCTAATCAAACCATTAATAATTCTCTTGTTACAGCGAATCCGTAATACCAAAATTGGTGGCCCCGAACGAGAATATCACATATTTAATAAGGAACTCAAAAAATAAAATTAAATTTGGATTTATACGCGATTAGGGTGTTACGAGATCCGCGCTCTTTCCTTGTCAATCTAAGATTGTACTCGACATCGTTTTTCAGGTGAGACATCGTTTAATCTACATATAATTTACACTATAGTATCAATTTATAAGACCGATATTTTGGGCTTCTAAACATTTGAGAGCTTTACATAAGTATTGCAGCCATCTGCCAAAAAATATCAATTTTATGAATATTTTATATTTCATACTTAAACAAGAGAATATATCTAAACGTGCTGCAAATGAATATGGAGAATCATGGCATAGGTTTATAAATATAAATCGAACAAAAACATGGTAAAGAAACAGCATACCTACGTACAAGGCAACAGATATTTTTTATGTTGAACTTAGTGTTTCTAATGGGATCTGAGAGTTTATGACTCCGGATATTATGCCTCCGGTCATTTAGTCCCCGCAACTCTATAATAATGGAAACATGGAACGCGCTGAACCTTTCAAGAACCGGAGACCTACTGAACCTCTCAAACCAGGTAGAAATTTATCGACTAGACGAGCACTACAAGTGCTTAGATGGTCTGGAAGTGGGTTTCATTTAGACCAACAATTGTAACTGCCTCTACTAGAGCGCCCATTAGAATAGAGGTGAATTTGAAAACGGATTTCGCACTAAAAAGTTCAATATCATGATTGTCAACGCACATACGCCAACTGAAGACAAATCAGATGCGATGCGAAAGATTTATTCTTTATTGAGCTAGAAGACATCATCAGAAACAACTCAAACCATGGGTGATTTTAATGTAAAAATCGGTAGCAATGAAACTAGGTACATCACAAATTGATCCGCATGCTTGCATCAGCTCATTAATAATAACGGCTAACGCATCGCCGAATGGTATAATGTACAACTTAGTCGTATCTTACGTGGTGATCGAATAATGGAAGTATAACTGACGTATAAAGGTGCTGATATTGACAGTGATCAAGTGCTTCAAATATATCAAACGTAAGTGCAAACTCATCCACATTTAATAAACAACAAAAGAAGACCGTGTGCTGGAATATCGATGCACTAAAAACTGAAGACGCCATGAACAGCTACCAGTCAGCTGTATAATTGAAAGTTTAGACCGGCATAATGAAAACCGCGAGCCCCAAACCAAACATCCAGGAGCAGTTGCAAGCTATCCAGTCAGCTATAATTGCCGTAGCGGCAAATACAATTGGACAAAAACTACCACTGCGTGGCAAATTGTTGGCTCGTAATGCTATCAGCTCTTACAGAATACTTCTGCGTCACTCAAGCCACATGAGAACAAAATTGGCTGATGTTCTCTCAGTATATTAAACCTACTTTCAAAATCTACTGAATCGGATTGAGGAAGTGACCCTAGGTCCACTAGGGCCGTAGCTCCAGTAGGCGAGGAGGAATTTGTATCATATCCTACAGGAGAGGAAGTACCTAGTCGCAGAGAAGTTACTCTTGCATCTTATCGTTTTGATCTCATCTGGATGATATGGGACAGGAGGACCTACCTGGGGAATGGAAGACCACCTACTAGAATTATCTCTTCCGCCGAAAATATTATCGGTGACTATCAATGTGGTTTTCGTTTTCGCCCCAACCGAGCAACCATTAATCAGTGTTTCACGTTGAGGATGATCCTGGAGATATGTTGTAAGTACATCTATAGATTACCATTCACCAACTCTACATAAAGTATCAAAAGGCGTTTATGAAAGTATCAATCGCGAAAACCTTTGGGCCGCGCTCATTTGTCTTGGACTTCCAGAGCAGCTTGTCTCTCTGTGTAAACTAACAACTTATGGCTTTATGTATAGAATCATAGTGGACGGAGCCGTATCTGACCCCTTCAAATCAAAGACCGTTTAACACCACTTGATCATAACGCGAAACGACTTGGACAAATCTCTGAACAAACTACCACAACTGGTCAACACATGGCAGCCAAATATCGAGTTATCTACGCAGTCAAAACTAGGCCATTCCTTAACCGGTCTTCATGAAATTTAAATTGAAACTCTGAATGAATTATATTAAATTTTTTAATGAACCTCTGAATTTAATCAACTAGCAATTACTTAGGTCGGTTTTAATTGATTATGGTGAGATTTGCACTGTTTCGGAAATGGAATTGTTAAGTGATTTTTGATGAAGTTCTCAAATATTGCCAAAAGGGAGAGAATTTCTTCTGCTTTGCTGTTCTTTAATGAGAATGCTGCTTGTAATGTGGCTGTTTCTACATCGAACATAACATCATTTGGTATGTTGAATGCGACGGAAATGTCTAGTTTTGGCCTGTAAGAATGCATTTTGATCATGATTGCATTGGTTTATTGTCGGTTTGGTGATTTAATCGACATGATCATGAAAAATGAAAAGGCCAAGGCTCAAATCTCACAGCTTTATAACAATTATTACTCTTTTTCATAACTGATCGTCAAACTGATGGTTTGATTGTTAAATGAAGCTCTGGAAACCTATGAAAAATACTGAAAAGCAGTTTAGGCTTGTGTAAGGCCTGCTTATAAAACACCTACATCCAATATGTTAACAAAAATCTAGTACTGAAAAATATTAGAATAATTTTCGCAAAATTCGATTATATTGAAAACTGGATGTTATATTGGTGTATAGGTGATCGACAATAAAAAATTTTTGTATATAAACGATCGTTCGATTCCGAGTTTTTTTTGGTTGGTTTCTGTTTTTGAGAGTTGATGGTTGCCGGTCAAAGTATTATTTGTGTGATGACCAAAATATTAAAATATGGTCAAGAAAACTTGTGATTGTGAATTAAATAATATGATCGTGATATCAAAACTTTAGTAATTGATACATATCTAAAAAAAAATTAAAAAAAAAGAATATTATTTGTGCTAGATATATTTGCATTGCAAAATTATTGTGATAGTTAAGTAGCCAATAATTTCGGTATGAAAATTGACACTAGAATTTTGTGCTGTAAATTACTTAAGTATTTTTTTATTGATATGTGCTGTGTTTAAGCCATTTTGTGTTGTGCACTTAAAATCATAAAAATTATTTGTATGTCTGAGAAAACAAAATTTTCTCCTTTCGTTAAAAAACTAAAATTAAATTTGAATAAAAAACTGTAGCTGGCAAAGTGTAAAAAAAATACTCAGTTTAGTTACATAATTTCTATTTGTCATACAATACAAAATTATTATGCAATCATCGAACTAAAAACAATATTAATTAATCAAATCATAACGATATAAATTAAATATAATAATCAATAATTACGATCCTGGAAATTTTCTAATAACATGATTATATAATACTACTAAATTATAATAAATTCATCTTTTAAACACATCTTTAATTATATTCCAAAATACAACAATCAAGTATCTTTGAAAACATAAAAATCATTTACGCTCGAGCGTAATCAACATACGAAGGAAATCATCATCAACATGGTGGCCGCCAGCAAGACGTTAATTAACCGCATTGTGTGAGTCAATATACAAAAATAAAAATTTATCATTAACTATTTTATTTCAAAATTAAAAAAAAATTATTAAGTAAATTTATTTATTTTTCGTTAATCTATTAATTCGTATTCAGAATATGTTTAATTTAAGAACTAAATTATGTAGCTTATCTGCGCATGCGTAAACCAAATTTTTGTGTATACACTTTTAATTAAATATATATTTTCATAGTTATTTATTTCTTATATTGTAAAAAAAAAAAAAGAATTGTAAATTTTGCTAGTTCCATTTTGTTAATAATTATCCAAACGAAAAAATGTACATTTTGGCATTTAATTTAGCACATTGAGAACGATTAATATGGCATAATTGAAGCAGTTCCGAATGGGAATTTAAACTTGATGTGAGTATGATAAGTTGGTTGCATTTCCCGTTTCCTCCCCGTTATTTTGTTTTATATGCGGTTCGATAGCATGGATTCATTAATCAACATTTAATACCCACCCAAGGCTGAGCAGCAGGCAAAATACCGCGATTGGTTGATGCGGTGAGTCCATGAATTTCTATAACGGGCATAAGTACCTAATTGAGTGCTTGTGTTTCGTTACACTTGCATGAGAAGCCAATGTATCAAATTTTGATGGACATCCAAGTTGTAAAGTTGCCAAGTGGAAAAAATTGATACAATTGCAAATACGAAAAGTTTCTATACCATTGCATTCTTAACAGATATTTAAATAATTAACTTCAATTCGCCAGAAAACTCTGGTCTGAGTACAAGTCCCATCTATCGGAAAAATCAAACAATCACCCATCTAAGCATATAGTATCTATATTTGGAACTTAAAGCAAGTCATGCGGGGTCGTATGGTGCAATATGAATAATTTCTGAAATATTCTGGTAACATTATCGACGAGTGCAATTTGTACAATCAAGACATTTCATCGCTTTTCATTAACTTTAGCTACAATGATGTACCTAGATTGATCCGATTGAGGTGCAATTCCCCGCTAAATTTTCATATGGCGCAGTCGAACGACGGATATGCTACCTATTATTTTATGTTGGATTTCAACAATCGTTAAAATGCAGGAACCAAGCGTCAGAAAGCTGTAATCAACTTGAATAAGAAGGTAGCGGGTCGAAAAAATGAGGAAAATAATAATGAAGATCTCTTACCGGTCTTCCCTCGTTATTAGCATTTTGCAGCACGCAAATCATTTTCATTATCTGTGCTTCAATCAGTGGTGCAGTTTTCTTGTTCTTTTTTGGTACCAAATCAACGTTTTCGAAGCATAATGTAATTTGCCAAATCAGTGCAAGCATACAGTTCAGCCTTTGTCGCGAGTCCTTTTATTTATAGTTCCAGTTCTCACGATATTTTTACTTGTCCATCCACAAGTGCAAATTGCCTGCCAAACGAAGTATTCCTTGTGAAATTTTGCCACGTTTTAGTCTTAAATTTTCGTTAGCATTATCATTACCATGTTCCAAAACTTCGCCCAGAAGTAATATCATTCCATTCCATTCATTGTACCAAATAACGCAATAACCGGTTCAGAAATAGTCTTGTTCCATATAGTCTTCCCAATATTAATACGATCGGTTATCAAATGATCCAGATTCGTACCTGTGGACCATATTTCAAAACTTAATTTAAAAATCACCTTAGAATCGTATTTTCATTGAAACGTATAAATTCTGATTCAAGGCGTAACCAGCGAGTCTGTAAGAAATTTAAGTAACAAAGCGACATCTGAAAAATGTATGATTATTGACATTACTGACCAGCGAAACCCAAAGTACTTTTCGTTCAGTTTCGTTAAATTTGAATTGTCATTTAGCAATCCGTTACAAGAGCGAAAATTATCGCTCAAACTGAAGGAAACTTCAAAATTGAATACAATTCTAATATAAAAACAATTCTAATATAAATGTCATACCATCGTGGCATGGTTGATTTGTAATTTATCAATAATTTATTTATAAATGGATATTATCTATTCAATTTGTTCTGCCGTTTTGTAGGATGTATAGTAAATTGACATTTAAAAATTCAATTGACAATAATCGTGTTACAGATTCGCTGGTCAAACTGTCAAAGATTCTGTAATAATACATTTTCGTTAAATTCTGTAAGGTTTCGTTACTGACTCTTACAGACTCGCTGGTTATAGCTTCAGTTTTAAAAAGACTTAGTAGTAGTGCATTTCAGAACTTCCTCGTCAACACGGGACATTAGAAATTATAGCTAGGTGTTTTAGAAACTTAGGCCGTTCAAAATAAAATTTTCAAAATCGTTGAATTTAATGAGAGACGAGAATGTTATTACATCTGATGATCAGTTTAATATTTTTAAAATTCTTGTGAAAAACATAATTTCCTGGAAAAATTATTTCATTTCAATTCTATGTGCGTTGACGGTTTAAAATTTATTTCAATGAATGTCAATAGTCAATTTTTTGTGCTACACATAAATAACAGTGCTACAGTTTCAATAATTTTCCGCTTTACGCAGCTTGCTCGAGTTTCTACGCATAATTTGTCCAGCTTTTATTTAAAATACGTATAGTAAAAGTACTGAGCTAGAACTGATCAAAATTCCCAAGCACATTTTATCTACAATCAGGACACGTTTTCACATATCAGGTAATATCAAAAGGTTTCGTGTAATTTTAGAAAACAAGTCCTTTGGATTAAGAAGGATCTTTGTCATCCAACATCTGACAATAAAACAGTGAAAACTTGTCTAATACAATGCGTATATGTCCCTTTGGCGCAGAGGATAGCGCGTTGGACTTCTAATCCAAAGGTCGTGGGTTCGATCCCCACAAGGGATGATATTTTGTATTATGGTAATACAATCGGTCATGCTACCAACACTTTCGCAACTATACAAATTTAACCCAATAATCAAGTTGTCAAGCAGACTGCAAAATCGACAAATAAACTAATAAAATTATCAAGTACCAAACATAGAAATAGATTATATAGAATGAATGTAAGCATCTGTCAAGCATCACAAATTCGCAGGGTAAAAGAGAAAGCGAATAAATCAACAGGGCCCTATTTAGATTTTTTTTTTCGACCGAATGCAATGAAGTTAGGTAGTATAACATTAAAAAATTATGCTAATTGAATTATATTTTTATTCTTCCAATACAAAAAAATAATTGTTTTTTCCTTAAGTACAATATATTGTAGATTTAAACTATATCCAAATTGATCTTATTTTACTTAATATTATTTTCATTGTCGTCAAATTTAGTTATTCTTCAGTACATCGAAGCCAATTGGGTTCAATTATTGTATTTTTAATTCCTCAAATTAAGCTTATCCTAAAAAAACAGAATATGTTTTTCATATTATTTCTATAAAAACTAATAATTTTGGTATTCATAAATAAAAGGTAATTATGAAAAGAAAAGCACGTAGTATTCAGAAAAATGCGACACAGATTTAGAAAAAGAAAACACCTCACGCCAACAATCAAAATTGTTTTCTTAATTTTTTCTGATTTGTAACATCTTAAATTAAGGATAATTTTACCACAAATCAGTTTCTTAACATAATTTACATTTTATTTCATAAAAACACTTGGTAAACTTACTGATCGTAAGAAATTCCATTTTATAATTTTTTACGTGTATTTTGGCAGCTTTCCACAGAAGACTTTATTTTAATAAGAAGTTTTCAATTTTTATTACTAAATGATGAACTAATACACTATGCACTAACCATTTTATTAACATATTTAATTAATAATTTTAAGGTTTTTTAAGAGCGCGAAGTCGTCAATTCGTACAAAAAAAAATTATTTTGGTATGGGTGTTTTCTTTGACATATGAGTCCGACATATGCATTTTTTATATAACCATCCTGCTCTGGCTTGTGACACATGAAATAGAAAATTTTATATGGGAAAAACCTTTACATTCATTCTATAGTATATAGTTCAATGGTACCAAATCAATCGAATATGTAACTATTTCTCGATTTCAATTAACTTTCAGCATATATTTTATTTTATTCTCTATTTATTTCATATTATTGTCGTTTATCGACCTTCAATAAATTTGTTTTCAATAAATTAAATATTATAAACACTTTAATTAAAAAATTAATATCTAATGCTGAGACTTCACTTGAGGCAGGATAAAGGCGGCTGCATGAAATGTGTCTCGACTCTCGAGCCAAGTTAACAAAGCTAAAAATGTGTGAATGCAAATTGTTTTTGTACCGCCGTTTTGAGATCACACATTTTTAACTTTGTTAACTCGGCTCGAGAGTCGAGACACATTTTAAGCTCGATTTATATTATCCGTTCCTTCATTTTTCGTATCAGACAAAAAAAAACATTTTCACATTTTTTTTCATTGGAGTATTTATATCATCCGTTCCGTACTTGCATGAACTGAACGGAACGGATAATATAAATACTCCTATGAAAATACATGTAACAATGTTTTTTTTGTCTGATACGAAAAATGAAGGAACTGAAAGGAACGGATATATAAATCGAGCTTTATCGGCCGCCTTAGATTTTATTAAGAGCGCTACAGACGATCCGACCGATCGTCCGACCGATTTGTAGTTTTCATGTTAATGTTAATCTATTGTCTCGTTTTATGTTACAAAAAGGAAATTCATAAATTTTATAATAATCAACCAACAGAGATAACAACAGAGAAAATAAAAAATTAAAATTATTCGTTGTGTAAAAAAACATAAAATCGTTTTTGTAATATAAAATGAAACAATAGATTAACATTAACATGAAAACTACAAGTCGGTCGGACGATCGGTCGGATCGTCTGTAGCGCTCTTTACGATTGTTTTGTTCGGTTGATGTGGTAAAGCAACAAAAATAAAATGATTCGTTTTTGCAGGACATTTTGCTATTTGACATTTTTGTTTAAAGGGTACCTACTGTCAAAATATGTCGTTTAAAAGTTTGGTGTTTTTTTTAACGGTTATGGAAATATTTTATTAAAATATTAATTTAGTGAATATAATGTTAAAATGCGTGCAAACAATGTGTGACTGTAAAACAATAAGATGTCGGATTACATCTTTTTGTTGCAGAAATTGCAAATCGGGTACAACGGATAAAGTTTTATGAGGAAAAAGCGGGTTTTACCATTTTGGTCCTATTTTTGAGCCGCCAGAGTTTATTTGGTAGCAAACCTACCGAATTTAGGTAACTGTTGCATATAAAATACATTTTAGTGAAGTGAAATGATTGTTAGTGAACAAATTGTGAATGTGAATAATGCTGCTATTTGAAGACATTGTGAATTTTATAAGGGATTCCCAAAAGATATCGGGAACAGCCGCATTAAAGGTAGGATCTACAGCTATTATTTTATATTTGTATAGAAAGCCATTGTTACCTTCTTACCGTACGGCCTGGATTAGACTTCCCTTACGTATCACTTTCAAAAGGGGTAACTTTTTTAAATTTAAAAGCGTTTCAAAATACCCTCAACGTGGCAATGAGAAGTGGGTTAAATTCGTGTTGGCTTATGAGCAACCACAATAATATATATTTTTTTTTAAAACATATACACTTTTTCTATAAAATGTCCTAAGCCGTAAACAATAAAAGAAAATTACGATAAATGTATAAAAAGACTATAAGAGCGCTTTAAATCTTCTTATCAACGCTCAATGAACTAACTCTGAAGTTTAAACAACTAACTGCCAGATCTCTAGCTGTGATGCAAAAGGTCAAAATTTATGGTAAGTAACTTAATCTCTTAAGGAGGCTGGTCCAGCCTTAATATAGAACAGACAGAAATTCCTTTAACATACTCACTACCTACAAGTGGTGCCGCTGGGGCTCCCGACATATTTAGAGAGCCCCTCTACTACTCTCTCAGGTTTTAACTAGCAAGCCCCTTGGTGGGATATGCGAAGAGAAGAGAGCGCAGCGATCGCCCGCGTCGCTGACGCCTTCTAATTCCATTTTTTCTATAAACAATTGCAAATTTGATTTAAAAGATCCTTTAGTATTAAAAGAAATCAAAAGAGCATCCATCATACATTAATAATTTGTTCTTGGTTCTCTTTGGTTACCCCTTATCAGCTATGCCGATTGCCGATCTTTTTACTAGTATAGCCCTGCAATAGACCCAATTTTTTATTGTACAACTTTCCGAAGCTTATGAGAAGTCCTGAAAAATGATTATAAGCCAATTATTTATGTGTAATTTGTTCTCGACCGAAAATACGGACAGAGTTCTAGAGAAAAATAGTATAAACAACCATTTCTTACTTTGTCTTTAAATTAGTTTTATCAGAATTTGTTCTTGCAACACTGCATCAAATGACAAATGTTCAGTACTGCATATTAAACTTTAATTTACAATGACTCATCAACATATCCATCAAAAATTTTAAAACTCTTTTATCAATCCTAAGCAACCAAAGGATGTCAGATAACATTCCGGTGGAAGGTCCAGTAGTATATATGAAAGCTTTACCCTGTTTTTACTGAATCTTCTGTAGTTCCATTTCCCACTTTTCCAATTTGGCAGGTTCCACCAATGTATGTACTTAGAATGGGAATTGCACTGAAACAAAAAATACGAAATTTATTTTAAGTCCTTATGACGTAAGCAATTAAACATAAATCCGTAAAGTAAATATCGTAGTAATTATATTGTGCTCTGAGGTTGGAATCTGCTCTTAGTGCACAGCACATACTGGAAAAAATGTTGTTGACACAATTTAAAAATGTCGCCAAACCTGCGAACTTGCTACCGTTTTCTAATCAGTCGGTCGTGTCGAAGATGAAGTTTGTTGCGTTAAGCTGTAGTAAATAATTTCCATTCACTTTGAACTTTTGATTCCCTGTTCATAATGTGCAGCTTACCGTCTATCGAGTACTCCTGAAAGATCGTTCGATATATTTTCCAAAGCTCTCTCTCTCTCTCTAGCATTTACATCCCATGAAGGGATTTTGCCGCCCGCACTATGGTCCTCCATCCTTCTCGGTCCATCGCTTTCGTCCTCCAATTTCGACATCCTAATACGAGTAGGTCTTGTTCGACGTCGTCACGCCAGCGTAGTCGGGGTCTTCCTCTACGACGTACTCCGGCTGGTTGTTGATGGAACACTTTGTAAATCATTCGTTGTTGGGGAGATCTTGCAACATGACCGAGTCATCTAACTCGATTAGATTTGATGAAGCCGATAATATCGCTGCCTCCGAGAAGTTGCTTTATTTCGTGGTTCATGCGAATCCGATATTCATTGTTCGCAACTTTAATAGGACCAAAAATTGAACGGATGACCTTCCTTTCGAAGGTAGATACTAATCTACAGTCGTTAGAGGTCATGGTCCAGCTCTCGCTTCCGAAAGTCAGCACAGGTCTTATCAGTGCTTTATAAAGTGCGAGCTTGCACGACTGCGATAGGTGTTTAGATCGCAATAATTTTGATTGCGCGTAGAAAACTCGTTGTCCGGCAGCGATTCGGGCTTTTATTTCTGCCTGCATGTCGTTTGATGATGTTATAAGTGACCCGAGGTATTTAAAATTTTCGACGCTATCAAAATTATGGTCGCCAATTTCGAGATTTGCCATAGAGATGTTCCTGGGTGTTGTTAAAAATTTCGTTTTGGTACTGTTCACCTCCAAACCAAGTCTTCTTGCGCAGCGATTGAGCGGTATGAAACTGTCCTTGATGTCGCTAGGTCTTCGGCCAAGAAGCACGATATCATCTGCATATCCAAGAATTTGGCCTGATTTATTGAATATACAGCGCGAAGTTTCAATGTTGCTTTTCCTCACTACGTACTCAAGCGCCAGATTGAACAGCACAGGCGCGAGTGCATCTCCCTGTCGAACACCAGATGTTATTTGAAAAGAGTCTGACACAGATCCTTCAATTACGATTCTACATGCAGATCCAGACGTTGTTAATTTACACAGAGAAACAAGTTTCTCTGGAATACCTAGGCATATGAGCGCGGCCCAAAGGTTGTCGCGGCTTATACTGTCATATGCCTGCCGGACGTCTATATATAGTTGATGAATGGTTATGTTGTACTCCCAACATTTTTCCAAGATCATCCTAATGATGAAACACTGGTCAGTGGTCGATCGGTTGGGACGAAAACCACACTGATAGTCGCCAATGATGTTTTCGGCGAAAGGGATGAGTCTGGCAAGTACAACATTAGCCAACACTTTGTAAGCAGTGTTCAATAGAGCTATGCCACGAAAGTTTTCACATTTAAGACGGTCGCCTTTTTTATGCAACGGACATATGAGTGCGGTCTTCCAATTCTCCGGCAACTCTTCTTAGTCCCAAATACAAACGACGAGATCGTATAAACTTGTTGCAAGAGTAGCGCCTCCGAGTTTGATTAATTCTGCGGGGATTCCATCGAGACCGGGTGCCTTGCCGTTTTTCAATCGACTAATAGCTGCGTCTACTTCCTCTGCTGTGGGATATTCGACGAAGACCTCATCACCTGGAGGAGCTATTGCTCTAATGGGGGTCACTTCTTCATTCCGGTTTAGCAGACTTTGAAAGTAGGTTTGCCATACTGAGAGAACATCAGCCACGTTTGTTCTCAATTCTCCATTCCCGTCTTTTATGGCTGTACTTCTTGGGTGGAAGTCTTTAGTGAGATTCCTGGCATTAGCAAAACAGTCCCTTGAATTTCCTACTTCCGCTTGGAAGCTGATGTTTTCGATGCATGACCTCAAATGATCGCGTTTCTTTTGTCGAAGGAATTTAATCGTGGCTTTCCTAGCGCGTAGATATTCTGCCTGAGTGCTTCTCGTGCTACGAGCCAACCATTTTTCACGAAGCTTTCGTTTATTTTCGACGACCAGGCGGCATTGATCATCGAACCAATCATTGCGGGATCTCGGCGGTCTTCTGCCGATAGTGTTTTGTGCCGCGGTGGTTATGGCTGACTGTATAGCGTGCCACTGCTCCTGGATATTAGGAGGAGCTCCTTCGTTGTCGCTGGACCGCTCTAAATAGTTAGTGACAGCTGATTGGTAACTCTGTAGTGACTGCTTGGTCTTTTAGAGCATCGACATTCCATCGAACGGTTTTTTGTGCTTGTCTATTGAAGGTTGATGACAGTTTGCACTTATATTTAAATATGACAAGCACATGATCGCTGTCCATATCTGCACCTCTGTAAGATCTAACGTCAGATATGCTGGTGGAGTGTCTCTTGGACACCATGACGTGATCGATTTGGTTTTCCGTTCTTCCATCATTCGATCTCCACGTTGCTTTGTGAATTCTCTTATGTGAAAAAAACGTACTTGATACAACTAAGTTGTACATTATTGCCAGGTCGGTGACGCGTTGGCCGTTGTTGTTACTAGTTAGGTGCAGGCTGTTAGGACCGATGTGCGTTGTATTTTCTGCACTTCTACTGATTTTTGCATTAAAGTCGCCCACGATGATTTTAATGTCGTGGTGCGGTATGTTATTGATGACTTCCTCGAGCTCGACAAAGAAGAGATCTTTGATGTCATCTGATTTATCTTCGGTGGGTGCATGTACATTAACGATCGTGATGTTAAATTTATTAGTGCGAAGTCTGACCGTGCATATCCGCATGTTGATCGGGCGGAAATCGATGATGTGGTGCTTCACGCGCCGATGGATGAGCAAGCCAACTCCAAATTCTCCTCCGTTCTGATGGCCGCTGTAATGAAGAGTGTAACCATTGGTGGTGTCATGGATCCCACTCCCAGACCATCTAAGCTCTTGTAGTGCAAGTACGTCTAATGTGTAACTTTTGGCTTGGTTCGAAAGGTTCTTTCCAAAGCTCGTCTTTACTAAAAACGTAGAGATCGGCTTCGAGCATGTTGGAAATGTACAATTCACAAGGAGCTCCCAAGGAAAAAAATTTTTTTTTTTTTTTTTTTTACCAAAGCTCGTCTTTACTAAAAAAAACAATTTTTTTCCTTGGGAGCTCCTTGTGAATTGTACATTTCCAACATGCTCGAAGCCGATCTCTACGTTCTGCGACTACATACCTGCTTTAAGTTTCTATGGTTTGGCTTATCTTCTGCAACATTCTCTGTCATTGATATAAAGTAGGCTAAGCTTTCCTATGGCCCTATTCCGGCTTTCCCGGGGAATTGGGAATATTTTTTGCTGTAATTCACTATTTATTTCCCGTTCCCAAGTGTATATTCCAGTAGACTGGGAATAATTTTTTTGGTAAATTTTTTTTTATTTAGGTTTTTATAAACTAAAACATTTATTGCGACCTACTTACAAGTTTAATTTATTCTTAAATACATATTTATTAGAAAAAATATGTTTTAAAAATTCAAAAATGTACGAATCACAATTCCCCAAAAAATAATGGGGAAAAACTAACGTCAAAACTGCTATAAAATGGAATTATTTTCTCCAATAAAAAAATTCCCAAACGCCAAAATACACTTTGGCGAATAAAAAATTCCCAACTGTTATAAACACATCACTAATTTCCAATTCCCGGGAGAATAGGGCCACTGGTATAGTTCCATGCTTCGTCGAAATTACCACTTTGTGTGTAAAAGGTTGTTCTGCTTGATGTGAACGATGTCGTTTATGATGAGGTTGGAATGTTTTGAATTCCACTTTACCCGCCCTTTAATATTTGACAGCTATTCGTTTGATTAGCCCTTCTCTAGTTTAATGTTTTTCTTCAATAGGTGTGGTTTTGGAGTAGTAATGAACCAGAGTTACCTATAACAAAAAGTGACCTGGAATTAATATCATTTGACTTGAATGTTAAAGGTTTCATATTAAGGGGTGCCTTGACAAGGTGCTTTCCGCAATAACTCATCAGATGGTGTTTCATAGCTTTAACGGCAGTTTCACAAACTCGTCCGAAATGTGGTATTAATGGAGGTGTAAAGTGATCTGTTCTGCAGTCTTTATAACTATTATTTCTTGGCTCAAGGCTGCTACAGCGTTATAAACCTATTTGCCATTTGTGTCCATTAAAATCTAAATCCACATAGGTAAACTTTGCCGTCGGTACGAAATTCTGAATTACAGAAGACCGAATTATCAAAATCCCGACAAAAAAAATCGCATCTTTCAAAATCCCGAATTTTAAAATCACGACTTTCAAAATCCCGTCTTTCAAAATTTCCACTTTTAAAACGCGGACTTTAAAAATCCCGACTTTTAAAATCCCGATTTTTAAGATTTCAGATTATACTTTTCTCCATAATATTTGGCCGAAATGGAAAAGGCATCCTTTGTATTCAGCCAACGAAAAATATGTTTTAGCTGCAGCTACGCTTGCTTTTTCAAAATCTGACACAATTCTATTTAGGTTTAATGAGATGTTCCAATCACAAGCAATTTTAGAAAGCTCATAGAACATCTCCGAGTAAGCTTCTGTTGATTTTCAGCTCATTATACAAAATAATAATGGCACGATCTGGTCGCTAATTTTACCATGGATCGAGAATAACTGTCTCATTATAGACGGTAAAATCCCAAATGTACCGTCCATGAGCCAGCGTTCAGCCTTCGCTAGCGACATCATAGATGTTTTTGTTCCTAATAAAATAGTTTTATTTTCGCCGAAATCTTTCTCCGACAATAAAAGAGCTTTTCGTCAATAAACTTTAACAACAAACAATCAAATTAGATTTTAGATTTTTCATTTGAACTAAATTCTGATAATTCCAATGTTATCGTTGTATCTGTGATGTTTCGTTAAACTGCGTATACGTAAACGCAAAAAACAAATTATTTTTGATTGTATGCGGCTATTTACAGAAAATGAAATAGCAGTTTAAATTTTTACGTTTACATAGGATGAAATATCTGTTTTAGGTTGTCTCTGCTTTAACGTTTCCGAAATGAAAATTTCATTTAAACTTTCCGGCTCTTTCAGTGTTATGGCCCTCATTCGAGCTTTTAGTGCTCCGTTTGAAGGCAAATATAATCTAAAATTGGGGTCGTATTCAAAAATACTTTCTCTTATTATTTGAGAAGATCGCAACCCTGGTACTTCTGCCAAACTTTTTACTGTTTCATTAGCCTTAAAACATGTTTTTCGGAAGCCACCGGAGCGTGATTATGATCTGATGGTTCCTTTTTTAGTTCATGTTTTCCTTCTTCTAGTGTTGTGTTTGCTCTTGATTTACGCAATAGGGTTTTCCGTTGATTGCAACATCATCGATAAGTTTGATTTTCGCCCATCTTTTCGAGATGGTAAAATATATTTTAAAAGTTTTTAAAATTGCCTGTAAGGCTACTCCCACTATTGCGTCATCTGTTACGGTTATACCAAAACATCTGGTGCATTCAAATCCTTTTTAACCCTTAAGAAAATAACACTTACACAACATCTTAAAAATATACTTATTTTCATATTTTAAGTCGTTACCACGGGAACTGTTCGGTTATAAAAAAAAAAAAAAAAAAAAACAAATTCCAACTGGCCTAAATTTCCAAAATCGATTCCTTCCCCTTCACTTACAAACTAATAACAGTTTGTCGGTGAAGGGGAACGAAACGAGGAAAAGCTCACGACGAAAGATTCAAAGTGTGGAACGACGGATTGCTTACCAGATTAATTAACCCTTGTTGCGATTCTAGAAAACAGGGTTGGACTTTTTTGGAATACCGAACCGTTCCGCTACAAACATACCAATAACTCCCACTAACAAACTTGTGTATGGTACAATCATTAATAAATCAGTACTGTAACAGTCTTAGCAAATTATAAGATACCTTTGAATGAGCCTTAATTAAAGATTACCTATAATTATAATATATAATAAAATTTCCAAAAAAAAATTACAATTCATGCCCATGGAAAATTTTGGAATTTTGTATATTGGAATTTTGAAATTTGGCATTTTGTATAGGAATTTTATTTTTTGGAAATTAGTCCAGTAAATGAAGGAAGAAAAAAAGGCCAACCTGTAAGTTATTAGTTGCAATTTTCATTTTCTGATGATAAGTAGCATTTGGTACCTCATTAAAAATGAGACCGAGTTTTCAAGAAAACATTCTGTTGTAGGGGGAGAAAATGGCCCAAAAAAATATGCAAGTTTTTTACAAAATTTGAGATGGGGGGGTGGTGCAAATACATTATTTTCAATGTTTTGGACTGTGGAAACCAATTGTAGATGGCGCCACTACAATCCATCCACTGGCAAAATCCTCGGGCCATAAATGGGAAACGCCGTAAACCATGTACTTAATTTTCAAGAATTTTTATGTTCCCGAGCGTCTTGTTTTTCTCGGAAATGAGAGCTCAAGTTATACCTATTAAGAAAGCAGACCATAAGATTAATTACAGCAGGATGGACCCCACCAATTGGCGAAAAACTAGCGAAAATCAGTTTTGTCCATATGACTATTGTCCAATGAGGTTTGTCATAACGAAAACTATAATCTCTAAAGAGTGAAGAATATTTACCCATAACACTCAACAACAATTTCTTGCAGATTCTCTTCAAATTTTTGCAAGTTTTTACAACCATCCGGATCGTGGTTTTTGGAATAAAGAGTTATAAAATTTCTTTAAATTTCATTTATTATACAAAAATATAAAAAAATACATTGAGATTATGACATAAATCTGTTAATCACCAGTCCCCGTCACAAGACTCCAATAATAATTCTTGGTCATCAACGTCGCCCTCGCCAACAACTCATTCTGGTTCTAGAGTTTCCTCTAGTTCTACCTCTTCGGATAACGTATCTTGTCTGGCTGTCTTTATAATTCGAACACTGTCCCGCCACATGAACCACAAATAGATGAGTATGGTAGCCCTGCTTTCTTTCATGAAAATGTTCCCTTACATTCTTTCTTACATTGACAAAATATCATCTTGAAGAGTTCCGGAACCGCTGGCTCTTTAGTGGTTTGGACCGGCATGAGTATACCCCCTACACGTTTCCATCCCCATTTTCCTGGTGACAGTTCGCTTCCGAGCCACTGCTGGACATGCAGATATACCCGATAAAGGTATTGCCTTGCAGCTTCAGGTGTGGGTGGCAAGGTTGCTAGTTTGAGCGCGGTTTGGTTGCTGTTTCTGTCTCTGGTGAATCGCTTGAAGATCTCGTATCTAATTTTTGTCAGAGTTTGTGTATCATCATCACTGTACATCGATGTAATGACACTTTGCCCGTCCTGAAATACGGTCTCGTGGAGAAGATTATGGTTTTTAAAACTTTCAATGACCGCTTCCAGTCCCGTGTTTCTGTTCTTAGTAATCTTTTCCTCTAATTTGGCGACTATTGACGTTTTTCCTTTCCCGAAAAAAGCGGAAGTTGTATCGCTTCCCGAAATCGCATAGAGCAATACAATATTGTCTCTAACGAAGGGCCGCGCATCCAAGCTCTTGGAGGAAAACATTTGATTTTCCCTTTCAAAGGGAAAAGAAAGCCTTTTTCCTTTTCCAGGCTTCAAGAATTAAATTGTTTGATTTTTTGGGGTCAGGGCTGTTATCAGTATAAGGATGTCAATATCCTCTGCCACTACTGCAACTGGCGGACCGTTGACAGCATATTTCTGCAACGCCGTATGTACAATCAACGAGTCTTCATCGTCTACTGCTTCTCTAACGGAAATACCATTTTCTCCCAGAACACCCTTTAAATACTGAATGAAGCGAATTTTATTATTATGAAAGTAATGAAATTATAGCATTACGTTTAGGACTCGGGTTTTTCCCCACGTATCAATGAGATGACTTTATATACATTGATGGAAAGTGAGAATTCCACCTTTACACTATTCAAGGTGTCAAAACGTCAGAAATAAAGAGCCGGGAGAAAAAAGCCACGAAAAGAAAAGTGCGCTTTTTCATTGAGCACGAGTTTTTCAAATTTATTGGAAAATGGCAATAATTTCACAGCCGAAAAGTAGACGTTCTCAGCTTTCAAATGATATGTCATAGAGACCAATCCGTGAGACCAATACATCATGTATGAATTTTTAATTGGTGGTTGTTTACAAAATTTCCCCGCGCTCCAAAAACAGCAAAAAATTGGGATTCAACTAACAAAGTTTTAATCAAAATGGAAGAAAACTAGATTATACAAATTTCACAGATGACAATGGACGTTCTGAGGACCCATAATCAAGAAAATTTGGAGCAAATTAGTGCAATAAAATAAAAATAGGAACCAATTCCTGGCGAGGTCAAAATTGCACGGGAGCAGAAAGTTTGACCCGTTTTTCCAATACAGCCAAAGAGTCAAAACGTGACTCAAGTCACAGGGTATGATAGCGCTAGCTTTCCTCTTTCACATGAATCATGAGAAAATATGCATTTTTAACAAAGTTATTGAATAATTTGTCCGCCCGCTCATGAGTAAATGCAAGGACTGTCCTCTCCGGCATACAACACAGAAACTCAATATTCTAAGTGCGTTTGGGCCCGTTTATCTCGGAAACGGCCAATTTTTTGGAAAAAGTCATTAGGACCATTTTTGTAGAAAATTAACTGATCTTTAATGTTTATCTGAACAAAAAATAAACTGCCATATTTTGGGAGATATTCGCGAAAAATCGGTTTTCCAGGTCTTTTGGGCCATTTGCTCCCCCTACAACAGAATGTTTTCTTGAAAACTAGGTCTCATTTTTAATGAGGTACCAAATGCCACTTATCACCAGAAAATGAAAATCGCAACTAATAACTTACAGGTTGACCCCTTCATTTACTGGACTAAATGTTTTTATGGGAACTGTGGTTTCTGGAATTTTGTTTTTTGGATTTGACGAATCGTACCCAACCCCGTTACCACATTGCACTCATTACAAAAAGATTTAAAAAACCCGATTTTTTAAAAAAAAAATCATGAATTCCGGCCCGCGGGCGCCCTAATTCATAATTTTTTTTTAAAAATCGGACTTTTGAAAATCGGGCTTTTGAAAATCGGGATTTTGAAAGTTGGGGTTTTAAAAGTTTTGATTTTGATTTTGGGCAAACGTCCCCAACCCTTTTTGCCGTTTGAACTAATGTATGCTCAAAGTCATTACAAAATCCATGTAGACTAATTGAAAATATTGGCTCACGATGGACCCATCGAGGGAATCTTATCTGTTTTAACGATTGTAGAGCAAATTCATTTTCCCAATGTATTATTGAGTCGGAGGAAATAGTTGATCACAGGTGAGTCCTGCTACCCAGATTAGAGATTTGGTTAGCTACTATTAAACTACTACTAATTGTCCTGGTAGAAAGTGTTTTCTACTGTCTAATGTTTTGATTGTAGGGCTGTGTTTGGTGACAGCAATTAGATGCAAGCTATAAAACCTAATAAATTATCAATTATTGTGCGGACTGCCTTAGCGCTACTTGCAAATCTTCAATTATTTTTCTAAAAGTTCTGAACTCTCGAAGCAGAATTAAGAAACATACTGGATAGGCAGATTCATAGTGGGAGAAGAAATATTACAACGAGTTAAAGAAGAATTAGGATGACACCAGAATAGTATACCTCCTGAGGCAAAACTGCGAGCACACAACTGGGAGTAGTTCGGCGTTCTATTTAAAACTTCTATTTCTAAGATCCATTTTTGAACTAAAGAGAACATTTTGTGTAGGTAATCCTTTTGCAGACCAGCCAACTTAGTATGTATTAGGTTTCGCTGAAACCAGTGATGGCGCGCTGAGTTTTTAATCCAAAGGTGTAGGGTTCGGTTCTCCACGAGTGATAGTTGTTCTGTTTTTGGACGTGGTAACTAATTTTTGAACACATCGCTTATATCTAGTGTTTTAAAATCAAATCAGCGATAACTGTTGATCGGGAAATCTTCTTAATTAACTCGAGTTTTTGTGGCAACTTTAATCTGAAATTTAAAATCGTATGCAGCTTCTTGCTGTTACCTCCTTAATTGAAAAAACTTGGACGATAGGTTGCACATGAATGGTTCCTGTATGTTGATCGTTATTGATTGACATTACGTATTTATACAACCAGTGGAGCTCCCCCATAATAAAAAGCCAAATTTCCACTTTGTTAATAATTTATTGTTCCTTATTTGAGTGTTAGCCAATTAGTGATTAAATATAATATCTAAAATACAAAATATAAAACACAAAACTTACGATTTAAAAAATTAAATGACCATAAAAAATAGTTCGAAATGCTAAGTTTTCAATTCTATAAGTGATGTAGTGAATTTAGTAGGTGTACTAGTAGACTAAACCTACATAAATAAAATATGTACATCCCATGTCACCCATTTCTGAATTGAGGCATTCCGGATTTAACTAGCTTGCAAGTAATTTTTTGTAAATTGCTTCGGTATATCACTGACACATACATTTGAATTGTTTTTAGCTGAAACTGGAAATACAATTGTGTTGCAGAATTGGTTGCATTCAACTGGTCGCGGAATGTTTTGGTTGTGGTACGTGGTTGGCCTACATAGCAATTCAAAGCATTATTGTTATTACATGGTTGTCAAAGAACAAACGAAATAAAGCCAAAATATTGGTTTGTAATGTATTAAAGAAGTTTGTGTTGTTTATAAATAAATAATAATATTTAAATAAAGAATTGTTAATATTGTGTTGAATATAAACCAAAATATTTACAATATGAATTCCTACAACCTGAAATCAACAGTAATTGCACGAGGATTCATGGCCTCTATGGTCATCAATATCCACGGTCCCGTTCGATGAACGATTATCGAAAAGACTTTCGGTTTCCATTATCTGCTTCACTACCTCTTCGAATGCGGCTCGCACATTTTCATTTGTTTTGGCCGATGTTTCTAGGAATAGCGTCCGATGTTTTTTTGCAAATCGTATACCATCCTCACGAGACACTTCACGATTTGGCATATCCGTCTTATTGCCCACTATAATTTTCGCTATATTAGATTTTGTCCCATGTAATTCTAATTCCTTTAACCATGTTTCTAGATTCTCAAATGTTTTCTTATTTGTTACATCATAGACTAGGATTGCCCCAAGTGCGTCACGATAATATGCGGATATAAGCGTACGGAACCGTTCTTGTCCCGCTGTGTCCCAAATCGCTAGTTTTATGTTCACCCCGTCTATATTCATTATTTTCGTTTTGAAATCAACCCCAATGGTTAGGGATTGATCTGTTTCAAATTTGTCATCAGTTAAGCGTAACATTAAACTGGAAAAGCAACCGATCATAAAAAATGTTTATTAGAAAATTCGTTTAAAACAAAGAGAACCCCATTTTGGACAAACCTTGATTTCCCTACATGTGTTTCACCAATTATAATTATTTTAAATGTTGCCAAAATATCATCATCCATTTTTACAATAATTATAGGACTTGCCTTTATACTTTTATTACGCACAAATTAAAATTATTTATAAAAATAATAAATCATACAAAAAAATCCAATACGCTAATTTACGTGAGAAATGCACACACAATTAATTAAAGATGACAGCAGAATTATTTTGACAAATAGGATCGATAATGCAGATATGTCGGTAAAATTATACCATTTGCAATAATAAAATGGATAATTTAGTATAAAATTTAGCCTAAATGCGGATTATAAATGACATTTAAACCCCTAAATTAACGAAAACGGTAATAACCGTTTATAAAACGATTTAAAATTAAATTTTGGTTCTAATTTCCATATTTTATGTTTTATTATGAAATAAAATTAACTATAAATAGATAATTTATTAACTATAAATAGATAACCTAATTAGGTAGTTCAGAAAATTGTTTTATTGTATGTAGTTATTAAATGCGATATTGTTAAAAGGTTTTTGGTCCGTTGGAATACGCACTATCAATTGTAGAATTTCGAGTGTTCAAGTAGAGGCCAACGTTTAATATTAATTTGGAAAGCAAAAGTAATGTTTAGCTTCGGTTATTTGCGTATTATTCTATTGGTTACTGCTAAACCTCTCGGGCGGTTGGTCTTCTTAGTGGGACTACACTTGAGTTATCAAAACCACCTTTTTAGTATTATTAGGCATTTTTAGAATTTCGCAGTACGTTCCCTATGTTTTTCAATGTGCCACTAAAAGTAATTTCAATGTCTAAAGCCTCTCAAAAGCCACACTTATTTATATTAATTTTGAATGAGTGCATGTGCATTGAATATGTGCATTTCATGCTTCTTTTCCCAAAATTCTTTGTCAATTTTTCTCCACATTCTTTGTTTTTTGCAGTCGCTAGAAAAAAAGTTGGAATTGCCCCGTAGAAGTGCGAAAGTGTTGTAAAACCAAAGACGCATTTAGCACCCTTTTTAAAGTGTAGAGAACGTCAACGCAATTCGAAATAGCAAACCTCTCTGTCATCATCCAGTTCAACGATTTAAGGTGTGAAAACCGTCGCTGTATAGTAGTCCTATACGCAGATAATACAATCTACGACCCGGACAGTCCGATTTCTTCTCAGCAGGAAAGTCATTGACACTAGTGACGTATCATAAGCGACAGTCAAGTAGCCTCACGTATGTAAACATTTATCAGCTGGGTTTTAGTACGTCGATTATAAAAAACCTACATAGGTGCGAAAATATTTGTCTTTAAATCATAGAAATTCTTTATATTTTCTAAGTTTATGTGGATTGTGGGGCAGGTATACACCTTTTCTTGTGTATGCTAGGTTTGATTTATAGAAACCTCAGCGTTTGACGGGTTGCACAAACATACTGATTGTTTTAGTACATTGCCTAAGACTTTAGATCTTTTATGTGGTAACATAAAGTACAGTAGGTAATCATGACAAATTTTGACCTCGATATTTTTGCAGATTTACCGTTTGCTTTGTGGCCGAAGACAAAAAAGTGTTTTTCCAAAAAATCTCTGTATCTTATCTACATCCCAGACGGATTGAGTGACCGAAGTGAAACTTCCGAATGATTTTTGGCTGAAATTAGTCCACTAGAAGTGGCAGCCTCCCAAGGAGTAAGTATATCATTTACAATAAAAACGATTTACATCTAAAAGATTCTAAATTAATTTTGCAACAATATCAGCCCAGACTAATTTTCGAAATTTTAAGCAGAAATGACAATTTTTGACAAAAACTTTATACCCTTTTGCCATAAATTAGGAGGCCTCAATGATGTTTGGCGAAATTAGTTCGCTGGAAGTGGTAGCTGTCATAGGATATTTTTGGTTTGTGGCAAATATTTTGACAAGTATAAAGCATTTATGAAAAAAACGATTAAAACCAAAAAGATAGTAAATTAAGTTTCCACCAAAATTTTTCCGATACTTTTTTTAAATTTTACCGAGGAAGACGAGTTTTGGTAAAAAAAAACTTTATTTCACCAAATTTCGGGATCTTTGTACAGGCGGTTATCTATTCAGAATCAAATTTCATACTTAACCTTTTTCCATTAATTGGGAAATCCTTGCGGATTTTGATGGAAATCTGTGTACTGAAAATGGCAGCTTACATGGGAGCTTTTTCAATTTTTGTAATGATGTTGAAAAGTTTAGTAAATAAGTATGAAGATTTAATTTTCAACAAGGGTTGATCTTGTTAGCTTGTTTTCTGAAACTTAACAGGAATAATGATTTTTGATTATACAAGACAGTTTTACGAAAATTCCGGTAAGTTTAATTTTTCACTTTAGAAATAAAATGTGGCATTTCGAGATCGATGTATACATTCGGGTTACAAGAAAGTCAGATTTTAGCCACTAAATATTCACCCCCCCCATTTTTTGTTATGTATTACAGATTTGGATTATTAAAAAACCGCGAAGTAAACAACCTTTGGCTTTTAAGCTATCGCGTACCGAGTCTTCTCAATGACTCACAGTTTTTGTAGTTCTTCTATTTAAATACAGATGGAACAGGTTCACTGGGATTTTAATAGAGGAAAGTGTTTTTGTCTCGCCAATGGTGCCTTCCATCATAATAATTTCGTTTATATTCACCAATATGTGAAATCATGTCAATGGTCGTATTCAGCACTCGGAGATTCTCACTGAGGCCTCGGCTATATCATTATTTGAAAAATGTATCTAGGTGTCTAAGTTTTAAAAGGGTTTAGACTAGTTACTTTATAAGGTTTATTTTTAAACCAACTTGACGTGTATTAATTATTATTTGTGTATCTGTTGTTCATGAAAAAATATCATAAACACAAGTCGCTTTCACACACAGCATAATTCGCTACTGGAGTGTAGTATAAACTCCATCCACTTCAAAGTCGCCAAGATTCTGTACACTGTTCGATAAAGTTGTCACTGCAGTGCATTTCGCCATGCCAAAACGGTTGAGCACCTTTTGCGCATACGCCTGACTGATTCACATGAATCGATCCATTTGGTGGCTGTTTGATTTCAAGACCCAAGAAACATTTGAGTTCAAATAATTTGACCTCGAACTCCTTGCGCATATAATTTTTCATCAGTTCATTTACAACTATTTCAGATAAATTGCTTCCTCGCTCTCTGTTGCAATTAAACCGTCGTCGATATAAATCGCAAGTAATATCATCCCATTTTTTTCGTTACACAGAAAACACGTGAATCCGATTCACCGGCCACAAAGTTGAAATTTTTAATGAATGACGTAAACTTTTTGTTCCAGAAGCGTGACGCTTTTTACAATACATGCATGCTCGATCGGTATAAATTTTCTCCTTCAAAACACCGTTTCGAAAAGTTGTCTTTATGTCGAAGTGCTGCAATTTCATTTGTTTTAGCGCCACCAGCACCAGAACACTTTTTTTTACAATCATTACCAATTTTATTTTTGTCTCTATCCTGCTTTAGCTTTAGAAAAAATTAGCAGAACCCATATCACAAAATGATTTAAAAACAATTGGAAAATTAAAGGTTAATTTTAGGCTAATTAAATGCCCTATTTAAAATTGTTTATTTTGCTCGATGTAGAAAATGCAAAAGGCTTTATCATTTCAAAGCTAGCAGAACCCAAATCGAAAATCGGACTAAAATCGAAATTAGAACGCAAAAAAAGATCTATTGACAAATAATTTTAGGCTCATTATGACTTAATTAAATGCCCTACTAAAACATTTTGGGCTCCACCCGTTTCTGACCAAGCTTCAGGTCATTTAATCTAAAGCAAAGCCTAAAATTATTTTTTTGTCAATTGATCTTGTTTTGCGTTCTAATTTCAGGTTTGGTCCGATTTTCGATTTGGGTTCTGCTAGCTTTGAAATGATAAAGCCTTTTGCATTTTCTACATCGAGCAAAATAAAAAAATTTAAATAGGGCATTTAATTAGCTTAAAATTAACGTTTAATTTTCCAATTGATTTTAAATCATTTCATTTTTTGATATGGGTTCTGCTAATTTTGTCTGAAACTAGCAGAACCCACGTTTTAGTTTGAAGGAATGGAGCCCAAACTTGCATTTAATTATCCTATAACTATCCATACTATCTTGTAATGTTCTGCTGTATGGGTTCTGCTAGCTTAAGGGACGTCATTTTGCAATAGATTTGTCTCAATAGATTGCCTTTTCATCTCATTCATTTCATCTTCTTCTCTCATTTAGAGAAAACACGGTTGCGCTGTTTGAGATTCTTCGACAGAGTTTTTCAATACCCCCTGGGACTCAAACGGTTAATTACACTGTGCTTGAATCGCAAACTTTTTTGCTTGTGACAAGCTGGGCATCCAGGGGGTAAACCTAATTCGAGTACGCTGAATTCAATGGTGCTAGTCCCATTTCAAAGTTAGTCCCCATTTTTGAAATATTGCTTTCGACATATTTTGGCTCTGAATCAAAAATTTTTCATTTTTCCTCTTGCAAATTCCAACAAATATCACTCAAGAGTGCATCTAGCTTTTTGCCGCTGTACCAATGTTCGAGCATTGCCGTCATTTGGTGAAAACACTCGCCGTGCTCATCGGATTCGGCTGGTGATTGTTCGGCGAATTTTTCCACATGACAATGCAAAAAATGTATTTTCAATGACATTCTAACGTTTATATTATGAAAAGCGGTCAGCATATTTTCAATATGTCTGCGCCAATCATCTGATCGATTAATTCCGAGAACATTCTTAATAACGTCTTTTACACATTTCCATGCCACAAGCTCTCGTTCACTGAGAGCATTTTCAAATGCATCATCTTTCATCAGACGACGAATATCTGGTCCATTAAGTATTCCTGTAATAAAAAAAGAGATGCGAGATGAAATTTCATTTGATGAAAACTTACATTCGAATAGATGTAAACACCAACCTTCTTTTATTTTCATCCCACTTAACCGTGGAAAAATGCGACGCAATTCGACGAACGCATTTCCATCTGGATTCAGCGCTTTTATAAAATGTTTAACTACTCCAAGCATGATATGTAGTGGTGGTAGCAATATTTTTTTAATTGGCACAAGTGGAGCCTCAACGATGCTGTCGTATCGCAATCTAATGTTCTCACGTAAAGCCCGGTTCCGTTCGTTGTATTGGTCGCCTGTAAAACGTGTATCCCATAAGCATGTTTTTAGTGTAACCCAATTGCATGCCACTTAAAAGAGCTATCACTTTTAAATCTGCACAAACTTTCCATTGATGGTCATTGTATTTAATCAAATCAATGATTTTTTTCATTGATGCATAAGTTTCCTTTGGGTTTGTGCTGAGTGCAATTGGAATGGAATTCTTTGAGTTGGTAACGTGAAGGAGAACTGCCTTGAAGCTGCTTTTAGAGGAATCGATAAACAATCGCCAATTTTCGGGATTATATGCATTGTGTATTGTGGCTACCAAACCTCGGATATCATTTATTTTATTTATTTATTTATTCATTGACATTACAATTTTGGTAAAGAAAAAGCACATATGGAAGCAATATAAATGAAGAAAATCAACCACCAAAAAAAATAAAAAAAATCCACTTCATACTAGTACCCTCCGTATTGAACTCAAGCTCATCTGTTACAGAGGACACTGCAAGAAGTGAATACTTACAGATTACATACAAAAAAATACAAATGAAAAAATAATTACAAAAATAGTACTACATGTACTATCATTCAAGCGCACCGCGCTACATAATACCAAAATACGCTTTAAAAGATTTAGGCGACGCTGACCTCTTAATATTAAATGGAATAGAATTCCAAAGAGAAATACCCCTAACAGAAAAGGAAGTATTTAAAGATCTGCACAGATTTATAGGGGGAAGTAAACGTAAATTTGAAGAATGGGACCTACCTATTAAATAAATAGAAAGGTTGTTTCGATCTGAGAAGCTTAAAAATAAAAAGAAATACACGAAGTTCATAGAAGTCAACCAAACTACAGCAAAGGATCAAATTTAAAAAGGGAGAAATGTGATCATATTTCCTAATACTAAAAATGAAACGAGTACAAGCATTGAAAATCTTTGGAGAACATTCATATTATCCTGAAGCATTCCAAACAAAACAACGTCACCATAAAAAAAATGTGGAAGAAAGTGCCAGAGGAACATACGCTTTTTAAAATTGCTATCAGCGAACCCTACAAACCCTACAACTTTATACAAACAACTAAGCATTCCAAAAACCGTTTTACTTACCTTAATCAAATGATCACCCCAAGTAAGAGTTTTAATAAAAATTAACCCTAAATTTCTAACTGTATTAGAGAATGGAATTAAAGAATCACCAATAAAAATTCCGGGAAAAGAGGAAGAATTTATGGATTTTTTATAGATTATAATGGACTGGGATTTACTAACATTAAGAGCGAGTCGGTTAGATAATGACCAATTATAAATTCTTACCAAATCATCGTTAATTAAAGAAATATTAGAGTGAATGGAACCATTATCTAAGCGACTACTCCTATATATTTGGACATCATCAGACATCAGTATATGAAAAGAAGAATGACGAATGGAACATGCAATGTCATTAATATACATTGAGAATAGTAAACAACCAAGAACCGACCCCGGACGAACGCCAGAAGAGACAAGTAAGAAGTCAGAAAAAGAATTGTCATAAAAGACTGCCTGAAAGCGACCCGAAATATAGTCTAAAATCAATTTAGCAGCAGAGAGAGAAAAATTAAAGTTCGAAATAAGCTTATTAAACAAAATTTGGTGATTAATTGAATCAAACGCTTTATGTTTGGTTCACGTATGCGATCAAAAAATGATTCGCGCATCAAAGGAAAATTAAATCATTGAAAACATATACAAATTTCCTCGCCCGAGATGAAATAATTTTAACTTTGGGAAAATTTTGATCGGCAGCATCCAACATATTAAAAAAAATAACAAATTATGAGTAATAATGCGAAATAATTACGCCCAAAGATTGGCTTGATTCGCGAATCATTTTTTGATCGCATACGTGAACCAAACATTAGAAAAATCTAACAGAGTAAGGCGAATTATTTCTCTTTTACTCATACTACGACGAAAATCATCACAAACATTCAGTAAAGCAGTACCGTGAAACCTTCTAAAACCCGATTGAAAAAGACTGAGCAAATTAAAGCTATCGATATGAGATTGAATTTGGTTTTTTACTACCAATTCAAACGCCTTGGACAGAGAACTTAAAATGCTAATAGGGCGGAAATGGGAAAGCTCAGAAGGATTGCTAATTTTAGGAATAGGAATAATTTTACTCATCTTCCACTGAGCGGGATATGAAGAGGTCGTTAAAATAAAATTGAAAATATGTATGTAACAAGTACCTTGATACAATAAGAAAAATACGCTTACTTAATTTTAAACTAACCATATCTAGACCAGTGGATTGCGATTTAATTTCCCAAATTGCAGAATGCAAATCAACAGTAGATCTTAGAGGGAAGTGAAGGCACTAACTTATCCTTGAAAAATTTTTGCTTAGCAATACGAATTAAACCTACCACTCTATTTCGAGATTGCTTATAAGCTAGATAAGACAAAGAATTAGGGCTAAATTTCGAAAGACGATATTTTGAAAAACGAACAGAAATAGCACTCAAAATCTCTTGCGTCATCCAAAGGAGGGATCTAGGTCTAAAATAAACAGTAATGAGAGGAACGCAGTTATTAAATACATAATTAATAGAGGAATGAAAATAGTTAATTTGATCGGTAGAAGTACAAAGAGAAAAAATATTGTCCCAACAAATATAGCCACAAGTTGATGAAAGGTGAGATTCATCAATTTTAGAAAATCCCTAAAGCTGAAACTTTTACGTCTAGGTCGAGAGTAATAATTTATAGAAAAAACAAGGAGATCATGATGAGAGCCAATACCAAGAGACAATTGATTGAAAAAACAAATGTAATTATCAGCAGAAGCAACAACGTGATCAATGAGCGAATAAGAACCACTTGCGATAGCATAAGTGGGCGCTTCAGTATTATAAACCGAAAGGTTAATGCTACTTAAGATATATTTAAATAGCTACGAGAAAATAGAGTCTCTTGAAAAATATCAAAATTACCCGAAATGAAAACCTCATCATACCGACAGAAAAAACAACTAAAAAGACACTCAATGTCTAAAAGGGATTTTCTAAATCGAGCATAAGACCTCTTGTTCGTTTTAGGATGATTATAAACCACACCTAAAAGAAACTTCCGCTTATTCACGAAGACATTTAAAAAAAGAAACTCAAAGTCAGAAATGAGCCTTTGAGAAATGGAGGAGGGTACCGATACAACACTACATTTAATATGCTCGTTAACATATATTCATGCCCCACCATAGTTAACATATATTCATGCCCCACCATATTAACCGGTGGATTAACTCTATCGCGCCTAAACGAATTATAGCCACTAATGGCCAACGCAAATTGGAAATATTGGATGACAAAAATGTTTCCGATAAACAAATAACATCAATTGGGACCCCATTAAAAGTATGATGAAGTTCGTCAATATTTAAAATTCAAACTAACTACATTAAACATGTTGGACCTAGTCCAAAGCATAGATTTTAATACAACCGAGGGCAAATAAATAGTCTCGGTGGGCATCGCGAGTCGTGGCACTTCAACAACAATACTTACATGCAAAAAAATTTCAAATAAATAAATACTATCCTCTTCAAAGGTTGATAAACCAAGGTCACACGACTTCAAGTGTTAAAATCTAAAAAGAAACAAATAAAGAGAAGCCAAATAATAAAGGTAACAGAGAACTATGTAAGAGGAGCGATACTTATCAATTGAACAAATCTTAAAAGCCAAAATCCAGTGGAGAAAGCCGCAAAATAAAAATTAATTCAAAAAAATTAAATATTTTGATTTTAGACAAGAAAAAAACCCAATGCCCCATTAAAAAATTTTGGGTTCCATCTTTTTTATACCAAACTTTAGGTCATTTAATCTAAAGCTAGCAGAACCCAAATCGAAAATCGAACCAAAACCGAAATTAAAACGCAAAACAAGATCTATTGACAAATAATTTTAGGCTCAGTATGACTTAATTAAATGCCCTACTAAAACATTTTGGGCTCCACCCGTTTCTGATCAAGCTTCAGGTCATTTAATCTAAAGAAAAACCTAAAATTATTTGTATGCCAATTGATCTTGTTTGCGTTCTAATTTTGGTTTTGGTCCGATTTTTGATTTGGGCTCTGCTTTAGATTAAATGACCTGAAGCTTGTTCAAAAACGGGTGGAGCCTAAATTTTTTAAATGAGGTATTTAGTTAGGCCATAATGAGCCTAAAATTATTTATATGTCAATTGATCTTGTTTTGCGTTCTAATTTCGTTTTTGGTGCGATTTTCGATTTGGGTTCTGCTAGCTTTAGAATAAATGACCTGAAGTTTAGCCTAAAACGGGTGGAGCCAAAATGTTTTATTGGGGCATGTAATTAGGCCATAATGAGCCTAAAAATATTTGTATGTCAATTGATCTTGTTTTGCGTTCTAATTTCGTTTTTGTTGCGATTTTCGATTTGGGTTCTGCTAGCTTTAGAATAAATGACCTGAAGTTTAGCCTAAAACGGGTGGAGCCCAAAATGTTTTATTGGGGCATTTAATTAGGCCATAATGAGCCTAAAATTATTTGTATGCCAATTGATCTTGTTGTGCGTTCTGATTTTGGTTTTAGTCCGATTTTCTATTTGGGTTCTGCTTTAGATTAAATGATCTAAAGCTTGGTCAAAAACGGGTGGAGCCTAATTTTTGTTAATGAGGTATTTAATTAGGCCATAATGAGCCTAAAATTATTTGTATGCCAATTGATCTTGTTGTGCGTTCTGATTTTGGTTTTGGTGCGATTTTCGATTTGGGTTCTGCAAGCTTTGAAATGATATAGCCTTTTGTATTTTCTACATCGAGCAGAATAAAAAAATTTAAATAGGGCATTTAATTAGCCTAAAATAATTTTAAATCATTTTTTGATATGGGTTACCCGCTTTTAGTTGGAAGTTAGAGAAAGCGCGGTTGTGCTGTTTGGGATTTTTCGATAGTGTTTTTTCAATAACCCCTGGGGCTCAAACGGTTAATTATTAATGTTTTTGAAATAAATGAATTTTTATGATAAAATAAACTAAAATGGCAAAAGAAAATTATATTTCTAAATGATTTACTTATAGATAATGTTACACTTGGTGTATAAGTCACTTTTCAGTAGGTCAAGTAAATAAAACTGGTTAGTGTTAAGAAATGATTACTATTTCTTCACAAAGGATGAAGTGGCCATACAAATCACTGGCCTTACTATTGAATGTTCATTAGGTTACATAAATCAAATTTATAAACTAAACCAAAGGTGGATCGGCCCATAAGTTATGCTCTCTATGGGGTCATAGTCGTGTTCATTTTCATCACCGATCGTAATCAGATAATGAAAAATGTAGTTTGTATCCTGTCCATATCGAGATTCAAACCCCGATATATCCCGAGCAGAACTCCAAAGCTTTGACCACTGTGCCGTTTCGTTGGTATGGATCGGCACCGTACCATCGGATTTAACTTCCTTTTATCATTTTAGATGAATGTACCAACATCATTTTCTTCTAAAATTATTTCCATTCTCTTGAAAATCATCAACAGAGAAAAATAAAAAGCTCAATAAAAACGGATACACAGGATGATGATGATGATTTTCTCTATTTTCAGTTTTATATGCGCTTATTTTATATTTAATTTTTCCTCTGTGAGTAAATCGAGATGAAATCTCTACAATGAGGCAGCAGTAGTAAACATTTTTTTAATTTTGCAGCATCCTATATACTATCGTATTGCAGGAAAAAGGTTAAAAACGCGAAGTGTAAAAACTCTGATTTTCCTACTACCATGCAATACGCTCGTATCTCGTGTATCTAAAATCTGCTCAGCGCGAATAAATCGAGCAGAGTTTGATGGGAAAACGAAAAAAAATCCCTTTTTTCATTTGTTTTGTTCTCTGTATATGATTATGATGCTTTTCCAGTATTTTTCGAATTTATTTTATTTTCAATTTTCGAAAAGTGTAAACATATAGAAAAATTTTCCTAGATTTTTGCAAAAAAAAAAATTAAATAAATAAAAATAGAAAAGCAGTGAAAATTTGGTTTGTTTACAAAAATAAAATAAATATAAAATTTTAAAATAAAATAATTCTTTTGTGCGGTGTGTGTGAATATTTTTTATATATTGCAAAAATAAAAAAGCTTGTGTGAAACATAATAAGTGCAAAAAAGTTGTGTTGTATAGATAAATGGAATGAAAAAATAATATTTATAAATTCCTATTGTGTTCGGTGGGAAATCGCAAGGAAATCAATTTAAAATATAAAAGAATATTGTTATTGTTATTATTCGTATATGTATACGAATTATTGTTGTTATTATTCGCAAAACTCACAATGCGTAACGTTTTAAATTAAAACAACAAACATTAGCGGCGGACGACAACAACGACGTTGAGGGAAAAGACAACAATACCGTGTGAGTTGTAATTACAATTTTCATTTTATATCTAACTGTTATGCATAATATGCCCATTGTTATCCTTATTACATGCCGCGCGTTATTGTAACTTTTTAAAATGTTATTGTTCGTGTGTTCGTGTCACGTCTACATATGCGAATAAACGACAAAAAAAAATATTTGTAACTGTTCGTTTTGTTTACATTCTACATCTGCGAGCTTTTCATCATCACATTTTGATTTTCATTTTAATTAAAATAAGACGAGAGATTTTAGCTTTCTGTTGTTGTTGTTATTCTCGCTGTTCGGTTTGAAGTTGATGGTAATGACTGATAAGAAGTTTGTGTGCAGCTCATTTTTCCTCGAGAGTATATTTCATCCTCGAGTAGCGTAATGATGAACACAGAAAAGGTATATACATGTGCGGATGTACATATAAGAACATCGAATAAAACTCTTCATCTTATATAGTTCAAGTGGTTTTTGTTTGTGTGGTACAAAAGCACCAGCATGAAGATGATGATGATGAAAATTTTTATCGGAAAAGAGGAAATTCAAATTAATTTTCAATCATTTCCATATGTCGTTGTTATACATATATATTTTTTTATTATACACATTATGCTGTTTTATGGAATTGCATAACCATAAAAATTAAAATTTTCTCTATGTGTCTGAAGTAACGCCATACATAAATTCAAAATGCTGTTACGGAGCTAATATTGGTTTTTATCGCCGCATCTCACATAGGAATGAAAACATTATGTTATGAAAAGATTGGAATATGTAGGTCAGAAAATACAAAAGAGCAATTACATAGTGCAAACACCCTATTGTAATTTCTTAGTTGTGCGGTAACTTGTTCAATAAGTTCGGTAAATCTTTGGCGAATTTAATGAACACGTCTTTTGAAAGTTTAAAAAATAGAAAATAGTGAACGGGACCATCTGAGTTATTTCGAATTGCAAAGTCGCGTTTATGTTTCAAATTAAATTCACAGCCAGGGATGGCCGAGGTAGATTACACAATGTAATTTACGTAGAAGAAGACATCGACACGTAAATTAGTATATAAATTATAAGGCGATTTTTTTAGTCCCTGGCGACTATCTAGACAACTTCAAGTGCAATTTCACAATTTTATTATTTGTTTGTTTGTTTATTTCTATTCAATCTTTCTGGGGCTCGAGGCACTCTCAACTCTTTCGCAGTTCTCTTTTGACGTCCTACCTTACACGGTAACCTAAACGAAGTCGTACGGCTATATGTCCGTTTTACGTAGACCGCATGCACATTGTATAGCTCCATGCCAACCTATAGTACTGGCATAGGATGGTGCGTCGGCCCCTGAATTCTGCACTCCAACATAGTGACATAGGTGTTGTTCGTCACCATCACCGATCCTAATCAGATGATTATAATTTTATTTAATCATCACTGTGCTGTTTGATTGGTAATTTTTATTTTTATTTTTTTGGTTTTTTCTACATTTTGTATATTTTTAAATTTTGTTTTTTAAATATTTTAAAATTGCAAAAAAACACAAATTTTACTGGAACACTTTACTATATACAACATTATCCGTCACAACCACCTCCGTCGATGTTTTTCCTTGTCTTGTTGAGGTTTTCGAAACTTTAACTCGGATTGCATCAGAATCAGTCATTCTGGAAAATGCTGTGTATATTGGTCCACGAGTAAAACATGGCTGAGGAAGAAATAAGCAGACTTTTTTGAAAGTTTGAGCTTGTGATTTATTTATAGTCATAGTGTACGAAAGTTGAACAGGAAACTGCTGACGATCAAAATTAAAGGGTAGAGATAAATCATTAGTTGTGTTTAGTGAAATTCATGGAATAAAGTGAACAGTGCTGGAATGTGACTCAGATTGCGTACCAATCCAAGGGTAAAAGTCAATTTTAAGTAAATTTTTCAGTAAATTCAATTATTTTTGAAAAACTCTATGGTAAGTTGATCGAAAAATCTGTACTAAAATCGTTTTTTACCGTAGTAAATGATTTACCCTTGGATTAGTACGCAGCCTTAATACAATTTCAACTAAAACCCTTCACAATCATTCTAACACCATTGCATAGTCATTTTTTATAGAAAGGTTTTTTAGGAGCATAACTATGCCATCTTTTTTAAATTTAAAATGTAGGGGGGGGGGGGGGAGGGGGGACGCAAACCAGAAGGGTTCAAGGAATTTAGGTATTCAACAGGGAAATTTACTTGCAAGACAGAGTCACATGTCCCGTCATATGTTTTTCTGACGTTTGGTATTGCTACTACTGACAGAAAATCACAACCTACTTTTTCACGGGTCATGGTCTGGATGGAACATTTAACCGTAGAACTGTTTATCGTAGACACAATTTACCGTGGGCACAATTTACGGTGTGGACAATTTATCGTATGCCAGTTTATCGTAGTTTGTAAATTTGACTGTATAACAAATGATTTGTAAATAAAAATTAAAGTGTCTTCGGTTTATAAAATTTGTATTGAATTCGTTCATTCCCATTTTAATTGATTAATAAATTCAGACGGGATTGCGTATGATGGATGGAAATGCGATTCCTTCTTCTTTAGGAAGAATTTCTGGAATATGACCACCTGGGATGGAACTCGATAATTTATTAACCGTGTATGATGGGATTGGGTATGGATGGAAATGGGATTCTTAAATGATTGTTGGACGAAGTTCTGGAATATGGCCACCTGGGGCGGAGCTCGGTCGTTTCATAACCGATTATGTTGGATGGAAATGGAATTCTTAAATGTTTTTTGGAATGGTTCTGGAATATGGCCACCTGGGACGGAATTCGGTAGTTTCTTAACCGATTATGATGGGATTGGGTATGTTGGATGGAAATGGGATTCTTTATTGGTTTTTGGAAGGAGTTCTGGAAAAATTGCCATCTAGAACGGATCTCGGCCATTGCTTTTCAGCATCTTGATTGGACGAAAGTCAATGATAAATTGCTGTACTAGCTATTTGATGAAAAAGCCAAATTCTATTTTTTACTTTTTTAATAAATTTTCTAGTAAAATGTGTAATCATTGATGGAAAGTTTCTGTCCTATATCGTCAATCTTTTTATATCATATGTAACGATAACATTTGGGAGCAAAGATCTAGGTTTTGAACTCTTTGCGATGCTGGCTGGTTAGTTCTAAACGAATACGGAATTCGAGAGAAAGCGATGCAGGACGAATTTTGATCATGGCCTTTCACACCATATGTCAGAGCGAGTTATGGGTGCCACAAATCCAATACCACATCAGCGTATGTTCTCCAGGCTAGGGGTGGCTGAAGTAGGCGTCTGTCTTATAGCAAGGAGCTTGCTATATATGTACATGTATATGACTAGTCCGTAACACATACACGTGTCAACCCAATAAGTGGGTTGAGCGGGAAGCCAACTACCTGCTCTCACAAATATCTGGTTATGAAATCTACCTAAAGGCCTCGGATAAATTTAACGTCTTGATAATAAGAACAACCTCCGAAAATGTATACGGGAATATAGGGTGTGTAACGGTTTTCAAAATCCTGGTTTTCAAAATCCCGGTTTTGTATAAAAAAACCCAATTTTTAGGAAATCCCGGTTTCAATGTTTACAATTTGGCTGTGGGAAAATAGGACTTTTAAATGATATTTTGACAAAATTCAAAAATTAGTTTGCGACAAAATGTTGCATTTTTTATTAATCTTGTAACTACAAAATGTTGCAATTACAAAATGTCGCATAACAAAATGGTGCAATTATTTTTCTTTTTAGCAGGTGTCGCTAATAAATTCTATATAATCTGCTCCTACGTGCGGCACGCAGTGCGACATGTTTGCCGGTCCCGGCTCCTACGTCCCCTGCAGCTTAAATCTTAAGCCCCTCGAAGGGCCAAGCGGAGTCTGGGAGTTGGATACGTAACTTCACCGATGGTTAGACATTTTACGAAAATATTTATTAGAAAAAATTAAAAAATAGAATTTGGCTTTTCATCCAACAGCGATTACAGCAATTTATCATCGACTTTCGTCCAATCAATCAGGTGGCAACTTTTCCAGAACTTCTTCTTAAAATCAATAATGAATCCGATTTTCATCCAACATACCCAATCCCATCATACACATTTAATAAATTACCGAGTTCCGGCCCAGGTGGCCATATTCCAGAACTTCTTTCAAAAATCATTTAATAATCCAATTTCCATCCAACATACTCTATTTCATCACGATGGTTAAGAAATGGCCGAATTCTTATACGAGATACATATTGGAAAATTTTTTGTGTTCCCTACAAATCCAAGACACTAATTTTGATATATGATAAACTGTCGACACGATTAACTGTGCTACGATAAATTGTTCCACGATAAATTGTTCACGATAAACTCGTGAACAATTTATCGTGGAACAATCCTTTTTCACATTGAATTTTTAAGTTTAGTATACAACTACTAAAAGCTTTACTATGGTTCTGGCCTTGATGAATAAAATCTTCCATCATACTACATTTGAAAAATTGAGGAATTTGCTAGGAGTTCAGCTCTACTGGTACCCAGTTGCCCTTTCTGTTCAGGTACTGAAAATATAAGTAGCTCTTTGCATTTTGCTGGTGGATTCTTCTATGCTATCAGCGATTGCTAAGATGGTCGTACCATCCCCAAACGTTGCTTTGTTAGTCTCCTCTATCGTTGGCAGGTGCTATAGAACATATAAAGTTGGTCCCAGAACGTTACCTTGTGGTGCTCCTGCTGATATATTTTTTAATTCTGAATATTCGCTATCTAGTTTAACGCGAACTTATCGGTTAGAACATAAGAGTTTAGTATTTCATAAAACTTTGGTAAGCATCTTTGTAATTTATATTCCAAGCCTTTATGCCATACTCTCGTATATTTGTGAAATTATTCGAAGTAAGAAAATGAAATCGGCCTGTACGAATTTGTTTCATTTAGTGGTTTGTTGGGTAGCATAATTACTTCTGCGACTTTCCATTGATTTGGAACTTGTGTAAGTTTCCATAATAATAAGTGTCAAAATGAAGCGCCTTAAATTGCTCTACGAACTGTTGATTTGATTGCATTAAGCCCAGCTGCCATTCTGATTTTGTTGGTGGACAAGGCTGAATTGGACACTGGCCTATGCATTTTTCTTGTATTTTGCGGCGTCAGAACTGTCGCAGACTTTCTTGGTAGTTGCTTCCATATGATGCTTTGTCTTAAATAATTTCGAACAGAATGCTCACTACACTCGATTTTACAAGATATAGCGCGGTTGAAAAATCCGTCCACGCAGTAGACATCGACTTTTGTCCTTTCTGCCGTATTTTAAATATTTTTTCTACCCATTTAAATTCTTGATCATCTACTGAACACTAATTATGAAAATCTTGAAAACTATTTTAGCAACCTACATACATCGAAATATACAGGTGAATAGATAAAAAAATTTTAATATTGTAAGATGAACAAACTTAACGATAGGAATAATAAACGTCAAAACTGCTATAATGGGGAATAATTATTTTCCAAAAAAATTTTCCCCAAAAGCCAGAATACACTTTGAAGAGAAAAGGAATAAAACTGCTACAAAATTTAAAATTTCCATTCCCCGGGAATTGCCAGAATATGACCACTGTGGCCCTATTCTGGCTTTCCCTGGGAATAGGGAATTGGGAAAAATATTTTCATAGCATTTTTGTTAATTTTATACTTTTCTGGCCTACTGAAAGAATAAGTTTAGTTCCATAAAATTTTTATAGGGAAAAATATTTTCCCATTTAACTTTGTCTCGAAAATATTAATACCAATCATGTTCCCTCAGTAGGCCACAAAAATACAAATTAGACAAAAATGCTATGAAAATATTTTTCCCAATTCCCTATTCCCAGGGAAAGCCAGAATAGGGCCACTGGTAACACTTTTATTCGCCAGACTGCGAATTATTATTTTTTAATTATGTAGTACTTCATTCTAATAATATAAAAGAAGAGAGGAGGCCATTTTTTTTTATTTGAATTTTTGACTTATAGATGGCTAATGTGTAAGAATCACAACAATCAGTTTCGAACAGATGAGACTAATGATTTGAAAAAATCAGTCTTCTCATCAGGTCGTGACGACTGATGTTGTTTATTACATTGAAATATTGTCTATATATAGAGCAATACCATGTAGTTGTACATACTACTAGCGAATTACTGCGTAGCGTACGAAATTTTGATTCTTTCACATTTCCATCTATATTCTATCTTAACAATTAACTTTTCGAATTCACGAATTTTTTATATTTTTACTTTTTTATATTTTTTTTATTTAATGAAAATATAATTTAAAAAAAAAAATAAAATTATTTTGTCAGTATCTTTATTTTGTGCAAACCTGACATTTAACAAATCAGAAGAGGGATAAAGCATCCATACGGAGTAAAAACAATTTAAAAAATGTGTAAAATGATTACAATAAACGGGGTGAGTGTACAATCATTTATTGATTTAGGCAGTGACTGTGTGACCATGACAGACAGTCTCGCAAATAATTTAGATTTAAAATGGCAAGAGCATTCGCAAGTTCTGAATGGTTTTGGGGAGTGTAAAGCGATTATTATGGGTAAATTGGAATTGACGATTCTTATTGATAATGTTAACTTGAATGTTCTGGTTCTGATTGTATATTTGTATCCGATAGGTACCAGAAAGAAAAGTTAATGATAGGCGCAAGCACTTTAAATCGACCGAACATTCGGAAATATCGGAAATTAAACCATATAAATGGTCGTCAAGTGACAAATGATCTAGCAGATAAAGTACAATTTGGTATTTCGGAAAATTCATTGGGAAAAATAGTCGGTAGGGAATAAAATTGATTTTAAAAGCTTAGTTGATTCTGTTCAAGACGCGTCAAGGAAAGATGATTTAGATTCAGAAATAAAAGAAACTCCAACGGTTAGAAACGATTCGGTGCAACCCCCCAGTGAACCAAAACTTCGATAAAATGATAAAATCTTGAAGATTAACGAAAATTTACCAGAAAGTGTTAATCTGGATTTAAAAGAGATGGTTTTAGCATACCGAGATTGTTTTGCTATCAACTTGCGTACGATTGGTAAAACAAATAAAGCTGAAATGGAAATAAAATTAAATGATGACAACCCTGTTGTTTATCATCCATATCGCTTATCATCGTCGTGGTAAAAAAGAAAACAGGCGAGGAACGTTTATTTGTCGATTATCGTCGACTAAATGTTTTTGAATGTTTTGAATGTTTTAAACATTCCATTCCGTATACCCGCCAAAAAACTGTATCGCCATCACCTCCGTGGTATAATAATGAATTACGAACGTTACGTAACCTTAGAAACAAACATTGGCAAAGATTCATGAAAACTAAATCTGACTCTGATTACTCTAACTATTTAAATAGTTATAATGATTTCAGTAGTTTGTCTGACGAACTTTATGGGAATTATATCAGACTCATGCAATCCAATCTAATCGCTGAGCCTAAGTGTTTCTGGCGCTTTATCAATATGAAGAAAAAGTCTGACGGATACCCTTCCACTTTCAAATATAAGGATCATTCCTCTAATGATCCTAAAGTCATAGCAAATCATTTTGCTAAGTTCTTCAGTTTGGCTTTCACAAATAGCGGTTTTGAGCCCGATGAAGGTTACTTTACACATATGAATAACTCTACTCAAACAACCTTAACTTCTATTCAAATCGATTATGAATCCGTGATTAAGATTTCCAAACTTAAAGATGATTTTTCATCCGGTCCTGACGGACTACCATCCATCGTCCTAAAAAACTGTAGTGATATTCTTGCTCAGCCACTGACTATACTTTTCCAAAAGTCGCTTTCACTTGGCATTTTTCCATCTATTTGGAAAAGTTCGTTTATAGTTCCCATTCATAAGAACGGTTGCAAGTCAGACATTTGTAATTACAGACCGATTGCGAAATTATCTAGTATTCCTAAGCTGTTTGAAAGTATTGTGTATGACTCACTGTACTTTCATTGTAAACCGTTGTTTTCCGACAATCAGCAAGGCTTTCTCAAAGCACGGTCCACGACAACAAACCTTATTGAATTCACATCACAAACTTTAGATACGATGGAGGAAGGGAATGAGGTTGATGTCATTTTCACGGATTTTAGCAAGGCGTTCGACAGGATTTCTCATGAAGTCATCTTGTTCAAGCTTAAGGCCCTTGGTTTTCCTCCCCAAATTCTCCGTTGGATCGGCTCTTATCTAAAAGAGCGTATATACCATGTACTGTTCAGGTCATCAGTAACGACGTTGAATGTTTGATTAACAATTCATCCATATCTATATACGCCGATGACATGAAGATTTACAAACTGATTTCAAACACAACGGATAAGAGCCTATTACAATGCGACCTCAACAACTTCTCCACTTGGTGTGCTAAGAACAACCTCGATTTGAACGTGGGTAAATGCAAAACAATCACCTACTCTCGAAAACGTGCACAGTCTATCTCTCGCGACTATTACATTAACAGCGACGCCGTTACCAGAGCCAGTTCTGTTCGAGATTTGGGGGTCATTTGCGACAGTGAATTGAATTTTAGACATCACATCGATCGTATTATCAGCCAAGCCAATTCTGCGCTCGGTTTCATCAAGCGTTGGTCGAAAGAATTCGACGATCCTTATGTTACGAAGGCTCTCTATTCAACATTCGTTCGTCCCCTGCTCGAATATGCTAGCCAGGTGTGGTCGCCTTATCATGAGGTTCACATTAAGAGGATTGAAGCAGTCCAGCGTAGATTTCTTCGCTTTGCTTTACGCGGACTACCATGGGTGGACATGTTTAACCTGCCTCCATATCAAGATCGTCTGCAGCTAATTAATTTACAATCAATAAGTAAGCGCCGAGTTGTTGCGGACGTGGCTTTCATTCATCAAATACTAACTGGGGGTATCGATTCTTCTGCTCTGTTAGGTAAAATCAATCTAAATATAAATTCTCGGGATTTAAGATCAGTACCTATGTTTAGAATCGACCCTCATCGAACTGATTACGGAAAGAATGAGCCCGTCTCTAGAATGTTGTACGAAGCTAATCAGCACTGCCATCTTATCGATTACAATATGACAAAACGTACGTTGAAAAAACGTCTTTATTTTTCTTGACTATAGTTTGATATTTTATTTAACTTATTTGTTTTTTGTTTTTTTGTGTCATTTTATTTTGCTTGACTTTATCTTTTATCTATTTAAATTTTTTAAAATCTATCAAATCTGTTTGTACTAAGCAGACTCGACTTCCGTTTTCCTGCCGTCTGCGACGGGTATCATCTTGCTTAACTATTCATTTAGCTATCTATTTATAATCACATTTGACTTTTTTTTTTTTTTTGCCGCTTTAAAATCGAATTTTTTAATTTCTCTGGTTAAGCATCTCGATATCCTTGTTTATAATTCACTTGAATTATACTCAAAAAATAATAATAATACAGATGGAGACTCCCCGCGCGCGGTTGAGAGGGGTAATAGGTCGTCGGGATAATTTATTATTATTATTATTATTAAATGGGAAAACGGTAAAGGACAGATATTCCTTAACCAATATCGAAGATTCATTACAACGATTGGCCAATAAAAAATATTTTACCATCCTTGATTTAGCTTCTGACTATTATCAATAATTCCAAGAAATTTATATCATTCGTCGCTCCTGATGGGCAGCACGAGTTCGAGCGAATCCTCGAATGCTCTTGTGTTTTGCTATGACTTGGGATAAGTCGTGTGTTTTTTGTAACAGGTTTTGTTTTAGCTCGGATTATAGTTTTCGCGTGTTTATTTCGAGTGAATTCTATATTTTAGATATTGTTTTTCATGCGTATTTTTTAAGTATTGAAATGTTTTCGTAGAATTTGCTTTGTTTACTTTGTTCTGGGTTTGTACTGTCGATTCTGTTTTGAATTTTATTTGTTTGTGAGTTTGTGTTTGTTGAGTTTGTGTTTTGCACTGGTATTGTGGCGGCGGCTTTTGATTGTTGGTTGATTGTTTGTGAATTTGTGTTGTGCGTCGGAATTGTAGCGACGGCTTTTGTTTACGCCGGAATAGTAGCGGCGGCTTGTGTTTGTTGATTAATTGTTTGTATTTGATAATTTGAGTTTTGGGCGCTTGGGCTCGTATGTTCGTCGTTTAAATTTACTGTATTTGTTTCTGAGTTAGCGTAACTGTCTGAGTGTAATTTTTTTAACCTTAATGTGAGTGACGTGGGTACCCCGGTACCTTTTGCACTTTTAGACGTCTATTTTTGTATGTTTTACTCCCAATAAAAACTTTAAATTTTATGAGAACTTCTAGTTCAATTGGTTCAGATTACGATCATACTTAAAATATAGAAATGTTACAACTTGGACGAACGTGGAAAAAATAAGTTAATCACTCAAATTAAGATATTTTTTCTTCACTCACATGATGGTTAAGTAGATTTCTGGGATGATACCCATTTGGAGAGTTTGTCCGTGGTCGTTTTTTGGTGTTGTTGTTTGTGTTGAATGTGTTTGTATTGGATCCGAGGTTAGTGGCTGTCATATGGCTGATTGGATCCGTTGAAGTTTTCCGGCTGTGTTTGTTGAGTTATTTCATGATTTTGTGGTTGCTGTGGAAATACTATGTTGATTCGCATTTTATTGAATGTATCCGATAGCGTATTTGAATCAGGCTGTGTATGTTGGTTATTTAAGTTCAGCTGGGGGTTCAGTTGTCTGTTGAAGAACTTACTGCGACATTCTTCGAAGGTGTGTCCGGTCGTGGTCTTGCAATGCGAGCAGTACTTTGGTACAAAGTTGCTCCTGCGTTGGTTCGGTTGATACTGTGGTTGTTTAATTGTTGGGGTGAATTGGTTCTATGTTTGCTGTTGCTGATTGTAATTGTACGGTGAGTTGATGTGGGGCATGCGTGATGCCGACGGTAGCTGTTGCTTGAATGTTTGATCTCGATTTTGTAGGTACGGTTGTGGTGGTTGATTTGTCCTGTTACACGATTCTTGCGTGGTTGTATTGTAGTGCGTGTTTGGTGGTTGTCTAGCTGCGTGTTGTAGTTTCCTTGATAACTCATGTTGTGTGTGTAGTACTGTTGTGATCTGTTTGCTCTCTTGTGGTTTAACCTTTTGCGGCATACATCCCAAGTGTGGTTCATTTTTTGGCAGTAGTTGCAGATGAATACTGGTTTTCCGTATGTGTTTTGTTGTTGACCTGTTAGTGTAAATTTTGTGAGTGTCTGTTTTGCTGTGTTCTGTGTTGCATTGGTTGTGCAGACTAGCTTTCTATCGATTGCTTCTGTTTCATTTAATCTTTCATCTACATTGGTGGCTTTGATTGTAGCTACTTTCTCCTTTAGTACGGTATTGTTCAGGCCTCGCTTGAATAGTTGTACGGAATTTGTATTGAGGTGTTTTAGGTAGGTGTCCTCGGTATTGCTAACGGTGTATTTGGTTCTATATCCATTCTTGTATTGTTCGAGGACTTCAAGAAGTCTAACCGTAATCCCTGATGCTTTCCACGTATGTTTGCTGTACATTATTGAACTCCCTTTCTAATTCGTCTGACCAGTGTAGTTCTGTATACATGTTGCCTAGTATTTCCTTTAGTTCTTTGTAGTCTTGGACGTTTCTGTGGGTGATCCTTATGTATGCGTCTCCTGTTATCCTCAGCTTAATCAATCGATTGAAAATTTTCTTCTCTTGTTCTGTGGTGAGGGTTTCATAAATACCTGTCGGCAGTATCTAGAAATTTCGTTAAGTAGTGTGTTTGATGTTTCGTGTCTTCTCCGTTGAATTCTGGTACAAAGTTTGCAATACTTTGTTGTATCTTTTGTTGATTTATTTTTGGGGTATCTTCTTGTTCTTTTTTAGTTTTGGGATTTTTGAGATTCTGTGGTTTTTTATCGTCGTCTGGGTGTCGGTTTCCGATTTCTGTTTTTATTTGTTTGTTTCGAGGCTCTGTTTGGAAATCTATAGTGGTTACAACTTCTTCTAGTTGCTTGGTGTTAGTTTGTATAATATCACTTTGGTACATTGTCTTTCGAGTTAGACTTGTATCTTTGAGATCTGAACTGCTCCTAGTTTTTATTGGAGACCTTTCGATTTTACGTGACTTTCTAAAGCTTCCGGGTATATTGTTCATTTAATCCATTTAATTCACTGTTTTTACTTTTATAATTTGAGATTTTTTTTTTATCGCGATCGCTTTATAGTTTTGTGGGTACAAGAGAAATTTTTGCGATTGAAAATTTGAGTGGAAGGGTGTTGAACCTTGGGGAGGTTTTTACGTTATTTTTGTAGAGGGGTGTTCGACCAAAAGGTAGTGCGAATTTCGTGCTGCATGCAATAGCTTTGTCGGCTGTTTGAAGGCCATAATCGAAAACTTATAATGCAATTCGGAAATTTAAATATTTGTGAACATTTTTTACTTTGATTCAATAAAGTTCATCAAAAAATAAAAATTCTGTGGCGTTTTGTTTTGGCAACACTTCGTGTCAGTCACCCTGTAGTTTGCAAAATTATCAAGTTTTGTAATTACCGGTAATTCGGTAAACGTTTCTGAAAAATCCGATTAACCGGGTTTTACCGGTAATTATAAATTAAATTGAATTTTTTATAAAATAAATAAAAAAATAGCAACAACTAGTGGAAATAACGCAATCAATAATATTGTATTTCAAAATACTATATGTAAATATTAGTACATATTTTTTCAATTCTAGCAATTCAAAAAAAATTAATTAAAATATACAATTATCAATAATTAAAGAAATATTCATTTGTTTTAAATAAAATGTAAACACTACTATGCCAATTCCCTTAATTCTCTAAAAGTTATTTTTGCGTATTGAGATAGGCTCCTAAAAACACATCGTATCCATGCTGTCGTCATTTAAATTTGATCTAAATTTCGTATATATGAGAGACCAGCCGCTGAAAAAACACGTTCCGATTCGACACTTGTCGGACGAATGGTCAGAATTTGAGTAAAAACCAAGTTTAAATATTTACCTCTAATGCTCTGTTCTTGAAAGAAGCCCATCTCTCTCTTTTTACCGCATTCACTAATCCTCTAAGAATATTTGGAGCATGTGTTCCTAAAAAAGATTTATTAATTTTATCCTCAATTGCTCGCTGCAGCTTTTTCTTCATTGACATCATAAGAACAAAGGATAAAGATGTTTAAGTAGATTGATTATCATTTGAAGATAAGTAGCGGCTTCTGTAAATTCAACTTCTGGTTCTGTTGGAGTGGAGACTTTGAATTAATTCAACAATTTTTTTTGATAATAATAGTTTTGCTGATTCTGTTAAATATTTAATATTCATCGTCGCTCTCGCTTGATGGGTCATATGTAATAGGAGATATTGTAATATTACAGAATAAATATTCCGTCTTTTTTTAATGCGAACAATTAGAGCTTCTTTAAGCCCTGCTAATATTTTGGACACTAATCTCATCTAGCATAAACTTTAAGGTTAGATCAGCCACATACAAATTTACATCTTTACGGTAAAGTGCTTCTACAGCGACTTTTACTGGCTTCAATGTTGCGATTGTAGATGCAAGTAAAACTATTTCATCTTCTGTGAATCTGAAACTAGATTTAAAGTCGATTAAACTTTTCCTTGTGTATTTATTAACTTCATAAAATCGATTTAGCATTGCTAAGAGACTATTCCATCGGGTTTTGGAATAAATGATTAAGGACAGTTCTTTATTGAACTCTTCTTTTATATGTTTCTGTAGATTATCGTTTTTTGTAGGAGATCTACGAAACATCACAACAATTCTTCTAATTTTTTCGATTAGAGGACTAATCGCTTCATATTGAATGACAGTTGTTCGTAGTTACCCTCCAGACCAGGCGTATCGAAAACGTACATTTTGCGAAGACTTCACACTACTAAGGTATTCGTAAACTGTACGCGAAAAAAGAACATAAATGATACGTAAACCGTACTTTTATCATGTGAGAAGTGTAACAAATTTGCGAACACATGCGTATGTAGTGGTATATATAAAAGAGTTCGTAATGTGTACGTTTTAAGCGAATCATTTATGTATTTTTTAGGTGTACTGTTTACGAATTAAATTTGGACAGTATTTACGTACTGTTTATGGAACGAATTTAATTTTAAATTGATTTATAATAAAACATGTTGATTGATTATCGATTTTGGTTGTTTTATTTACTATTGCATTATTTTATCACATTAAATATCATAATATTTATCATATGAAGACTTTTGCACCATAAGCCCAGTGTTAGGGTTGACTGCAGGACCGTAGCACGTGCAGTGAGAAATTTTGCTAATGCCTCCTCTGCAATAAAATAATGATTATAAGATAGCTTAAATACTAAGTACAAATAGTTTACCTTTCGAAATATTCATTATGGCATACGATTTTATGGATATTGTGCTGCCCGTGCCAGGAAAAGTAACAGGCTGCCTCGCCTGTTAATATTTTCTTTAGGCATCTCCTAATATATTTCTCATGTGTTGCATCAATGGTAATTCTAAGATGTTGTAACTGTAAAAGTAAACAGATAATCGAAAAATCATAAAATTGGGAATATATTTTAATCGGAACTTACAAGCATTTTCTTCTTATTGCTCATTTGTTTTATGTCCTGTTGTTTTTGGCATTTCGAAACAAAATAATTTAAATTTTAAATTTGTAAATATGATCAATTTTTTACCACGAAATATCGCACAAAACCCAGTTTCTTAAAACAGCACCGATTTCTTTGAAAAAACAACGCACAATGACTTTTTGCACTGTGGAATTTTGATAATACGGAGTTGTTATAATAAACAATGAAAATGTCTACATCAAAAATGTAAATTTTGCGACCAGTTTACGAATCTTTTACAATACGTACTATGTACATATGTGTTGGTGGGAAGTATAAAAACCGTTCGTAAACTGTTCGTAAAAAGTACATTTTTGGTGTATACATTTTTGCGCCTGAAGGGTAGTTCTTCGATTACCTCTAAACCATACAGTTAGTGGTATATCCTCTATCCGGTCGCAAATTATTTAATTGCGAGGCTATGGCAACAAGGAGCACGGAACTTTATAATTACAGCCGGAACCTGATAAGGCCGGCCAGAACCATACAACAGCCAAACTAACTATGACACTAGTAGCACGATGTATTGTGTATCATTGTGCATTAAATCATTTTTCAGCCGGAACCTTTTTAATCTAGCAATATTTGATTTTTCGGTGGAACCTTACAATTCCAGCCGAAAACGATGGTTTGGTTATATACAGTCAAACTAACTATATCTCAAGTAGCACAATGGGTCGTGTATCATTGTGTACCATATTCTTTTTCAGCCGGAACTTTATAATTCCAGCCGAAAACAAATAAAGCCAACCAGAACCATACTGTAGCAAAACTAACTATGGCACAAGTAGCACGATGCATTGTACATTATTGTGCACTATATAATTTTCCAGCCGGAACCTCATAAATCCTGAAATAGACGATTTTCGTGAGTGAAAAAACCTTACAATTTCAGCCGGAACCATACCCTCTACAGCCAAACTAACTATGGCAAAAGTAGCACGATGCGTTGTGCATCATTGTGCACTATATAATTGTTCAGTCAGAACCTTATAGTTCCGCCCAGAACAAATCCAGTCAGTACCATATAACAGCCAAACCAACTTAAGCACAAGTAGCACGATGCATTGTGCATCATTGACCATTATATATTTTTTACCCGAACCTTATAAAACCAGCAATATACGGTTTTTCGGAGAAAAACCTTACAATTTCAGCAGAACCCTACAACCGAACTAACTGTATCACAAGTAGCACGATGCATTGTGCATCATTGTGCACTATATAATTTTTCAGACGGAACCTTATAAATCCAGTAATATAAGATTTTTTTGGGAAAAACCTAACAATTTCAGCCAGAACCATACCCTCTACAACCAAACTAAGTATATCACAAGTAGTACGATGCATTGCGCATCATTGTGTTCTAAATAATTTTTCAGCTGCAACCTTATAATTCCGTCCAGAACCTGATAAATCCAGTCAGTACCATATTACAGCGAAACCCGCTATGGCACAAGTAGCGGGATACATTGAGCTACATTTTACACTAAATAATTTTTCAGTCGGACCCTTATAAATCCAGTAATATAAGACTTTTTGAGAAAAATCGAACAATTTTAGCCGGAACCAGTGCATCGTGCTACTTGTGCCATAGTTAGCTTGGCTGTAGAGGATATGGTTCTGGCTAAATTTGTAAGGTTTTTTTCACGAAATATTGTATATTTATGGATTTATAAGGTTCCGACTGAAAAAATATATAGTGTTCAATGATGCATAATGAATCGTGCTGCTTGCACCATAGCTGGTTTGGGTGTAATATGGTTCTGGCTAGCTTTATCAAGTTTTGGCCGGACTTACAAGGTTCCGGCTGAAAAATTGTATAGTGCATCGTGCTACTTGTACCTTAGTAGTTTGGCTGTAGAGGGTATGGTGCTAGCTCGAATTGTAAAATTTTGTCCAAAAAAAATCTTATATTACTGGATTTATAAGGTTCCGTCTGAAAAATTATATATTGCACAATGTTGCACAACGCATCGTGCTACTTGTGCTATAGTTAGTTTAGCTGTAGAGGGTATGGTTCCGGTTGAAATTGTAAGGTTTTTTCACGAAAAATCGTATATTTAAGGATTTATGAGGTTCCGGCTGGAAAATTATATAGTGCACAATTATATCGTGCTACTTGTGCCATAGTTAGTTTTGTTACAGTATGGTTCTGGCTGGCTTTGTTAGGTTCCGGCTGGAAATATAAGGTTCCACCGAAAAATCATATGTTGCTAGATTTATAAGGTTCCGGCTTAGAAATTATGTAGTTTACAATGATGCACAATGCATTGTGCTACTTGTGCCATAGTTGGTTTGACTGTAGGGTTCTGCTGAAATTGTAAGGTTTTTCCCCCGAAAAATCGTATATTGTTAGATTTTTAAGGTTCCGGCTGAAAAATTATAAAGTGCTCAATGATGCACAACGCATCGTGCTACTTGTGCAATAGTTAGTTTGGCTGTGTATGGTTCCGGCTGAGTTTGTAAGGTTTCTTTCCGAAAAATCTTATACATATTGATGGATTTATAAGGTTCTGGCTGGAAAATTATATAGTGCACAATGATGTGCAATACATCGTGCTACTAGTGCTATAGTAAGTTTTGCTGTTGTATGGTTCTGGCTGGCTTTATTCGGATCCGGATGGAATTATAAGGTTCCGACTGAAAAAGCATATAGTGCTCAATGATGCACAATGCATCGTGCTACTTGTACCATAGTTGTTTGGTTCCGGCTGATATGGTTCCGGCTGGCGTGACGGACACCTACGACCTCGGAAAATGCGTAGCAGTCTTACCGTGTATTTCTACTTTACAATCGAAAAACAGATTTAAATTTAAAAAAAAATGTTTCAATTGGCATGGCAAAATAAATCTAGTAACCGTATTTCTGATCGCAAGTATTTAATTTGCGACTGGATGGAGGATATACCCCTAAGAGTAATTTCGTATACTATGGGGTATATCCTCCATCCGGTCGCAAATTAATTATTTGCGATCAAAAATATGGTTACTAGATTTATTTTGCCATGCAAATTGAAACATTTTTTTTTTAAATTTAAATTTGTTTTGCGATTGTAAAGTAGAAATACACGAAAAGACTGCTACGCATTTTCGGAGGTCGCAGTCTTTTCATGTATTTCTACTTTACAATTGCAAAACAAATTTAAATTTTAAAAAAATGTTTCAATTGGCATGGCAAAATAAATCTAGTAACCATATTTTTGATCGCAAATAATTAATTTGCGACCGGATGGAGGATATACCATATATGTATATGTTAAAAATTTGGATATTGGCGTGTACATATGGTGTACATTTTACATTTTTAGTAGAGGCGTAGAATTTTTTAAGAATTAAATTAATTGAAAAAAACTTTATTTTTTGGTTAATTTATAAAAAAAAAAATTTAAATATACTAAAATTAAATCATAACCAAATTTTTCTTACCGAAATACCTGTAAAAAAAATTAATTTACCTTACCGGTAATATCTTTATGGTCAATTTACCAGTAAACCGATAAACCGATTTACCGGTAATACAAACACTCATGACCCACATTTTGTCGTTTTGGTGGTGGTGGCGGTGGTGGTGTTAAAATCGACGATCGTGATGACGTCGGACTCGGTTCTACATCACTGATCGCTATCACTGTCGTTTAGAGTCGACCAAAAAGAAAAATAAATATTTGAAGATGTAAGGCACTTGAACTAGATGTCAATTAAATAAAACCACATTCCCAGAAAATACATAATATATTTTTGAAACATGAAAATAATACTAACCTCGTCAGTTTGCTGGACATTTGAATTTACTGGTTGTTCGAATCTGTCCAAAAATTGTAAAGCGTAGAAAACCCACGATTTGGGCACATATAATTCATCTCTGCCGCTTCCCGATCTTTTTGACAATTTTACATGACGTTAGTTTTTTATATGTTTGAGTAAACGTAAAAAAAATCCAACAAATAACAAAAAATGTAAACAACGCCATGTTGGATCAAAAATGACGTCATATTATTGATTAGGGATCAATATTTTGCTGCCACAGAAAATTGTATTAGATCAAGTCTATCTGTCATTTTTGTGTTGCAAAGAACGTAAAAAATTGATTTTGGATCAAATCTTTTTGATCTAAATCAAATTTTTTTGGTGGAAAGAACGTCACGTTAGAATTTTATTTCTTTTCTATAATTTGTGCGTAATATGTTAATTTTTTTACATACTTCGGCAACATTTGCTCCTGCCTTAAATTTTGTATATTTCGGTGAGTTTAGTTAACGATATATGCCGTTTTGTTTTTATCATTTATGTCGAGTTCACGTATGCGATCAAAAAATGATTCGCAAATCAAAGGAAAATTAAATCATTGAAAACATATACAAATTTCCCCGCCCGAGATGAAATAATTTTAACTTTGGGAAAATTTTGATCGGAAGCATCCAACATAATAAAAAAAATAACAAATTATGAGTAATAATGCGAAATAATTACGCTCAAAGATTGGCTTGATTCGCGAATCATTTTTTGATCACATACGTGAACTCGACATTAATCGGCATGTACAATCGGATTGCACAACTCCGGCATATTTTCCAAATTTTCTATAAACTGCCTAAGCACTACTCGATTTTCCGAGAAATCAGAGTCAATTTGTTCAACATTCATGTTGAAGGGAAAAACAAAAATTGAATATAAAATATTCAAATATTTTTTCAATTTGACAGTTGGAATTGATTTTTTCTTACTCCCAAAATGTTACCCTAATTTTTTACTCCCATTTTGTTTCAATGGAACAAAAATGTACTACTCTACTACTCTCTAATTTTTATTTTATTATTTATATTTGATTTTTATAATTTCACTAATCAAATTACCAACGCGCCGCATATTTTGACAAATGACAGAAAAAAAAAATTGGCGAATAGATTTATAACAACAACAAAATCGTATACTACACCAAAAAACCTAGAGTATAGAAAATTACCCCGGGAGTAACAAAATATTACCCTCGTGGTAATATTTTTTTTCAATGAAACATTTTGACAGCAGTTGGAGTACCATAGGGTACTATTTTTTCTTCAATGAAAATCGACATTACACACGGTTAGGGTTCCCCATAAACACATTCCCATCCCTAGAATTGATGCACAAAAATCAGAAAATCCGGATTTATGTCAATACCGACCATCATTATTAATTTTGTCCCATTACACATCCAATAGTAATGTCAATATCAAGTAGTATTGTCATTAATATTGATTGTGTAATGGTCGCTTTATAATAATCGTAAAACAAATTGTACCAAAAGTAGATGTCACGCAAAATATATGTCATCCCTAAAGTTATTTAATGAAATAAATGCCCGTTTCTTGTGGTTACTGTGCATTCGTGCGCTTTATTAAAATAAAAATTGTGGAAAATATTTATATCTGCAATATTATATTTGGTGGCTTATTGCCAATCAGTTTGCTGGAATCTGTTGCGTAACCAGTAATTCTGTACTCGTATATTACAGATTATCAACATAACCGTTATGCACATCATGTATTTACACTTATACAGTGTGTATAGCTATTTGATCGCGCGACCTAGTTTTTAAAACTTCATGAAAACTTTTACTACCGCATCATTATACATTTTGGCTAAAATGAAATTAAAAAATTGTTTAAGGAAAAATCGCGTAAGAAAAACTTGAAAAGCATAATGAAAATAATATAGTTTGAGTTGTTTTTATTATAAATTTATAAATGTTGTATTACCATCGCTTGTGTCACTTTATGATCAGTTAGTAGTTTGCCACGGAAATATTTGCAATGGAAAATTAAACATGTTACGAGAATAAAAATATTCAGAATTTTTGAATTTATTCGATTTCAAGTAAATGTGGATGTGTTCGTAAATTTTTCCGGAAATCAGAAAATTATGTTGTTTGTACAATTTACGTTGTATACACGGAACGGAAAAAAATTGTTTAATAATAGAAATACATAATTGTACATTGTTAGCATACTATTCGACAAGTTAGTTTGCATAGAAATATGCAAATCATTGTTACTATACGAGTTACAGACGATGCAGAAATATTTTTAAAGGAATTAGGTTTGTATTTTGAGATGTTACAGATACGAAATGGGATATGGGATATAAGCAGTAAACAAAGTCACATAGTTTTCACATTTTAATTGCTTCTACTATTCCAATGCATAATGATTGAACTAAGGGGCGTTTGTTACTTCATTGCAGTGTATTCTGGTTTATAAATAGCTTAATTTTAAACCATTTCATTGTGAAGCTGATATCTCGAAAATTTGTCGCTCATACTGTAATCCGTCTATTTTATAGGTTGAAATTTAAAGCTATGTCGATATAGAAATCGAACTAATAAAATATAAATGATAAAATGAATCGTTGGTCGGTTCTATTACACCGAATTTTTATTAATAATTCCCCCCATCATAAGTTGGATGTTATGGTTTACAAAAACTCAATAAAAGGGTCAATTTTTCACTAAAAAAACATCTCAGCGGAATAAAATATTAAAAGTGATCCTTAAAATGGCAAACTGATGATCTCCGAAGTAAAGGAACTCGGTAAATGCAATCTTGAAATTCAACAATATTCCGTCTTTCCGCCATTTTTTAACGAATTACGATGAAATTTGGATAGTAGATACAATATATTATGTATTCTCGACAAGGTTGTGATACTCTTTTTGAGTTTAAATTTCGAACAGAGTAAACTGTGGTGTTTTGGATCGTTGTCCTTTTGCAGGATCCAATTAGAGTTCCCCGCTCCAAACCATTTAAGGACAGATGGTAACAAACCTCGTGAATAAATTTTATTCATGAAAAGTGCGTTTAGGTTCCGTACGGAAAAGATTAATTTACCAAAACCTTGCTTGGTGAAACATCCCCATACAAGGAGCTAGGGCAGATCTTCACAGTTAGACAATCCTTTTATTTTGCTTAGTTGACCAAACACGCCTTTTAACATTAAAACCCCAAAAGAATGACTCATCGGTAAACACAATATTCGTAAAATCATTGTTTTTCTGCCCACTGTAGTCGCGTTTCCATATATTTTTGTGTTACCAGTGGTTTAACCAAAGTATTTTCATAGCGTAGCCATGTTCCATAATTCTATTTCGTATGGTTGTTTTTGGTATAATAATAATATTCTTTTTCGCCAATTATTCCACAGCTGCATCCAGCGTAAACGTAAAATTATCAGCAAATAACTGTATGATGGCCTCACCCTCCTTTTTTGTACTGGTTTGGATTTTGCCTCTATCTGGCAAATCGTCAACATTTTTATACATTGAATAATATGTAATCCTCTTCTATACAAATGATTTCGACTTTTTTTTATATATTTTCTTTCGGATGTGAACTTAAAAACACCGCTTCAAATCGTTTTTTATAAATCGCACTCATTTCTTTCATGTTGATTATCCGCTAAACAGTTAAAGTTAAACTAATGTTGGTTTTAGAGCGCCCAAGAGGAATCAATATAAAATCGATGTAGGCCCCGCCAATATTTGTTCTTATAATTTTTAGTTAATTCTGTTTAGTGATAATAGTGTCACTTGCGGCAAGTAGCGTAATCTCTAATTTTCCGCTGTACCACGATACGGAAAGCTAGATGTGCGTGGTTGTCCAAAGAAATTAAAAGCCATATCGTGAATAATTCCTTCTACTCATGTAGACTATCTCGAGCTTTCAACGAAACAGTTACAAAGTAAATGAGTTACAGTTTAATAATCAATAATTCAGGAGGCTGCAAAAAAATTTGCAGATATATTTGGAATAACCAATTTTCAATCATCAAATGGATTGCTCGACAGCTTTAAAATATGAAGCACAATTTAAAGACTTAGAAAAATGGTACGATATGGCTTGTTTTAATTTTATTAAAATAAATTTTTGTTTTTTTTGAAATTCAATGTTTCTCGAAAAATGGGGTTTATAATTTTTTTTAGTGTTTGATTTAAAATTGCTATAATATTCTCTACAAATCTCGATTACATTATTTCCACCCGCTTGCCATAGTGAGTTTTCCATTTGGGACTTGACAATTTTTAACTTTCACTGTGAACACACCCTTAAACAAATAATCAAACTGTCATTGTTAAAACATTCAGTAAAAACAACATTAGCTACACGAATGAATAACCTTTACAAATAATTAAAATTTACTACAAAAATTCCGAGTCAGTGACTGCAACTAGTGAAACAATTTGAGTCTTAATATTCGCTGCTGGATGTTCCCGTGCCAGTGAGACAACGTGTTAATCGAAGTGCCGAGAAAATTCCTGCCGTTCAAGCGTCTGTTGCAAACGAACCAAAACAGTCGATTCCACGGCGTTCTCTAGAATTGGGCATCACGCCTTATAAGATCAAGTTAACACAAGAACTAAAGCCACTCGATCATATGAACCGACGTACGTTCTCGGATTGGGCTCTGGAAATGTTGGATGAAGATGACCAATTTCATCGCAAAATCATCTTCAGTGATGAAGAGCATTTTTGGCTAAACGGCTTCGTCGACAAACAGAATATGCGTTATTGGTCAGATGAAAACCTTCATGTGTTTCAAGAAACACCGCTGCATCCACAAAAAATAACTTTAGGATGTTGTTGTCATGCTGCTGGTGGTGTCATTGGACCGTTTTTTTCGTTGATGAAAATGACCGTCACGTTACAGTCAATGGAGATCGCTACAGAGACATGTTGCAACGTTATTTCTTTGGTCAATTGCATGAGCTTACATTAATGTAATGTCTTAATTGAAGCCTGATCGTTCGTAATTATGAGAATATCCCTTGTAGATATTACATATTCCAACCAGTCAACGGACGCTGTCGTGTTTAATTCTACTTGAAAAATACTGCAGTAGTCCGGGAGACAAAAAGGTTTACATTTAATTCTTCCCAGCACCATACTTCCCATCCATCTTTGAACAATCAATGAAGAAATTGACATCCTCAGTATTCATAAATCCTTCTCTCAACCAGTTCTCTCTGATATGGGAATATCATTCCTATACACCTCTGGTCAAAAGATGATATCGAGATGGTATACTCGGTAGTATTTAGAATATCCCTATTTCTTAGAGTAGAGTGATTGAATGAGTGTCTTGTGTGGCCAATGGCATTTTGACAGGAGTAAAACGCTATTGTACCTTTCTTTACTCTTTCTATAATATGTTAGGTTTCCAGAATGAGACCTAGATACTTCGCATCAGTGAAGGGTCAATCCAATACCATTTGAGGTATGGGTCGATCTGAGGAAGTTTGTATTTCCTGAAGAAACGGACCAACTCAATTTTGTGTGGATTCAAATTTAAACTACAACTGTTAGTCCAGTTGAAGGGAAGCGCACTTTGAATGCATTCTCGTAAGGCGTAAGGATATTTATCGACACCAATCGTCACATTAGAAATCACATTAAAACCGCATCCTTCCAGGCTATAATAGATGATTTATGATCTAGTTCTGAAAATGAGGGAATAATATCCCACCTTGCAATGTGCCTCTACTCACAAATCTACTAGTGAAGAACCCACTCAGGCTGACCGTCACAATCCTGTTTTTAACTATTTGATCTACCCCCCTGCATAACTCGTGCACGCAAAGAGGGGAGGGTGCTTGTGCAATTGTGTCTGGTCTGACGTTGTTAAAGCTTTATAGCCAGAAAAGTTATCATTAAGAGCAGTTCGACAGATTATCCTTTTCTATATGCATGTTGGGATTTTGATAGCCTATTTGGCTCATTCGAACTCCTAATGTGATCTTCTACCTGTCTTTCTAATATTTTTAGTAGGGAAGATGCTAAACTTATAGGTCAAGCGCCTTTGGGACTGTAATGATAGCTTTTTTCCTCCTTAGGTATAAATATTACATTTGTTTCAGTTCATTTACAAGGGATGTGACACAATTCTAGTCCTTGAAGGTAACTTCCAGTCAGGATAAGGTTAAGTCAGTCGTTTGTTGGACATCTGCCGGTATAGTGCCATCGTGTCCTGCCTACTAATAAGGCATACAGCTATTTATAGCCCACAAGGACCTGCTTATAATTATCCATAATGGTATCTGAGACTAGTGTAATCTCTAGTACTTCTTATCTATTTCTAGTTATAAACCTTGGTTTACAGCCAATATTACATATACATACATAGGTTAGGACTAAGAATAGAATGAAGAAGTCACTCGTTCATTCGTAACAGTGTTTCTCCAAATTTTGTGATGTTAATTTGCATCACTTCCCAGAGTGACGCCAATTTTTTGTTTTTAAGCCTCCTTTAATGAGCTTCCTAAAATTACAGATGAGGTATCTTCCCCATCTTGTGGAGGGTAAGCTGATAGAGGGTTTTCCAATAAGAGGTTTCATTTTGATATTAAAAAAACGAGTATTTTTTAAGAGAAATCAATGAATGTTTATTTCATTGTAAAGAGGAAGGAATGGCGTCATCACGAATTCCATCTTTAAAGTCTTGAATCGATTGTGGAGCATTGGCATAGACCGACCTTATCTTTCACGAGGCCCCAAAGAAAAAAGTCTAAAGGTGTTAAATCACAAGGTCTCGGTGGCCAATTGTGATCACCTCTTGTGATCACGTTTATGGTGATTGATCGGCTTGAGTTTTTGTGTTAACTGAACTTTAAAAGCCTTAAGACCTAAGTCTTTATGCAAAATACGGTGTAATGCCGTTTGTGGAATGTCTGATTCCAAAGATCGACGTGGAATCGACAAACCCGGGTTTTCGTCAACACTACGGCCTACAGCAGCAATATTCTCAGTTGTTCTTGAGCGACGCACACGGTTTCGATTCTTCACATCACTAACTTGTCCCAACAGCTCAAATTTTTCCACCAGTTTCACTATTGTCGGCCGAGAAGGTGCTTCACGACGACCCAAGAGTGCTTTAGTTTTGCGAACTGTGACTGCAAAATTATCACTATTTTTGTAGTGGAATTTAACAATTTCAATGCATTGTTGAAGCGTGTATCGTACAATTTTTAGTAATGGCGTAGATTTTTACTTGTCAAATATCAAAAGATGACAACTTCAAAATTGACAGCTGCCCAAATAGTAGGCTATTCAAAATGAAACCTCTTATTGGAAAACCCTATATTAGCTATAGATTTTGACCATCCATGTTCAATGTTTGTTGTAACCACGTGTGAATTACTGTAATTTGATAACAAAAAGATATTCAGATTAGTTTTAGCAAGAATGCAGGAACAGATTTCCCCTACCTTCTTCGCGTATATCAGTTTATAGTATAAAATTTGAAAAACAAATTTGGGTCGCCTGAACAAATGCATAATCGCCTGAACAAATGTGAAGAATTTTACATTTGGTTTCAATATGTGGTCAGCGAATTTGGGGTCAGCCATTCAGAATTGCTCATTTGTAGCATTTCCAGAATTTCTTTCTTCTAGTCTTTGGGTTTTGCCCTCTCGTTCTAGGTATTCAGGGAATAAAATCTCTAGCGACTATTTCTATAGTCTACCACAAGTGAATTCGGGTCACCTAGGCTCTCGACAGATTTTTTGTATAGGATCAGTGACCATTGGCCGGCACAATATGTCAACTTGACACGATTCCAGTGATATCCTTCGTCCTCGCAAGTCAGAGCGAGTCCAGGGGTTTCCCTCAGAATGTATATGATACTTCCACGATGTATATGTATATCATGCGTCTTAGCACGTCATTGAAAGGCCTAGTTACAGTTTCCTGCATTCTAGTTCTCTTTGCATTATTCTTTGATTCCTCCTCCGATCTCTGCCTTTTAGGTAGAAAACCTTCAAACGAACTGTCCTGTATCATTTCAATAAACATTTTAGCCCATGAGAGCGTTTCCATATCCCTGTCCGTTCTCTGCGCCACCGGAATCTTGTTGAGCTTTTTAGGCTCCTTTGCTGGTTTTGTAAGTTGGCACGAGGGGACCATCCTGGCGTGTGCTCATGTCACTAGAGATTGCATTCGAGGAACTAGTCTTATTCGTGCTTGGGTCCAGTTTTCGCTACGTCTTGAGTCCCAGGTCTGATGAACAAAGTTGCATGTTGTTCCCGTTCTATTCGTACGTCTTGCAAACCAGGCCTAATGAACAAAGTCCCCATGCTTTGGAGACCAGGATTAAGGGCCAAAATCTCACCAGCATTAGTTTCCGGATTTTTAAAAATGCCGGACTCTTCTTTTTTATAATATTAGTTTCATCCGTTTTTTGTCACCCGAGTAGTAGAGAAAGTACTGTCAAATAGGGAATTGGTGAAAGATTTGAAGTTACCAGTGAAAGTTAATCCCAATATTATTTTGTTTTCAAAAATATTACCACTTACCTTAGTATGCCAGAAAAAAATTATTTGAATATAATGTATACAGTACGTTTCATAACTATATAACCAATCGATTTTTTGATCTTTTTAAAGAACGGATTAAAAAAATTAACAAATTCGTACATAATGATTTATATTTAACAAAAACCATTACTTTAATCATTTATCGAAAAAACAGGTTTTTAAAATTCCTTTATTTCATAACTATATAGCCACAGTAGCCTGTTGATCATTTGTCTCGCTCAGGCTTATATATTTTAAAGTTTTTTTAGTATTTTATTAATCTTCCGAATAGATGCATGTTGAAGAAAAACAGTGTGACGTTCAGGAAAATACTTATCAGAGATGGATAAAGGCAAAAATTCAAGTACTTTACAAAAAAGTATCTTAATTTCATTCCATACATTAAACCCAATTAATTATTGCACCAACAAAACTGAAGGGCCAAAAAATGATTTCACTCGAAACACACGGGCTGATTAAGGTTGCGAGTAATTCTTGTAAAAATATTAAGCACCTGAAAAACGAGCTTAAATTAAGTATGTCTCGAAACCAGTCTGCCGAGCTATAAAAGATGCTGGACATCTACAGCCGGTAGATGTAGCCCATAACACAGCCACATGATGTCAGTGCATCTTGACTTTATTATTGCAAACGAGATGGTATTTAATATTATGGCATGTGTTACACCTTTTCATTTCGATATTTCGTTCACTGTATAATTTGGAATCTTGAGTTTAACAATCTAATATACGTTAGTTGGTTTTATTGTCCAGGCAAGCAAGCGCGTGTTTTATTATATAATATTACAACAGCAGGTATCTCAGACCGAGCCAAAGTACTTTTCTAAGTGGAATTTTGGTGGTGGTAATTTAACGATATGGGAGCTTTTTCTTCAGCGGGCAGCCTCGTCTTACTCTGTCCATCCACTAAAATGAACAGCGTGTGGTAAATGGGTGCCCTACAGCTTCTACCTTTTTTTGCACATAAATCACGAAGAAAGCTGGATTTCCCTGCAAGATAACGCTCCAATGCACACGAGCCGATGTGTAAAATCATGATTTGCCGAACATTACATACGACTATTAGATTGACCCGCTTGTTCGCCAGACCAAAACAGAATTGTGTATTGTTGGGGACTATTAGTTCGAAATATTTAGGAGGGTAACAGGCTATTCGAAGGTAGTAAATGGTTTAAAAACACCAATTCTACATTCCTGGGAGGAACTATCACCATAAACCATAAATTATTTTTTAGAAGTATGCCTAACAGGATTTTGGCAATAGCAGAAAACAAATTATGACTAACGGCATAATTTATTTTCTATTTTTTATTTTATCGATTTTCGTAGAGTGGATTATGTTTGGAATTTTGTTTTTTCCCAAAAACAATTGAATTTTGCAACGGTTTCTTTATATTTTACTGAATTTTGTACTTGTCAAAATTTTGGCATTAAAATTTAGATTTAGATTTAGATCTAAAAATCAGTTATTAAAAAAATCAAAAATCAATTGGATATATAGTTATGAAACGTACTGTATTGAAATTCTATCCCGAATTTCCTATTCCCGGGGAAGTACCAGAATAGGGCCATAGGTGTGTTTGGCATATTTTAGTTTTTGTTAATCTTTTTAGTAGAGTATAACAATCGTTTAGTATTCGTTTAGTGTTCGTCCTATTCGACACTTGTTTAATTTTTGCTTTCCCCAATTCTTAAAAACGAATATACTGGGTGCTTTTGATGTTCCAGGGATATTTTGTTTAAAGGCCGTTTTGTTTTGGATGACATTTGTCAGTTCACATTTAACAGTCGTAGAGAGTGGTCGATAACAATTTAATAAGGAGAAAACATTTTATTTTTAGCAAAAAATCATTATGAGCGAAGAAACACATTTCGACTTGGCTGGCTTTTGTAATAAACAGAATAGCCGCTATTGCCTGAGCGGGACATTTTGGCAAATTTTCTTGTTCACGAATTGGATCAATTAAAGCTACAGAAAATGTGGTTCTAACAAGACGGTGCCGGAATAATGTTAAAAAGTCGACGGGCTTCCACGATCCTCTGATTTGGCTCCTCCCGATTTCTTTCTATGGGTTATTGAAGGGAAAGTTGTATATCAAGACATCAATCATAAACTCTATGCTCGAAGGACAACATTTGCTGAAATAATACCAGCAGTCTGGAAAAATGTTATGAACAATTTCTTTAAAAGTTCTTGCTTTTGCACCACGGCCAGAGGCAGCCTCTTGACCGACATTATATAATTATAAAATTCTGGCACCCGGTCCTATGACCATGCATGCTGCACCACCACTTGTAGCACAATCCATTGAAAATGGTACTGGAATTTTGTACAAATTAATTACAACATATTGGCATAGTTCAACCCTCAAAAAACTACCCCTAAGCGGTGCAATTCTTCAAAAACCATATTATTCGTTAAACCATGCTTTTGGAATTTCAGTTAACATTTCTTGTATCGCACTGGACGAGGTAATGTAATTTTTTACAAATTAACTACTACATATTGGCATAGCTCAATCGCCAAAAAACTTCCCCTAAGGTTTTCAATTTTTTAAAAACCTTATTTTTCGTCACACTACTTCTTTTACATTTCTGTGTGAATTTTTGTTGTATAGTACTGGGGATGGTACCGGATTTTTTTTTTTTTTTACATATTCATAGGTCATACCCCTCAAATAGGTACTCATGAATTTAATACAACAGCCAACAGAGAAGTGTGGTGTAGCTTTGTCTAATGCTAGCCCACACGCGAATTGCAGGATAATGGGACCAGTAAAAAAATTTCTAACTGTGTAACAAATTTGTAATTAATTTGTAAAAAATTCCAGTATCATTTTCATTGGATTGTGCTACAAGTGCTGGTGCAGGATTAAAGAGAGCTTTTATCTTATTATTATTATTTTAATTAATATAATTAGGATAGGTCTTTCATAAAAAACAAACACATTTTCAAATTTGGTGAGGGATTGCTTCTAAAAGGGGGCCTATCATAATTACTAGTATATGTTTTTTGTGCTAGAAAAAATATATAAATATATGTCTTTATTAAACTCATAAAGAAACAAGAATGTTCCCTCTCAGATAAACCTACGTCTTAAAATTCTAAATTATTAACTGAACCCATCTGACAGTTACTGGCATTTCAAGTTATTTCGATTTGAAACTTTTTTGTGTAGTGTGTACACGTTCATACGTTTGTATATCAATTAACATCATAATTTCATGTCGTGCTGCTTCCATATTTTCCCGAGGAAGATAATAAAGTCCTTTCCTTTTATCATTACACTGTTTTATGTGCTGTGTATATGGTGTAGCTGTATATATAAAGTATTCACCATAAACCTTTTCCACAATTATCTTTCAACATCTTTTACAAGAAAAGAAAATTTATAAACAACCAAAAAGTATGTAAAAATTTTCAAATTTAAAATGAAGAACACAAAAATATATAATATTCGATTTTCTAAAAACAACACATTTTCAGGCCTCCGGTTTTTCATTTTCATTTATATAAATATACTTGTATAACAAAACATTTTCAAGTTTTTAAGTTTCTTTTTTTGTTTGAATTTATAATTATTTTGGCCTTAATCGTTTTTTGAAAATATAAATACAATTTTCATTAGAAACATGTATGTAGTAGCTATTTTGGTACTTCCATAAATATATACTCGTATCCTCGATTAAACAATGACGGCAGCGCTGTTAGGAAAAGGAGCGGAAAATATACGTTTAAGTACTTCAAAATGACTCGCATTAAATTTTTTTCTCATTTCTTCTTTTTAATTACGTATATCCTTCATTATCCAGTTCATGGTTTTTGTTGGTGTTGTGTGAAGTAGAGAAGATTCAAGTAAGATTCAGGAAAATATAATTGTTGGGAAATTGTAATTGAAAAGATAGTAATTAGCTGAAATTTTAATTATATGCAGTATTTGTTAGTTTTTTGGTTGGCTTAGTAGATTCTATCTGAAACGCCGTAGTTGTTGTAGGTACATTTCGCACACAACTAGCATTACGTATGAGTATATTTCGTGATTTGTTTGCTGGTATTACTAAAATCCATTAACACAATTGCAGCTTCAAGAACGGTGGTATTTTCTCATTTGCGTAATTTGTATAATGTATACAAAGCAAGCTAAGGAAATTTCCTACTGATTGATTGATTAGACTGTAGAACCAAGTACGTGACAAGTGTCCCGATAACGTTGGGCGGCTTATTACTACAGCCTGTTTACACATAAAAATAGGAGGGATAACCTAGCGATCGTACGGCACAACACAATTCTAAACTACTTCTAATCTACTAGAGGAGGGATAAAAGCTTATAGGTTCAATGAATAAGATAATATTGGTGTCTTCAACAATTGCTTCTTTAAATCAGCAACCTGAGACAAAAAAATATTATTATTTCACGTGCATCTGAAAATTTCCTGAAATATAATTCAACATTAATGTTAGTTCAGAATAATGATAATTAACAGAATTATTAATTTATTTTACAAATATTAGCAATTTAAATAAGGACTAACAAGCAAATTATACAAAATTTTAGTACTCAAACTTAAAAAAGAATCCAGTGCATACATTAAAGGGGTAATTCAATATCTATATAACTTAAAAAGAAATTTGTTTTCTCAGTACAATACCGCTCTAAATTAAAATTGAAAATATAATTTATAATATAATTAAAGCCAGTTATAAATTCTAAATAACTATTTATTATTGATGCCATCTACCGGCATTTATAAACTAAAAATAGCAAATGTCCACTGATAGATGTCACTTCCTTAAGTTATCATCATTTAACTTTGGTAACACTAAATATTCTATAACATATATTTTAACTAATTACTCATCCTAATTATCCTTTTAAATAACAATTTAAGCTTAATAGTGAAATATTATTTGGACGTAATAGTACATAAATAAAAATAAGAAATCATATAGGGATTTAAATAAATAATTAATCGTTCATCAAGAGTTATACATTATGACATCACAACACTGTAAGTAAGATAAAAATTAATTTACATTTAGAGTTCATCTTTTCAGGATATTTCATTTGTTACTTATTTGGTAATACTTTAAGTTATGGAAGTTTATACAATTCCAGGAAATGGTATTTGCCTTTTTAATGCTGTTCTTCATCAGCTACAAATGAAAGAACCCCAGAAACCATCGTGCAGTGTTAATCAGCGACGGACTATCGTAACTGAGTACCTCAGGAATAATATTAATGATTATATGCCAACTTTGCTAGATTCTTGCCGTTCTATAGATTCATCTAACCTTAACATGTCTGAGAATGATTTAATAACAAAATATTTAACCAATTTAGAATAAGATGGTATCTGGGTGGTGCTGAATGTCGCAGTAATTTTCACCATAAAAAACATAAAAATTAATGGGCATTACCCTAATTCCCAACATCAAGTCAATTTTATTCCTGAAACACCAGAATACAAATTTGAAATTAATTTATTATACACCGGAAACCATTATGACAGTTTATTTCCACAACTTAATTCATCTTCACTATACAGTTATCAGCTACCCAACTTTCACACCTAAGTAATACTCATAATACAGAACGAATCATTCGTACCACTGAAAATAATCCTTACATACATACTTGTTGGTATAACACAACATATAGTCCTTCACCAATATCTACAATATCTAGTTTCCTTTGTTTTGGCACCTTGAATGTTTGCGGAATTAATCGTACCCAAAAGCGCGACCAAATTGACTCTATCTATCTATATTAATAAAAATCAATTGCCGCATGTATGACTGATCATCACTTGAGAACAGTTGGACCGATTTTGCTGATTTTTAAGCATTTTTGTTAAAAAAAAATGCTATATGGTTTCGGTTTGCCGTCTGTCCGTCTGTGTCCACGATAACTTGAGAACGGATGGAGATATCAACTTAGTTTTTTCACTAAAACTTCAAGCAATTCATGGGAAAGAGCCCTATTGATTTGGACATTTCTGCGATTAGGGTGTTCGGAGATATGTAGGGTTTTGTTGACCCCACTCCTTAAAATTTTTAGAATTTTATTTTATGTTCTACTCTATTTTGGTGTCATAGAGCATGTGAATATGGAATAAAATTATATCTTGTGTGGACGTGGGTTTGTATGGGAGGTGGAGGGGGTGGAATGAGGTGTTTTGGATTTGGTGTGTGAATTTGAAATTTGGGGGGGATGTAGTGTGTGTTAGGAGTGAGTATGGAGGTGTTAAAGGGTGATGGGTGGTGCGGTATAGGGTGGTGCGGGTGGTGAGATGGGTTTTGGCGGTTTGAATTGGATAGTGGGTGGGGGTGATAATAATGTTTATGTGTGATGGTTTGCTGTTGATTGGGGACGGTTGGGGTGGGTGTAAATGAGGTTAGGTGGTTGTTGGTGTGGGTGGATGTGAGCGTGTGAATGTGGGTAGGTTTTATATTTGAAACACGCAAATTACACTGCATAGAACCCTTTATAGGCAACAAAAATGCTTGTAGAGTTCGGCTCCGAACCTTTCCCGTCTTTTTTTTATTGTGTTCGTAATTGTCAGGACAAGGTTTCTATGAAAGAAAATTTGTACAGGATTTCGCACGTATCCGATCCAGATGGTCTTTAGAAGAGAAAAATTGTAAAATCTGAGTGGAAAACTCGGAAAACCCCGAAGAAAATTGGATTTTTTTTTCTATCGCATCAGTTGAGAACAGCTGAACCGATTTGGCTCAATCTCTTTGCTATATTCCTAATTTCCAAGAGAGGGTTCTTACGAAAGAAAATTGTGGGAATCCACCGGAAAATCGAAAATGATGCTTTGTACCGCGGGATCCTGCTAACATTGGCACAATCTCATTACCGCCTAATTACCAATTAGTAGACAGCAGCACAATCTAACAACCAGAGTAAACACTGCATCACACAATTTTAGGTTTGTAAACGTAGGACTATTTCAGAATGATAAAATTAAAACGGTATCTCAAAAACAACTTGTTACAATATATGAGCGTTCTATAAGCGAGAATGGAACCAATGACCATTGGAATACAATAATTGACAGCATTAGGATAACTGCCCAAAAAGTTTTATATACCAAAACTTCCTTGACTCTTAAGCGTCGTAGAGCACTTGCTGCTTTCCAAAGCGCCAGACATTATAAAAATGGGCACCCTCGCGACTCAAACGCTCATAGATCTTATTCTCATCCGATCGAATTCGTAAAACATACCAATATTTTAAACATCATAAAAGAGATAATAATATATCTACAGGATTCTACATTCAAATATCTTCATGACTTCGTGAACTAAAAAAAATTAAAGTAATATGGCTTTCTTTAATCACCGAATATGATTACTGTCCATTAGGACCTCCACCCAGCGAAGACAACGTAAGAACTATAATAAAATTTATACGATCAAAAACTGCACCATGAAAGGATGTTATTCCGATTGAATTCTTCAAATATGTGCAAAACAATGTATGTAATCCAAGCTATACATTCAGTAATTGAAGAAGTTTGGATAATCAATGGTCCTCCTGCTGAATGGCTTGAAACCATACAAGTTCCAATTCCGAAGGTAAAAAATCCACCAAGTATTAACGAATTCCGAAGAATCACTTTATGTAATGTAGGTTACAAAATACATTCAAAATTACTTCTCAATAGGGTTTCCAGTCCCAGGTATCGAGTACCCGGGTACCCGGGTATTTTTGTCATTATTCTACTACTCAAATACCCGGGTAATTGCTTCGGGTATTCGAGTACTATATACAAAAAAAATTAAATTTTAAAAAAATTTGCTATCGGGTCGAAGACTAGACAGACATTAATATGAGGAGATTCTTAACTGTCACCCTTCATTCCGCGACAAATAATCTTGTTTTGGGTTTAGTTAAAATAAATGGGAGTTGCACATCGGAAGAGACGTTGAAGTAGTAAACGAAAATTTCTACAACGTTGGAAATTTGCTGTTCGAAGAAATATCGGAACGTGATGCCTTTTCTCTAATTTCAAATATCCAACCAGCTTTAGAAAAAGAAGAAAGCAGCAGTTCAATACGATATTTTAAAAAAGTATGTAGTGCAATAAGAGGGAAAAAACCTTAAACTAATTTTGAACTGCAAAACCCGCTGGAAAACACTCATTTTACAGTTATCGATTTTTAAAATTAATTAACTGTATTAACTCAGCATTAAATAAATTGGGTTCGGAAAAATTTTCTGACGAGGATACTTACGTTTTAAAGGAAGTTTCTTTAGAAATTGGAACCTTTAATGGTTGCAGTTGAAGAACTTAGTAAAGAAAATATCAATTTTATAACTGCTGAGGGAACCATTTTATAAGTATTGAAAATACTAAAAGAACTGAATATGCCGCTTTCGTAGGATATAATTGAACATTTACTAATTGAAGTTTTACGAACGACGACAAAAAGACTTAATAACGTTATTATTATTCTTACATCATTATTATTATTACATCTTACGTCAAAAACAACAATAAAACTACTTGCTAAACAATTAATAAATAGACTAAATCCAGATCATATCCATAACAAAATATCGAAATCGGATAGCTCCAGCTCCTCTGATGACACGGACCGCGATTGTGAAAAAACAGCCTACAATGAGTTAGAGAAGTTCCTCTAATTTATTTACATCAACTAAATTCAACGGAATGCGAAGTGAAGTATTGGAAAATTTATTAGTACGACCTAGTACGAATTGATATTCTGACCTCTGACCATCGATGCGTCGCTTTCAATTTTAATTGTAAAGGGTAAAGAAGACTAAGGGATAATTTCTTAACGACACAAAGGAGATATTTAAGAAATGCATACAGAACGTCATGAAGGAAATTCTGTGAAGAAATTGAAAGAATGTCGGATATCACTAAATTGAATAAGAGTAAACGCTTTGCGTTGGTGTTTATTTTTATCAGGTGGAACTCCTTACACAAAGATCACTTTGCGCTTTAGATGGCTGCACAACATATAAGTCGGAATCTTAAAATGTACGCCGGAACCATATGAATGTAGCCGGAACCATGCCAGCCGGTACTGAACCAACTTAAATACAAGTAAATACGATGCATTTACATCATTGAATACACTGTGCTAGTTGAAAAATGTGACAAGCTGGGCACCCAGGGGTAAACATAATTTGAGTACGCTGAGTTCAATGGTGCTAGTCCCATTTCAAAGTTAGTCCCCATTTTTGAGATATCGCATTCGACATGTTTTGGCTCTGAGTCAAAATATACCCTCATTTCCACGTTGATAGCTCTTGAACCATTAAGATTTTCGTTATGCTTTCTTCAGCAAAGTTGTTGCGCAGGTCAAGATCAACAACTTTGCCGAAAATATCAAGATCGAAAAACCACATCTAATTTTTTTTTTGCTTTTCATTTCGACGAAAAACACTGTTTTTATCAATTTTTATAATTTTGTTGAATTTAAATCGAGTAGAATCGATCGAATAAACATCGCATCTACAAATATAGATACAATAGAAACTATTTAAAAGAAAGCTAAACCGATTCAGTTGATTTTATGGTGATTTTTCCTAAAAAAAAATCCTAAAAATTAACATTTTTCTTCTCTTTGACAAAACAATGGCGTGCCGTTGCGATAGTGGATAAAAATCCTGGATTTTTCCATCCCATCGTTTTAACCAAATACATCACGTAAATTATACAACAGACACGCCACTTTGCATACAAAAAGATTGAAAAAAATTGAAAAATAATCTGGGATATAAAAATCCGAGATGATTATCCTTCGTATGATTCTGTGATTGAATGGCGCAGTGACATTTAATGGTTGATATATTGATGCAGTTGTTTCTTAATTTACGTGTATAATTTACGTGATGTAATTGGTTAAACCGATGGGATGGAAAAATCCAGTGGTGACATGTTGTAACTATCACATTTTTCGTTTCGATAAAAAACATCACATCGAAAATAACGACAAATAGTATGTTATAACTTTTTCGATAGATAATAAATATTTACAGCTGGCAACACTTTTTCGGAATGTTTTCGAAATTAAAATGACATTTTGAATCCATTTGTTTACTTGTCAAAGAAATAATAGAAATTTAAGTGCTTTGCTTTTTTATATTTTAATAATTAACTGTAGCGGATTTTTTGAGGCTATAGCTTCATCTCGCGATGTTTTTGAAGATAAGGATGAGTTAAATTTGGAATATGTTGTTGAGAGGAGGTATCTTAGAGATAGATACGACATAATGGATATGGAAGACAAAAAGTGAGTCAATTAAATTGTTCATTTTGTTATAGTGTAATGGAATTTTATGTTTATTTTAGATTTATTGAATCGTTCAGAATTAATAAAGACATATTTAAATATTTAATTGATGAATTAAGGCCGCAATTCCCCAAGGCGAATGGATAACCAAAATCCCACTGAATACCAAATTAGCGGTAGTTTTAAATTTTTTGGCAACTGGATCATACCAGGGAACAGTCGGTGATATCATGCTTCACACGATGGATCAATCTGTTGTGTCACGAGCCATAACTGAAATTATTGAAATCTTAGAAAATTCAATATGCCGAAAATTTATAAAATTTCCGGACACCAGGGAAAAACGAATACAAACAAGTATTCTTTGAAAAGACGAGCCACCCTGGCATAATTGGATGCGTTGATTGTACGCACGTACTACTAATTGCACTACACAACGAGGAGCACATATTCATCAATCGGAAAGGGAACCATTCACTGAATGTACAATTGGTAAATTAATTATATTCGATTAACTAACCGTTATTTGTAATGTATGCTAATTATTTTTCTATATTTGCAATTACAATCTCAAAATATTATCGGTTTGTGCAACCTATCCTGGATCGGCACATGATTCTGCGATTTGGGCGCTATACATATTATAAATTCAATAAAAAAAATATTTCATATTTTTAATTCAATAAAAAAATTAAAATAGCATCACAATTTCATTTTTTGTTATGAGAAAAAATATAGTGATAAAATATCGAGAAAAATGATGGTCGAAAATGATGTAACATACCACGAACGATACTATCGAAATTTTCGATAGTATCGAAAATTCTGAAGTTACAACATGTTACCACAGGATTTTTATCCTCTATCGCAACGACACGCCATTGTTTTGTCAAAGAGAAGAAAAATGTTAATTTTTTAGGTATTTTTTTTTTTACGAAAAATCACCATAAAATCAATTGAATCGATTTAGCTTTCTTTTAAATAGTTTCTATTGTATCTATATTTGTAGATGCGATGTTTATTCGATCGATTCTACTCGATTTAAATTCAACAAAATTATAAAAATTGATAAAAACAGTGTTTTTCGTCGAAATGAAAAACAAAAAAAAAATTAGATGTGGTTTTTCGATCTTGATTTTTCGGCAAAGTTGTTGGTCTTGACCTGCGCAACAACTTTGCTGAAGAAAGCATAACGAAAATCTTAATGGTTCAAGAGCTATCAACGTAAAATGAGGGTATATTTTGACTCAGAGCCAAAACATGTCGAATGCGATATCTCAAAAATGGGGACTAACTTTGAAATGGGACTAGCACCATTGAATTCAGCGTACTCGAATTAGGTTTACCCCCCGGGTGCCCAACTTGTCACGAAAAAAAAACTTTGCAATTCAAGCACAGTGATACTATTTGATTTTTTAACCGGAACCATTTAAAACCAGCGAGATTCAGTGTTTTACCAGTTGGACACATTAAAAGGTTGCGCTATGAGCACAATGCGCTTTAGATGGTTATCTAACATATAAGCTTCTAACCTGAAGCATGACAGTGTCAGCTGAAACCACCAAAATGTCAGCTCTAACTAACCATACACAAGTAATAGAATGCATTGTGCATCATTGTGTACTTTCTCATTTTTCAGATGGAACCAATAATATGCCAGCCGGAACCATATGAAGCCACCCATAACCAGTACAATGAACTCAATGTACTTTAGATGCTTGCATATTGAGCACAAACCATCACAATGTGAACTGGAATCATTTGAAGTCAGCCGGAATCGTATGAAGCCAGTCGGAACTATTTCAAGCCAGCCGGAACCTTACGAAATTAGCCGGAATAATACAAATCCTGTCGGTACCAAAATAATTATGGTTCGTTAATTGATTTTTCAACCGGAACCAATATTATGCCAATATAAAATCAGCCAGATCGATGTCAACTGGATCCAGCAAAGAACAGCGGAACTTATGCACAATCTAACGGAGCTATGCTGAAGTTAGCTGAACCACTACAATCTAAGCCGGAACCACATGAGGCCAGCTGGAACTAAACCCACTATGGCACACATGAAACAATGCATTATGTGCTATCTGACTACTGTTTATTAGCCTAGAGTTCTATCAGTCAGAACGATTTGACGTTTGCACAATGAACACAGAATAATTAGATTGGTTTTGGAACATATGAGTTACCATCCGGTACCATAAGAACACCAGCTGAACCAACTACAATTTCAGCTAAAAACACCAGTCAGAATCATATAAATTGGTTGGAATCATCCGGAGAACGAATGTAATCCGTTTTGGTCACTCTGCAAGATTCGTCCATATCCGTCATTTTATATAATTGATTTTGACTGGGCCTTCCATTTTAAGTGAAAATACATAAGGATATCTTTGTTGTTTTAATTGACATCTGCTATTGTTCTATTGGACACCTGTTGCCTATATATGTATATTTTTAGTTTCGCATTATTTAAAATACTAGAAGGTACTTACAAAATTTACTACCAATATGATTTGAGAACGGATAAAGTCATTTTGTTGTTTGACATTCTAACAAAACAAATCGTTTTATGTTATCGTGAGCTATAATTTAAAGGGTGATCAAATAAGGCTATATATTTTTAATTTGAAATAAAAATAAAACAGGACATTGGTTCATGACATTTTTATTTAAAAATGATTTCATCTAAATATCCGCCTCTGGATTTTTTTATAAATTCGGTTCCGGAACACCAATTGTTGGCCCTTATTCGCATAAATCTGCACTTATTTCACAAATAACACGAGTATTGTTAGTTTCAAGATCATTTAGTGTTTGTGCATTAATGATTTAACAACCACAAAGAGGAGTTATATCGCATATCTTGGTGTCCCGTTCACATCTGAATTTTTGGAGATTAGACGGTCATATATAAATTTGTTTTTCGGTATTTGTTGTATGCATATTGAATTGTTAGTCTTATATTATGAGTAGTGTAATTCACCAAAACATTCAAAGTTTGAGAGCAAACTTCGACATTTTCAATGCTTATTTATCTAGTTTAAAAGTGCAACCACTATTAATATTTGTTTCGGAAATCTGGATTTACTCACACGAATCTTCATATTACAGACTGCCAAATTATAATTTCATTGGTTGCTGTAATGATGATTATAAATCTGGTGGTGTTGGTGTGTTTATCAATCAAAATTTAACTGTATCTTCTTTTCATTGTTACAACTGGACCACAGCTGATGTTTTAATTTTAAATGTTACCTTGGGGCGTCATGATTGGACCTTTATCTGCATTTATAGATTTTGTAATAAACCGGTAAACGCGTTTTGTGTCGATATTGAGGAGTTACTTCTATCAATTAATAATAATAACATAGTTATTCTGGGAGACATCGACATAAATTTACTTAATATCAATGAATGCTATAGTTATCTTACCATGTTAGCCTCCCACGGATTTCTAAGTCTTTTAAATGAAGCTACTAGACATTCATCTTGTCTTGATCATGTGTTCATCAAATCAACAAATTCGTTTATTTTTACTGTGGAAAACACACCGATTCATCTATCTGACCACAACTTAATAAAGCTAAACATTTTTGCATCTCAGATCCCTGTGCTTCAAAATAGTGTAGCTGCTAATTTTTCGAGAGTTGACTATAGCCGTCTGAATGCACGACTACAATCTGAAAGTTGGGCGACTGTTTATGGTGAGAATAACTGCAATATCGCTTTTGATAGGTTCTTATTTATTCTGAAATCGCACATTCGTGAATCTAAGGTCGAATCTTCTGCCCCTACATTAAAAAAACTGAAACCGTGGATGAATTCTTATCTCCTTTTGAAGGTTCATAAATTAAAAAAATTCTCTAGAAAATTACGCCATAATCCCTCTAATGCACGTTTGGAAAAATTTGTCAAGAAACTCTCCAAGGAAGTAAATGCTAGAATTAAACTTGTCAAAAATTCATTTTACAAGAAGAAATTTGAGTATGTTAAAAATAGTTCTAAACTCACATGGAAGGCTATTGATGAAGTTTTGGGAACAAATAAAGACAAAAACCGAATCACCAAAATCTACAAATATCAATCTGATGTTCTTATTTCAAATTATCAATCTATAAGTAATGAATTCAATACTTATTTCCTCAACGTTCCATCGGAGATAACAAATAATTTGAACAACACTAACTTTTCGCCTAATTCTCCAGGCTATAGCAGATATGTTTTAGGCTCGACCACTTCACCTAGTATGTCTTGTGTGTTTGCTTCGATTAGCGCCAGAGAGATTATAAAAGAGATTAGTAGTTTGAAAAATAAACACTCTTGTGGAATTGACGGAATCGACAACCTAATCTTAAAAAATTGCGTGTGGTATCTAGTAGATGTTTTAGCTTACCTCTTCAATTTCAGCCTAGAAAGTGGTGTATTTCCAGATGTTTTCAAATCAGCCCTTGTAATTCCAATTCATAAGAAAGGTGATGTGCTATTACTAAATAATTATCGACCTACGAGGGCAAATCAAAAAGTCTTGCAATATCATATGAAAAAAAAGAGTGAGAGAGACAGCAATATTTTTATTTTTCGACATAATCTCCTTTAAGGTTTATACATTTGTCACATCGATCAATTAACTTACCTAAACCCTCTAAAAAAAAAGATTTCTTTTGCTCCATAAAATATTCATTTACAACAGACTGTACTTCATAGTCACTGGAAAATTTCCGGCCCCTTAGTGTTTTTTTCAAATTGGGAAAGAGAAGTAGTCACTGGGTGCCAAGTCTAGACTGTACGGTGGATGCGGAATTTCCACGAAGCCGCAGTCCTTTAATGCAGCTTGAGCAATATTAGCCTTGCGCACTGGTGTATTGTCGTGAAGAAGCAAGATTTTTTTCCTAACTTTCCTTGGCCGTTTTTCCCGGATCGCTTTTTTCAATTTTCGCAAAACCTCTGCGTAATATATGCCTGTGATTGTGGTTTTCGGTGGCATATAATCGATTATCAAAATTCCTTCAGCATCCCAAAAAATTGTTGCCAAAACCTTACCAGCAGACGGTTGAGTTTTGAATTTCTTTGGTGGTGGTTCACTACGTTTAATCCATTGCATCGATTCTTGTTTGGATTCCAGATCCCAGTGATGAAGCCATGTTTCATCGCCTGTTATTATGTTACCCAAGAAATTTTCTGGATCTGCTTTGTACATATCTAAAATCGCCTTTGAAGTTTAAACACGCATTTTTTTTTGTTCAGCATTCAACAAACGGGGAACCCATCGCGCACTTACTTTCGACATGTGAAGGTGGTCATGTAATATAGTATATGTGGTACCGTATGAAAGAGAAAGTCTCCACGCTAACCGCGGAACAGAAATACGCCGGTCCTCCAATACAATAGAATCAGCCAAAATTACGTTTTCATGGCTAATAGCATCTGCTGGCCGACCCGAGCGGTTATCGTCTTATAATGACTCCCAACCACTTTTGAATAATTTTACCCACTTTGTTACTGTGGCATATGATGGTGCAGATTCGCCGTAAACTTTTGATATATAGTTGAATATATAAATTGCATTTCGTCCATCTTTATAGAAAAATTTAGTAACGGCGCGATATTCAATTTCATTCATTTTAAGAAAAATTCAAAACACATGTTACTAAATTGACAAAAACAAACGAACCGTAAAATTTACATCGAAATGTTCTTCTAGAAGTTTCATCGTGACAAAAAATGGTTTTGAAAAATATATTGTTGTCTCACTCACTCGTTTTTTTCATATGATATTGCAAGACTTTTTGATATACCCTCGTATTTCGTTGCTAAGTTCCTTCTCCAAACTATTTGAGAAAATAATAAAACATAGATTGCTCGGTTATCTGGAGAAAATCAATTTTTTTAGCCGTAGTCAATTTGGTTTCTTAGCAGGAAGATCCTCTGAAGAAGCACTACTACATCACCTCAGTTATGTTTACTCGGCTTTTAACAATTCGCAAAAATCCGCTTCGTTATTTTTAGACATTGCAAAAGCGTTTGACACGGTGGATCACGAGGTTCTTGCAAACAAATTATTAAATATAGGTATCAGAGGTAAAGTTTTTGACTGGTTTGTTAGTTATTCCAACAATCGTAGCCAAATTGTTAAAATAAATGATAAATTTAGTGAACCTGGTTACTTAAATTGCGGCGTTCCGCAGGGATCAGTATTAGGACCTATTCTATTCTTAATCTACATAAATTCTATATTCGACATCGATCTTCTGGGGCACACCACTGCATTTGCGGACGATTTAGCATTAAGTTATACTTCAGCAAACCCTTCGGAATTACAGAACCTAGTTTGCATAGACTTAGTGAATCTTGGTAATTGGTTTTACTACCATCGCCTGGCTCTTAGTAATAAATCCAGAGTAATGTTTTTTGGTCAGGCCGCATCTCCCAATTCTAAGGTTTTGTATCATGTTCCATTTTGCTCGGGACACTCATGTTCATCGCAGTGCTTTGAAATCTCCCTCGTAAATGAGTTTAAGTACTTAGGAGTTACCATCGATTCGCAGTTGAAATGGAATTCTCATCTCACCATTGTCAGAAAAAATGTTATTATTGCGGCTTATAAATTCTACCATCTGAAGCAATTATGCCCACCGTCAACACTGCGACTTCTATATCATGCACTAGTTGAATCTATTATTATGTATGGTATATCAAGCTGGGGTGGGATTTATTTTTCCAATATAGAGGACCTATACATTTCACAAAAACGGATTATCAAATTGATTTATTGTCGGCCTTTAACAACTCCAACAATTCCCTTATTTCGAGATTTGAAATTATTACCTTTAAGATATCTCTATGTTTATAAGGTATTAAAGATGTTTTTTGTTCGGAGTTCCAGTTTCCATAGTCGTATTCATCACACGTATACTTTAAGGAATCCGAACAACTTTGCCGGTTTACGTTGTAATAATGAAAGGTTCAGAAGGTCTTACTTTTATATGGGATTGTATTGGTTTCACAAATTACCAATAGAGTTGAAATTCATTCCGATTGGCCGCAAACACTATTTTGATAAAATGATTCGACATTGGCTGATTAATATAGACAACATTGAAACCTACTTCTAATTTTTCTTTTTTGTATTGTATTCACTAAATATGAGCTGGAATTTTAATTTTATTGTATGTATTATTTATTTATTCTTTTATGATAGTTTTTAATTTATTAATTTTTTATTTGTACACTTTTGACAACCTAAATTTCATGATTTTTTTCTTTCTTGCTCCCCCACAGGTTCTAAAAACCTATTAGGAGCTCTAACTTTATTAGAAATAGTTTATGATTTGTATTAATGTATGTAACCTGTTTTTTCTAAATAAAGAGAATAATAATAATAATAATAATAATAATATTTCACCATCTTGTTTAAACACATATCGTTCAAGTCGAAATCATCTATTTCATGGCATAAAAAATCAGTAATCATGTGTCTGTAGCGTTCTCCATTGACGCTAATCGTCCAATTACACCTCCAGACAGCATGTGAGTTTTTTCATTCCAAATGCGGAAATTTTCTTATTTAAGAAGCCACTTAACCAGAAATGAGCTTCATCTCTGAAGATAATTTTTCCATGAAATAATGGATCTGGCTCAAGTTGCTCGAAATGGTTATTTGGCTTAAGTTATAGGGCCAAATGTTGGAAATGCAAATCTTTATGAAGAATATTCCATGTGCTGCCATAGGAAAATCTAAGTTTTTGAGAAGGACGTCTAATTGATTGTTCTCGATACATTACGAGTAGTGAGCTCTGTACGCTGTGAAACTGTGTATCTTTCCATGGTGATTTGCCAACCAATACTGAACACAAATGCCAATTTTGTAGTGAATCTGAAAACAAAATGGCCGATATTATGTTTATAAAATATGTAATACTAATTTCTATAATCACCCGTTATTATGGCATTCTGTATATCCGAGATATCCTGTTCTCATATGTGTTTATCATTTTCAAATTATAATAATTACCGCAATATTTATTATTATTGCCATTTAATTCATTCTCATCAGATAATAAAGTTCTTTTAAAAATTTAAATTCAATGGCCCAATATTAAATTTATATACACGAATTATCGTTAACTTCCACAATAATATCTCCCCTAGGAAAACATAAATGTGTTTATGCTCTAAATTGATTTTAGATATATTTATTTTCCTTATTTAATAATAAAATGTACATATAACACAACAAAAATAAAGAAAAGCATTTGTCATGTTCTATTATCATTACCATAAAAAACATAAAAACAAATAACATTATGTATACAAAAAATAAATTAAATTTCATGAAAATTGAGCATAACACAAAAATATGTACGTAGCAGCTATATACAAAAGTGTTACATAGCAGCGCGCAATGAATTATATTTAATGATTATGGTCGGATCATTAGGAATGGTACATAAATTGCGGGGTTGTCTCATAAAAGGTCACATAGTTTATTTACCACCGCTTTCAACAGTAAATAAATATAAAATATATTGAAGTGCGAGTATACGAGATGCTTTACCATCCCCCCCATAAAATTTGAAACAAAAGATTAACCGTAAATAAGGACATTTGGAAAGATTGGGGTCATCAAGATTGTAAATTTTCGTATGAAATTCGACAAACAAGAGACAAATAAGTTTATTTATTAAAAAACTTTAAATTAAATTTGAATATATGTACGTTTGTTGTGTTGTCTGAATATGCAGCATTCCATATAGTCCTTAACCACCCATCACATACATATATTTGTATAACAATGACAACAACCACAACAGCATTCTTTCAAAGAAATACGAACCTGGACAATGGAAATAAACTTGAATCACTTTTGCTCTATTTTTGGTCCAAAATCATTGCATCAATTTTCTGCTTGTAATAAATTTCTCATAAATTACAGTGTGATGTGTGGAAAGGATGGAAATTGTTTTTTTTAGATAATCCCACAATGTTATCAAATTCCAAACAAAAGTACTTGTTATGTTTGTTTTTATGTATAATAAGACAAAACAGATAAAATGTCAAATCTTTTAATAGACATTAAGAGACCCAATATATTTTGAGATTTACAGAAATGGAAATATGTATGTGTACAAATTTATGTAATTTTCATTTTCTTAGAGACGAACAAATATGCTATAAGCCAGTCGCATGGATTTTATTCTCCAGCAAATGAAAAAATATTGTTAGGGATAAAAAGTTATTTTGTTTGAATTTTTTTTGTTAAGCCTTGTCTCGGCAAATACGAATGTATTGTTAAATATCATTATCGGACCTTTACCTTTTTTTTTGTAACTATTGCGAAAGGCTTTATTGTTGAATCTTTCTCTATACGAAACTAACAAGAAGTGTGAAATTCTTAAAAACTATATTTTATTTTAACTTAAGCCCTACCCTATGTTAATACTTAATATCAGTATGCATTATTGTTTTAAAATTATCATTAATTACTTAATTTTAGTGTGTTAGCTCAACATGCGTGTAATTATTAGATTATATTTCTTAGTTTATTAAATCTAGAGGATTTGCTCTGCGAAGCCGCCTGTATTGCGGTTGCCTTAATCCAGTTTCAGTTGGTATTTTAGACTGCATGTAAGTTTGTTGCTATAATACTCATCTTACAACATCCATACTCACCGTTTGTCATTATGATTACATCCAAAAATCCGGTCCTGAAAACATAAAATGTACATAACGTAAAATACCAATACAAACTTACCTTGCGGTACTTTATACACAAAATTATAATAAGTACGGAGTTCGATAATTGCAATTGACCAGTGAATACCGAAGAGAAAATAATAAAATAAATACAGTTATAAAATTAGAGTGGCTCAGTCGTTTTTTTATTTGCATACAAATTCCTTCAAGAAATCCTACTTGGGGGCTCAACGCTTGCATTCGGGCAAATTGAAGTTCTTAAAAATAAAATAAGAAACATAAGAGTGTTTAAAGAGTGATTTTTTTTTAAGAAGCTTCCGTTATAGCGGATAATATAGCGGTAACGAAAAGACGCGACAAGGTATTTGTGCTTGTGAATATAGTGCGAAGAACATTGAGTTACGAAAACCACATGGTTATTTTATTTGTTCATTTAACCATAGAAAATTGTAGTGAACATTTGACAATTCAAGAAAGAAAAGCTCTAAAATCATTACAGAAATTGTGGTGTGATTTTCTTTAGAAAACTTTAAGAAATTTAAAAAAAACGTGTAAGAGAGTTTGTGTTTTTTCTCGTTCGGTGTTTTTTGTTGAAATTGAAGGTCAAAGTTAATTGATCTTTGATAAACGGAGCATACATAAAAAAGTCGAAAACACGGTGTAGCAAGTGAATACAAAACAAAAAATAAATTCAGTGTATTTCTCGGTGAATCTTTTTAAAGTTAAATGGGGAAAAATAAAAGCCGTAAAAATAAAAACAAAACCGCTTTCCACGATTCTGCCAGCGAAATTGATGAAACCATTCATGACAATTCGCAACAGAATATTGAAGGTCGGGATATTGAAAATCGTAGAACTGTTCATGATAAAGATGAATCAAGGCGAAATACTTGTGATGAAATATTGTATGAATAAATGTTTACAAGTTTTTGTAAAAAATTAGATGAATTTAATTTTTCCAAACGTAGTTCACCAACAGCAACATCAAATACAGAAGAACAAATATCTATCAGAACAAATCATCGTGAAGATCAAGTAGCAAAAAATAACAACATACAGCAGGAAAAATTAACCAAGAAAGAGTTAGAGTTGAAAGAGCTGGAAATACAATTGTTAAAACGGGAAAATGAAATTCTGAAAGCATTTCAACAGCAGCCGACTCCTAATGTTATATCAACGCCTAACCAACCAACAAATCAGGTTACACCTGTACTATTTAAAGATGTTGAGGTTTCACTCAATAAATTTAATGGCGAGGATTATTATCCAGTACAAATTTGGCTGCAAGATGTTGATGATGCAGCCACACAATATAGATGGTCCGATCAGCAAAAAACAATCTATGCAAAAAGGTTACTGACAGGTTCGGCAAAATTAAGCCTAAAGTTCGCGAGAGATACCCACACATGGGATGGCTTTCGGGCCCATATGACCAAGGAGTTCAAAATCAAAATAAATAGTACACAAGTACACGATAAGATGAGAAAAAGAAAGAAACAACCTAACGAGAGCTTAAGAAAGTAGTTATTGTTTATGCAGCAATTAGCGAATCATGCAAAGATGGAAGATGAGGCTATTTTGGATCATGTCATTAATGGAATACCGGACTACAACAATAATAAAGTTATATTGTATGGCGCTAAAACGATGGATGAATTTACGGAAAAATTAGCCGTTTATGAGAAAATTGCTTCACAAAATAAACCGAAGCATACGGCATCTACACTTACAGCACCGAATCACAAATCGTTTAAAGTGAAAGAAATAGAAAGATGTTTTGAATGCGGAGACAGGGGACATAAAAGCAACCATTGTCCTAATCGTGGAAAGGCACCGAAATGCTACCAATGCAATGAGTTTGGACATATTGCTACGAAATGTCCGCAACGTGAAAACAACACAAAGAATGCTGCTTGTACTTCATTAAATATGAACGAGGGGTATAAATATAAAAATGTAAAGCCGGTTACAATCCAGAATATCGTTGTATATGTACTATGGTGGATAGTGGCAGCGACATGAACTTAATGAGCGAATCAATGTTGAAACACTTAGGAGCACCAGACTTTGTCAATCAATCAACCAAATTTAATGGGTTTGGTTCAAAAGATATATCTACGATTGGGCGTTTTTACACAAAAGTGTTGATTGATGGTGATAATTATGAAACTGTATTTCATATTGTTGGTGATGGAATGTTACCAGTCGATATCATATTGGGACAGGAACTAATGAAGCAAACAATTACCATACTTACTCCAAATAATATTATAATGAAAAAATTCGTTCCAGATAATTGTGTGTTCATGATTGAGCAAGCTGAACAATTTATAGATTTAAGTCACATTACCAACAAAGAGCTGAAAAATAATATTACAACGAAGATTGTAAATTATCGACCAGAGAGGAATGACAATCCGACATCAGAAGTTGAAATGAATTTAATTATGACGGACGAAAAACCCGTTATCCAAAGGCCTAGAATACTATCCCCACTGGAAGCAACAGTTGTAAAAAACCAAATTGAAGAATGGTTACGGGATGGTATCATTCGAGTTAGTAAGTCTAATTACGCCAGTCTAATAGTATTAGCCAACAAAAAAGATGGATCCAAGAGACTATGTAGAGACTACCGAAAACTAAATGAGAAGATTATCAAGGACAGATATCCAATACCATTAATGGAAGAACAGATAGACAAACTACAAGATGCAACAATTTTTACTACTCTAGATCTCAGAAATGGGTTTTTACATGTCCCGGTTGCAGCTGATTCAATCAAATATACTGCGTTCGTCACACCGGAAGGGCATTACGAGTTTTTAAAGTGTCCATTTGGAATTTGTAATTCTCCTGCTGTATTTCAACGCTTCATAAACGAAATCTTTAGATCATTATCAATGAAAAGGGTAGTCTGTATTTACATGGATGATCTGATTATACAAGCCAAAGATGAACAAGAGGGAATGCATAAACTCGCGATGGTACTCGAAGTAGCAGCAACAAATTGTTTAGATATTAAATTGAGCAAGTGTCAATTTTTTTTTTTTTTTTTTTCGTTTATTTAATTAACTTTATTTACAATAAATAATATTACAATAAAATTATAATGTCAATTCCCCAATGGATTTACTGTCCTTTAAAGGGAAATTAACATTATAATAAACATATTTCTCATACATGTGTCAGATACGAGTACATATATGCATTTCCAAGTTATACAATTTACAAAATGTAATTATTATTAATTAAATATTCTTTTAAAGAGAAGAATCGAATATTTAGGATACGAAATTGAAAATGGGTTCATCAATCCAGGAGAAACAAAGATTCAAGCCATTAGGAAGTTCGCCGTCCCACAAACGGAGAAACAATTACAAGGATTTTTAGGACTGACCAGCTATTTCAGAAAATTTATCCTGAATTATGCGATGTTAGCTAAACCGTTAACAGACTTACTTCGAAAATAAAATAAAATCAAGTTTGGGAAGGCAGAATTAGAGGCATTCACGTGTTTAAAAACCAAGTTATTCAGTAAGCCAGTTTTAAAATTATATTCGATGACCGCTGAAACCGAACTTCACACAGATGCATGCAAGATTGGCTTAGGAGCAATTCTTTTACAAAGATGTGATGTAGACCGTCAACTCCATCCAGTTTTTTACTACAGTAAAAAGACAACCAAACATGAAGAAAATTATACTAGTTACGAACTGGAGGTTCTTGCTATCATAAGCGCCCTGAAAAAATTTAGAGTATACCTGTTAGGTCTCAAGTTCATAATAGCAACCGACTGCGCAGCCTTTAAAGCGACAATGCAAAAAAGAGATTTAAATTCAAGGATCGCCGGATGGGCGTTACAGCTCCAGGAGTTTAATTTTATACTGGAACATAGAGCGTTATCACGTATGCGTCATGTATATGCATTAAGTCGTAACCCTTCTGTACTTATAATAGAGCAGAATGTTATTTCACGCATTAAAGCAGCACAAAAGAGTGACGAAACACTGAAACATATATTCAGTTTGCTGGAGTTAAAACAAGGTGCTATGATGATTATTTGTGTATTAATGGTGTTCTATTTAAGTCTGTTCAAGATGCGAATGTGTTAGTGGTTCCAAAAGCAATGCAGATGAATGTCGTCAAGATGTGTCACGAGCAAGGTCACTTTTCACAGAAAAAGACACAAGAATTAGTCAGCCGCCAATTTTTCATACCCAAAATTAAGGAGAAGATTCAGTCTTGTATAAAAAATTGCATACCTTGCATACTAGCGGAAAGGAAAGAGGGGAGAGAAGATGGGTTTCCGCATTGTCTACCAAAAGGTGATCGTCCTCTGCTCACATATCACGTCGATCACTTAGGACATCTTGTAGCAACGAGGAAGCAATATAAAAATATATTGTGCGTCATCGAATCATTCACCAAGTTTGTTTGGCTATACTCAACAAAGACAGTGGGTGCAAAGGAAGCTATACAAAAATTACAGTTGCAGAAGTCCGTTTTTGGTAATCCAAAAACGATTATTTCGGATAAGGGTTCAGCTTTTACAGCAGAAGAGTTTCGAAAGTACTGCGAAGAAGAAGATATATGACTTTTTACGACAACTACTGGCGTAGCAAGAGGAAACGGTCAGGTCGAACGACTAAATCGTATTATAATACCAGCACTTACTAAACTTTCTTTAGAAAAGCCAGAAAAATGGTTTAAGCAAGTCGGACTATTGCAGCGATATCTAAACAATTCGTATCAAAGAGGGATTTCTATGACGCCATTCGAACTGCTGTTTGGGGCAAAAATGAGATGTCCAGAAGAGAGCAAAGTAACGGAGGTAGTTGAGGAAGAAATGGCAATCCAATATGAGGAAGACCGCTTTCAGATGAGGCAAGAAGCCAAACAGGCAATATGTAAAATTCAAGAAGAAAACAAAAAGCAATACAACAAGCATCGAAAAAGAGCGATAGAGTATAAGATAGGCGATTTGGTTGCTATCAAAAGAACACAATTTTCACCAGGAAACAAAATTAAACAAAAATTTTGGGGTCCATATACTATTGTCAGCGTGAAAGGAAGAGACCGATATGATGTCATGAAAACTGGAGATTCTGAGGGTCCAAAACGTACATCTACAAGCGCCGATTATATGAAACCTTTTTATCACGTTCTTAACAGCGATGACGAGAGTGAAGACGACATTGAAGACGGAGAAAGCAGAAATAATATCATTGATCTTGAAAAGGAGGGTGCTGTAACAGAGTACATCAACCAAGAAAATGTATCCGGGCCGGATTCATATGCAGGAGGGCCGAGTGGGTTGCTATAATACTCATCTTACAACATCCATACTCACCGTTTGTCATTATTATTACATCCGAAAATCCGGTAATGAAAACATAAAATGTACATAACGTAAAATATCAATACAAACTTACCTTGCGGTACTTTATACACAAAATTATAATAAGTACAGAGTTCGATAATTGCAATTGACCAGTGAATACCGAAGAGAAAATAATAAAATAAATACAGTTATAAAATTAGAGTGGCTCAGTCGTTTTTTTATTTGCATACAAATTCCTTCAAGAAATCCTACTTGTATTTAAACACATAAAATAGAAGCGTACATAAATTTCTACATTAAAATCGATAAATGTGCATTAGCACATTTTTGTGCTACATATAGCACTTATAAATAACACAAAATACTATTCTTATAATACGTGCAATAAAGAATGCGCTCATTGCATTTTTAGGTATAAAAAATTTGTATATAAGTCGATATTCAATTAATAAAAAAGCTAGTACTCAAAAACCTTATTCACATTCTTTTGCTCAGTTTATTCCGGTATTAGCCCCACCAGTGGTCCTCTCTCTCTCTCTCTGGCACTATACATCCCATCAAGGGATTTGGCCGCCTCAAATGAGGTTTCATAATCATATTTTCATTTCGGATAATGAGTGATTAATTCATTGATCCTGACCAGCCGTGAAATTTTTCCTTGTCACCACCGGGAATCGAACCCGGGACCTCCGGTCGCTGGAGCGAGCATGCTAACCACTTTGCCACCAATGGTCCGCTCGGAATAAAAAAGCAAGAATATTCTAGTTCAAGCAGAGGCTGAACTAACATGGTCCTTCGAGCATAAAAAATTAAAAGTTAGAACAAACCATACAAAGAAAAATGTGAACGAAAGTGCGTGCTTAAAAAACAGCCGCGTGCATATGAACACGTAATCGAAATCATAAAAACAGATTTAAAGTGATCACAGTGAGTTAGTGTTAAAGTGTCAAAAAGAGTTCGATTAGAATGGAACAATTCCAAAACCAAGCAGAATCTGCAGAACAGATAGAGAGACTCTGGGTAAATTATAAAAAAGATAGTTCGAAAAAGAAAATCATAACAAATTTGGAAAAAATTGCACAAATAAAAGAACTGTACAACAAATTTGTTAGAACAGATGAAAACTTAAAGTCAAATATATCAAAATTACAAGACAATCATCCGTATTGAAAAGAGAGAAAATGTTGCCGGAAATTATATGCAATAAATCAATGAATTTCGTGGAATCAATCCTCATCCGGAGAACGACAACCTGAGGTTACTGAAGAAGATGAAATCCTAGACCTGCAAATATTAAGAATCCAAAGAATGAATAGCGAGATATTAAGTGCTGAAGAATTGCTAGAAGAACATTCACCAAAGGCCACACTGGAAACCATACGAGAAGTTGCGTAATGTAATGGATAAAATCACAAACCTTCAGGACGAGATTTGCGTAAAATCTATTTAAAATGAGGCAATTGGGAAATTACTTCACCTTCGATTATTACGTAAAGACAAGGAAAGCATATAAAGATGTAACACATAGAATACAGGAAGTTTTAGCAGACATGAAAGATGAAGCTAAAATTAACACATCATTTCATCAAGAACAAATGATGCATTGCAATATGAGACTACCGAAATTAGAGTTACCAAAGTTCTATGGTGACTATTCGAAATTGTCAAATTTCCGAGATTTGTATTGCCAAATTGTTCACGAAAATAACCAAAAACCGAACGCAGTTAATGACATTCCAGCATGGGCGGATCCAGCATTTTAGTTTGGGGGTAGGGGGGGGGGGTTATTTGTAAGGTAAATAATGCATGGGTAATTATTATATACATACTTATGTAAAATGGGGGGTAATTACCCCCTCTACCCATCCTCCCCCCCTCCCCCCATGTATCCGCGCTTGAATTCCAGCCATACTAGTCTTAACGAGTATGCCGTAAATATTGTTGAATATTGAATGACAACTATTTGTTATAATGACAGCTATTTATTGTTTGTTGGTTTTTTAGGTAGCTCGATATAATTTTATTTTTTTTAAGTTTGAACGCAAATTTGTTTCGCTCCAATAATATTTATTAAGTGGCAGTTCATATTTAACGAAGATTCGTTAAATTTTTTAATTTAAATTAATTTTTCCATGGGCGAAAGCACAGAAACGGCATTTAACGCAAACATAATTTTTTTAAAGTTACGTTTATAATTTTTGTATGGTTACCCCTTGAGACCAATTATTATTAATACATCAGAGAGGCTGTCCATGTTGTATTTGCCCAAGTGATCATGTCTTCTGCCAGCTAGCGCAGGGCATGAGCATAGGAAGTGAACAAGAGTCTGCCCCTCCTCCTCGTTCTTGCAGCTTCACAATTTATTTACATCGATACCCTACCTACTCGCATGATCCCCGAAGAGGCAGTGTCCGGTAAGTACCCTTATAATTCTACCTATATCACGCTTCCTTAGTGTGATTAAGATGTTGGAGCGATTCAAATTCAGCTCAGGCCATAATTGTTTCGCTACCCTGCCAGTTGGACTGGTTAGTCACCTAGCATTTGCCAAGAATGAATTGAATTTGATTCAGCTTACATCTTGGAAAACATATTCACGTGCCATGCAGAACATTTAGTGTATATGCAGATATGGCTTGGACTAGGAGGTTGGACAGCTGTATCTGCAAACGTAGAAATTTATCCGACAATTGTCTTCCTATTATCAAGCGCGATTGAAAATATCAACAAAGACTTAAGACATCGTTATAAATTTACTTTTATTATAATTAATATTGATTGCTGACTACTAGTAATCTTCTTCGATGTTTCCTCGTTGATCGCCAAAATGTAAGAGAGTGAAAATTAAATAAAAATTGATTAATTTGTCAAAACACGAAATATAAAGCAAAATTACTAAAGTGCAGCGAATTCAAAATTTTGCGCAATTGTTGATTTAGTACTAATTTACATAAATCGCGCTCATTCTCAACATTTTTGTTTTGATTGACATTGCGACAAGAAATGTCAGAAAGTTTACGTAATGTTTTAAATGGATATAAAACAAAGATAAGTATTAAAATTAATTGATAAATAATAATAATTACAAAATTACATAATTCTAATTCTAATTTTAGGTTAAGAAATGATGTTAAGCAGCCAGAGATCCAGTTAGAATGGTAAGTATTTGTTGTTAATCCAATATGATTTCTTTATTTTAGGTATATGATGAAACTGGACTGTCAGCTGATCCGTGAATAATGATAACTGGAATATCAGCTGATTTATATTGTTTACTATTTTCGATGGCCATCCACAGTTATTGAATGATCGATAGTGATATTAATAAAGTTAAAGTTATTAATAAAGTTAAAAAGTAGTTCTCAACAAATGGTGTTTTATTTGGTTCAACATTTAGAAACCATGAATTTTTAGCACTTGAACACCATTCTTCTAACTATGGAGAAAACAACCCCATTAATAGGATGTCTAAATCTTTTAACTTAATCGACGACATATTTGACTTCAATTTATCTAAGGACAACTTTAAAATATCCTTAAAGAGTATTTTTTAAATTTTTAATTGTTTAAACCAAAATTTGGTTTATATTTTTTTTTCTGTTTTAAAGTTTTTTGTTGTTTTAATATAATTTCTGTTCAAACTATAAATGTAAATAATGTGAAATCATACATGTATATTACAAAATAGATTTCTTTAAATAAATAAATAAATAATCAAAAAACAATATCACTGTTCAAATTTCGGAAAACCAACAATTTAAACACTTTAATCGTTGTAAATGTTATTTACTTTTCAAAATATTTGCAAAAAACGAAAAAGCTCCAATGGAAGATGCCACTTCCGGTAGACCGATGTCAGTCACAAATCAAAGAAGTCTCCACATTTATTAAAAAAGCTTAAGTATGAAGTTTCATTCCGACCAGACCAATCAATCCGCCCGGACTGTACAGTGAACCGAATTTTTGCTGAAAATCAATTTTTGTCAAAAATCGTCATTTCCGCTAAAATTTGGTATCGGCCGATCCGATATTGTTGCAAAATTAATTTAGAATTGTATAGTTCTTAATCGTTTTTCTTAAAAATCATATCTTTGGTAATTCAACAACACCACTTAACGAAGAACCAAGATCAGAATCAGGTTTGGAAATAATACAAAACGTTCGCGGCGTTATCCAGTCATAATTAGCTGTGATGAAGATGAATTTTATTAAATATGCATCAGGATTTCGTTTTGATTTTTTTTTTTAATTTTCTTAAACTTGAATTTGGTTTTTCCTTTTCTGAGAACGTCTGTATTATTGCGTTGTGAAAGGGTTGACTGTTTACAAAATTAAAAATATTTAAGTTAACATAAACATTTAACTCGAATCGAGAGAAAGAGAGAAATTTATTTGAAGAGAAATTTAAGCGCTCCATTCCGCCATTCCACATTTTGATTCTGTCGTCGTGATTCTTTCTTCGTTTCCTTACCCTTCACCGACAAACTAACAACAGTTTGTAGGTGAAGGGGAAGGGAACGGGAAAAGAATTAAAGTGTAGAATGGCGGATTTACATATGATGTTTGTTGGCTGATTGAGCGCTACATGGTAATACTGGGATAAATTAAACAAAAGAAACATAAAATGAAGTCGGTCGATTTCAATAGTAGGGGCCTAGAGTATATTTTGTTCATAAGTGCGTCACAATTATTCGAAAAAGTACTGCTCTACAATCTTTGATATTATGATAGATAAATTTTCAATCAAAATATAAGTTAAATTATTGACGCAGTAAATTGCGTTTATGACACCAAACATCCGGATGAAAAAGCACACGGCGGCACTATAGTCTTAATAAAAAGGAGATTAAAGCGCTACGAGCTCCAGAAATATGCTAAAGATCACATCCAAGCTATAACTATCTGTTTGAAAGAATGGCGTGGGAAATTTTTAATATTGGCTTGTCTACTGTCAACCGAAACACGCAATTAAAAAACGAGGTTGACGTCACCCAAGGCAGGCAACTCTACGAAGCTTATTTATTATCGGGACATCCCATATTGGCCCACAGATAGAAAGAAAATTCCTGATTTAATAGATTTCTGTGTATACACATCTATAATACGAGGAATAGCACGCACCAATGCTCAATTCGTTGACTGTTATGGTTTATCATCTATAATCACTCACCAATAATAGTAACATTAAGTACCCAAGCATTAAAAACTGAACCACACAAACGTTTAACAATTAAACTAACGAAATGGGTTCTCTTTAGAAACCTAGTAGAATTAAATTGTCATCTTGATGTCCCACTTCGCACACCAGAAGACATTGTTGCCGCGATAGAAAACTTAAGACAAATAATGGAAATGTGCAAAAAAAGCTACTTCAACGAACAAAAATTCAGAAAAATATAATTAACTTTCAAGTAACATTCAAAAGTTATTGACAGAGAAGCGGGCAATTCGGCGACTATGGCAGCTTCACCAATCTCCGTTCAATTAATGGAAATTAAATAGAGCTATTAAAGCTCTGAGAGAAGCAACACGGGAAGAACAAAAACATGTTTTTAAATACGAGATTTTAAAAGTTAGTGTCGTCAAAATTTTTTAATTTTTTTAATTTTATAATTTATTTATGGTTGGCCCTTAAGTGTGCGATAGTAACCACTGAAACCTAACCCAAACTAACCTTCGTCATTTGGTCACTTACGCTTAATAACAATTATAAATAAATTTAAATTTGTAGAAGAAAGTGTTACCAAGTAGGACCAAATTAAAATAAATTATAACATTTTCATCAAATTTCCGTTAAGGGTTGGTCAGTATATTTTCTCTTTTTTCATCAATTAAGCGTGTGTAAATTTTCATAACGGAAAACGAAATTTTTTGATGAATTTTTACACCATAAGAGCGAGAATTAATTTTGCATCTGTGGCATTTATATTGGGAGGTGCTGAATCGAATTGTGGCAGGGATTATTAAATGCCCTAGTGAACAATCCAAATTCTTTAGATGATGGGGACGATAAAACCCGAAGACTTGAAAATATTGTATGCCTCAACCATCTCTAATGTTTAAATTTGAATATCCTTATTTCATAAATATCATTAATTCCTATCCCTTGATTGGCAAATCTAAACTGAATTAATGTCCAGCCCAAGTGACCAATCCACGCGGAATAGATGCTCTGTCTGTTGGCGTGATTTCTCTCACCATCTTAAGTTGGACTTCGACGGTGACGTTTTTAAGCGAGAACTATAGTCGCATGAAAGTGTACTCACGTCGAAAACTTCGTGCGGGTGTACCAAGTGCCCTATTCAATGTAAAATAGCATTTTGGCTTCGATTTTTGGTACCAAGTGTAGAACAAACGCACAGGTTTTCTAGAGGCGTATACAATTTTATGGGCCATAAATATACGTGTATTACATGAAACCAAGAACTATTAAACCAAACCAAAAACATTAAAATTTAATTTAATACTAAAATAATTTTATGGTTTTGTGACGTCGTAATATTTTGTAATATGAACACACAAACCAAATTATATTCAAACGAATTGAGATTAAGCGAAATAGTTTTTCGTTTTATAGAATTTTTATATTATTTTGGGTCCCACTGGTTCAACCATAATGCATGTCTGTGAAGTTAGCCCAGGATTTCATCCCAGAAAAATAAAAAATGACATCAGGCAACACTAAAACTGCATTATCATCCCAGCCCAGGATTTGTTTATAATTTCTGTTAAATATTATTAAAAATGTAGTGCATCGCAACAAAAATAATATAATGTGAATACTTATCCCAGAACACAGAAAAATTACAGAATATTGTACATTAAAATAATAATAAAAAATTTTAATATACGTGTTTAACTTTATAATATTCGTACTGTTATAACGCCAATCTCAACATATGGATCGACTTGTGATTTAAACTGTGAACAGTGGTCATCATTACGAGTCGATACGGCTTGCTTCAGTTCCCGGAACTCGTGGTTCCTGGGAACCATAAATTAAATTCCGTCATCCTTGGGCCATACAGATAAGAGCTTATTGCGCCAATCTCAACATGCAAATCAACTCAGGATTTTTAGGGTGGGCAACAGTCATTATGACAAGCCGATATGAACTAATTCGATTTCCGGAACTCGTGGTTCCTGGGAACCATTAATAAAAAACTGGTTCTCATATACTGGGCCATACATATATGGGCCTATTGCGCCAATCTCAACATACGGATCGACTTGGGATTTTTATTATGAATAGTGGTCATCATTACGAGTCGATACGGCTTGCTTCAGTTTCCGGAACTCGTGGTTTCTGGGAACCATAAATTAAATTCTGTCATCCTTGGGCCATACAGATAAGAGCCTATTGCGCCAATCTCAACATGCAAATCAACTCAGAATTTTTAGGATAGGCAACAGTCATTATGACAAGCCGATATGAACTGATTCGATTTCCGGAACTCGTGGTTCCTGGGAACCATTAATAAAAAACTGGTTCTCATATACTGGGCCATACACATATGGGCCTATTGCGCCAATCTCAACATACGGACCGACTTGGGATTTTTATTATGAATAGTGGTCATCATTACAAGTCGATACGGTTTGCTTCAATTTCCGGAACTCGTGGTTCCTGGGAACCATAAATTAAATTCTGTTATCCTTGGGCCATACAGATAAGAGCCTATTGCGCCAATCTCAACATGCAAATCAACTCAGGATTTTTAGGGTAGGCAACAGTCATTATGACAAGCCGATATGAACTGATTCGATTTCCGGAACTCATGGTTCCTGGGAACCATTAATAAAAAACTGGTTCTCATATACTGGGCCATACACATATGGGCCTATTGCGCCAATCTCAACATACGGATAGACTTGGGATTTTTATTATGAATAGTGGTCATCATTACGAGTCGATACGGCTTGCTTCAGTTACCGGAACTCGTGGTTCCTGGGAACCATAAATTAAATTCTGTCATCCTTGGGTCATACAGATAAGAGCCTATTGCGCCAATCTCAACATGCAAATCAACTCAGAATTTTTAGGGTAGGCAACAATCATTATGACAAGCCGATATGATTTGATTCGATTTCCGGAACTCATGGTTCCTGGGAACCATTAATAAAAAACTGGTTCTCATATACTGGGCCATACACATATGGGCCTATTGCGCCAATCTCAACATACGGATCGACTTGGGATTTTAAATATAAATAGTAGTCATCATTACGAGTCGATACGGCTTGCTTCAGTTTCCGGAACTCGTGGTTCCTGGGAACCATAAATTAAATTCTGTCATCCTTGGGCCATACAGATAAGAGCCTATTGCGCCAATCTCAACATGCAAATCAACTCAGAATTTTTAGGGTAGGCAACAGTCATTATGACAAGCCGATATGAACTGATTCGATTTCCGGAACTCGTGGTTCCTGGGAACCATTAATAAAAAACTGGTTCTCATATACTGGGCCATACACATATGGGCCTATTGCGCCAATCTCAACATACGGATCGACTTGGGATTTTTATTATGAATAGTGGTCATCATTACGCGTCGATACGGCTTGCTTCAGTTTCCGGAACTCGTGGTTCCTGGGAACCATAAATTAAATTCTGTCATCCTTGGGCCATACAGATAAGAGCCTATTGCGCCAATCTCAACATGCAAATCAACTCAGAATTTTTAGGGTAGGCAACAGTCATTATGACAAGCCGATATGAACTGATTCGATTTCCGGAACTCGTGGTTCCTGGGAACCATTAATAAAAAACTGGTTCTCATATACTGGGCCATACACATATGGGCCTATTGCGCCAATCTCAACATACGGATCGACTTGGGATTTTTATTATGAATAGTGGTCATCATTACGAGTCGATACGGCTTGCTTCAGTTTCCGGAACTCGTGGTTCCTGGGAACCATAAATTAAATTCCGTCATCCTTGGGCCATACAGATAAGAGCTTATTGCGCCAATCTCAACATGCAAATCAACTCAGGATTTTTAGAGTAGGCAACAGTCATTATGACAAGCCGATATGAACTGATTCGATTTCCGGAACTCGTGGTTCCTGGGAACCATTAATAAAAAACTGGTTCTCATATACTGGGCCATACACATATGGGCCTATTGCGCCAATCTCAACATACGGATCGACTTGGGATTTTTATTATGAATAGTGGTCATCATTACGAGTCGATACGGCTTGCTTCAGTTTCCGGAACTCGTGGTTCCTGGGAACCATAAATTAAATTCTGTTATCCTTGGGCCATACAGATAAGAGCCTATTGCGCCAATCTCAACATGCAAATCAACTCAGGATTTTTAGGGTAGGCAACAGTCATTATGACAAGCCGATATGAACTGATTCGATTTCCGGAACTCGTGGTTCCTGGGAACCATTAATAAAAAACTGGTTCTCATATACTGGGCCATACACATATGGGCCTATTGCGCCAATCTCAGCATACGGATCGACTTGGGATTTTTATTATGAATAGTGGTCATCATTACGAGTCGATACAGCTTGCTTCAGTTTCCGGAACTCGTGGTTCCTGGGAACCATAAATTAAATTCTGTCATCCTTGGGCCATACAGATAAGAGCCTATTGCGCCAATCTCAACATGCAAATCAACTCAGAATTTTTAGGGTAGGCAACAGTCATTATGACAAGCCGATATGAACTGATTCGATTTCCGGAACTCGTGGTTCCTGGGAACCATTAATAAAAAACTGGTTCTCATATACTGGGCCATAAACATATGGGCCTATTGCGCCAATCTCAACATACGGATCGACTTGCGATTTTTATTATGAATAGTGGTCATCATTACGAGTCGATACGGCTTGCTTCAGTTTCCGGAACTCGTGGTTCCTGGGAACCATTAATAAAAAACTGGTTCTCATATACTGGGCCATAAACATATGGGCCTATTGCGCCAATCTAAACATACGGATCGACTTGGGATTTTTATTATGAATAGTGGTCATCATTACGCGTCGATACGGCTTGCTTCAGTTTCCGGAACTCGTGGTTCCTGGGAACCATAAATTAAATTCTGTCATCCTTGGGCCATACAGATAAGAGCCTATTGCGCCAATCTCAACATGCAAATCAACTCAGAATTTTTAGGGTAGGCAACAGTCATTATGACAAGCCGATATGAACTGATTCGATTTCCGGAACTCGTGGTTCCTGGGAACCATTAATAAAAAACTGGTTCTCAAATACTGGGCCATACACATGTGGGCCTATTGCGCCAATCTCAACATACGGATCGACTTGGGATTTTTATTTTGAATAGTGGTCATCATTACGAGTCGATACGGCTTACTTCAATTTCCAGAACTCGTGGTTCCTGGGAACCATTAATAAAAAACTGGTTCTCATATACTGGGCCATACACATATGGGCCTATTGCGCCAATCTCAACATACGGATCGACTTGGGATTTTTATTATGAATAGTGGTCATCATTACGAGTCGATACGGCTTGCTTCAGTTTCCGGAACTCGTGGTTCCTGGGAACCATAAATTAAATTCCGTCATCCTTGGGCCATACAGATAAGAGCTTATTGCGCCAATCTCAACATGCAAATCAACTCAGGATTTTTAGAGTAGGCAACAGTCATTATGACAAGCCGATATGAACTGATTCGATTTCCGGAACTCGTGGTTCCTGGGAACCATTAATAAAAAACTGGTTCTCATATACTGGGCCATACACATATGGGCCTATTGCGCCAATCTCAACATACGGATCGACTTGGGATTTTTTTTATGAATAGTGGTCATCATTACGAGTCCATACGGCTTGCTTCAGTTTCCGGAACTCGTGGTTCCTGGGAACGATAAATTAATTTCTGTTATCCTTGGGCCATACAGATAAGAGCCTATTGCGCCAATCTCAACATGCAAATCAACTTAGGAATTTTAGGGTAGGCAACAGTCATTATGACAAGCCGATGTGAACTGATTCGATTTCCGGAACTCGTGGTTCCTGGGAACCATTAAAAAAAACTGGTTCTCATATACTGGGCCATACACATATGGGCCTATTGCGCCAATCTCAACATACGGATCGATTTGGGATTTTTATTATGAATAGTGGTCATCATTACGAGTCGATACGGCTTGCTTTAGTTTCCGGAACTCATGGTTCCTGGGAACCATAAATTAAATTCTGTCATCCTTGGGCCATACAGATAAGAGCCTATTGCGCCAATCTCAACATGCAAATCAACTCAGAATTTTTAGGGTAGGCAACAGTCATTATGACAAGCCGATATGAACTGATTCGATTTCCGGAACTCGTGGTTCCTGGGAACCATTAATAAAAAACTGGTTCTCATATACTGGGCCATACACATATGGGCCTATTGCGCCAATCTCAACATACGGATCGACTTGGGATTTTTATTATGAATAGTGGTCATCATTACGAGTCGATACGGCTTAACTCAGGATTTTTAGGGTAGGCAACAGTCATTATGACAAGCCGATATGAACTGATTCGATTTCCGGAACTCGTGGTTCCTGGGAACCATTAATAAAAAACTGGTTCTCATATACTGGGCCATACACATATGGGCCTATTGCGCCAATCTCAACATACGGATCGACTTGGGATTTTTTTTATGAATAGTGGTCATCATTACGAGTCGATACGGCTTAACTCAGGATTTTTAGGGTAGGCAACAGTCATTATGACAAGCCGATATGAACTGATTCGATTTCCGGAACTCGTGGTTCCTGGGAACCATTAATAAAAAACTGGTTCTCATATACTGGGCCATACACATATGGGCCTATTGCGCCAATCTCAACATACGGATCGACTTGGGATTTTTATTATGAATAGTGGTCATCATTACGAGTCGATACGGCTTAACTCAGGATTTTTAGGGTAGGCAACAGTCATTATGACAAGCCGATATAAACTGATTCGATTTCCGGAACTCGTGGTTCCTGGGAACCATTAATAAAAAACTGGTTCTCATATACTGGGCCATACACATATGGGCCTATTGCGCCAATCTCAACATACGGATCGACTTGGGATTTTTATTATGAATAGTGGTCATCATTACGAGTCGATACGGCTTAACTCAGGATTTTTAGGGTAGGCAACAGTCATTATGACAAGCCGATATGAACTGATTCGATTTCCGGAACTCGTGGTTCCTGGGAACCATTAATAAAAAACTGGTTCTCATATACTGGGCCATACACATATGGGCCTATTGCGCCAATCTCAACATACGGATCGACTTGGGATTTTTATTATGAATAGTGGTCATCATTACGAGTCGATACGGCTTGCTTTAGTTTCCGGAACTCGTGGTTCCTGGGAACCATAAATTAAATTCTGTCATCCTTGGGCCATACACATAAGAGCCTATTGCGCCAATCTCAACATGCAAATCAACTCAGAATTTTTAGGGTAGGCAACAGTTTTTATGACAAGCCGATATGAACTGATTCGATTTCCGGAACTCGTGGTTCCTGGGAACCATTAATAAAAAACTGGTTCTCAAATACTGGGCAATACACATATGGACCTATTGCGCCAATCTCAACATACGGATCGACTTGGGATTTTTATTATGAATAGTGGTCATCATTACGAGTCCATACGGCTTGCTTCAATTTCCGGAACTCGTGGTTCCTGGGAACCATAAATTAAATTCTGTTATCCTTGGGCCATACAGATAAGAGCCTATTGCGCCAATCTCAACATGCAAATCAACTCAGGATTTTTAAGGTAGGCAACAGTCATTATGGCAAGCCGATATGAACTGATTCGATTTCCGGAACTCGTGGTTCCTGGGAACCATTAATAAAAAACTGGTTCTCATATACTGGGCCATACACATATGGGCCTATTGCGCCAATCTCAACATACGGATCGACTTGGGATTTTAACTGTGAATAGTGGTCATCATTACGAGTCGATACGGCTTACTTCAATTTCCGGAACTCGTGGTTCCTGGGAACCATTAATAAAAAACTGGTTCTCATATACTGGGCCATACACGCCTACTCTAAAAATCCTGAGTTGATTTGCATGTTGAGATTGGCGCAATAGGCTCTTATCTGTATGGCCCAAGGATGACAGAATTTAATTTATGGTTCCCAGGAACCACGAGTTCCGGAAACTAAAGCAAGCCGTATCGACTCGTAATGATGACCACTATTCATAAAAAAAATCCCAAGTCGATCCGTATGTTGAGATTGGCGCAATAGGCCCATATGTGTATGGCCCAGTATATGAGAACCAGTTTTTTATTAATGGTTCCCAGGAACCACGAGTTCCGGAAATCGAATCAGTTCATATCGGCTTGTCATAATTACTGTTGCCTACCCTAAAAATCCTGAGTTGATTTGCATGTTGAGATTGGCGCAATAGGCTCTTATCTGTATGGCCCAAGGATGACAGAATTTAATTTATGGTTCCCAGGAACCACGAGTTCCGGAAACTGAAGCAAGCTGTATCGACTCGTAATGATGACCACTATTCATAATAAAAGTCCCAAGTCGATCCGTATGTTGAGATTGGCGCAATAGGCCCATATGTGTATGGCCCAGTATATGAGAACCAGTTTTTTATTAATGGTTCCCAGGAACCACGAGTTCCGGAAATCGAATCAGTTCATATCGGTTTGTCATAATTACTGTTGCCTACCCTAAAAATCCTGAGCTGATTCACATGTTGGGATTGGCGCAATAGGCTCTTATCTGTATGGCCCAAGGATGACAGAATTTAATTTATGGTTCCCAGGAACCACGAGTTCCGGAAACTAAAGCAAGCCGTATCGACTCGTAATGATGACCACTATTCATAAAAAAAATCCCAAGTCGATCCGTATGTTGAGATTGGCGCAATAGGCCCATATGTGTATGGCCCAGTATATGAGAACCAGTTTTTTATTAATGGTTCCCAGGAACCACGAGTTCCGGAAATCGAATCAGTTCATATCGGCTTGTCATAATTACTGTTGCCTACCCTAAAAATCCTGAGTTGATTTGCATGTTGAGATTGGCGCAATAGGCTCTTATCTGTATGGCCCAAGGATGACAGAATTTAATTTATGGTTCCCAGGAACCACGAGTTCCGGAAACTGAAGCAAGCTGTATCGACTCGTAATGATGACCACTATTCATAATAAAAGTCCCAAGTCGATCCGTATGTTGAGATTGGCGCAATAGGCCCATATGTGTATGGCCCAGTATATGAGAACCAGTTTTTCATTAATGGTTCCCAGGAACCACGAGTTCCGGAAATCGAATCAGTTCATATCGGTTTGTCATAATTACTGTTGCCTACCCTAAAAATCCTGAGCTGATTCACATGTTGGGATTGGCGCAATAGGCTCTTATCTGTATGGCCCAAGGATGACAGAATTTAATTTATGGTTCCCAGGAACCACGAGTTCCGGAAATTGAAGCAAGCCGTATCGACTCGCAATGATGACCACTATTCATAATAAAAATCCCAAGTCGATCCGTATGTTGAGATTGGCGCAATAGGCCCATATGTGTATGGCCCAGTATATGAGAACCAGTTTTTCATTAATGGTTCCCAGGAACCACGAGTTCCGGAAATCGAATCAGTTCATATCGGCTTGTCATAATGACTGTTGCCAACTCTAAAAATCCTGAGTTGATTTGCATGTTGAGATTGGCGCAATAGGCTCTTATCTGTATGGCCCAAGGATGACAGAATTTAATTTATGGTTCCCAGGAACCACGAGTTCCGGAAACTGAAGCAAGCTGTATCGACTCGTAATGATGACCACTATTCATAATAAAAATCCCAAGTCGATCCGTATGTTGAGATTGGCGCAATAGGCCCATATGTGTATGGCCCAGTATATGAGAACCAGTTTTTTATTAATGGTTCCCAGGAACCACGAGTTCCGGAAATCGAATCAGTTCATATCGGCTTGTCATAATGACTGTTGCCAACTCTAAAAATCCTGAGTTGATTTGCATGTTGAGATTGGCGCAATAGGCTCTTATCTGTATGGCCCAAGGATGACAGAATTTAATTTATGGTTCCCAGGAACCACGAGTTCCGGAAACTGAAGCAAGCTGTATCGACTCGTAATGATGACCACTATTCATAATAAAAATCCCAAGTCGATCCGTATGTTGAGATTGGCGCAATAGGCCCATATGTGTATGGCCCAGTATATGAGAACCAGTTTTTTATTAATGGTTCCCAGGAACCACGAGTTCCGGAAATCGAATCAGTTCATATCGGCTTGTCATAATGACTGTTGCCTACTCTAAAAATCCTGAGTTGATTTGCATGTTGAGATTGGCGCAATAGGCTCTTATCTGTATGGCCCAAGGATAACAGAATTTAATTTATGGTTCCCAGGAACCACGAGTTCCGGAAACTGAAGCAAGCCGTATCGACTCGTAATGATGACCACTATTCATAATAAAAATCCCAAATCGATCCGTATGTTGAGATTGGCGCAATAGGCCCATATGTGTATGGCCCAGTATATGAGAACCAGTTTTTTATTAATGGTTCCCAGGAACCACGAGTTCCGGAAATCGAATCAGTTCATATCGGCTTGTCATAATGACTGTTGCCTACTCTAAAAATCCTGAGTTGATTTGCATGTTGAGATTGGCGCAATAGGCTCTTATTTGTATGGTCCAAGGATGGCAGAATTTAATTTATGGTTCCCAGGAACGACGAGTTCCGGAAACTAAAGCAAGCCGTATCGACTCGTAATGATGACCACTATTCATAATAAAAATCCCAAATCGATCCGTATGTTGAGATTGGCGCAATAGGCCCATATGTGTATGGCCCAGTATATGAGAACCAGTTTTTTATTAATGGTTCCCAGGAACCACGAGTTCCGGAAATCGAATCAGTTCATATCGGCTTGTCATAATGACTGTTGCCTACCCTAAAAATCCTGAGTTGATTTGCATGTTGAGATTGGCGCAATAGGCTCTTATCTGTATGGCCCAAGGATGGCAGAATTTAATTTATGGTTCCCAGGAACGACGAGTTCCGGAAACTAAAGCAAGCCGTATCGACTCGTAATGATGACCACTATTCATAAAAAAAATCCCAAGTCGATCCGTATGTTGAGATTGGCGCAATAGGCCCATATGTGTATGGCCCAGTATATGAGAACCAGTTTTTTATTAATGGTTCCCAGGAACCACGAGTTCCGGAAATCAAATCAGTTCATATCGGCTTGTCATAATGACTGTTGCCTACCCTAAAAATCCTGAGTTGATTTGCATGTTGAGATTGGCGCAATAGGCTCTTATCTGTATGGCCCAAGGATGACAGAATTTAATTTATGGTTCCCAGGAACCACGAGTTCCGGAAACTAAAGCAAGCCGTATCGACTCGTAATGATGACCACTATTCATAAAAAAAATCCCAAGTCGATCCGTATGTTGAGATTGGCGCAATAGGCCCATATGTGTATGGCCCAGTATATGAGAACCAGTTTTTTATTAATGGTTCCCAGGAACCACGAGTTCCGGAAATCGAATCAGTTCATATCGGCTTGTCATAATGACTGTTGCCTACCCTAAAAATCCTGAGTTGATTTGCATGTTGAGATTGGCGCAATAGGCTCTTATCTGTATGGCCCAAGGATAACAGAATTTAATTTATGGTTCCCAGGAACCACGAGTTCCGGAAACTGAAGCAAGCCGTATCGACTCGTAATGATGACCACTATTCATAATAAAAATCGCAAGTCGATCCGTATGTTGAGATTGGCGCAATAGGCCCATATGTGTATGGCCCAGTATATGAGAACCAGTTTTTTATTAATGGTTCCCAGGAACCATGAGTTCCGGAAATCGAAACAGTTCATATCGGCTTGCCATAATGACTGTTGCCTACCTTAAAAATCCTGAGTTGATTTGCATGTTGAGATTGGCGCAATAGGCTCTTATCTGTATGGCCCAAGGATGACAGAATTTAATTTATGGTTCCCAGGAACCACGAGTTCCGGAAACTAAAGCAAGCCGTATCGACTCGTAATGATGACCACTATTCATAATAAAAATCCCAAATCGATCCGTATGTTGAGATTGGCGCAATAGGCCCATATGTGTATGGCCCAGTATATGAGAACCAGTTTTTTATTAATGGTTCCCAGGAACCACGAGTTCCGGAAATCTAATCAGTTCATATCGGCTTGTCATAATGACTGTTGCCTACCTTAAAAATCCTGAGTTGATTTGCATGTTGAGATTGGCGCAATAGGCTCTTATCTGTATGGCCCAAGGATAACAGAATTTAATTTATGGTTCCCAGGAACCACGAGTTCCGGAAACTGAAGCAAGCCGTATCGACTCGTAATGATGACCACTATTCATAATAAAAATCCCAAGTCGATCCGTATGTTGAGATTGGCGCAATAGGCCCATATGTGTATGGCCCAGTATATGAGAACCAGTTTTTTATTAATGGTTCCCAAGAACCATTAGTTCCGGAAATCGAATCAGTTCATATCGGCTTGTCATAATGACTGTTGCCTACCTTAAAAATCCTGAGTTGATTTGCATGTTGAGATTGGCGCAATAGGCTCTTATCTGTATGGCCCAAGGATAACAGAATTTAATTTATGGTTCCCAGGAACCACGAGTTCCGGAAACTGAAGCAAGCCGTATCGACTCGTAATGATGACCACTATTCATAATAAAAATCCCAAATCGATCCGTATGTTGAGATTGGCGCAATAGGCCCATATGTGTATGGCCCAGTATATGAGAACCAGTTTTTTATTAATGGTTCCCAGGAACCACGAGTTCCGGAAATCGAATCAGTTCATATCGGCTTGTCATAATGACTGTTGCCTACCCTAAAAATCCTGAGTTGATTTGCATGTTGAGATTGGCGCAATAGGCTCTTATCTGTATGGCCCAAGGATGACAGAATTTAATTTATGGTTCCCAGGAACGACGAGTTCCGGAAACTAAAGCAAGCCGTATCGACTCGAAATGATGACCACTATTCATAAAAAAAATCCCAAGTCGATCCGTATGTTGAGATTGGCGCAATAGGCCCATATGTGTATGGCCCAGTATATGAGAACCAGTTTTTTATTAATGGTTCCCAGGAACCACGAGTTCCGGAAATCGAATCAGTTCATATCGGCTTGTCATAATGACTGTTGCCTACCCTAAAAATCCTGAGTTGATTTGCATGTTGAGATTGGCGCAATAGGCTCTTATCTGTATGGCCCAAGGATAACAGAATTTAATTTATGGTTCCCAGGAACCACGAGTTCCGGAAACTGAAGCAAGCCGTATCGACTCGTAATGATGACCACTATTCATAATAAAAATCCCAAGTCGATCCGTATGTTGAGATTGGCGCAATAGGCCCATATGTGTATGGCCCAGTATATGAGAACCAGTTTTTTATTAATGGTTCCCAAGAACCATTAGTTCCGGAAATCGAATCAGTTCATATCGGCTTGTCATAATGACTGTTGCCTACCTTAAAAATCCTGAGTTGATTTGCATGTTGAGATTGGCGCAATAGGCTCTTATCTGTATGGCCCAAGGATAACAGAATTTAATTTATGGTTCCCAGGAACCACGAGTTCCGGAAACTGAAGCAAGCCGTATCGACTCGTAATGATGACCACTATTCATAATAAAAATCCCAAATCGATCCGTATGTTGAGATTGGCGCAATAGGCCCATATGTGTATGGCCCAGTATATGAGAACCAGTTTTTTATTAATGGTTCCCAGGAACCACGAGTTCCGGAAATCGAATCAGTTCATATCGGCTTGTCATAATGACTGTTGCCTACCCTAAAAATCCTGAGTTGATTTGCATGTTGAGATTGGCGCAATAGGCTCTTATCTGTATGGCCCAAGGATGACAGAATTTAATTTATGGTTCCCAGGAACGACGAGTTCCGGAACCTAAAGCAAGCCGTATCGACTCGTAATGATGACCACTATTCATAAAAAAAATCCCAAGTCGATCCGTATGTTGAGATTGGCGCAATAGGCCCATATGTGTATGGCCCAGTATATGAGAACCAGTTTTTTATTAATGGTTCCCAGGAACCACGAGTTCCGGAAATCGAATCAGTTCATATCGGCTTGTCATAATGACTGTTGCCTACCCTAAAAATCCTGAGTTGATTTGCATGTTGAGATTGGCGCAATAGGCTCTTATCTGTATGGCCCAAGGATGACAGAATTTAATTTATGGTTCCCAGGAACGACGAGTTCCGGAAACTAAAGCAAGCCGTATCGACTCGTAATGATGACCACTATTCATAAAAAAAATCCCAAGTCGATCCGTATGTTGAGATTGGCGCAATAGGCCCATATGTGTATGGCCCAGTATATGAGAACCAGTTTTTTATTAATGGTTCCCAGGAACCACGAGTTCCGGAAATCGAATCAGTTCATATCGGCTTGTCATAATGACTGTTGCCTACCCTAAAAATCCTGAGTTGATTTGCATGTTGAGATTGGCGCAATAGGCTCTTATCTGTATGGCCCAAGGATGACAGAATTTAATTTATGGTTCCCAGGAACGACGAGTTCCGGAAACTAAAGCAAGCCGTATCGACTCGTAATGATGACCACTATTCATAATAAAAATCCCAAATCGATCCGTATGTTGAGATTGGCGCAATAGGCCCATATGTGTATGGCCCAGTATATGAGAACCAGTTTTTTATTAATGGTTCCCAGGAACCACGAGTTCCGGAAATCGAATCAGTTCATATCGGCTTGTCATAATGACTGTTGCCTACCCTAAAAATCCTGAGTTGATTTGCATGTTGAGATTGGCGCAATAGGCTCTTATCTGTATGGCCCAAGGATGACAGAATTTAATTTATGGTTCCCAGGAACGACGAGTTCCGGAAACTAAAGCAAGCCGTATCGACTCGTAATGATGACCACTATTCATAATAAAAATCGCAAGTCGATCCGTATGTTGAGATTGGCGCAATAGGCCCATATGTGTATGGCCCAGTATATGAGAACCAGTTTTTTATTAATGGTTCCCAGGAACCATGAGTTCCGGAAATCGAAACAGTTCATATCGGCTTGCCATAATGACTGTTGCCTACCTTAAAAATCCTGAGTTGATTTGCATGTTGAGATTGGCGCAATAGGCTCTTATCTGTATGGCCCAAGGATGACAGAATTTAATTTATGGTTCCCAGGAACCACAAGTTCCGGAAACTAAAGCAAGCCGTATCGACTCGTAATGATGACCACTATTCATAATAAAAATCCCAAATCGATCCGTATGTTGAGATTGGCGCAATAGGCCCATATGTGTATGGCCCAGTATATGAGAACCAGTTTTTTATTAATGGTTCCCAGGAACCACGAGTTCCGGAAATCGAATCAGTTCATATCGGCTTGTCATAATGACTGTTGCCTACCCTAAAAATCCTGAGTTGATTTGCATGTTGAGATTGGCGCAATAGGCTCTTATCTGTATGGCCCAAGGATGACAGAATTTAATTTATGGTTCCCAGGAACCACGAGTTCCGGAAACTAAAGCAAGCCGTATCGACTCGTAATGATGACCACTATTCATAATAAAAATCCCAAATCGATCCGTATGTTGAGATTGGCGCAATAGGCCCATATGTGTATGGCCCAGTATATGAGAACCAGTTTTTTATTAATGGTTCCCAGGAACCACGAGTTCCGGAAATCGAATCAGTTCATATCGGCTTGTCATAATGACTGTTGCCTACCCTAAAAATCCTGAGTTGATTTGCATGTTGAGATTGGCGCAATAGGCTCTTATCTGTATGGCCCAAGGATGGCAGAATTTAATTTATGGTTCCCAGGAACGACGAGTTCCGGAAACTAAAGCAAGCCGTATCGACTCGTAATGATGACCACTATTCATAAAAAAAATCCCAAGTCGATCCGTATGTTGAGATTGGCGCAATAGGCCCATATGTGTATGGCCCAGTATATGAGAACCAGTTTTTTATTAATGGTTCCCAGGAACCACGAGTTCCGGAAATCTAATCAGTTCATATCGGCTTGTCATAATGACTGTTGCCTACCTTAAAAATCCTGAGTTGATTTGCATGTTGAGATTGGCGCAATAGGCTCTTATCTGTATGGCCCAAGGATAACAGAATTTAATTTATGGTTCCCAGGAACCACGAGTTCCGGAAACTGAAGCAAGCCGTATCGACTCGTAATGATGACCACTATTCATAATAAAAATCCCAAGTCGATCCGTATGTTGAGATTGGCGCAATAGGCCCATATGTGTATGGCCCAGTATATGAGAACCAGTTTTTTATTAATGGTTCCCAAGAACCATTAGTTCCGGAAATCGAATCAGTTCATATCGGCTTGTCATAATGACTGTTGCCTACCTTAAAAATCCTGAGTTGATTTGCATGTTGAGATTGGCGCAATAGGCTCTTATCTGTATGGCCCAAGGATAACAGAATTTAATTTATGGTTCCCAGGAACCACGAGTTCCGGAAACTGAAGCAAGCCGTATCGACTCGTAATGATGACCACTATTCATAATAAAAATCCCAAATCGATCCGTATGTTGAGATTGGCGCAATAGGCCCATATGTGTATGGCCCAGTATATGAGAACCAGTTTTTTATTAATGGTTCCCAGGAACCACGAGTTCCGGAAATCGAATCAGTTCATATCGGCTTGTCATAATGACTGTTGCCTACCCTAAAAATCCTGAGTTGATTTGCATGTTGAGATTGGCGCAATAGGCTCTTATCTGTATGGCCCAAGGATGACAGAATTTAATTTATGGTTCCCAGGAACGACGAGTTCCGGAAACTAAAGCAAGCCGTATCGACTCGTAATGATGACCACTATTCATAAAAAAAATCCCAAGTCGATCCGTATGTTGAGATTGGCGCAATAGGCCCATATGTGTATGGCCCAGTATATGAGAACCAGTTTTTTATTAATGGTTCCCAGGAACCACGAGTTCCGGAAATCTAATCAGTTCATATCGGCTTGTCATAATGACTGTTGCCTACCCTAAAAATCCTGAGTTGATTTGCATGTTGAGATTGGCGCAATAGGCTCTTATCTGTATGGCCCAAGGATAACAGAATTTAATTTATGGTTCCCAGGAACCACGAGTTCCGGAAACTGAAGCAAGCCGTATCGACTCGTAATGATGACCACTATTCATAATAAAAATCCCAAGTCGATCCGTATGTTGAGATTGGCGCAATAGGCCCATATGTGTATGGCCCAGTATATGAGAACCAGTTTTTTATTAATGGTTCCCAAGAACCATTAGTTCCGGAAATCGAATCAGTTCATATCGGCTTGTCATAATGACTGTTGCCTACCTTAAAAATCCTGAGTTGATTTGCATGTTGAGATTGGCGCAATAGGCTCTTATCTGTATGGCCCAAGGATAACAGAATTTAATTTATGGTTCCCAGGAACCACGAGTTCCGGAAACTGAAGCAAGCCGTATCGACTCGTAATGATGACCACTATTCATAATAAAAATCCCAAATCGATCCGTATGTTGAGATTGGCGCAATAGGCCCATATGTGTATGGCCCAGTATATGAGAACCAGTTTTTTATTAATGGTTCCCAGGAACCACGAGTTCCGGAAATCGAATCAGTTCATATCGGCTTGTCATAATGACTGTTGCCTACCCTAAAAATCCTGAGTTGATTTGCATGTTGAGATTGGCGCAATAGGCTCTTATCTGTATGGCCCAAGGATGACAGAATTTAATTTATGGTTCCCAGGAACGACGAGTTCCGGAAACTAAAGCAAGCCGTATCGACTCGTAATGATGACCACTATTCATAATAAAAATCCCAAATCGATCCGTATGTTGAGATTGGCGCAATAGGCCCATATGTGTATGGCCCAGTATATGAGAACCAGTTTTTTATTAATGGTTCCCAGGAACCACGAGTTCCGGAAATCTAATCAGTTCATATCGGCTTGTCATAATGACTGTTGCCTACCCTAAAAATCCTGAGTTGATTTGCATGTTGAGATTGGCGCAATAGGCTCTTATCTGTATGGCCCAAGGATAACAGAATTTAATTTATGGTTCCCAGGAACCACGAGTTCCGGAAACTGAAGCAAGCCGTATCGACTCGTAATGATGACCACTATTCACAATAAAAATCCCAAGTCGATCCGTATGTTGAGATTGGCGCAATAGGCCCATATGTGTATGGCCCAGTATATGAGAACCAGTTTTTTATTAATGGTTCCCAAGAACCATTAGTTCCGGAAATCGAATCAGTTCATATCGGCTTGTCATAATGACTGTTGCCTACCTTAAAAATCCTGAGTTGATTTGCATGTTGAGATTGGCGCAATAGGCTCTTATCTGTATGGCCCAAGGATGACAGAATTTAATTTATGGTTCCCAGGAACGACGAGTTCCGGAAACTAAAGCAAGCCGTATCGACTCGTAATGATGACCACTATTCATAATAAAAATCCCAAATCGATCCGTATGTTGAGATTGGCGCAATAGGCCCATATGTGTATGGCCCAGTATATGAGAACCAGTTTTTTATTAATGGTTCCCAGGAACCACGAGTTCCGGAAATCGAATCAGTTCATATCGGCTTGTCATAATGACTGTTGCCTACCCTAAAAATCCTGAGTTGATTTGCATGTTGAGATTGGCGCAATAGGCTCTTATCTGTATGGCCCAAGGATGACAGAATTTAATTTATGGTTCCCAGGAACGACGAGTTCCGGAAACTAAAGCAAGCCGTATCGACTCGTAATGATGACCACTATTCATAATAAAAATCCCAAATCGATCCGTATGTTGAGATTGGCGCAATAGGCCCATATGTGTATGGCCCAGTATATGAGAACCAGTTTTTTATTAATGGTTCCCAGGAACCACGAGTTCCGGAAATCTAATCAGTTCATATCGGCTTGTCATAATGACTGTTGCCTACCCTAAAAATCCTGAGTTGATTTGCATGTTGAGATTGGCGCAATAGGCTCTTATCTGTATGGCCCAAGGATAACAGAATTTAATTTATGGTTCCCAGGAACCACGAGTTCCGGAAACTGAAGCAAGCCGTATCGACTCGTAATGATGACCACTATTCACAGTTAAAATCCCAAGTCGATCCGTATGTTGAGATTGGCGTTATAACAGTACGAATATTATAAAGTTAAACACGTATATTAAAATTTTTTATTATTATTTTAATGTACAATATTCTGTAATTTTTCTGTTTTCTGGGATAAGTATTCACATTATATTATTTTTTTTTGCGATGCACTACATTTTTAATAATATTTAACAGAAATTATAAACAAATCCTGGGCTGGGATGATAATGCAGTTTTAGTGTTGGCTGATGACATTTTTTATTTTTCTGGGATGAAATCCTGGGCTAACTTCACAGACATCCATAATGCTACCATACCATGGATTATCTGTATACCATACATAGTGCTTCGAATTTATAATAAACAGTTTTATATGTTGGAAACTATTAAGCAAGATATGGTATGGACGTTTGGTAAGAATATTATTTTTCGGTTCATCTTGTAGAAGAATACAAATTTGTCTTTGTTTTGTATATTACCAAGTATATTTTCCTATATTGGGTAGTTTAAATTCGGTTGGGAATGCGGGCATTCGATGCAGCTCTATAGAAAATACTATAATAAATATCAACATTCTTTTGATAGAAGCTGAAAGATAACATGTACAATTTAAACAACATGTTCTGGTATCTAAGATATTCTAAATTATTTTATTAAAGATATTTCGAAATGCTATACATTTGATCTTATCACTTTGTTCTCGATATATATAAACGTCTTAAATAGTATTGAAAGTAAAAGTGATTATTATTCCTCACACAGTGTGGATTATTCCTTCTTACTGTTATGATCTACCATCAAGTTCTTATATTAACTATTCCTCTCAGAAATAAATAATTTATATGTAATTTATTTTATTAGAAACATAATTCGGCAAAGGATTGTCAAACACATTCAGCAAAGTTCGATGGAAGCCTATCTTTTCTTATTATTGTTTGAGAAATTCATTTTTGTGTAAGGTTCATAATGGCTGATCTCTGGGAAAATTTATGAATGGCTTCTTATTCCATTATAATTGTTACGAATTTCGGGCATCGTTTGTAAATACCGATTCATTGTTGAAGTTCCGAAACTTTATTAATTATCAAAATACGCCTGTTTCACAGTAAACCCCTAATTCCAGTTTCGAACTGATAAGATTAAGAACAACATTCAATCATTCAAACATTCAATCATCAGACAATTCCATAGTTTCTCATGCAATAGGGCATGTGGCACCGTCCTGTTGGAACCACATATTCACCAAACCATTGGCAAGCAATCCTGGTAAAAAAAAAATTACTTGGGGTTTTCGTCAAAATATGGTCCAATGACCTCTCTAGCCCTAATTGCAGACCATACCGTCACCTTCAAAGGATGTAATGGTGATTGATGAATTATATGAGGATTCTTTACTGCCCGGAATCAGCTGTTTTATTTGTTTACATGTCCACCAAAATAAAAATGAGCTTCCTTACTCATAATTAATTTTTCAAAATATTTCAGATTGTCATTGTCGAGCAACAGCATTTTATTTGCATACGTACGGTACGCAAATGATCTCTTGGCAGTAGCTCTTGTGTTAATTGAATTTTAAACGGGAATAAATCCAAGCCTTTATGCAAAATATTGGTTATTGTTGAATTTAGCAGTCCCAGTTCAGGCTCGTTGCCTGATTGATGTCGCTGGATTATCTCGTACACTTTCACGTTCAGCAGCAATATTTTCTGGTGTTCTGACTATAGTCACTATTTGCCACAGTTCATCTTTGTTCAAATTCTTTGATAATCCGGTAAATTGTAGGTTTTGAAGGCACCATATTCCTTCCGACATTCATTTAATTTTCTTTCTCCTGTTAAGGTTTCCACTATTAAAACGCGTTATTCAATCGAATATTTTTCCATGATTAATTTGCCACGTGTGTACTACACGATTGTCAAGTATGAACCGTCAATATTAATATTCGAACGAAGGCGCCTAAAAAATTGTAAATATTTCGGATGGACACCCCTCCCCGTATATGGACTAAACATTTCTTAATCATGATTAGTAAAAATATTAAAAGCATCTTAAGAAAATTAAGCATATTATTTATAAGGCAAAATTCAAATGGTTGACCATTTACTAAAATGAATTCAATTTCGCTTCAAAATATTGAAGATCTGTGAAAACAACTTTAGTAAAATTCACGTTATTTTTGGAAGACAAAAAATTCCATCTCAACCCACTATTAAAAATTTATAGTACACATTTAAGTCCACCTGCTCAGTAGAAAACATCCAGACCACAAGCACAACCCGTGCTCGTCCAAGTCATCCAACCGAAAATATTGATACAGTGAAAGAATGTGTTGCACAGAATCCACGTTTATCGATTCCACGAGGTTCTCAACAATTAAACTTGTCCACAGTGACCGCATGGCAAATTTTACGCAAGGATTTATCTTTACATCTTTATAAGATTCAATTAGTCCAAGAATTAAAGCCACAACATCATCCTCAACGTAAACAATTTTGCAGATTGGATCACTGAACAAGGTGATGATTTAAAAAAAAAATATTTTTTCCGATGTGGCTACGTAAATAAATAAAATAGTCGCATTTGGACTTCTGGAATTCCAAGGGCAGTTGTTGATCAGCCATTTCATTCTTCTCGTGTTACTGTATGGTATGGTGATAATGGTATGGTAATAATCGGTTTATTTAGAAACAGATTTGATTAATTTCAAAGGTTGTTAATCCAACAACATTAGATTATTCGAGAATATCGAACGCGTCAGTCGTGAGATAGATTCCTAATTATTTAGAAATGTGATCGAAAATTTCGATCAAAGGACCAACAACTAACTGCTCGTGGTGTACATTTGCTACTTTGCATTTTTTAGTTGTAATTCATGACAATTATGGGATCTAGACTCATCAAAGGCACAGTTTCAACTAAATTACTGATGACATAATCACTACGTGACTGTTGTTTTTTTACAATTCCCACATATCTCTCCATTTTGAGCATGAAAACATAATCGATGATGGATTTGCGTTGGTCTTCATCAGCATCGCAGTAACCAGTCATACTTGATCGTGTAAATTTACCGCAGAATTTTCTTCACTGCCAACCAATGCTCTACCTTCCGGAATCATTATTGAATTTGCTGATATTGCTGACTGCATAGTTAATGTCTGGCTGGGATACTTGAGACGCAAACAGAATGCTTCCACAAAGGTAAAAGGCGTTTACAATGTCCAAATTATATTTTGCTGCATAAGTGATATTAAATATCTTATCGTTTCAAAAATTCATTTGCAGTCGATAGGTTTTTTGTTGGGTGATCGGTCAGTTCCCACATGTAATTTTCAATAAGCGATTCATATTCTTATTTCATTTCATTGACTCACATTAATGCATCAACCGTTGACAAAGCTTCTTCGATGGTTGTTAGATTATATAATTCACTTTCATGAGACCATTTCGTCTGTCAATGTTGCTGGAAGATATTCGAAATCTGACGTCAATTGATCTACGTCTTCTATATTACTTGAAACAAATAAATTATCTGGAGATACATCACTGATTTCATTTGAGGGATCGCTACCATTGACAGTATCTATGGTTCTTTAACTATTAACGAAAACAAAATAATGTGACTCGACTTTGACTTACATTATTTCAGTAATATACATCTTTTTGTTAGAATCACTTTCTTTCTGTTTTACTTCGGCACATGGACCATTGCTGCGCATCCAAAAACACGTTAATATTTAAGGTTGGGTTTTGCTTTCGTTCAGATTTCTTCTATGTAGCATGCCGTCGATACTACTTCCGCCCAGAACTGATTATGTAATCTGCCAACAATAAGCATACATATCACTTTTTCAACAATTGTTCGATTCAATCTTTCGGCGGTTCCAATTTGTTACGGCGTATATGGAGCTATATGGTTATTCACCAAATTATTGACTTCTCAACTTTTCTGTGGCTTCTTTAACCGAAAAATAATTTGTGAGAAAAGCTGTCAACAATATTAGATCCCAGCGGTTGACATTAAGTTCTTTCCACAGATGTTTTTTCACTGTCCAGTTAGACCAATCTATACCGTTCCGTTTGGATGTAATGGTGTGGTACGAGTCTTCTTTATATTTAGATTTTTCAACAGTAGTTCCTGGGGATTCCGAATCTTCAAATGAAATTTTTCACCAATGTCGCAGCTACTGTCCGGGCTAAAGTAGTCAACACACACCAGTATGTATCGGTTACCATGCTTTATTTCTGGAAATAGGGCGCTGATATACATTGCTCTTCGTTCAAATGGTGCTGCAAGATTGTATGGTTGCATTGTTCCTTTCGTCCGAGTTTGCGCACCCTGTTCTACACGTTACACTCGCGGCACCAATCTTCAATGTAATTGCGGCAATTGACCCAATAAAACCGGTGGATATCTTGTCCAAGGTTTTATTGATTCTCAAGTAGATCTCCCATCCATCATCCGTTTTTTGCGAAACTTCTGGTTTACGATTGGATGGTACCCCAATTTGTTGATTATTGTTGTAGCCATTTACCGATTCACATGCCAAGGCACTCGTCTCCAAGGCATCGTATCAGCCGTTTTCTTGCTGAACCAATTGACTTATCAGCCTCCTGATCTTCGTTCAAATGTTCCTTATCCCAGTCATTTTCTACTTCAAACTAGATTCGTACAATAACTAGCAGCTCGTTACTTTCTGTCTTACACAGCTTACATTGAACTACACATGGCTTTTAGGATAATCCATATGCATCGTTGTGCCTCGCTCGTACTATACGTAACACGTCTGTGGTCAGTTTTAAAAGTGTTGGCCTTTAGTCTTTCCGTCCATCTACATGCCTCGGGTTCCTATTCCCGTGTTTCCTGTATCCAGGACGCCAAAATGGGAGTGCACATAATTTCTTCTTTATTTTTTCAAATGGTTTTTGATGCCCCGCGTTCTTTTCAAATGGTTGGCTATTTCGGTGAGGCGATGAAGGCATCGCGGAACATTTGCGAAGTTTAGCCAGAATTGTTGATAGTAGGAGGTAATCCTAGGAAGCTTCATAGTTGGCTAATAAATATCCTTTGGTGCTAGCCAATCCATTACAGATTCTAACTTCTTCGGATCCTTTAGCACACCATTGTTTGAAACTAGATGCCCTAAATGGTTAATTTTTCCCCTGAACAGTCTGTATTTCGTTGCACTTAACTTCAATCATGCCGCCCGGATCGCTTGTAATACTTGTTTAAGATTGTTGACGTTTTCATCAAATGTTCGGCCTACTTAATACATTATGTCATCCAAATAAACTAGACTAAACTATCATCCCGTTTCTTTGCATATTTGTAGTTAATTCAATCGTCTCCTATTGTTTCGGGAGCGGTAATCGTCTCGACCCATCCAGTGTTTCCACTGAGACATTCGCGAGTTCTACTAGAAGATGGCTGTAGTGTACACACAGTGAGCGAATAATCTTTTTCCGTTTACAATTTGGTGGTCGACGACATGATTTCGACTAGTTTACAGTTCGCAATGTATTTGATTCCCTCAGCTTGGTATTCCCAAGGTTACCGCTTATTTTAGCTTAGATCACTGTTTCGCACATCGGTGGTACCTCGACCTAGTTTTAGATTATTACTTGCAATGCGTTTTGCAAACTTGTTCTTATTTGAAGGCATACCTCCACATTCTGCCGTTCTAGTACATGGTTTTCCAGATCCACGACCTTCTGGTATTTTTTCATAACAATCAATCAGATGATACATTCATCACTTATTGCAGCCACGATAAACCAATTTTTGAATCGCATTCCTCCAAACGTTACTGGAAGGCTACACTCTCCTAGTTCAGAGCATTTTTTAAATTTAGCGGAAATGGCAATTTTTGATAAATAAAAAAAGTTTATTTCACCAAAATTCGGCATCTGTAAAATCTAGGGGGATTGACTTCATAATGAAATTTCATATTTAAACTTTTTTCATTAATTGGTAGTTCCGAAATTTGGTGGAAATATTTGTACCGGAAGTGGCAGCTTCTATAGGTTAAAGTGTAAAGCTTAGCATTTACTAAAAACGACAAAGAATTAAAAATTCAAATAAATTTAAAGATTAAATTTTCAACAAGGGTTCACCTTTCTGGTTTTCTGAAGCAGGAATAATCATTTTTAATTATAAATAGAAGACAGTTTTACCAAAAGTACGGTAATTTTAATTTTTCGCTTTAGAAATCAAGTGTGGTGTATACCGGTGGGAAGTAATGCCCAGGGCGTAATTAAAATGGACGGGAGAAATGACCTGGGATAATTACTGGAGGTAATATTCGAGGGGGGTGGGGAGGGGGTTGAGTTATAGACCCATTATATTACTATTGAAACGCAAGCAAGTTCCGCACTCAATGCTACACTGGGCATGATTATTTCATTATTCACTAAATGTACAACCAGCTGAACGTATGTGAAGTTACCCCATGATTCTATCCCAGAAAATAAATAAATTTCATCAGGCAACACTAATCAATAAAAACCCCATTTGCACTTTTGTGAAGTTAGTCCAGCCCAGAATTTGTTTAAATGGATTCAAAATAACAAACACGCGATAAAGGTACTTCACACGTTAATAGTATAAACTAGTCGGATTAAGGCATTAGTTTTGAGATGGTCACACTCATGCTTTACTTTTAGGAAAATTAGAAAAAAAAAATTTCCAGAAGGCAGATACATATATCCATACAACTCGTATTTGAACTAAAATTAAATTTGATACTTTAAAAGTATAAATTTGTCGAATTAAAGCGATGTGGTTATGAGATCGTGACACTCATGCCTTACTTTAAAAAAAAATAGAAAAAAATCGTTCCGTGGCAACTTTGCGAAATTGGACCCTGAGCTCAAGCAAAATAACATAACCAACAGGGACCACGCAAATTGGAATGTTATTTCTAGGGCTATTGAATTAATTGTTATCAATTATTATATGAGACAAAAGTATGCCTGCGGTGGTCCGCTATACTATAAAACCATCAAATTTTATCAGTATTTTGAAACAGATTTCATACTGCTCGATAATTCGCTTGATAAATAAAAGTATTATTACTCGAAAAGTCGAGAGTTAAAGTACTGACCCAGTAGTCAATTAAGAGAGTTATATAGGCGTTTTTAAATTGATATGATGTAGCCTGAAAGACAGGAAGCCTCTCGAGCAGATACTCTCTAAGCACTGCTCAATCCGCAGAAATTAAAAATATAAAATGTTGGTTCAACATTCTTTCCGTGACCTAATACTCGTAGATAGTGGATAGGTGTTAAAATCAAGTTTTACTAATCAGATAACATATCCACCCCCTGGCGGAGTGCACAACTCATGGGCTAACTATTTGATCATGCCAAATTTAACCCTTTGCCAGTCTCATGATACATAAGCGGGTCGATACATAATCTAAATTAGATTATGTATCAAATATGATACAGAAGCGTCTCTGTTAACCACCGGAGGTTAACCGCCTATGTATCATATGTGATGTATGAAACTGGCAAAGGGTTAAATATAATTTTACTTCAAATACGAGTTGTATGGAAATACAGTAAAAGCCCGATTATCGGGCATCCAATTAACCGGAATACTCATTTAACCGCAGTTTTAAGTTTTAGGAATTTTTTTGTTTTTTTCTCTTTCACAAGGAGAATTTTTTTTTTGTTGATTATTCGGGGATTCACAGAAAATATATTTTGTTTTACTGTTTTTTCTGTTTTATGCATTATTCTATTTGAATTGAATGTGTAAAGTCGTATATAGTTAGGTTAGTGAAATATTGAATTAGTATTTAATTTGACGATATGTAGTTCAATACCTTATAGTAAATTAACACTATTTTTTTTTAGAAAAAAGAAACTTTAATGAATCCATAAATACATATTAATATGGCTTCGACCAGCAAAGCAAAAACAAGTAGGAAAAGAAATCATTTATAAAATAGAAATTATTAACAAATTGAAGAGAGGTGAATCTCGAGAGGCATTGATGAATTTTTATAATATTGGCAGTTCAATTTCATACGACATAAAAAGTAAAACGAAAAATTGTTAGAGTTTGCTTCTAAAATGGAAAATTACAAATTCGCTAAAACTAAGAAAACAATGCAAAAGCTAAACTGGAGCAGCTCGATTCTGTTTTATATAAGTGGTTTTTGGGTAAAGGCGACTGTTCGAGTGCGATTTTTGTGCGAATTTTTAGAATCACACTTTTCCACCAATCAAATTACTCCCATAAAAGATAAAATATTTTTAGTTTTAAGCAAAATATACGCAGATGACCAACCTAATCATAAAAAAAATAAAATTATGAGCTATGTACATTGTGTACAATAAATCGATGGAAAGTGTGGTTCTAAATATCCGCACAAAAATTCACACTCGAACAGTCTGCATAAGAGAAGTGACGAAATGCCATTAACTGGCCTCATTATCATAGAAAAAGCTAAATATTTCTATGACGCTCTAAAAGGAACTGAGTAGTGTGTATTTTCGGACGGTTGGTTAACACGTTTTAAATCAAGGCATGGTATTCGAAAATTGGATATTTCAGGTGAAAAGAAATCAGCAGATGAAATCGCAGCAAGCGATTACTGCACAAAATTTAAAGAAATTGTAGAGAAATATCATCTCACTCGTGAACAGGTTTATAATGATTATGTAACCGGGCTGTTGTGGCGATATTTACCAAATTCTAGTTTAGCTGCAGCAGGGGAAGCTGCTGCTACTGGTTTCAAACATAACAAACAGCGATTAACAATTTTTTGCTGTGCAAATGGAGCTATGCTCGACCAAGAGCATTGAGAAATATCAGGGGCTTACCTTTAATATATAAATCCCAGTCGAATGCTTGGATGAACCAAAAAATATTTCATGACTGGTTTAAATCAAATTTTATACCAACAGTTAAACCGCATTTCGCAACCTAGTATCAGAGTGTGGAAATTTCATTATTTTGTGTTTACCGCCCAGTGTGATATAATCCGCCCGCTTTAATTCAACCGATAGATCAGGGCATAATTCAGAATTTGAAATGTCACATCCTGTAACATCAAAGATACAATATTTAATGCAGCGTTTGCCTGCACTGGACTGAAGTAAAATGTAGAATTTAAGCAAATGACTGGAACAAATTGTGGTTTAATGATAATCCACATCAAGTAACAACAATGCGCGATGAAATTTGCGAAATCTTGAATTCTAATGGAAAACTATTTGTGGACATTCAAGAGCACAAAATTGCTGACTGGTTGCATCTCGATGATAACACAGAAACTGTGCAAACTTTTTCGGATGAACAACTTATCAAAAGTGTTTTAAATCCCAACGCATTAGAGAACTTAAGCTCAGATTCTGATGAAGACGTACAAGTAGCTGACAAAGGTATCACTTGGCAAGAAGCAGAAGCTAGTAGTTTGATGACATTTTTCAAATTTGCAGAACAATGCTCGCAGTATTCTGCTCAAGAAGTTATGCAGATTTATGTATGTCATGTTTAGTCAATTTTCTTGTGAAAAAAAGAGAAATCTACCAAACAGCTATATATAAGATCGTGGACTTTAAAACCCCATTAAGTTTGAGGTCCAATAATGGCAAAGTCTGTATTTTTTGACATTTTATTGTTAAATTTTATAATTGAATTAATTTATGAACTATTCAAAAATTTTGAGTTCTCGTATACAAAATAAGTATGTAAGTATTTATTATATGCAATAAATTCAATGAACTGATGTAAAAAAAAAATTGTTTTCTCCGGATGACATCCTAAAAAATAATGAAATCAAGCGAAATTTCCGTAAAATTTCCAGTTTTAATGAAACATTCAATTATCCGGCATTTTCGATTATCCGGAATGCTTTCATCCCCAAACATTCCGGATAACAGGGCTTTTATTGTATCTGGTCCAATGCAAAATTTTGCAAAGTTGAGTGTGATCTCAAAACTATTTAACTCTACTAAGCCTTAACGAGTCAAGTGTCTAATATAATTTTAGTTCGTTCAAATACATGTTCTTTAGATCGAACGGTTGCATGGCTAAAATTCGCAAAATTTTAAAGGGACAAATTTGGTATTTATCGTGATTTTTAATAAATCCCGGGCTGGGCTAACTTCACACAAGAGCAAATGGAGTTTTTTTTATTGATTAGTGTTACCTGATGATATAGCTCAATACTTGCATTGCACGTGTATGGCCCGATATGGCGCAATAATTCTAAAAGAACAGTGTTAAATACAACGGTTACTCTAACCATTTTAAATAATTTATTGTTGCTTCCAAAATTCAAGTTCCAGCACGATCTTTGGGACCATTAAATTAATAACCGAATTAATAATCCTTGTTGTAATACAATGAATCATTATTTGTACGAAAAGATATTTGGTGTTGAAACAGAAACATTTTTTTCCTTCATAACTGTTTTCACAGTTTGTTACACATTCATGGTTAATTACACGGCTATATAATAACGTCTAAATTATCTTAAGTGTTGCTGTTAAGAAAAATGAATAAAAAATATTTTTTGTTATTTTAAATTATGAAAATTATATTTTTAATTTATTCGACTTCATCGTTAATTTAATCAGTTTTTTTATTGTGGTAATTTTTATCAGCAGACGAGCGAATATTTCGAGTAGTCGAAATTTATGACCTGCGAAAATTTAAATCAATATTATTATTTCTTGAGTCAATATATAATATTCTCAATATGTGGTTTATATTTTATTAATCAGTCTGCCATAAAAGCAGGTAGATTGGTGGTATATAGTCCCTTATGATACACCTAATTTTAATTTTGTTATTTATTTTCATTCTATTCGGGACATGTAGGTAGCGTTGAAAAGGATGTTTGAGTATTTTTTTTTTATCAAAAAAAAAATAAAACTGAAACTGTTTAAATTGAAACCGTTCTATTGCCTGTAGCATGAGAAAAAATCGCTTAACAGACAACCAATTTTTCATTTTTGTTTTAGACAGTTATTATGCAAATTTTCACACATATTTATACATCTAAATAAACAATATCAATTTACGTCAAATCTCTGTGAAAATTTCTTAAGAGACGGTTGAATATTTTCCATTTTACAAATTAATATTCAAAACATGGTATCTGTGGCTTAATTTGCATATATGTTAGCTAATGTACCAAGTTATAAATGTCTTTCATTTTTAGGCATCGCGGATGGCATAATGTTGGCTGGTGAATAATCAAATTTTGTTATGAAATAAAAGAACCATGTACGGCAGATTTAAAATTTATGTATTTTTAAGGAGTTTTCTAGCGGGCACGTACATGTTCCCATTTCCGATGTAGGCTTCCTTTTATATAAAATGAAAGATAAAGTTCATCGCCTAACCATATATAAACACATAAAACTGTTTGCGGAAGAAAACCGTTAAAGAAATCCATCTAAGAATAAATCACGTACTAAGCCAAAACGTAAAAAAAAACTTTCTTAATATTGTGTCGTGTTTGCTACTAGTATCTATATTTAGTTGGAAGTACTAAGTAAACATGGTTCATGCTAGGATAAGACTAAATATACAATAAGCACAATCGATGAATGGATTTTAATAAACTCTTGTTATTAAATTCTTCATCTACCGGTCATCTCATCTTCAGTTTTTTTTTTTTAAAGATAATCAAAGTAAAATGGAAATCCACAATCAATAGTTTGTTCTCAATACAATGTCTGAAGTTTTCTAATATTTGCAATCGAAATAAAATGCTGACGTTTAAAAAAAGTTAATTGAAATATTACTGGAGATTTTAGTTGGATTGCCAACTGAAATATAAAGTTAGATTAGAGATCAATAATTTTATTTTATTGCTAAGCGAACCAATCAAATAAAAATCGTCTGTGCTGGGGGATAGTAAAATGTAAATTTCTATTTCTAATTTTTTGATCTAAATGCTAAATATTTATTTCACTTAAGGCTATAAATTATTTTTGTTTTTTATGTTTCACACATATCATAAATAAATTGAAATATGTATATGTATGCACATATAAAATTGAAAAAATTTCCAAATTGAGTCCGCACATACAAATGTATTGTATATGTAACATACACATATAAGCATAGGTAGGTAACCGGAAAACATGATTTATAGCTTTCTCTAATAACATTAAAATTTTGACCGCACATTGACCAATTTCAAAAATTTTGTTTCGAATTTTATTAAAACTACACGCTAAGATTAATAAATCATGTATGAAAACTAAACCATTTGAATTACAGTGATAAGGATTAATGATCATCTAATCATAATTGTGTCAAAAACAAATATGAAAATGGAAACGAGTATGAAGTACAAAAATAATTAATAATTGTTTATTTTATTCTAATACATTAATTAAGACTGTGGTTCAATTCTTGACAATTCGAAAGTTTAGTAAAAAATAATTAGTGTACTCAAGAGAAGACTTTTAGACTTATATGAGAACTAGCTGATCCGGCAAACGTTGTTCTGCCTAAAGTAATTATTTTATTCCAAGATTTGTTTTGATATGTTTTTTAATTACGGTAGTTATTTTTTTTAATAAGAATCAAATGAAATTCATTATGTTATTTTAAATGCAAATTTTATTTTCGATTTAATAAATTCGATTTTCGCCAATGTGTGGACAGAATTTTTGGTTTCTCCGTTTTCGGCGTACACAAGTAAATCATTGGGCTTACCAACTCTGGAGCAGGCTACATATAATTGACCATGAGCGAAGCATGCATTTTCCAAATCCAAGCCGCAGTCTTGCATCGACTGGCTTTGAAATGTTGATTGTTATTGTATATGCCAGACGAATTCATCGGGATTCTTGGCAATAAATTGCCATTGATGAATATGGACGCGTCAAAGGGTCCGGGGCCTAATAGTTTACCATCGTCTCTGTTGAAGCTTTGCGCAGTTGGTTTTGCCACACCTTTATGCCAATTGTTTGACATGAGTCTCAAACACAGCGTTTACCCTAATGTTTGGAAAATATCAAATGTATTTCCAATCTATAAAAATGGATTCTGCAGTGATGTGACTAATTATCGTGGCATTGCATTCTCTCCTGCATTCCAAAACTCTTCGAGTCAATGGTCAACAACGTAATCTTCTTCTATTCTAAGCAACGTATTAGCAGACGTTAGCATGGGTTTTTTCCGGGTCGCTCAACGGTCACTAATTTGGCGGTTTTTCAGAATAAGTTAATCAACTGCATAGCTTCAAAAATTCAGGGGATCTATTTTGAAATATTTCCGATTTCGTAAAATTCGATCCGCCGCAAAAATTCGTACTATGAAATTTTTTTGCTTTCGTAAAATTTGAAAATCGCAAATCCGCCTATTATGAACCAAAAAAAAAATTGAAATCGAATTTTACGAAAATCAAATGTCAAAATTCGATTGCTCAATAGGTGACGAATATCATATTTACGAAAACAATAGCGTATACTTATTATTTTTTTATTAAAATAAAATACTTTAATTACTTTTTAAAACGTAAGTTACTCAATTATTTTATAAAAATGGACTAGTTTAATTTATTACAATTTATTTGAAACTTTAGTATTGTATTTTCTGTAGGTCAATTACCAATGGTCGCCAATTTCACATTTTAATTTCTTTTATAGAAAAAATGTTGGCACAGTCAAACATTTCTTAAATACACCTCAATATAAAGACCCTATCCAACATTTGTGGAGTGAAATTACAAATGAATTAAATTGAGTCGGCCCATTTATAAAATCTGTTCATTGTTGTAATTTTATCTAAAACAACACAAAAACAGCAAACCTCATGGTCTTAAATTTTACGACGAAAAAAGGTTTCATAATAGAAATACTCGCGGCGGATCGAATTTACGATTTCGTATTTTACGAAATCGAAAAAAATTTCATAATAGCCCCCCCAGTGTCCCTATTCTGGCTTTCCCTGGGAATAGGGAATTGGGAAAAATATTTTCATAGCATTTTTGTCTAAATTGTATTTTTCTGGCCTACTGAAAGAATAAGTTTAGTGCAAAAATTTTCAAAACCAAGTGAATTGGGAAACTTTTGTTCCACAAAATTTTTATAGGGGAAAAATATTTTCCCATTTAACTTCGTTTCGAAAATATTAGCACCAAACATGTATCCTCAGTAGGCCAGAAAAATACAATTTAGACAAAAATGCTATGAAAATATTTTTCCCAATTCCCTATTCCCAGGGAAAGCCAGAATAGGGCCACAGGTCTATGTGGTTTATACCGACTTCGCTAAAGCTTTCGATAAACTCAATCACCGGTTATTGTTGAATAAGCTTAGCAATCTAAATTGTGACATTATTTCTCTATGCTGGCTAATGTCCTACTTATCAAATCCTAAAATGTGTGTCGTAATTGATATTACGTACTCAGAGTATTTCATGCTTTCGTCTAGACAGTTTTACATTCGCACGACATTCAGAGTGTTCTGTTTCAGAGGGCCTTAAACTTTTTTGCGATTGGCGTGTTACAAAATATATATTTTTGAATTTGGATTAATGCCAAGTAATCACATATTATAGATCTAAGTCTCCAATAGTCTTTGTTTATTCTTTAAACGCGTGCATATAGAGTTAATACGATTAATGATTTGGGGGTTATTTTTGATTCTGATTTAACGGTTAACTCGCACATCGATGCGATTGTTAATAAAGCCTTTACAGCGCGACGATTATAGTCTCGTCTTACCTTGATCTTTGTCGTTTCCTGAGCCTTCAATCACTGGCTTCTAGGCGTACATGTGCTAATGCTACTTTTGCACATGATATTATTTGTGGTAAAGTTGATTGTGCTGACATACTTTCACTCTTTAATATTTATGCTCCTCAACGCGTTATGCCCGCGCGAATTTCTTCGTACTCCAACTGCCGACAGTAACTACCGCTACCATGGTCCTGCAACGCGAATCCAACGAGATCTCAACACCGTTGCTGAGTATTTTGAGTTGCACAATTCTTCCAATGCTTTTGAGAGGACAATCGCTACTCTGGAGTTTTGACTTGGTGCCACCACTGTTGTTCCTGCTCATGTTAATAAATCAATGATTGTAATTTAGAATTATTAATTATTGTTAATGGTTTGATTTTAGTGCCATTTTTTTGTTTTCATCTTGCCAACTAATTAGAAAAACCTGGAAAGACTGAAAATGGGCCTAATTCAAGGTCAAATTGCAATCGGCCAACCTACATACGCTTAGCGATTGGTTAAGCTCAAAGATTGAAATAATAAGCACAGTGGTAACAATCCCTTCAGCACAGCTACAAAAGTTTGACAAGTTTGAAAGAGAGCAAGGAAATCAAAATAGACACAAATATGTTAATACTATTCAAGTAGAAACTAAAACGTCGAATGGATGACCCGACCAAGCTCCAGGAGTCGTCTGTTGCTGATAACACATATAAATTCGTCAAAACAGCTGATAATAATCAAACATCCGTTTTGAAATGTGAGCTTGCACACCTATTTTCAGAATGTCCTAAATTTAAAAATATGACATGCAGTGAAAGATGGAAGATCACAAAAAGGTCAAATCAAACGGTCTGTGTCGATGCTTCAAAAAACTCAGTACACAAAAACTACAATTCAGCAAATCATGTTACTACGAAATCAACAAGCGTGGTAGAGATTCACCAACAACCACAAAAAATATACTTGTCTTTCGAATAGTATCAGTGGCACTACATGGTCAAGAAAGTAGCGTCAAAACATATGCTTTCTTGTATAAGGGTTTCAGTGTAACTCTGCTGAACGAGGAGGTAGCAAATTAGTTAAAACTCGATGATCAACAAAAGAGCCTAGAATTAAAATGGACAGGCGGTACAACACGGACAGAAAAACGCAGTCGTCTAGTCGAACTGGAGGTTTCGGGTGTTTTTAATAACGACGTGTACAAGATATCGAACGTCTACAATTCTACATGGTTGCACCGTTCAATCTTCTTATAAAAATGCTACGCCTACAATTTTAATTGGGTTACAACCAAAATAGGCAATTTTCGGTAAACTAAACCAAATCCAAACTAAATGTATCAATGATCATTTAGTATTACACATCTCAAGCCAATTAGATGAGAAATGTTTTCAGCCTTCAGTTGTGGAAAATCAAATACAAAACGCGGACGATGACCTAGATGACAAAGTGAAGGAGTTTTTCTCATTAGAAAATTTCGGCATTAAAATTGCAGAGAAATTGATTGTATCAAAGGAAAACGAACGTGAAATTATGGAAAGGACTACACGGAAAGTTGGTAATCATTACGAAACCGGATTATTATGGCGAAGGAATAATGTTACTTTCCCGGCAGCTATCAAATGGTCGTGCGGCGACTAGCATGTTTGGAAAGAAAACTTGAAAGAAAGCCAGCCAACTTGGAATGGGACAATTAAAAAGCTGTTGACAGAATATGAGGAAAAGGGTTTGTTTGGAAATTAAGCAAGCGTGAAACGATGATGATCTAGAAGCGAATATGGTACCTACCTATTTTCACAGTTACCAATCCGAATAAGCCAAGGAAAATTCGATTAGTGTGGAATGCAGCAGCTGAAGTAAACGGAAAATCGTTAAATTCCGCTTTACTGAAAGGGCCAGATTTTTTAGTTCCACTGGCGCACACTATAATGAGATTCCGTCTATGACCCTTTGCTCTAACAGGTCACATAATAGAATTGTTCCGTCAAATTGGAATAGTAGAGGAAAATCAAAAGTCGTAACGATTTCTCTGGCGGCGGAGGAAAAGAACAACAACCGGATGTGTATGTCATGAGAGTTATAACATTCGAGGCAACATGCTCGCCGAACTCGGCACAATTCGTAAAAAAACCTAAAAGTGTCAAAGGCGAACTGTCATAATCATTACGTGAACGACTGGCTCGATCGTTTCTCGTCAGAAGAAGAGGCCATAAAAATTGTCAAAGAAGTGATTCGCATTCATTCACTCGGTGGGTTTGAAATAAGAAATTTCATTTCAAATTCTAGACGAGTATTACGGGAGCTGGGAGAATCTGAGCAACTAACGGACAAGAGTTTGAATATTAGCGGAGAATCCGACGGTGCGAAAGTGCTCGGAATGTGGTGGTCAGTTACAGATGATACTTTCTACTATCGTGTAAATTTCAATCGACCTGATAGTGAGCTTGATAGCCCATATCGATCACTGATGCACAAAATAATCGATGGAAACGCTGGACTTATGTATTGCCAGAACTAAGAGAGTCAAAGATACCAAGATGCTACATCAAGGCAAAATTTAAATCACTTGAACTATATGTATTTGTCGACACCAGTGAAGTTGCGTATGCAGCTGCCGCATATTTTCGCTTCGAATATGAAGATGGTATTCATGCGTGTTGATTAGAAGACCAAAGTTGCGGCGCAGAAACCAATGTCCATTTCTAGACTGTAGACTGGAACTACAGGCTGCGTACTCGTTTAGCGAATATGATATGTTTCGTTTACCCTTTAAAACCAACGAAAAGATGGTTCTGGTGTGACTCGATGGACGTGATTTGGTGGTTAAGATCAGATCACAAACGATTTCGACAATTTGTCGCATATAGAGTAGGGGAAATACTTGAATCAATAACGTTTCACAATGGCAATGGGTTCCGGCTAAGAGCAACGTAGCCGAAAACCTTACAAAGTGGAAATCTGATACCATAGTATTCCCAACGAATAGATCGTTTGTGGGATCCATGTTTTTATATGAACCAGAAACAGGTTGGCCCGTGCAAAGGCTTCCAAAGGAAAGCAGCGAAATAGATGAAGAATTAAAACCACAATTTTCACATAATATAGAAGAGCCATCGGTATTAATTTCAGATATCGAAAGGTTTTCTAAATGGTCAAGGCTAGTACGAACAATTGCATGGGAACTTAGGGCAATCAATAATATGAAGACTGATCAACAAAAACTCGGAGGCAAACTAATCTGTAATGAAGAAGCCGAAAATGAGTTATTACGACATGTACAACTAAAAGTGTATTCTGATGAAATTTCATGCTTAAATGATAATCCATCAAAACCATTAGATAAAACTAATTCACTCTTTCGGCTCACACCATTTTTGGATGAAAATTCAGTTTACGAGTTCGAGGTAGAATATCTGAGACGGATGAATTTGCTTTCGATACAAAAAATCCCATTATCATATCGAATAAACATCATATAACTCGTCTCATCTTGGCCGAGTACCACGAACGGCTTCATCATCATAACCACGAAATTGTGAAATTCGGCAAAAATGTTACATTAGCAAACTTCGAATGGCACTGAAGCGAGTCAGAACAAACTACCAAAAATGTAATGTTGAACAAGCCAAACGTTCCAAGAAACCAAACGTTCCAGAAATGGCTGATTATTGGTTATTTTGGACCGAAGGAAGTTACCCAAGGCCGTCGTGCAGAGAAACGTTGGGGTGTTTTATTTACATGTCTAACTACACGTGCTATCCACTTAGAAATAGTACATACTCTGGATAAAAGTTCATGTCTCATGGCAATTCTGTATTTGATAGCACGTCGAAGAACTCCTTTAGAAATTCGAACGGACAACGGAGCAAATTTCATAGGATGAATAATGAATTGAATTAACTATGTGGAAAACTGCAGCCCGATGAGCTACGAAATAAATTCGATAAAATACGACAGAAATTCAATCCGCCAGCATCTCTACATATGGGCAAATGTTGAGAACGACTGATACAATCAGTTAAAAAATATCTGACAGCGGCAATGCAAACACATACCGATTGAATACATACCGATTGAACCAGGTAAAAATGAAGTTTCACCCTAACCACTTTCTTCGGGGGTCATCAAGTGATATGAAGTCCATTACCGATTTAAAAAGTGACGTCTACTTTTTACGCAAGGATTGGAAAATGGCTCAATTGATGGCAGATCAATTTTGGCGTCAATGGACGCGAGAATATCTACCCGATATTACTCGAAGAACTAAATGGTTCCAGAAAGTTATGCCCATCGAAATCGACGACGTTGTTGTAGTGATGGATGAAAGGAAACGAAACTCATGGGTGAATGGAGTAGTAATTGACGTTATCAAATCAAAGGATAGAGACCAGGTTAGGCAAGTAATTGTGAGGACAGCCGAAGACATGTATATTCGATCTCAAAGTAGATGATAGTAAGCAAGATTCGCCTGGCGAATCTTGTTACCATATTTTTATTACCAATATTTAAAAATAAAAGTAATCAATACAAATATCTAGGTGGTGAACATTAAAACTACAGGTAGAATAGAATTATTCTATACCAGCAAAAAAGTTGGTTGAAAACTATTCCAATTTGGAATAAAATATATGGGATTGTTGTTGTAAATTTATCAAAGTAAGACGCTATATATAACATACGAGTATATGGTACGAGTAATAGAAAATATGAGTATATAAAACTTTACTTTAATTTTATAGCATCGTCTAATGTTTAGATATTTTTACGACTTCTATTTATACTCAGATGGTGCTTTAGTTTCAATATACTACGGTAACCAACATTGTTTAGGTGTTTAATTTGAAAAATTTCATAAATTGTGTTTGTAGTCACACCATTCACTGGGACTACATATCAGTGGATTATAGTTTATATAGTGATCATTACTCTATTACGGTCAATTTATTTTATTGCCATAAACTTTCAATGAGTTGGTGGGGGTGCCTTCTTTATGTACATATGAGTATCACAATTTTGTATGAAACATGTATCAATAAACGATATTTTCCCAGTTCACCCAATTTATTTGTAGACAGTCCAACGGATTTTTAAGTTTTAAATTAATTTTTAAGTTTTTTGCGTCTTTTTGCGTTTTACTCTAATTATGACGTCATGATAATACAATAAAGGTGACAAAATACAATTTCAACAGCTAATTAATTATTTAAATCACTTCACGAAATTGAAATATTCTGAGAAGGTCAAGTGGTTTTTTTATGATTCAGTGAAAAACAGTGAAAATTGATAATTAAGAATTTTTAATATTAGGAATTTTCTCTTGTAAAACGAAATTGGTCTTGAAATTGTTTTAATTTCAAATTGAATTGGTTCTTAAGAATTTAAAACAATCGTAGCAAATAATTTGACTAAATCGCTTTGTCGTTGGTGGGGTATTTTTATTAAGAATTGCGCTTGAATAAATGTACACGTTCTAAGATAAATTGGAAATTAATTACTTTTTCGAGGATTCTGGGAATTAATAATCTTTCAAAATTTTTCCCAATCATGTTTTTGTTGTTATTGCGATGAAAAAGATTTTTGTCTCTAGAACAGATTTATGCTTCGATTTAGTGAATAGTCGAATCGAATGAATGTAGTCATTTCTTTTCAAGAAAATGTATCACCTGGCATTGTAATCCACCAAGCGCCCGAAGCTTTGGTGAAATTTGGGAAAACGCTGTCAACCCGGTGCAGTTTCCCCTCAAAAGAATAATTGGGGACAATATGCTTACGATGGCGGAAATAACTACGCTAATAGCTTTAATTGAAGCAATATTGAATTCGAAACCACAATGCATGCTGTCCTTCGGTGAGTTGGATTTTGTGGTACCACAACATTTTTTAATTAAACATTTGAATGCCAAAATTCCGAAAGTAGAAATTCCTGATTTCCGGTCCAATTACACCAAAAGATGGATAACTGCATGACAACGTACTTTCACAAACGACGACATACAACAAAAGTTAAAGTTGGAAAACAGAAGTTGGAAACTGGGCAAGAACTTCATTTAGGAAATGACAATGTTACAAGAGTCGTAAGCGTTCTGTTGAATCGGACGATTCAAGGCTTGTAAATAAAATTTGTAAAACGTTGTTTAACATAATTGTTGTGAATTCTCAGAGGAAGAAACTTGTTGCTACCCGAGAAACTGACATTTGAAATTATAATAATACTTACCCAATGAGCCAAAATTTGTAATCGCAGAAATATGAGAACATAATTTTCGACCACAGGTAGCAGACACGAAATGATTAAAAATGTTCCATTTGTCTCTGGCTTGGTGGGAGACTCTACGTGGTTGGATTTGAGTGGAATATACTCGTATATCACAAATGTAAAAAATGTAGTGATTTTTCTAAATCGCATCCCTTTAGATATTAAATGTCATAATACTTATGTAAATTAATTTATTTAGAATTTGGTCAAAATTGATTATAAATTTCTTTTCTTTTTCAGCTACAATTGTGACGAAGAAATTAATGTTGTAGGTGAGTAGCAATTTTTATATATTTTAGTTATACGAAGCTCCCGCACTCAATGAGCCACAATGGACTTGGTGAAAATCGAGGATTGTAGCCTAAATTGCAACTGCGCCACTAGAGCCGTCTGATCGACTCAGACTTCCGCTTAATGAATTTTTCAGACTAATAAAAGACTATCGATATGTAAACCACTGAGAATTAATTATTGGGGCTGAATTCTGGGAGTAGTTTGTCGAAAATTACTCTGTGCCTTGCAATCAAGCCGTGAACGCAAGACTACACTGGCGACGGGAACAGAATGGTTTGCAATTCTAGGATTGAAGTCGAGGACATAGCACTGATAATAGCTCTGTATGCCATACCTTGTAAGTTTGCTTTAAAGGGGAAATTTCTAAGAAAGTTTACAATTGCTGTGTTTTTTATTCTCTATCCCGAGCGGGCTGTTGAGAGCTGAATGGGAAATTATCAATTCGACCTTTATCTATTACCCGTATTGTTGCTGTACTAATGAGTTTATATAAGCAACTGCACCAAGGTTCACTTGATTATGTGACATTATGTGACCTGATGTTTTGAATCGTCTACAAGGGTTTCTGCCAATAAAAGATGTGAGAACTTTTTCATTTCCTTGAAAAAGAAAAAAATTCCCTTTTGAAATTTCCCAGCAAGTAGAAACGATCTCCCGATAGCGGTTTCGTATAAATAGTTTTATTGTTTTAATTAAAGTCAGAACTAAAAAAATATCATATGATCGCAATATGGAAAAAGATAAAAACAGGGTGTCCCATAAAAGCGTTGCATTCGATGATTTGTATCCATTTTTGGGAGTTTTGATTGTGTCATAATATAATGTGATCCCTCGTGCGGCTAAATTACTGGTCTGAGAATGACTCCTAGGAGGAGGAGAAAGTGTGGTGTTTAATTTTGCAAAACAAGTTAATGAACGCTTTTCCGGGATAAAATTTTAGCTTTTCTTCGATATTTTTTTATCGGTTTTCATATGATGAAAAAATGCAAGACAATTGTTTAAAAATCATAAACATGACATAAGTTGATTTTCAGAATGAAATATTTAAAAGTGGATCGAAGGGCCAAAAAGTGTGTAGCGTCTCTTTTATCAAATGTTTTTGGTACAGATCCACGTCGGTACGTACTCGCTGCGCGCAGGGATGTGCACTCAAAACATAATAAAATCGATATTTCTCTGCCACAAGCGGTAACCTAATTGTTGTATTAGGTACATGGAGAGGGTTGATCTATTAGATAGAAACGTTTCAAACTATCGCATGAGCATATGAAGTAAAAATTGTATATAACTAATGCTTGAACCATCCGGTTTTTCCGAACTCAAAGAAACTTCTATTTAATTCGGCTATAATAAAGAAAAAAAAACCCACAAAAAATTGTGGGTTGCTAGATGAGTGGTCATTTTTAATAAATTTGTCGACAATGCTTAAGTAAGTCTGAGCAATCTGAAAGAATCATTCTTGACCAGAGACCTATTAAGTATAGTGATACCCGAAATTCTGTTAATTTTCTAATTAGCTAATTCAAGAAGCTCTACCAACAAATTTTAGTCTTTTTTTTGTAATGCCTTTGTGCTGCTAAAATATATCCCAATCAATCTGAAGGTTAGATCTCTTGGCACTTTTCTTAAGTTTTCTGACAGTATTCCTTAGTATTTAAGATCGGATCTCCTCCTAAAATGCTTGTTTCGATTCTTTTGTTCGGTAATAAGAGTACAAGGTTTGTCGAAAGTTAATGTAATTGCTTGCATTATCAATGATGCTAGCAGTTCAATGTCATCAGTCGAACTTATCTTGTTCATTGAAATTAGTAGAGGTTGGAGCTCAAAAGAGAATATATGCCAGTCTGTTAACTTCTTATTACGCTAAAATTTAAGAGATGGTCTTTTAAGGTTTATATTAAAATCGATACACCTGTGGTCTGAAGAAAGAATATCATTATTCACTTTCCTTTCCAATTAAATAGCAAATTAATGATGGACATAGAGCATAAGCTAATATCTATCACCTCCCCCATTATATAATTCAGAAAGGTTGGCTCACTATCTTTATTGAGGATTTCAAGTTCTGAAGACCTTAGATAGTTAGGCAGGGACTCGTGTTGTTAACATTCGTGCTGCTCCATATCGTACAATGGGCATTAGGATAGTAGCCATCCACCAGGTGTAACTGCTTTTTCCTGCCCCACGCAACAAGATTACTTTCGATGGTGGAGATGAAACACTAGCGACACAAGGAAGATGAAAATATTCTATTACTGCAGGGTTTTGTCTGAAATCGTAGAATCGAGCGATACAGCGCAACGACCTAAACCGATGTAAGTTAATCCGTTTAAAGGCAAGCATGGGCGCCATTGGATTACCAGCTTAATAATAAAATGTGTTCGGCCAAAAAATGACTCGAAATTAGAACTTCTCAAGTGTGTGTTTCAAGTGCTCAGAGAGCAGATCCGCACCCAGTAATGTTCTCGAGAGAGTTCCGGTCAACCCACAATACAAACGATAGGTGAGGTTCAGGTTTTTAATGGGCAAACTTCCATTCCTACAGAAACCGAAGTGTGTAGCAGTTTCGGTTTAGGACACTCATCAATCGATGAATGGCTGCCATCCCTTTGATATTGTCAGGCTCTGCAAAAGTAGGCGACCTATTCGCATTCTTTTTTTATTATCTTTGCAATCGGGGGCCTATTATGAATTTTTTTTTTCTTTCGTAAAATTTGAATATCGTATAATTCGCTCTATTATGAACCAAAAAAAAATGAAATCGAATTTTACAAAAATCAAATGTCAAAATTTAACTGCTCTATAGGTTACCAATATGGTATTTACAAAAACAATAGAGTGCACGTATTATTTTTTTATTAAAATAAAATACTTTAGTTACTTTTTAAAATGTAAGTTACTCAATTATTTTATAAAAATTTACTAGCTTATTTTATTACAATTTATTTGAAATTTATTTTATTGTGTTTTATACGTCATTTACCACTGGTCACTAATTTGACATTTTTACCCCAATTGTCATAGTTGCGTAACGTTTATTTAGACAACTATAGCAACGTCACTTAATTTCCATAGTGATCATTCAGTTGATACGGACGTGCTTTTGCTGTGCAATTAAAATCTTTTTTTTTTTTTTTAATTTGTCTTTTTAAATACTTTTTATTGGATAGATAGTGACTAATTAAAAGTGTTAAAAAATAGTAAAAGTGTTGAACTTGGTGTTTGTGGGTGCATAGTGTGATGCTATACTGCATAATAATAAAAAAAAAAAAAAACTATAAAACATAAATAGAAATAATAATAACGGTACATTTTATAATCACATGATTATAATAAAAACACGTGTATAATTAATAATCAACATAAATTTCCCCCCAAAAAAAAAATAAAAAAAACATTCCTTCCGTGTTTAGTTGTTCCACACAAATAAACAATTACAGTTTAATTCTCATAAAGTCATAAAAAACAATAACCGCTTTTAATTTTTTTAACGTGTTAATTCGTCGGATATATAAATACGATGCCAGATAATAATATTTATGCAATTCCATCGTGTAAAACTGTGTGCTTAGACAAATTTATAAGCTGTAGTGGTATGTGTACTCGTGTCGCTCACGCGGCATGTATAAAAATGAGTAACGCTTTGCTGACTCTGTTCAACGCAAGTGATAATCTAAAGTGGTTCTGTGATGACTGCCGTGACACTTTTGGGAAAATGCAGCTGACAATCGATGAATTTAGAAAGCAAATGCTATCCCTATCTAGCGACATTAGAGCTCTTGCCACTGATAGAGCTAATCCCGAAAAGATGAAAACTCGCTCGTCCAAAAAAGTGCCGCCAAAGAATACCGATACGCCTTCAACCCCGAGCTCTCTTCAATCTAATATGCAGCACTCAAATCTCGTTGTACCGGAAGTTATTGTTGGTACCTACAATAATTTATCAGACGCAGTTAAGATCGTTCCTATTAAAAAATATATTTATGCCTCTAAGTTTGCCAACACGACATCAGTTGAGGCATTACGATCTTTTTTATGCAGCCAATTAAACATAGCGGAAACCGAGGTTGATTGTCGTTTGCTGGTTCGCGCCAATCAGGACGTGACGCAAATCAATTTCGTGTCTTTCAAAATCTGGGTAAATCTGGAGATATTTCCAAAACTACTTCAACCAGAAATTTAGCCAGTGGGTGTTCCAGTGAGAGAATTCACTAATCGCCCAAAAAACCCAAAATACTTATATCCAATAGTTCTGCAGTAAACTTACAATTATTACCATTTAAAATATTAAATAACTGCTGCTCCTCTTCTAACATCGAAAACAACAATAATTATAATTACAATAACAACAATAATTACAGAAAACCTGCCTCTTCGACAATTTACTACCATAACGCTTCCAGTATTCGAGGCAAGTCTAAAGAGTTTCGGTTGGGTGTGCTAGACAATAACTATGCAGTCATTATCATTTGTGAGACTTGGCTTACTAATTCTATGAATAGCGAAGAATTCTTCCATTGGATTATATCGTCTACCGAAAAGATCAATACAACCATGTCACAACAATGAAAGGTGGAGGTGTTTTGATCGCCGTGAAAAACTCAATTCCGAATGAGATGGTGGCTTTCCATCAAGTTCATGATGTCATTGCTGTGCGGTTTAAACTAGCCGATTCGTCAATTCTCGCCGTGGTCGTTTACGTTACATGTGGGTCAAGCCTGGATACTTATATCGAGATAATCAACTTCATCGACCTTGCTATAGTCCCTTTTGTTCATCCTGATGAGCAGCTGATGATTTTCGGTGACTTCAATCTGCCTGAGGTGAACTGGTCTGATATCAACGGTATTTTCACACCATCTTCCACAGATATTAGAGGGATCACTACTATGGACTACTTCGCTAGCATCTCAACAACCCAAATTAACCGAACGAGCAATACTCAGGGTAAATATCTGGATTTAATTTTTTCAACCGATAACATGTACTCAGAAGTCTCACCGTGCGAGGACCTTACAGGCTGTACCAGCGTATACCAAACTCCAGTTATGTTAAATATTTTTCATGTAAAATGCGACACTAGTTTTCTTATTGATAATTTTTTTTTATTTTAGAAATGCCGACTACGCTTCCTTAAATGAATTTCTGCTCAATTCGAATTGGGAATTTCTTCAGTTCGGAGGAAATCTAAATACAATAGTTTTGTCTTTTAACAAACTTGTCAAGACTGGTGTAAAAAAACATATCCCGCGGAAAAAAACTAAGCCTTGCTTCCGCGAACCGTGGTATAACAAGTAATTAAAGGACATAGAGACACGCCGTAATAAACTACACTCCCTATACTGTTAAAGTTAGCCGAAAGTTTCCAGCCGAAAAATAATGCAGATAGTGTCTTGAATACAGCAAATATCAGTCATGAACTTAAGAATTTACGAATTTAGGATCGGGTTATATCATTAGGGTGAAGGGGAAATTACTTCAGATTATAGGAATTTAAAAATCGATAGGAGCGAGAGTATAAAGAGAGTTTAACTTTCGGCTGAAATAGTCAAGACACTATCTGCATTATCTTTCGGCTGGCAACTTTCGGCTAACTTTTACAAGGTACACTCCCTATATAAAATACACGGTTCGAAATATTATCATGAATTCGAGACCGCACGGAAGGAGTTTCAAACATTAAACTGGTTCCCGTATAATAATTATATTCTGTAGATCGAGAAAGATTTAACTTCTACTCCAAAAAAGTTTTGGAATTTTATCAATATGAAAAGAAAGACCGTTGGGTTCCCCTTATCTATGACGTTTCTAGATGCCTCTGCAAGTCATTCTTCGGAAGTCTGCAATTTATTTATCAATTTTTTTGAATCCGTTTACAAATCGCCATCCATCGATCCAGCAGTTAATTCTTGCAACGGAGGGGAATTTACCCAATTACGGTTCACCGAAGATGAACGACCTTCATGACAGCTTGTATCAAATTGATGTTAATAAAGGTGCTGGGCATGATGGATTTCCGCCGATTCTTTTTAAGAATTGTGCTGCTAGTCTGGCTGCTCCCATTTCCTTTATCTTTAACGAAAGTATTCGAACTCAAATTTTTCCAGATCCCTGGAAAATTTCGTATATACATCCAATTTTCAAGTGCTGTAAAAGAAGTGATATCTGTAATTATCGTGGGATAGCTTTTCTCTCCGCCATTCCAAAACTCTTTGAGCTTATGGTACAAAGGTTTTTATTTATCTATGTTAAAACGGTTATTTCACCCGCACAACGTGGTTTTTTCGCCGTGAGATTCACCGTTACCAATTTGATGACATTTTGCAGACACTTATTCAGCAGTATTGATTCGAAAGTGGAACTGGATGTTATTTATACCGACTTTTCTAAAGCGTTCGATAAAATTAATCATTTAATTCTAATCAAAAAGCTACAGCGGTTGAATTGTCAAGCCATCCCTACTAAGTGGTTGCTGTCCTATCTCTCAGATAGGTGGCAGTTTGTTAAAATTGGTGAGTCATCTTCTCGTCTATTTCGGGTTACTTCTGGAGTGCCACAAGATAGCCACATTGGGCCACTTCTATTTTCATTATTCGTCAACGACCTGGTTAACTGTTTTGTTTCTGCAGATTGCCTGCTTTACGCAGATGATATGAAAATATTTGCACGAATATCAAACGTATCCGACTGTATAAATTTCCAAGCGGATTTAAACAGATTTTGTGATTGGTCGGTTGAAAACAAACTGTTGCTGAACGTGAGTAAATGTAAGGCAATGTCTTTCTGGCGTACCCGTTTCCGATTATTCATCAGTATTCGCTTTATAATGAAGAAGTCGTTAGAGTTAAGTTCATATCCGATTTGGGTGTTATTTTCATTCGAAATCTCACATTCACAAGGCATGTTGATTCGATAATAAGCCGAGCATATATGATGCTTGGTTTTATTAAACGGAATTGTAAGGATTTCTATGATCCGATAACCTTGAAATCTCTGTTTGTCTCATTTGTTCGATCAATTCTGGAGTATGCCTCACAGATTTGGTCACCTTCTTACCGATGCCATTCCGAGAGAATTGAGAGTGTTCAAAAACAGTTTCTTATTTACGCGCTTAAAGGTTTACCTTCAATGCGGGCACATGAGCACGTACTTCCGCCTTATCGCGATCGTTGTGCTCTCTTAGGATTACAACGGTTAGATCACCGACGTGATATTTCATCCGCAATATGTGTCCGTGACATATTATGTTCACGTGTAGATTGTGCCGAGATACTCACCAGCTTCGGCTTTTATGTTTCAGAACGGTGCTTGCGTCGCCGGGACGAATTCATATTTACAAGAGCGGTGGCCACAAATCATTGTTCATCTGAACTAGTCTTGAACTTATCGCGTGTTTTTAATCTTGTTTTTCATAGGTTTGATTTTAACATGTCAAGAAATTCATTGAGGAACGAACTATTTAAATTTTATAATAACCGTTCTTAAATTAAATAACTTTTTCAATTTTGTCATGTCGCTTATTTTTAATAATTGTAATAATTACCGATTCTAACCCTGTAGGTAAATTATATAAATAAATAAATATATAGTTTTTACTACTATCATAGTCGTTTCTTACGCCTAAAAGTCATTTTAATCAACAAATGTCACTTAAAATGACATTCTTGTCACATCAATTTTACAAGTGAGAAGAAGTGACAAGTATTTCTTCTTAATTGCCGGAGAAAAAGAAGTGACTAGTAATACGTTCTTCCTATTTTTCTTAATATCCGTTGTGGCGCTTGAATCGACTTCAATAATACCAATTTTGGCGCGACGTGACTCGACTCTAGTCACGTCACTTGAAATGACACGATTATGACAAATGGGGTTTCTAATTTCTTTTATAGAAAAAATGTATGTAAAATTACAAGCGAAATTAATTCAGTCGGTCCACCTCAAAAACCTGTTGATAGTTGGAATTTTATTTAAAACAACACAAAATAGCAAACTTCATGGTATTAAATTTTACGACCAAAAAAATATTTTCATAATAGGAATATTCGTGGCGGATCGAATTTTACGAAATCAAAAAAAATTCGTAATATAGGCCTCCTGTTCAGGGGTCAAGGCTCTCCCAACTCTTCCGCAGTTCGCTTTTCCATCCTTATTTTTACGTCGTTGCGTTGTTTTAATTCAAGGGCGTTCGGCTATAGGTTCGACTTTATCACCATCTGCACATTGCATAGCACCATGCCAGCAAAGGAGGGGAGGGGGGAGCATGAGTTTTGCATTCAAACAGGAGGTCATAGTTGTGTTCCATTTCAGCACAGACAGACCATAATATATTGAATGATAAAAATTCCTTTTTGTGCTTCTTGCCCCTATCGATCGGGAGTCGAACCCGGTACCTCCCGATCCAAAACCAAAGCTTTAACCACTGTGCCATTTGGTCGGTCTATTTGCATTCGCTTTCGGCGTGATACCCGAAACAGCAAATACTTTTTTTGGAGTAATAGTTGAACTGGCAACGACTTTGAATTTATGTTGTATGGTGGTAACACCTGAAAATGAACGTGGTACGTCACATTTGTCTTCTACACCACATTTGTATCCTCAAAAATGCCTGAAAGCTCAAGACAAGCATTGGGCGGTAGATATCGCCACCAAAACTAGAGGTAACCTGTTCGAACAGAAAACGGGGATTTGGACAGTTCGTTCCAAAACTGCTTAGATCTACGTAAATCTCTCGAAGAATAGGCCACTGCGAATTATTTAAAAAAATTGATATTTTCATGCATTTGGGATATTAAAGCTAGGCCGAAAAAGGGCTATATTTTTTTCTATATTTTTAATTACGACGTGAAATTTTTATACCAAGAACGCCAACCTCTAAAATTGTGTAATGTCAACATTTAGGCGTTTCTGATCTAATAATGTAAATTTCAAAGTTAACAACATTCGGGAAAATTAAGGTTCATGTCGAAAATTAAAAACAAATGAAATTTTTTAAATGATGGTATTAAATGTTTTGTTAAAGATTTATGCAAATATTGAATAGTTACGAAAAACTTGTCTAACCTGATATCACTTATTTTAAATAGTTTAAAAGTCATGCGATCCAAAACTTGGAGGATTGTTAAAAAAAAAAGATCCGACGAGCGAAAGTCTACAATAATTTTGATTGACAAATTGTATTTGACATTTAAAATGTTCATGAGTTTTCTTTGAATTGACGCAGGCGATTATCACACTTCGAATATCAATCTTCCAGTAGTACGAGAGCACAAAATCTCCACTCCTATGAGGAGAATATCAATCTTCCAATAGTGTGAAGGTTCGTTGAAAAATCTAGACCAAAAGGAGCGGTTAGTATGACTGCCGTTTTAGATAGATCGGCAAATTGAATTCAACAAATTTAGTTTTCATGAACTATTGCAGACGGCTAATACTAACCCTCTTCTGGTCTAAATGTTTCATGGAATCGTCATATTTTGAGTAGCTACTGTAGAAAACTAACCATTCTAGGCGTGGTAGCTACAGCTGCCTATTACAAAATTCATGAATATTTCAATTTTTCATTCAATTTGTCGATCAAAATCATTTAATACTTTCACTCATCGGTTCTAAGTTTTTCAATAATACTACAAGTTCGCGATGATCCACCCCGCCCCCCCCCCTATCCCGTCGGCATTCAAGTATGGCCTCAACCAGGAGCAGTATGGCCCTTCCAGAAGCCCTGGAACTTGGCTAGGATTCAATGAACTTATCTCCGAAACAATTTGAAAATAAATTTGACAATGTAATCTCATTGAGGCGGTCAAATCCATACATAGGATGTAGTGCCAGCGAAATAAAATAAATAAATTAATAAACCGTTTAATAACTGGCACACCTTTTTAAACTTTTACAATCACTGTTTAAATTCAATTTGCCGAAATATTGATAATTTTGAAATTGCAATTTTTGAGAAAAACTTCATATTACTATATAGTGAAGTGAAGTATTTTCTAAACTGTAATAAATAGTTGCTGCTGTATTTTAGGAGAGATTAGAATATACTCCACGTAAATGCATTTTATTGCTAACTTTCATTTTTTTAAATTATTTTTGACAATATTGAATTAACTTTCTGAAGTAGTATTGGAAAATCTCGGTTGATTGATTGATTAGGCCTACACCTCATTCGATTATCACGGAATCCGATGTCCATAAACTAATGAGTTAGCGGGTGGTCACTCGATACACCTTTAGAGTATGTTGATTTCATTACAACTTTACGAAATTTGAAGATTATGCGAGTTTTTAGGGTTAGGTTATTTAGGTGATCTGTTGTGACCAAATTGACTTACCTATATATAGATAGTTTCGTGCGATAAATTTCGATAAACTTTACATGCATGCAAATTGAATGCGGGACCCCTACGGCTCTTAATTTCGAAATGCATTTCATTTTTAATCTGTATAGCCACTATGGAAGACAACCTTTATGATCCCATAAATATCTGCCCAAATAGTAAATTCTGACAAAAACTTTAAAGTGTTCATAAACATCAGGCTGGTGCCTTGTGCTTAGGTAGTTTACTCACCTGCTAATAGTTTACCAAACAAATTTCTTGAATTTTGTTGTTTATTAAGACAAAATTCAATTTATATCGTTGCTCATCTTTATGTGTTCCGTCAACACCAAAAATTCACAATATTCATTGAACTCAAATCCAATAAATCACGATATTTTGAGATAGCATCGCAAAACAAGAAAAGCTTAGCAAAGAAAAAGGTTTTGGTGATAAAATCATTTTTTTTTGTTAATTATGGAGATGGGCTTTGTAGAGAGATGGGTGGTATCATGGGCGTTAAACTGATATTAATCTTAATATTATTATAAGTTATAAATCTATATTGTTACCAAATTTAGATCAACTTCCCACGATACAAAATTAAATTTGCGTCGAATCATCGAAATTTGATGCGATGATTTTACTTCCAACCATTTTCTGTGTGATTCCATGTAGTAAATTCACAACTAGAATCAACTACATACTATATACAAAAATTGAAAGATAATCTCCGTAAATTTCCTGAAAATTGATTTTACCAGGCACAACACAACATACGACACTCAGATACACGCACTTATACCCATAATATTCATTCATGATGAAGAAAGTTATGAAACGAAAATTGATTTTCTTCTTGATACAAATTACATTCATCCATATTCGTTTGTTTCGTAAGTTTTACCGCTGCGAAAATAGTATTACCCTACGTACTTACATCGCAGCTACCTATATGGATGCGCAGCAACTTTCTAGGCTTAATGGTTTGTGAAAATAAATCAGTTGTGAGAATGATTTACCCGCACCATCCAGGCACAAAACATTTATTTATGTATAACGCTTTTGACTTAAAGATGGATGTGTAGATGCTTAAAATGGGTTAGAGTTTTCGAAATTTTGAACTGTTTTTTATTTCGACAGGAAGCCTCGCAATATTATTTAGGTATATACATAAATGACAAGGGCAAGAATAATGCTTACCACAAATTTTCATTAACATACATATTTAATTAAAATGTTGTCTTAGGAAATATTATTGTTTTAATAATTTATCTATATAAGTTATGAAATATCTTAATACGAGGGCTGTCTGAAAAGTTTCCGATGTAATAAAGATACAAAACATTTTTTCTTCTTTATTTTTATTTCTCTACATAGTCATCGTGTAAGTTTATATATAAATACATGTCTCCCAGCGATGCTTACATATCTCGAACCCGTAAAAATAGTACTCGGCGACCTTCTGTACAAAATAATTGTTTACAAGGGTGATGGCTGCCTCATTCGACGAAAATCTTTGTCCTCCGAGCGCATCTTTTATCTTAGGGAACAAAATAAAGTCGTTTGGCGCTATCTAGTGAGTCAGGAGGGTGATCAGGCAGTTCAAACGCAATAATTCGTGAATTGTCTGTTATACTTTGGAAGATAATCGATTAAGATGACTGTCCCAGAAAGCAGTCGCCATCATTATCATAGCCGAAGGAACAGCCTTTGCCGTTTTTGGAGCCGATTACTCTTTGGCAATCCAGTGTTTTGAATGTATTTTTGATTCTGGAGTATAATATATTGCGCCTAAACTGCGCCAACAGCGTTGGAAATGTCCATTAGAACACGTTCCTGCTCCAAAGTGAGCAAATGCGACATCCAACGCACGGACAGCCTTCTCATGCATAAATCTTGATTCAATACGTTCTTCGGTTATATTCATAGTCTCTTCTATCTCTCTAACATTAATTCGACGGTTTTCTAGCATCATTTGGTGAGCTTGAGCGATGTCATCGTCAGTGGTGCAGTTTTTTGACGCCCCGAACGTTCATCGTCACCCAAGCTGGTACGGCCACGTTTAAATTCAGCTGCCCAAAATTTCACGGTGATAAATTATGGTGCAGAGTCCCTGTATACAGCATCAAGCTCGTCTTTGATTTGCGTAGGCGTATTGCTTTTTAAAAATAAATATTTCATGACAGCCTGATCCTCGATTTTTCCATTTTCACAAAAACGCTCATATCGATTCTCTCAAACGATTAAAAAATATAAGTTCGGTAAAACTCAGAGAATCAGGAAATAGATTTCTATCAAGTGACAAAATGAATAGTTGGTATTTAAAATGACGGTTTTGCAAATAATGTTCCTGATCACATGTCCAAACCAAATGCGAATTATTCACTTCCTCGTATTTCCTCATTTCAGTAATTCTTTGCCTACGTCATTTCAGTAGCCAGGTATCTTACTATTTAATCTAAAGAAGTAATTTTGCCGTAAGCAGGCTAACGGAGGTAGCCAAAGTTTCTCTTTGAACTCGAAATCTTCACATCACACTCTGATATATTGGAACGTCGTTTCGAAGCATCCAGTAATATAGTAGCTGGCACGAAGAAAGTAGAGGTACATCATGTCTGCAGCATGAGTACAGCAATAACGGATCCACCTATAACTAGGATGTTTTTCAGTCTAACAAAAACAATTCGAATTTTCGGCGGCCTGAATAAAGAATATGTAGAGGCGGAGCGGCCCTTTAATTGTTAAAGAATTAGAAGAAGCAAAACTCAATATTGCGAAAATGAAGTAACATTTGCATTTTCGTAAAAAGAGCCAGTAATCAGTAAAAACAAAATTCCAACTGTGCACCAATTTTTAGATAAGCAAGGATTAGTGCACTAGCCTAAGTGTGCGATAGCAGCCACTCTAACCTAACCTAACCTAACCTAAGGATTAGTGCGGAGGACGTGGAGTTTTATCTCTTGCATAAAATGAAAGGCATCCAATGATGATTAGGCAACCCTTTTCTTCGTTGAGGATTGCAGAGTCAAACCAGTTGTCCGTCTTCGAAAGTTTTATGCTAACCGAATTTTTTCTCGTACGGATCGATGTATCTCATCAAGTCCTTCTTTCATTTTATTTAATATCTGCCGGTAATCGTAGATTACTCCCGAAATATGTTCTGGATGTCCTGTGCTGCAGATCGATAAGCCAACAGGAACAATTAGACAATAAGACGATCCCAATTACACAGTTTATTAGTAATCTTTGCAAAATACTCCAGTATCCTATTAAATATTTCCACCATATACCATCTGGTAGAGGATGCAAAGTCGTTATTCTTTTCTTATTTATGCCGAACAACTGAATAATTTCCTATAATGGGAGAAAAATCTCCTGCCGAGTGAATTTCCATCGGAACTCTATAGCGGCTTATGCAATTGTTAATAACACTGTGCTAGTTGAAAAATGTGACAAGCTGGGCACCCGAGGGGTAAACCTAATTCGAGTACGCTGAGTTCAATGGTGCTAGTCCCATTTTAAAGTTAGTCCCCATTTTTGAGATATCGCATTCGACATGTTTTGGCCCTGAGTCAAAATATACCCTCATTTTCACGTTGATAGCTCTTGAACCATTAAGATTTTCGTTATGCTTTCTTCAGCAAATTTGTTGCGCAGGTCAAGACCAACAACTTTGTCGACCATGTTGGCCGCGGCCAGCCTCTGAAAGGCCATTTTTGGCCATTTTAGCCACGCCCACAGCACTGAACTTATTTGAAATACCCCGGACATATGCATATCGTAAGAAAGGTATTGACAGCTATCAAATAGCATATAAAAAAATTCAAAAAATTAAGGTTGAGGGTCATTTTGGCCAAAAAACTGAAAAATGCCAAATCGGCCGGCCACATTCGGCCAAATTGCTAAAAAATTAGCCCACAACTTTTGGTTCATATTTTCAGGATTATTAGCCACAAACCTCACCTACAAATGACATCAACCATTTGTCCCAGAAAACTCGTATATTTTAGATATTGACCTCCATAACTTAAAAGCCACCCTAATTTTTTGCAAAATTAAATTTTTTGGCTCAAATGCACCCTAATATCGGTCCGTTGCGGTTCATAATGATAGTGAATCAACGTATTACAATGAAACAAATATAAATACATCATATTATTATCATTGCTAAGAGAATTTTTACCAGTGACCCTTTTTTCATAACAAAAAAAAAATGAAAAAACTGACAAATTGATGTGATCGAAAAAATCACTAAAAACATTGAACATTTGACAGTCTCCTTGCATAAAATCGATATTTTTTAATCTTTATGATGATTTCTTTATACAGTAGATGTTATCTTCCTTCCCATCGCATGAAGATGGAATATCGGCGAGAGGGTAGCTACCATTAATTTTTGTTTCCAACTACCACACTAAAATATGTATATTTTGTTGTATTGTTTAAGGAATCAAAAATGAATTGCTATCGAGTGTGTGTGAACTGTTTTGACTGAAACCAATAAAACGAATCGCAATTCAATTCATTTTCAATTTGCCGTGCCAAAATCATTGATATCAAATAAAATACCTCTTAACGAGGTAAATGTTCGAGTGACGAAAGCCGAATTCAACTCACAAAATTTCTGATATCAAATTTGTGCCTAACAAAACAATTGCATTCGATTTGTCAACGATTTTTCTGAATGTTAGTGCATTCGGCGCGTTTGTTTACATTTTTCTTTTTAGCTGTCAAAAACAACAATTTTTCAACGATTTTTCGGAATGTTCAACAACAACGCGCTGAATGCACTAACATTCCGAAAAATCCGAGATTTTTATCCGTCGTATGTTTCTGTGATTGAATGGCGCAGTGACATTTGATGGTTGATATATTAATGCAGATGTTTCTTAATTTACGTGTATAATTTACGTGATGTAATTGGTTAAAACGATGGGATGGAAAAAGTATCCACTATCGCAACGGCACGCCATTGTTTTGTCTAAGAGAAGAAAAATGTTAATTTTTTAGGAATTTTTTTTTAGGAAAAATCACCATAAAATCAATTGAATCGATTTAACTTTATTTTAAATAGTTTCTATTGTATCTATATTTGTCGATGCGATGTTTGTTCGATCGATTCTACTCGATTTAAATTCAACAAAATGATAAAAAATGATAAAAACAGTGTTTTTCGTCGAAATGAAAAGCAAAAAAAAATTAGATGTAGTTTTTCGATCTTGATATGTTCGGCAAAGTTGTTGGTCTTGACCTGCGCAACAACTTTGCTGAAGAAAGCATAACGAAAATCTTAATGGTTCAAGAGCTATCAACGTGAAAATGGGGGTATATTTTGACTCAGGGCCGAAACATGTCGAATGCGATATCTCAAAAATGGGGACTAACTTTAAAATGGGACTAGCACCATTGAATTCAGCGTACTCGAATTAGGTTTACCCCCTGGGTGCCCAGCTTATCACGAAAAAAAAGTTTGCAATTCAAGCACAGTGTAATTATTGATAAATCCCTGATCAAGTAAGACTGTCATAAGCCGTACATATATATTACGTCCTCCTTTCCTTCCATTCATACTGAGTGTTTTCAGTCATTTTGACATGGCCGACTTGACAATGCCACTGCATTCCCATGTACGTTTTCTTGTCGATGCTCCGCATATAGAATTTTTGAATTTAAAGGTGTTAATAGAAGTGTTTCACGCATTCCTCTACAGCCAATAATTCTTTTCGCGTCACGTAATAATTACGCTCCTGTTTTGATAAAAACAGTTTTTGTAATATTGGCGAATCCTGGCACGAATCTTCTGTACTAGGTACACAATCCAAGAAAGTTTTTTAATTCATATAAATTCTTGGGTCTTGGCCATATCTTTACCGTTGATATTTGGCAGGTACTTGGCCTGTGTGTGTCTTCAGGTCCACTTCTCGATCCAATGTTCCAGGTTCTTGGTAAATCTGTGTCAATCCTGTGTTTGATCAAGGTAGTCCATCCATTTTGTGATGTAGGAAAACATGATGCACTTCATTTTTCTGCTCCTTAGTAAGATTTATTGCTTCAGTTCTGCATAAGTTGTCCTTTGACTTCCTTGTGTTCTGCTCTATTTACTTTTCTCCGCGGATTTTTCTGTTCCATTTTACTATGGTACTTATCACATTTTCCAATGACTGCTCCTTGATGATTTTTGACTTATCCTAGAGATTTAGAGCTCTAATTGGAACTCTGTCGCCGTTCATTACTTCTCTAATTTCTTATTTCAGTTCATTGGCTTCTACAACCCAGAACTTGGGTCTCCCAGAACCTCCCTCAAATATTTGTTTCTGTATTTAGTGACAGCTTCTCGCGGTGGTCAATGATTGAATGGACCGTATGGAGCCGTCCAGTATGAAGCCATTCGTTATCATAAAGTCCATACCTAGAAAGACCCCTTCGGAAATATTGTCGACCAGTATTTCGTGTTAAAATCTAGTATCCCGAATTGTTATTTTTACTACTTTTTTCTCTAGGGTGAAGGTACTGTCTCCAATCGCTTTTTGCAACTTCAACCGATTGGCTGGTTTTGTGTTTCCACTGATGATATCCTTTCGAACAATCGTGTGAGTTGTTGCTCTGTCTAAAGTAATCACACAACTTTTCTTATCAACATCACTTCTTATTATTAAGCTATTACTAATTCGTGGCAATGTGAAAAAAGAGATAGAGAATCAGTTGCATTTGAGCTAATGATGTACCCTGCTTTTAATGACTTTTCCAGCATCCTCTCGAGATATGACCCACCAGCACGTCACATGTCCAACAACTAATCCTACTGTCACAGAATCTAGGTGTCGTCGATATTCCTTTCGGTTTCTGTTTCAACTCGCCATATCTTAAATTACGGTTTGGTGTTTGCTTGTGCATTCTCTTAATTAAAGCACAAGCGAAAGTTGCTTTTGGTAGCAAAACAACCGCTCTACGCGTCTCTGGGCCCCGAATACCGTCAACAAACGTTTTGGATCTCCATATATTCGACGAATTTATTTGAGTACGCTAAATGCACTAGTCTCACGATTTTTCATGCTTACTCTTAAGAGCTTCTCTGGCCTTCGAGTATAGCGTTCTTTCACTTCGATGCGATATAGTTTTCGCTTGAGGTCATTTTCACTTTATTAACTCACTTCATCCCATGTATTTATCTTCGTAGTCATTTCTAATTGGAATTTTTAAATCCCAAACGAAGCAGTTTCATCGAATATCGATAACTTAAGAGTTTATGTTCTCAAGGTGTTCAACTTCTGACTGCAACTTCTATTCAACTCACTTAACTTCTCGTTCGTTCTCGTTTCTTCATCTTTTCAATTAGCTGCTGAGTTCCTCCACATTTTACACTAACTTTTAATTTATTTCTTGTTTCGTTTGTTGCGCCTCTTTACCTTGATCAAATTTTTGAGTTATAACAGCCAATAATTGCGCCATATCGAAACTCCCGGGTGCCCTGGAATTGTTTCCACCACCACATGTTTCTCATCTGGTGTTATTCTCGCCTACTCCTTGCTTCTCCATGGCCTTACGTAGTCGCGATATTAATGCATTTTTGTGACCATCCGTTGATAAGTTACGCTGATTTAATTGGAATTTTAGCTCTGCGTATTCGTCAAATGCTTAACATCCATCTTCTAATATTCACAATCCCACTGCTATCATCAATTGTTACGAATTTGTCGTGTCAAATCCGGTTCGAATCATTGGATGGTGAACAGAATTATAAAAAAACAATTCTCGTAATTTAGACTGTTCCTGAAAATACTGAAAATATTCTTAGAATAATTTTAAAAATACTTACCAAATACTTACATATTAAAACACAACAACAATAATTTCCACTATTATTTATTATTAATTCACTTTCCACAATTTACAACAAATCACCCAATTTATTTCATTTTAAACACCATTTATAATTTTTTCGCACTGTCTTAAGAACATTCGATTCTGTTACAGGATATCTGCTTTACAGCTAAACTCTTATAAAACTGTTTCTAATGCTTAAGTTTAGATGTCACTATTTTTTATATATGACATTAACCTCTTAATACGCTACTTATTACGCTACATAAGTAGCTCTGGATGGTTTCAGCAGGAGTAAAGGGGAGATAGGATCCTGTGGTATCACAATGGGCCACTACTGGCCTAAGTGTGCGATAGCAGCCACTCTAACCTAACCTAACTTCTTAATGCTTCATTGACCAATCTACGCTGACTGAACGCCAATAAGTGAAATTGTAACAATATGTATGGGGATCTTAACCCCAAACGTCATGACGTTCATCATTCATACTACCTCGTAGTTTCGAAACGCAAAATCTCGTTTTAAAATTACAATACGTGTTCATTAAATCACTCACTGAAATTTAATAAAACATTCGATTTGCATGCTGAAAGAGATGCTGAAATTAGTAAATGTTTCAATTTTTTAAACGCATCTTTTCCGGACAATTTTTTAACTTCATCGAAAATTTGTGGAACCTGACAATTATTTAATCTGCACGAAGAACAATTCATGCAAAGCAGATGTACTAAAAATTCTGAGTGGAGGAGATGAACGATGATGTGTGTCGACGCCGGCGCAACCAATTGAACTTAGTGTAAAACCAATTTCAATTCGGCCAATTCTCTCGCCGGTGGCACCAAAACGAATGAGATTGCCTCAGTTCGATGGATATGATGATTCAACAGCTTGTATGAATTGATATAAGCGTTGCTCTGCTGGAACAAAAACTTTACGTTATTCATTAAAAAGTTCGACTTTGTGACCTGTTGGATTCTTGTGTTTTTGTGTGTAATGGGATGAATGTAATGATAATAGGTGCGATTTGCGCCGGCGCACATTGGGGTTTTTAGTAGTGTTTAGTCCCAAAAATGTCTAGAGCCTAGAAAAATGCACCAAATTGAGTATTTTGTAAAATACTCTTTATGAGATTCTTAAAAGATCCCTCATGAGTATTTTGTCTGAAATTTTTTTGTATGCATAGAAATCAGTACATACTCAGACCCAAGAAACGTATACTAAATGAGAATAAATTCAAGATTTATAGCAAGTGAAAGTGATTTGACTGGTAATTGACAGCTGTCAACTGTCAATATCGAAAATCTAACTCCATATTTGAACGTAGCGACCGCAAAAAACTATGTGTACCAAATTTTAGAAAAAAATATTAAACACCCTTTGAAGCATGGGTTAAGGAAAAAAGTGATGTTTTTAAACAAATATCTGAGTATGTACTGATTTCTATGCATACAAAAAAATTTCAGACAAAATACTCATGAGGGATCTTTTAAGAATCTCATAAAGAGTATTTTACAAAATACTCAATTTGGTGCATTTTTCTAGGCTCTAGAAATTTTTGGGACTAAACACTACTAAAAACCCCAATGTACGGCGGCGATTTGATTGCAACGGAGAATGTGGAAGCAAATTGTTTTATTAATTGAACACTTGCTTAGGTCATTCGAGGTAAAATATGGATCAGCAGTTGTATGCACAAAAGGTCCTCAACCGTTCTGGTGTGGCGGAATGCAATGCAGTGGCAACTCCGTCGGAGAGTGAAAAGAATCTTGGCGATTTTTTTTGATTTATGGAGAAAATAATTTTCCGTATCGTGAGGTGAGAATGGGGTAAAACGCATTATGAAATACATAAAAGGGACAACTTACATGGGAATTCGATTTGAAAGTAACAAGAATTGAAGTCTATGTGACTACATTGATGAGGAAGATGCAGGAAATATCGAAACCAGACGATCAAGCGCATAAACGTGCTATATCATTTTATCTGAGAGAGGTATGAGGATGTACACAGGCGGCCGACATAATGACCAAAGCATTACTAAAAGTGTAGTTACAATTACCAAAAAAATTGAAGGCAAATTGATTTTAATTGTGGTCAAAATCTGTTATGAGAATTCATCATTAATAATTTAATACCATCCATTAGGTATTAGGACAGGAACAAATTAGCTTAATGATTGATAAAAAACCATGGCGCTTAACGAAGGATGGGGGGAGGGATAATTTTTAAAGAGATATGACATTTGGGTAATTGGTGAAGTAGTAATGGCAGTAATAGCGAAGTAGGAAGTGTAGAGAGTATCGTAAAACAGTGTGTACGTTAACTTGGAAGAATGGCTGTAAATATGACAACGAGTTATCGTTTCACGCTGACAAGCAAGAGCTACCCCTGTACCCCATTGCATGCAGAACTTACAATCTGACAACCCTGGACAATAGTCGGGAGCTTTTGAAGCATTTGTTTATTGGAAACATTTTACTGAACGAAATTGATTCACCAACCATACTTGAGGCTATTAGAGCAAAGACAGTTATTTTTACGTAAATTGAAACAATTTTATGAGCCAAAATTTATAAATTTAAACAAATGTCCATCAATTTATATTTTGAGATTTATTAAATTTAAATCCTTCTTAATTAAGAGAATCCTAATAGCTTATCTAGAAAGCAACAGATTTAAAAATATTATTAAATGTCTTTTAAAAGACTTTTTGATATCCAGTAGGACAAGTTTGCACACGTTGCTCAACTGTTATAGCCGTTTTCGTTAATGGTGATAACAAACAATAATTTGGTAAAAATAGCAATTTCCAATTCGCTTACAATTTAGGAATAACTCTTTATACAAAATAGTTCAGGTTTCTATTCAAAATGCAGGACCTATAAACTCATACTAATTTTTTTTCTCGAAATGCACCGACAATTAATATTTTTGATTGACAGGATCGGAATTGAATTGGAAACTTTGGTTACAGTGTGCCACAGACACTACATGATCAAAAAATGCGAATGTTTCTGCCACTAGCACTACTGACACACTATTGGTTTCGTAACCATAGTTTTGTCTTAACCATGGTTTTGATGTAATGTGTCATGTTTAATTTTAGTTTCAAACTTAATTTGAACTTGGTTTCGGAATGGAATATTTTTCCCTTTTCGTTGCAAGCAGCGCCAAAATGATCTAAAGAAAAATCGATGAAAACTAATTGTTTTTTGGTTTTGGTTTTTATCTGTCGTTATCTCAAGAGGAAGGCGTAAAACTATTCAATTTTTAAAAATACGTATTATTTTAACACGGTAGTAAGCACTCAACTGAACAGACTACTAATAAAATTAATTTTCTATTTCTTTTCTGAAAAATTAGATTCTATATAAATAAAACAATTAACTAAACTGACAAATGAAACTAAGATTAACGAAATTATATTTAATATAATTTAATAAGCGCGGTAAATTTATGTCGGGATGGTGAACTCTCTGCAGATTTAATTATACGATCGGTGGTCAGTTTAAGAAAATCGTACGATGGTGATTTGTATGGTATGTCGGTGGCTGAACTAGTAGGTTTGGGTGAAGATGGAGATGACACGGTTGCATTTTTCTCCTCGCTAAAATAACGTTGAAACAATAAACCATCCTGCTAGTCCGATTTACTAAGATATTCATATTTGCGTAAATCAAAACGGGTTTCACTTGCGTCCGAGATGGTATCCGATTTACCAGTATTTCTTTACTGCTCTAGTATGCTATTATTCATCTTATAGAGATCGCTACTTTGATCTGAAATGCGGCTGAAATTCGATGGGGATTTTGATTTTTGTTTTAAATCATCTTCCGCTTCATCGTACGTATATAAGTCAGATGTGATCGATAGTTCGGCTATATCTGGACTAATTATTTCGACTGGCTCGTTGTGACCTTCGATCAGTGGGCTGATTTCACAGTCATCACCGACCAAATGGCACAGTGGTTAAAGCTTTGGCGTTTGGATCGGGAGGTACCGGGTTCGAATCCCGATAGGGGCAGGATGCAAAAGGGATTTTTCATCATTTGATTACGATCGATGATGAAAATGAACACAACTATGACCCCCTGTCGGAGTGCACAACTCATGGGCCGACCCATCTTCCATGTCAGTACTATAGGCTGGCATGGAGCAATGCAATGTGCAGATGGTTCTACGTAAATCGGACCTATCATTTTGTGTTGTATTAAAAACACGGAATTTTGTACGGCTTATTTAGACCTTGCACGCATCTTCCTGCGCTTACGCTTTAGCCTCCGCATACGCTTCTTCCTCCACTTTGCTCTCATTGTGAAAAAGAAAAAAAATAAATTAAATTTTTTCTTGCAGACTGCGTCTGTATTATATGAATTCACAATACGAATAGCCGTGCGTCCTCGATTTGGCAAGCAATGCGTAAAGTAGGACGGTAAAAGTAAACTGCGAAAGAATTGGGAGTGCTTCGGCCCCAGAACAGATTGCATAGATTAAAACATAAAAAAAAAAAAAAAAAAAAAAAAACGAAATTACTAATGTGTACCTCATTTGGCGAAACTAAGATTCGAAACCATGGTTACGAAACCAATAGTGTGTCAGTAGTATAAGTCAACAAAGCGTACAATTTTCCGTAAAAAAATTTCGATATAAAAAATAATTTTTTCCCGGAAAAGCAGACTGGCAAACATTTTAATCAAAGAAAACACCAATTTAATATGAACAAATCAAAAATATTTCGAAAAATCGTCAAAGTTGCTTGAAATATTTTATAAGAAAATACGAATCAATAAACAAAAGTCTTCGGCAAAATTTTAGACGACTATTCAGTATCGAGCTTTTTTTGTCCGGGAAAAAACTAATTCATTACTATCAAAAAATTCTAAGTTACATTTAATTATCAATCCCCTAACAACCACGAAAAATTTTCGGTAAAATTTCCTGGTTACGCCCTTATCATAGGGTCATATTAAATCATAGGGGTTTTGTTAATTACGAATTTTTTGTTGAGTACTGATCTAGATACATCAATATATTACATTTAAACATAAAACAAAAAAATTAAAATTTACAACTCAACAAAATTTGTATTGTAAATTTGATAGATTGATATTAAGCAACAAATGTAACTATAAAGGGCTAGTTATATAGACGAAAACGAAACGGACTGAAACGAAATGAAACGGAAAGACGAAGGAGGCATGGTTATATAGACGAATTGGTGAAACGGTTTTGACATTTTCATATTTGTTTTTAATTTTATATTATTTGAAGTTTACTCAATCGTATGTATGAAAACTAACTTGGAAAATCCATTTTATATTTGGCGAACTAAATAGAAATATACAAAATATGTAAATTTATACAAAATATAAAATATTTTGACAATTTGACATAAGTGCTAGTAAGGATAACAAAAAAAAACATAACCGATAGTGTATAACCGCAAAGACGAAACGAAAGCAAATTGAATTGAATCAATTTCTCCGTCCGTTTTCGTTTCGTTTCTTCTATATAATTGGTTTAGTATGTTTCTATGTATTCAATTCGTTCGTTTCGTTTCGGTCCGTTTCGTTTTCGGCTATATAACTAGCCCTTAATGCAATAAAGGAGTCACCATCAACTGGTGACCCCAAACAAACTTACAACAAATAACAAGAATAATTTTCGTATTCTATATACGAAACTAAAATAAACATTTATAAATATTACCTTTATTTCATATTGATTCACCGAACTTATTGAACATTCCTTGTACTATCATACTGATGCAATATTATTGCAAGATGTTTGTTCTTTACTTTATGGCAGCATTTCCCGAGGTACTATATTTTACTTATGCTCTTCGAACCACTTAGAATCCTGTAACCGATATACATAACCTCACATTATGGTTTGTCAGAATTGATAGATCTTTAAACATTGTATGAAAAAGCTCCTTTCCGGCATTTGATCCATAAACACTTTTAGGATGCTTGAAGGCAGTACTTCCCCATCCCATTTTCCTTGTTTTATCACGTTTCCGGAATTGTGAAACATAACACATCATCTAGAACCTCAGCAAATATGTTAGTTAACACTTATTGCTGAACGATCCAAATTTGATAGCAATATTCAATTATTTAGCAAAAGAACAAATACCAATTAGACACTGTAAGCTGTAAGGATGGAATTAAAATGTGTACACGCTTGTGGGCGGCTGGGATTAAACAAACATTAATATAAAAATAAAACAAAACGGGAGAGAAATTGGATTAGGCATTTTGGCAAAAAGGTTATTACGGCGAAATATTATTTTAGGAAAATCCATTTTTCCATATTTTTTTTTTTTTTTTGTTAATGGTTTAATCGTTAATTGGATGTGGAGGAAAATATCTAATCTGCTAAAAAAAACTGGATAATCCATCATTTTATTATTTAAATTTGTTTTAAATAATATACGAGCAAATATATATACAGAAGGATGTATAGCATCCATAGATTAATTAATTTTAGATCCCCGGTTCAATTGTGTACAAAATATATAATAAGCGTATGACAGAAGACCAAATAGTACTTAGCCTAAAAAGGGTATAACACCTGAATCAAATATTAAATCCCCACGGAAACCAAGATAAATCTTATATACAGCAAATGGAATCTTGGAAGATGTTTAAAAAAAAATGTATTGATTTAATTTTTCATGTCATTCATTCGTCAAGTATCGTACGCTGATATAATCAAATCTTATTTCGTTATTTCTTTGCTAAAAGAAATGCCTCTCTTGATTTTGAAACATATTGAAAGTATTTAGATTTGGAAGATATTCAAATGAAACATCGATTGTGAAATACCGCTTTATTTGATTATAGATGAAGAAGAGCTTTATAAAAATGGTTTTTATTCCTGCATTATTCAAAGTCGTGCTACGCACATGTTATAGATAATAAAGTGATGTGATTGCATATAATTAAGTTCTTTCGTAGCATCTTTCTATGAGGTGTTATGTAATGTTCTGGAGGTGCAATGTGGTTATTGTAGCATTTAAACCACCTGTCGCTATCGAATATCCTTAAAGGGTATTAACTTAAGAACTTAATCAGAATCAGGTGCCGCAAACCTACTTATTATATTAAGACAGGTTCCGTAAATGATACCAATATGTAGTTTGTTATCGAGTAAGATGTTTCCACTACTCGTTATCAACAACACTTTCCTATGCTTTAAGCGTAACATATTTAAGCGTAACATTCCAAATAAATGCAAAGCTTGATGTTTGAATAAAAATTTCTGAAAACGTTGGTTGTTCTAAATAAGGGTATGTGTAACAAAGTCCCGGTTTTCAAAATCCCGGTTTTTGAAAATCCCGGTTTTCAAAATTCTGGTTTTCAAAATCCCGATTTGAATTTTTAAAATTTGATATGTGGGAAAATGGGATTTGGATATGATATGATATGATTTGATATTTTACAACGTAGGGCAACTGTTAAGCTGGTATCCTATAACATACTACATGCAATTTAGTATGTCCATGTCCATAATTGATATATTCCTTTGATGGCGCGGAAACTCAATGACTTGAGCACATTCACTACTACTACTGCATTCGATTATCGCTTAATCACCCAAGAATTGAATCAGCCTGAGACAGGATTGGATGACCTTCAGCCTTTATTTTCAGTTTTTTTTTCTTTTATCTTTAGCCAGTTCGTCCCATTCGTGTGCAGATATGTTAAATTTTCCGAAGTCTTGTTTGAGTGACGTATTCCAGGTAAAGCAAAGTCGCCCAATTTTCTTTGCTTTATGTGCGTATCTTACTACTGCATTCAATATATGACCTCTGTTTCTCCTTGAAACGTGTCCCCAATAGCAAATTCGGTAAACGGTAATTCTTTTTGAAATAGTTTTCCCTATTTATGCCTGTCTAGCACTTCTACTAGGAGGGCGTAAAGTAGAGAATTTAAGCATTTCTGAAACGATCTGTTTCATACCGCTTTAACTTTATTCTATTTGATTTTGTTAACGCAGATGCTTTAAGTTCATACGTGAGAAGCGGTGCTATTATTGCCTTATACATTTTAACTACAATATCACAAGATATTTTGTTATTTTTAACGAAGGATGAAAGCATTCTACTTATTCCCAATGCTTTACCAATCGAGTTTTAACTATTTCCTTTCGATTTAGTTCACTTGTAAGTTGGGTGCCCAAGTATTTTTTATTTTTCGCCGCAATAGTCTTCCAATAGACATACATTTGGGATGTGCGCCCTTTTTTCGAATGGTGATCTAATTAGGATTTCAGATTTTTTTTTCGTTTATTTTTAACGCAACTGTTTTCAATAATGATACTAATTCCGCTACAATATTCGATAACTGTTATATGTTAGAGTTTAAAATCACAATGTCATCTGCATATGCTAATAAGAGCGGTAGTCTTATCTTCTCCTGTTGCTTTAGTTTAACATATGGGTGTATTTCAGCTAGTGTGTGTAGTACATTGTCTAGAACTATATTAAACAAATGCGGGAATAGCGGACAACCTTGTTTCATTCCTATATTTTTTCTGCTGTGTTTGTTCGTTGCTGATACCACATAATCGATGTTCTTTCCCATACGCAAGTCTTCACAATCCAATTTATTAGGTAACGTGGTATATTTCTATACTATAACATAATTGTGACTGAAGTTAAATCTACTCTATCAAATTCCCTCTTAATATCCACTGACAGGACATACAGTGTTCTGTCTATTCTCCACTCTTCCTCCATGACTCTTCTTACAGTAAAGATATGATCGTCCGTTGACCTATTTTTCAGAAATGCTGCTTGATCCCATGGCTTACATATATCTTGTTAGTCTGCTAAGAAGTATTTTAGCATATCCTGTAACCAACATCCGTAATAGTAATTCTTCTATAGTCAGCAATCGTTTTAGGATTCGGAATTTTTTTAATAGGGACTTGTACCGTATCGAACCATTCTTCTGGATTTGAGGTCGTCATCCAGGCTGTTTGAAATACACTCAGTAATAGCTTCTATCCCTCTTCTGGGAGACAACTTATTAGCTGAGTTGGAATCTAGTCTATTCCTGGTACTGTACCTAACCTTATATCCTTCACCGTTGACATTAATTCTTCCATATCTGGTGGCTCTTCAACAGGCCAGTAATCTATATCATTTATTAACGAGACTGGCACTCCTTGGGAATTTTACAAATCCTACTCCCACAGGGATAGTGAAATACATATATGCACCTTTGTTACGAATGATTTCCCGTCTGTGTTGTCTAATAAATAGTAGTTTTTTTTAATTCTCTCTTAGGGATTATAAGTGTCTAGTCCTGACAAGAAATTAAAACGGGCCTCTCTTCTTACTCGTCCACATTCTTGATTATATATTTGTCTTTTATCCGACACAACATTATTATTACATCAATACTATTATGTTTTCTCATATAAATAGCTTGTTTAAGTTGCGCTAGACTTTTCCTTCTCCTAGGAGTTAGGGGAAGTTCTTTTCTCAGTTGTTTGTCCCAAACTAGATGATACATTTTCTATATTAATTTCTTCTAATTTTGATTTGACCGCTTCCTGATATTTTTCTTTATATTCACTCATTTTAGGTAGATCCATATTCCAAGTTTTCGCCAAGGTGATTTGTCCTTCGTCGTGTGTGCTCGCATACTTATCTTCCTCAATTCTAGCGGCGTTTTTGCCCTTTTCCACTGATTTCCACACTGAACATACGATCAATTTATGATCAGACAGCTCCGTCCATTTACCACATATTGCTCCAAATATAAGTGTTTTTCCTTTTACTAAAATATGATTCAGTTGTGATTTGGTTTTGCTACTTTTCCATGTTATGCGTGCCGAATTTTTGCCCCATGAAGTGTAAACTTTAAGATAGTGCTGGTATACAAAGTTTGGCCCAATCAATTTGAATGTACGTGTGTCCCCTAGATCTTTTCTTAAATGAGCATTAAAATTTCCCAAAATTATTATTTCTTTCTTCTTCGACAAGTGCATTAATAATATTGAAAGGTGAGTGTGAAATGAGTGAGCCTTACTTGACGTAAATACTGGCGGAGCATGGATGCTGATAATAATAATTTTTTTAATTTTCTTGTAGCTTACAAGAAAATTGTAAATTCAAATATGAGTTTGCGATAAAGTTCTAGAAAATGGCTAATAGGGATGGAATTTGGGCATTTATTAATAGATTTTGTTGGAATTCGATACGTGCGATGGAAATGGGATTCTAAAATGATTTTTTGATAAAGTTTTGAAATATGGCCATCGCGAAAATATCGAATAGCTATTTCATCGACTTTTTAAATTGAAAAAAAACCGGGATCGGGGTATTTGCTTGCAAGGCAAAATCTTGTTTTTCATTCAATCTTGTTTTTTGAATTCTAACCTTACAAAATATAGTTAACCAAAATTTGTTTGAACAAAATTTTGTTCCGCCTCTGGCTTCCAGCCTTGGTTTTTTCTTGTAAGTTTTTAGGCAGGATTGATTGATTGATTGAAATGTATGACCAGGCAATTTAGCGAGACTCCCGGATGACGCCGGACCCGCCATTTACCTTTATTACATTTAACAAGATGGAAGGATAAGATAGGCATGTTAAATATAACCGAATCGATCCCGTTACAGACACCTAAGTAGTCAATAGTTAGTAAATTGTTAGCTAAAAATATAATGTAAGACGAGAGGTAGGTGAGTACAAGACAGCACAATTATTTTTGATTTTATTTGGCAATTCAGTAATCAGCATCCTAAAACCGGCCCCATAATTAATTAAGCTGCCCTCTTAATGGTAAATTTCTTGAAATAAAACGTCATTATTATGAATTAAAGATTAATTATTAAATTAATTATGGTTCTCTTACAACAAATTAAATCAAAATACAATAAATTGCATCCAGAGACCACCTAATATTGTAGTATCAAAGCAGGAAAGGAAAGCACAACTTTTCTATTTTCAACGGATAGAATCTTTGTGAATCTGTTGATTTGTCACTTGTCCTTGCCATCTTTAATCTAGTACAAATATTTTTATTTATAAAATTTAAAAAATGACCAAACGAAATCCAAAAACAGCTAATTTGGAATCTGTAAGATAATATATGAATATTGGATTAAACCAGAATTAAATAAAACTATTGTAGTAATCAAGAATCTGTAAGATGATTAAATTAATAATAAATAGATAGCAGAACTGTAGGATCCTTGATAGCCGAATAGCCCAATCGATTTTTCAACGCTTGGTTTATAAAATAAAAGATTAAGTAAATATTAAATTAAGGCATTCGAAAATACACTATGGTCGTCAACTATTATATCAATAAATTTACAACAGTATTAAATAAATTATAAATCATAAAATGAACAAGCAGCATAATTATTTTTCCAACCTATAACAAGCTAACCAAAACCTTTGCCAATTTACAGTTTCCCTCCCGAACAACTTACAAAATAATTTAATTAAACAAAATCCATGCTCCTCAAAAAACTATCTAAGCAATACACAGCAATATTTAACTGAATTTCAAATTTACTCTGTAGCCTGAAATATCAAATTCATTAGTAAACCCAAAAGCCATTATGTTTATGTTATCTGCTCTTCTGACTTTTAAGTTAACATTTTATTTTTAATCAGAAAGTACTACAAGTTCAAAGATTTGCTGTAAACAAAATTCTTCATTAGAACTGAATAAATTAGCTTAATTAACCCATTCCCGCACACTTTTATATCGATGACCGTGCTCAGAAATACACTTTTTGTTTCAATTGATTATGACTGCCATATGAAATTGAGCATTCTTTATATGTTTGGAAGTGAAAATTATCACATTTTCTCACAGTTTTCCATGAAAACTCTCGACGGTTATAGCCGTCATTTGCTCATCACATCATTTTTTCTATATATTTCCGCCTACAGAAACAAATGACGGCTATAGCCGTCCGATTTGTTGGTGATATATAGACAAATGACGGCTATAGCCGTCATTTGTTTCTGTAGGCGGAAATATATCGAATTGCTAATCATGAAAAATCGCACAAAAAAAAATTGATATGTTATCTGGAATGTTACATCTTTTTTTTCTTTGATGTATTAGTGAATAATTAACAAAATAATGCATTAGTACACTTCGTAAGAATGATGTTTCTTTTTTAATTAATTAAAATATTCAGGACTGCTATAGCCGTCATTTGCATATATATCATAAAATTTTGACGGCTATAGCCGTCATTTGCGGGAATGGAATAATATACACCTGGACTGGGATTTTGCACACAGCGACCATGTATATATATTGTATATATAATTATTTCCGACCATGTATATATATTGCATAGTGAGAAGAAAGACGACAAGATTTTTAGGTTATATTTTCATACTAAACGTCAAAAAGTATAAAGTTTGTTTGAATTGGATGTCGGTAACATAATACATACTGCCAATATATATTTTTATTTATTTTTTATTTTGTCATTTTTATATTTTTCAGAATTTACATAGCTAACTACATATCTTCTTTAAACACATTTACATATCTTGTTTTCGGTATTGCGGTATGATACGTACGGGTTGGAAATTATTCTTCGAAAATTAATTAATAAACCTTTCGGAAGTCGATATAGTTCCTGCGGAATCTTTCGATATTACATATATAGTAAATAAAGTGTATCCCTCTTCCTGCCTGCCCTCACAATTGTATAGGTAAGGCAAACGAATCATGTCAAAAATTTATTTTTGTATGTTTTTTGAACCAACTTACACATTTGTGCATTCCAACTTATAACTTATTTTCGTCCGAAAAAAAACACTAGACCTATACACACAATTGTGTTGGTTGTACTTCAAATCAAGCGAAATTTTTTTATCAAAAACGCCATTACATACTATGGTTTTTTACTCACACATTTGTGTGGTTTGGACCTAACTTGAACCATTTTTTTGGTAGAAAAACGGTTATAAGATTAATTATTAACTACCTTGTACCATCGATGTCATTCTCATATTGTTTTTTTTTTCTCAAAAACAATAGCAATGGGCAAATTGTCCGTATAATTATTTTAATTTATTAAAATATATATTACTAAATTCTAAAAAAAATTCGTCACAACCTTGAACCGCAAAATGACACAAATAATTTTAAACACAAAATGACATTTTGACAGCTAAATCTGTAGTTTCTCAATTTTCTGGCTTTTTATTTTTGTTGATTTGTGCATAATCGCTAAAGAACTGTCGGACAAAACTGAAAGGCGAGAAATCAAACGTAAACTCGCTTCTCGCCTTTTGTGCAAAACCCATTCCTGACAAACCTCGATAACTCTAAATTGCTAATCAAAATAAAATATAATAAATATAACAATTTATTACTCTGAACGCTGATTACTTGGATGAGGGAATATTTCTTAAAATTAGCCAATCTCAGAAATGAATCTGTGGGAGGAACCATTTATATGAATAGCTAATCACAGTAGTAAAATGTACCAAGAAAAATGTGTAATGTTTATCCCGGAGTACTCGATACTCGTTCTTTAAATTATCTTGAACAAAACATTTGGAAGATTTCTGTCACCAGTTTGAACATCTCGCAAATAGCCCCCCCCCCCCCCCCCCCCCGCAAATCATATACGCAAAAATGTTGCCAAAGAGAGACCAAATTCGTTAGATGTACCGTAAAACATCACGCCCACGTACGCCCGGTCTGTAAAGATATTGCCAAGAGCTGTGTGCCAAGAAACAACATCAGAGAAGCACTGGAATGTTTGTAACGGGTGCGCCATCTTTTATGTGGGTATGTAAACATTGAATAACTTTCAAAAAACAACCGATTTCTATATATGAGGTATTTTTATTCAATTTGGTCCTTTGCAAATTATTTGGACTAATATTTGAATACAAGATCAATTAAGTGGCAGCCTTTATTGCCCAAAGCAAAATGACCCTCTCGGGCGGTATAGCGATGATTTCGGCACGCACGAATGTTTGCCATGCGATTGTCAATGGTCTGAGGCTCGCTAGCGCACACTTTGCTTTTCACTACAAAAAAAGTTCACTACAAAAAAAGTGCAGAGGATTGAATCCTCTGGAAATCTGGGTGGCCAGTCAATGTTGCCAGTTTTTGACAACAGACGTCCAGGGAATTTTGCGTTGCAGAAAACTGAATTGTTTTAAGTCAAAACCTTTTTCACGCATTTGCAAGCACACATATTGAGCCAACATCCACCGTTATTGATTTCCATTGACTGCTTCGTTTTCTCTGAACAAATATGGCCTTATGATGGTTTTGGTGCAAACGCCGGCTCATACAGTCACTTTTTGGTCATGCAAATGCGTTTCATGGATCTCGTGTGGATTCTCGGTTCCCACGATAACGCCGCCAGAAAGTGTGAAATGGGCCAACGGTTGTAACGCCGGCCTCTAACACCGGCTAGCGTTAGCAAAAAAATTGAATAATAATAAGGTATATATAATTTTTTTTTTTTGCAGCCAGAGCCCGCCTTAATTTCCGCCGCTAGCTCAGTGGTGGAGGTAATTGTGCGGTCGTGGGTGTTGTACTCTGGCTGAGAAATAAAGCAACTAAATAATAAGACACACTGACTCCTATCCACTTACCTCATCCCATCACCCCGTGGTCGTTCATTGTCACTCACTCGCACATAACGCTTTAGAAAATCACAGTTATAATCAACAAGATATTCATATTTAGTATAACAAAATCATTAATTACCAAAAAAAATGTACAAAAATGAAAATCCAATTTGTTCACAAAAGTTGTGATCGTAATTTATAAGATAATAAAAACAAAATAATCAAAAAAAAAAGAAAAGCAACATTTTTAAAATTGTTTAGTTGGTAAATTAACCGATCCAAACGGTTCTACAAAAAAAAGCATATAACAATAAACCAAAGGTTACCTGGTTCCACGAATGAAGAGAAGCGCTTTCCTTGCATCCGGGGGCACGGCACCTGTAATCAAAACTGAATTATCGCTATAAAGAAAAAGAAAATAACAACAATTTAATCAACTTAGCCAAAAAAAATGTCGCTAGGCAATTCAAACAAGACTAAATTAATTTTTCAAATAATTAAGTAAAAGAAAATTACAACAAAAAAATTTAAAGGAAAAAATTAAATACATGTCTCTAAAAACTTAATACATAATAAATATGAAATGATACAAAATGAATACTCAGGCTCAAAAAAAAAACGTCCGGAAAACGTCCGCCATCCGCTTGCTCTCACCACATGCAGCTACCCGTCCTTGACCTTAACCTTGCCCACGGCTCGTTCCGCAGAATGGCTCCAGGTGACGAAGGAAAAAAGAATTCGCCAAAAACTATCAAGGCACATCCGTTGTATTAATGGAACCTAAGGTTTCGTCTTCGATTATATACCAGCACTAGTTATATAATATCAGAGGTATGTACAGGCGCTAATTCACAATCAATTGTCAGCGCGCGGTTTCCACACACACCATCGGCGTACTTATTTTGTCGTGATACCGCTGCAATTTCAGTTGTTACTGGAATCATGCCAGTTCTTCTATTAATTATTTAAGTTTTATTAACACTCGTATAATATTACTTTGAAGTAATCTTTAAATTCGATACTGGGAATACACAAAACAATCCAAAATTTATTTTATTGAATTTTAGGTGAATAGAGTTTTTGACTTATGCCTATTAGCTTATCACTTCTATTCAATCAAACCTGAACTGACCAAAAATTGTTTTTCGCTTTCTACCAGAAAAAAAAAAACATTTGGTGTGTATGCCGTATTAGCAGGGAAATCCGTTAACACAATAACACAAAATAAAATCGTACGATATTGCGGACTGTGTATGGTATGGCGCATACACCAAACAAAATTCAAGACATGATCAATAATTTAATTCGCCTACAATATGCTACATATAAAAATAACTGCAAATCTCGCAGGCGTAATGATCATCTAAATGGTATAATTTGTATACAGCCGTCATTTAGGCATAATAGCAATGATATACATTGTGCATAAAATTTAAATGTGTATACTTGATGCGTCAATGGAACGCACGTTACACGGTAATCAAAACTTGCTTCCAAAAATCAAGTTCAGTTTGAATTTTTGACTTATAGATGGCTAATGTGTTCAGGTTGAGTGATAACCTTTCGAGCGACTGTTTGGATGTATTCCAAGGGACATGGGCGGTCTGTCGGCAATATTCTTTGTGTTAATTGCACTTTATATGGAAACAAATGCAAATCATCAAAACATCCGATAGTATTGGTTACTATAGTGGAAGTTTCTGAGATATTGGCCAAAAACTAAAAATAACTTATATGGCCGCAGAAAATCAAAAAAGTTTAGTGAAAATTCTAATCCATAAACTTTTTCCGAATTGTCCCTGTATGCGATGAAAATTTATTTCGTGTAGAATCTACTGATACCATTTTTCATAAGGATTGGTTATGGAATGACCAAGTTTAGTCCAGCACGAACAGATCCTACAATTTTTCCAAAACTTACAGTACTTTAAAATCCCTGATCAATACTACTATCCAAATTTTATCGTAATTCATTAAGAAATGGCGGAAAGACTGAATATTGTTAGATTTCAAGATTTCATTTACTCCGTTCCTTTGCTTCAGAGATCAATCAATTTGTCATTTTAAGAATCACTTTTAATATTTTATTTCGCTGAGATGTTTTATTTAGTGAAAATAGAGAAACATAACGAATAAAAAATTTCCGAATTTCCGAAAAATCTGTCAAAACTTTAAACCGATCATGTTGACAAACTGTTCATAAAATTAATTGCAAAACTTAATTCTGAAATGTACAAAAAAGAAATTTGCTGGTCCGGAAAAAAATGTCACACTTAATTATTTTCCAAAAATATAAAGTAATTGCGAACCATAACGGAAAATGTCAACCAATTTTTTCCCCAACGAAACAAGTATTTTCCATGTTCCAGAGTACATAGCAAAAAATAAAGAAAAATTGTGATAATTAATGATTTGGATTGAATATTTTTTGTCGTACCCGAATATACTCGTAAAATCGTAAATACACAAAAAGAAAATCTGAGATATTTTCTCGTATCATATTAATTGGTCACATCATTCAGTTTGTAAAATAAGGATTATAATGGATATTATTCATGAAATTAAAAGAAAGAATTTTATTTTTTGTACAACATAAAATAATCCTAATCAAATTTCCAATCTACTGAGTACATAACATGTGTCGACGGGATTTCGACGCTAATAATATCTCGTATAATACGGATAGAACAGGCATAAGCAAGGAGTTACCGATTACTAAAATAAAATACAAAAAATGACTGTCATTAACTCATAATTTTGTGCAAATATCTAAATACCTAATTTAGCTTAGCATTATAAAATAAAACATTACCAAAAACTGCTCAAAAATCGGAAGTAATTGCGGAACATCACAATTTTGAAAACTTTACATATAAAAGGTTCGACGTTGTTAGATTGATTAAGGAGTGCAAACGCTCAAATGTTTTATAATAAAGTTTATAGTTTTTACAAATTCTCGTTAATAATAATTTCTTTATTTGATGTTCTGACACTGACTAGAAATTTTAAGGCGAGTATGGCTGGAACGTGAAAGAAAATTAATTTCGTAAACAATTTTTTTTTTTTTAATTTTATAATTTTTGTATGGTTGGACTAATTTCGCAAGGCGTACACTTCTCCTTTATATTTATTTAAAACGACCTTATTAGTTTTCAGACATTTTTATTTAAACGCCTGTGGCAGCTTCACGTTTTCAAGCCATATACATCAGTCGGATGAAACCAACAGAAATCCAGAAAAACTCGATGAAAAAATACTTACATGTTTAGAAGTAATTTTCAAATAGTGTTCAAAGTCTTCGATTATTTCGGGTTAGAAGCCAATGACTCAACTCTGAAGGAGTGGTAAATAAATGATGAACGAACATACTCACGCATATGCTATATCACAAATATGGTCAACACTGAACTTGCCGTCATAATACGTTAATTTTCCTGTAAAGAGGATGTTTGTGAAGATAGTCCAAATTCCATCCTCGAAACTACTAATTATTGCTATCGTGACATGTTTTACTCTCAGCCCCGAAAATACTTGCTATCACGATAGTTAAAAGATTTTGTGACAGTTCAAATTTTCGGGGCTGAGAGATGCTGTATAAGATAGCAGAAAATTTCCAGCAGAAAAAATGTGTTTTGCTATTCACCGCTAGAGGCATCACTATCACAAAAATGAAATTTTTTCTACTGATATTTTTTTACACCAACAGAAATTTTTTGATATTTTTATGCAAATTAAAAATTCTCAGCTGAAAATTTTATGAAAAATCAGAGAATTTATGAAAAAGAAGAGAAAATGTATGTTTAAACATTTTGAAGCGATGAAAGTTAATTTTCTTTAAAAAACGATTTACGTATGTATAGTGTAAGCACTCTCAAAACATAATTAAATTATCATAATCATCATTATGCAAACACAGGGCAACATCAAAAAAACGGCCATCGTTGAAAGCACTCCATATAGAAGTCATTTTAATGTGAAATGTTTTCAGTTTTTTAACAAAAGTGTTAAAAAAACCTCCATGTAACTACTCTGGGTGTATGTTTTTATGGTAGCTGAGATCATAATCCATATACATGAGCAACATAAGATTTACACCTGGCGTCAGTAGCCTTCCATACATTTTTGAAGTATTTTAATGTGAAATGTTTTCAGTTTTTTAACAAAATTGTTAGAAAAACCCCCTGTAACTACCCCGGGTGTATGTTTTTATGGTAGCTGAGATCATAATCCATATACATGAGCAACAGAAGATTCACACCTGGGGTCAGTAGCCTTCCATACATTTTTGAAGTATTTTAATGTGAAATGTTTTCAGTTTTTTAACAAAATTGTTAGAAAAACCCCCCTGTAACTACCCCGGGTGTATGTTTTTATGGTAGCTGAGATCATAATCCATATACATGAGCAACAGAAGATTCACACCTGGGGTCAGTAGCCTTCCATACATTTTTGAAGTATTTTAATGTGAAATGTTTTCAGTTTTTTAACAAAATTGTTAGAAAAACCCCCCTGTAACTACCCTGGGTGTATGTTTTTATGGTAGCTGAGATCATAATCCATATACATGAGCAACAGAAGATTCACACCTGGCGTCAGTAGCCTTCCATACATTTTTGAAGTCATTTTAATGTGAAATGTTTTCAGTTTTTTAACAAAATTGTTAGAAAAACCCCCCTGTAACTACCCTGGGTGTATGTTTTTATGGTAGCTGAGATCATAATCCATATACATGAGCAACATAAGATTCACACCTGGCGCCAGTAGCCTTCCATACATTTTTGAAGTCATTTATATATTGTATCATGTATATAGATTATGTATATACATTATGATCTCAGCTACCATAAAAACATACACCTAGGGTAGTTACAGGGGGGTTTTTCTAACAATTTTGTTAAAAAACTGAAAACATTTCACATTAAAATACTTCAAAAATGTATGGAAGGCTACTGACGCCAGGTGTGAATCTTCTGTTGCTCATGTATATGGATTATGATCTCAGCTACCATAAAAACATACACCCAGGGTAGTTACAGGGGGGTTTTTCTAACAATTTTGTTAAAAAACTGAAAACATTTCACATTAAAATGACTTCAAAAATGTATGGAAGGCTACTGACGCCAGGTGTGAATCTTCTGTTGCTCATGTATATGGATTATGATCTCAGCTACCATAAAAACATACACCCAGGGTAGTTACAGGGGGGTTTTTCTAACAATTTTGTTAAAAAACTGAAAACATTTCAAATTAAAATGACTTCAAAAATGTATGGAAGGCTACTGACGCCAGGTGTGAATCTTCTGTTGCTCATGTATATGGATTATGATCTCAGCTACCATAAAAACATACACCCGGGGTAGTTACAGGGGGGTTTTTCTAACACTTTTGTTTAAAAACTGAAAACATTTCACATTAAAATGAGTTCAAAAATGTATGGAAGGCTACTGACGCCAGGTGTGAAACTTATGTTGCTCAAATATATAGATTATGATCCCAACTACCATAAAAACATACACCCAGGGTAGTTACAGGGGGGTTTTTCTAACACTTTTGTTAAAAAACTGAAAACATTTCACATTAAAATACTTCAAAAATGTATGGAAGGCTACTGACGCCAGGTGTGAATCTTCTGTTGCTCATGTATATGGATTATGATCTCAGCTACCATAAAAACATACACCCGGGGTAGTTACAGGGGGGTTTTTCTAACACTTTTGTTTAAAAACTGAAAACATTTCACATTAAAATGAGTTCAAAAATGTATGGAAGGCTACTGACGCCAGGTGTGAATCTTATGTTGCTCAAATATATAGATTATGATCCCAACTACCATAAAAACATACACCCAGGGTAGTTACAGGGGGGTTTTTCTAACACTTTTGTTAAAAAACTGAAAACATTTCACAATAAAATGACTTCAAAAATGTATGGAAGGCTACTGACGCCAGGTGTAAATCTTATGTTGCTCATGTATATGGATTATGATCTCAGCTACCATAAAAACATACACCCAGAGTAGTTACAGGGAGGTTTTTTTAACACTTTTGTTAAAAAACTGAAAACATTTCACATTAAAATGACTTCAAAAATATATGGAGTGCTTTCAACGATGGCCGTTTTTTTGATGTTGCCCTGTGTTTGCATAATGAAGATTATGATAATTTAATTATGTTTTGAGAGTGCTTACACTATACATACGTAAATCGTTTTTTAAAGAAAATTAACTTTCATCGCTTCAAAATGTTTAAACATACATTTTCTCTTCTTTTTCATAAATTCTCTGATTTTTCATAAAATTTTCAGCTGAGAATTTTTAATTTGCATAAAAATATCAAAAATTTTCTGCTGGTGTAAAAAATATCAGTAGAAAAAATTTCATTTTTGTGATAGTGATGCCTCTAGCGGTGAATAGCAAAACACATTTTTTCTGCTGGAAATTTTCTGCTATCTTATACAGCATGGCTGAGTGTAGATATAATAGTTATAAAAAACATGGCAGTGAAGTATGTCCCAAATAACAAAAATAAACCTGTATTAGTGTATACACTGTTAAAAAAATTCTTATAAGAATTTTGAGTGAAAACTAGAAAATAAACTCAAAAAAATTATTTTACTTCTTCATAATATCCCGGAAAATCATTTCCATTTTTCTTCATTTGTAAGTAGTTTGCAGTAGATAATTTATTTCAATATATCTAAATGCCGGGTATAAAAACCGCAGTACTCTCCAAATTTCTCGATAAGAGGATATCCAGACAGAGAAGACAATCAAGTGAGCTAAAGGACATTTCCAAAAAACAGGATATTTCTGAATTTTGTTCTGGTAAATGGAGTCGTTTCGTTAGGTATGAGTAGTTTTAGTTTAAATATATTACTAAAATCGTGGAGTTTGTCGGAAAATGACTATAAGATAACACAATGAAATGAACCTAGTTTCCAAATATCCTTGCCTTTGTTGACAAAAATATATTAATTAGGTCCAATTTCCAAACGATACCGAGAATAAGATATCATTTTTAGTTGTGGAAAATGAAGACGATTTTATTAGATTGAATAAAATTTATTTAAATAAATTCTGAATATCCTAGAATTTGTCAGAAAATTTCACTATGTTCAAATGTTAGCTTCAGGTTGATACAATAAAATAAATCCAGAGCTATTCCCATATCTAGGTGATAAGTATCGTTTTTCGCTCTCGCTAATCAAATCGATTTCGAGATAAATTCTAAATGTCGTATAGAGTTGGTCGAAAAATTCCATTACTTGGAAATGATACCTTTAGGATAACAGACAACAGCCGTATCCAAATTGAGAACAGGTTTATCCGATTCAAGTTCCTTCATCAAAATGATTTTATTGGTTTAAGCAGTTTTGTTTAGATAAATTTAGATAACGAATGGGCATCTGAATGGTTGTTTCAACAAAGCATCGTTTGAGCCGGCATCGTTAGAGGGTGGTTAAGCTAACCGAGCAGTTTGAGTTCCAGCTTTTGTAAAATTATTTTTGCTCTAACTTCATTGCTTTAAGAACAGACTATTGCAGATGTTGTAAACTTAACTATTGCAATCTGTAGTGGTTCAAGAGAGCTAAAATCATTTGCTAGATTGTCAGTGTTTGACGTGCAGGTGAAGTTGACATTTAGGCTAGTATATAAACCTTCAAGACAGACGCCCCTTACTCCCAAAAAAAAAAAATAATTTAAAAATGAAATAAAAGTTAATGAAGATATCTATAGCAGCTAATGGATAGAGATATATCGATTAGATAAAATCGATTAGATTTGCGAGAGCGAAAAATGACACCTATCCCCTAGATATGAAAATGGATCCGGATTTATTTGATTGTGTCAACCTGAAGCTAACATTTGGACATAGTGAAATTTTCCGACAAACTCTAGGATATTCAGAATTTATCTAAATTAAAACTACTCAAACCAATAAAATCGATTAGAATTGCGAGAGCTTATTGTGTTTTATTTTTTCTCGATTATTTTTCACTCTTTCTTTCTTCTTTGCAAAATACATAAATCGAATATTAAAAAATGTGGCGCCTATTTCCATCTCTTTCTATTATAATATAGTTATTTCGCAAATATTTTATTTTAACAGTGTAAATGCTAATACTGTTCTGCATTAAAAATTTCTAATTGGATTTGTATATGTACACGGAATTTTTTTGGGACAAACCACAGCCGTATAAAAACATGTTTGTGAAATAAGGCAATCGAAAATTTCGGGGTTGAGAGTAAAAATGTAGGGATTTTTTTGGTTGACATTATTTGATGGGGGTCTCCTATACATAGAAAAATTGGCTGCATTATTTGAAGAGCTAAACACCACATCAGCTGCTTTCGAGAATTATAAAATGGTCAGAGGTGGATTTGAATTATTTCACATAGAAATCGAACCACCTTTTATCTGTCCTTTCAGAAAAAAGTAAACGTACACCTCATATTCCGGAAATAAATTCTACCTTCAAAGGAAGCAACGATCATATACGACATGATATATTCACTGAACCTACCAAGTTAAAGGGAGTAGATCGGTTGCGGATTTGTTTTCCGGAAACTCAACTCCTTGGCGGAAAAGAACGCAAAGCCGCTACCGAAGATTGACGGACTTTTGGGAAGATTATCGGAGAATAACTTCATTACCACACTCGACTTGCAAAACAAAAGCGATATCTGCCAGAGACAAGACAGCTATCAGTTCAAGGTTATACTATTTTGGCTGTGCACTGCAGCAATGTGTCTTTTAATGCACAAAGTTATTTCTCATGATCTACATGATAGAGTTTTTGTCTATCTGGATGATCAGTTAATCATAAGCGGCATGTTGAAGGATCATCTTGAGCAGTTACAGACGGTTGCAACTTTTCTGAAGGCCGCTGGGTGCACCATAAATCTCAATAAAAGTAAATTTATCATGAAGGAGATTTGGTACCTTGGATATCTAGTTGGCGAAAAAGGATTAGCGCCCGATCCCAAAAATCGAGGCCATAGTCAAAGTTGGGCAGCAACGTCTTGATGCTTCATCGAAAATTTCTCCAGCGTGAGGGTTCCGATATCAGAATGTTTGAAAAAGGGGTTATTTCAGTAGACGGAGGCCACAAAAACTCCATAGGGGCTGTAATTTTTCTAAAAAGATGTGATAATCGAACATTTAATCTTATCAATATTATCATTAGATGGTTTGTTTATTTCTATATTCGGAAATTTGATTTTTTTTAAGTTATGGCTAACAGTATTTTTCGAATTATTGTAATTATTAAAATGTCAATTAAATAAATGATAAATTAGATTATCGTGTTCCAACTTTAGAAAAGTATTTAATGTTCAATTTATTATCTGCTCAAATTACCGGCTTAGGTAATGTCCATTTTTCCGAATATTAACTATTAACTACACTCGCGAGCAACTAAATCGACTCAGAGTTTCAGCACTCACAGAAAGGCGACTTTTTTAAAACGCCTGATATTTCCGCCTACCTTGCGTCTACAACGGTTCACATGTGGTGGCCTTATTAAGGTATTGACAAATACTTGGGGGATCGCGCCCAACTCTTCGTCTCATAAATGCTCAATTGGATTCATGGCTGGACTGAGGGCTGGCCACTTCATCGTCTTGAGTCCAACCTCATCCATGAACTGCCGAGTGGTTCGAGTTGTGCGACACCGCGTACGACACTACATGGTCCAAGAGAATAGCCTCAAAATGTCTTTCAGAGCTCAGACCTCCTCTGCGGACGTCACCAGGTACGAAAACATGATCTGTTTTTCCTCAAGCGATTTGCCAGTACGAGACTGTTACAGCATGCACTGCAAAAATCGCTGTCCTGGACGCCGTTAGAACCAGTCTCTCCTTCCATGGGACATATTCTGCACTTATCAGTGAAAAGAACGAACGGACCTCCATTGCTATCAATTTTGGACCTATAGCAGGCCGTCTTGTAGTGAGGGTCGGTTTCCTTCAAGCGTCTTCTAGTGTTCATTGACTAACATTTCCATCTCGAATTTGCTTTAACTCCTGCGATTTCGCAGTGCGGGTGTTTTTATTTAAACGGTTGTGGAAATATTTTATTAAAATATTAATTTAGTGAATATAATGTTAAAATGCGTGCAAACAATGTGTGACTGTAAAACAATAAGATGTCGGATTACATCTTTTTGTTGCAGAAATTGCAAATCGGGTACAACGGATAAAGTTTTATGAGGAAAAAGCTGGTTTTACCATTTTGGTCCTATTTTTGAGCCGCCAGAGTTTATTTGGTAGCAAACCTACCGAATTTAGGTAACTATTGCATATAAAATACATTTTAGTGAAGTGAAATAATTGTTAGTGAACAAATTGTGAATGTGAATAATGCTGCTATTTGAAGACATTGTGAATTTGAAAAAGAGAGTTTAGATTTCAAACGGAGTAGACGTGTTTTGTGTCGCTCCTTAAAATAATATTAAAAATTAAAATTTAATTTAATAATTGTTGTGTTTTTGTGTAAAAATAACAAATAAACTAATAATAAATATGTGTTATAATGTATTACATAGTATGTAAAAGTGATGTGACGTGTGCAATGTGCATAGTCTGTTGAGGATCAATTTGTGTATAGGATGCACGTATCAATGCCTTCTAAACTACTGGCCTTTTACTACTCTCATTTTTCGCACATGACGTCAATTTAAGTCTAAACCGAGACTGCGCAATAATAATTTTAACATATTTACACTAACAAAGCAACTAGAGAAAGCAACAACAACGTCGACTTAGCGTGTCGTCATCATTTGGTGTAAGCGGCCAGTAGTTTAGAAGGCATTGCACGTATGCAATTGCGTTGAATGTATATGTAATATAATATATAGATTATTTTCATATATATACTGAAAACATTGCATGAGTGCGTACATGCACATTGTAATGTTTAGCTCACTGTGTAACATCAATGCCTTCTATACTACTGGCCTTTTACTACTCTCATTTTTCGCACATGACGTCAATTTAAGTCTATACCGAGACTGCGCAATAATAATTTTACGATATTTACACTAACAAAGCAACTAGAGAAAGCAACAACAACGTCGACTTAGCGTGTCGTCATCATTTGGTGTAAGCGGCCAGTAGTTTAGAAGGCATTGGTAACATGTACATATGTGGGTGCAATGACAATAAAGAAATGTGCACGTGCAGTTTTTCGGATTTATTTAAAAGAGAATTTTTTTTTTTTTTTTTTTTTGTTATATCCATATAACATGCGTATTTGCAATGCCTCCTAAACTACAGGCCGCTTACACCAAATGATGACGACACGCTATGTCTACGTCGTTGTTGCTTTCTCTAGTTGTTTTGTTAATGTAAATATCTTAATATTATTATTGCGCAGTCTCGGTTTAGACATAAATTAACGTCATGTGCAAAAAATGAGAGTAGTAAGAGGCCTGTAGTTTGGAAGGCATTGGTATTTGCTAAGAGTTTCCACATTATTGTGTAATATATAAACAAATTTTGTATGAGCAAGTATATATGTATTACAGTTGCGATTTGGCAAAGCTAGCAACAATGTTGTTGCAGCATGAATATACACGCTCGATTATATAAAGTTTCGTTGTGTGTGTTTGGTGTGCATATTTGATCCTATTTTGTTTCGCTATTTTAATTTCTAAATTTTTTTTGTTTGGTTTAAAATAATATTCTCTCATCTTGGAATATTATTCTTGTTGTATCCGTTCTCAAAAATTGTACATACACATTTATTTCTGTTTCTGTTTGATTACACTAATCCCTCGCTTAACGAACTCTCTTTTTAAGAAAAATTCGATGTTCGAATTTCATTTTTGTTATCCATTTGTGAATATTTGCTCCGTTCTTTCGCTAGGTGAGCTTATTTACATAAATTAGACAAATGTTCCTAAATTAAATTTGTTCCTTACTTGAGTCAATTCTATAAATTGAAATTTTGTCGAAAGTCCTGACTTTAAACAATAAAGTTGTCAGCAAATATAATTCAATTTATTTTATTTTTAATTTTTTATTATTATTTTTATTTATTATTTTTTGAACATACCGGAAGGTCAAGGGAAGATTGTGATTGCAACATTCTTGATCAGGGGGTCTATTTAGTAACCTACGCTTTGAAGATAAACTCAATACAATTAAATATGTTATCGATCCAAAGATCTTTTGCTATGGAATGTTGTTTTCCGAAGATCTTTCTGGTTGAATTCAGGTTATGTTTTAATGTAGTTGTGTGTATTAGATAGTTGTGAATGCAAGATATAAATCAACCCTGCTTTTAGTTGGATGAATTTAAATATAGGTAGCTAAATGACAATACCGAATTTAAATTTAATTTTTACAATATCAACGGAATATTTAGGTCATCATATGTATGATAATGCTGTCGAGTCATTACGAACGTGAAGTCCCTCGGTTAGATGGTGTTGGGTGGGAAGATAGGGCAAAAATAAGGTTACAAGCAGCATATGATGAGATGACCCGTAGATGTGAATTAAATAACCTAACCAGTCTATTATGACTGAAGCCAAATACATATGATGAATATTAGTATCCCTTACCTCAACCACAACTAACCCAAATTAATAAACTAACAAAATCTAATCTAGAGTGTGAATTTAAATGAGACTAACAATTTAATATACTTAAGTAGTTAGAAAATGACTTTGCTGCGGTTATCGCCCTAGTTGTTTCTGTGACTAACATCCTTTCCTAAATAACCTTATTTGTTAAGGATGCAGGCAGGGCCTGGGCCCGCATGATGCTGAAATAATACTCGCATTCAGATATAATTTGTTATATGATTGTTGATATTTCAGGATTATGGTAACATACCTAGGATCGCCGTTATGGTTGGCCTGTGCGCCTCTATCATATCATATCATATCATATCAATCAACTCCTGCGATTTCGCAGTGCACTGCATTAGGACGATAAAGCTATCACCTCTTTCAAATGTATATCGATACCGCGGCTGGTATGTGGTCTCCGATTGAAGGTGCTAGTTCCCTGAAACCTCCTGGATACTCGCAAGATAGGAGATTGGCTCATGTTTAACTGACGAGCAACTTCTCGTTCATTGCGTCCTTCTTGCAATAACGCAACAACTTGTGCGGCGTTTTCTGGAGTAGTATCCATAATTTTGAGGCAACGACGAATGAAACTGGTAAAGATTTGTTCAGGCCAACGTCGTTAAGTGGCTGATGGCAAAAATCGGTCAATCTGGTATTATATACAGGAGATTGCAGCAGGCCAATTGTTTTCACCAAAACATCACATTTTGCTACAATTGCTTTAATTTGAAAAGTACTGTATAGATTTTATTGATAAAGATGTCCTTGTAAAGATAAAATACTAAGCTGTCAAAAAAAGTTATTTTTATGAAAATCGGTTGTCATTTTAAATACAAAAATATGCCTTTTTGTATGCACAGAGGTTTCAGCCGATTTAGTTGCTCGCGAGTGTAGTTAGAAAAAAAGCGATGACGCCTGAATTAAGGTTTATGAAGAAAATTATTTTCAGGACTATAAACAAGTATAGTTTACTCCTTTATTACTCTTACTCAGGGCTGCTTTCTCTAAGACTGTCAATCTTATTTTTTATACTATTAAAGTTCGCTGAAGCCTTACAAATGCCACCGCCACCAGGTTCTCATTCTTGAAAACAAGAATGGGTTAAATGAGTAACCTATGTGTAGGGCGGATCACGCTAAATGGTGGCGGATGGGTCGGATCAAGGTGTTATGCGAACCCTGCCGATGATCAGTCAGCCTGGGGACGCATCTAAAAATAATTGCACCGTCCTGAACAGCGCCCTCTGTATACCGGGCTACCTTCAGTTGTATACCCGTGTACACGGGCAGAGACGGGTGGGCCATCATTTTCTCCGATAATCGTAGGAATCAAATATGGAATCTGAAAAAATCAAATTAAAGTGGCCAGCACTTCTCAAATGCTGATAAAGACGGAGGGGGGGGGGGGGGGGGGGTCTGTGACTCCACCCGTCAGGGTTGCTAGGACTGGTTCTGAAACTTGCAGCCAGGGACTAGCGGTAGTAATAAGAAGGAGAATGTCATTGCTCCATCGGTTTTCCGTGTTTTGGACAGACTGGCAAGTCCCGGAGGATCAAAGAGCTGTATTGCCTAACTATACACGAAAGGAGAATCTTGGATCTATAAGGCAGATATAGAACAAAGAGGAGTATGGAGGTTTGGATGCCGAGAGAAAACAGGCAAGCTTCATGTGGGACAGTCGCCAAAGGGGCATGCTTTTTAGCGAAATCGTGAAGGAGGGGAAGGTGGTGCTAGCCGTCGCGGACGAAAGCCAAGAAGATGGGAGCATCACAAGAGCAAATTGGAGGTTGATGTTTAATGCGCTTAACCTCGTTTTTCTTAAAGTTCTTGGACAACATCAGAGACACTCGCCAATTTGCAGGGACGCAGGTTGGTATCAGCGACGACTGAAGCTAACTGCGTGCGCTGATCAGGGATCGGCTTACTTGTATAGGAAGGCGATCGAGGAGTTAGGCGAGGTATGGCCAAGAGCCAAGCTGAGGGCAGTTCTCAAGGAGGAAATACCAAGCAGACCTAGCGCAATGGTCTGGATTCCCACGGAGCCGGCTAACCTAGAAGAATCCCTAAGGATTATCCAGATTTGCAATCCGGATCTTCCGACGGGGAACAAGAGGATTAAAAGAAGCAGGAGCCTAAGGGCAGCTTTAGTTTATCCATCATAATAATCAATAGGGAATCTCTGGCTCCCCTGGCAAAAACTAAAATAGTAATAAATTTCGGCTTCGGGTCAGTAACACTGAAGGTGTTCAAGAAGGACGAGGTCGGGTTAACTGAGCAACGTGCAACCCGAGAAGAGGGAGGAAGAGGTACACCTTGTCAATTAAAGCTCGACGATTTTACTCTCCTCAGAGGAGGTATTAAAATCGTAGCTAGTGGCGAATCCAAGTGAGGGGTTAACTGGGGAATTGAGGGATTAACCCTTGGCAAGGAAAGGGGGACACAATGGACTCTGAGAGGGGAGGGGGAATGTAAACCTCTTTAAGTTTAGGGACTACATAGAGAGTGAGTCAGAGGAGACCGTCGAAGAAGGTAAGCGAATACTGAGAAGAAGGCAAGTGAATACTGTTAAAGGTTGATGATCAGGTTTGTGCAGATAAATTTACACCACACCAAGGTTGCTTCGGGCCCTACTTCTTAGACTTGTTAAGTCAGTGGAGGAGATAGTCCTGATCCAAGAACCATGGATCAATAATAACAAGATCTTATTCCCTATTATACGCTTGTGGGACGGATAAGAGCAGATCATGCATACTGGTGAAGAATAATATAAATGTTTTTCTACTTCCGCAGTATTGTAATGAGAACATTACTGCGGTCTGCATAGAGACGGAGGGTACCAGATTCTGGCTTGCAGCCGCATACATGGACCGGAAGAAGCCAGTGCCGCCAGATATACTGGGCCACTTGTTTGTGTTGTAGAAAGGAGGTAGGTCGGAATTATCTTAGGGTGTGACGCGAATGCGCACCGAGTAGATCGGTTGCGGATTTGTTTTCCGGAAACTCAACTCCTTGGCGGAAAAGAACGCAAAGCCGCTACCGAAGATTGACGGACTTTTGGGAAGATTATCGGAGAATAACTTCATTACCACACTCGACTTGCAAAACAAAAGCGGTATCTGCCAGAGACAAGACAGCTATCAGTTCAAGGTTATACTATTTTGGCTGTGCACTGCAGCAATGTGTCTTTTAATGCACAAAGTTATTTCTCATGATCTACATGATAGAATTTTTGTCTATCTGGATGATCAGTTAATCATAAGCGGCATGTTGAAGGATCATCTTGAGCAGTTACAGACGGTTGCAACTTTTCTGAAGGCCGCTGGGTGCACCATAAATCTCAATAAAAGTAAATTTATCATGAAGGAGATTTGGTACCTTGGATATCTAGTTGGCGAAAAAGGATTAGCGCCCGATCCCAAAAATCGAGGCCATAGTCAAAGTTGGGCAGCAACGTCTTGATGCTTCATCGAAAATTTCTCCAGCGTGAGGGTTCCGATATCAGAATGTTTGAAAAAGGGGTTATTTCAGTAGACGGAGGTCACAAAAACTCCATAGGGGCTGTAATTTTTCAAAAAAGATGTGATAATGAACGACAATATCATATATCTCCCAAAAACTCAGCAATGGGCAGAAAAACTATTCGATAACACAGCAAAAATGATCGAAGGCAATTCTCATCAAATGACTGTGCTTATGTCGAAGGACATGAGTTCACATTGATCACAAATCATGCAAGATTCAAGTGGCTCATGCCCCAACGTGATTTAAGTTGTAGACTCGCTCGATGAGGCCTACAATTTCGAGGCTCCCGATTCACCATTTTGTACCAACGAAACCAATACAATATTGGACCAGACATACTCTCACGTGTCATTGTGACAGTCCAGAGCAAAAGTATTCAGATAAACTGATGAACGAATATCTTAGATACCAAAAAATGACCTCGAATATATAGTCTATACTCGACAAAATAGGCTAGGACTACATCACGTATCCCAAAACAGTGAACTTTTGGACCCCCTTGAGCTGATTCTAAGATATGTTTTTGGATCGGCATGGTCAAACAGATTCGTGATTGTATCGCAAATTTTAATGCTTGCAAGATAACGAAAGCACCAAATAGACAAGAAAAACCTCCGATGAAAAAAGCTTACCCAAACGATAGTCTTTGACAAGGCATCTATGTAGATCTGTTAATCCCATATCCAAGGTCCGCTCAAGTAAAAACTGTAATGTTTGTCGTATTAGATTACTTAACAAGGTTCGTTATTCTCAAACCTATAAGAGCCATTTAAGAGTATAGTCGAGTATTTGGAAAAAGATGTTCTTTTAATGATTGGTGTTCCACAAAGCATACACTCGGGCAACGATTTGCAATTTCGGAGGGTCGAATATAAAAATCTTTTTGGTAAATATGGCATCGTAGATTCAAAGGCTGCAATATATTCTCTGCAATCAAATTATTCCAAAAGGAAAAGTCCGTCTGTCATATCAGCTGTCAGAACATATTTTTTTCTAAGAATGCAATGTCCAGAGGGGGTGTAACGAAATCCCGGTTTTCAAAATTCTGGTTTTCAAAATCGCGGTTTTGTATAAAAAAAATCCCGAGTTTTAGGAAATCCCGGTTTGAATTTTTAAAATTTGAGATGTGGGAAAATTGGAATCTTAAATTTTTTTTTTTGACAAAATTCAAAATTGAGTTTGCGATAGAGTTCTAGAAAATGGCTAATAGGGATGGAATTTGGCCGTTTCTTAACAGATTTTGATGAACTTCGATACGTGAAATAGTTTTTCTGGGATCGATATAAAATATTGCTTTTTTTATTAATCTTTCAAAACCATCAAAAACTAGAAATTCGACTAATTCTAGAGCGGGTATCAATATATGGCACTGTTGTTGTAATTGGACAAAAAAATGGGAGTTCAGTGTTTTCCGATCCCGACTCCGATAAAATAGCACCGACTCCCGCCTCTGACTTCGCAGCCTTGGTTTTTTCTAGTAAATTATTGGCAAGGTACGTTATTTTTAATGTTAAAATATTATTAGTCCGGCCGGCCCGAATTAACAAAAAAATATTATTTTCAAAATCAAAACTTTAGAACTAGAAAAAAAGAAAACCGGGATTTTGAAACCCAGGATTTTGAAACCGGGATTTGGAAAACTGGGATTTGGTAGTACACCTTGTCGGGGGGGGGGGGGGGGTATCCACATTCATGAGATAGATGCAGCAATACGAAACAGAATACACGAAACTATTCAATATTCTCCTCATTTTATCCATTTCGGATACCATCGAGTGAACAATTCACAATAATACGACAACTTTTGATTTCTTTGGAGCACTTAACCAGCTTTTATTCATTGTGTAAACTGTTGTTTTGATTCTAGCAAGTATAATGGACCCATATTTCATCAACCGTTATCACGCTGTAACATCTCCAAACATTGCTTAGAAATGGCCATTCCATTCTTTTTTGGAAAATTTGTTAACAAACTTGGTGCAAATTTGTTAACAAACTTGGGGGTATTGGATCGCTTTTTTTAATGGCTCTATTTTAACTCTCATGTTAAGTGTTGCCTTGATATTACACACATCTTCCACTTTTTGTTTGTTATAAAAAGTGAGCATAAGTAGTGGAAGCCCTCTTTTGTGAAAAAAAGATTTGTTGAAATCCTTATTCAATTTTTCTTTCTTAACCATTTGAGTCCCAAGCAGCGCGATTGCGCTGTTAAGATTTTATGTCGAGAAAATAAAATAAATCAATGTGACGGAGAGATGAGAAAAAGATGAGATTCGCGTTACCTAACAAATACAAGAAGTGATGTTTATCCTCTTTGGAGGTTATTTTTGTTGTTTGCGTTTGCACCACAAATGGTTTTACGTTGTTTGTAATGCGTCTGCATTACCTCCTGAGACTCAAACGGTTAATGATGTTTACAGAATTTTCTAATTGATGCCGTTTTTTGTTTGAGTTTCTCAATAATTTCCTCTTGTGCACAGTTTTGCGCTAGAACGTCTCTAGCCATCACTTTGGACGGATGATCCTTCTTGTCGTCGTAGGTAAACAATTGATGCCCTTTAGAATCAAGCTTTGTAGATAAAGCTCTTTAGGTTTCAGAATCTGCAACTTATTTGCTAGATGCAACGTGGGTTTATACTCGGCCACCGTCACGGATTTCATAATCGATTGTGTAGTGGAATAATTTGATATTCCAAAAAGTAAATTTTTGGAGGTGATTTCTCTTTTGGTTTACCTGGTTGATTCTCGGATTAGTAGTTTCTTGAAGTTTGTGCCATTTCTGGAAGAGTTATGCTTTTCTTTTCTTGCTTGGTCTTTTACTCCGGTTTAAGAGCCAATTTGTTTCTCTTTCTAATTCTTCTTCATCCGAATGGAATGGATTAATGACATCATCGATTGAAGGGTTAGGGGTCATTTGAAGTGCTGCACGTGTTAAAATTTGTTTCTTGAGTTCTTCATTTTCTTACTTAAAAATTTTAAATATTTCTTTCAACTTTGCTGTAAATTCTTAATTGTTCACGGAGTTCGGCATTTTCCTTCTCGTATTGAAAGATATTTTGAGTTGAAAATACTGGGGGCTATTATGAAATAATCCAATATCGGATTTTTTCCAATATCGAAAAATCTGATCCGCCGCGAATTTTCCTATTATGAAATTGTTTGGTTGAATTTGTCAAATTTAAGCATGAAATTCATATAATATTCTGTGTGAAATATATGTATAAACACCTCTATTCTCTTAGTCGTGTCGTTTCATACGACGCGACAATTTTCGTGTCACTTCGTCTATAAAACTTTATTCTCTTAGTCAACTGAGGTGACGGGACAAGAATAAATCAAATCGTGTCAAAATAAATAATTTAAAACCTAGATTTTGTCCTTCTCCATGCTTGTATCGCCTGAGATAGTTGAAAGAACACAAACATTCGATAACAAAACATGAAATACGGGAACTAAATAGCAGTCGGATTTTCAGATACGATTTTCGGAAAATCCGATTTCGTTTTATTTTTTAGTTTCGTAATAGCAGATTTTTCGATATCGGATTTTCATAATAGCAAATGCGGATCCGGTATCGAATTTTTCATAATAGCCTCCCTGGTAATCTTGATAATTTGGAGCTCTGTTCAAAAATGGGTTAAGCAATGATTGGCTTACCCCAAAATCTTTTGGGTCAGCCTTCGAAGGATCTCTACTGCTGTACCTCGTGGGTATTACATTCTATATGTGTCGTACTCATTACATGTTTTTGCCAAGTTACACCAGTGGCATTTGGTTCCTGCTAGTAGTTTGCTTCTCCGAGTGTACACAGAAATGGCTGAAGTCCTCTGAATACCCTAGGCTGAGGAATGATGCCAATGACCCACCTATCTGTGACGGCGAATACTTACTTTAATCCATCCTCACTATCCCTGTCGATTTATTTTCTCATTGCACTTTATAAACTTCACACTAAAAAATTATTCCACGGAACGAAAGCGAAAGAACGAACAATAGACGTCCCTTAAGCTAGCAGAACCCATACAGCAGAACATTACAAGATAGTATGGATAATTATAGGCTAATTAAATGCCCAATTAAATAATTTTGGGCTCCACCCCTTCGAACTAAAATGCGGGTTCTGCTAGCTTTAGAAAAAGTTAGCAGAACCCATATCAAAAACTGATTTAAAAACAATTGTAAAATTTAAGGTTAATTTTAGGCTAATTAAATGCCCTATTTAAATTTTTTTATTCTGCTCGATCTAGAAAATGCAAGGCTTTATTATTTCAAAGCTAGCAGAACCCAAATGAAAATCGGACCAAAACTGAAATTAGAACGCAAAACAAGATCTATTGATAAGCAAATAGTTTTAGGCTCACTATAGGTCATTCAAATGCCCAATTAAAAAATTTTGGCTCCACCCGTTTTTGACCAGACTTCAGGTCATTTAATCTAAAGCCAGCAGATCAATAGATCTTGTTTTGTGTTCTAATTTCGGTTTTGGTCCGATTTTCGATTTAGGTTCTGTTGGCTTTAGATTAAATGACCTGAAGTCTGGTCAAAAACGGGTGCAGCTCAAAATTTTTTAATTGGGCGTTTGAATGACCTATAGTGAGCCTAAAATTATTTGCTTATCAATAGATCTTGTTATGTGCTCTAATTTCAGTTTTGGTCCGATTTTCAATTTGGGTTCTGCTAGCTTTGAAATAATAAAGCCTTTTGCATTTTCTAGATCGAGCAGAATAAAAAAATTTAAATAGGGCATTTAATTAGCCTAAAATTAACCTTAAATTTTACAATTGTTTTTAAATCAGTTTTTGATATGGGTTCTGCTAACTTTTTCTAAAGCTAGCAGAACCAGCATTTTAGTTCGAAGGGGTGGAGCCCAAAATTGTTTAATTGGGCATTTAATTAGCCTATAATTATCCATACTATCTTGTAATGTTCTGCTGTATGGGTTCTGCTAGCTTAAGGGACCTAACAATAGAGCAAAACCAAAAAAACAGAATTTTTGTCGATCGTAATCATTACATAATCAATATTATATTTATTTGACAAAAATTCTTAAAGCAAACCAAATTCATAAAAAAATGAAATAAAAACTGGGTTAGAAAAGAAAGAAAAATCTAATTATCTAATTCAATACTTAAAAATCCACTTAAATGTAAGATTACAAAAACAAAAAAAAAATTTTAAATTTTTTTTTGTTAATTTCATATGGATGATAAAAAAAATATAAATAAATTATGGGTACTCCGATGATGATGTTGATGATAGAAAGATGATGATATGATGTAGGTTGATGTTGAGGTGACGTCACACACATCTGATTATTACGGGTTTTGGTTATCTGTTTTTTTTTTTTTGTTTTATTGTCCACAATTTTTATGAGTCACTTCTCAATTTAATGAAGCGCCTAGGTATGTGCGCATATAATTTTTATATGACCATTTTCAATTGCTTTTTTTGCCTAAAATCACCTGTTGACATCTAGCTAATTTTTCGTATAAATTGCAGATTTTTATGGTTACTTGGAATGACCGTTTGTCGAGTCGTTTACTCGACTAGCATAATCGCGTAAATTTAGAACTAGTCAAATTTGTGGTTAGTTCATACCAGTTGTTGATAGATGTCGCTAATGACCAAATTTCAGAATGTGCCTGTTATTTAGTTCCATTCTGAAAACATAGTTGAGATTTATCAATCGCTGATTAGAAGTATAATGTAGATTTAAATGTTTTACTTTATTTGGCAATTTTTAATTATATATATAAGGGACACAAACACTTTAGGCCCATTAAAGTTTATTTAAAAAAAAATTCTCACTCGTGTTCAGTTTCTTTTTTTTTGTATTTTGAGATTATACAGGGTGTTTGGTACATCGTTTGCCAAACTGAATTGGCTGAGAGGATGGGTCATTTGTTATCTCTTAAGCCCCAATAACTCATTTTTGGCCCTACGAATTTTTTTATTTTAATTTTTTAATGTTTATTTTAAAAAATCGCAATATTTAGCAATCTAGTTGTATTTTTTTTAAATAATTGGTATAGGTTCCAAATTTAGTATTAACTCTTACGTTTACTGTTGTATGGTTCTATCAAATTCAAAATTTGTCCCAAATAACATATATTTTCCTTTTTATTTGCCCTTAAAGTGTTTGAAAAAGGTAAAAGAAAACTTAAAACTCAACTTTACATTGCAATAAAAAAAAGCTAAAAGTGATCGTGATTTCGAACTCTTTTTTAAAGTTCTCTAGTCTATCCCCTTTCCAACGATATGCAATATGCAAAAGAAAACCTTTTAAACACTTTAGTAAATCACAAAATTTGTGTATCGGGACACATCAGCCTGATATTCGATATTCGCAATAAATACTGGTTTTTTCTTAATTCACATGTAGGCAACAACCAACAACTACTACCTCACTCGCCCGCAGTAAAATCTGTCACTTATCTTTATCTTACATTTATGTATGTAGGTACTAACTTTTGGACTTAAAATTAAAAATCGTTTTTTAATAAAAATAAGTCTTTATTATAAATCTTGCTCAAATTGTTGACCTCCGTCGTAGGGCCAAAAATGAGTTATTGGGGCTTAAGAGATAAAAAAGACCCATCCTTTCAGCCAATTCAATTTGGCAAACGATGTACCAAACACCCTGTATATATAAAAAAAAAGTAATTTTTGATCACACATTAATTAAATTTACCAAATTCTAATTTTTTTGCTATACTTACATATATGTAACTAGAACAATATGACTGCACTCTTCATTTTGTTCCTTCTTTTATGTGAAAGGAAAAAAAATAATTTCACCGGCATTTAAATTGTATCTGACTCGCACCAAATTATAAAGTTTACTGCCCCGCCTCGCTGTTCGCCCTTTTATATTTTTTTTTCATACCCGTCAAATTTTTGCGCGGGACTTTTGATGCACATACAGAGTGTTCAAAAAAATCTACAAATCACTTCCTACAACCAGATAATACCCAACTGATTCGCCAGATGTGCCATCTGTTTGAGTCTCTTGCGATATTGTCGGTAAAACAGAATTGAGTAGACGATGGTATTATATCATGCTGACATTTAGGGGCCAACCATTCGCATCATATTACAATATTCGCATAGTATGCTATTGTTAGCACAGTATACGAATAGTAAACCAAAAATAAAAATTCTTTGTCACGAGCGCGAATGCACCGTTACAGTAAACAACAATTATTTTCATGTAATTGAAAATGTTGAATTTTGTACCAAAAAACAGCATTTGCGGGAATTTTCACTTCACTATTTTTTGTTGAAGAAAAATCGTTTGCTTGTGGAAGTTTACGGTGAACATGCTCCATCGAATACAACATGCAAAGAGTGGGTTCAACGATTCACAGTTGGTGATTTTGACGTAAGAGACAAAGAACGTGAAGGCGGACCAAGAAAATTTGAAGATACAGAATTGGAAGAATTGCTTGATGTGGACCCTTGTCAGACCGAAAAAAATTGGCAGAAGAGTTGTATATTACCCAACAATGTATTTCGCAACGTATACATGCAATGGGATTGGTTCAGAAGCCAGGAAATTGGTACCACACAAATTGAAAGAACAACAAGAGAAGGGGTTTTTGCATCGGATCATCACTAGGGATGAAAAGTCAACCAAAGCGACAATCCAAAGCGCAAACCAGCGTGGGTCAAGTCAGGTGAACCAGGACCTTCGACGCCAAAAGCAAATATCCATGGTTTGAAGGTGATGCATTGTATTTGGTGGAATATGAAAGGTGTCGTCTATTATGAGCTGCTGAGAGAGCCTAAACCCATTACGGGGCAAGCTTATCGACGACAACTGATGGCTTTAAAGCAAGCTCTAGCTGCAAAACGACCGGAATGGGACAAAAGGCACGATAAGATTATTTTGCAACATGACAACGCTAAACCACAGGTTGCTATATACCTGTCAAAAATTACTGGGACAGGCACAACTAGGAAATTGTACCCTACCCACCGTATTCACCAGACATTGTTCCCTCTGTGTTCCGGTCAATGCAATCAGCCCTGGCACAGCAGCACTTCACTTTATATGAAAATGTCAAAAAATAGGACTGGATCGCTTCGGAACAACCAGACTTCTTCCTTCGGAGAAATCCGTTTGTTGCCTGATCGATGAGCGAAGGTTATAGCTTCCGAAGGAGCATAGAATAAAATATTCTTTCATTTTCTACACAAACTGGTGTCTTTTATTTCACTAAAAAAGGTCGGAAATAGATTTGTACACCCTATACATAATAGACAATTAATAACAAGTAGTAAAGTTACCAGAGTTTCTTGTTTTCGTGTGCAGTGTAGATTTTCGTTAGTGTTTTTTGTGATAAAAATATTTTTATGATTAGTTAATTTAAAATAATTAGTGAAATAGAAAGTGTTGATGCTAATTTAGATTTACAATTAGAATGACAATTTTTTTGTACATCACATATTATAAAGCCCGTACTACGCTACCAATATTTTTTGATACATACGCGATATGTTACAACAACAACACAACACTTGAACAACTTAAAACTACGTACTAGGTAGTAATGAGAATTATATACACTATAATAGTAGTAGATTTCTGTGATCGTTTTCCCAAAGAGAGGAGGGACCGACAGTTCACTAATGTGACTTTATCAAGGAAAGACCAGTACGCTGCTCTTGGATGGATTTGTGTTTATTTCTCCCATCAAGGGCAATCTGGCGAAAGGCATTCTTTAATACAATACTAGAAATATACTTAGTTTGATCGAAGCGACCTGGCAGCGCGGTGGTAAAGTGGTCAGCATGCTTGCTCCAGCGACCGGAGGTTCTGGGTTTGATTCCCGGTGGTGATAAAGAAAAACAATTTCACGGCTGGTTTAGGATCAATGAATTAATCTCTCATTATCCGAAATGGAAATATGATTATGAAACCTCATTTGAGGCGGCCAAATCCCTTGATAGGATACAGTGCCAGAGAGAGAGAGAGAGAGAGTAAAGTTACCATTCTCTCTTGAAATGTTTATTGAAAAATATTATCCCTGTGGCCCTATTCTGGCTTTCCCTGGGAATAGGGAATTGGGAAAAATATATTCATAGCATTTTTGTTAAAATTATACTTTTCTGGCCTACTGAAAGAATAAGTTTAGTACAAAAATTTTCAAAACAAAGTGATTTGGGAAACTTTTGTTCCACAAAATTTTTGTAGGGAAAAATATTTTCCCATTTAACTTTGTTTCGAAAATATTAACGCCAATCATGTTCCCTCAGTAGGCCAGAAATATACAATTTAGACAAAAATGCTATGAAAATATTTTTCCCAATTCCCTATTCCCAGGGAAAGCCAGAATAGGGCCACTGGTGGTGTTTGTGAAATGTATGTTCATAATTTTTCAAGTAATCGATATGAGTTGTCACATTGAATTTCCAAATGCAATTTCAAGGCATTTCACTTACATATTTCAAATAACTTTTAACTTAGTACCTAGAAATATTTCTAATTTCTTGAATTTAGGTTAGCAAATCAAAAAACGTTATGAATTTAAGTTAAAAGTATAATGACGCTATCGATTGATAAAATTGTATCATTAATATTTAATTTTAATAAAGGTATGCTATCCATAATATCTGTCATCTCGGACTAGCACTGTAGATTTGTACCGTATAATAAATAGAATGCACATTATTCCCTGCCGTATTCAGATAACCGTAATCCACATTCCAATTAATATTCCAAACCACAAACCTTAAATAATTCCCAATCAATTGTAATTGTCCTCTGAACTCAAAACGTTTACTGATTGCACGTACAAATATATTCAGAGCCTCGTGATTAATTGAATGTGAACGGGTGGAACCGAAAATAATTGTGGAATAAAATAAAAAATTATAAATAAATAATCAATAATTGTCGGGGCGTGGAAATATATAGTGGAAATATAGTTCTTCATCAAACGAACTTTTTTATGTCTGTATGAAAAGGAAATGATGCATAAAGCACACAAACAAAAACTGCACAGAAAAAGCTTAAAATGATTTCATCCATCCCGCAAGATTTTGATGTTTTTCCATCGTGTGACGTCCATGTCAATTCATAATAAATGATGAAAATCGGTTACAACCGTTACAAATATTATATCTCAAATCTCATTTATTTAAAGTCGTCAGAAATTGTTACAGAAATAAGTAAAAACGATGCTGGATGTATTTTGTACATATGATATGATTGTTTTATACTTCTGTGTATGTTCACCTCGAGGGATTGGTATATAACTCGGTATATATGGATGTAGAATTTCTGGAAAGAACTTCGTATAATATGTAACACAGGGTGATACACGATTATGTATGCAAGGCGCAGCCCATTATATCTTGAGTATTTCTTAATCATGTCTTGTGGATCAAAAATTCTATTTGTGTGCTCCTCTTCTGCACGCAACATTTTGCATTTTGAAATATTAAATTATTTCTTTTTAAGCTTTTTCCGGATGAAATACTTTGTCATGTCGATTTAATTTTTTTTTTCTTATGGTACACGACTATATGAAATACCTTGTACGAGCGAAAGTGATGAAATGAGATGGGGGTGGAAAAGTTTTCTTCTCACATTTTATTTATATTTTCATTTTTTCCGTCGTTATTTCCTTTCTTTGTATAACGCTGCTTTCTCAGAATTAATTATAATTTTTCGTAACATTTTCATTAAAATTAAAAATTAAAATTTATTTTCATAAATATTGCAAGGAATGTAAAATTAACTTTGCGCATACTTAGCATGAATGGGTCACTCGTTTTACAGAAATGAGATTCAAAAAACGAATATTTTAACAAATGTGACGTGTCTGGCAATTTATTCTTTAATCAATGTCAGAGACGTTATGTAATTTCCAAGTTGACGGTTGGAGTGGAATTGCTCTTCATTTTCATTAGATGATAATGACAACGCGACACAAAAGTTGTGCATAAAACTAAAAAATCCAACAGAATAGTTTCATACTGAGAATAATTTTAATACGAACGGAATAATAGTAATTCCTTTCCTTTAATATTTAATCCTTTGTGTTGTAATTTGTGCTGTAGTTGTCTCGTAAACTATTATAATCAAACGAATATTATGCATTCTGAGTATCATAAACGTCTTATTGGTGCTTACTTTGTCTATATACGAAATCCGGCTTATTATCAAAGGAAAATAATTTTCAAAAATCTCGATTTTCTAGTTATACATTCGCGAGCAGCGAAGTCGACTCAAACCTTCAGCGCTCACAGAAAGGCGATTTTTTTTAGAATGACTTAATCGATTTTCACAAGACAATTTTTTTGGACAGCATGATATTTAATTTTAAAATGACACTATTTTCATGAAAATTGGTTTAGTACTTTTTTTTTATTATGAATTTTGAATGAAAACACAACCAAAATTGATGATTATGAAAAAATATTGGGGATATTTAAATTTAAATTAAAATTATTATTTTAAATTCGCATGTGGTTCCCCATTGACCTTATTAAGGTTTTGTTCAAGTGCCGAATTAGTTCCAAATTTCTGGCTCAGCTTGGATTCATGTCTTTACTGAGAGCTAGCCACTTCATCGTCCCGAGTCCAACCTCATCCAAGAGCTGCCTAGTTGTTCGAGCTGTGTGACACCCGGCACTGTCATGCATCAATATGAAATATTCCCTATATAGCCTATGTATCTCCTCTACGGCCTCCACCAGGTACGAAAACAAGACCTGTTTTTGCCTCAAGCGATATACCAGCCCATAACATGCACGAATCGCCAGCACTGCGGAAATCGCTCTCCTGAGCAATAGTAGACCCGGTCTCTCCTATCACTACCATGGAGACATATTCTACACTTGTCAGTGAATAGAACGGTCCTCCATTGCTCGATGCTCTAATTGATGTGTTCGCGAGCTAATTCGTGTCGCTCTTTGCTGTGACGTGCTGCAATTTTCGGCCTCTAGCGGGCCGTCTTGAAGTGAAGTTGTCTTTCTTCAAGCGTCTTCTTACTGTCCATTTACTAACAGCTCCATCTCGAACTTGTCTTAGCTCCTGCTGCACATCGACGTCCGTGGGATAGTGATTTCGCAGTTGGGACGATAAATCGGTCCTCAACCTTCTGGATACTCTTGAGACAGCAGATTGGCTCTTGTTTAGCTGAAGAGCAACTTCTCGTTTTGCGTAGTAGATCCATCTCGAGTAGTATTCATGATTTTGAGGAAATAACGAATGGAACTGGTAAAAATTTGTTCGGATCAACGTCTGATAAATGACATGTCAAATATTGTTAATCGTAGTATTACACAAAAGATTGCAGCTCGCCAATTGTTTTCACCGAAACATCACATTTTACTACGATTGCTTGTAAAGATAAAATACTAAGCTATCAAGCCTGCGAAGTGTAAGTAAGTTTTACGAAAATCGGTTAAATTAGTATTTAAAAAAACACGTCTTTTTGTACGCGCAGAGGTTTGAGTCGATTTAGTTGCTCGCGAGTGTAGTAATTTGCAAACAATTTATCTGATAAATTTTCGAAGAAACTTAATAAAAAGAGAATTAGCAATCAATCAATAAATTTCTTGTTCATTAAGAAGAAACAAGACAAAAGACATACATTTTACCCAAAACCCTTGCCGCGTTCATGGTGTAACATTGCCTTTATATTGTCGAAATAGAAGTAAATTTCAAAAGAAGCAATCGCAAAACTGAAGTAGCGAGTAAAAATTCAAACTACATTATAAAACGTCGAAACAGATCGATTTGTATGTCAATGGCACGGCACCTTAAATCATTAAAAAATTCTTTTGAAAAATAAGTTTCGTATTTGTGTAAGATTTTATCAACAAGTTCGTTGGTTTACACATATACGGTACGTAACACGGCAAAGAGTACTGAATTCTTAGAAAACTTGAAATCTACGTTGGCTTGTTCGTTTAGCTCGCTCTCTTAGTAGGCAATATTATCCAAACGAAATCGTCTCATCCACTGCTTTTTGTTGCTTTTGTGTTAATTAAATTCTTTAAACAAATCTAGTTTAAACATCTTCTAGAAGCGTTTTGAGGTTTCGGTAGAAGTAAGGACTAGAATCTATGCGAAATGTTCTTATTAAACATAGCATTTTTGAACTTCTGATTCTTGCAAATCTTCTATCGTTGTTCATTAAAATTACTGTTACGGAATGGTTCAACATCTTTCCGCAGATTTATCTAAACACGCAGAGGACTCTCTCACGGTGATTTTTCCGACTAGATCTCAGAGTTTTGGGCCGGGGAAGTTGAGGCTTGCGTGTTCCTTGCCTACACCGTGGAACATAATAAAAATAAAAAGCAAACAAAAACTGAAACTAAATTGAACACACCTCTTGAAAACGTATTAAATAAAATAATAACCGAGTGTGTCCATCCGGTGGCAAACGGTTCCTCCCAAATGACAAGTACCTAGTCTGCTGAAGAGAGCCGCCCCCCCCCCATCTTCCCCCGAATGACCCATGGACCCGAAAGGCCGATGCCCAGCCACAACGAAGCAGTATTAGAGGATAGGGGCATCTCTTCAACAGACCAGGCCTCTCTTCACCCGGAGAGACCTCCAGTTAATCCCACACAATTTCCATTTGGGCATAATGAGACCGCCAAAGTGCCACGGAGAGATCGTGTGGATTTTACGGTCGTCCCTAAATGAATGTCCTGCTAAGGGGATGACGGGGAGTAACAAGCCCAAGCTGAAAATATGGTACCTCCAAGAAGAGGTACAATAACAAATAATAACGGAGAGATCTATAGGCCGATGAATGAGGGGGAAAAATATAAAATAAACCGAATGTGTAGAAAACCACGCAGTGCTGTTTTTTATTAGGTAACTAGCTGAGTTACTCGGCGTTGCACGGGAGGTATATTAGCATGATTTGTATTTTAGAATATTTTGTAGAAAATGTCTGGATAACTCAGTAGTTCCGAAGACGTAAACTAGAAGAAGTTCAGGTGGATCATCTAGAGAAGGCAAATTCACTTTTCCATTTGAACAACACATTCCAGGCGGTTCATTGTGAAACTTTAAAGCATGACAATACAAACGAATGTTTTCAATTTGCCCAATTGAAACATTGTAATCATAGTCTTTCTCGTTATTGAATGCTGCTAACTTTAAATCACCTCTAAAAGTTTCTATTAATCGTCCATATCGTAACCGATCGACTTCCAGCCGGGCCTCATGATGTTCAATGGTTTCAGTAGCTCTAGAAAAAGACATCCTGCTTCGAACATTTTCAATACTTGTTTCACGCTGTTCAGTTGTTTCATCAGCTCTTGAAGAAGACATCCTGCTTCGAACGTTTGCACGTCGTATTTCGCGCTGTTTAGTTGTTTCAATAGCTCTAGAGGAAGATGTACTGCTTCGAACGTTTGCAAGTCGTGTTTCATACTGTTCGCATGATTCAGCCACCCTTGCGGCTCTAATCTTCTTCGACTTTGCAGTTACGTGTCCAATTGATCTTGTTTTCAATTAATTAGTATTAATTTATCAAAACGATTTTAATGTTCCCTTCGATACGTTTCACCGCGAACTGTGTTTGAAAATGTCTACGGAATTTTTTTAAGCAAAATCAAATGTTATCTACAATCAAAAAGTAATCATAGATTAACACGATTATAAACTGAAAACTTAAATCTAATAAGAATGTATATTCACTTGAAATAATATTTAATACCTGGAAAATAATCACCAACAATTATTTTATTGCAATATAGCTAACTAATCGAGAACAATGGCACCCGAAACACAAATTAATATTAATTTATTCAAAACGATTAAAACTACGTCCACTTCGATAGCTTTTACCGCGAACTGTGGTTGAAAATGACATTTCGAAAAACAAAAGAAGTTTTTTCAACTAAGGCAATTTTACACGTACACTAATTTGAATCCAAGGATGTTTCTTGTAGAAAATGCTATTTTCAAATATAAAACGCTAGTACTTTTCAAAGTAAATCAGTTTATACGTACAATATTTTTTAGTACCTTTCCTAGAATTGCTTTTATGAAACAATCATTGATTATTTAAGTAATAAACTAAATAAAGTAATAAACTATTGACGTTTAGTAGGAAACTACTATTTTCATTAAAAGCCGCCGGTTGCAATAGTGGATTAAAATAGAATGTTAATTATTTCTGAATTTATGTGAAAATTAGAACTCGTTGACTATGGTACATTTCAAAACAGGATATGATAAATAGGATATCACTAACAGTACATGTCAAACCAGTAAAAATGGATTATTAGTATGGATAATATAAGTGTTCAGAGATTTGTCTTCAGTTAAAGTGATGAAAGATTGTCTTAAATTTAAAGTAATAAAATTAATTTGAATAATTAAATCTATTATAGTAGAAGTATGATTTGTGTATAACAATCGCACGCTAGATATCCTTTTTGGTGTCTAAATTTGCGGCTAAGGCGCTATTTTGGAACATTTAAATAATTGTATCTATACATGTAAAAATGAATTCTTGATCCAGGGCAGACATCCGGATTGGAGCATATCACTAATTTCATATAACCCCTTTCCTTAGTCATTCTCGTCAAAAAATCTTAAAAAAATTGAAATTTGAGAAAAATTGGAATTTGTACCACAGCCCCTAGACTCCGGGGTCTAGCCCCTTCAAAAGTATCGTGGGCTTGGTCCTGAACATGTAACATATACATGGTAAAAATTTCATGGCGATCGGTAAAGCGGCTAAGGCGTTATTTGAGAACAATAAAATAATTGTATCTTTACATGTAAAAATGAATTTTTGATCCAGGGGCGGACCCCCCGAATTCGAAGATGTCTTATTTCATATAACCCCTTTCCAAAACTCATTCCTGTAAAAAAATTAAATTTTTTGAAAAAACTTGTAACGCAGCCCCTAGACCCCGGGGTCCAGCCCCTTTCACAATATCGTAAGATTGGTCCTGAACATGCAACATTTGCATGGTAAACATTTCATGGTTGGTTGAGCAAAACAAATATTTGATTATTCTAAAATGACTGAGAAGTCATTTTGGAATAATCAAATATTTGTATCAATACATGTAACAATTAATTTTTGATCCAGGGCTAGGCCCCTCGGATTCGAACATGTCAGTAATTTCATATAACCAGCCCCATAAACTCATTTTCGTGGAAAAATTTAAAGAAAATTAAAATTTTCGAAAAAATTTGTACCATGGCCCCAAGACCCCAGAGTTTAGCCCCTTCCAAAATATCGTAAGGTTGGTTCTGGATATGCAACTTGTACATGGTAAAAATTTCATGGCGATCGGTTGAGCGGCTGAGAAGTCATTTTGGAATAATCAAATATTTGCATCTATAAAAATTATTTTTTGATCCAAGGCTGGGCTCCTCGGATCCGAACATGTCAGTAATTTCATATAACCAGCCCCATAAACTCATTTTCGTGGAAAAATTTAAAGAAAATTAAAATTATCGAAAAAATTAGTACCGCAGCCCCTAGATCTCGGGGTCCAGCCCCTTCCAAAATATCGTAAGGTTGGTTCCGGATATGCAACTTGTACATGGTAAAAATTTCATTGCGATCGGTTGAGCGGCTGAGACGCCCATTCGGAACAAACAAACAAACAGGAATTCATTTTTATATATATAGATTTACACGCAACCGAGTGGAGGGAAAGAAGAAATGGCTGAACGAACGGGTCAATATATAAAAATAATAAAATAAGAGTAAATACAAGTAAGAAAAAAATAAAATAAAAAATGAGTGACTTGCCCCTAAAATTATGGAGGCCAATGTACCTTTGGCCCGTGCCAAACAACCGTTATGGCGCTTGATTACAATATAATTTTTTTTAATAAAAATTGAAAATTTTTAAAATTAAATTAAATCGAGATTTTAAAAAATAAAAAAAATTATTTAAAAAACTAAAAGTAAAATAAAATTGTACCTGTTGCCCCTCGGTTGGGCTCCCCTATAATGTTGAGTCTTCTCGCCTTTGGCAATACGGTTAGGCGTTGTTTCACCTTAAAACCGCAAAATGTGGGGCGTTTTTTCCCAACTTATATTTGCTGCATCCATAATAAATTTGACCCACTAATTAATTGCAGCACTCGTTTATATTCGAAGAAGATGCCGTTAAGTGATAATAAGTAACGAAACATTGAAAGAGTATTATTTATTTAGCTTTTTGTTTTTAATCAAAAATCACATGTAATTTATATTATTTTATTTGTAACAAAATCTTGTTTTTATTTTAATATATAAAAAAAAATATTATGTTTTTTAAAACAATATTTCTTTACACTTTTTAAAGTACAACTCCCAAAAACTAAACTTTACGTTATACCATCCAAAAGAAACTTTTTTATTATCAAACCAAAACGAGAATGACTCGACAATCAAAATTCTCGCACCTCCAAAAATATAGAAGAACTTTTTTCTTTTGTTTTTCGTGCGCGTCTCTTGCACACTCTTTCACACCGCGCCTCAATTTCATATATCAAAACGAGAAACCTAATTTATTATAAATTCACACGATACAACAGATGTCAATGCCTTCAGTGTTAATCAAACGACTATACTGAAATTCAAAATAAAAACTAAGAGCGTAATGTTAGAACAGTAGAGCCGTAACATAACTTAAAAATCTGTCGCGTTGTTAACCGTGAGAATACTATGCGGCGCAAAAGCGCTGCGATTGTTTGTACCGAAAATTGCGACGCAGCACAAAAAACGCTGCGAGTTTCAGTGTGTTTTTGGTGCTCTGTGGGAGTGGACGTACTCTAATCTCGCGTGTAATTTGTATCGAGAGTGCATTCTTATACATTTAAAAATAACTTTTTATTGTTTTTTTTATATTATTTAAAACAAATAACCATGTCACGTGCTATTATTTCGAGCGATGATTCGATTCCTAGTGATTCTATTGAGGGTGAAACAACAGATAGAAATAGTGATGATAGCACTATTATAACGCATCGAAGAAAAAGATTGAGGATTGAAAGTGAGTCTTCTATCTCCTCTACATGTTGAGAAACAGAAGAAACACCAAATTTTGCCAAAATTCCTTTGATTCTTTACCATATCACAGCTCGAAATCATCGTAAGGGAAACAAATCGATATGCTGCCCAGTTTTTGGCCTCGCACACTGTATCGGATAATTCTCGAGCAAAAAAGTGGACGCCGACAACAATATACGAAATGAAAGCCTTTATTGCCGTCTTACTCGAAATGGGGATAACGAAAAGGCCAACAATTAATAGTTATTGGATAAAAAATTTCCAGCACATACATGGTTTAAGACAATGTTTTCAAGGGATAGGTTCCAACTGATTTTGAAGTTTTTTCACTTGGTTGATAATAGGTTATTATTTTAACCAGGCCATCCGGATTATGACCCATGTGGCAGGTTTGATGTGATTGTCAAACATGCAAATACTGTATTTCAGCGGCATTATATACCAAATCAACAATTATCCTTCGCCGACTCGTTAGTTGGTACTCACTGCCATTCTGCCATAAAACAATACATTCCAAACAAAAAACACCATAAATGGGGGATCAAATTTTGGATTCTGTGAGACTCGATTTCTAAATATTGCTTAGGTTTTTCCCTGCTACAAAGGAGCTAAGAATACAGATGATAGAGATTCAGTAGAAAAATATCGTCTTGGATTTGCGGTAGTGCAAAAATTGCTTTCAATTGGAAATTACCTGAACAAAGGTTATCATTTGTTTACAGATAGTTTTTACACAAGCTTACGCTTGGCCAAAGCCCTTTTGGAACAAAATACATATCTAACTGGAACAATAAGACGTAACAGAAAAGAGATTCCTCCAGAAGTTGGGAAAGCAATCGTAGGAGAAGCCAAATACCTAGCACATGAATATGTTTTGATGTGTTCATTCAGAGACAAAAAGTCCAAACCAAACCCAGTAATATTGATTTCATCCAATGCAGATACTAATAGTGTGACGATTAAGAAAAAGAATGGAAATTTTGAATACGAAAAGGTCAAACCAAGCATGATTGATGACTACAACATGGGAGGTGTGGACGAATCTGACAAAAATGTAGTACGTGCCACGTCAAATATTAATATCTAAAACGGGAAGCTCGCGCTCGGAATCACATGACCATTTACGTGAATATTTGATTCAAATCTCAACTTCGTCTTGAGACATTTTCATTATTCACTGCAGCAGTTGTTTTACGAAATGCATCCAACTGCTTTTCGTTTAGCAGTTGAATTCGTAATTCAGCTTCTTCGGCTTCTCGAACTGTATTGAAGACTTTCACTTCTACGGGACTTCTCGATGAAGTTGGTAAGCCGATCATAGCGCAAGAAAGTCTGTGCTGTATAAGAATTAAGTTGATATCGTGGAGAGCCAAATTTGTTGCTACATTTTCAATATGGTGTCGGCTGTAATCAAGAGTCTTGTCATCTGCATACTGCATCCAGAGATCAAGAGGTTTTGAAGGTTGCAAAAGCAACAAATATAAGCGAAAGTCTCTCGAAGCTGTCTTGGCATTTGGAAGACTGCTGTTTCTGATAAGCAGTAATCCCATTCATCATCGTTTACCATACCCCGTGCAGCTGAAGCTTCTTTGAAAGTTTTGTAAATAAAACCATTTAATGTTCGTACAAATTCAATGCTGGTGGAACCTCGAAAATGTAGCAAAAGCAGCCGCAGGAAGAAAAACTCCTCAACTTTCAAGGTTACTGCATACATTCGTGCAACAAACTTCTCTCCACCTCTTTGACGAAGATGCCATTTACCGCGTACGTAAACGTAATGGTAAGGAATGTCAGTATATAGGAAATGACGTGCGTTTTGATCATATAAATTCAGCTAAAACCATGCATGACTCAAGCTTCGTTTGCCAGTTTGTGCTGCAACCAACGCTTCATCTTCATTATCTGCTTCGAATGTAATTATTTGTTCATTCGGTAGATGGACAGAAAGACGCATGACGGCATAAGATCGATTATGCAATTTCGACTCGATAAAAAATAATTTGATATATTCGCGGTTTGCAACAAAGTAACTGACATGTGGGTGAACAAAATGTAAATCGTAGTTTGCTATGAATCAAATGTAATTAAAACTGTCATGACAATGAATTTGACAATTCTCGTCTCCCTTGTAAACGTAAAAGCCAACGCCAACTACATTCGATGAAAATCGCTAATAACAAATTCAGGGTTTTAATAAAGCAAACTCATGGCAAACTCACATAGCGTCAAATCTTGGAAATTTTCTGAAACCACCTGAGGTACCCGTTTCGGGTACTCCCCGGTGGAAATTTTCCGATTTTTCTAGCCTTATGCACAGCGCAATGTTTATGTCGACCTATCCTGAAAAAATCTAACGGGTCGGATCGTGGTTAGTGGTCATTTTAGAGTTTAGTTTGAAAAAATTAAGAGTATTAATATAATAGATGGATAGAAGATAGATAGAAGCTGACCTGTGACTGAATAATCAGTCACGTGAATACATTTTATTGAATTTTTGGTTAAGAAATAATTAAGAAGATTTCTTAAGATATAAATTTGATGCACTTTTATCAAAAATAAAGTAAATTCATATACGCGGTTAATTTTTAAATCTTAAATAGGTACAGTGTCACGCCAAAATCGTATTTTTACACTCACACCTATTAACACCAAAATGTATATAAAATCATTTTATGTTCTCTGTTTTGTTTAATTGAGATTCAATTACTTTTCTACTCATTTTGTCATCACAGTGTTATGACAAAAACATCGGCAATTTTAATAAATATTGTCATTGTCACGGTGTAATGCGCATGATCAGATTCAATATAAACATATTTTGTCATGGCATTCTGGCATCGTGACAAAATTTTGCTGAAAACACCTGAGGTACCCGTTTCGGGTACTTCCCGGTGGAATTTTTCCGAGTTTTGTAGCCTATGAAAACCGCAATATTTATGTCGACCTACCCTGAAAAAATCTAACAGATCGGATCATGTTTAGGGGTCATTTTAGGGTATAGTTTGACAAAATTAAGAGTATTAATATAATAGATAGATAAACATTTTTTCTTTATAATAGAAAAAGGATTATTAAAATTGATTAATATTTGTCTAAATTAGAGTGTTTTATTTGACACCATTATTTTTCCTCTAAATTAATCAATATATGTAGCAATTTTAATACATTTTTGCAAAAATTGCTTAGCACTAAAACGGTTAATATGTATGATACAAGGTGTCCATGTGACAGGTTTACAATTTTTCTTTTAATGCGATTTAGGCGAATATTAATATTGACAGTCGTGGAGTACACACGTATGACCACTAATCACAATAATAATCCCAAGCTATTAATGGTTCCTAGGTACCATGAGTTCCGCAAACCGAACCAGTTGTTATCGACCAACCTTAATTAGTTGTTGCTTACCCTAAAATTCCCAAGTTGATCAGTATATTGAGATTGGCGATATACGTTCTTACCTGTATGGTCCAAGTATGACAGATTTTAATTTATGGTTCCCAGGAACCACGAGTTCCGGAACTCAAAGTAAGCGGTATCTACTTGTGATGATGGCCGATCCAGTTGGTACCGACGAACGACAACGGTTGTAGTTTGGTTGGTTATTTTGGGATGATTTTACCATATTTAACAAAAAATATAAGCAAATCCTGGGCAGGGATGATAATGCTGTTTTAGTGTTTCCTGAAGACATTTTTTATTTTTCTGAGATGAAAAAATGATTGAAAAATGATGAAATGCTTAGGGGCCCAGCCGCTAGGCGAACAGGTAGAATCTCGAGTCGCATGGTTGCTATACATAATGGAGTCAAGATTGGGTCCGAATCCGAAACTGTTGTGGTGTGGGACCTGCATTCGTGGGAAAATGAAATTTAAATTTCTCCTGCATCATTCAGATGCTTTAGTGTGTTGCTACGAATTTAGTGAAATGAACGTTATGTTCTGGTAAAAACCTTGGTAATACCAAGGAATGCTGTTTTAATGTTTGATGGTAAATCATGCCATCTTTAAATGTAAATTCAGATGCACGAAGAATGATATTGAGTGCTTTGTGTTCTTGGCAGATCCGGAATTAAACCGATCATCTTCTATAGATATAGTAATCAGAGGTTAGGCTTGAAATCCCATATTTAGAAATTCTATTTTCAAAATCTCGTGTTGAAATAAAGTGTGTCATTTCTTAGCAAATTATGAAGAAATTAGGCACTTTGAACGGAAGTGGGGTTTTAAACTAATTCGTGGAAGAAGTTCTGGAATATGGCCCTCTGGGACGGAACTCAGCCATTCTTAACCGAGTATGATGGAGTTGCATATGTTGTGTAATATAGCCACATGTTGATGTGACCCTATTTTGATAATTTCCGGAACATAGGGAACTGAGAAAAACTGAGAAAAAAGTTTGATGTAAATATGTATTTGTTAATTGGAAATTCCAAATTGAAATTGATAGGGAATATTATTCCTAATTTTAATTTGTTTTCAAAAGAATTACCACTAACTTTTTGCCTTAATATGCCAGTAAAGCCAAAAAGTAGAAATCATGTGTAAATTCTTTCCCCAATTCCCTGTTCTCGGGGAATTACCAAAATAGGACCTCTGGAGCGGAACTCAGCCATTTCTAACATAACCAATTCAATAATGAAATGCTTGAGTTCCGTCCCCACATGACCATATTCCAGGACTTATTCCACAAACCGTCCGATAATGTCATTTCTATCCAGCAAACTCAATCCCTTCATAATCGGTTAAGAAATGGCTGAGTTCCTTCCAAAGTTTCAATATTTCAGAACTTATTCCAAAAATCATTTAAAACCCAATTTCTATCAAACATAGCCAATCTTATCATAATCGGTTAAGAAATGCCTGAGTCCGTCGAAGTTAGCCATATTCCAGAACTTATCCCAACAAACCCAATCCCACCATAACCAGTTAAGAAATAGCAGAGTTCCGTTCCTTGGGGGGCCATGGCGTGGTTTCATCCCAGTTGACCATATTTCATCTTTTTTTTTTTTTTTTTTTTATTTAAATTATTACAACTGAATACAATTCATCTAGTAATGTTTCTTTCTTAATTTAGTCACTTGGGAATGAGAAGAGACCCATTGGCCAGCTCCATTTATAGGTTATTTACTGAAGTAGTCTTTGCTCTGGTGTCCTTAATCCATTAAATCAATTGGTTTTGTTATCTGCAATCGTCTTACTGCATGTGAAGTGTCCAACATACCACGAAGCTGTTCATTTACGTGTTGATAGATACGTTGTCCAAGAATTACTGCAAATTTTTTTATTTCTTCTTGAACCGTCGGGATATTTAGGTCCCTATGAAGGTCATCATTCCTAATGTACCACGGAACGTTAACTATACCACGTAGCACTTTGTTTTGAAAAGTTTGTATTATTTTGGTGTTGGTTTTCTTTGTACAGCCTCAGAGCTGCATTCCGTAAGTCCATACAGGCTTTAGCACCTGTTGATACAATAGCAATTTATTTTCGGTTGACAATTCCGAATTTTTTCCGAGAAGCCAATACATTTTGCGATATTTGATATAAGCTCATCTTATTTCTTTTTCCATCTGAGCCTGGTATCTAAGGTCATCCCTAGATATTTAGCATTATTTGCATACGGAATCTGCTGACCGTTAATTATTACAGGTTTGTAACTGACTTTTAGATTGGTGAAATTCATATGCGTGAATTTCGATTCATTGAGCCCGATACGCCACATTTTTGTCCATTTTATGATTTTATCACATGCTTCTTAAAGTTCCGTTGTTGATTCCTCGATAGTGTTTCTACTGAGAGAACTACAGTGTCATCAGCAAATGTTGCAACGGTAACATCATTTAATTGAGGTTAATCTCTGGTGTAGAGCAGGTAAAGAATAGATCCCAAAACACTACCCTGCGGGACTCCTGCCGAAATCTTTTTTAGCTCGGAATATTCATCTTCATATTTCACCCTAAAGTGGCGATTCTCTATGTATGATTTTAAAATCATATAATATTGTTTTGGTAAATCTCTATGTAGTTTGAAGAGTAAACCTCTGTGCCACACCGTATCGAAGACCTGCGCCACATCTAAGAAGATACTAGAACAAACCTTTTTCCTTTCTAATGTATTCGCAATGACATCTGTAACCCTATGAACCTACTCAATAGTTGAGTGTTTCTCTCTGAAACCAAACTGATATTCTGGGATAAGGTTTTTTTGTTCTATGGTTCTTTTCAATCTTTTGAGCAATAGCCTCTCAAACAATTTTGCTAGTGTTGGTAGAAGTGAAATTGGCCGGTAAGATTTTCTATCATTCGGTGGCTTGCCCGGTTTCGGAATCATTATTACTTCTGCTACTTTCCACTGCATTGGCACATGCTTTTTTCTGAGAATCGCATTGATTATGTGCAGTAATTTACGGGTATCTTTTTCAGGCAGCTCCTTTATTATTTGCCCTGTTATCAGATCATAACCAGGGGCTTTCTTTACTTTTATGTTCTTAATTTCAGCTTTTAGTTCTTTTAATGTTACAGGCCTGATCTCTTCGAAATCAGATATCTGGGCGTATCAGCAGTGTTTTCGTCATTGGTCTGCTGACCTAGAGGTTGAAATGTTTCTTTATCTTTCGCACTTGTTTCTTTATTTAGCCCATTTCCCATCGTTTGTTTTGATTGGGGGGGATCTGCATTTTTGGTCGTTTTAACCCTTTTGTTGCATTCCAGAGGGAATAGTCGGTATCTTTAGTTGGAGCTAGGGAACAAAGGTATTTTCCAATTGTTTCATTTTTCACTTTTTTTATGAGTGCCTTAAGATTGATGCACGCGTTGTTTAAGGTGGTTTTATTTTGCGGCGCACGCGTAGTCTGCCATTTCTTTCGGGCTTTTCGTTTTTCCTGCACTAGTTCTCTTACTTCTATTGGGTAAATAACGGAGTTTTCTTTCCTGGATGATAATTTGGGTGTGCATTCCCAAGCCGACCATTGTATGACATCAAGCAGCTTGTCTAGTTCTTCTTCTGTTTCATTTTCACTTTTGATTGGCACTTGAAGTTCTACTTTTTTCTCTACCAACAACTTAAACAGTTCCCAATTTGTTTTGTTGTTTGTGAGCTGTGGTGAATTTGTTTTTTCTATTACATTATCACTAACCGTCATAATAACAGGAGAATGATCAGATGTTAGACTTTCATCATTTTCTAAGAAAATGTAGCGTTCCGATATGCCTTTAGTGATGTAGAAATCTATAAGATCAGGGATTTTGTTAGAATCAGTTGGCCAGTACGTTGGTTTCCCTCCTGAGTAAAATTCACAGTTTGAGAATTGGCCAGCTGCAAGTAACTCTTTGCCTTTTGGAGAGGTTAATCTTGACCCCAGAAGGTATTTTTTGCATTAAAGTCACCTCCAATAATGAAGTTACTTCCTAATTTCTGGAACAAGTTAATGTAGTCTTCTTTCTTTAGGTTATACCGTGGGGGGCAATATATCGCAGATATATTACAGGTGTTGTGATAACCAAAATTAACGGTCACGGTGGTTACTTGCATGGATTCTTTTTCTATTTTTAATTCTTCATGATGTTTGATATTACCCCTAATAAATATAACTGATCCTCCTCTTGCTCGTTCTTCAGGACGTGTGGTATGGTAGCACGTATATCTCCCGATTGATAATAGGAGCTACTGGTAAAATTTGTTTTTGATATTAAGCATATATGAATTCTCTCGGTTTTTAAAAATAGTTCTAATTCTTCTAGGTGTTGGGTTAATCCGTTTGCATTCCATATGGCTATTCTTAATGAGTAGTTTTGATGTCTGGTTTCTGCTCCGGAATTATGAATTGAACTATGTATTGCATAATGCATACATTATTTATGTTTAACTATTTTGGAGCTTGGTTTTTTCAGCAAATTAAGTCGATCCAGAATTAACTTAATTAGTTTATTCTGTTCCTCAAGGCTCTTGAAAAATGCTTGCACAGTGTTTTTGAAATTTTCGGTACCGTTGGCCTCATTTTCTTTCGAATTTGAAGCGGCCTGAGCATATGTGTAATTCTCCCTACGCATTGATGCTTCATTTTTTGCTCGATTCTTGTTTGGATGACTTAGAGGGGGTTTGGTGCCTGATCCCTCATTTTCTGTAGCTGCTTGGCAACCTCACATCCTCGGTAGCTGGCTGGATGCTGGCCATAACAATTTATACATTTTGCTGGTTCTTCTTTAGATAGTTTGCAAATTTGTGTTGGGTGCTTTTCAGCACATTTCACACATCTTGATTCGCGCGTGCAATATCGTTGCGTATGGTTATAGCCTTGGCATTTTTTACATTGTACTATTCTTGTACTGCCTCTTTTACAGCTTCGATCTTTACTCGCATGTTGAGTATGCCAGTTATATTGTAATTTTTTTCTATTTGCTCTGATTTATCGAACGTTAGCATGAACAGGGGAAGCCCTCTTTTTGAAACGGGTTCTAGTCTGTTCTCCCCGCTACGTCTCTTTTTTTATCAATGTTCATGGCATCAAGGATTTTAAATCCTTTATTTTCTAGATCCTCCTTTATTGAATTAATTTCACAGGTTGGATCTAGCCCTCTTGCCATGACCTTGATGGGACGATCGTTTGTCTTTCCGTACGTGTACCACTGATATTTTTCCGTATTCAGCTTCATTAACAAGTTTCTTTATCCGTTCGGATTTGAAGTGTTGATTTTCCATACATTATTGTTCAGTGCAGTAATTTTATACTCTTGTTCCGTAACATTACTCATTACACTTTGAATTTCTGAGTAGTTGGTTACTCCTACTATAAAAATCGGTGGTGGGGCTTTTGCCTTTGGCTCTGCTTCATTTTGTTGAGCTGGTTGCTGTTCGAGTGATTTTTCTACTTCCTAACTTCCTAATATTTCCTTTTCCTAATTTGTTTCTCTTTCTAATTCTTCTTCATCCGTATGGAATGGATTAATGTCATCATCGATTGTAGGGCTAGATGTCCTCCCAAGTTCTGCACGTGTTTCAACTGCTTTTTTGAGTTCTTCATTCTCTTTCTTTCAATTGTGAATTCCTCTTTCAGTTTAGTTGTAAATTCCTTTATTTCTCTTAGTTGTTCACGGAGTTCGGCATTTTCTTTCTCGTACTGAAATATATTTTCAGTTGAAGATCTTGGTGATCTTGGTAATTTGGAACTTCGTCCAAATGGGTTAAACAATGATTGGCCCACCCCAGAATCTATTGGGCCTGCCTCCAAAGAGCGTGGCTTTGTCAGCATATCTGCTGCTGTACCACCTGGGGTATTACTTTCCGTATTTTTTGTACTCATTGTTTGTTTTACCCAATTTATACCACTGGCATTTGGTCCCCGGTAGCACTTTGCTACTGCCGAATCAGTACATTTCATCTTTAAAAATCATTTTAGAATCTCATTTCCATCCGACATATTCAATCCCATCATAGTCGTTTAATAAATGGCTAAGCTTCATCCCAGCAGGTAATTTTAGAGAACTTCTCCCAAAATCATGTTAAAACTCCATTTCCATTCAAATTTCTAAGCATGACACACTTAATATCAACATTACGGGATTTTTACAATATTTTACGGGATTTCAAGCCTCTCCAGATAATCGGAGCCCAGTTAGTTTTTAAGGCATTATTAAATGGTTGAATAAAGGCAAATAACGAACTAATGGCAATGGAAACTATTTGCGGGTATTTAAAGGGCTAATTTATGAAGAGGAACAGTGCGAACAAATTTCATAAAATCAACGCCAATGTATCAAGACACTAGGCAATGAAAAAGAAATTCGGTCGTAATGAATCCTTTGTGCCAATTTAGGACACTTGATTCAATCAGAACGTGATGTTTGAAAAAATTATAGGGACTAAAAAATTAATTTGGTCCGTTTTCAAAAAGGGGCTCTGAGTATAACAAATTTTTTATAGTGACAGGTGATTTCCATTGTTTCAGACAGATTAGACAATGCCGTTAACACTCAGTTTGTATTGATTTCAGTTTCATACAAAACGTGTTTTTTCCTGTGAAGGGGGTGGGGAAGTGTTATATTTTTTTTAAAGTGCAGCTGAATCCCTTTGAATGCTTGTGGAAGACGGTGATAATGCTCTAACCGATAAATCATGTAGAAAATGGTTTCGACGCTTCAAAAATGATGATTTCAATGTTAAAGATCAGAATCGCTTAGGACAGCCAAAAAATTCGTGGACGATGCATTAAAGACAATGCTCGATGAAGATCCAACTTAAACGCAAGAGGAGCTTGTCGGTACATTAGGGGTGACCCCCATCCCCCCCCCCCCCCCTGACATCCTGGCGATTCCATTACGGGCGAGCGGTAAAGATTACAATTAATTCGTTTGAGCCATGCTTTACGACAAAAACGACCGGAATATGCGGAAAGGCACGATAAAGTTATTCTTTGGCATGACAACGCTCGGCCTCACGTTGCAAAAGTCGTAAAAAAATATTTTGAAACGAACAAGTGGAATATTTTATCGCACCCGCCGTATTCTCCGGACATTGCTCCTTCTGATTAGTGGTTGTTCCGACGGATGCTACACGATGTGGCAGGTCACCGGTTCACTTGTTTCAAAGCAATTGAAAATTGTTAAACTTGGATCGCCTCAAAAGACGAAACGTTTGTCCGAGATGGGATTCGAAAATTGCCTGAGAGGTGGGAAAAAGTCGCAAGCAACGATGGACAATATTTTAATTAATCTATTCATTCATTTTATTTTAAAATTCATGCATTTTAAAATTAAAAAACTGACTGAATTAATTTGTACTACCAATACTTACCCCACCATGTCATAGTAAAGGAACCAATACAACGACGAAGCTCGGTATGTTGATGTTAACGGCAGGTACGATTAAACAAGCATTTTTATTCGAAATACTTCTGAGATTTAGTAAGTTAAAGATCGCATTGGTACGTGACGTAGAGAAGATTGGTTCATCCAGAAGACCGAGAACTGGAACATATTGTTTGGCGTCACATGTTAGTGATTCAATAGAACAGTTCGAACTAACAACCGAGTTGGGCTCGTTTTCCCGAATTTCAAAATCGCGAAATCAAAATCCCTACTTTTAAAATCCCGACGCTCAAAATCCCGACTTCCAAAACCCCGACTTTCAAAATCCTGACTTTCAAAATCCCTATTTTCATAATCCCGATTTTCAAAAGCCCGATTTAAAAAAAAAATTGAATTCGAGAAATTCATATTTTTTTCTTTTTAAAATCGGGCTTCTTAATAAAAATTGAAGGACTTTATCATAATAAAATCTAAACTAAATAATAATACATCTTAAATAAAATCTAATTCATAATCATAATTATTACGGTGTCCTAAATTGTGTGACGTAAGCCACCTAAAATGTACAGTGCTCTATAAAACTAGAGTGATACCACAGAAACCGCGTTGATCAGGTTTCTGAAATGCATGCATGAATCCCGTTGAACCTGCGATTATGATTACTTAAAATTTCGCATAGTATATTTTATTAGGTTTCAGTGGTTGACACTTAGGCCATATTTGGCCCATTGTGATACCACGCATTCACGCCACATCATTAACCCATTCACCTATTCACCTACTCACACAACTACAGTATACCACCTGCACATTGCAAGCTCCATGTCAACCTGTAGTACATTGACATGGAAGGTGGGTCGGCGCTGAATTCTGCACTCCATCAGAGGGTCTTAGTTGTGTTTATTAACATCACCGATTGTAATCGATGATGAAAATTCGATTTGCATCTAGCCTCTGATGGGATTCGAACCCAGTACCTCCCGGTCCAAGTGCCGAAGCTTTAACCACTGCACCACTTGTCCGGTTATATTTTATTAAGTTAAACTAAATTTCTATAAAATTTGTCGATTGAAAAATTTCTACCGGTGTAATTATATTTATGGAAATTTAGGTTTAGTTTGGCCAATTTATTTTCTAAGGTTATAATTTTTTCTATTTTTTATAAATTTAAGATGAAAAGAAATTACGGAATAATTCAATAATTTATTTAATAAATAATTCAATAATTTATAATTTACTTAATTCTTTTGATTACTTAATAAATGTTAAAAAAAATACAGTTCCGAACATATCATATTTTATTCTTTTTAATGTATACATTTGTTTTCAGATGTTAGTTGTTGCATAAAATGAATTACTAAACACATATATAGTTCTGTTGGTCTTGAGTGTGGTCCATGAATAAAGAGTGTCCCAATTATGTATTTTCTTTTAATATCGTCGGAGTATCTTGAAATTTTATTTTTAATTTTTTTTCTACAGCAAATTCAAGCTCTCTTGTGATCCCAGAAAATAACCCCCGCAACGACTGTAAGCTAGCGGCTGAAAAAATGCTGTCTGGATCAACCACAAAGGAGTCTGCAATAGAATTCAAATCATCATTCATACGGTACTAAGAATTAAAAAAAAATAAAAAAAAATAAAAAAAAATAAAAAAAAAAAAAAATAAAAAAATAAAAAAAAAAAAAAAAAATAAAAAAAATAAAAATAAAAAAAAAAAAAATTGGCCGAACTTCAATCAGAAGTTAACTATTTAAAACAAACGGTTATGCAACGAGATGTTTTAGTTACTGGCTTTCCAATCAATATCAACGATAAAAATGATGTCATCACAAAGTTAAATAATATTTACAATTTTGGTATTGAAAACATTGAGTCCTACATGAAAACAGTAATATTTAAACGCAGTAGTCGTAGTGGTAAAGGGGCTTATGACCTTTTCATCTTAAAACTAAGCAGCATGGACTCTAAAAATAAAATTATGGAACAAGTTAGAAATAATAGACCACTGAAATTAAAACAATTATATCCAACGTCATCAAACGGTGAAATTACTATAAATCTGCGGGACAAACTTACTCCTACAAACAATACAATTATGAAACAACTTCTTGTTCTAAAGAAAAACAACACAATAAAATATTGCTGGTTTCGTCATAATAATTTATACATAAAAAACCGATGCTGATCAACCCTAAATCATATGGTCAATCCATGACGTTGCGAAAATTAAATAACTGCATGTAAAATGTGATGTAATTATTATTATCTTTTATTATCATTATATTATTATTATTCATTTTTTTCTTTTTCTCTTTTTAATTTTATTAACATTATTTTTTTTTCTTTGTTTACTTTTCTGCTAATATTATTCTATTTGAAATAACTAAATCTTATACAATTAAAAAAAATTCATTACCATTTTTTTCTGTTTTTGCATACAATAATATGTTATACAATAATTTTCAGTCAAACATCAACAGCAACAAACATTTCATCAATTTTAAGGATTTTAATGTGGAATCAAATGCTTTCTTATGCCTAAATATTTTATATTATGTTAATATCAACAAGCTAGAGTATAAATTAAGTGGGCTTGAAATTTTATTATCTTCGTTCAAGCAGAGAGTTGACATGATCATACTTCCGGAAACCTTTTTGCTTGAGTCTGAAACCAAATTTTTTAATTTTACTAACTATACATATATCATATCATAATACTCGCGACTCTCGAACTGGTGGTGGCGTTGCCATGTATATTCATCGAGACCTTGACTTTACCTTGGTTAAGACTCATTCCTTCTTAGAAAACCAATACGTTGTTACTTACTCTAAAATCCTAAATTTATTTATAACTGGTATCTATAAACCACCTCACACGTGTCATCAAACTTTTTTATCATTTTTGGACAATTTTATGTCCACTCACAAAAATCAAATCATTATAGGTGATCTTAATCATAATGTCTTAGCCAGTTCAAAATCGCACATATGTAATTATTTTTCCACCTTACTTTTAAATAACTACTTCATCATCAATGCAATAGACGCATTATATGCTACGAGAATCCAAGCGTCCACAAGAACGATAATCGATCACATATTATCTGACCATAAAGACAAATTCTTTATGTTCTATGGTGATACGAGCCTAAGCGACCATCGGTTTTTGTTTACCAAATTTGTGTTACCAAAAAAAATCAATTTATTCAACTCAAACTAGAAATATCATAGACTACGATAAAGTACTGACTGACATTACAGATAAATATTCACCATCATCTGCTTCTAATGTCGTTCCATTTTTTAATTATATCCTTGCTTCAATCAATCAAAATATATATATAAGTTCTACCACTAAAGTTAAAATGTCTGCATATAAAAAGCCGTGGTTTAGTGCTAAGCTCTCCAAGCAAGCGGTCCTTTGGGATAAATATTACAAATTACATAAGGATTATCCACTAAATACATATTTTGAAGAAAATTTTAAAAGATTAAATAAAGAATTCAAAATATCAATCAAAAATGCCAAGAAATCCTATTACACTACTAAATTAAATGGTAATATTAATAATTCGAAAGGAATGTGGAATGTTATAAACGAAATTCTTACCAATAATGTAACTTCTCAGAGGCGTAATAATCAACATATTTCTATAGAACTGAACATTAATGATACCATAGTAACTGATCATCTAATAATTGTAAATGAGTTTAATAATTTTTTTGCTACAATTCGAAAAAACATTTCTAGTTCATCATCATCTAACATTCATCTTCCTACACCAACACCACTTTCCGTTAAAATACAGCTAACAGCCCTTGGATCATTAGCTGAAATTGATATTAATAACATAATAAATAACCTAAAATCTTCGTCCTCCCCTGGCTATGATTACGTTACTATGCATATGGTCAAAAAGCTTGTGCATATCATTTCTCCTTTATTAACCAAAGCGTTAAATGCATGTATCAATGAAGGTGTATTTCCATCATTTCTTAAAATTGCTCGCGTTACCCCTATTCTGAAATCTGGTGATCCTTTGTCGCTTAACAATTACCGACCAATTTCTATTCTTTCAGTTTTTTCTAAAATTTGAACGAGTAATTCACACAGCTCTAGCGGATCACCTAGATTTTAACCAACTTATCAACATTAATCAGTATGGATTTAGGACCCGTTGTAGCACTGCTTCTGCTGCACTTCTCTATAGCTCTAAGACTTATGATCAGCTTCAACATGATATGGAAAGTGATTTGGTCATTATTAATGACTGGCTAAATGATAATAAATTATAATTACATGCTACTTAATCCAATTTCTTTGTTTTTTACTTAAAACATAAACCATCACAAATTTTTAATGACATTAAATTTAAAAATGAGAAAATTGAGAAATCTGGGGTTCCTCAAGTGATGTTCATCTGAATGACTTACAAATTATTCAAAACAAAGGGCTAAAAGCTATTCAAAATTTACCAGTTTTGACTCCAAGTAAATTCCTTTATAATGATAAAAATCTTCCTATTCTATCACTAGTTGACTATCATTATATTTTGACAATCTATAAGATTAGACACGGTTTATTCAGGCATAATACTGATTTTTTCACTAATTTTTCTGTTACAGAAAAACTTACACGAAGTTCGTTGAACTATCGCCTTCGTAATTACAAATTCACGACGACTCAAAATAGTATTTTTTATAAAGGTGTCAAATTAGAATTAGAATTTCAAAGCTCAAGCGATATTTGAAAAAGTCACTGTTTGACAAATTTATCGAAGATTATAACCTTTACCACTGATATTGTTCTTGGAATTGATGAAGTTTGTTGTCGGTTGTTTGACATATTAGGTATGCATCAGTTGCATTACTTAAAAAAAAAAAAAAAAAAAATGCGGGTCTGAAACTGAGGAAGCGGGTATCTAAGTCTGAGGAACTTTTAAGAACAATATCGAATAATGATAAGGAAACGCTTACTTAACAATTTGATGACGAATCCTTTGATGCAAAGGTACTAGGAATACATTGAAATCCTATTGAAGATGTTTTCGATAATAATACTGACTGAGAATTTGTAGAAACAAAACAAGAGTTCCTGTCCGAAAGTAACCGAAATGATACAAGGATTAAAAAATTAGGATAAATTAGAGGCATCGAAATTCGTAAAGATTTCGCGATATCTTCAAATTTCAGGTACTGTTGAGTTGCACGGATTCTGCGATGCAGCGGTGGCAAACGCAAGGCACAGACGGAAAAATAAAGATGGAAGATGGAAAAATATCCACAAGACTATTTGCCTCAAAATCGAAGGTAGCTCCAAGGTTGTTTTTATAAGGATGGTCTAAGAATCACCCGCAACTGTTGCTGATTTAAATAATATTATCAAAGATAAGCATTTTTTTGTTGCTTTGTCCAAAAATTTCACAATTGCAATTTGACATTTATTCGACCGAGTTATTTGGTCGATAACTTAAGGCGTTCGCCAATTTATTTCCATTACACTGTAGAATGTTTTAACAACCACTTTGTTTCAGAAGCAGTATTAATGAAATACCTAACGTCTTGTCTATAAATAATTTTGTAAATAATCGAATTTAAACTCACTTCTAGCATACCGAATTACTTTCATGACTTCTAACAAAAAATTTTCTACTTTACAAGACAAATGGGATAATAATGTTATTTAGGCGTATTACTTATAACGCAAAATGCACAGCATTACCGTTATTTATAATACACTTATTTCTTCTGAAATAGCGAGAAATATGTTGATGAATTTATTAACGTTTTCATTAAACAGAATAATAATAAATATTTCATTCGTGAAAAATTTCAATAAACTTGCCATTTAAAGTGGGAAAAACGCGTACACAAAATTTTCATCTCTTTAATAATAGATCATTCACATTTTACATAAGCAGCATGACGATGTTTTATGCTTTTATGTGTTTTAAAAAAAATTATCTCGTTCATAAACTGGTAGTTTTTCCGTCGCAGGGCATATGTGTGCTTCTACAAGCTAACGTTTCTTGCGGAAGCACAAAATAATATTATTTAAAGTCGTTTAAATCAGGATTTATGACTAAGCCATGCAGAGCATCGCATCGTATTCAATTTTAATGAGCTCAGCAGTCAGACAGAATACAAAATATTTTTTTGTAAAATGACGTCAATAATTTATTTGTTCGGTTTGAAAAGGGGGTTCCACAGTTAAATGATTTAATTAATTTAATTTTTATTTAAATTTAAAAAAATAAAATAATATTAAAGCGATGGATTTAATTCGCATCTATATACCAAAATTTGTTCGTGTCGTAAAAGGCACGATTTAACTATAATTCATGTTAATATCATAAAAATATTACGTTAATTTAAGAAGGGATATCTCATCACGTTCAGCATATTGAAGTTGTATCTGGTTCGTTCGGTCAACCATAGAGAAAAAAGGGAGAAAACTTATTTTTACATTGCTAAAAAATTTACTTTACTAATTTATAGTTTACAACATAAGATTTTTTTTTCAAATTTAGGGCCATCTATTGGTCAAAAAACTATGGTTTTTACTGTCGTTTCTGTAGTATATTCTGTGCTTTCGTGACGCGTGTTGTCATTTAGAGTAAACGTGGTACGAAAGCGATCCATCATAATTAACCGATTTAATTGCTCTGATGAACAATTATGTCGACCATAAAATGGATGTTATTTATCCAAATGGACATTATTTTCAAAGTAAATTTGAACAATTTACAAACCTTCCTCTGGCGTGAGTATTCATTATATTCAACGGCAAACCAAACTAACAAAAAATCAACTGTCAGCTGTCAAATGGACTTTTTCTGAAAATAGTGTTGCCAACTTAAAGTTCTATACCTTGAAATGAAACACTCTTTACATACGAAATTGGTGCAATCGAAATAGAATTGAAAAATTATATTTTGATTACATAACAATTTCTTTATAATCAAAACATTTAGAGATCGTAAAAATCGTACTTATTTTGTAAAATAAAATCATGTAAAACGCATCAAGCCATTGATACCTTATTTTGTAAAGGGTGCACCGAAAAAAGTTGTAAAACTAGTTTCGGATGGTTTTGCTATTATTTTCAGCAATAAGATAAAAAATCAAAAATTTTCTGTCTATTCAATCGTGAATTTTTTCGGAACAACTACACCGCAGTTCACCAACCAGTCCCACAAAATAATAAAAATTATTTTATTTAATAAAAGTTGTATTTTAAAATTAAAACGTCAATCAAAAGTTGTGTTTATTAATATTTTAATTATATTTATTAAAGCAAACCAATATATTCTTCAAGAACTTTTAACTGTTTTGCGATATTAAATTATTGCAGTAGTGCCAAAACAGAGGATTTGTAAATTAAAGAACACATAACAATACCTTATTACGGAATGGTTCAACACCATTCCGCAGATTTAAATAAACACGCAGAGGCCTCTCTCATGGTGATTTTGCCCACCGAGATCTGAGGGTTTTGGGCCGTGGGGAAGTTGAAGGGAAAGAATCAAAATAAAGAGAAAGCGAACTAAATAAATCGAAATTCATTTAAAGGACACCACGAAACTTAAAGAACGTAATAAAATCAATAATAACTGGGTGAACCTACCCAGGAACAACCGCATCTCCTCGAGCGACAAGTACGATGTCTGCTGGAGAAACCCCTCCAAATGACCCATCGACCCTTAGAAGCCGATGCCTAGCCACAACGAATCAGCATAAGAGGGTAGGGACGTTTCTCCACCAGACAAAGCTTCTCTTCACCCGAAGAGACCTCTAGGTAATCCCCCACAATTCACACTCTGTGGATGTCCTGCCAAGGGAATGATGGGGAGTGACAAACCCAGCCTGCAAATATGGAACCGACACGAAATGAAAACCCCCTCCCATCATACCGAATCGAAAATAAAATGTTGTACTTCATTTTATTATACAAAACGAAAAGTTTTTTTAGATGAAATGACCAAAATAATAAATGGAACAAATAGACCTAGGCCACTGAGACGTAAAATAAAAAAATAAAATAAACCCAAATGCAGGAAATAAGTCGCCGTGCTGTATTTAATTAACTAGATTTTACAAGGAACCAGAGGCGGAAGGAGGGAAAGAAAGGAAGGAAAAAAAAATTTGCCGCCGAACGGAACTGATTCTGAGCGCGAGGCCAACGGGCATGCCGGTTACGCGCACGACAACCGTAATTCGGTGCTCGATCACAAATTATATAAAAATTTAAAAAACTAATAAAAAAATTGAAACTTTTTAAAAAATATGAATTTAAATGAGAGGGAAAAAACTAAAACAGAAATAAAAAAAGTCGTAACTTTGGACCTTCTGGAGGTCAACCTTGGATTGCGGTGCCTTTCACCGGTGCAAACACAAAAATTACAAATGGCCGGTTGGCCATCGGGTAGGTAGGGTTGGGCGTTTTTCCGCCTTTGGAAATAACAAAACACCGTGGGGCGTCTTCCCGCCTTTGGTAATAACAAAAATATATTCCGTTGGGCGTTGGCTCGCCTTAACCGTAACAAAATTTGAAGTGGCCTTATATGAAACGAAAATAACACGTTGAGCGTCTTCCCGCCTTTAATCGAAAATTTGGCCTTGATAAGCCGCCGAAAATGTTGGGCGTCTTCACGCAGAAACCGTAAATAAAAAACCGTATACATATATTGGGCGTTGTCTCGCCAAACCGCAAAATAATACAAAAAACGTTGGGCGTCTTCCTGCCTTTGGTAAATAAAACACCGTTGGTAAAGGTTTACACGCCATACAAATGCCGGCCCCAGAAAAAAATTCGTAGAACCGGTTATACCGCGCCTCATGTCGGCTACCCTTAATTTAGTTCCTTAGCACAACCCAGGCCATTCACCACATTCAACACCCACTGTAGGGTCTTCGCCGTTAAATTACACCACTTTTATTTTAAAAAACTTTCCCCAATTTTTTTTTCACTATTTCCCCCACCAAACACGCCACTAATAAATTAGTGAACGGAAAATTTTACTGACTTTATGACGTCACCACAGTTTTCGTTCTTCTATTTTCTCCTTGGATGACTTCACAGTAATCCTCTACATTTAAAAGCAAGTTCTAATAAGTTTGACAACAATGGTCGACCGCTTTTATATAATACAAAACAAACTACTCGACTTTTAATATTTAAAATAAAAACTCACTCTCAAAACCCTTCGACGTTTACGCAACACAGCAGAAGTGGGTAAAAAGTGTACCAAAATATAAGAGCCAATTCACACTTCACAAAAACTTTAAGATTAATGTCATAATACAGGTGGCAATGCCAACAATAAAATGCGTTAATCAAACGCCTATAATGAAATTCAGAAATAAAACTGGAAAGAGGCAATGTTATAACCGTGGCGTCGCAATAACCTTTGAAACCATGTGTCAGATGATTATATCGGAATAAAAGAAACTGTTCCTTCCTCCTTCATTTAATTGCGACAATTTTTAAGATCGTTTCAATAATAAGTAATTCGTGTATGTGAAGCGGTGGAGCTAGAACTAAAGTGTTAATATCAAAATGTTTGCTTAGTGCAAGAGTGTTAAATTGATTGAAGCTTTGTGGCATTCTTCATTACCTTTTCAACGATATGCGATATCTATATATTCTAGATGAAACTAATAACTTGCGTATAGCGCCAACACGAAAGATTTATGAACTAAAGCGTATTTTCAAAATATCGTCTAATCTAAGGCCTAAAAATATACACAAGTATACGACTTTCATAAAAAAGATTTTAAAGCCTTATCCTGGTGTTAGATGGTTTTTGAGTGATTTTATGGCAAGTACCCGACCCTCTCGACGAACAAGCCCGTGGAATTGGTCTGAAGTTAATTGGTTACAAAAATGGTTTACTGAATATTATGGGTGGAAAAGTATTACAACATATACCCGTACTGCTTCTGTATTCCTCAATACATCAACTAATACGCCAGTAGCATTAAGAAAAGCAAATGATGGTGTTTGCAGGTTGTGTACATACCTTAATCTTAGTAATTCATTATTATTCGTTTTATTGTTATATCTTCCATTTTATTACTTTGCTTTTATTATTTTGAATGTTTAACAATTAATTATGATTAGTTCAGCGCAACAGAATCAGCAGCACGAGGGAACAAGTTCACATCTTAAAGGCGATAACATCTTTGTTTCAATTCGCGTGACTTATATTTATTTTTTGTTTTGTGTGTATACTTAAACCAATGATCGCTCTGGGAAAAAAAAAATTGTTTAACACCCGAAGACAACGTATAACAAACTTAATATTGAACCATTCATTAGGTGCGGTGTATTCATCGATTTCATGTTGTACAACAACGGAACCAACGTAACACTAAAATATTCTAAAAGTACAAAACATTTAAATTTATTTTTTATAAAATTGGGAATTGTATTATTTGAATGGATGTGTGCTGTGTTTATGAGGTGTAAGGTTTTTGGTTTGGCGTGAAGGGAAGCTTAATAGTATTCCGAGAATTAATATTTTTCCGTTTTTGATGTTAGCTGGAATGTGTAATGTAAAGAACAAAACAAAACAATTTTGTATACACAACACCCGACACAACATTGAATTAGATGTATCTCCCTTCGTTTTATTGCTTCTTTGTGAAAATGTATCCATTGTTATGATGTTGTGATAAGAAACATAAAAATTGTTATCGCACTTGTGATGGTGTTGTTTTCGTTATTAAATTTTCTCTTTACATTTTTAATGGATTCGAAAGAGGTCATAATATTATTATTGGGTTAGACATTCACCACATAATAGCGGCCGTAACAATGTTACTAAGTTTGGTATTACCGGGTGTTCCTGGTCTTTATATTTTTGCCTAAAGGTGATAGAGGTTAACCTTAATTGAATTTTTTTATACTTGATTGTAGTTCAACTTTTTTCTTAAAACCATTAAGATAATGTAGCGTTTTTCTTGAATATGGAAAAGATAAGCAAGTTTAGGATTTATTCATTATTCATATTTAACATTCAAATTAATATTTTTTTAAGGATTTTTAGCTGTTATTAATCTGGAACAAATCTGTACTTCTTATTCTCCACAATTGATGGGATTTGGTGGAAATTGTAACTCGCTTTTCATCCAGATGTCTTTAATCTGACGTGTTGGCACATTTCCTGTTGGGTATTGTTTTTTGTGTTTTAGTAATGGTATAAATAATTTCGGTGTGGTGTAAAACCGAATTATTGATATTATGAAAAGTGACTCTGGTTCAAAACCATTTTTCTCGGCGTTTTGAAGGTCCTTGATCCCAAAAATGCAAAAAAAAACAGGTGCTGAAACCTCACGAGGAAATCGGTACTTCGGTTTGAAAATTCACAAAATCGAAAAATTCACGGGAAATCCGAAAACATCGAAAATTTTTAGTAAGAAAATTGATCCCAAAGCAACTTTTCATGGAATTATAACATCTAGGAAATATTAGAGTCATATTGTCTTTTTTTTTTGAATTTTTGATTTATAGATAGCAAATGTGTTAGAATCACAACCATCGGTTTCGAAAACTCAAATGAACATATCCAGGTGTGAGCATCAATAAGACCTTTCATTTGAATCTATTTCCAGCCATGACACTTTAAACGGTGAATTTTTAGAAATTTTCAAGTTTTGTGTGTGCGAAATTTTCCCGAAGTCTTCACATGAAAATTGACCTGAAATTTTTGAAGTTTTGCTTGGTTTGTGCCATCGAGTTTTCTCAGTAATAAAACAGTTTTTTATTTTAATTTTAAAGTTTAATTTTGAATAATATACGTTAATGATCCGAAATAAACATTTTTGATTTAAAATGAAATCACTGTTTAGCACCAAAATTATGTATCTGCTTTATCGATTTTTTTCGGCTGGCTATATGAAGCTGCCTTACCGAATTTACAGGCGAATAGTACAAGTTGTTTTAATCTGTATTATCGACATTATTCGGCTGATAAATTTTAGTTATTATAACCGAAACTGCATTATCGACATTTTTCGGCTAACTTTAACAGTATTTTAAAGCTATGTGCCCAACTTAAGGTAAAAGTCAATTTTAAGTAAATTTTTCGCTGAATTCTATTTTTTTTTTTTCAAAAACACCATGGCAAAATGATCGAATAATCTGTCCTACAACCGGGTTTTACCGTAATAAACGATTTACCTTAAGTTTGGCACACAGTCTTATAATATTTTGGGATTTGATAACAATATAATAGATTGAACTTATTTAGTATTTATAATATTATGATAGTTTATAGTGATAGTATTATCTATAATTTGTGCGGCGATAATCTAATAATTTTTAGTATTTTGTTTATTTTCAGTGAACAAAATATTTTCTAATTCACATTTTCTTATCTTTTTTACGAGATACTCTGGGACTAAAATTGATGAGATAAAACAAATGATAAATGGGTGTGAACCTTGATATACGTTGTTTTGTTGAGACGTAGCTTCACGATCGTATGCCTGATGTGTCGATTTGTGTTCCTGGATATAATGTTTTACAGCTAGATCGTAAACTAGATAATGTCCAAAGAAGCGTGGGATTTGTGTGTATCTTAAATCTTACATTAATTTCAAAATTATTAATTATCACTGTGCTCATAATTTGGAAAGTTTTGTAATTGAATTGTCATTTGGTAGCAGTAAAATTTTGTAATTGTTAGTCTATAAACCTCCTAGGAAAAAATACTGTGACGATTTAAAGATCATGCTTGAAAATTATAGTGTTGGTTATAATGATATTTTACTGTGTGGAGATTTCAATTGCGATCTGAATAACCTTGATAGGAATACGAGAAAATTAAAAAGTTCATTAAACAAGTTTTACCTCAAAACCATTAATTTCGAGCCAACATGTGTTTCCAAATATTCTTCCTCTTTATTGGACTGGATAATATATAATACGGATAAAGTAACATTTTTGAATCAAGTATTTGTGGGATTTACTGACCCTGATTTCTAAATCAATTTCCAGCTTTACTTTTCGCGACTTCAAGAATATATAGATTTATCATTCATGTACATCAAATGCGACAAATTGGATTGGGATTTGCTTTATTATATCCTGATCCTAATGGAAAAGTTAAGTGCTTAACGAAATATATTAGAACCTCGTTTGAGGAATCCGTTCCACTGAGAACCATAAACTTACCACCCCATCGTCCACTATGGTTTAATATTGATATTATGTACATGATTAATCTTAGAGACTTTATTTTACGTAATTAATATTTTACAGTGGTTTTAAATCCATCATTACCTTCGAAAGTCTTTTGGAAGAATATCTGATCTGTTAGTACATTTTCTGCTATAAAAAGGAAAGAAATTGACCAGTTCTCTTCAAACGATTTTAAAAATTATTTTTCGTTTAATAGCGCCGGCCCAGCACTGTCTCGTACCAATATAATGAATGATCTTATTAATTCTCGTGATGCTGAAGGAATCTTCAGCTTTAGAAATAATGATTTTTTTGAGTTTATAGATGTTTTCAACTCGATTAAATCCAATACAACTGGTACCGATGAAATACCTATTAAAATCCTGAAGTTGCTCTTGCACCGCATTGGTTATCATATACTGCATGTATTTAATAGTCTACTAACATTTTCCATTTTTCCATCTGAGTGGAAACATTAATTGTACCTATTTCTAAAAGGAAGATACCCGCCAGCTTATTTGATTTTCAGCATATTATTTTGTTACCGAGGTTGTCTAGAGTATTTGAAAAGATACTCCAATCACGAATTTTGGTGTTTGTCGAATCCAGCAAACTATTTTCGACATTTCTTCAATCAGCCTACAGACTTAACCGCACAGTACTAGTACTACTTTACTTCATATCAATGATGATATTCACCATGCTATGAACAAAGGTTTGATATCCATCCTTGTATTGCTAGATTTCTGCAAAGCGTTCGACAAAATTAATCACTCAATTTTGATTAAGAAATTCCATTCTTGTTTTAAATACACGATATCGGCTTGTCGCTTAACTTTGTCGTATATGCTGGATCGCTTTCAATCAGTTAGGACACATTCTGGTGTATCAGATATTTGTGGTACTAACCGGGGTGAGCCTCAAAGCTCAGCCGTAGGACCATTTCTATTTATGATTTACATTAACGACCTGTCATCTAAAATTTCCAACAGTAAATATCATTTATATGCTGATGACTTTCAAATCAAAAAATATTGCCCTACGGAGATCTCGAATTCCATCACTGCAACCAATTTCGATATTGAACTTATAACACAGTGGTCAATAAATAATAAATTGGATTTGAACAGGGGCAAAACGCAAAGCATTATATTTTCTACTAATCGTTGTACGGAACATTTCCCTAAAATTCATGTTAAAGGATTAAATGTTGATTACTCCGATGCTGTTTGCAATTTGGAAGTAAAGTAATAATTAAATTTAGAGTTACATATTTTCATATTTGTTGGTATTATTGGTATTGAAATAAAAATAAGTATTCACAATACATAATTTTTCTCAATGTTAAAACGTGATTAAATAAGTTCGTAAGAACTTAAAACATTTATTAAATGAATAAAATAAATAAATAAATTACTTATATCACATAAATTGTTAGTTAGTATATGAACCGACTCTTACGCAGACCTAAACTAAGTGAGCCACTGGAGATGTTTTTGCTTCAATTTTATTCAACATTATACATACAGTAAATTGCGCACAGTTACCGTAAAATTACATTAATAATTACTTATTAGTATTACTAATTCTAATATTTACAAGCATTTTTTAATTTCAAAATTTGAAGTAAATTCTCTTAGAATTTTTTTTAGATTTTTTTTGATTTGATGATATAATTCGCTTAATCGATTTTTTTTTGTACTGGAACACCGGACAAGTGGTGCAGTGGTTAAAGCTTCGGCACTTGGAGCGGGACGTACTGGGTTCGTATCCCAGCAGAGGCACGATGCAAAAGCCAATTTTCTTCGTCGATTACGATCATTGAAGTTAATAAACACAACTAAGACCCTCTGTTGGAGTGCAAAACTCAGCGCCGACCTACCATCCATGTTAATGTACAGGTTGACATGGAGCTTGCAATGTGTAGGTACAGGTTGGTTCACTGTAGTTGTGTGAGTAGGTGAATGGCTGGGAGAGTGCGTGAATGAAAAGGGGAGTATTAATTGACCTTAAAAGGACATTAAATCCATTGGATAATTAATACTTTCGTTTTTAAATTATAAAAAAAAATCAAAGCCAATTTTCTAATCAAGCAAATAAAAGAGAAAATCTTAATACACATAGAATTAATATTGTCATCCCACGTCATGATGATTTTTAACTTGTGCAGAGACATTTTTACATTTACGGTTAAATCCCATATACCAGAAATGTTCACGAGATTTCTTTCATATATTCGAATAGGTCAGACAATTTTCTATCACTATTGTAAAAACGGGAAACAAATGATGATTTTCACCATGTTTTTCAAAATTTAAAACTTCTTCATTTTAAATTTTGTCTCCAATTGGAAATTTTGGTATTTTCTCCAATAGGAATTTTACCTCGTTGACATTACCAAACAAGCGACGAACCCGATTTATTGTAAAATGATCAAATAACAGAAATCCTAGAGATGTTCACGGGCTCACGTTTATACTTTTGGATAGTTCAAGGTTTCGACTTTCGATAGTCTGGACAGGGTTCGGTTCAGATGATATTTACTATGCCATGCACGATTTAGAAGTTTCATGAAATAATTTGAATAAATTTTCAAATTTTATTTCATCGAGCCTAGAGAAGTTCACGGCGTCTCTGAAAAGTTCCCTGTCTAACAGAGATATCACAATTTTTGTGAAAAATACATTTTATTCATCAACATAATTTCCTTCTAGAGCGATACAATCAATCCTACGCCTTTTTAACATTTCGAGCCTTTTTTTGTAGAACGATTTATCTTTGTCTTCAAAATAAGGTTCAGTTTAGGCAATCACTTCTTCATTGGAGCCAAACCTCTTTCTCGGCGTACGAAGACGCGTTGTCATTTTTGATCCATTGTGAGCAAACGCGGTACCCAATTCGAACACAGCATTCTCATGGATAAATGTTCGTGCTAAATACGACCTACACGTCCCACTGTTATCTTTAAAATGTCAGCCATCTAACGCAACTTCACTTTACGGTATTTCAAAACAATTTCGTGGATTTTTTTTATGTTTTCTGGAGTCTTAGCCTCATTTGGGTGTCCTGAGCGTGGTGCATCATCGGTGGTTGTACGACCACGTTAAAATTCAGCATACCAATCAATGATGGTTGATTTTCCTTATGCATAGTTCGGATAACCCTAATCAAGCCACTGCATTGCTTGAACGGTATTTTTTCCATCAAAAGACAGTATTTAATCAACACACGAAATACTTTTTTTTTCATTGTTTTGGAATTAACAAAAGTAGCTTCATGATGTGAAATGACATGAAATTTTAACAGGTACCATTTGAAGGTTGGTAGAATGCTGTGGATCTACTGAACCATGTACACCGAAGATGTACTGCGAGTAGCATAGAGGAGTATGACGCCTTACCAATAACATATTATTCATATTTGGACGATTTTCATTTTGATTAGTTAATTTGTAATCGCAAGTTACTCGCATGTATGCGTTAAATACAGTAAAATAAATTAATTATATTAAAATGTTATGATCATCAAATTGATCAGAGAATTATTATAGTTGTACTTGTAATATTCAATTGAATTTAATTTATTTTATATTTCTGTGATGAATTTGTTTATATCTATGTGATAATAAAAGACTGAAGTATGTATATTGATTGGTTTTATTTGTTAAACTAGATATTAAGATGATATAGGTACTTTAAACCCATTGATCCTTAACAAATTTGAAAGACAAGATTTTTTGACTCAAAAAAAGATTTTTCGACTTAAAAAAAGATTTTTTTTGTATATTTAAAAGATTTTATAAAAAATAATCTGGCAGCACTGCTTGCGATACACAAATTCCCCATTAAATTTCGAAAAGATCGTCCATCTTATGAAAACATCTTAAGTACACTGAAAGAAAAGTAAACTCATGTTAAGCGGGAACGGAACGATTCAAAGAAATTTCGTATTTGAATGTGTGCTAAGCATATATTTACTTGAATTGAGATGAGTGTTACTAAATTCATTAAAATCGAGTAATCTGTTTTTGAAAAATACATATTTATTTTTAATAAATATAATTTCTTCGATTGAATTTTATATTCTATTTTTGTAAAATATTTATTCTTCGTTTGAGAGATTAGTATCATATTTTAAAGAATAAGTTTCTCAATTTCAGTATTTCAAATTTACAAAAATATAAAATAATATCTCACTTCAAACTGAATTTCTGTTCCAAAACAGAATTTTCACTTTTCATTTAAGATTTAATTTTCTTAAAACACAATGATTAAATCGGAAACTGAGAATACCTAACATCGATTTAAGAAAACAAAACTTGATGATCTTGATGGATTTGCTTAAATCAAATATTTTTATTCCAAATTGGAGAAAGTTTATACCACATTTAAAAATGAATCTATTCTTGGATAGAGATTTGTATAATTTCAGCTTATATTCTAATTTATTGAATAAAATCAATTTTAATATTTTTTTTTAAATCGTTTTATTAAAAAATAAATGTTTATACATAAAATTATTTATAATAATATTAAAATAATGGTAATCTGGCGTACATTGAACCATCTTCCAATGTCCTTAATGTAATTGGTTTTACAAATATGTTACTAATCAAATTTATAAATTTGTAGTCCACTAGTTCTTTCTTAATTAAATAAACATTAAAATGCTGGTTAAAAATTATTTCAATTTTTTGTGAAATTTAAATTATAATTTCTTTTTCGGTTAAAATATATTTAATTTTGAATAACGTTGGTTTTAATTCATCAGTTTCTAAAAAAAATATGCATGATTTTCGATCAAAGTATTATGATAAGTAATACTTGAAACTGATACCATTTTTGAATAATTATCTAATTTATTAAAAACACAAGAGATGGTTAAATCTTGTTTAATTTCACTTAAAGAAATGGTACTAAATTTTATTATTTTAGCAGTGCTATCAAAACTCTTGTTTTGTAATAGTGAGTAGACAAATTTAATAATAAATCTCTTTGCTATTGAAATTGGCAAATTAACTCTGGAAAATGTTCCATTAGTATAATTTTTAATATCTCTGTGTTTCGATTCGTAACGCATACACCAAAACATACGTAAATGGCCAGATTTTTTAATAATAGATGGGTAATGAATAAGCATGTGATGCTTTGGCTTTAAATTTTGATCGAAACATTCGATATACATTTTATTGTGATGCCTAATTAAATCTCTTAACCTGTTTAGATCGTTTATATCAAATGAGTGACCTAACATTAATTTCACCATGTCATACAATACAATAGCGTATTGATATACCTTATCGTTTAGTGGAATATGATTTCCCAAAATACAAGTGAAATAATTTAGAAATGTGAGCGTTTGGCTTGCCGACATTTTTAATTTATTATTTTTTAAATTGTAAATTTTGATAATTGGAGGTCTATTACTTTTTTCAAGCTGGCCATAATCGAAGAATTGAATGCATGAATTAAGTTTAGCAATTGTAATGAAGTCTTTATTAATGAAATAATTCAGAATTTCGGTTAGGCCATAAATTGCAACTCCTTCTAGAACATCATGCATTAGGTCAACATAAAAGTTTTCTGTGACATGGAAATTATTAACTTGATTCAGTGCCGAGTTTTCTCTTATTCCGGTTTCACTGTAACAACTAGTGTTCACATCAAATAAATAATTAACAGTATTTCGCAAAACAACATGTTTCTCATTAAGAATATTGTTTATATCATCTTTATTTGATTTGCCCAACCGACAAAAATATTTATGGGAAAATGATCTTGCGCACCCCAAAAGAGTATTTAAGCCTAAATTGTCGCCTATAATAAGCCCCAAGGCAAAATGAACAGTTATTGCGGTATTATCCACAACAATCTTGATACGTTTATCTTCTATTTTATTCAAAATTTCTACCAACTTATAAAGGCACTTTGAGGTCCCAAACAATTTTAAATCCTTAGATTTCAAAAATAGTGCTATGAATATGTTTTCAAGAGAAAAATAATTGCAAGGCAATGTAGGAAAATTATAATAAAAGGCTGCGATGGACTGCTTCCCTGCAGAGCTTCCAAGAGTATCGCCGGTCTCTATTTCATCATAATATAAGAAGAAGGAAATTACCGGTTTATTTTGATATGTTAATTGTTTTGCCATAAATCATCTTGAACGAAATTTGATACTCTATATTTATCTTCCTGCAACCTGATTGTATTATCTAGGGTAGCTTTTAAAATACCCGGACATTCAAAAAATTTCCTTATTTGAAATTCAATCGGCATTAAAGCCCCAGTTGTTATTTGTGTTCGTAAACAAGGGTTTCCTTTTTTTTAACTCATAAAGACGTAAAGTACTAATATTCTCATATAGTAGTTTATTCGAGTATAGCTAGTTTGCGTGAGAAAGGGTTTTTCATTTCTGCTGTTTTGTTTTGTCACATTCGGTACCAATTTTTGTTGTTGTTTTTGCACACGTTTTTTCTGTTTTTGTTAATTTTGTTTGAAATTTGAATCCTATCTTTTGTTTTATATACGAACGTAATTATATATGTATTGTATTTTTATATGGAGAAACGATATCATTGTAGATTAGTATTGGAGGTGTACAATGATATGTACATTTCGATAACCAAACCACCGAAAATATGGTATTACTATGTATGTATATACCTTGTTATATGCTTCTAGCTGTACTATGTAATGAGTATGGATAATTAATATTACGAAGGAACAATTTATGAGATCAGGGTAGTTTTGTTTTCATTTTATTTTATTTTTACTTTATTTTGTATTATATAATTATGATACATTTACGTATAATATATATTTGCTTTTTGTGCGTGTGTGCGTGGATGTTTTTTGATATACGAAGCAATGCCTTCTAAACTACTGGCCTTTTACTACTCTCATTTTTCGCACATGACGTCAATTTAAGTCTAAACCGAGACTGCGCAATAATAATTTTAAGATATTTACACTAACAAAGTAACTAGAGAAAGCAACAACAACGTCGACTTAGCGTGTCGTCATCATTTGGTGTAAGCGGCCTGTAGTTTAGAAGGCATTGTACGAAGGGAGTAAGGTACACAAAAACGACGATCTAATCATAAATGCTATTCATATAAATATTTTTTTGACTTTTACATTAATTTCATTGGGTTTTGATGGTTTTGATGAGTAATGCTTATGTGTGTGATCAATATACACAGTGGCGGCGAAGGTATGGAGGAACTATATAGCAATAAATGTTCTTAGATATTTAAAGTACTTTGAATGGGCATCGTTCATTATGAGTAATAGGTCGGTGTTTGAGGTTTTTGATGATTCGTCAAGGCGGATTCATTGTTGTTGCTCGTTGTGTTCATTCTGTTCGTTCCGTTCGTTATGCTTTTTTCTAAACCAATAGGATTTGTCCCAAATGACGTTCTATTTCTTCGGTATTTTTTTCATCAAGTTGATCTATCTTCAACTATTTTACCGAAGGAACATGGCAAGAAAGAGACGACATGATATATATTATAATAGTAGAAACAAATAGACACATTTTCGATATTTTTATTTTGTAGTCAAGTACGTTGTTCATTTTGTGTTTTGATGTTTTGTTTTTTCATCAACAATGAACTCATTAAAATAATACTCCAGTAAAAATACCGAACACAACGAACGGAACGGGCACGGCGAGCTGCAACAATGAATCCGCCTTCATAGTACATTATGTTTCTCAACTTATGGAAGGTTGTATTCATTATATGCTCTATTGTTATCTATATTTCTAATATAGTAAAATTGCAGTTTTACATAGAACGCTTGTTTGATGTTTTGTTGAAGTTTGCCGTCAATTTCGCGGGAGCGGAATCATTTTTGAAATTTTATGACTACAGGGTACGTTTGTGATCTGTCATGGATTCATCACGGCTTTGTAAAGCTTGGGTTTTGTTGGTTGGTGATGTTGGTAGGGGATCACTTGGAGGATAGTAGAGGCTTCACAGAGAGAGGATTCGATTCTATTGGGGTCGTTTCGGAAATAACTTTTGTGTTGCAGTTTGTTTGGTTCTTTTACTAATGAATTTTATTTTTAGCGGATATTTGAATTTTTGAAATTACAGATAGCTTGGAAGCTACAGAGTAAATTTGAAATGCCGTTAAATATTGCTGTATGTACTTAGATAGTTTTTTTGGGGATCGGGGCATTTCTTTAATTAAGTTGTTTTGTAGGTTGTTCGGGTGGGAGACTGTAAATTGGTGGTGGTTTCGGTTGGGTTGTTGTAGGTTGGATAAATGATTATGCTGGTTGTTCATTCAGGCACAATCTTTAACTCATAATTATGACGTTTTTTTCAGGAAATTTACCATTACGAGAGCAACTTAATTAATTATAAATTTCTTTTAGGATGCTGATTGCTGAATATTTGTCTTGTGCTAACCGCCTGACATTATATTTTTTACTAACATTTTACTAACCATCGACTACTTAGGTGTCTGTAACCGGGTCGATTCGGTTATTTTTTAGATTAAATTACATTGAAGTGCCGGTGGAGGGGGGTTGACTTATTTTTTGAGACAAATATTGATATATGTGCTTAGATGGTTTTTGTATTTTGGGATAAATTGGGATAATTAGACTATTTTCTACTAACTAGCTACTTATTACTAATTCTGTCATCTTACAGATTCCTGATTAGCTTAATAGTTTTATTTAATTCTAGTTGATAATAAATTGTAATCTGTTAATTTGTTTAGGTATTGGGGGTTATTAACCTGTGACACATTCATTATTGATATATTACCTTATAGATTCCAGATTAGCCATTTTTAAAACCAGATGTCTTTGTTTCATTTTTATTTTTATAAATAAACATATTTATTTTAGATAATTGATGATAAAATTATCCGTTGAAGAGGGGATCCATCCGTTTGATACTACAATATTTGGATTCGATTTATTTTATTTTATTTGTTTTACGACTATCAAATTATAATTAATTTAGTTATAATAATCATTACATTACATTACATTTATTCTATTCAAGAATAATTTCTAACTCATAATAATGACGTTTTATTTCAGGAAATTTACCCTTCAGATGCCAACATAATTAATTATCAATTTTTTTAAGATGCCTTTATGCCTTTTACCTTTATTATAGGTGTGTGGTGGGCCGGCGTCGCGTTATTGTAAATTGATATGTATGGTGTATACAATTAAATCACTCATAATAATGAAATTTCATTTCAGGACATTTATACTAAACTAATTAATCAATTAATTTTAAGGATGTTGATTGCTGATTATTTACATCTCGAAAAACAAAAATAATTGTGCCGTCTTGTGCTTTACTAACTATTGACTACTTAGGTGTCTGTAACCGGGTCAAGTCTATCATATCTACCAACCTTTCCTATCCCTCCATCTTGTTATATGTAAAAGGGGTGTACGGTAGGCCCGGCGTATCCGGGATCCCTGCTTAGTCTTGGCCGTACATTCTAATCAATCAATCAATCAATCAATTAATTTGTAATCGCAAGTTATGTGGTGGCGTTCCCGGTTAATCTAGTGAATTCAAGAATTCAACACGATAGGGTTCAACAGTTTGACTGATTCGTCAGGATCGAAAACAGTGTTGAGAGATTTGAACGTCATTTCATCGCCGCGTTGCAAAAATTGTCTGTCAGCTTGATGCATTGTGTATTTCCATGCAATCGAATTTTTCCATTGCCAATGTTAACCAATTGTTCGGAGAATGTAGTGCCAATGAATCGTTTTGTAGTTGAACACCTGTATTTATGTTAAGGCGTAATGTAATGACATTGATTGTTTCAAACATTCGTTAATTTGGCAATGTCTCTGAAATCACCGAACAGCAACAGTAGAGTGCCACCGAAAAGTCTTGTATTATGGTTGAAATCTTTCATCGTTCTATCGAGAGCTTCTAGTAAATGCTTGTAAGCCATAGTGCATTCATCCTAAAGGCCATTTTTTTCAAGAATTTAGCCATGATGGCATTAAACATCGCTGTTAATTATGTCTGTTGCTTAATGGATGAGTGGGATATTCGAAATGAGATTGCAAATATCCTCAATCTTTATAATTATTAGGATCTTCTTGATCAGTGGTCCGAATGCGATGCAGAGCGTCGTCGCTCATTGAATCTTTATTTTTGTTGAGAACAGAAGCTTGCGACGAAAAAGTTGTAGGTCAACAATATGGCGAATAATTAGCCAATTTGATGAGGAGAGGAACTCAGTACTGCATCTGCAAGTATGAGATCCTAATGGTGGTCAGCTTCCAGCAAATGGAATTCGCGACATGCATTGTGGTACGTGTCGTACAAAATACCATGGTCTGTTCGCAAGTATTGGAAGAAAATCGGTCCAGAAGTGTTAACAACAAACGGAAACAACAATTATCGTTGCTTCGGATGGACTGTGTATAATCGGCCTAATGTATTTTCCATGAATATGCCGTCGTATCCTTGGACTGGAACGCTTCGCTCTCGTGGATGGGGCTCACATTTTTGACTGTTTGTTCCCCGTGAAAAATCGTGGCACATCAGTATACAGTAATATCTTTGCGAATTGACTGAAAATAACTAGTCGGTTGCATAGTTAAAAAACTCAGTTAGGGCAGTTAGTGCTTAGTAGAGCAGTCTCTTCGATGAAATAAACACGCTGCAATTTTTCAATGTGCACGGCTTAATGCATAATAGCGGGTCTCTGTTGTTTATGGGAAAACTCAAAATGCGCCACACTACTTCATTGCTGCCAATGAATCGGCTCATTTGATAACGTGTTATTTTGTCGTTATTATTTAAATTTTGAACAGCAACTTGCCGGGTCCGAGTATGAATTTAAACCATCCAGGGACCAACTCTAAATACACATAAAATATTTCATTAAAATCGGTCTAGCCGTTTAAAAGCAGTTCAATTACATAAACAAGTACAGAAGAATTATATATATATATATATATATATATATATATATATATATATATATATATATATATATATATAACGATAGGGAAGTGGTGCGATTTGTGAAATTTTGGGGTTATATGTTCTGATATGCGATAAAGATAAAAAAAATGAATTTCGGCTAAAAACAAAAAAAAATCCTAGAACCCGAACGCAGTGCCACCTGCCGGGTGCAATTGTTATTCTAAACCATCCAGGAACTGACTCAAACACACAAAATTTCATTAAAATCGGTCCAGAAGTTTAGAAGGAGTCACATACGCACTTACAGAAGCAATATAAATATAAAGATAAACTTAGAGTGATAGGGGCTATAAGGTAATCAGAACTTCCGTCTAAAAATTGAAAGTAAGAAAATTGGTCCCAAAACAACGAAGGAAAACAAAACTCTAAACGTATGAATATGATATAATGATTTTGAAAAAAATTGATTATCATCATAAAAAACAGACCAATATACCAGAATTCCTTAAAGAATTTGTGAATATCTCTGTGCTCGGCAACAAATTTAAAATTAAAGAAAAATTTTAAAAATTCAACTTATTTAGTGATAATCGTCATACTCATAATAAACCATACAGGAGCCACCAAGATAGTCAGAACTTTGAACTATTCATCATAACTAACTACACTTATAGGACTTTTTGACTGATCTATCTGACCATATACATGAGAGGATTTATGTTATTTGACTCTTTTTACAATTAAACGGGTTCGTCGCTTGTTTGGGAATGTAAATGGGGTAAAAATCCTATTGAAAAAATAACAAAATTTCCAATTGAGAAAAAAATTTAAAATGAAGAAGTTTTAAATTTTGAAAAACAAGGTGAAAATCATCATTCGTTTCCCGTTTTCACAATAGTGATAGAAAATTTTCTAACCTATTCGAATATATGAAAGAGATCTCGTGAACATTTCTGGTATATGGGATATAACCGTAAATGTAAAAATATCTCTGCACATCATAATTAGATCCCATTCTCTCCACTCATAGGGATTTAGCTGATCCATCGAAACCATGTAGGTGAGACCCCGTGAACATCTCTAGGATCGGTGAAATAAAATTTGAAAATTCCATTTCATGGAATTTCTATGTAGCCTGTATGGCACAGTAAATGTCATCATAAACTAGCCATGTTCATTTCAGTGTTTGAACTATGACTACGCTATTCTAAAATACGTTTTAAAAACTGTGAACGTCTCTAGGAGCGGTAATAGAAAAATTAGAAAATAGGTTGATATCAAAAACTATAATTGTTTAAAAATTCGCTGGACTAGTTAAAAATCATCATAATTAAATCTTGTTCACCACACACGTGGGGTTTTGATTTAGCTATTCGGTTATCTAGGTGAAACCCTGTGAACATCGATAGGATCGGAGATATAAAAGTAGAAACATGGTCTTAAATAGCCTTCTTTAGAATTAAAAAAAGTTTAGTAAATTGATTTACGATTTTCTCGTGTTTATTTCAAATTGTTAGAAAATTATTTGATCTTTACAGCGACATTATTAAGGACTTAGAGACTTCTCTAATAGAAATGTTAAAGATTATCTAAAAATGTTTCAATTTCACCAGAAAACAAATCCAATTGGAATATTTTTAAATTTAACAGTGTAAATTTTTGGTATTATTTTTGGTATGTATTTCACAATCATAAAATTTACTGATATTTTGTTCAGATGCAGAAAATCTAAAAGTAAAATAATATCATCCCTCATTTATGACCTTGCTACCTGCCAATCCCTGGTTTCATAGAAGGGGGCCGTATCATCAGCAAACATTCTAATATCACCCGGGAGCGTTAAATTGGCCATCTCATTTACGTAAATTAAGTATAACAAAGGGCCAAGGACACTTCCTTGTGGAACACCACAGTTCACACCTAAAGTAGAGCTTTTTACTCCATTTAAAATCACAAGTTGATATCGATTACTAAGGTAGCTTTGTAAAAGTTTGTGTGATAGGCCTGATAGCATAAACTGTGATCTATATAATCAAGAGCTTTACGAAGATCAAGAAATAAGCCAGATGTAAGCCTGTCAAAATTACGATAGATCAAATAAGTAATGTCTGTTAGGGCCAAATCTGTACCAGAACCTTTTCGAAATCCATACTGACGAGAATAGAAAAAATTAGATACCGATCATTCGGTTAGCAATAATTTTTCCTAAAATTTTGTCAAATACCGTCAACTGAAATTGAACGATAATTATGAACTATTTTGGAATTTCCAGACCTAAAGTTTGGCGTCACCCTAGATTTCTTTTTGGCTCAATTGTTAAAATATTGCTTCTTTACAAAATATTTTCCGTTTTTGATCTTTCTATTTAGCAAATCCAATTCATGTTTCAGTTCTAAATTAGTACTGTTCCATTTAAAACGCTTCAATGTACGGTATTTAACTTTAATTAAATCCCAGAGATCAAGATTCATCCAAGGACAAACACTTGCATTTTTTAATAAAATGAGTGGAGTGAATTTTTAAATTTTTTTTGTGTTAAATAAGCCTCCTTGTTTTCTATGACTTAAGAAGAGTCGTAAACATTGTGATAATAATAATTTTGCCATTAAAAATAATCTGAAAAGCCGAAAAAAATCTTAAAATAAATTAATTGATACAGACGAATTTAAAAACTTCTTAAAAAGAACTATATTCAAGTACTCAGGAATATCTTCAAAAATTATCATCATCTGTAAATTTGTTATAGCAAACGACTCTAGCGACTCCCATTAATCTTGATTATTGGTTGTCAGAGTGGCGTTTCGCATGAAGACCACTAATTTTTTTTATGATCATTAGAATTGTAAAGAATTGTTACTCGTATATTCATGAAATTATCTCGTGTCTCATGGAAGACATGAAAAACTTCTCTACTGACATACCACATTTAAATAAATGGGGGCATCCTATGATTCATCCTCCGTTTTTCGATCCACCTCAGGCTTTATTTTAACCGCATAACATATTTGAATAAAACACAATGTTATTTTTAATCATTCGTAAAAGTGCTATACTCAGCTAATGAAGACGACACCTTTCATTTATAATTCACACAAGCATATTTGATGTATTGCTACCTCTGGATATTTATAGTACAAATGAAGAGTGTTATGTCAATCACACTAACAACTTTACGAAATGTGAATATGCAAATATTTTTAGTTCTCTAAAAAAAACCCACTTCAATTACTTTGAACTTTTACAGTATCGAAAACCATACGATAAATTTCCCAGTATGTATACTAACCGTGTTCGTGTACATAACAAATCCATTTCACCGCGTCAGCGGAAAATTGACATAGTTAATCGAATTTATGCATCCCACATTGTGATCATCATAGCAAAAGTGCATTTATATTACAATGAACACAACGGTATGTAATTTGCATATCACCAACCCCCAATTTGCTTCCCTATTAATTAGAATTCGATTATTTTGTTTAAAAATTATATCAAATTTATAAAAAAAAATTAAATTGAAAAAATATTGTCTACACGTTCGTTTTCATAGAACCGTGTGGATAGGATCAGAGTAATTTCAAATTAATTTTTATACATTTTCACTGTTGATTATTACATCAATATTGATTATTTGGGCTTATTGAAATTACGTCATCGTATCGAGGAAAAAAAATATTTATTTTTGTATACATTTGTATTGTTGTTATACACCAGAGGAATGAAAATGTCTTAATCAACAACAATAAAAGTTATTTCAAATCAATGCCCAAGTTTTAATTTTCTTAACTTTTCGCGATACCAAAAATATGTGCGACGGATCTGATTTTGTTTCTAGGGATGAGAATTATTTTGTGGAACTGTCTATGTATATTACCTATTACGTGTTATGTCAATTTATGGTGATTTTGATTGGATATGGATTTCGTTTCGTTATATAAACTACGTTTCCAGTTTCCATAAATTTTTGACGCAAATTTTCTTTTTTTTTCAGATTCCTGGCTGTTTTGAACGCAGCTACAATTATTTGGTGCTGTGGTAAGTTTTTCTATTTGTTTACTAAAGTAAAATTAATTTAAAATTATAGTAATCTAGGCGGTATCTTTCGAATAATCGAAATTATCGACTTCATAATGAGTGATTTCAGTTATTTGACTGACACTGTGCAATGCAGTGTTCTTCAATTGTAGTTTACATTCCATACTACTGTACTACAGTATTTTCATTTCGGCTATGTGCAAACTGTTATAGTAAGTAATGTGAATTTTTTTAGCACAATGATATGTCTTAAAAAGGTTGCTCTTTGTCTTAGAAGGATCGTTTCTTAAAAGCAAATACTCAATGAAAACAATCACAGAAATGTTTTCTTTGTAATTTTGAGTTCACCTGTGATGGATGAGATGATAGAAATAATCACGTTTACCTTACATTTTCTGTTGAAAAAGCCACTTGTTGCTCTAACCCTAGAGTGTAAAACACTTCTAGCTACGCCGCCAATTGTCACCAATATATAAATAAACTCCAATGCAAAAATTCATACTTTGGGCTTTGTAACCAGTTCAAGCAACAGACATTATAACAGCTTTAGAATAGATGTACAGATTTTTTTCTAACTAAAAACGAAGGTAGCGCTGCCACGTATATAAAGGGAGTCCCAACCCAATAAGAAGTTCAGATATAAAAGTTTAATAAAATAAAAACAGCTTAATATATTTCCAAATTTATTTTTTTAAAGAAGAAACATTCACGTTGACTGGGTACAGGGCATTTAGCAGTAGATGGGAACTCTCGTTCATGCCACGATTTAATTTGAGTGATCATATGATGTTAGATTCAACCTTCGGAGCAAATCGGAACTCACAATTTAACTCAGATATCGAAGCTATTAAAGTGTCAATTCAAAATCAACAAAGAAATCTTAGGGCATCAGCTACCGAAGTAAATATGCATGACGTTCATCAGTACACAAACTTTTACGTACGCACTTTTTAACTTTTACGTACAGATCCACTTCCACAACTGTAGCCAATCAACAACTAGGCCCGATAATATGTTACCAATTGAACTGGTAGTAGAAAATTATATACATAAAGTGCTGACATATAGCACTTACTGTAATTTGTATTATTAAGTAGTATTGTAAACATAAAATGCTGAAGACATCGTTTCTCATTTATTAAAATATATTTTTGAGTGGACTATACTAGCTCCGACCCACGGTAGTCGCACTAATCTCATTTCAATACAGTCTTTTATAAGCTGATGCAACGTATGATATTCTAGGACCAACAGATATCAATTTATGAGCTGAGAAATACAGTAAAATTATCATGGATGGTCTAGCAAAATGGTAATATGTCACGCCTTAAGCTCAATGCAACTTGAGCTGATTGGATATTTTTAATATTAAAGTGATTGGTAAATAAAAATGGTGTGAATCTAAAATGTTCGCAAATTTTTTAGTACCTTTTTTATCTTTGAGATAATTTGACTCTAAAAATTGTTTAAACTGGGTCAAGATAATTATAAAATGACTCGACTTCGTACACAGTAGAGGTTCAACCCAGATAGGCGGAACTCCTCTCGACTCTAAGCATATACAATATAATTTAGTAAGAAAAAATCGAAAATGAAAGCCATATTGAGTGATGCTATTATTATTGAAAAAAACGAAAGAGGACAATCCCTACAAAATTAAAGTGATGAACCTGATATTACATACATGCGCTCGGCCAAAGTTGAGTAAGAAAAAAGAACCGCCGGGTGATAATAAATAATTAGTAATATTCAGATAAATTTGCTCACGCCAAATAATTAAACTCATTTCTTCGATTGAGAAATTACTAGTTATATTGTGGAACTAGTCGCAATATAACGGCTAAACTGGAGTAACCCTAAATAAATTTCCCAAATTCATGACCCACCTGAAACTCGAAAATTTCCTTACTGAAAGTTTTTCATCAAAATTTTTCGAGTCGATTTTTTTTAATTATGTAGCCGGACCACATCTGACAATGATCCCGTGAACTAATCAAATTTCCCGGAAATTTTAACAAAAATGTGGAAAATGGACAAAGATCAAAACATTAATTAGATACAGAATGCAACAAATAAATATTGTTACTAATAACTAACATTTCCAAAAGGGATTGGCGATTGACGCAAGTATACAACATAAAACCGTATCGCAATCAATACAAGATGGTACAACATGGCACAACAAGACACAACATTGGAAAAATCGCACAGACTGGTGCAACATAATGCAATATGATACAAATAACGCAACATGGTACAACATCCCAGTACATAAGGCAGAACTGACTCGACAGAATGGAACATTCCTCAACAAGGCGCAACATTACGCAACATGGTGCAGTATGACGCAATATTATGCAAAATCCCACAACATAGTGAAACGCATCCCGCAACATGACGCAACCAAGGACACCTAAATTAATTAACCGGAAATTAGAACTGCTTGTGATCGTTTCCTTGCAATAGAAAACCCTGACTGGCCAAATTTTTTACACATCGTTCCATTCAAACGGAACGTTACAAGAATTGAGGCCCCACCAAGAAGCCTCATGAATAAAGACTCGTTAGAATCGATACCTGGTACTCAAAAGTGTTCGTAAAACTTTAATTTTTTTTATTATTTATAATTATTATTTTTTTTATTTAATAACAAATTTTATTTATTGAAATACAACTTTTTTTTATACATTACATATAAGCATGAAGCCAAATTCATGCGTAAAACAATGGCGTGTGTCCAGCTCGAATGTCACAAGGAAAGAGAACGTTTTTATTTTCCTTTAGCAATATGGTAAACATAATAAAAAAAAAAATATTTTCTAATTTTACTCTATTACACCAATTTATCATTATTCCATACGCCAAACAAAAATTGTACTTGATCATTGTTTATGTTTTAATTTTGACAACTGGGCACATAACATTTCGAAGCCGTTCACTATGGCACATTTCAAAACAGGATGTAATAAAACAGGACATTACAAAACAGTACATGGTACGGAACAGGACCGATAAAAACAGTACATCACAAAACAGTACATGGTACACTAAAGTACATTTTACTGAACGTTAAGCTGGAGGATTTTTTCAGCTTGATTTGTTAAATATTTTTTATTGATTACGTTTAGTAATTAGGATATTATCAAGTGGATATTTGCCTTCACCTAGAGTAATTAGACAGTATTCTATATAGAATTATAATTGCTTTAAGTTATAATAAAATATCCCTTCACCTAACAATATATAACATTATTTTTATTTAAATCGCTAATACTTGATCGTTGCAAAATAGATCAAAAATTTAAATAAATATATAAATAAATATATCCCTTTTTTAACCAAAAAAAATGGCTCAATTTAAGTCCAAACCGCACAAATGTGTGAGTAAAAAACCATAGTATGTAATGGCGTTTTTGATAAAAAATTTCGCGTGATTTGAAGTACAACCAACACAATTGTGTGTATAGTTATAGTGTTTTTTCAGGCGAAAATAAGTTTGAAAGGAATGCACAAATGTGTATGTTGGTTCAAAAAACATACAAAAATAAATTTTTGACGCGTGGTCAAAAGTGGTACTTTTCCGTACCCACACAATTAGTTATTAAAACCGTAAAATTGACTATTAACTATTTTGTGGTGTTCTCTTTTAATATGTACTGTTTTGCGATGTACTCTGCCGTACCATGTACTTTAGTGTATCATGTACTGTTTTGTGATGTACTGTTTTAATCGGTCCTGTTTCGTACCATGTACTGTAGCGTACCATGTACTGTTTTGTGATATCCTGTTTTGTGACATCCTGTTTTAGCACATCCTGTTGTGAAATGTGTCGTTTCGTATGAGACCCATAACATTTGCATGCGTATATGTAATGTATTATAATTTAATCTTAAGTTAATTTGTTGAATAGTAGGTTTTAAATTAGTGGTTTCTAACTAATTCAAGTTAAGTTAATATATTTTAATACAAACAAACAACACGAATGTGTAACACCTTTTTAGTACAATTTAAAAGCAATTCTCCTGTAACAATTGCATTGCTACCAAGATTCACTACGCTTGCTTTTCCTCCGCCTCTGCGCTGTAGTTATTGGTCCGTTTTCTTCTCGGTGGTTATGTGTGTGTGACTCGGTGAATCTGACAGTGTAACATCGATAACGTCATCAGCTCGGTTATAATTAAGTTCGTGTTATCGTATGATTGCTTCTCCGAGTTAACGACGCGTTATATTAAATTTTGTTTATTTGGTTGGAAAAGAAATAACCTCATTACAAATTGGTAACTCGAACATGGTACTTTAATATTACCAAAAATATTTATTTAAAGTGGGTGACATAAAAGAATACTCAACAACTAATAAAAACAACAAAAGTATACAATAATCTATGTGCGAGTGTTGTATGTTAATTAAGTGAGATACATTAATTAAATCTTTAATCTAAGCGGAAAAGGTAAATTTTCTTTTATTTAAATACTCGGAAAATAATACCCCGGTTAAAATAATCTAATTTTTTTTGTTTTGGCAATAGTCACGTCGCGGAAAAGTGGTTACCAGTTCGGAAGGTCACCCACCACTAAGTCGTGTGATTTTCCGCGCTTCAAAAAAAAAAAAAAAAAAAAAAAAAAAAAAAAAAAAAAAAATTGTTTGCTGTAACCTGTAAATCGTCGATCGAATAAACGGTGCTGCGGGAATTTACATTGTGTCGAGACGCGCATTCGAAAAACATCTAGGCCATCCTTGACGGTCATATTAAGTGATATATATACACCCATACCGTTATACACCGCGATACCACGTACGCGTGTTTTTGGAGCGTAAGATCAACAACCCTACTCAGAGTTGGGCAAGCAACGATATTGCGTGTTTTTGTGGTGTTACAACTATTAAACTAGTGAAATATTTGTTGTGTAGTAGTTCTTTACCTAGAAATAAGAGGGTAGCCGGTAAATTAAATTATAGTGAATCCGGATAGTTTTATTGCAAAATTTTCGAATATCTATACGTTATTTAGATATATGTATATGGAAATATCCGTTATATATTAACTCCGAGACGCATCAATTGGATTAACTCAACATGTTAGCCAGTGACAAGGCCTTGTAACGGACAGCATGTAAGTAAGAACTTAATATTTTTTCCTCTATAATATTTTTTTTTCTATTATATAACCTACATATATTTCTACATACATATACATTTTATCTCAAATTTAGGGTCTTTATTGATTAATTTATATAAATAATTGGTAGTTCAACTAATTTAATTACTGGCTACAAGTAACTACCTGTAATTTAGGTTAATATATTTACGTACGTTGTTGTATTTAATACTGTCAGGTTCATGGAGTACATGCCTAATCATTCAATATCTATTTAACTTATTTTACCTGTCTAATTTAGTTTTTTTATTTACAATAAAACAAAGGAAAAACAATAATCAAAAATCAAAACTTTCTATTTCTTATTGAGTCGTATCCTCATGGATAATATACAGTGCTAGAGTCTGAGATGTCCTTGGTGTTTGTTTAAAGTGTGCCTGGGCGTGCCAAATACCACTATACGGCACGGGGTGGGAATATTCAAGACACACGAGACGTTGCTTAAAGTCCTATGAGAAACTGGAGTCCATCTTCGGTTATGAAACCACACTACTAAGTATGATCCGGAAATATTTTCAGACTAGCGGGAATTCTTACTTTTAAATATTTGTACCAGAATTAAGCAAGCAGCACTTCTTGCTCCAGTTATGTTGATATAAGAACCTAACCCATCCGCCTGATTGCTAGCGGGTAAACGTGCTGCAGTATCAACGGGAATTAGCTGGAGTTTCTGTCGGCAGTTGGAGAACAGAACATTGGTATTCTAGTGGAAAGCTGTTTTAATGTCACACTACCACATGTTAGCCCCAACTCGTCACAGTGGCGCCCAAATTCGGTATGTAAACGGTAAACTTTAAGAACTCATTTAAATGGTTCAAATATTTAGATTGAAGAACTCACCGTGGATTTCGGTAAATTAAAGATTTATAACATTATAGCCACGTAGGTGTTTAGATTTTAATGTTACTAGTATCCGTAATCTTATTCGATTTTTACGATTCGCAATTTTACGGGGTCAAGGTTAGTATCCGCTTCCCACATACGGTTAGTGTTGATTGTATAAGTTACAATCGTTGACTATAACCGACATCCCCTACAATTTCGACCACAGTATTATTTCAGTAAATTTCCCATTCTATTTTCAGTTTATCCCTCTAAAGGTTTTGACTTTCTGAAGATTAGATAAAATTGACATAGGTTTGGATTTATTTATGATTCGTTGCGTTTTCTGTCATCTATGACATTTATGAATAATTCATCATCGAGTACGATAACTTCTAATGTAAATTTATTCAAACTAAACAACCCGGATCATTGTTTTAAGTAATATTTTTTTTTAATCGAGTGTGTTAACATATAGGTAGGCATGCTTTAGGCTACATCAAGGATATGGCGTCATTCATTATCGCTTACAAATAAACGTTATAATTAAAAGATTTTTTTTTTTAATCGTGAATTAAATACCTTCGGGGAAATTTGGTGTGTTTAGTATTCCTAGTTAAACTTTATTTCAAAGGTATAAATATATTCCGTGTTAAATATTTTTCAAATTGCTTGTTTTACCTGTGATAATTATTAATAATATTGTTTTGATTAGTTGGTGGATTTTGGTTCCTAAATTCAAATTTTTTTGTTATATTATTTTTTTTTTCTTCTGAGTGGGATATCTGAATATCTGATAGAACATGAATGTTAATTATTTGGATTGTGAAGATCTCTCGGTCGAATGCCAAGTCAGAGACATTACTGGCAATATCTCTCAAAAAATGGTATCCCTGACGGACAGGTTATTATTAGAAAGAAACGGCACAGCTGAACCTCCTACAAGGGCTCATAAATCAGCCCGCAATTTTCCTAAACGCGAAGTCACATTATTAATCTCAAGATTAACTTCACTCCAGAATGATGTTGAACTGGTGTTAAAACAAAATGTCCCGGTTGAGGCGGAGAAAGCGGATGAACTCTCGACCATGCTATATCACGTACAGGGTCGGTTGTCCCGTCTTAAGACTAGTAAATCTGTCGCACCAGTGGTTACTGAACTATTAATATCAAGCGACAAGTTATTAAAATGCATCACCGATTTTAAAAACCATGATGCCGTGCTGACCGATTTAGAAGAATCTTGTAGAGAAGCAGGGGAAGGTTTAAAAACGGATATTTTTGTGGAAGACCTCTCGGATGAGGAGGACGATGGTGTAGACGGGGTTACCGTGAATACCAAAGCAGAAACCGGCTCCCTTAGCTTAAATATCGTCCCTAAGTTGGCGATTCCTGGATCTTCGGCTACAGTCCTCACACCAGAGCGTAGTAAGAGGCCTGAAACCAGGGAAGTTTCTTCGAGAGAAAGACCAATTGAAGATCTTAGTAAAACCATGTCACAGGTATCGTACGCACTTCCTGCGGGCGAAACCGAAGAAATTCTCGTTGATCGCTTAGCTAATAAAATCGCGATGACATTGGGTTTATCTGTAAATAGTAAAATTACAGAACCTTCCCAGTTACGTCTAGACACAAATACTTATTCTCCAACACCAAAGGCGCTTCCCCCTTTTAATCCTTACGTTCCACCTCCAAAGGTAATCCCTAGTTGGGACAACAGTGCAAAATCAATGCATACCAATTCCAACGGTACCTCTCTGACTGCAGTAACAAAATCGCGGGGTCTTGATATTACCAAATGGAATATATCCTTTTCCGGCGATCCTGACAGGACCAGTGTTGAGCGTTTTTTCTACCGGGTGGAGTGCATGGCTAAATCTAATGGTGTTAGTAACGATAAACTGGCCGTAGACATTAGTGTACTTCTCCAAGGTAAAGCTTTGGACTGGTACTGGGTACTACGAGAGGACTATGGCCTTGTTCATTGGGAGTCGATCAAGAACGGAATGACCAATCGGTTTCAGGATAGGCGCTCCGATAGTGAGATTCGCCAAGTTCTAGAGACCCGTAGGCAAAAACATAAGGAGCCTTTCATGGATTATTATCATGCAATCCGAGAAACGAGTATCCCACTAAAAAATCCATTGACCGAAGTCGAGCTATTAAATCTGTTAACTAGGAATATGAGATCGGGTCTGCAAGCTGCGTTAGCTGGTCAGACTTTCTATGCGGTAACGGAGTTAGTAAAAAAATGCGTTTCGGTGGAAGACACTTGGAACCGAATTGGATGGGCACCAGAGGTTTTCATGATGAATAAACGACAAGTCTCTGAGGTAACCAGTGGAGAGTATGACAGTGGAATGAGTGCGCAATTAGACTTGGACAGCCAAGATTCGTATTTTGACCGTTCGATGTGTGAGCTTGGGTATAACCGCCAGGCGAAGGTTTTTCTGAATACTCCACACAATAACCCTGTGAAAACTTCAAGTCCTTCGGTGCAATGCTGGAATTGTTTTGGAAAAGGCCATCTATTCAAATCATGTCCGTCAAGGAATAGGCGCATATTTTGTTACGGTTGCGGAGCGAATAACATCCTCAGTATTGATTGTCCAAGATGTGAAGGAAAGTTTCGTTCGGGAAACGCGTACCCCGAAGCCAGAGTTCCGGGGGTACTGAGCTTCAAGAATCGCCCCCACCAAGCCTCAACGAAGTTGACAACGGTCGAAGAAGCAGCCTCAAATACCGACCCAGAATTTTATGCTCGCCTACACAAGACCACCTGACTTCCGAACCTTCCTCCTTCCCTCCCCATCCTTCCTCGGTATCTGTTTCTAAGTCAACTCAAACCTCTTCTAACCAGTTATCAAGATTAGATCGTTCACTTAAATATTTCAAATCCCGTCAAGTTTTAAAAAACCTAATTTCGGAAACCGTCATACCTACTGACCTTGATAATCGGCCGTACGCCCACATTTTACTTAATGGTGAGCCTTATAAATGTTTGTTGGATAGCGGAGCCAGCATAAGTGTTTTAGGTGCGGGTTCTGAAAGTTACTTAGAAAATAATAACTCGTCCTTCCGTCATTTACCATCATCTCTGTCCACGGCAAGTGGTCAGAAATTGCAAATACTGGGTCATATTCAAGCCAAGGTTTCCTACGCGGGAAAGACAAAAACCATGATTTTGCACATAGCACCCGCCTTAACCCAATCCCTGTATTTAGGAATTGACTTCTGGAATCAATTCGGTTTGGTTCCCGTCATAATCAATGAGCTAGTTGACTTCCCGGAAGCTTCTACACAGTCAAATAATAAACATGAGCTCTCTTTAGAACAGCAAAAACAAGTCGATGCGATAATAAAGAAATTTCCGTCCAGCGAAATAATGGGCCTGGGTAAGACTCATTTACTTGAGCATAAAATCGATGTAGGTCAAGCAAATCCGACCAAACAAAGGCATTATCCTGTGTCCCCTGCCACACAAGAAATCATATACACGGAGCTGGATCGATTATTAGCCTTAGGGGTTATTGAAGAAAGCGGAAGTTCCTGGTCATCCCCAGTTAGTATTGTGAAAAAGCCTAATGGGAAAATTCGGCTGTGCCTTGACGCGCGGAAGGTCAACTCAGTCACTGTGAAGGACGCTTATCCATTGCCGTTGATAGATGGTCTTTTAAGCCGATTGGACAACACCAGATACATTAGCACAATCGACTTGAAGGATGCCTTCTGGCAAATTCCTCTTGAATCCGGATCAAGGGATAAGACGGCTTTCACAGTGGCTGGGCGACCTTTATACCACTTCACCGTGATGCCATTCGGGTTGTGCAACGCACCCCAAACATTGTGTAAGCTGATGCATAAGGTCATCCCTCATCAGTTACATGATCGGGTCTTTGTCTATCTCGATGATCTTCTAGTTGTCTCGGCAACATTCGAAGAACATCTATCCTTATTGACTGAGGTAGGCAGATTGCTGTCTGCAGCTCATCTGACTATCAATGTAGAAAAAAGCAAATTTTTGCTAAGACAGACAAAGTACCTGGGTTATGTGATTGGTGAGGGGTGCCTTAGAGTGGATCCCGACAAGGTGCGAGCTATAGCAGAATATCCCGTTCCACGAACTCCAAAACAAATTCGTAGTTTTCTGGGGATGGCTGGGTGGTTCCGCCGATTCATATTAAACTTTTCCTCCTTAACAGCACCCTTAACCGATCTACTAAAAAAAGGATGTAAATTTATGTGGAATGAGTCAGCCCAAATTTCTTTTGAAAAGATCAAAAACGCCTTAATTACTGCTCCTTGTTTAGCCAATCCTGATTTCACAAAAAGATTTTATATCCAGTGCGATGCGAGTACAACTGGAATAGGCAGCATATTATTTCAAAAATCAGAGGATGGTGAAGAGCATCCGATCACTTTCATGTCTCACAAGCTCAATAAAGCCCAAAAAAACTATAGCATTACAGAGCTTGAATGCCTTGCAGCAGTTATGAGCGTAAAAAAATTCCGGCCCTATATAGAGGGATATGCATTTACGATTATAACCGACCATTCCAGCCTTCAATGGCTCATGAATCAAAAAGATCTTGGTGGAAGATTGGCTCGATGGAGTCTTAAACTCCAATCTTTTGATTTTACCATTGAATACCGAAAGGGATCTCAAAATGTGGTCCCAGACAGTCTTTCTCGATGTCTGGAAACTTTAGATTGTAACAACGCACCCTTACACCTAAATTTAGACTCTCCCGAATTTAAAGAGGATGATTATTTAGCTATGATACAGGCATTGGAAGACAACCCCCAGATGCAAACTAATTTTTCAATTTTGGATGGTAAGATCTACATCAATACCAGCAGTCCATCGGACAACGAGTACATTAACCAGCCCACATGGAAACTCGTTGTACCTTTGTCATTGACCGATCAACTCGTTGAAAGAGCACACAAACCACCAACCTCTGCGCATCAAGGGTTTGCGAAAACACTAGAACTCCTGCAACGGAACTTTTACTGGTCACGGATGGCGGTCCAGGTAAAGAATTTTATTAGTGGCTGTGACGTTTGCAAAACAACTAAACCCGTGAACTTTGCAACTAGACCCGAAATGGGAACCTTCACCGAAGTGGTACAACCATGGCAATTCCTTTACATTGATTTCCTTGGGCCATACCCGCGATCCAAAAAGGGAAATACACATATTTTAATAATCTTAGATAAATATTCAAGATTCCCCATCATCGAACCCCTTAGAAGTGCTACATCCGAAAAGGTAGTTCAGTGTTTAAATAAGATTTTCTCTATTTTTGGTTTTCCGGAAATCATATTTTCGGATAATGGTAGACAATTTGAATCCATTGTGTTGTCCAACTTTTTGTCAAACTACGGAGTGATCCACAAATTTACTCCTAAACATAGTCCCCAAGCTAACGCATCCGAACGGGTGAACCGATCGATACTATCCGCTATCCGGGCGTACATCCAGGATGACCATCAAACCTGGGATGAGCATTTAGATGAGATTTCAAGCGCTTTGCGTAATGTTGTACACACATCAACAGGGTTTTCGCCACATTACCTGGTCTTTGGGCGGCATAAAGTTGCACACGCCTCAACTTATCAATTGTTACGAAAACTGAAATGTTTGGGAGACAATCAAGTCATGACCGCGAACTCGCAGGCGACTCTAACCCAAGAATTAGTCTTAAGACATTTGAAGGCCGCCAATGAACGGAATGCATCGACATATAATTTAAGAGCACGTCACCGTATCTTTGTCCCCGGACAACAAGTATTCGTACGAAATTTTCCTCAGAGTGACGCCGCTAAGACATATTCGGCCAAATTAGCTTCCAGATTCATTAAAGGCCGCATTTCTAAAAGAATAGGAAATGTTGCATACGAAGTTATGTCTGAAAGTGGGAAAATCCTTGGTATTTACCATGCCAAGGATATTCGCTGAACAGGAGAGAATTACGTCTATGCCCAGGATTGGCTGGAGAGACTAATTAGATTACGCTAAAAAAAAAAAAAATTTTGGTCAGAGTAAGCCCGGCCCTTTGAAACTTTCTCAGGGTGTGGGACAGCCCCACGATTGTAACAATTGCATTGCTACCAAGATTCACTACGCTTGCTTTTCCTCCGCCTCTGCGCTGTAGTTATTGGTCCGTTTTCTTCTCGGTGGTTATGTGTGTGTGACTCGGTGAATCTGACAGTGTAACATCGATAACGTCATCAGCTCGGTTATAATTAAGTTCGTGTTATCGTATGATTGCTTCTCCGAGTTAACGACGCGTTATATTAAATTTTGTTTATTTGGTTGGAAAAGAAATAACCTCATTACAAATTGGTAACTCGAACATGGTACTTTAATATTACCAAAAATATTTATTTAAAGTGGGTGACATAAAAGAATACTCAACAACTAATAAAAACAACAAAAGTATACAATAATCTATGTGCGAGTGTTGTATGTTAATTAAGTGAGATACATTAATTAAATCTTTAATCTAAGCGGAAAAGGTAAATTTTCTTTTATTTAAATACTCGGAAAATAATACCCCGGTTAAAATAATCTAATTTTTTTTGTTTTGGCAATAGTCACGTCGCGGAAAAGTGGTTACCAGTTCGGAAGGTCACCCACCACTAAGTCGTGTGATTTTCCGCGCTTCAAAAAAAAAAAAAAAAAAAAAAAAAAAAAAAAAAAAAAAATTGTTTGCTGTAACCTGTAAATCGTCGATCGAATAAACGGTGCTGCGGGAATTTACATTGTGTCGAGACGCGCATTCGAAAAACATCTAGGCCATCCTTGACGGTCATATTAAGTGATATATATACACCCATACCGTTATACACCGCGATACCACGTACGCGTGTTTTTGGAGCGTAAGATCAACAACCCTACTCAGAGTTGGGCAAGCAACGATATTGCGTGTTTTTGTGGTGTTACAACTATTAAACTAGTGAAATATTTGTTGTGTAGTAGTTCTTTACCTAGAAATAAGAGGGTAGCCGGTAAATTAAATTATAGTGAATCCGGATAGTTTTATTGCAAAATTTTCGAATATCTATACGTTATTTAGATATATGTATATGGAAATATCCGTTATATATTAACTCCGAGACGCATCAATTGGATTAACTCAACATGTTAGCCAGTGACAAGGCCTTGTAACGGACAGCATGTAAGTAAGAACTTAATATTTTTTCCTCTATAATATTTTTTTTTCTATTATATAACCTACATATATTTCTACATACATATACATTTTATCTCAAATTTAGGGTCTTTATTGATTAATTTATATAAATAATTGGTAGTTCAACTAATTTAATTACTGGCTACAAGTAACTACCTGTAATTTAGGTTAATATATTTACGTACGTTGTTGTATTTAATACTGTCAGGTTCATGGAGTACATGCCTAATCATTCAATATCTATTTAACTTATTTTACCTGTCTAATTTAGTTTTTTTATTTACAATAAAACAAAGGAAAAACAATAATCAAAAATCAAAACTTTCTATTTCTTATTGAGTCGTATCCTCATGGATAATATACAGTGCTAGAGTCTGAGATGTCCTTGGTGTTTGTTTAAAGTGTGCCTGGGCGTGCCAAATACCACTATACGGCACGGGGTGGGAATATTCAAGACACACGAGACGTTGCTTAAAGTCCTATGAGAAACTGGAGTCCATCTTCGGTTATGAAACCACACTACTAAGTATGATCCGGAAATATTTTCAGACTAGCGGGAATTCTTACTTTTAAATATTTGTACCAGAATTAAGCAAGCAGCACTTCTTGCTCCAGTTATGTTGATATAAGAACCTAACCCATCCGCCTGATTGCTAGCGGGTAAACGTGCTGCAGTATCAACGGGAATTAGCTGGAGTTTCTGTCGGCAGTTGGAGAACAGAACATTGGTATTCTAGTGGAAAGCTGTTTTAATGTCACACTACCACATGTTAGCCCCAACTCGTCACACTCCTTTCCAGGAGAGTATACCGGGAAAAAACCAAATTAATATTGATGCACGACTGATAAATAGCAAAGTAGTTTCGTACGTTAATTTATACAAATATTAGTGTAAGTTTAATTTTAGGTTTTACCAATATTAATTTCTACATTAATTAATTCAATCCTGAACATTCTCCCCCGCGTTAAGGAAATTATTTGAATGTCTAATTTTCTTAACCTAAATACTTATGAAAATGCATTTAACAAATATTTTAACAAATTAAATAAATTTAATAATTTACGTTTACATTGTGTAATTTTAATTATTATTATTAACAGGTAATTTAACTAATTTATCAATTGGTCTTGTATATTCCTTGTTGTTGCATTTAATTTGGACCACCCGGACGATATTATCTTTACCTGGATGGGTTTGTGTAACTATACCAAAAGACCATTGATTCGGAGGTAAATTTTTGTCCTTTAGTAACACAACATCGTTTATTTGGAAATCGCTAGATATGGTTTTCCACTTGGCTCGTTCTTGTAGCGTATGCAGATAATCGGTACGCCAACTCTTCCAAAACCCTTGCAAGCGTTTTTGAATGTTTTGCCAGCGATTTAATTTTGATTCCTTTACTTCGTCAAGTTGCGGCTCAGGAACGGCAGTTAATGTTTCACCAATCAGGAAGTGGCTGGGAGTTAACACTTGAAGTTCTGATACATCGTCTGTAATGGAACATAAGGGTCGTGAGTTTAACATTGACTCAATTTGAGTGGTTAGTGTTGTTAGTTCTTCGAATGTGAATTTGACGTTGTTCATGACCCTCTTCATGTGATACTTTGTGGATTTGACTGAAGCCTCCCAAAGGCCTCCGAAATGTGCACCAGCCGGCGGATTAAAATGAAACCTTATATGCTTTTGTAGACCATATGTTGTAATTTCATCGCCTTTGAATTGCTGTATGACCTCCGGACGTGACAATTTTAATTCGTTGTTGCCCGCAACGAAATTGGACCCGTTATCACAAAAAACATTTTCCGGAATACCACGACGCGCAACAAAACGCTTGAAAGCTGCTAAAAATGCTTCTGTGGTCATGGAACTAACGACTTCTATATGAACTGCTTTTATTGATAAGCACACAAACAAGGTAAGATAAGCCTTTTCCATACGGGCATTTCGGGTTAAACCTGATTTAACATACACTGGACCAGCGTTATCAATTCCTACATTCAGAAACGGTCTTTGTTCTGTAACTCTTGTAGCAGGAAGGTCTCTCATTTTTTGTTGTGATGTGCTACTTCTATATTTTATACATACAATGCACCGATTTATAAATTTCTTGACTGATCGACGAGCGTTTAACATCCAGAATCTTTGACGAAGAGTGTTTAACATTAAATTCAAGCCGGCATGGAGGTGAGAGATATGTATTTCGCGAATTATTAAATCGTTTATTCTATGTTGCGGTAGTATAAAAGGATGTTTAGCAGAAAACTTCAAACTAGAATGTTTAAGTCGACCTCCTACTCGAATGACACCCTTGCGGTCAATAAATGGATCGAGTCCCAATAACTTCGAGTTAGATTCCAAATGCCCTTTATTAAGAATGTTCTTTATTTCATGTTTGAATGAAATTTTTTGTACACTTCGAATTGTTACGGTTTCAGCACGTATCAATTCCTTTACTAAAACTGGACCGCATATTCGTATTTTCTGGTCAATTGAACGCCTAGCAAATCTTAGGATTATTACGACAATTTTTTTAAGTTTGTACCACGACGACACTCTTTCTGTAAGCTCACTAATTTCACTGGATTCTTTTTCTATTTCTACATTTCGTAAGTGTAGAACACTTTTTTTTGCTTCAAGCATTGACGCATCAATTTTTGTTTTCTTGGATCCTCGAACTTGGCCAATGACTGTTATCCTTGATTAACCATGGTGGCCCCTTCCACCATAATTCTAAGTTATTTAATTTATCTGGTTGAACACAAGACATTACTGGAATGATTTCTAACATTTTAGATGTACGATTGGCAACAAAATTTTTCCATCTACGTGGAACATCAGATATCCAATGCAAAACCACCATTGAATCAGTCCATGCGTATATTTTTGTTTCTTTATTTATGAAAATTTCGGTTTTTATATATTTCACTAGTTTACACATCAAAAATGCAGCACATAACTCCAATCGGGGTAAAGTTATTTGATTTATTGGAGCAACCTTACTTTTCGCGCACAGAAGAGACGTGTTCACACTACCATCTGCATAAGTGCATCGAACATAGACCACACAACCATAAGCTTTTTCAGAAGCATCGGAGAATGCATGTATTTCTGTTGACTTTAGTTGATTACTTGTAAAATAACATCGAGGTAGTTTGATGTTGTTGACTTGTGTTAACTTACAATATAAATTTTCAAACTCTTCCGTTATTTCATGGTGTAGTGTTGAATCCCAATCACAACGCTGAATCCATAATTTTTGAATAATTAATTTGAACAATATTATGATCGGGGATACCCATCCTAACGGATCATAAATTCGAGCTACTTCCGATAATATTTTGCGTTTTGTCTAATTGTTTAATGACTTTAAATTGACTTCGAACGTAAATGCATCAACTCGCGAATCCCAAAATATACCAAGAGTTTTCAGACTTTGCTCGTTCTCAATCAATTTTGGGATATTTTCCACTTCCGATTTTGAAAACGATTGCAAAAATTCCTTCGAATTAGATCGCCACTTTCGCAAATGCAACCCACGACTCTCGAGTATTTTAATTAAATTTAATTTTAACTTTTCCGCCTTCTCAATCGTATTCGCGCCTGAAAGCAAATCGTCAACGTAGAAATCATTAGATATAATTGATGATTCTTCTGGGTATTTGTCCGTATTTTCATCGGCAATTGCTTTTAATGTTCGCACTGCCATATATGGAGCGTTGGCTAGTCCATAAGTAATTGTATCTAACATGTAAACCTTTAAATCGCCGTTTTCCCGCCATAGAATTAGTTGATACGGTTTGTCTTCAGGATGTAAATGAATTTGTCGATACATCTTCTCAATGTCGGCGACAAAGGCAATTTGATGTAATCGAAATTTTAACAAGATTGTGCTGAGATCAAGTTGAATTTTTGGTCCAACATGCAATGTGTCATTTAATGATACTGAGTTTGACGTTTTACACGATGCATCAAAAACAACACGCAATCTAGTTGTTGAGCTCTCTTTAAATACTGCATGATGCGGCAAAAAATACTTGTTTTCATCATCTTCCGGTAAATCTATCCATTTCACCTCATGCATGTGACCCAATTCTTTATATTCTTGAATAAATCCTGTATAATTATCTTTAAACTCTGGATTAGACATAAATCTTCTTTCCACATAAATCCTTCTTTCGTTTTGCATTATTAAGTGATTCTTCTAGTTTTACTCGTGGGGTTTTGAATGGTAGTCGAACTTGATATCTACCATCTTTCGTGACTTCTGTGGAAGATAAATAATAATTTTCACATACATCGTCTCTCTCGAGCGAGCTTCGTTCGTTCGACAATTCCTCGACTTCCCAAAATTTCTTTAATAAATCTTGAGTTATTGCATTATCATACTCATTATCCCTATTTGTATACCCAGGCATCGAAGTAATGCAATTTACCGAATTTCGTTGTATATCACCAGCAACCAACCAACTAAATTTTGATTCGTATAAATCAGGTAATCCGGATATTTTTTATTTATGGGTTCCCAGGATCTCGAAGAAGAATTCGATGCCAACCAAGAAATCAATAGTACTGGATTTATTGAAATATGGATCAGCGAGCTGAATTTTATCTAATGCTGTTTGTGATACGTTAAAATCCTTTGATGGTAGGTTAGATGTTATGTTCTTAACAATATGCGTTGTCATGTTGATAGTGTAATGATCATTTACACGTGACTTAATGACAAGTGAAGTCTTTCCTTTTGTTCTTCCTGCGGAAATAGATGCTAAGCCATAAATTTGTATGTTAGATCTTGTTCTGGATAGGCCAAGGCGTTGAATGCAAGATTCAGTGATGAAGCACGACTGCGATCCTGAATCTAGCAAGGCTCGAGCTGGCTGAAAATGTCCACTGCGTGACTGTACGTTAACGATAGCAGTAGGTAACAGCATTAAAGTGTGTATTTCCTCTGAATAATGTTCAATTGCGGTGTGAGTTTTTGTAACTTCCCTTGTGGGTTTTGAACATACTGGATCACTATCGTTTTGTATGTGATTTGTTGATGTATTGGTACAATTTGACATTGGTGTGTGTAACTTCTTGTTAGGTATCTCGTTATTTCCTCCTGATTGATTATCTGGAGTTAATGGACTGCTGGTGTATGCATGATGAGTAGTTGAACAATTTGGTCCTTGTGAGTGAAGAAGCGAATGGTGTTTCTTACGGCAAATCTTAGGCAATTGTGACATAGCCGTTGATCGTTTACTAATGCGATTCGAGCTTCTAAATTGTTATTGCGAAATGTTGGGCATTTAAAAAGCATATGTTCACCTTTACACGCATAACAAACAAATTTCCGAACTGTTGCTGTAGATGGTTCCACAAAAAATGATTTACTAGGTTGTGGTGATATACGAGTAACCCTTTTATCGTCAATACTACATGATTCCAGCGTGTCACATCGAATATTTAAAAATTCCAAAAATTCGGCAAAGGTAGGATGTAAATTGTTCACTGAGTCTCTTGCCCATAATTGTTTGGTATCATTGTCTACTTTTTCTAATAACAAAAAAATTAGCCACGGGTCACGAGATTCTTCCCTTTCACCAAGACTTCTTAAGGCTCGTACTACTTCGTCCGAATGATCATATAATCGACGTAAGTCCTTGTAGTTAGTGTTCTTACACGGCTTTTGATTAATGAACGATTGAATTAGGGTGGATACAATTGGTTTTGGCTTATTGTACCGAGCTTCCAATTTTGTCCACGCTTCCTCATAATTATTGTCCGTTGTGGATATGTGTCGAATTATTCCAGCAGCCTCTCCCCTTAGTATACTTTTCAACTGTTGCAGCTTTTGCGCACCCTTTAAGTGTGGATGATTGTGAACTGTATTTAAGTATAGATCACGGAACGACGGCCACATTTTATAATCACCGCTGAATGGTTCTACATTAATTTTGGGTAATTTAACACTCGACGTTGTATTTATTGACTCATAAAACGTTTTTTGCTGAGCTACAAATGATTCTAATGTTTCGTTCAATTCGTCGCTATTTTTGCTTAATTTCGCATTTCTAGCAGTACGTTGGGCCAAAGCATCTTCCAGAAGTGTTCGAGCTGCGTAGTATTCAGTAGCAACCTTCATTGTAACTGGTTGATACTCGGCGAACGCGTGCAATTCTACCTCTAACTCATGGAAGTCAGCATGGTGCTTCATTAAATCATCCAAACGACGTCGAATAGCAAATTCGGTAGTGTCATCGTCGATTTTTTTTTGCAAACATTAAAATAGCCTCTATTTGTCCAGTCGTACGATTCCTAATTCTAATTTGACGTGCTGGTCATAAAAAAAAAAAAAATATAGGCCCGGACTCTACCCACCGAATGACTCCCTAAACAAATTTTTCCGAAATTAAGACTAATCGCAATCGATTGAGAAACCTATTCCTGGTCATCGTTTCCCCTCTTTCAGAAATTTTCATGAAAGTCGTTTGAGCTGAGACAAAAATTAATAAAGGGACTCATGCCCCTCCAGGGACCCCTCTATAAGAGTTTTCCCAAAAGTAGGATCAATTGCAATGGATTTCTTACATTTGAAACCCGCCTTTCACCAATTTTTATAAAAATCGTGCGAGCCAACAAAATTATAAAATGGACCCTGGGATAGGATATCAGGACCCATCGCAATCGATCCTAGGTACTCGAAAAACTCTTTTTACCGATTTTCATCAAAGTCGTTGAAACTGAGATAAAATTCGGAAAACGAACGCGGGCTCCTCCGGAGGACCCTAACGAATTTTCCGAAATCAGAATCCATAGAAAACGTTTTTTGGAATCAGAACCTCTGCTTATAACAGTTTCGATCAAAGGTGTTTAAGATGAGAAAAAAATTTAAAAAAAAGGAACTAGGGCTCAACCGCGAGCAATCGATTCCTGGTACTCAAAAACCCTCTTTCAGCAATTTTCATTTAGGTCATTGAATCTGCGATTCGAGTTGATATGTAGAGACTCAGTTTTGTATATTTATTATCGATCCTACATATTAAAACTCATTCACTTATTGTGTGTCGCTAGTTAAAAATTGTTCACGTGTTTGCCTTCTCGCGATAGCCATGTAGTTGGTTTTCGCGTCGTTAATATGGAAGCCAATTTGTAGGTCTGTTTTTTCAATGGGAGAACCAGCGATACTACGAAGGGTCGTAAGGTTCCCTTAAGGAAGTTCATCTCCTGTTTGAAATAACAGCTCAACAAATTGGCCTCCATATTAACGAAGCGAAAACCAACTACAATGCATATGCAATTCGTAATATATACAGGGTGTCCATTCGAAAGGTTTCCATTTTTGTTTGCCGCCATTTAGGCGAATATTATTGGGTGTACAAATAAATTTCCGACCTTTTTTACTGAAATAAAAGATATTAGTTTTTGTAGAGAATGAAAGAATGTTTTATTCAAAGTATGCGCCTTCGAAAGCTATAACCTTCTTCGCCCATCGTTCAGGCAATAAACGGATTCTCCGAAGGAAGAAGTCTGGTGGTTTCGAGGCGATCCAGTCATCCACCCATTTTTTGACGTTTTCATATGTAGAGAAGTGCTGCTGTGCCAGGGCTGATTGCATTGACCGGAACAAGTGGTAATCAGAGGGAGCAATGTCTGGTGAATACGGCGGGTGGCGTAGAATTTCCCAGTTCTGCCTGTCCAAGTAATTTTTGACAGGTATAGCAACATGTGGCCTAGCGTTGTCATGTTGCAAAATAATCTTATTGTGCCGTTTGTCTCATTCCGGTCGTTTTTCAGCTAGAGCTTGCTTTAAAGCCATCAGTTGTCGTCAATAAACTTGTCCCGTAATTGTTTCACGCTCTTTCAGCAGCTCATAATAGACGACACGCTTCATATCCCACCAAATTTAAAGCATCGCCTTCGAACCATTGGTATTTACTTTTGGAGTCGACGGGGCTGGTTCACCTGGCTTGACCCACGCTGGTTTTCGCTTTGGATTGTCTTAATGGATCCATTTTTCATCCCCAGTGATGATCCGATGCAAAAACCCTTTCCTTTGTTGTCGTTGAAGCAACAATTCGCACATTATTTTCAGACGTTCCATGTCCCTTTCTTTCAATTTGTGTGGCACCCAATTTCCCAGCTTCTGAATCAATCCCATTGCATGTATACGTTGCAAAACACAATGTTGGGTAATATTCAAATTTTCTGCCAATTGTTTTTCAGTCTGACAAGGGTCCACATTAAGCAATTCTTCCAATTCTGTATCTTCAAATTTTCTTGGTCTGCCTTCACGTTCTTTGTCTCTTACGTCAAAATCACCAACTTTGAGTCGTTGAAACCACTCTTTGCATGTTGTTTTCGATGGCGCATGTTCACCGTAAACTTCCACAAGCAAACGGTTTGTTTCCGCTGCACTTTTCTTCAACAAAAAATAATGAAGTAAAACTTCCCGCAAATGTTGTTTTTTTTGCACAAAATTCGACATCTTCAATTACATGAAAATAATTATTGTTTACGCTTTTAACAAATGTCACTAGTAATTAATTATTCAAGCTTGGCATCTAACCTCCAAAAAACATGTATTGCCCGATTGAATAATATGCAAGCAGTGATACTAACGACACCTATCTAAAAAGGTCGGAAATTTATTTGTACACCCAATAGTATTGAGAGTTCATACTTGACAGTCGTGAAGTACACACGTTGCAAATTAATCATGGACAAATATTCGATTGAACAACGCGTTTTAATAGTGAAAACCTTTTGCACAAGTCAATCATCAATTACACTAAAAATTTTCTGAAAAAATGAACACAACTATGACCTCCTCAACGTTCTCAATTTGGCAAGCAATGTGAAAACAGCCGGTTCTGGGCAGTAGAGAATCCACAAATAGTTCGAAACCTAGTTATGTGGATTAGCCTCCACAGTCAGCAGATTTAACTGCTTATGACTTCTTTTTATGGCGTTATCTTAAAAGTAAGGTTTATGCAAATAAACCAGATAAGATTGAACAATCTAAAAGGAATATTAGAGAAGAAATTAACATTATACTGGGTGAAATGTGTGAAAGTGATGAAAAATGTAATCAAAGGAGCCCGAATGTGTAAGGCCAATAGAGGCGAACATTTGGCAAACATTTTTTTTTCATACATCTGGAAACATTGAATCTGTTTTCTTTTATTTAAAAAAAATTCTATAGGCAAAAAGTAGAAAACTTTTCGGGTGGGTACTCTGTAGTAGCATAGTAGAAAAATATTTTCATCACCTGAGCGTGAATCCTCAAGATTTTGCCACATAGCCCACCTTTTGTAGGTGGCAATAGATGGAAGTCGTCCTACTTCGAAAATCTTCTCCCATATCTTATGTAGACGGTGTGTCTTGTCTTATATCAGCTTACTGATTTTTATTTAATAAATTGGTCAAGATGAAACACTCGACCGTCAGTAGCAAAATCTCTAGGATTCGATCAGAAACTTAAATTGTAAAATTTGACTTTCAAGTAATAAAAATTTCAGGTCTAAATTAATGTTCGTATAATACAAATAAAAACACTAATACAAAAACAATTAAAAAAGACGTTAACATTAATAGTGAAATTGTGTATCACTACATTTCAATGGTTCTTTCAATATACAAAATAAGCCTTTTATCACCTTATTATGTATAAGGCACATTGTTTAAACCACTAATACGTTCAAACATTTTAAGAAAATTAAAAGTCAACAGTCGCGACCTTTAAATAAATTGAATAGAAGTATGTTGATAATACCAAACCCCTTCTTCTATATTTTAAAATATACCCTTCTTCTGTGTTATCTACAAACGCCATTTCTTCCTATTTATTTACCTAACACAAATAAACGGAATATTGATCGTGCACCTTGTGTAACGTGCAGAAAAGGTTTACTGAAAATTACCCAACCTCGAGCCTATACAAACAAACACACACACATACCCAATTTCTATTATTTCATTACTTAAATTTCCTAATCATAACCTATTTTTATTAAGGGAATTCTCATAAATTTTCCTTTTTAAAGTTTTTTTTTTTTGGTGCGCGTTATTACCGTTGGTTGGGAGAAATAATCATTACTGCTAAACCCGAAAATTCACTTTACAAGAAACTTTTTTTTGCGTTCAGCGTTTTTGTGTGTACGAGATGTGGGAGGAATGGAACGCGGTCTTGTGTACCTTCATATTCATTACCTTCTGAAAAATCAAAAAAATAAAAAGTTTTAAACCGAAAATTAGAAAACATTTTTTTTGTGTGTGTGTGTGTTGGGGTGGGGTATGTATATGTGTGAGTATTTATGCCATTTTAGCATTTTAGAAAATGTGATCAAAAATGTTTATGTCATACGGTTGGATTTTTTTCTAGAATTACATTTTTTATGTAATTTTACCACCATCACCAAATAAGCCAAGAGTTGTAACAAAGCACAAAAAATGATGTTCCTCTATGTAATGTAATTTTAACATAAAAAAAAAACATAAAATATGGTTGTGAAAAATTAATATTTTTTTGTTTCTTTGGTGGGTTATTACTTCCGGTTTGTTGGACATAAAATATTTTTGGGTGTACATGCCGAAATTGAATTAACAAAAATTTGTAAATATAGAATATGATTTGGCAGCATTTGGGAGTGAACATTTTGGTGGTAATGGTTCGTGGTGTACCGGAATACTTTGCCCAGTTGTATTTGATTGTGTTAAGCTGTGAATACGTGTACACAATGCAAAGTGATTTGTTTTTATGATTATAACTTTGTTAAAAAAAATGTTGGTGTATTCTCAATTACGGTACATGGATAATACGGTATGTTGCTAATTGATATAAACTAATTATGAAAATTAAATGAGAAGATATGTTATTTGACATTGGACACAGATATACAATTAAACGATTCATAAGGGCTGTAAAATGGTTCCGGGTATAAGAGCTTTGTCAAAGATAACGTATACAACCTTTTAAATTTACATTTTGCTTGTCAACGATAAAAAGATATTCCCATATCTACGAAATATTTTTGCAAATGATAGGTCCAAAATTGAAAATACTAATAAAATTAGGGATTCTGTATTTTTCCCAGGGAAAATACATAACATGCCAAGACCTGGGATTCTAAAGACAGTGATAAATGAATTTTTGACAATTTGAAAATTCTGTGATTTTTGCCGTAAATTATATTCGTCAATTATTCCAGAATTAACAGTCAGTAGTCAAATTGTTAAAACATAACCTTTAAAATATGAAAAACCTCACTTCCAGCGAAAGGAAGTCGAGGAAATTTATGCTTGTCACATTTTCATAAATTATTAGTTCATTCATAAAATGAGAAATCCCAATATACCCCTACAAGATACACTATCGAAAAGGAAATACATATACGGTTCAATTGTCACAAACAAAACACAAGGGAAACAAAATTACATAGCATTTTGGTCAAAATTATTTTTTCTGGCCTACTAAGAAAAAAAACGGAGAATAATTTCCTATTAAAGTTTGTTTCCGAAAAAATTTCCACTACTACGTAAATATTATTCCTATTTCCGCTTTCACTGGTTAACACCCAGCTTGGATCTTGTGTTAGGATTCTCTCTCTTTGGATAAGAGTGGCAAATCACGTTATAAATAGCCCCGGATTTGATTATAAAGATCCATGCGTTGTGTCGGCGTAACGGAATCCATAGTGAGGTAATGTTTATTCGGTGGATTTCACAACTAGTTGGCACAGTCCTAGTTTGCTGGAAAAGTTGCATCTCACAGCTGCTTGTATCTGACTGATACGCATTCATTGGTTGATGTATACTCTTTAATTCCTTCATCTCTAAATTTCCCGCCAAAATACAACATATCAAAAAACTAGAATGCCGTTATTTTTTGTTTTCTTGCAAAATGCGTTTGAATAAGAGCAGTATTTCATTTTTATATGGAAAAACTGTATTTCAGTGGATATTTCTCGGTGTTTTGAAATTGTTTACAAAAAGGATAGTTCAGTTAAATTATTGATATTTATTATTCAAATTTAATTGCATATACATACTTAAAATTTCTAACCCAAATTCTTTTGATAATTTTATTTTATTGTTTAACATTAAACCTTATTCAAATTAAAAATTACAATTTAAATTTAACATAATCGTCAGAATTAGAACATTTTTTACAATTCAAATAGCCATCCTCTGTTGAAATAACTACATGGAAACCGTGACTTCCTTTTACTGTTTTTAAATTTTCAACCCTAGTTGCAAGTTTGATTTGCTTGGATTTATGTTCTGCGTCTGAACAAAATCCAAATTTGATATCTGTCTTCAACGTTTTAGCCCATTTAAATAATGCATCTGCATTGGTTATTGTACTGCTGTATTCCATTGTGAGACTAGCTCTGGATGCCATTCTTTTGATGGTACCTCCTACTCCATCACATGGACCTTTTCCGTGAGCTGTTGCATGGAAATGCCATTCACAATCAACTCCAAAATCCTCTTTGTGTTTTTAAATGTTCTTAAAATTTTTCTTATTTTTATAATGCGTGACTGCGCCATCTGGTAATATAATAAATTTTAGATAAACTGGATATTTTAGTTTTCAAGAACTGCATCAATTTTTCAATGAATAAGTTAATTTACCAAATTTTGGTAAATTACAAATGGATGAATAGTCGCTTGCTTATTATTCCAATGAAATGCCTTGTGTTGCATTTTGCATTATAAATGCATAATTTTCTGCAAATCACATAAAACTATCACCTCCGTAAAGTTCAGCGCCATTTTTTTATTTTTTAAGAAAGCTGGACTGCTGAAGTGGAATGAAGCAATGAGGTAACAGATTCTTCAGCTTATTTATAAAATAATCCAGAAATTCATCCAACGATTGAGAAAAGGTCTCCAGATTGCAACTATCGGTAGAAATCCACTGATTAAATTTTAACTCAGCATCCTCGCAGCCATGTTCCCGAAATGCATTTTTCAAATATTCTTTAAAGTTATCCAGTCCTGGGCAGCTTTCGCATTGTAGAAGGTAACATGTTGGTGTAGGCTCATCACATAAAATAGTTGAAATATAATCCCGGTAGTGCGCTATCTTTCCGTTGGTAATAGTTTCCATTTTCGTGCCATAAATAATTAATTTTACATTTTGATGTATGGTACACACGCAGACTGTGTGCGTTCCACTACTACCTGGTTGTACACAGTATTTTGAACGAAGTACTGAAAATTTAGAAAACCCAATTTTTTTGTGGCGTCTTATATCCTTCGTAGCACTCTTTCAATTCATTCTTGTCTCGTAGATCTTTAGCGGTTCGCAACATATGTTGCGTTGCCTTGAACTCATTCTGGATTTCTTGAATGGTTAATGATTTTGTCAATATAGTAAATAACTGGATCTTATCACTGGTTTTCTCCAGTTCTCGAATGTAGCTTTTATATCATCAATGAGTTCATCATATAGTGCAACCTTCCTTTGATCTTCGGTTGACTGATGCAAAAGCGGCACGATTCCCGGAACCAAACGTACTCGGATATGTAAGAGACTTTCCAAGAAAGGGTAACACTTCATTCATTTTTTCCAAAACAGACACATTTTTTAAATAACACTCTCCACTATCACTGCTATTATCGTTATCGGCTATTTGAGGTGTTAGAGGAGATCTTGTGGATGGTCCCGCAACTGGTGACAACTCTAGTTCTATTTTTCGTCGTTTGCAGGTAATATTTATATAGCACGTTGAACAGAGATACAAATTATCTTAATTCTCAACTGATTGTGGCATAAATTGCTTAACATAAATCCGTAATTCGTTTTAGTTTACTCGAATACTTTGAATCGCGATATGGTTTACAACACAGTTAAATCTTTAAACTTATTTATATCAACAATGTTCATTTTTTGTTTTCAAAAGAATTACTCATCGTTTAAGAGGTACGCCTGCGTCAAGTAAAAATAATCAACCCCCAATAAAAAAAGGGAAAACAACATTTTATTTACTCTTTTATAAAATATCCCAAGAAAGAAAAGAGATTTATGGTACTTACGACTAACCAAACGATGTAAACCAGGGGGTGGCACCTCATAATTCTGTGACTCATACTTAAATATGACACAAATTTGTACAATAAATAATAAACCAAACACACAAATTAAGTGAAATACGTCTTTTGTAAACAATTTCAAAACACTGAGAAATATCTATATCCCTTTTTCAACCAAGAAAACAAAAAAATTGGCTCAGTTTTAGTCCAACCCACACAAATGTGTGAGTAAAAAACCATAGTATGTAATGGCGTTGTTGATAAAAAATTTCGCTTGATTTGAAGTAAAACCAACACAATCGTGTGTATAAATATAGTGTTTTTTTCGGACGAAAATAAGTTAAAAAGGAATTCAAAAATGTGTAATTTGGTTCAAAAAACATACAAAACTAAATTTTTGACATGGTACTTTTGCCCTACTCGCACAATTGTGTTAGTAAATCACTAAAGGGATATAGCCTTCCATATAAAATGTACTTCTCTTACTAAAACGAATTTTGCAAGAAAACAAAAAATAACGGCATTCTAATTTTTTGATATGTTGTAAAACATTAATTGTCGAATTCTATAAAAAAAATAAAAAAAAAATAGGTTATTGAGAAAACTTAAAAAGAACATTTTGGCGGGAAATTTAGAGATGAAGGAATTAAAGAGTATACTATTTTTATATTTTTTTATAAATCCTTATTAACTTACCTTTAAAATGAGCCTAAAATCATAATTATCGGACAATTATTTTTCTTTTTATTGACATATATACAACATCATGATTATCGTTTTTCTCAAAATTTGACACCCTATATCTTTAACAACAACAACAACAACCGAAAAAAATTAAGTAATAAAAAAATTATTCAAAACATAAAAATCATAAAATTAAAACATGACTTATGGCTCCATAGAGGTAATTTGTGAGTTGAAAAATTTTTCGCCATATATTAATATCACAATCAATAAATAACTCGAGGCTGACTTGATGTATACATATGTAGTTTTGCTACTAGTGCAATTTTGATCTCGAATATAACTGTTGCCTCAATTTTAATGGTTTTGACGGTTGCTATTTTACAGATGGCGACTATATTTTCACTTCAATATGGCATAGCCTGACTTGGTTTTAAATTAGGAATGATTTGTTTGACTTGCTCCTGAAGTTGATGTGGAGTTAGGATCAAGAGATCGAGAGTTCCTTGATGGACTTCTGTGATGATGCTAATTATTGCGGTTTGAAAGTTTCGTAGTTTCATTATCTCCAGCATAGTGTGCCTGGGGTCGATGCCTCGAATTTCTGTGTTGTTTCCTCAAAGTGTGTTGCATGATGTTGATAGTCGACTCTAATATGGACATCTGGTTTTGTAATAATTCATTTTGCTGCTGCTGGTTGGCATTTAATTTTTCTATGCTTTCCTTGTAGGTTTTTCCATCCCTTTGATTTAGCACCCCGAATAGTTTTATCAATTGTACCTACAAAATCGAAAGACGCTCTTCTTCTACGAGTGATTTTATTACCGAGTGTTTTTATCTGTGAAACAATGGCTTCACAGTACTTAAATGTATCAGTGTGTGCTGGTTGTATTGTCGTTTTATTTGAACAAAAGCGGTCTAGTTGACGAGCAGCGTTCCCAAAAGTGACTTAGTTCCGCCCAATAGGAAGTGAGGTTATAATAAGTTATAATCCTCCATTCTCCGTTGATTAGCCTTGCTTCATGCTTGATCAATTTTATCAAAGTGAATCCCGGGATGAGAGGAGAATCTCGATATATTATATCTTGTTGGTGTTTCTGCTGCTACTTAGGACTAGTACAGATTAATGCGATAGCATAGAGTAGCCGCTTGGACTTGGTGCTTGCTCTTGTCACTAGTTTATGTTATTCTGCGTGGTTGTTGATCTACCTCATGGATCCTTCCTAGAGGCCACTTTCCTGTAGGCATGGCATGATCCTTAATGCTTGCTGGTTTGTTCCATTTGCTTCGCTTTTGTAACGAGTGTATGTATTCGGTTAGCCAGATCTTCCAGAATTCTTGCGTTATTTTCTGCAGAAGTCTTCATCGTGCTAAATGGCCAATGTTTTGATTTAAGTGGCTTGGTTCTTTGGCATCGTTCGTAGTGGTTCACCTATAAGGAAATGTTCAGGTGATAAAGTTATGAAGTCATTGGGATCTGATGATAGTAGGAGAAAAGGACGTGAGTTGAGACATGCTTCTACTTTACAAACAATTGTTTTCATCTCTTCAAACGTTAGATGTTGTTCTCTAATTATTCTACGTAGGTGAAACTTGACGGATTTAACTACCGCTTCCCATAATCCACCCATGTGATGTGCTCTTGGTTTTATATAATACCATTGAGTGCCATCCTTTGCAAGCTGTTCTGCAAGGTTTTCTGGTAGTCGTTTCAGTGCAGCGCACAGATCGTTCTGCATAAGTTTTGAAGCTCCTATAAAGTAAGACGACGTGAAGCGTTTAAGCGCTGCTAGAAAAGCTTCTGGTGACAAGTTGCTTACTACTTCTAAGTGAACGGCTTTTATTGCAAAGCAACGAAGACTGCTAAATATCCTAGCTTTTGTTACCTCGTTCAGGTGAGCATCTGAGCTGATAAGGCTCAGTATAATCCACTCCTGTCTGAGTGAATTATTTTGGTGGAGTAACTCTTGCTGCTGGAAGATCTCCCATCAGTTGGCTCAGTGTCCGTGCTTGATGTTTGTAGCAAACCATACATCTATTGATGAAAGTTTTTACTGCTAATAGACCGTATATTATCCAATATTTCTGGCAAATGAAAGCTAGTGTGAGGGATTTGCTTCCGTGCAACGTCATCTGTGTGCGTAGTCTGTCTGCAGCGTTGTGAAATAACCCTTATAAGGAATAATTCTCTCTCTCTCTTTCTAGTTTTCACGTAATTTTTCCTAACTGGAAATCAGCCTACTTACATGCAAGGCAAAATATTATAGAACAAATATGGCACACATTAAAGCCTTACCGAGTAAATCCATAAAACAAACGCAGAGATAAGAGAGTACATTGAATCTTAAATATTTCGTTTAGGTTGAAGAATAAATAAAAAAAAAAATTACTCCAATATAGGTCAATAAATCATTTAAGAATAATGGACAAGTTGTTTGTCGCCAAAAATGAATAGAGTCAATTAGAAGGAATGATTTGAACGGAATTGAATTTTTCTATTCAAGTTCAAATTTGTAAGAGTTTTGTTATTCAATGAACTTGAACTTAAAAATAAGTGGAAATAATATTGATTCGATTCGAATCCAAATGAAAGAAAAATAATGTTAGTCATGTTGTCGCACATACTCATACCATTATCAATTCGAATCCATATTAAAATTGCTTTAACGCGAATTAGCCGCTGTTCAAATAAAATCTGGGAAATAAAACAAAACTGTGAAAAGAAACAAATAATTAGCAAGTTTTATTTGGTTCTCTGGCACACACAGAAAAATGATTTGAATACCAGACGTCTATTAATACCCGATGGAGCTAGTAGAAGTCTAGAAATTCTAAAAACTTTAAAAAATTCGCAACCATTCGCCTGGTGGTGAATTAATTATCAAGCGTTAAAAGGAATACCAAAGGCGTTGATCATAAGAAGGGGGGCTGTTTGGATTGGGGGAAGGGGGGCTGTTTGCGTGGAATTGAGTAAATTTATATGAAAAGTAAAGAATTTCACTATTAGTTTTGGTTATTTCATTCATATGGCGGTAAAAATTTAATTTACTAGTTGGCACACCGTTTTAAAACCACAAAAAACAGATTAAAGAGACAAAACTTATATTTTGTATAATAATTTGTTTATAACTGAATCGAAAACTTTACGTTTAACTTAAGTTTCGTGGCCTTGATTGTGAAGGATATGATCTGCTTTATGTTCTTGAGGACGTTTTTCGAAAGATCTGGATGAATCTGGCGGAATATCTTGGTAGTTGCAAATTATTGACCTTAAATTTGTGACCTTTGTGGGCGTTGAATGACGAGTCTTATTTCAAATGCGATATAGTGAAATTTAAATAGAGCGATTATCGTGTGTTATAATTTGGAATATTTTTGTGTTAATTTTGTGTTGTGTAATTTTTGTATTGTGGAAATAAATTGTATCCACAATTTGAAAAATAATTAAACGGTATGGAAAAGCTTCATCAATTAAACACCACACATGAGACATATCGGTTTCAAAGTCGATTAATAAATCCATTGCAAGAACCGTTTTCATCCTTAACCACATAATATAACTTTATAATGACAACTTGTTGATGCCATGCACACATTGTAACGCCTCTGTATATCAAAACAGAAATGATTATCATCCAAATTTCACGGTTCATATTACATTGATTGCACGTACCGTAGATACAAACATCCCAGATTTATGTGTAATTTAGCTCTACATAAAAATAAACCAAAAATAAAAATAATCGCGTGCAATTCATAGATTTACTTCACACCCCCATGCTACTCATTTCCATATTTTCATTTAATTTTTTTTTTTTTTTGCCATTAGGTTCGTAAATGTATGATTTGTATGTCTGTTTACATTCGAGTACATATATACATATATGTTATATACATATTCCAATCATACTCACAAAATAATAAAAAATGAAACTCATCCCAATTTTACCTCCACATCACGTTATTATTTACTCCACAAAACTATATCCATTATATGCACTACAATACACGTATCTATACACAAATAAAACCATTGACTTTTCAACTATTTATTTATATCGCAGAACAACAAAAAATATCCCATGCTCGTTCGTGGTGGTGCGGTGGTGGTAAACAGAAAACTTTTTATTACACAAAACGCAATATAACGAAAAAGAAAAACTAGAAAACAAAGAATTCTTTAATCCTCAGAAATATAGATTGGAAAATACAATAAATTTGCGAACAATGGAGGCTCCATAAGTCTTCGACACAAACAAAAATATCAAATACCATCACCACCCGAAACGTCAGCCACCGACCAACTTATACACTAAACATTTTCCTCCGAAAATAAGAAATGTATATTCAGAAAATTATGATAACAACGATAAGAGATGAGAAAACAAAAATATACTTTTGCTACTTTTTTGTTGTTGTTGTTGTTGTATAGAATAGATACAAAGACGAATATTCAATTTAATGTGGTGACGATTTGTCTAAGAAACAGGGTGGTAATGATATGGATATAAGACATCCCATCCACATAGCGCGCAGAGATTAGTATCGCATCGTATTTTGTTATGGATTTCATCGTAGATCTACTGTCTGTGTATAAAATTTAATTTCTTGAAAGATTTCTTGCCGCTCCTCTTACCCCGATCTCCCTATACACTTATATACGATTTTAGTGCGGTTTATACAGACAACGTCTTATGGAAGACAATTTCTTTTAAATTTTAATATTATTATTTAACTTACTTAATTCATTAATCGGCTTATAACTCATTGTGGTTGGGTTTGCTCTCAATTTTCATACCAGTTTTTAGTCTTGGGTTTCAAACAAATTCGTATACGGTTTTGTTCACCCCTTATTCCAACATATAGTTTTGTACGTTTTGTCATTTTATAATAATATTGATCATCAAAATTACAATGACACTAAAGAATATAATGCTCTCTAAGAATATAACCCATTCATGCGATGTTTAAGGCATTACCATATTTTCACAAAACATCCTTCAAACAAACGTCACACAAAAAAAATACATCGAAGTGTAATCAACAGAATCTGGTGTAGTGGAAGTAGAAATTTAAGATTTCCGTTGATTATAAATATGGGAACAGAACAATGAAAGATGCTGAATAAATATTGGATGTAGAAAATCTGCTTACATATTTCGTGCTTGGCTTTGTTTAACCGCTGCCGCACATATATATCATAAAATGTAATGAATGGGTACAAACACAAACCAAAAAGAAGCTTCTTGATATGAAAAGAGCTTTTGTGTACATATATAAAGTTTTTTGTTCTACATATTCTGTTGATATTTGAACAGTATTTATTTTAATACATGTGCGACAAAGTTTTATGATTTATGTGTATTCTCAAGATTACAATCATGGCTTAATATTGAGTAAAACCGTTGAAATGGTGTATACGACCATTTGCGCCATCTTGCCACACAAGAAACAAATTGGTTATGTAAACAAACAAATTAGCTTCGAATAGCACCTAGGAGGAGAACACGACTAGTAATGGCAATTGTAAAGTCGACTACATTAGTGTGATTCAAGGATCAAGGATGTCAAAGTTTATTGGTTGCGGAAGCAACCGTTGAACGACACAGTGGACAAGATTTACGTAGTGAAAGCAACACAAGTGCTTACACTGCCTCTTCGTGGTGGCCACTGGTAACTACCCATTAAAAAAGGTAGGCTAAACGCGTGAGGGAGGACTGCCTTCTTCAGGAGTTCGCGCGTGGGACACAAATTAAGGACTTACCTACTCGTATAGCAGCACAATTATTTAAATCGAAATAATTTACTGACCAAATTCAAGTTCAATGAACGTACGATATAACGCGACATCTAACATACAAATATTACATACACATAATTACAGCTAAGACACATATTAATAAGCCTTCTGGCACGTGTGATGCGCAAGTGTGATATTAACGTCCCTTAAGCTAGCAGAACCCATACGGCAGAACCTTACAAGATAGTATGGATAATTATAGGCTAATTAAATGCCACATTAATAAATTTGGGCTCCACCCCTTCCAACTAAAACGCGGGTTCTGCTAGCTTTAGAAAAAGTTAGCAGAACCCACATCAAAAACTGATTTAAAAACAATTGGAAAATTAAAGGTTATTTTTAGGCTAATTAAATGCCCTATTTAAATTTTTTATTCTGCTCGATCTAGAAAATGCAAAAGACTCTATCATTTCAAAGCTAGCAAAACCCAAATCGAAAATCGGACCAAAATCGAAATTAGATCGCAAAACAAGATCTATTGATAAACAAATAATCTTAGGCTCACTATGGGCTATTCAAATGCCCCATTAAAAAATTTTGTGCACCACCCGTTTTTGACCAGACTTCAGGTCATTTAATCTAAAGCCAGCAGAACCCAAATCGAATATCGGGCTAAAACGCCGCATATCTGTCAAGAATTCCAAGAGTGTACAATACCGTGATAATCAAAGAAAACATTCAACAATTTAACTGACTTTTGTCCGACTTGGACGTGCTTTTTTTCGGTTCCGGCTCAGTCGGAAGGCACCATTTCGAAGCGATTGACTGGTTTGCATGTCAAACTCGTAATGTCTCATCACCTATTATATAATGAGTTTTGAGAATGTGGGGTTGGAATTGACTCGTTCTAGCATGTCTAGAGCGACCTTTGCGCGAGTGAGTTTTTGAAGAAAATTCAGGTCTTTCGGAACTAATCGGACGGCAACGCGTGCCATGCGTAAAACAATCGTGTACAATGGTATGAATTGTTTCGTGAGTCACGGATAGTGAAGTGGCTATCTCTCTCAAACTCTCTAATGATGATTTTCTGTTAATATTTTCTTCAGTTTTTTGATGTTAACTCTTCCACCACATCTCGACCGCTTTTGAATGCTTAGTACCACTCAAATGCACGAGTTTTTGATTAAGTCGATGCGCCATAAGCTTTCGGTAACATTTCACGAAATTCCATTTGAAATACTAAATTTGAAACCAATTCTTTGTTCGATATTCTTCTAGATCTTGTTTTGCGTTCTAATTTCGGTATTGGTCCGATTTTCGATTTGGTTCTGCTGGCCTTAGACTAAATGACCTGAAGTCTGGTCAAAAACGGGTGGAGCCCGAAATTTTTTAATGGGGCATTGAACGGCTCATAGTGAGCCTAAAATTATGTGTTTATCAATAGATCTTGTTTTGTGTTCTAATTTCGATTTTGGTCCGATTTTCGAGTTGGGTTCTGCTAGCTTTGAAATGATAGAGCCTTTTGCATTTTCTAGATCGAGCAGAATAAAAAAATTTAAATAGGGCATTTAATTAGCCTAAAAATAACCTTTAATTTTCCAATTGTTTTTAAATCAGTTTTTGATGTGGGTTCTGCTAACTTTTTCTAAAGCTAGCAGAACCCGCGTTTTAGTTGGAAGGGGTGGAGCCCAAATTTATTAATGTGGCATTTAATTAGCCTATAATTATCCATACTAATGAAGTACATACCAAAAATAATACCAAACAGTTACACTGTTAAATTTAAAAATATTCAAATTTGATTTATTTTGTAGTGAAATTGAAACATTTTTTTGTAATTTTTAACATTTATATTAAAGAAGTTCCTGAGTCCCTAATAGTGTCGCTGTAAAGATCAAACATTTTTCTTACAATTTGAAATAAACACGAGCAAATTGAGATACAATTTACTAAAGTTTTTTTTTTTTTAATTCTAAAGAAGGCTATTTTAGAATGTGTTTATCATAATCGACCCCTGTCCGAAACTATCGAAAGTTGAAACTTTAAACTGTCCAAAAGTATAAACGTGACCCTGTGACCATCTTTAGGATGATTATTTTTACAATATATCGGGGGGGGGGGGGGGGGGGGGGAGGTATCGTAGCTTATTTGGTAATGTCAATTGGGTAAAATCCCAATTGGCGAAAATACCAAAATTTTCAATTGAGAATAAAATTGAAAAACAAGAATTTTAAAATATTGAAAATCATGGTATAACCATAAACGTAGAAATATCTCTAGACAAGTAAAAAATCATCATAAATAAATCGTGTTCACAGTGCACGTGGGGTTTTGATTTAGCTATTCGGCCAAATAATTGCGAGATCCCTTGAACATCTCTAGGATCCGAGATATAAAAGTAGAAACATTGTCCAAAATAGCCTTTTTTTAGAATTAGAAAAACTTTAGTAAATTGTATCTCGATTTTCTCGTGCTCATCTTAGATTGTTAGAAAATTGTTTGATCTTTACAGCGACACTTTTAGGGACTTAGGGACTTCTCTAATATAAATGTTAAAAATTACCAAAAAATGTTTCAATTTCACTACAAGACAAATCTAATTGGAATATTTTTAAATTTAACAGTGTAAGTTTTTGGTATGTATTTCACAAACCATAATCAATGTTGTGGGTCTACGCGTATTTCGGAATTATCTAGGTAGAAAATAGTGTAGACAATTGATTTTTACGTAGACAATATCGATGGTAAATTATGCAGACAATTCGTAGAAATTTCAATATTTTACATTTTTGTGGCTAATCTCTATTCTCAGTACCAGGCTGCTATCTTATAGTTTTCTACTTCAGATTGGAGTTTTCCAAAATTTTGGAAGCTAATTTCAAAAAATTAAAAATATATACAAATATTAAAAAAAAAAGTTTATTCTCAGTTATTTATCTTCTAGTAATTAATAAACTCAATATCATTGATTATTTAAGTAATTGGAATTAAAACTCCGTACGAAATTGTTTATGGTTGTGCATTAAATACAATTTAGTAGAACAAAACAACTTGAGCTCATAAATTAAATGGCGCAACTTCCAGCAATAACTTACTTTAGGTTTAGATATGAAGCATCTATACGCGAAATTTTCATAGCACAACTGTGTACTAAAATTTATTAACGTGACCGTAGTCACCGTCGATGTGATTAAAATAAATTATCGAGCGATATTCGTTTGTGCCAATCGTGATAATCTTTTCAAGACAGAGTACATACAAGGTTTAGGTCGCGCCCGCGAATATGAAATTTTCTAACTTTAAGTGTCTTCGCTATTTCTAAACGAATTATGTTTACGATAGCAACTCTTTGCTGAATTATCATCCTCCAATGAGCAGTGACCATCTCCCTCGTTGGAAAAAATTTTTTGAAATTTTTCAGACCCAATCGCTCAAACTGTTTCATTTCAATCAGTTAAGAAATGGATTAGGTCTATTCAAATTCGGAATTTTCCAGTACCACCGAGCGTTATCTTCATTAGAGATGTTTGGAAGCAACATATTTGGAGCTTATATATTAGAATTAAGCAGTATACAAATAAAATTTCATCCCAATTTGTAGAGCAATTGGAGTTGGATTAATTTAAATTAGCCATTTTCGAAGCCACGCATCGAAATTTTGTCATTTCATCTTTTTTTTTTTTTAATAAATTGAAGCTGGAGCATAGCTTGGTAATCTCACCCAGCGCTAAAACAATTGTTACTGTTATAATTCAGAATTATCCAATATTTCATTAATAATCTCATTATGTTGTTAAAAGTCCCACCTATATAGAAGTGTGTCTAATTCCATTGTTGTACTTCTGTGTCTGTTGAAATCAATGTTCAAACTAGATATATTATACTTCTGGTATGATACTATGGGCTAACAACTGCTCTAAATATCATCTGTTATTTATACCCTCCGTCATCGACTATTTGTTACTTTCATCAGTAAGTGCACGACAAGACCGTCTCAAAAATCCCGGCCTGTTCAGAGAATCTTAATTATTTTTTTGCATCTTACAAAAGTACCTAAAACAGTAATTTAATTATCCTAAATGTTAGCTATGTCTTTAAACTGCGTTTAAGAGTACAAGTTGCACATCTTCAATTTTCGTGAACCGCTGGTCTTTCAAATATGATGACATCGATCTGAATAAGTGATAATCAGTGGGGACCAAGTCTGGAGAATACGCGGCATGCTTTAAAATTTCACAGCCTAAGGGAAAGATGAGTTGTTAGGTTGATTTTGTTAAATTAGAACACCTTCCGCCTTCCTTGGTCCGTGATCAATTGTGCCTGGTACATTCAGCTGTAATAGTTTGGCCAGGTTCCAGAAGCTCGTAGTAACTGACTCCTTCCAGTAAAACTTTAAGTTCTTCTTCAAATTGTTTTACTGCACCTGGACGTGAATCGTCCTCAAGACTAAAATTGCAATCACGAAATCTTGCAAACCGCTTTTTTACTGTTGAATGTTCACTCAAAGTCGAATTAATCAATTCCATAGCTTGAGCAGCATTTTTTTAATTTGAATGCAATGACGTAAATGTTGCTTATTGACGTCCATCTTTTATATTTGATGCACACGGAACGACAGCTTGTAAATGACTGAAACGTATGTCATAAAAACAACAATGACTAAGCTACATATATCCAAAATGGCGGGAGATTTGAATGCATTCAAGTATATTTTAATGCAAGCAACATCATAGCCGAATTTTTACTTGCACGCACCTAATACATTATACAGGGTCTTTGCAATTGCTGGTTCAAATTCAAATCAAGTTTTAAATTCGCTACCGTTGAACTGTTATAACGAATATCTGAACAAATACCTATCGGTAAAGGATGTCTCAACCATAAATTGTGTAGCGATTGTAGCTAGGTGGCATCCATACTTCAAAATTCCGCCATTTACCGTGTGGCCATTTAGTTTTAATTCTATATCACATACGATGATTTCGTCTGGTGTTGCTAAATTGGAATGCACCCTCCACCTCCCCTGTAAATCGGGTTGCATATCCTTCGTTTGTGAATGCCGGTTGATAAATAAACTGCTCGAATCGATAAATTCCGCCTTTACCGTAATATTTCATCGTCGTATTACTGTCACTTTATTACATTGTACCGCCTTAGGTAATTTTACACCACAAAATTACATTTTTGAGCTACCATCAATTTAAAATGGTTAACAATTACAAAAGTAATTTACTTTTCGAAATTTTCTCTCCAATTACAAAATAAAAAAATTAAAATTAAATTTCGGTCATTTTTATTAAAAAAAATATACAAAAAATTGTCGTCGTTCGTTTTATGAATGCCATTAAAATTTGCTGTAGCAGCGAGAAGAATAAGAAAGTATTTTTTGAACGTAATTTCATATCTTTTGCATATTTTGGAAGAGAAGGTGGTAGGAGGGACGAACTTCCTCCAAAAATAATATTATTATTATTATTCGGATATTGTGCGTAGGGAAACAGATTTTCCATGTTTTTATCCGTGTTTATCATACTCGTATATTCTTACAGGGAGGATTCCCGAGAAGTACGAGACGAGAATTTGGGTTGAGTTTAAGTATTACATTGTGCGATGTCTATTTATTAGTTTTAATTAACTCGTTTCTAAGTAAATTTACATAACGTTTTATTTATTTTCTTTTGTTTAGACATAAAGTTACATACAAAGTGTTTTTAGAAAGATAAACTTGGTATAATGTGTATCTTGTCAAAATATATGTACATACCGAGTACATATATGGAAATGTAAATTGTATCAATGTTTTCTTTGTTTAGATTAACATTAAACCGCAATCGATTTTGCTGTGCTGCTGCTGTTGTTTGTTACATTCTGTACTTACGATGTTAATTGATTGACAAAACGTGTTTTCTGTTATTCTTATAGAAATGAAGAGTTACCTTTCGCAGTTATAGTTAAGTAGAGGTAACCTGAATTTATTATAGTTTACAGTGTGAACCGTATCGTCTGGCATCTTGGGATTTATAAACAAGTTAAATTATTGTTAAATGTCCGGTTTGCATCAAATAAAGACGCTGACAAAACAGTTTAATTTTTTTTAATTTATATTTTTACTAGCTGATCCGGCAAACTTTGTTTCGCCCCAAACTACTTCGTCCGAGCAAACACTTTTGACCTTCACGAAAAATGATTTTGATGAGAGAAAAATCAAACAACTCAACTCAATTCTCAATAGACGTTTGAGTTAGACGATTGAGTGGCCTTTCCATTCTCTTTTTCATCGAATTCAACACTAAAGGTACGTTTATGGTTGCGTTCGTTCTTTCGGTCATTTGTTCGACCAATCATCTTTTGTACAAAAATCCAGAATCGTCATTTTTGAGCAATATGATTGGTGGAAAAAATTGAGAGAATGAACGAGCGCAACCATAAAGGCGGCATAATGTATTGAAAAGTGAATAAAAGGTCGATTCAAACTTAGGCATCTATCGAAAATTTAGTTGTTTTTTGCAAATTGACCGTGATTTGTTAATCGTCATAGCGAACGCCAAAAGAACGAGGAACTGAATGTACTTGTTTTTATATATATAGAAAATAAGATTGCCAAAATTCTACACAACTTATATTATTTAATAGTAGTCCGCAACCAACGCCATCTATTGAAAATAATCCGAAGTGGCTATTTAAATGAATGATCATTATGGAAATACAATTTTCATCGGTGGTGTTAAGTGTATTTCCATACAAAATTCCTGTACAAAACGCAATTATATTATTAAAATGAAGTACTCTCTCTCTCTCTCTCTCTCTCGCTCTCTCTCCCTCTCTCTCTCTCTCTCTCTCTCTCTCTCTCTTTTTCTCTCTCTCAGTCTTCACTCTCTCTCAGGATTTGGCCGCCTCAAATGAGGTTTCATAATCATATTTTCATTTCGGATAGTGAGTGATTAATTTATTGATCCTAAACCAGCCGGAAATTGTTTCCTTGTCACCACCGGGAATCGAACTCGGGACCTTCGTTCGCTAGAGCAAGCATGCTGACCACTTTTCCACCTGGGCGGCTTCAAAATGAAGTACTACATAATCAAAAAATAATAATTCACAGTCTGGCGAATAAAAGTGTTACCAGACAACACAAAATACATTCACCTTTACAACCAGCATACCCGGGTATGTCCATAATTCCATACATATTAAATGATAATTTGTAATTTCATTTTAAATTGATAAATACATTTTGGCAAAATCTATTCTTTGTTATTAACAAATAATAATAACTAAAGATTTCAAGCTGATAAGTCACCTAAATCCATAAAATTTTGAGTAATAAAACACGAACGCGGTTGTAAACATAAGGGTTAAAATTATAATGAAATACCTCCCCATTCGAATGCGGCATTTTCATGAAAATGGGAAGAGTAGTGGCTTGATACTTTAACTCAACAAAAAATATCAAACCGCTACTCCTTTGAGACTGTGCACCCTATTAGTACCCATAATCAAAGAGATATGACGCATATCAACTCTCTGGACCTTAACAGGTCTAACCTTTTTTTTTTTTTTTTTTTTTTTTTAAAGGAAGTATTAATTGTCCAGTGGATTTAATGTCCTTTGAAGGTCAATTAATACCCCCCTTTCATTCACGCACAGACCACCCATTCACACAATTACAGTATACCACCTGCACATTGCAAGCTCCATGTCAACCTGTAAACTGACATGGACGGTGGGTCGGCGCTGAATTCTGCACTCCAACAGAGGGTCTTAGTTGTGTTTATTAACATTACCGATCGTAATCGATGACGAAAATTCGCTTTGCATCCAGCCTCTGATGGGATTCGAACCCAGTACCTCCCGGTCCAAGTGCCGAAGCTTTAACCACTGCACCACTTGTCCGGTAACCTTAGCCAGACCTGTCTTACATACACATGAGGTGCTATTAATCCATCTGTCATTGGCTGCTAGGCGAGATGAGACAGCTCATCCGCCTTAAATTCCACGTGATATTAAAATTCCCTGGTATCCAGATCAAGCGGAAGTTGAACTGATCTGTGTCTTCTCGTTGTTAGATGAGAGACAATTCTGGCAATGCCTCCTAAACTACAGCCCTCTTACTATTCTCATTTTTTCGCATGACGTCAATTTATGTCTAAACTGAGAGAGCGACATAATAATGTTCAGATATTTACACTTTGCCCCCGCATTGCGCTGAGGTTAAACTTTAAAATTAAACAACTATCAAAAAATTTAAAAATCAATCTTGAAAATTAGGAAATGGTTTACTTAAAAGTTTCAATTAAAATGTTTAAAGTAAAATTTATTTTTTTTTCAAGTTCAACGTATATTTCACAACTTTAGTTTTTTTTTTTTAATTCAAATTTTAATTTCCAGTAAAGCAATGTATAATAATATTTATTAATAATACATAAATTAAATTAAAGTTTTATGCCATTTCGAACAGCAATTCCAAAATTGTTTGGCCCAACTTGTAACACGTAAAACGACATCAACATGTATCTATTTTTGTTAATATTTAAATAAGTCATCAGAAACAAATCAAAAAATAAACTTTGTATTATTATTTAGTGTCACTCAATTAGTCGAAGGTATAGGACGAACTTTTTCTGTTTTTTACATTATATTAGTGTTTTTTTGCTAATTTTATTGGATCTGCGTACAATAATAATTTCCATTTGAATGATATTAGAAATCGACTTATGTTGAATAAAAATGACAAAAAAATGCCAAAATCTAAAATAAAAATTTACATGCATTACTACAAAAATTGGAAAATGCATATCCTTCGGCTTCAACAGTTTGTGCAACACTAACAAAACAAGTTGAAAGAGGCAAAAAAATAAGAGAGGCAAAAACGCAATAAAAACGTCGACATAGCGTGTCGTCATCATTTGGTGTAAGCGGCCTGTAGTTTAGGAGGTATTGATTCTGGTAACTTCGACGTCAGGAAAATTGATTCCATTGTCCATAGGAAAGGGAATATCCTTTTCGGATTTAACATGATACCCCAACTAGTCTTCGGCTTCTCTTTTATTGCAATTAGTTCAGCTTGGAACAAGCTGCAGTGGTCGAGAAAACCCAGACACCTTTAAGTACAATACAACAAAGGACTAGAGTTCAGAACTGCCACCCAGGCCTTTTTGGTGATATATCAGTCAAAGGTTATCCGGTCCTCCAGAACATTTAGATCGAGCCACCGGGCCCCATTTGAAACGCGATATTTTAAAACGCGAATTAGCAAAACGCGATTTTTCAAAACGCGATAATTCAAAACGCGATACGGTACAAAACGTGATATGGTACAAAATGCGATATTTCAAAACGCGATATTTCAAAACACGATGTGGTACAAAACGCGATATGGTACAAAACGGGAGTTTAGGATTGGGTTATATCATTCGGGTGAAGGGGAAATTTAATTTCAGTATATAGGAATTTAAAAATCGATAGAAGCGAGAGTATATAGGATCGGCATCAATCGGTTCGCTGCGCTCCCGTCGCTTCGCAATGCGCATTCTGTACCATAAAGCGTTTTGAAATATCGCGTTTTGTACCATATCGCGTTTTGTACCATACCACGTTTTGAAAAATCGCATTTTATAATATTACGTTTTTTACCATATTTCGTTTTGTCATATCTCGTTTCAAAATATCGCGTTTTGAAATATCGCGTTTCGAGCGGATCCGCAAAATCCCACCTTCTAACAATGGTACTTTTGCTAGAATAAAGCGCTACAGTGGTTTCCTTCACTCTTTTTAGTATATTAGATTCCCGACATAGTTTAATGTCTGAATTGAACCCAGGTAGCTCGCTTTATCTGTGAAAGTCAAACTGAAAGAAGGACCATGTCTGTCTCGTGTGGAGGATATGGTGGTGCTAGGATATTTACCGAATACGCTAATAGCAGGATCATCAGCTTATGCAACAACCCAAAAAACGCATCCTTCTAGGTCAGTAAAAGATTATTAATAATCAAGTTTCACAGAAGGAATACCTCACCGTGCGATGTGCCACGGCTCACACGCATATCGAGTCTTTGCACGATTTGCCTATGCCCAAACCCGTAAAATCCTGAAGGATCACTTACCCTTAACGGTCTCTATATTTAAAAAGGTTATCATGGATAATTCCTTATACTTAAAAGGTTTCTCAAGGATGGAAATAAAGGAGAGAGGAGTGGCGAGCGGTTTTCACAGATTATCCCTTACAGTACGCGTATTGGTTTAATTTCTTTGTGATTACAATGGAAGCTTTTTCTCGCCTTAACCTTTACTCCAGTTCATTCTCAGTAATGTGACAAAAATATTAAAAATATTAAGGACAAAGCCGTTAACTACTATGGCTTGAAAATTTTAAAATAGACGCGAACATTGATAAATAACATATGACACGTTAAAAACACCCAGTCGCAATTTTTTTACTGGTCACCACCAGGAATCAAACCCTGGACCCCTGAATAACAGAGCAAGCACTCTATTTATTAAGCTAACGAGGGCGACAAAGTAAGAAAGAAAGAAAGAGAGAAAGTTCCAAGCTGGCTGTGAAAATAGTTTTAACCCAAAATACCACCAATTCAGTGCTCTGTTGGTCATCCGCGTGGATGTTTTATTTGGCTAGTCCGAGGTTCTGGTGGTCCTTGACCTAGCCGCTCCAAAGATTCATGGCTAGTTGCGGTCCAACGTCTGGACTATTTTGAACGACAGGGTGGAAGTTAGGCCCCATGATCCGTCTGTTTCAATTGCTGTATAATTGATTTACTATTATAGCAACAGACAGGTTATCCGCTACTAGTTCATCAAGCTTCGGTATTGATTCAGACTGTTCTGGAACGGATACTGATAATGAATTCTCTACAATAATTCGAAAGGTATCCCAGTTGGACGTCCTCCTGTTCCTAAATGTAGATTTATTGGTGTGGTTTGTATCCACTTCTTACTAAAGATAACAAGTAGAAACCTTCCAATTATTTACATTGTCCTTTATAAAATCAGAGACATGTGTAAAATCTAGAACTTCTTGCCTTTTACTATATAAACGTCGGGTTTCTGCCAATATTGCATTTTCATTGGTTTGTAGTGAAAATGGAATCAAGAAAACAACTCATCTCTCTTACTCGTATCTGTACTAAAGATTGTATGATATGAATTCGCATCGTTTTCCTGTTTACCCGGATGACTCATTTTATCAGATTCCGTTAATTTGCTTCATATAATACTAGGTAGGATCAAAATGAGGTGATATAAGCCAAAGGTTTTAATAGTCCATCTCAATGGTTGCCGCTGCTACGTCAGTGTTGATGGAATTTTGTAGTTTACCTGCGGCCTATTATGAATTTTTTTTTGCTTTCGTAAAATATATTTATTACAATTAGTTTGAATCCAACCCAAAATAGCATACTTCATGGTCTTGAATTTTACGATCAAAAAAAAGTTTCGAAATTGGAATACTCGCGGCGGATCGAATTTACGATTTCGTATTTTACGAGTATTCATAATAGCCCCTGCTTTCATTGCATGCTAAAGTATATAAATTGGAGTCCTAACTCCAAGTACCCGGTTTCCATTGACCCACTCTCCGACGAACTATCATCAAACGTTTGGCCTATCCCCAAAAAATTGGTGGGTATCACTCGATGACCCTCTCCTACTACCGGACCTCTCAACTTGCCACGTTTATGTTCGTCGTTCTTATAAACGTTCAGCTGCACTGAAACCATAGCTGAAACCACGCCATTGGTCTTCTCAAGTGCAGCCAGCGGTTAATCAACCTTTCATTTAGCGCTTATGTGGCCTTATTCTTGTTATTCCCTGGGAATAGGGAGTTGAGGAAAGGATTTACATATCTTTAGATTTGTAGATCTGTTTTTTCTGGACTACTGAGGAAAAAAGTTTGATGTAAAATTTAATAAATTGGGAATAATTTTTCTACAGCGAAACTGGCAGGGAAAATTATTCCCATTTCTTTTGCTTTTTTTAAAATTACCACCAAACTTTTTACTTTAGTATGCTAGAAAAAAAAATTGAAACAGAAATTATATGTAAATCCGTTACCTAGTTCCCTATTGGAGCTTGGTTGGAAGGTATCGAAAACATTTTCAGAATCTCCTTTGGATCACTAAATGAGATCCGCTCTGGAATACAAGGTCGAGCCCTAGGTATGCAAGGAATCCCTCCCTAGCAAATACCTCCAGTTTGATTGCTCCGAGTCTTCAGTTGACCATTCGGTAGGATGAAACCGATCCTGAATCCTCCCTCGTTATTCTTAGATAGGTAAAGGCTAAAATGTTTTCTACCTGACTCTAATTAGTGTGCACTATACTCCCGTCTTCTTTTGTGCTATCGATGACCATCACCATTAGATGCTCTGTGAGCATCATCTTGAAGGGACTATTAGCAGTTAGATCCCTTGAACAAGGAGCTATTAGACGAACAACTCGGCACTGGTTCTATAATCTTAATATGTCTATTCGAGCAATTCGGTAGCCTAATTGGTCTATCGACCACCGGAATCTTTTTATGCTTTGGTAGAGCTCTCTATAGGCCCATGCTGTATAAGATAGCGGAAATTTTGACAGCGGAAAATAAGAGATTACGCTATTTGCCGCAAGTGGCAGCACTATCACTAAAGAGAAACATTTTGTTATGTAATTACTAGCGGTAATTTTGTATTCATTATGTATCAATTTTTTCACTAAATAAAACATCTCAGCGGAATAAAATATTAAATGTGATCCTTAATATGACAAAACGATTGATCCCCGAAGTAAAGGAACTCGGTATATGAAATCTTGAAATTGAACAAGTAGTCTCAGTATGACCTAAGCTATTAGAAAAACAACCAAAAGTATTGGTTACTAGTGAAAGTTTTTGAGATATTGACCAAAAATTGAAAATTACTTATACGGCTGCAGAAAATCAAAGAGTTATAGTGAAAATTGTAATCCTTCCGAATTGTCCCTGTATGCGACGCAAATTTTACAAAAATTAATTCAAAAATAGCCGAGTTACCTCCATTATAAAATTTATTTATATCGTGTAAAATGTACATATATCATTTTTCATAAGGACTGGTTAAGAAATGGCCCGCTTAGTCCAGCACTAACAGATCCTAGAATTTTGTCCAAAACTTACTTTAAGATCTCTGATCAATACTACTATCAAAATTTCATCGGCTATCCAAATTTCATCGGAATTCGTTAAGAAATGGCGGAAAGATGGAATATTGTTAAATTTCAAGATTTCATATACCGAGCTCCTTTACTTCGGAGATCAATCAATTTGTCATTTTAAGGATCACTTTTAATATTTTATTCCGCTGAGATGATTTATTTAGTGAAAAAATTGATACATAATGAATAAAAATTACCGCTAGTAATTACATAACAAAATGTTTCTCTTTAGTGATAGTGCTGCCGCTTGCGACGAGTAGCGTAATCTCTTATTTTTCTCTGTCAAATTTTTTCTATCCTATACAGCATTCCATTCCACGCCCCCTTTCTCGTTTGATAGTTAGGCGCAAGCAGACTTGCTTTATTCATGCTGTTGTCAGCAGTAGCAGCTTTTGATGAATAACATTACTCCCTCTAGTGCCCCCCGGCCTCCTCTCTTCTTCGAGTTACATAGACAAGGGTTAAAGGCCAAAGCGCTTCCGCAGCAGCGGCTCCCGGGTTTGGTAAAGAGCCGGACGCTTAATTTACGTTTATATGATCAAGATCCATATTAAACTCTACCGGAGGAAAGGGCGCCCATCTGTGCAGAAATCCTTACTATATAGATAATGCTACTCACCGAAATTTTTAATGTTGGTAGTAGTTCTTCGTAGATACCGTACCTTCGAGCTTTTGTTGTTCCTTGGCATTTTCTGTATTCACTTTCTTATTTTCACTCAAGGCTGTGTGGCTGATCAAAATATCTCCAACACCTTTTTGTTTCCAAACGAGACAAACTTAAAGGCTGCATTGCAACCCCCTTAATAGAAACCGTAGTGCCGCCTAGGCGGGATGCCTCTTCTTTATTATTCGCTTGAAATGTGGTACAAGTGTTAGAAATGATATAGTAGTACTTACTCAATATACAGGGTGTTTGGCAGATGGACCGACAAATTTTTTTGGCAGATTGGGGGGGGGGGTCATTTGGAAGTTTTCATCCCATGGAACTGATGTCCTAAGGGTCACAGTAACTGAGATATGATATTTTTAAGTTTTTTTTTTAATTACCAAAAATCTCATATTTAAATGGTCATAACTTTTTGTTTGTAGTCGTAAAGACACGAAATTTTTTGTATTGACTTTTATTGTATTCTGCAATGTGATTTTTTTCCAAATCCTAAAAATTGTGTAAAAGTATTAAAAATGTTTACCTTCTAAATGCATTAAAACACGAGAGGTTGTTTTGAAATTACCTTTGTTTTAAAAACATCTCTAGTTTATGTCATTTCCAACGGTATGCTACATCTACATGTCATAGAAATCATTAATTTCTTCAACCTCTAGTTTTTTAATGCATTTAGAAGGTAAACATTTTTTATACTTTTACACATTTTTTAGGATTTGGAAAAAAAATAAAATCACATTGCAGAATACAAAAAATTTCGTGTCTACGACTACAAATAAAAACGTTATGACCATTTAAAGATGAGATTTTTGGTAATTAAAAAAAAACTTAAAAATATCATATCTCAGTTACTGTGACAGTTAGGACATCAGTTCCATGGGATGAAAGTTTCCAAATGCCCCCTCCCCCCAATCTGCCAAAAAATATTGTCGGTTCACCTGCCAAACACCTTGTATAACAATTAATTTTACATACATCAGTAATAACTTAGATAACAAATTAAATTTTGATGTTGGATGATGATTTAAGTAAATATATCTAACGCAAAATTGGTAACATTTCAAAATTCAATTACAATTCAGTCTTAGACCGATCAACATACGCACGACTTATTGCTTACAATATTTATTATAACATTATAAATCCACTAATATAATTTTCATTATCTCCCACAAAAAAAAAATTTGATACATGGAACGTACATACATAGACGTGTTCCTCGCATCTCCCGCACCTCTCAAAGTCTCGAAGACAGCGAAAAAATCGAAGGAATTTTTTTTTTATAAATTCAATTATCTTGATTTTTTTAACGTTATCGTAATAGAATCTATGCAAATTTATTTGGATTCGTTTTTGTATCCTTGTGCTGTTTTCCGATAGAAAATAACTATAAATTCTCGTTGGCACAAAGTACATAGGTACAACGACGAGACGATATAAGAATTTATTTATATTTGCATTTTATTTAACAAGATGCGCGAATCTATTGGGAATTTTTTTTTTATCTAATGTACACTAGCTTCCTATATAGAATTCTCTACACACAGGTAGACTCGTTCAATAAATTAAAAAAATTAAAATTAAAAGGTAAACTGGAAATGGTAAAAAATAGCAGACTTAACTCGCATAACGATGTGACCCATGTTATACTACAGGTAATAGGTATGCGAATTCCTTCTTTAATTAATTTGCCACCGTATATCGAATTTTCTTGTTTAACTTTCCTTTTCCGAAAAGGGTACCATCTTCAACGCTCTATAAGCTCTTTCGTGTAGTCATTGTTTTCGTGTTTTGTTTCGTTACAAATTCCATTTCATGATAAAAGGATTGCTAAAAAGGTAAATACTCGAGAAGTAAACTCGAGCATTACAAATTCACCTTCAATTAAAAATATTGAATTTTAATGGTGCGCGACCTCCCTATATCTACCGGTATCATCTGTACCTGAATGTGCGTACATAGCAATTTACATGAACTTCTTATCAATTACTAATTAATTTTCCTCCGGGGGCCCTAATGAAACTAAATATTTAAAATGAGTTCAGTGTATCGAGTTAAACCCTAAATCTAAAATGTCTCAATTTTTAATTTGATGAAGGTGTTTTATTCAGGGTGTAGCAGAAGGTGGGGGTATAAAATAAAATGTCGACCTTAAAAGTGTAATTTCGTTAGGTTGAGTGCAGCTGTAAATTTGGCCCATTTTTTAAAATATAATTTCACTCTGTTCACAGGTACTCGTATCTACATAATAAACGAATTTTTCTCGCAATTATACCTTCTGTCTTAATTTACAATATTTACACACACACACACACACATAAAATCATATTAAATTACAATTACTGTTTGCTTTACCTATATACTCGCATACTATGTAGATTTTGAATCCGCACACAAAACTCGTCGTGTGTATTAGGAAAACATGAATAAATTAAAACGAGCAAGATCTGGGTACAAAATTAATTTTAACAAATTAATCGGTGATGTTGAATATATAGGAGGATTATTATTATACGAGTACCTGTCGTGTAGGTGTACAATCATCAATGACATTGACGAGGTTGAAACATTAATAATAATTTTATTTGATCCAAGAAACAACCCCTCATGGAAATTGTGTTAATTCTTTTGATGTGAAGACAGTTTGATTTTGAAGAATTTTTAATGTAATACTTTTTTCTCGAATCGTGGGTGTAGAGGCAAATTTTGATTTACATTTTTGAACAACACACATGTATCAAATCAAAACTGTAAATTTACGTAAGAGCATTGACAACGACACCAATACAAAACAATAATGTTTAATGCCTGTCAAATACGTGACAAAAACATATTAAATTTTCTCATATACGTTACATACACTATATAAATAAGGATTGGCTAGTTATTTCCCTAAATGTTGCTCTCAAGGAAAAATACAAAAATTAGAGTACAATTAGGCGAATAAAATGTAAAATGTGCAATGCAATAGAAACATTGTTATCAAAAATTAGAAAATAATTAGGCAAATAAAAAAAAACATTGTGTAACACAATCGAAACATTCATTTGAAAGTAAGATTTCAATGTGCTGAGCGTGCCCAATGAAAAAATAAAAATGTGTTTAAAACAATTGTAATATAAAGCTTAACATAGTACAAAGTATAAAAGGGCTCGCTGAACATAAAAAATTATAAAAGGCTGAAATTAAAAAGGTGGACTTTATATGGAAAAATGGGACATTTTTAAGTCGTATTTTTAACAAAATTTTTACTTATTAAATGTGTTTTACTTCAAAATGACACAAAAGAAAAAACACCATTTTTAAGTCAACTTTTTTTAATTCAGGGAACCGCATAAAAATGCTAAATGGTTGGTCCCTTTTTCGTTCATGAATAATAAGCAATAACTGCAACAGTTGTTGCACGAAGTTTCCATGGAAACCTTTGTTGCACAGAAGTCAAAATTTCCATATATAGCCATGGTTTTTTATGATAGAATAGGCATGTTCTTTAATACAAAAATGCCAAATAGTCGGCCCCTGGGTTCAGTCATTGAATAACAAGCAATAACCGCAACAGTTGTTGCACGAAACTTCAATGAAAAATTTTGTTTTTCCGGCTCAAAAGGCAAAATTTGGATGTCTGCAGTCGTCTATGTTGAGCCACTCGATATCAGTCAAATTGAATTGAAATCAATTCAAAACGAGTTGCTACTGCCCGATCACAATTACAGACTTAAAAGAGTAATTCACTATAAATATGCTTTAAAGCAGTACAAAAGCTATATAAAAAGGCCAAATGCATTAGGCAATACAACTGTTATCCCCACTATGTTATTTTATGAAAAATTTTAAAAAATCAAATATTTTTATAAAGAACTTTTAACAACACTATTTTAAATGTTGTCTTTTATCTATTTAACGAAAGGAGAATACACGATCGCCAAATTGAAAAAATAAAAATTTAGAATTCTGTAGAAGAAAATGTTTATTAAAGTTTCGTGCAACAATTTTTGCAGTTATTGCTTGTTATTCATATGACCGAATCCCGGGGCCGACCATTTGGCATTTTGATATTTTATTTTTGTATTTCTAGTAAACTATTTAGACAGCAGAAATTGTATGTATAAACTAGCTGTTGCCCGCGACTTCGTTCGCGTGACCTTCAATTTAATGCGAATAGTTAGTACGAGTACCCGGTTGCAATGCCATTCAAAGAAAGAAAGTGTTTGAATTTTAATTTATTTTATTGAAGTGCTTTTGGGTACACAAATTTTTTATATTTGGAGAAACTTTGTGAATCAATTCGTCGGTGATTGCTATGATTTTACAGAAGTTTGTTGGCAATGTGATACGTGGTGTCGATTCATCGATTACCATTTTACCAGCTGATGCATCTTGTGGTCTTCAAAGTCAATTTCTGAACTTGCCGCCAGAAAACTGATGATGACTGAACTGACTTGTGGATTGAGCAGTGGGCCATCTATCTACTCGCACAAAAAACAAGTTATGAACCTTACACAAAGGCCTCTACATAACGATCTCGAAACATGTACACGGGTAACGCTTTACAAATAGGGACAAGGAACATGCTAAGCTTGTTGAGACCTGAAGCTCTCCAGAAACTTTCGGCTCAGGCGAAAAATTACACATGAATGAACTTGTACTACTCTTAGATGGTCTGACAAACTAGCAAACAGTACGCTGGAAGTCACCAATCAACTGTCACTGAACATCCAAACCAGCACAATAAAAATTACGAAACTCCATACCGCAGCAGGAAATACTATTGGAAGAAGACCACCAAGAGATCGGAATGATTGGTTCGACGATCAGTGTTGTCAAATCGTTGAATCTCCGCGCCTAGAAAGATGCGACCAAATAAATCCGGAGAAGAAACGTGTTATATAAGGACCTGTATCGAAAACATTGCTGCCAAGCGGAAAACGGAAACTCAAGAGACTTACCAATGTCAGAAATCTTACTAACGACTTAAATCCACGATACACAGTCCTTAAAGCCACTAATAGAGAGTTGAGGGCTGATGTTCTCTCAGTATAGCAATCCTACTTCCAAACTCTATTTAATCGGAACGACGAAGTGACTCGTATTCGAGCTATTGTTCTCCAGACGCGGAGGTACTTGTCCTCGAGCTACTCATGTAGCTAATCTATGTAACATATAGTTGCGATCTGGTACTAGGAGCAGCTTGCGAGAAATGGAACTTGCATTCTTATGTCCGCTACTTAAAAAAGGCGACCGTCTCAAATGTGAAAATTGCCATAGGTATGTTATACATCGCCTATAAAGTGCTTGTTAAGATTGTATTTGCCAAAAATATCGTCGGCGACTATCAATGTGGTTTTCACCCAAACCGATGAACCATTGACCTCTGTTTCACTTTGAAGACGAACCTGGAAAAATTTTGGAAGTACAACATAACCATTCATCGGCTCTATATAGACTTTCAACAGGCATATGACAGCATCAACCACGAAAACCTTTGGGCTAAGCTGAATGCCTCGGTATTCCAGTGAAGATTGTTTCTTTATAAGCTAACAACATCTGGCTCGATATGTAGAATTGTAGTGGAAGAGACTGTGTCTGATACCTTCGAGATAACATCAGGTGTGCGACAGAGAGATGCGCTCGGGCCAGTGCTGTTTAATCTGGCGCTCGAGCACGTGGTAAGAAAAAGCTGTATTGAGCGTTCGCGTGGACATCGGGTGAAATTCTTGGATATGCAGATGATATCGTTCTGCTTGGCCGGAGGCCTAATTATTTTAAGTATAATTTAATGCGGCAAGCAGATATTAAAGCACTTTAGAAAGCACATATGAGATCTGACCACTAACGATTGTAGAATATTATCTACATTTGAATGTAAGAGCATTCGATCCATTTATGGTCTAGTTCAATTTACGAGCCACGAATATCGGATTCTAATGAATTTTTAAATCAAACGGCCACGTTGAACGATGACCATCACAACGAATGGTAAGAAAAGTATCTCATCAACAACCAGTCCGCGCCGAATAAGGTCTGCGAACTATAGATTTATGGAAACTGGAGGGAGCGTGCGATGAACTGAGATAGTTGGAGGACCACCGTGCAAGCGGCAAAATCTCTTTATGCGGGATGTGAAAGCTAAGGAGAGAGAGTTCGAATGCGTACTTAAACGGTTTCCATTCTTGCTTGTTGCTCTTCTATTTCTGAGGCTCGTGATGCCCGTTTCTCTCGTGCTTGAGGTAAAGATCTACTAATCGCTTGTCCTTTGGATGGCATAATTGATTTGACAGCAAAAGCAGTGCTTTGTGACGATTATTAGGAAGCAAAGAAAATGCGTGTGATATCTATTATCTAATGTCGACCGACTATTGGAAATTCACGATCGAGAACACTTATTATGTCACATACGCATAGATTTCCACTCGCTTTGAAATTGAAACAACAAGAAACAATGATAGTGAAAATACAACAACTGCTTACCAATTATAAAAAATGGAGTACAATGAAAACCCATAAGAAACTTAGAAATAAAAATTGAACACAGATCAACAACTAACAACATCAAATAATCCGCAACACAAACTGAGCCATCAATATTTGGAGTCCAGAAACAATGTTTCGAAAACATATGAGGTCTTTATCGATGAGATGCGCCAGCGGCTTTATAATCTGATCTACACCGTACCAGGAAAAACATCCTCATACAATGGATTTTTCCACCTCCACGCTTAATAGCTTTTTGGTATGTTAAGATTAAGTTCCTGGTTTGTTGGTCGTCTCACATCATATTTCGTGTCGGATCCAAATAAATTTGTTTTTGATTCGTCACTTCAAAGTATACTACCGCTTTTTTAGGCTTTCTTGCCCACTGCAGTCGCGTTAACGCTTGGCAAACTTTATACGATTTTCCACGTTTTTCTTACTGCGGTGTGGTACCCTTCTGGCCCACTGTGCAACTAATTTTTTCTCGCGTAGTCTACTACATATACAATACCGAGATTAGAAAGTGCAACACCATTATTTTTCAGGTAAAATTGTACTAATTGCCCCTTGTCCTTATCGTAGGAGGCCGATTTGTTTTTGGGTATAAATACAATCGTTTTTCACTTTTTGTAATTAGTTTGAGATAATTATTCGCACGAAAAAGTTATTAAAATTATAATTTGTTCAAAATGGCCAAATACACACAACTATTTATGGCTCAGAAAAATCGGTTTCTGGCATTGTCTGGAACACCTAAAATGTCATTGAGGCAGAGTGCTGTTGAGTTTGGATGCAATTACTCGACTGTGAGCCGTTTTTTGAAAAAAGTTCATTCAACCGGTAAACTGGAACGCAAAAAGGGAACAGGTCCAAAAAGGAAGACAACTACACGAGAAGATTCCAAAATTATCAGAATGTCAACAGCCAATCGATTTAAAACAGCTGAATTCAACGCAGAAACCGGCAAAGAAATCGGGGTTCATACGATTCGTAACCGCCTTCGGGAAAAAGGATATATGTCCAGGTTCCCGGCAAAAAAACCATTTCTTACGACCAAAATGAAACAAAAACGGTTAGAATGGGCTCGAAATCACGCTGGTTGGAGTCTACAGCAGTGGCGAACAGTTATATTCTCCGATGAGAGTAAATTTAACCTTTTTGGATCGGATGGAACCCAATACGTCAGGCGCAAATCCGGCGAACGACTGAGCGATCAGTGCCTGAAAAAGACAGTGAAGCATCCAGCGGGCCAAATGATTTGGGGATGTTTTTTCTATCATGGAATTGGAAAAATGGCCTTTATTAAAGGAACTGTGAACGCAGAAGTCTACAAAAAATCTTAAAGGATCATTTGTTCCCTTCCATTGAAATGCATTTTTTGAGTGCTGAGTCTGTGATTTTCCAAGAAGATTCCGCCCCTTGTCATCGAGCTAAAATAGTAAGCATTGTTTTTTTTCATTTAAAATTTTATATTTAAGGCGATAAAAAAAAGAAACGGGTAATTGTTATTATTTCTCTTCAGGTTAAAGATTTTCTGTAGGAAAATGGAATTCCCACTCTGGGTTGGCCTCAAATTCACCAGATTTGAACCCCATTGAAAACCTTTGGCACGTAAAGGGGATGAAAACAATAAAAACATGCCGTCATCATCCAAACAATCCAATTCGATCATTGAAGAAGTATGGTATAAAGAACTGACCCTCGGGTACCTGGAAGATATAATAGACTCCATGCCAACAAGGATTGCAGCTGTTATTGCCAACAAAGGCGGGGCAACTAAATATTAAATATACATTTTATTACTTCGTAAGACAGCTGTGTATCGTAAAAATCAAAAAAACTACAATAAAAAGTGACTCAGCATTTATTACGTGTTCTTGAAACTGAAATTTAATTTTACCTGAAAAATACTAAAAAATTATAATGACTTTAAAAACAATAAAACCATTTATCATAAAATTTTGGTTTTTCCATAAAATGTGTGTTATATTACAAAGAACCACCTCTAAAACAATTCTTTTTTTAAACGTGCGTCATACTGGCAAAATACATCTTTTTGTGTATTTTTATGGGTGTTGCACTTTCTATTCTCGGTACTGTAGTTTGCTTCGTCACGTCCAAGTTTAAAGTTTTTTTAATTTCTGTTGATGTTACAAACGAGTCCACTTTTGTCATTCTGTCGTCATTCTGAGTAGTTATCCTTTTTCTTCCTCTGGTTTCAGTAGATTTTTGCAGCTTTAAGGCAATTTTGATCATTTTTTGAGAACAATTTAGTATTTTGGATATTTCTTTGTATGCTTTGTCCTCCTTCCAAACCAAGTTTCCTCTTTCTTCTGGCGTGCAGTGCCTGCTACGCCCCATTTTACAGCTATAACAAGATTTTCCTAATAATTACAAAAAAAATGGTAATTTTTTATTTATTTAAAAATAACATATTTTATATTTACAAAATTTACTTACGTTATACTGTATGAGAAAATGTTGATAAAAGAAACGCTTTAATAAGATGATCCCATTATTTAAAATGTTATTGAATCCCATGTATTATCAATGACGAGTTTCTGAAACTTCGATCCGCCACAGCTCAGCCCAGGAAGAATCTATCGGTGTAATTCTTGTTCTAATTCGGCTATGAACTTTTCTCATCGAACCTTAAAAGCATGCCAAATATCAATTTTCTACCTCTTATCCTTCTCGAGGGGAAAAAAGCTATGGACATTTGTGCATTATTAATAAAATTGATTTGATTAATTTGTAATCTATACTCATTGTAGGGTATTAACTTCAATGAGTCCAGCATTATTTTTGCAATATCTGGTGTTGTTCTTTGGTGACCGCGAGTCATCAGTCATTCTCTTTGTTGAAATATGCACAACACTGATGTTCCCATTTTCAATATGGTGATGCAAAAAATGATGACGGATGTCGATGTGCTTGGTGCGAGTTCGATACCTTTCAATTTTTCCAAGCTTGATAACACTTTCGTTGTCACAGAAAATTGTTACTCTCTTTGCTGGTTTACTTGTTACCTCTTTGTGAAGTTTTTTAGCTAAAGTATCTCGCATATTGTTGTTGACAGTGCGATATATTTCGCTTCAGTGCTTGACAACGCGATAATTAGGTGGCGTTTACTGTACCAACTGATAGCCCCATTAGACATCTTGATTATATATCCGGTACATTAACGTCTCGAGTCTACGTCGGAAGCCCAATCAGTATCGCTGTATCCCTCCATATCAGTTGAGCCATTTTTATCCTATCTTAATTTCGTTTCATCAAATATCTAAATATTCTTTTGACCGCCTGTCAGTAAGAGGAGCAAAGTTTATTATTAAATTTGCCTACATCGTTAACAATAAATGCGATGTCTGGCATGGTTGTCTGTGCTAGAAATAATAAGCTGCCCACAGTCTCCCGGTACGACACTTTCCCAACCAACGAATTATCTGCAGTAAAATCTTCGACAGATAATTTTATCGAAGTGTTGGTTGGCGACATCCTCGGCCGTCTCAGCATCATCTCTCGACTGTCGATGCATCGGAAACCCTTTGTGTCGTTGTCATCCTACGAAAATCATTTTGGCTGATTTTGAATCCCGCTTCTGTCTTTTCTTACCTCGGACCCGAAGATTTTTAGACCAGTCAAATCTACCTTTTTCCACTGAACGCCTTCTCTAGTATTTGGCCATGAACTGAACTGATAGTTCTATTTAGAATATGGACCGCCATGTTGGATGCCTCTGCTCAGTACGTTTTTGGCAGATCGGCATCAAATAGAAGACATCTCGCCTTTTCCACGATGTTCTGTTCATACGCTCCGCCACATCGCTTTGTTGGGGAGTGTATGCTGTAGTTCTTTAGTGCTGTATTGTATTCCGTTAATCCGACAGAATTTTTGGAATTCGTTGGAGCAGTATTCCGTCCCATTATCAGTCCTCAAAACTTTTATTTTTCTCTCGGTCTGCGATTCTCAATGAATACTTTAAAATCTATGAAAGTGCTTAAAACCTCAGATTTTGTTTTCAAAAAATTAATAAACGTTTTTCAGGAAAAGTCATCAATGAAGGTTAAAATATACTTAGCTTTTCCTATAAACATATGGTCTCCATCGATCCCACTAAATCCGAGTGCACTATATCTAAAATGTTTGATGATCGTGTTTCACTTGCTTTGAACGGTAAACGCGCTTGTTTTCCTTTCGTGCACGTATCACACTTTTTATTTCGCTATTGTCATCTTTAAAGTTGATACCAATGACAGCTCCATCGCGCTTTTTTTTAATGACTGGAAATTGATATTCGTTGTTTCTGATGACACAACCGTTTTTATTAAAACACACACTGTTTCCTTTCTCAACTATTTTGTGCACCGACAACAAATTGGCGACTAAGTCGGGTACATGTAGAACATCATTTACTTGTACATTGCCTTCACTTAATTGTATCGTTGCATTTCCAACTTTTTTCTCATTCATTTTTGAATTGTTTGCGCTGATTATGACTTTGTGCTAGAATGTTTTAATTCACTAAGCAAACCTTCATGTGGTGTCTTATGACTCGACGCTCTGCTGTCGATATGCCATTCACATGCTTGTGTATTTTTGTCCAAAAATGCAACAAATGCATTTTTCTCCTTTTTTGGTTTGTCATATTCCTTTGTTATATATTGTGTCGAACCGCATTTACGATTCTTGCACCTTTTATGTTTCATGTGCGGCTTATTTTTCGACAAAAAAAAACCACCGCTCGCACCATCACATCTCATGTCTAATAATTTTGTTGTTAGAACGTCCAGAGTACAAGTATTTTCAGATGCTTCAATACTCATGATGAACGGCTGGAAATGTTCACTAAGACCGGCTATTAAAATAGCTCTTTTCCATTCGTTGCTAATGGAGGAACCAATACCTTCAAGCTTGTTCGAACACACTATTATCTGATCGACATAAGCCTGCATTCCATCGCAATTCTCTAATCTAGTCGAAATCAATTTTTTGAGGATGTATATCTTTCGTGTTAACTCCTTATCTTCATACATTTTTGCAGGTTTTGTCAATTTGATAACCCCTTTAAAGCTATTAAATTTGTAATCCCAAATTTCCAAGTATGATAATTAGTCATATCCCACACAACCCAAACCATCACGCGCAGTAAATATGACACAATCAGCGGAAAACCTGCACCACATTCTAATGCATGCAAATTCCAACGATGCAAACAACGAAACATAAAACGCGTATTTTATTCTTAATGTAATATTTTATTCTTATTACATTTATATTTTTATACTTACAAAGTAAATTAGTTTAATGCACTTAATGCACTTTTATTGTATTCATATTCAACATATTAAATTTCTATAAAGCAAACATTAAACTCATTGTTAATTTATTTTTTACTTACTTTTCTGTGAAGTAAGCATTTATGTGCATTTATGCTCGCACATTTTATTTTCATTTTTAAAAAGGAAAATCAGAATTGATTTGTGGTTGGAAGAGTAAAGTACTTTAAATACAGTTTGAAACCTAAGTTATATTGTTTCATTTCATAACGGTGACGCAGCATCCCAAACATTAAACTGGCGCAGTTGGAAAAACAAGTGAAATTAAATAATATAAAGTGTTGTGAAAATTAAAAGTATTTTATACTCGTTAGTTAGTTAATAACTATAAAGTGAAAACATACTGTGAGTGGAAAATTTCGTGCGAAATACCATATGTGAATAGACATTTATTGACACATCACATTAAACAGGAGTGCACGCCAATTTTAGTGAAATGGATACAATAAATCTACTAGCAGGGTAAGCGATTTTTTTTTTCTCATATGTAAATTCCTTTCGTTCCAAATTTCCATAATTTCAATTCTCCAAGTGTAAATATTTGTATACTTGTAAAACTAAAATCATAAACGGTGTTAGAATAAGCAGTTTACGTTATCTCTGACTACCAACCAGAAAATAAAATTTAAAGATTAAATTCGTATTTTTTTTTACAACGAAAGTACCGTACTTCGCGTTGTATAAAACATAATTTTATTTTATTTTCGTTTTATTTTTATTTAATAATTCGTGGATCTACCGTAGTGTATTTACGTGAGTTAATAAGTGTCCAAGTGAGCGCAGTTATAAAAATAAAATTCTATGCCTACTGTAACATCAGATTCAGAATCAGAAAGTGAATTTTTAGAAGTGAACGATAAGTTAGAATCAGAAAAAGAGTTATATAATAGGGAAGTGCTAAGTTTTCGTAAATTTGTCGACGAACAAACAAAAACATCTCCGACCTCAGAAAATAACGACAGTTTACGAGAATACGTAGAAAACCCAACAGAATTTATTAGAGATAGCTCACCAATACAGAGAATAGAATTAGGAAAATTATTTAAAAAATATAAGGATAAGTTAAAGATGGATAAAGTTATCGAAATATTCAAAGTGAACAACATCACAGAATAGAATTAGGAAAATTATTTAAAAAATATAAGGATAAGTTAAAGATGGATAAAGTTATCGAAATATTCAAAGTGAACAACATCACGAAAAACATAAACTCCTTTGATGGAGATAAATCGGAGATTTATAATTTTATAAATTCGGTCGACGAAACTCTCCTTCTATGTGAAGAGATAAAAGAATTGGACGCATTTAAAGTAATCCAACGTAATATTAGACAAAAAATTACTGGTAGGGCTAATCAATCAATAACGAATCACAATATATCGAATGAATGGGTAGACATTAAAAAACACTTAATCGATCAATTCGCCGACAAGCGCGACGAATCAAATTTATTGTTTGACTTATATGGGTTAGTTAAACAAAACTTAGAACCAAAACCGTTATACGACAAAGTTAGTTCTATAAATAGTCTGCTTTCAAATCAGTTGAAAATAAAAGGTTTGAAGGATGAAATAGTTGAATACCAGCTAAAACAGTATAGGAACACATGTTTAATAATTTTTATGGCTAGTCTCAAAGAACCGCTAGGAACCTGGCTCAGAGCAAGGGACCCAAAGAGTTTAGAAGACGCATACGAGCATGTCGTGAAAGAAGCCAATATTAAAACTTTGAAAGGGTCATCACAGGAACAAAGTAAGAAACCCTATAAAAATTTCACCAGATACCCAAACAATTCAAATAAATACCAAATTAAATCAGAACCAAGCACTACTAGTAATCAAAAACAGTTTTATAGTAATTCTTATCCAAATAAAAATAATTTCCATAACAAATACGTAAAAACAGAACCAAGTACATACGTAAAACCCTATTCTCAAATTAAAATCGAAAAGGGAAAGACTTATAACATAGAGGCAGCCATTGAAAATGAAAATTTTCAGGCAGAAGCCTCGGAAAATTCACAGTAGCAATGAATCTAATTAAAACTAGTGGATTGGGCTTTATAGTTCTGACCTGCGGTACTCAACATTATAAATTCTTGATCGATTCAGGGTCAAACAAATCGTTTATTCACTCTGACTTCGCTAAAGAAATAATACCGGCAGATCTAACTATAGCTAACTATAAAGATGACATTACCCATATTAAGCAGAAAACTATCAAAAAGTTTGAAGAGTTAAATAAACCAATAGAACTTTACATATTTAACTTTAATAAAGTATATGATGGATTATTAGGCCTTGAAACTTTAAATGAGTTAAATGCGGACATTTCATTAACGCAAAATCGGCTCTTTAGTAAAATTTTTAATGAAGAAATCCACTTCAAACTATGGTCTTGTGTTCCACCAATAATGGTAGAGCCAAAATCTAAGCAAGTTATAGAAGTACCAGTCAACCAAAAGACAGGGGAATTCTATACGGACCAAATTAAAATCCAGAACGATTTATTCATTTATCCAGGGATCTATAAAATTATTAAACCAAACGTAGCTTTAATGGAAGTCATCAATTTTTCAAACAATTCACTGCAGTTTTACTTATTACGACCACTAAACGTACAACAATTTAATACAAAATACGAGGAAATAAATCTCGTGTGGTCAAATCAAGAAATGGAAAAACTACAAATTCCATTAAGTATAGGGCACCTGAATAAGGAAGAAAAAAGTAAAATAATCCCATTATGTCAAAAATTTAAGGACATCTTTTACAATGATAAACAAAAGTTAACTTTTAGTAATCAAATTAAACACGAAATTCTACTATCAGATACGAAACCGGTGTATGTCAAGCAATACAGGCAGCCGCAAAATCTGAAAGAAGAAATTAAAAACCAAATAGAAAAACTGTTAGATAATGGTATAATTAGGCCATCATTTTCTCCCTGGTCCAGTCCAATTTGGATGGTACCAAAGAAAACCGATGCCGAGGGCAACAAAAAATGGAGGTTGGTTATCGATTTCAGGAAATTAAATAACCAAACAATCGATGACAAATACCCTCTGCCTAATATCACAAACATCCTAGATAGTTTGGGAAAAGCCACCTATTTCTCAACTATTGACCTAGCGAGTGGATTCCACCAGATTGAAATCTCTCCACAGGATATACCAAAAACAGGGTTTTCAGTGGAATCAGGCCATTACGAATTTGTACGTATGCCTTTTGGATTAAAAAATGCACCCAGTACATTCCAGCGTATAATGGACAACGTATTAGGAGATTTGCAGGGCAAGCAGGTATTATGTTATATGGATGACATAATAGTGTTTAGTCCTAATCTTCAAGAACATATGTATCACCTTAAGAAAGTATTTAGTAAACTTCGTCAAGCAAATTTAAAAATACAAGTTGAAAAAACATTCTTTCTGCAAAAGGAAATAGGATTTCTTGGTCATATAGTTTCAAAAGATGGAGTAAGACCAAACCCATCAAAAATAGAAGCTATTTTGCAGTATCCTATACCCAAAACGGTAAAAGAAATCCAAAGTTTTCTTGGGATTACAGGCTACTATAGAAAGTACATAAAAGATTACGCAAAGCTTGCAAAACCGCTAACATCATGTCTCAAAAAAGGTTCAAAAATCATACATACTACTGAATTCGTTGAATGTGTAAAACAATTCAAATATATTTTATCAAGCAATCCGTTGCTACAATTTCCTGATTTCACTCAGCCATTTGTGCTAACCACGGATGCGTCAAATTATGCATTGGGAGCGATTCTAAGCCAAGGAGTAATCGGATCCGACAAACCAATCGCATACGCATCTCGAACGTTAGGCTCTGCAGAAACAAACTACTCCACAATAGATAAAGAGTGTCTAGGAATAGTTTGGGCATGCAAGTATTTTAGACCTTACTTGTATGGCAGAAAATTTACTATTGTGACTGATCACAAACCTCTAATACATCTCTTCAATATAAAGGATCCTACATCTAAAATGATTAGATGGAGGCTCCAATTAGAGGAATACGATTTTACTATTCATTATAAAAAGGGAATTAATAACACTAATGCAGATGCATTATCTCGCATTAGATTAAATCAAATATTAGAATCAAAATTGTTGAAAGTACCGGAAACAATAGATTCAATCGCAAGTCGCTCAAAAGAAACATTTAAAACTGATGACATGTCGCATATTAATATGAACAAAGGAGTTCATAGTGGTTTGACGGACACAGCCACAAGTACTAAAGCAAATTGCAAATGCTTATTATTATCCCAGTGCCAGGGTAATATGGTCACAGAAGTGTCTGACTTAGCTACTCAGCACGAAATACAAAAACTTGCACAAATAAAAATCCACAGTGATTTAGTAAAAAGCAAAAGTTTCAACATAAAAGAAACAACAACCTCTTTGAACGAGTTTAGGAACCAACTAGAAATTATCATTGACCCAAACCACGACAAAATCAAAGAGACATTTTTTATAAAACATGAAGTATTTCAGCGTTTTGTAATTAAAAAATCAACATACAACTCGGATGACGTTATATACATATTGAATAAATATCTTCGCAAAAAGCATGTTACAGCATTATTTTGTAATGATGAAGTATTTGCCCAAATCGATAATGTATATACTAATAGCTTCTCCGATTCAAGTCTGAAAATAGTTCGAGCAAAAATTCAAAGGATTGATATAGGCGATCCCTTAAAACAAGCCGAAATTATCATCAATGAACATAACAAAGCTCATAGGGGTATTAATGAAAATTATGCGAAGTTAAAACGTAAATACTATTTCCCGCAAATGCGCGAATTAATAGCAAGTTACATTAATAATTGTGAAATATGTAAAACAAATAAATATGAGAGAAATCCATCGAATATTAAATTCAAAGTTTCCCCAACGCCTCAAAGACCGTTAGAAATATTTCACGTAGATACATTCTGCTTGAAAGGAAAAACATTTCTAACACTGATCGACAAATTCTCCAAATATGGAATGGTAGAATTTCTGCCGGACAGAAGGACAACCACCATAATTAAAGTATTGAAAAATATATTTTCCAGAGAAGGAATTCCAAAAGAACTTGTATTTGACAATGCCGCAGAGTTTACATCAGAATTAATGGAAACCTTTTTAAAGTTTTACGAGGTAAAAGTTCACATAACTACAGCAAAATCCTCTACAGGTAATAGCCCCGTGGAAAGACTGCATAGTACCTTAACGGAAATTTGCAGAATAATTTTCCAACAAAATAAGAGCCTTGAAACACAAGAACTATTAACGGATGCAATATTAGCTTATAATAACTCAGTTCACTCGACAACGGGATTAACACCATTCGAATTGCATAGAAACAATATTGAAATTAAAAATATACCCAAGCTAAACCCCGTTCAACCAAACGAGTATCTTGAGGAAATGCGGAAAAACTTCGAAGTCTTAAACAAGACAATAGCGGAGTTATCGCATAAAAACAAAAAACGAACAATAGAAAAATTAAATCTAATGAGAGACGAACCAAGAAAGTTCGATAAAACTGAAATAATTTTCGAGCGAAATTCCACCAGGGATAAACTCGCACCAAAATACATAAGGCATAAAATCATTGAAGACAATGATGTTACCGTAAAAACTAACAAACGTACGGTGCACAAAAATAAAATCAAAAAATGAAAATAACAAAATAATTTTAATTTTTTTTTCAGGTGTATTCTTATATATTTCGTCACCATTGTAAAATCTCAATCGCTAGAAATATTTGACCTAAACAACAACCAAGGGGTTATCGGGTTAAGTTTAGCAGAAGCAAAAGTAATAACAACACATACAAAATTGGTACATATTATAGAACTAGCAAACTTAAAAATTAGTTTAGAGAACATTCAGGGTAACTACGAGAAACTAGAAGATATTACAAACAAACACAAACTCCCAACGTATCTATTAGTAACATCCAAAAACAAAATTCAAAATCTCCAAAACGAGTTGAATAATATTTTACCCATAACTATGAACAGGTTTAAAAGAGGAGTCTTTGATCCATTAGGTACACTAATCAAGGCTATATCAGGAAATTTAGACAATAACGACTACATCCAAATACAAAATTCAATAAAAATTTTACAAGATGGAAACTACGAGGTAGTAGAAAAGTATAATGAACAGGTAGAGCTTAATCATCAAATGATAGATAGGTTTGAAAATGTTACGATATACGTTAACCAGATGTCGAGTATTTTAGAAGAGGTATACAAACAACAACTCAACAACTCGTATACTAACTGGGAAAGTAAACAACAACAGAAATATCATTACCTGTTAGACTATAATATAGAAATCCTGAAGGACCAATTACGTGAAATTCACGAAATAATAACATTCGCGAAGCTAAATATAATCTCTAGATATATACTGGATGGTAGCGAATTAGAGTATGTCAAAAATATATTAAATAATCAAAAAATTAATATTAAATCAGATGAGCAATTGTACTCATTATTAAATTTAAAAGCATATTACAATAATACAAATATTGTACTTATTATTGAAATTCCACATTTCCATCAAGAAACATTTTCCTATTACTTTATCAAAACTATTCCTATCCTAGGTAATCAAATAATTATTATAAACACAAATCATTTAATCCTCTCCCAAAATTTATATATGGAAATAAATAGCCCATGCAACTTAGTAGAAAACACGTATTACTGTCACATAAATCAGTTACTCACTACTAATAATAGCTGCATTCCTAACCTGCTATTAAATAAAAACGCACAATGTAAAACAACAGAGATTCAATCTGAAGATGAAATTAGCCATCTTCAACCACAATATCTGTATATTTCATCAAAAAATGGAACCAACTTTACGTCATCATGCAACAAGAATGGAATAATCTACGGGAAAAAATTGCTAAAGTTCACAGATTGCACAATTTTCATCAAAAACAATCAGTATACAAGCAAATCAATGCAGAGACAGCAGCGAATCACGGTTGTCCAACCATTTGACGAAATAAACCTAACCACATCTTTGGAAAAAGCCCTCACATTCCAGAAGCTTGAACAATTCAACCTAACCAATATAAAAACAATAAACAACATTCGGAAGTCCTTAAATCAAACTCATTATGCCACATCAGGATTCTCTATAATTACGATTATTGCAATCGTAGCAACTTTCAGTTATATTTTCAGAAAATTCAGATATGTCAACAAGGATGTTAACAATCTTGGAAGGGAGGAGTCATATCCCACACAACCCAAACCATCACGCGCAGTAAATATGACACAATCAGCGGAAAACCTGCACCACATTCTAATGCATGCAAATTCCAACGATGCAAACAACGAAACATAAAACGCGTATTTTATTCTTAATGTAATATTTTATTCTTATTACATTTATATTTTTATACTTACAAAGTAAATTAGTTTAATGCACTTAATGCACTTTTATTGTATTCATATTCAACATATTAAATTTCTATAAAGCAAACATTAAACTCATTGTTAATTTATTTTTTACTTACTTTTCTGTGAAGTAAGCATTTATGTGCATTTATGCTCGCACATTTTATTTTCATTTTTAAAAAGGAAAATCAGAATTGATTTGTGGTTGGAAGAGTAAAGTACTTTAAATACAGTTTGAAACCTAAGTTATATTGTTTCATTTCATAACGGTGACGCAGCATCCCAAACATTAAACTAATTATCATGACCCTTGAGCTTCTTAATTTCGTATTCTTTACGAAAGAAGAGACATTGGGCTAACTTCAAAAATTTTTGAATAAACTCGTCTTGTTCGAGTTTCAATTAAAATAATTCCTGGACTCTGCTTAGCTAACTTCAGCCTAGCAGATACTTCAGTTTCAACGGCTTATTAATTTTTGCACGACATTATTCACTCGTGTTAAAGGAATGAATAACAGAGCATTCTGATTCACTTCAAGACAATGTCATTAACCATGCAAATTCAAATATACTTGTGTGCTGCAGAAAGTCTGCATTAAATATTGGGTATGTGAATATGACTCCTCCCTTTCCCAATAGATGTCGTTACAAGTACTGCATTTGTAACTCCTCGAAAATATCGACTGAAAATTTTTCTCAATATACTTTCAATAAATAATTCTTTCATTTTCTAAACAGGCAAATAAAAATTAATAAAAAGGGCGGATTCATATTCACACACCCAGTGTTACCACAATAAACGGTGGTTTGAATAGCAAACCCCGATTAAAGTTAAGAAACAATATCATTAAGGATGAGAAACTAAATTAAAACTAAAATGTGTTTTTAAAAGGTTTATGAATAAATTTTGAGACAGAAAGGATTACTTTACTAGGGGTTACACAGATGTAAATCAAGTACAAGAGCTCTAACAGTTACAACAGCTCACCGTAAATAGAAAATCTTCATAAATTATTTAATTTTCACACCTACAAAAAATAACAAACCGTTTAACTAATTAGCGCAGTACGGCACTGTATATTATATCAATAAAAGCAATTTCTCCCGCAGGTCATAAAATAATTAACATCGTGTTGTGGAAGTAAATCCCAACTATTTTCTGCTCACTTTTAATTGATTCGTTGAATTAGTCTGCATGTTGCTGTTGTTGTATTTTGTAGTGGTATACAAGAATTATGTTGCCTTCTTGTCGTGTTTTCTGTTATTGTTTTCCCGTCAGCAGAAAGAAAAATATCCAAAAATTAAACATCCATGAGGATGTTTTCCCAGGAAATGGTTGTTTTAAGGATTTTTTGTTGTTTTGTGTTTACTTAACTTTTCTTATTTTGTTTACTCCTTCTTCTTCTAATTATTCACTTTCCTTTTAATAAAATTAACTTCCTCGTCGTTATTTCGCTGAGATAAAAGTGGCGTTTATTTGATAAAAAAAATAAAACACAGAGAAAATGTAGCGGCGTTGTAGATCATGATGATGAGGAACTTTTCGATACGGTTACTATAGTGACATGGAATACATAGCAATTTTATTGTGTGTTTGCGTACTTAAATGTCCTTACTAATAAGAATGTCTACAGGTAATGCCACCTTTGTAAAATTGATCCAAAATTGTAACCCAAAAAGCAAGATTTTATAGGCTGGCAATACCAAAATAAAACTCGTGAAATAAAAACTCTTACGGCATAAAATTATGCAATATATAAATAAACTAGCTGACCCGGCAAACGTTGTTCTGACATATAAATTATTTCTAGTGAATATTTTGGTTGTTAAATAAAAAATAACGAATGTATTGTGTGTGGGGATGGGATTTATGATAGAAAGAGGAATGGAGCGCTATAGACGATGACCGCCGATAAAAACAAAAAAAAAACACCAACCATTCATTTTCTCAATTCAATGTATTTCAATAACGTAATGGACATATTCATTGTTTGATGTCTTAAAAGTTAAACGTAAAGTAAAATAAAGTAATATATGTACTTTTTATCCTAAAGTAGGAAAATGAAATAAAAAAAAATCAATATTAATTTCGAAGAGCAATTGAGTGACTTAACTAATTAATTAATAATATGGCATATATAAGTGGTAATAATAATAATAATAATATTAATAATAATAATTTGTGTGTTTTAAAAGTAGTGAAAGTGTAAAGTGAAAAGTTATTCATATTGAATAGTTGTAATAATTTGTGTGTGATGCGCTTGCAATGGCACAGAATATGTATATAACAATTTCGTTTATATGTATTTTGATACCGTTTTTGAATGCATCATACCAATGCCTTCTATACTACTTTTTACGCTATTGGCCGTAGGCACTTGGCGAAACACACTAATACTTAATAAAGACATTTTTATTAATCACTTGTTTTTTGTTTCGCAGTTATTTTGAATAATTTTCAAAAAGTTTAAAAAATCACTCGATCGATTTCGACTTGTTAGGTCATCATCAGGAGTATCTACTGATTTGTATTAGTAAAAATTTTTGTTATGTAGTAGAAAAAAGCAAAATATAAATAAAAGAAGGAGGGACAAAAAATAAGCAATAAAAATTAATCTACGGATCGCGCAGGTGGGCGATGAGTCATAGGTTGAGTAACAAAATTCAAGGTATATTAATGCGTACGTGAGAATAGAAAAGGGCGGGATCTGTAATTGGTGAGAACCGGATTTCTCTCTGTTCGTTAAGGATATTTTGGTTAAGAAATATTGATTTTCTAATTTCGTAAGATTCTAAGGTATCTAAACGTCTGCCTTTGGGTTGTATATGTAATATATCTAAATTGTTCAAGCTAGCTGTATGATTTTCTGACGTTAAATGGTTATGGAAAGTTGATTGGTTGCAACCAGATAAATGTTCTTTAGCTCTAACTCCAAAATTGCGCTCAGTCTGACCAATATAGGAGAAACTACAATCATTGCAATTGATCCTATAGACACCAGATTTGGAAAGGCGATCAACTCTAGGTTTATTGTTAAAAATCATTTTCTTTATTGTGTTATTATTATAAAAAGCAAAACTAATATTGGTTTAATTGGACACGATGTTGCTAATCCGTTGGCTCGTTTTTCCTATATACTCTAAACGACGCCAATTTTCCCGCGTTGGACTATCCGGTGGATAAATACCCGTTAGAGTTTTACGCTTTAGCTTTTTATTCAATAACTTTAATATAGTCCTAGTTGCATACCCGTTATTCGTTGCTATTTGAAGAATTATGTTAAGCTCAGTGTTATAATTTGAATTTGACAGAGGGATGTTTATTAGTCTATCTATGAGTGAGTGGAAAGCTGACATTTTAATATTATGGGGATGGTTTGAAGAACTAGGGATAACAGCGTCTGTATACGTGGGTTTCCGATAAATTTTGAAGTCTAAAGTAGAATTAATTCTGGTTATTGTTATATCTAGAAAATTAATAAATTTATTTTCTTCTTTTTCTAACGTAAAATCAATGGTGGGATATTGAGAATTTAACCAAGTTAGGAAAAAGTCTAACAGTCTATCAGTTCCATTCCATAGACATAATATGTCATCAACATATCTATACCAAAAGATTAAGCCTTCTATACTATTGGCCTTTTACTACTCTCATTTTTCGCACATGACGTCAATTTAAGTCTAAACCGAGACTGCGCAATAATAATTTTAACATATTTACACTAACAAAGCAACTAGAGAAAGCAACAACAACGTCGACTTAGCGTGTCGTCATCATTTGGTGTAAGCGGCCAGTAGTATAGAAGGCATTGATCATACGCATTGTGTGTAATTTTTCAATATGTATAGGACTTTTTTGATGCTCAAGATAAGTGTTTTTCCATTTTTAACCTATATTATATTCTCACAAAACATAATTTTTATAAGAAAATTTAAATACATATACTATATGTGTTGCATTAATATTTGTGCTCATGAAAAAATTATTTTATTTATGTTTCCTAGATTATAAAACTCATGTAATTTTTTTTTTTTTTAAATTTTTTATCACAATGTAATTAATTATTAAATTACGTTTCATTTGGCATATAATTTCTAAAAAAATTATCAGGATTTACGTATAAAAAAACGAATTTACTCTGTTGCAAAAGTAATTGTGTTACAAATTACTGTTGCAAAAGTATTTGTGTTAGTAAAATTCTAAAAAAAAATCAACAAATGGTGTATTGAAATAACTGTTTCAGCATTTGTTTTTCAAAAATACACGTTTTCAAATAGTTTTGCAAGTTTCATTGAATTGTGAGCATTAAAAATCGTGACAATATGCCAAAAACCCGCAAACTGAGTATTGAAACCCGATCTGCAATTGCGGCAGAATATAATTTGGGAATCTCAGCCGAAGAATTGGCGAAAAAGTACAAGTGGCATAAAAATACCATTTGGTATCAAGTTCGGAAGCAAAATATTTGCGGAACGGTGCAAAATATCGGAGTACGCCAACGACCAAGAATAACTAATGCCAGAGAAAATGCTTACATCACTCGATGTATGCTTACAAATGCACATTTAAGTCAACGAGGTCTCGCTAAAACTTTGAAGGATAACAAAGAACTCCAAATACACCATTCCACAATTTCTCGTCGTTTAAAAGAAGCTGGGGTACAGGCCTATACATGCACCAAAAAGTTTTATATTTCTAAACAAAATAAAATAAAACGGCTGTTGTTCGCAAAGCAGCATATGAACAAGCCTCCCGAATTGAGGAGAAACGTTTTGTTTACTGATGAATCTTCGGTATCGTTAGGCGGATCTTGGGGTCGCAAATTTTATTATTCGGAGCCAGAAAAGGTAAATAAACGTCGTGTTTATGCTACACAACGTCAAGGCGGTGGAGGAAGTCTTATGGTTTTGGGTTGTATAACCAACCTCGGAGTAGGACCACTAGCAATGGTGTCTGGGAAAATGAACCAAATGACCTATTTGGAACTGCTGAATGATGTAGCATTGGTAGCTGGTTCAAAAATAATTGGGCTTGACTTTATTCTTCAGCACGACAATGCCCCTGCCCATAAAGCATTTATTGTGACCAAGTTTTTAAATGATTTAGACCAACAACGCATAAATTGGCCACCGCAAAGCCCGGATTTAAATATTATAGAAAATGTTTGGGCTTATGTAAAACGAAATATACCATATAGAGTTGGACGAAGCAAGCAGGAGTTATGGGATGAGATTGTTGAGGTGTGGAGTAAAATACCTCTAGAATTTATTTCCAAATTATTTGACAGAATACCCAGAAGACTAAATGAGGTCATATTAAATAACGGTGGGCAGACTAAATATTAAATTTAAATAAAATCAACAACATAATATAAATTAGTAACGTTTTTTATTAAAACTGTCCCAACACAAATACTTTTGCAACAATAATTTGTAACACAATTACTTTTGCAACAGAGTAAATTCGTTTTTTTATACGTAAACCCAGATAATTTTTTTATAAATTGTATGCCAAATGAAACGTAATTTAATAATTAATTACATTGTGATAAAAAAATTTAAAAAAAAAAAATTACATGAGTTTTATAATCTAGGAAACATAACTAAAATAATTTTTTCATGAGCACAAATATTAATGCAACACATAGTATAAACGCTAGGTAACTGTTGTTTTGCTACACTCGTTAGCAATTTTTGTTGTTGTTTTTGCGAATAAGCATGTTTGCTGACCGACGATTATTTTTCGTTTTTACTGATTATGATAATTTTGTAACCTACGTTTTCTTTTATATACATATTTACTTGTACATTTATTGTGACGTATGTATGTACATTCAATGCCTTCTAAACTACTGGCCGCTTACACCAAATGATGACGACACGCTAAGTCGACGTTGTTGTTGCTTTCTCTAGTTGCTTTGTTAGTGTAAATATGTTAAAATTATTATTGCGCAGTCTCGGTTTAGACTTAAATTGACGTCATAAGCGAAAAATGAGAGTAGTAAAAGGCCAGTAGTTTAGAAGGCATTGGTACATTATACTTTGTATGGAGATAGTATTGGATGTGTATAGCGGGATATACATTTCAATAATCACCGAAAATGTGGTTTTGCGATGTATGCACACAGGTTGTTGGGTATGTATGTATGTATGTATGTATTGATTACGAAAGAACAAAATACAAGATCAGGGGAGTTTTTGTTTTCATTTTGTTTTATTTATATCATTTGCTTGAGGGTTAGGAGTACTTTATCAGAATTGGGGATGGATGAACGGAGTTTTTGCTTGGGTGACTCGGGGTTTGTTTCTCCGTCACATGTGCGAGATGTGGATGGGTGGGATCTGCATTCGTGCAATTTGGGCCTGCGTACGTGCAAGCCGTGTATTTTGTCCGGATTCTACCTGGTCGTATTTTGACTTAATAATAATAATAGTAATACATTTTAAAGTGTTGAAATTTCTAAATATTTTAAGATTCTTAAACCGTCTGAGATAATGAACATTAATACTACATTTTATTTATAGTTTCCTGATTGGTCGGCTATCAATACTGAGTTTTATTATTAGAAATTAATAAATTATAATTTGTTCATAAACGTGTTAATCCCGGGTTGAGTTGGTTTAGATATATTTTGTAATTAAGAATTTCCTTCTTTCCTTATGAATTATAGTTAGACTAATCACATTACAGTTCATATACAATATTTATAATAAACATTATTATACAAATAAAATGGAAGTCAGCTAATTTAATCTTATTCTTAATCTCTATTATCTAATATGAATGTTGAATAATTATATTATTAGTATTCCAGGTTGTGTACTGTATCTACAAATCTCCTCCAGTGGCCCTATTCTGGTAATTCCAGGGGAATGGAAATTTTAAATTTTGTAGCAGTTTTATTCCCTTTTCCCCAAAAGTGTATTCTGGCTTTTGGGAAAAAATTATTCCCCATTATTGCAGTTTTGACGTTTATTATTCCATACCTATTTTAGGAAAGAATTAACTGGGAATATAATTTAATGGAAATTTATTGTACATATTTACTTATAGCAATATTATGGCTGTAAATTTTAACCGGAAACTGGTAATATCAATTGGAAATATCAATATCCAATTTTTTACTTTAATAAATAAAATTCAATTTTCTGGTAAATTTATTCCCCAATCACCAGAATTAACTTTTGGAAAACAGGGAATTGGGGAAAATGTCTGAGGAATAGCTGCTACAAAAAGAAATTATTCCCTTTTCCCGGGGAATTACCAGAATAGGGCCACAGGTTGATGTTGGGTTGTAGCAAACGACCACTATTATATTAATGCTAGTTTTTAAATTAAATTAAATCTGGAATTGAGTTTATAATATGTGATTGTATGATAGAAAGTATACTTATACTTGGTAAAGTGGTTAAGCTAATTTGTGATGGGTGCTGATTCTTAATTCGGGTGTGATAATGTTTTTAAAGGTGGATTGGAATAATATAATTAATTTCATCCGGATTTAGGAAGGAATTCCAGAATTAATAGTATCTATGCATCTCAATTTACTAACAAATTTAAATTCTATGACATTGGTGTTTTGGAAGCAGTTTTGTTGGCTACACTTTCGATTATTGTAAGGTGAAATGGTAGTCATTAATCTTAAGTTGATTTACAGGAAATGTTTCGGAAGGCGAACCGGTTAATAACTATATAAATTTGGTATTTGGTTAAAGTAGGTTATTATAGGTTACACAGTTTACTTATTCTTGGTAGGGCGGTTAATCTATTTTAAGAGTGGTGCTTGTTAATTACGGATACTCTGGGTGGTGGTGTTTAAAACTGGTTTATAATGGTAATAAAACTAAATTAAATATTGATTACTAAGGAGGGGATTCCGGAATCAATGGCACTTATCAGTAAATAATTCAAATTCTAACAATTTATTGACTCTAGGAGATAAGCATTCTGGAAGCAGTTTTGATGGCTATACTTAGCTAAAATATTTCAAAATAATAATTAATTTCAGATGCGGTCCAAAGGGAAGTTGACACAATTTGAAAGTAGTTTTAGAACTGTGTTGTCTTGTGATGTTAAACTTACTAACTATCGGCTATTTCTAGGTGTCTGTAATCGTGCCAGGTCTGTCACATCTAACGTACCTTTCCCATCCTTTTGTTGTATATAAAGCAGGTGTATGATGGGCGTGGCAGTAACTGGGAGTTCCTGCTTTAAACTTGGCCGTGCCTTCAAATCAGGTCAAAACTTATTAATCCTACTTTAATTAATGATGAATTGACATTTCAGATTTAGAGGCGGAAGAATAATATAATTCTTAGTGTAGGTTTATTTTAGTTAGGTGCTGATTCCCAGAAGAAATTGTTGATGACCATTAAAACTTTTATCCTTTGTATTGTCTTGTGTTGTACGAAAAAAAAAAAACCTTACCTATCGGCTATTTCTAGGTGTCTGTAACCGAGCTGATTCACTCCCATCCAATTAACCTATCTAATCCCTCGGTTTTGTTATATGTAAAAAGAGTGTACGGTGGGCCCGGCGTCTCCCGGGAGATCTTGTCTAAGAACTTGGTCGTGCATTCAAAATCAATCAATCAATCAATCAATGAGTCAGTACACGATTCATTTCGGTGTCCATTAAATCAGATGTACTTCGATTTCGCGAACTCATACTGAAATGACTCCGTGGTAAATTGGCAATAACAATGCAAATATCCTCAATACCAATCAATGCTTCATTGTACATAGCGTTGCTGAATGTAACCGTTAGATCGTTGCACCGTGTACGAATTCGATTTTAATTGTAAAATTTATGGAGTCGCTCCAGAGATAATTTGGGTAGCATATAAATAATTTATAAATAAGTCGTATACATTCGTTGGTTTGATTCTCAAGGTAAAATAGTAGTGAACCTGTTATATAGTAAAAGTCGAACTGCTCCTCTAAAATCATTAACCGTGCCAAGGTTAGAACTGAACGCAGCGGTGTTACTTACAAAATTGGTCATAAAGGTCAAGAAATCAATGACTTTAGAGTAATCGACAATGTTTTTTGTGGTCGAATTCTAGTGTAACACTGGCTTGGATAAGGTTGTCACCAAATCAATTAAAATTATACGTTGAAAATCGAGTTTCAGTAATTCAAGAATTAACTTCAGAAATGTCCTGGCGTTATGTATATACAAAACATAATCCAGCGGACATACTGTCTTGTGGTATTATACCTTAAGATCTTGTTTCTTCGAACGTATGGTGGTTTGGACCGTTCTTTTTAAAGGGTATAGTGGTGAACAAGAGTGGCCAAATAAATTTTGTAATGTGACGATTATTAAGATTTCAGAAATAAAAACCCATTTAAAACTAACTATAAAAAAAATTGGTGATTTTATAGGGATTGAAAAATATAGGTCGTTTTCAAAACCAATTCGTATAGTAGCGTATGTCATTCGTTTTGTTAATTTTCACGTTTTGCATCGTGACAGTAAGGAAAACAATTTTGGTGAACTGATGAATGAAGAATTAGATCAGTCTCTAAAATGCCTCATTCGAAATGTTCAAAATTCAGAGTTTTGTGAGGAAATAAAACTTATAAAATCGCACATAGAACTATCTACCGAAAGTTACCTTTCGATTATAATCATTCATACTTGTTAACAAAACATCTTTTCACTTTAATCTTGATTAAAAACGAACATTTTAAAAACCTGCATGGAGGAGTACAAAGTACACTTTATGCTATTCGTCAGAAATATTGGCCAATTAACGGTAAAAATCGATATCGTTAGTCCAAAATGTACGAAACAATATATGGGGTATCTTCCTAAAAGTCGTCTTGAAATTTGTCGGCTTTTCAGTAAGGGTGGTGTAGACAAATAAGATACCAGAAGCAACGAAATCGCTCTCTTTTTAAGGCATACATTTGCATTTTCGTTTGCCTCATAAAAAAGCATGACATATTGATATGGTTGAAGATACGAGGGTTGCCTTTTATATTTCGGGATTGGACAACCCTAGTGTTGCAATCTGGCAACTGACTGCTGTATCGTAAAGTTTGACATTTTTGAGATTATACGTACTCAGAACATTTGACATTCGAGCGCTATTTGTGTTGTTTAAGGCACTCATTAACTCAACATCTTGGCGAAAAAATGGAATTAAATCGTGAACATTTTCGTGCGATTATTTTTTACAAATTTCAACGTGGACTAAGGCAGCAAGAGTGCATGGATGAACTTAATTCAATTTTTGGCGATGAAGCTCCATCAAGGACCAGTGTTTATCGATGGTATGGTGAATTCAATCGAGGTCGTAGTTCACTCCAAGACGAATTTCGTGAAGGTCGTCCAGAATCAGTTGTTGTTCCGGAAACCATTGATGCTGTGCGCGAACTGATATTCCAAGATCGTCATGTGACCTATCGTGAGATTGAGACAACCTTAGGCATTAGTGGGACCAGCATACATTCAATATTGCATAAACATTTGAATGTGAAAAAAACTTGTTCACGTTGGATCCCACACAATTTGTCAATCGCTCAAAAAAAGGCACGATTGGTCGAAAGAAAAGCTCAAAAAATACGATCGCGGTGCTTCAAAACACGTTGACATAGTGACAGGTGATGAATCGTGGATTTACGCATATGAGCCCGAAAGTAAACAGCAGTCGACTGTATGGATGTTTCAAGATGAGCCGAATCCAACAAAAGTTGTTCGCGCACGAAGCACTTGCAAGCAAATGATCGCCTGTTTTTTCGGAAAAAATGGACATGTCGCAACCGTACCACTAGAACAACGCAGAACAGTCAATTCTGAGTGGTACACAACCATTTGTTTGCCAGTTGTCTTCCAAGAAATCAGGAAAACCAACTGCCGAAGACGGAGCACTCTTCATCACGACAATGCGAGCTCTCACACATCGGCTCAAACAACTGCATTTTTGAGCACACAAAACATCGATTTGATGACCTTTGTGAAGTTAGCCCGTAAAATCATCCCGAAAAATGATTATAGATAAGTATGGCAACACCATTTTATATTAAAGAAATTATAATGAAACTATAACTATCACGATATAAAAATATAACGATAGTAAGAAAAATTATTATGAAAAATAATACACGAAATGGCGGCCATTATAAATAAAAGCCGATTAACAAATTTTATCTTGCTATAGTGTATAGTTGACATGATGACAAAATAAAAAATTACATAATTTGTATATGAACAAGTGGGTTTGTTTATATAATAAGTAATAATTAAATTTGTAAACAACAACAATGTCACAAAAATTTGGTTTCTTCTAAAAATTGTAAAAATTCCAGATTAATTAATATTTAATAAATACACTTACAAATATAAATTACTGTGTACTTCAAAGTACTGTGGTACAGAGATTGACCGGTTTATACAACAAGTGGCAAAATAATTCTATGATTTAGAGCTCTGCTATAGCCGTCTGAATTCTTAGTAGATGTCCATTACCAGAAACCGGACTATAGAGGTTTTGTAGTTCAGGGATTGGCCTGTTTAGATAATAAGAGGCAAAAAAAATCCTATGATTAAGAGCTTCGATATCGTCGTCTGAATTTAAATAACAAGTGGCAAAATAATTCTATGATTTAGAGGTCTGCTATAGCCGTCTGAGTTCCTAGTAGATGTCCATTACCAGAAACCGGACTATATAGGTTAAAGAGGCAAAAGATGGCGAGAGCGCCATCTAACAATGAAGGTTAAAATTTATAAATAGGACAATGCCATTTAGTGCTGTGACACAATGATAGATGCCGCTTACTTTTTGAGTTTTCCCTTTCGAGTTTTTGCTTCAATTTAAGTGCAACATACACAAATGTGTATCTAAATAATGACAGGTTGTAATATCTTCCGTATTTTAATGGATTTTAGTTAAATGGGAATTCTTAAAAAGAGCATAATAATTTGATAACAAATAAATTTTATAACATATTAATTATTTGTTTTTGATAACATATTAATTATTTTATTATTATTATAGTTAGTGTTATTTTCTGACCAAAACAAAATTAAGTGGTATGCACAAATGTGTACTGGTCTGCAATTTATACATAATTCTATGTTTGACACATTCGTTTCTCGGAATCAAAATTGGCATACACAATTGTGTATACTGGGCAGGACAGGTTCTATCCCTTTTCTTGCGTGCCATCACAATTGTGTGGGTAACGAAAACGAATCATGTCAAAAATTGATGTTTGTGTTTTGGACCAACATACACATGTGTTGTGCATACCGCTTACCGTAGAGTGCGTATTATAATACCATGGCAAATAAAAACTGCGTTTGTTTTTTTAAAACAATCGAGTAGAGCTCGCGATAGCTATTTTCAAATTGATCCAATTTAAAACTAAAATTTATTTTTTTTTAAATTAAATAATTTTGATTTAATAGAAATGTATGTATAACCAAAAAAATCAGTCATAAAAGTTGTATGGTTTTCTTGTAATATCGTTGTTCTGTATAGTTCTGTATAATAACGGGAGTAGTTCAGAACTGAGCAATGACAATGACATTTGTTTAATACCGATTCCGGACAAACATAGCGCTACCGTATTTTATTATTGAAACAGGGTTTGCTAAGCCTGTGTCATCTAATTGGTCTTGTAGTAGATTAACTAAACTAAGGTTAACGTTTAGCTTAACGCGTTTAACTAAACCCTAGTCTGTCAAGGGTATGACTAATAGTTTTCGCATTTACAGACTATACCTAACATCCAAAACGTATTTTTATTATTTGTGTTTGATTTGGCTGTGCATATGTATACGCAATGATCGGATGTTTGCATTCGCTTTTGTTTTGACTTTTGAGTAGCTGTCACAATTTGTTAGGGAAACACATTTTTTTCTATTTTATTTTGTGATTCAAATAATAACACTGTGCTAGTTCAAAAATGTGACAAGCTGGGCAGAGTACGCTGAATTCAACGGTGCTAGTCCCATTTTAAAGTTAGTCCCCATTTTTGAGATATCGCTTTCGACATGTTTGTGCTCTGATATCCTCATTTTCACGTTAATAGCTCCTAAACCATTAAGATTTTCGTTATGCTTTCTTCAGCAAAGTTGTGGCGCAAGCCAAGACAAACAACTTTGCCGAACATATCAAGACCGAAAAACCACATCTAATTTATTTTGCTTTTCATTTCGACGAAAAACACGGTTTTTATCATTTTTAATCATTTTGTTGAATTTAAATCGAGTAGAATCGATCGAATAAACATCGCATCGACAAATATAGATACAATAGAAACTATTTAAAAGAAAGCTAAATCGATTCAGTTGATTTTATGGTGATTTTTCCTAAAAAAAAAAAATCCTAAAAAATTAACATTTTTCTTCTCTTTGACAAAACAATGGCGTGCCGTTGCGATAGTGGATAAAAATCCTGGATTTTTTCATCCCATCGTTTTAACCAATTAGATCACGTAAATTATCACTTTGGGTGGCAGTCCAAACGAGTGACGTAAGCACCTGCTGTGGAGGAAGTCGAACTCGTATATATATAGAGTACTGGGAAAAAAAACATTGGGCAAACGTATTTTATTGCAAATTGGAATCTTTTTTTGCTAAAATTACAAAACTTTTACATGTATGACATAATTAATACATGTATGACGTAATTTGTTGAAAAAAAAATGTACCTGCAATTTAGGGGAAAAGCTGGAGTTAAAGTAATGGAATAAATTAAACACTTATTTTTTTATTTTTTTTATTGATTTATAGAAGTTCTATCTTTAATATTAAATTTTGTTGGACTGCCTTTTGTTTTTATTACACCGGTACAACCCCGCAACTGATGTGCAAAAAACTGGTCAAGCAATTATTTTATTTTAAGCCGATCGTTCTTGGCCGACATTAGCGTGCAGATGTTTTATTGCCTGTAATTTATTTTTTGAGCATAAATAGTGCATATTTTGTAAGATTAAGTTATTCTGTAAGTGATCCTAGTCAAATATAGAATAAAGTGCAATTAAAGTTTAAAAAAATGGGAAAAGTTAGTGAGCAGTGTAAAAGCGCAGTATGTTGGTTTGGGCGCGTGAAAATTTAACCACGCGTAAAATAGCAAAAAGATTAAATATTCCTAAAAATACTGTCGCGTGGAATATTAAAAAATTGCGAGAGATGGGCAGTACACAAAGAAAGAAAGGCTCTGGAAGGCCCAGAAAGACAACGCCAGTGGAAGATTCTTTCATAATATTACAATGTCGTCGGAATCGTTTTAAAACTTCATCGGACATACGACGGGATGTTGAGCGAGCAACAGGAAAAGTAATTTCAGCCAGCTTAGTGAGAAAAAGACTTGTTAAAGCTGGTTCGAGAGCACTTAAACCAGTCCAGAAGTCTGAGTTCACATTACTAGTGAAAAAACAACATTTGCTATGGGCCCAGGAGCATATTTCTTGGGCTTCAGAGATGTGGAATGATGTAATTTTCCCCGATGAATCAAAATTCATGCTGTATGTTGGAAATTGAAAAATTCTCGTACGAAAAAACCGAGCGAGAGAATTGGCAACGAATGCCTTTTAAGAGTTTCACCAAAAAATGAAGGAGTTATCGATAAAGTATCGATGTGTTGAGCTGGCCCACGTATAGTCCAGACTTAAATCCTATTGAAAATATTTGGTCTATAATGAAGCTAGAAGTAGCAAGAATGCGCCCAGAATCGATTCAATCTTTAAAATGTTTGTTGATGACGATTTGGGAATCCATACCTCCTACGACTTTGAAAAATTTATTAAATTCAATGAATCGGAGGTGTATCGCTGTAATAAGAGCAAATGGCAAACAAAAAAAAATTAAAAAGTAAGTGTTTAATTTATTCCATTACTTTAACTCCAATCACCGTATTTTGAATTTTTTGGCATTTTTCGGGGTTTTTTCCCCTAAATTGCAGGTACATTTTTTTTCAACAAATTACGTCATACATGTATTTAAAATGAAATAATAAGCCAATTGCGGTCGAAAGTTTTGTAATTTTAGCAAAAAAGACTCCAATTTGCAATAAAATACGTTTGCCCAATTTTTTTCTCCCAGTACTGTATATATACGAGTTCGACTTCCAGCACAGTAAGTGCTTACGTCACTCGTTTGGACTGCCACCCAAAGTGATAATTTACGTGATATAATTGGTTAAAACGATAGGATGGAAAAATCCAGGATTTTTATCCACTATCGCAACGTCACGCCATTGTTTTGTCAAAGAGAAGAAGAATGTTAATTTTTTAAGAATTTTTTTTTAGGAAAAATCACCATAAAATCAACTGAATCGATTTAGCTTTCTTTTAAATAGTTTCTATTGTATCTAAATTTGTCGATGCGATGTTTATTCGATCGATTCTACTCGATTTAAATTCAACAAAATGATTAAAAATGATAAAAACCGTGTTTTTCGTCGAAATGAAAAGCAAAATAAATTAGATGTAGTTTTTCGGTCTTGATATGTTCGGCAACGTTGTTGGTCTTGACCTGCGCAACAACTTTGCTGAAGAAAGCATAACGAAAATGTTAATGGTTCAAGAGCTATCAACGTGAAAATGAGGGTATATTTTGACTCAGAGCCAAAACATGTCGAATGCGATATCTCAAAAATGGGGACTAACTTTAAAATGGGACTAGCACCGTTGAATTCAGCATACTCGAATTAGGTTTACCCCCCGGGTGCCCTGCTTGTCACGAAAAAAAGTTTGCAATTCAAGCACAGTGTAATTTACCTAAATTACGAGAAAATTGGAAATCTACGAATTCTGATGACTATAATAGCAAAGCTCTAAATCATTGATTTTTTTGCCTCTTGTTATTTAAATTCAAACGACTATAGTGAGGCTCTAAACCATAGAATTTTTTTGCCTCTTATTATTTAAACAGGCAAATCCCTGAACTACAAAACCTATATAGTCCTGTTTTTGGTAATGGACATCTACTAGGAACTCAGACGGCTATAGCAGAGCTCTAAATCAAAGATTTTTTCGCCTTTTGTTATTTAAATTCAAACGACTATAGCGAGGCTCTAAATCATAGAATTTGTTTGCCTCTTATTATTTAAACAGGCGAATTCGTGAACTACAAAACCTATATAGTCCGGTTTCTGGTAATGGTCTTCTTCTACGAATTCAGATGACTATAGCGAAGCTCTAAATCAAAGAATTTTTTTGCCTCTTGTTATTTAAATTCAAACGAGTATAGCAAGGCTCGAAATCATAGAATTTTTTTGCCTCTTATTATTTAAACAGGCCAATCCGTGAACTACAAAACCTATATAGTCCGGTTTCTGGTAATGGACATCTACTAGGAACTCAGACGGCTATAGCGGAGCTCTAAATCAAAGATTGTTTACGCCTTTTGTTATTTAAATTCAAACGACTATAGCGAGGCTCTAAATCATAGAATTTTTTTGCCTCTTATTATTTAAACAGGCCAATCCGTGAACAACAAAACCTATATAGTCCGGTTTCTGGTAATGACTTCTTCTACGAATTCAGATGACTATAGCGAAGTTCTAAATCATAGAATTTTTTTGCCACTTGTATTATTATTTTGGTTTGTTTTTTGTTTTCCTACTCCTGTACTTAATTTTCCTATATTATTAACTTTATATATCATTTCATGTTTTTTGATATTATACACGTTTTTTGTTTTCAAAAATTATTTATTTTCTTGTTAGAAAATTTATTGTGACATAATCTTTTCCGGGTTGGCATCAGTTTTCAATACAAATTGTTTATAAATTTTTATGAATTGATATAGTAAAAAACTGTCATGACATTTTTTTCCGGGATGACATTCAAAATTATCGTGATATTAATATTTTTTCGGGATGACATTGAAAGATATCGTGCTATTTGTATGTTAGTGTTGCCATCGTATTTTTCCGGGATCTTTTACGGGCTAACTGCACAGACATGATTTGATGAGTCATCCGCCGTATAGTCCTAACTTGTCACCAAATGACTTCTTTTTATTCCCGTACATAAAAAACAAACTGAGAGGTCAACGTTTTTCGACACCTTAAGAAGCGGTTGCTGCGTTCAGAATGCATGTTTTGGAGATACCTCAATCAGAGTGGAAAAAGTGCTTCGACAATTGGTTCAAACGCATGCAAAAGTGTATAAATCTTCATGGGGAATATTTTGAAAAACAATAAAGCGATTTTCGATGATTAATATTTGTTTTTGTTCTCTAATCCCGAAATATAAAAGGCACCCCTCGTAATTGGTACATTTACCTTATACATTAATTTTATTTTTTTATATTCTGAAGGAAATTTTACAAAATTTAGCGGCCCCCTGCAAACTTGTTACGGACCCCAGGGGGCCGCGGCCCCACTGTTAAGAATCACTGCCGTAGAGAATGGGGCTGCCAAACCCCCGCTTTTAAAGAATTTATACAATTCTAAAAAGAGTCAAATTTTATTCATAATTTTACACAAAGTAAAAAAAAAATGAAAATATTTCAAAATTTACCTAAAAAATTTCAACATACATATTTTGAATAGTTTTTTAAATCATTTTCATAATTAATTAAAAATACTTATTTAAATTCAGAAAAAACACTTTTCTTAACTCAACTTTTCTAAATTAGGATAGCCAGTATATATATTTTATATTAAATATCTTAGAAAAATTACCTACAGATTTCATTTTTCCGAATCTTCCGAAAATAGAACCAAATGAGTCGGAATCTGCCCGCGCAGATTTCGACTCATTTGGTTTTATTTTCGGTAAATTTTTGGATTTATAATTCGATAGTTTTATTTTTTTGAGATTTTATGTTCGAGCAAATTTTTTTTTTGTGGTAGTATATGTATATTATGAGTAAATGGGCTCTTTTTTGCTGGCTCGAAAACTCGCAAACATTGTAAATGTCATAGTAAATAATATTTGTCTATAAAAAGCCAAAACCTTTAAGGTAATTGTAATAAATGTGTATGGGTTTCATTGAGGCGGGCTAATTTGGCCGGTGCAGGTTTAATGCACTGTTGATCTCGATGATTTGTTAAAATTTAAACAGGAGTATTTGCTTTTAGAAGACAGTTTTTACCAAATGTCCGATATTTTTTTTAATCCATGTCATTTGTTTTTGGGGCCGAAGCACGATAGGGGGTCGTAGTTGTGTTCCTTTTTATCACAGATCGTAATCTGTTGATGAAAATTTCCTTTTGCATCCAAACCTTATCGGGATTCAAACCCGGTACCTCCCGATCCAAACGCCAAAGCTTTCATCATTGTGCCATGTGGTCGATAGTCCGATAAGTTTAATTTATCGCTTTAGAAATCAAGTTTGGTGTATTTGAGACCCATAATATATACATTCTCGGTAAAAGAAAGTCGAGTGTTGGCCACAACATATTCACCCTCCATTTCTTACTTATTTCACTCACCCAAAATTTATTGCATTTGTCATTTTAATATTATTAAATATTTTTCGAACCATTTAATTTCTTTAATAATTAAACCTGCACCACAAAGTAATTCATTATCAAATTTTAAAATCACATTTTATTGCTGTCATTAACACAATAAGCCCACAACAAAAATCATCATAAATCGATCACATGTCACTTTTAATTTTTGTTTTTACGAATGTTCATCAATTCCCCCAACCAACAGAGAATAATAATACATGGCCTATATACCAATGTACCATAACGTGAATATTTAAAATACAATTGTCACGTGACAATTTTATCTTCAACAATCTGAGTGCAACATTTTAATATATCTAATGAATTTCGTAATGAATGCAATATTTAAAATTGTTGTTGCAATTAAAACTATTTTAAGTGTGGAACGCTTAACAATGAAAATTGTATTTAAATGACATTTTAAGGGAAATTCTATATAAAACAAATTCTAAGGAAAATGTATTTTTAATTACAGCTCTCATTTATTTCGTAAATATGAATTAAGTTTTCCTTTCACGACAAAGTTTTATAAATAAAATCGCTTGACAATTATGGTGAACGGATGTATGTGGTATATGAAGGTCATTTAAACGTATACATATACTGCTAAATCCGTTTTGAATAACTTTGTAGTCGTGGTTATCGATTCAAGTGATTCGCAAAAATGTCACCCTACAAGCAACTCTTACCAAAATTAGATATGTATACGACTGACGACTTTTCTTTACAAAAGACCAAATCGTAATAAATGATTAAATCATTTAATCCCATAAATCCCGTCGAAGCCTTCAATATATTCACACAAACACAAACCCAAAAATGGAAAAATCATCTTGAAAATAAATTATTCCGTTTTTGTTTTTGAGATACTCATCTTAAAATTTATATAATACTGGCATGGCAAATGAAAAGAACGTTACATCCCAAAAATTAGTATCGATTCTAAGCGCACAATTGACCATTACGCAGTAAGTTTTGTCTATCCAGCGTTGCTTTCGGGTGAAAATTGTGAAAATTTATATTTTTCTTATGCTTATAAAATAAAGATTTTGAAACCATAAAATATTCCAATAAAGAAAATCCTTTTTCTATTTTTTTTGGGGGGTGATTTGTAAAAACTCATCAATACTTGAGCACATTATTATGACATGATGTGAAGACACTCCTAATAATACGCCCATCTGGGACTAAGGTACATTTTAAGGACAAAACTTATATTTATAGCTAAATCATTTTGTTGTTGTTGCTTATCCCGTGCTACACATGGCGTTATACCCAAATGTGTTTTAAGGGTTTAGTTAGAGCTTTACAAGTATGAAATTTTTATTTATGACCAGTAATAGCATACATGCGTACACAAACAAGCATGTATGTGTTTCAACTTCTGTCATAATTTTGGTAAAAAAAATAATTAGATTTTTAAATAAATTATCATATAATTAAATGGTTTAAAAATGTAATTAAAATTCATTTTAATGTGCGACATAATGTCAGAATGGGACCGTAAACTAAGTGGTGGAGTTCTATCAATAAGCATACAGTGTTGGAATGCTTGTAGTCCAACTATTTAATTGCCCCCAATAGAATAACTTTAGGTATGAACCTAACTCTAATTTACCTCTAATACATTGTAACTTAATACGATTGTGTTAATTTGACAAGGGTTTAGGTCACACTATGGTTATTATTTAAAATATAAACCAAACGGCATAGCATGAATATAAAGGTAACCATAAGAAGAACTCAAATATAGAACAAGACGTGTGCGAGACTTATGCGCTTTATGTCATACCGTTTTTCAAATCGCGAACGTGGTTTTAGTTTGGTGAGATCATCATTGATTTGGTTGTTCGAAATTTATGGTTAATTTATTACCATTGATTTTGATTGATTGTTTTTCTGTGTGTAACCAAGTCTAAGCAAAACATGCTGGATGAACCCCGGTTTTATTCGTACAAATAAAATTGGTGTGAAAAGTATAAAATAAACACCAATTTTGAAATATCCATTAGAATAATTTTATTTACTAAAACTCTCCAAAAATTTTTGCGCGGTTCTTAAGTCCACTTTTTGGTTTTAACGTAGCGACTCGAACCCTTCCATCCTTGCCATAAACAACATTCTCAACACGACTCAAAAACCAATGAGTAGGGGTAAAAAATCATCATGAACCAATACCAAATCGTCCTTTATTAAATTTTTATGTGGGTTCATCGGCTATAGTAAAGAAAAAGGGAGTACCAAAAAATTCGTTCGTACTGTTTTGTTTGCTTATAATTAAAAATAGAAATAAAAATAATTAATTTAAAACTAATATTTAATTAATATATTTTATTTTGTATTATTTATTAAATTAAATATAAATTATATTTTAAATTAATTATTTTTATTTCTATTTCTAATTATTAGCAAATAATCCGAACGAATTTCTTGGTACCCCCATCCCTCCCCCCATTTTCTTTACTATAGCCGTTTCATTCACTTTTGGCGTTTTTGGAGAGTATAGAAAGTAATCTTTAGAAAACCGATTCCGGAAATGTTCTACCATAACAGTAACCTTCTGAAAATAATTTTTCTTGCAAATGGGCGAGCGACGGTTGGAAAATATGATTTATTTGGCGGACCCATCAATCTATTGATGGGTCCGCCAAATAAAAAATGACCTGGGGCCAACGGTTGGAGATTGTTTGGATCTGATGGTAGAACAGTTAAAGGCCGAGAGTTCATTATACCTTCAATTTTAATCATAAGCGTATTCAATTGAGTGAACGTAAGTGTATGGTTTTGTGTAACTCTTTTTAAATGGGTTTTGAAACTTAACGGTAGCTTCGCACAAACCTTCCAAATATGGGGATCGTGGAGGTATGAATTGCCATAATATATCTTGTGATGCACAAAATGTTGAAATTTCCGTTCCTGTTTGCGTTTGGAACAATCCAAAAAGCTTGTTGAGTTCATTACGAGCTCCTACGAAGTTCGTTCCATTATCGCTCATTATATGTGCAGACTTTTCTCTTCTAGCGAAGAACCGTTTTAGTACGAGGGCTGCCTTTTATATTTCGGGATTAGAGAACAAAAACAAATATTAATCATCAAAAATCGCTTTATTGTTTTTCAAAATATTCCCCATGAAGATCTATACACTTTTGCATGCATTTGAACCAATTGTCGAAACACTTTTTCCACTCTGATTGAGGTATCTCCAAAACATGCATTCTGAACGCAGCAACCGCTTCTTCAGGTGTCGAAAAACGTTGACCTCTCAGTTTGTTTTTTACGTACGGGAATAAAAAGAAGTCATTTGGTGACAAGTCAGAACTATACGGCGGATGATTCATCAAATCGATGTTTTGAGTGCTCAAAAATGCAGTTGTTTCAGCCGATGTGTGAGAGCTCGCATTGTCGTGGTGAAGAGTGGTCCGTCTTCGGCAGTTGGTTTTCCTGATTTCTTGGAAGACAACTGGCAAATAAATGGTAGTGTACCACTCAGAATTGACTGTTCTGCGTTGTTCTAGTGGTACGGTTGCGACATGTCCATTTTTTTCCGAAAAAACAGGCGATCATTTGCTTGCAAGTGCTTCGTGCGCGAACAACTTTTGTTGGATTCGGCTCATCTTGAAACACCCATACAGTTGACTGCTGTTTACTTTCGGGCTCATACGCGTAAATCCACGATTCATCACCTGTCACTATGTCATAGACGTGTTTTTCTTTCGACCAATCGACACGAGCCTTTTTTTGAGCGATTGACAAATTGTGTGGGATCCAACGCAAACAAATTTTTTTCACATTCAAATTTTTATGCAATATTGAATGTATGCTGGTCCCACTAATGCCTAAGGTTGTCTCAATCTCATGATAGGTCACATGACGATCTTATTTATTTATTTAAAGAAATCTATTTTGTAATATACTTGTATGATTTCAGATTATTTACAGTTATAGTTAAAATTATATTAAAACAACAAAAAACTTTAAAACAGGAAAAAAAATATAAACCATATTTTGGTTTAAATAATTAAAAATTTTAAAAATACTCTTTAAGGATATTTTTAAAGTTGTCCTTAGATAAATTGAAGTCAAATATGTCGTCGATTAAGTTGAAAGATTTAGACATCCTATTAATGGGGTTGTTTTCTCCATAGTTGGTGGAATGGTGTTCAAGTGCTAAAAATTCATGGTTTCTAAATGTTCTGCATGGCACGTGAATTGATATGTTTTCCAAGATGTAAGCTGAATCAACGTGACCAAGCAAAACTTTACCAATAATAGCTGCGCCCAAAAGAAGTCGTCTATTTTCAAGCGTGCATATTTTGTAATCCGTGCATCTTGTTGTGTATGGAGGTAAGCGAGCCACATTTTCATGGAATGGTAAGTTGTAGTCGTAATCCCAGTCACATTTCTTTAACAAAAAAATCAGGAACTATGTGTACAGCATAGTATGGATTCCAGACCGTTACAGCGTATTCCAGTTGAGATCGAACATAAGCGAAATAGAGTGAACATAAGGTTTGAATATCCTTAAATTCACCTGTCCATCTTTTAACAAATCCGAACATGGCATTCGCTTTCGCAATACAATTTTCAATATGCCTATTGAAACTGGCGTTTTCGACAAATGTAACACCTAAGTCTATAACCTCATTGACTCTTTGCAGTACTTCGTTGTTGACTTTGTATGAAGTAATTATCGGATTTCTTTTACGATGGAAAGACATGATTTTGCATTTCTTAATATTTAAGTATAGTGAGTTCCGATCACACCACTCACTTAATCTATCTAAATCTCCTTGAAGTTTCTCCGTATCTAACCATCCATTAATAGTACGACGCCATTGCAATCGTGATCGTTGAACAGTCAACAACCAAAAATAAAAAGTGCTCTTAAAATAATAAAATCAATAGTGGTAATAATTAGCAGTGAACAGTTATAAAAAAAAATCTAGAAATATTTTATTTCTTTTGCAACCATGTACTAATAAATTTAAACTTAAGAATAGTGATCAATATATGGTGAATATAATTTAAACATAAGTGGATATGGGATAGTGCTAATTTTAAGTAGTGTTATAGTGAATTAAGCCAAGCATACACAAACTCTCGTGTGTGTAAGGTATATATTGTACTTTACTTAGTGAAAAAATAACGTGAAATAATTTTACAGTAATATGTTGCGATTTACTAAATAAATCGCGTGGTTTATAAATTGTGAGTGAAAAAGTGATATACAAAAAATTTCTGAGATCTTAAAGTTTTATTTGGGGAATGGGCTTAGCATTAAATATATAGTGTAGTAATATATGTGCCTTAGATATAATGTGTAATATTAAGTACATATAGTGAATAGTAATTTAGTGAATACCATACACAAACTTTCGTGTATGTGTGAATTTAGATGCTATACATATAGAGTAGATTTAAGTAGTGATGTGATTAAATGTACCATCATACATAGACTTTCGTGTATGAGGAGGTTGCATGAACAGGACAGTGAAATTAAATCAACAGTTTTACATATATCTATTGCAACGCACAGACTTTAAGTACAGTTAATGCAGAAAAATAACTTCATGGCCGAATGGTTTCTACACTGCTTACGGTAAGAAGAAAAAGGTTAGTGGCTGAATAAATAAATTGTATTCCTTTTATAAATTACAAAAAAAAAAAAAAAAAAAATATAAATTAAAATTAAAAAAATCAGTGATTACAAATAACTGTGGCAAAGTAGTGATGGACGGCATCGGGGATGGCCCTCCTAATACGAGCGGGGGACCATCAAAACGCGCGCATGAACCGGGTTCAGACGATGACCTTAACATCATATCGAAGGTGGTAATAAAAACAGCTAACGAGCCTACAACAGAGGAAAAAATAAAAAATATTAACAAATTAACATTAAAAAACAAAACAAAATCAACTGAAGAGTTGGTACATGTGGGAACAGAATCCCAAATTAAACGCAGAGGCAATTGCTAACATCAATAGCGAATGAAAAAACACAGCTACTTGCAGAAGAAAATAAAGAGTTACTAAACACTAACAACGAACTAAAAAACCACGTGCATAGCATGATGACAGTAATAACGAATCTTAACAAAAAGATCAACGATCTACAAAACACAATACAGATATAAAATACAAAACCTAAAATACACATGCAACCAACAACGACGATGAATCGATTCGTTGGCATTGAAATCGAAGATGCTAACATTACAGATCTCACTGTAGAAGACGAGAACGAAGATTTTCTGATCTTCGAAATAGTTAAAAAATCAGTAAAAAATAAAAACAAGACACTTACAGTACCAAACAAAACAGTGGCACTAAATCAACCACCAAAAAAGATAACAGTCAACCAACAAACAGAAATTACAACAAATAATTTACCGAAAAAAAACATTCGACCACCACCAATACACATACACAACCAACAAATTAACGACACAATAAAACTAATGAAAGGATTAAACATAGAAAACTTTCATATAAAAAGAATTAACAACAATAAACACACTCTACAAACTGAAACTGTAGAAGACTACAAAGAAGCAAAAAAAAACGTTCACTGAAGTCAATACTCCATACTTCACGTACACATTAAAGGACGAAAAGCTAAAATCAATCGTTCTAAAAGGGCTACATGAAAATGAAGACCTTGAAGAACTAAAAACATTAATACAACTACATAATATAAAAGTGATGAACATAATTCAAATGAAAACCAAACAATCGACCAGTATGGGCAAAAAATTACCACTATATATTCTACAATGCGCTCCCGACACAAATATGGGAGAAATATACAACATAAAAACACTTAACTATCAGACAGTAAAATGGGAAGCTTTAAAAAAAACGGATATCATTATGCAATGTCATCAATGCCAGAGGTTTGGTCACGCGGCTGCAAACTGCAACCTCAAATATAGATGTGTTAAGTGCGACCAGCAACACCAGCCCGGAGAATGCACTATAAATACCAAAATTAATAAAGAAGAAGTATATTGCACAAACTGCAACGCAAAAGGACATCCAGCATCGTACAAAGGATGTCCAATATACCAGGCAACTTTAAACCGCTTGAAGGAGAGGATCAGCGAAAAAAGAAGTAAAAAACCAGAATTAATACCAATTACCAAACAAACATACGTTAGCCAGGAGAATGGCTCATTCGCAGATATACTAAAAGGAAATGGAAGACAAACAAGAACACCACAAATAGAACGAACATCGACAGCAAATGAAAATACAAAAATAATACAATTACTTTCGAATAAAATAGATAAGGTGGCAGAAACGGTGGCGCAACAGGGAGAACAAATATCAACGCTGCTGGCGTTAATTCAGCAGTTGGTAAAATGAGTATCTCAAGTAATCACAAACTAAAAATAATTGCGATTAACGTAAACTCGTTAATCAAAACGCAACGAAGATTAAATTTACTGGACTTTCTCAACAACCACAAACCAGATATCATGCTTCTGAGTGAAACAAAACTAAACCCGAAACATGTAATAACATTCAAAAGCTATAACATAATAAGACAAGACCGCGCACACAGCAAACGACCGGGGGGAACAGCAATAGTAATAAAAGATAAATACTCCTATCAACAAATACATATAAATAACGAACAATTCAGCTCGGGCATTGAGTATACAATAATAAAAATAAAATTATCCACTAATAACGAATATTTATATATAATTGCAATATACTGCACCAGCTGTAACCATACCATTACCGAATCGCACTTCCAAGATGAATGGCACCAGATTTTTACAAAACACGACCTCAAAAACCCAAACAACTACTACATAATAGCAGGAGATCTAAATGCGACACATCCAAATTGGGGAAATGAAACAAGCAACATAAGAGGGGTAAAACTTAACGATTGGATGGAAGTGAACGACATGAAATACAAAGCACGGATTTACAAACCGGATAGTCCAACATTTCCACGATCAAACAACATACTAGACTTCGCCATAATAGATATGAGGTTAAACATCCAAACTAACGATCTAGGAGAAATACCAGCACACACCTACGACAGTGACCACAAAGCGATCGAAATAGTATGCAAAAATTATAATAATAATAACAATACATTTAAATTAGACACAACTAAAGTAGAGCCAGATACACAACTAAAATTCAACTTTAAAAAGGCAGATTGGCCCGGATGGCAAACAAAATTACACAAATTATATTGCAAATATTTAAAAAACAATAAAATAACCCACATAGTACCAATAGACCATAACATTAAAGATAACGAAATAGAAAATCACATAATCACAATAACACAAATAATTATTAACAACATAAAAGAAACAATACCGAAACTAGTAAGAAGAAACAACATGGAATGCTACACAAATAATATAATACAAAATCTTTGCAAACAAAAATCCAAACGAAACACTCAACTCAAAAATGGGAAAAGAACAGGAAGGTTAACACGTCAGCAAATAGCAACATTAAAAGCAGACATCAAACGAATAAATGAGATGATTACACAAAACGTACAACTGGAAATCAACAAAAAATGGACACAACACATGGAAAACATAAAACCAGGACCAAAAATGTTCAGCCAAATAAAAAGAATTACAGCCAACACAAAATCAAACCAAGATATGAACATCAAAAAATTAGAAATTGACGAGAACGAAACAAGCACTATGCAGGAACTAAATATAGACTGGACAAAAATGGAAAAACAGGGTACAAAATATAACAGTCATGAACAACATGATAATCTAAACATAATCGAACACCATATACAAAAAATAACAATACCCAACCCGGCGTTAGGCAAACCACACCACGATCAAATAATAAAAGAGACAATAGAACCACTAAAATTTCAATATGCACAATATAAAATAAACCACATAACTAAAACCCAATTCTCCAATAATAACACTACATTAAACCCACAAACAAACAATAGTAATAATAACACCAAATACTTTACAAACACAAATGAATTAATAGCAATCATGAAATGCCTAAACACCAAAAAATCGTACGGCCTGGACAAAATTCCATGTATTGTTTTAAAACACCTACCGACAGAAATAATTCAAGAAATATGCAGCTTGATGAATCACTGTTTAAACAACTATCCGTTCCCGAAAATATGGAAAACCGCAAAAATATACCCGATACACAAAAAGGGCAAACCCACAGCAAATCCATCCAGTTACCGGCCAATAAGCCTATTATCGAATCTGGGGAAAATTTATGAAATACTAATATATGACAAAATACAAGAACACACTGCGATAAACAGACTGATGCCAGATAATCAGTTTGGTTTTCGACATAGACATTCCAAAGTCCATGCCATAACCAAACTGACATCTGATGTATGTAGAAGCCTAAACCACAAAAAAGCGACCGGCACAATAATGATAGACATGGAGAAGGCGTTTGAATCGGTGTGGCTCGATGGACTATTATATAAATTGATAAAAATGAAGTTCAGCCCCGATTTGATACAACTACTACACGAACTATTATACAACAGGCAATTTAAAACTACAAATGGAAAGGAAATATCACACAAAACATGTCACATATATAACGGTCTACAACAAGGCTCAATAACTGCACCAATCCTATTTAATCTTTACACAAAAGAACTAGTAGAAAATGAAAGATTAAATACATCGAACATACAAACGATAGCCTATGCAAACGATCTTGTAATCTACGGCACACATCATAAGATTGCAAACATCACACAAAACATACAGCAGGCGGTAAAATTTGCCAAGGATTATTTGCACACATGGAGAATAAAAATCAACCCCATCAAATGCGAAGCAATATTATTCCGCAAGCCATACCAGCTAGCACACGGAGATACACAAGTAAACTGGAAGAAATTTCAAGTGAAAATAGCTGGTACGACCTGTGTGCAAAAGCCATCGGTTAAATATCTAGGGATAAACATAGACAATCTGCTATACTTGGACGAGCGCATAAATACGCAGATATCGAAAGCAAAAAAGATATTCCATCTAAACCGAAGAATATTCTGTGCGGAAAACATATCAATGCCCGTTAAACAAATATGCTATAAATCTTTGGTACGTCCAATATTAACATATGGATGCCCGATATGGTGGAATATCGGCCCATACACAATGGAAAAACTAAGAATCTTCGAACGAAAGTGCCTTCGTTACTGCCAGGGAGAGCACAGATCCTCAAGCTCGCAATACAAAAAATACATCTCTAACCAAATATTATATGGAAAATTTGGTAAAGATAGAATCGACCTGCACATAATAAAATTGGTTAGAGATCATGTTAAAAGAGCAACGGAGAATACAGAGAACTCATTAATATTTGCCCCCTACTATACCGAAGATAGCATACAGAGGGAAAGCTGCCAGAAGAACCGAAACCCGGGCCCAGAGACGTTCATCTACCTGGACAAGAACGGATACATCGAGGACAGAAAAACCAGATACCCGAAGATTCACCATCTAGAATGACGACAAAATATAAAAGGATTCGACGAAAATATTTTCGAAAACCCAAATGCAATTAATATATACAATAGATTTAAATTCTCTAATATACATAATTGTAGATAATGACAAGATGGAGAGACAACTAAAAAAATACTGGTGGCTGCAAGACAGCCCACAACCAATCACATAGTAACAACCCACACCCCGATAAAATAGTAAAAACAACATACTTCTCCCATAAGAAATGATAAGACGAGAGTGGGAGTGGCGGAGGATTGCGAACACTGAAGCGAGTAATCCAAAACCACTCCACCATCACTCTCGGACTCATTTCAGTAGAAAAAGATTTGGCATTTTTTTATCTTTTTAGCCAATCATAATTTAAGTTAAAAATTGATCACAAACACGTGAAATTAAATCCCTGATTGATTTATATAAATAAATAGAGACAAGATTTGAGACTCCGTCGGAGCATTAATCATAAAATAAATAATGTAAATGTATAGGGCTTTTACTAATCCGCTTTGGCCCAAACATGTAAATATATAAAGTGATGTAAATAATAAAGCCGAGATTTAAAAAAAAAATAAAAATTAATAGTACGAAAAATTTTCACATCATCTGCAAATATGAGCACGTCTGAGTTTTTGATTATCTCGGTTATTCGGTCTATGAAAACAATGAAAATTCAAGGCCCGAGGTGTGATCCTTGGGGAACACCAGATGTAACTTTAATAACGTTTGATTTCTCATTTCCCATTATTACAAATTGACGCCGGTTTGATAGATATGATTTAAACAAATTTATGTAATCGAGAGAAAACCCAAAATTGAATAAACTCTGGAGTGCTTTATGATGACAGATAGAATCAAATGCTTTACTAAAAGTAAAGTCTTGCAATATCAGTTCGCGCACTGCATCAATGGTTTCCGGAACAACAACTGATTCTGGACGACCTTCACGAAATTCGTCTCGGAGTGAACTACGACCTCGATTGAATTCACCATACCATCGATAAACACTGGTCCTTGATGGAGCTTCATCGCCAAAAATTGAATTAAGTTCATCCATGCACTCTTGCTACCTTAATCCACGTCGAAAGTTGTCAAAAATAATCGCACGAAAATGTTCACGATTTAATTCCATTTTTTCGCCGAGATGTTGAGTTAATGAGTACTGTAAACAACACAAATAGCGCTCGAATGTCAAAACGTTCTGAGTACGTATAATCTCAAAAATGTCAAACTTTACGATAGAGCTGTCAGTTGCCAGATTGCAACACTAGGGTTGTCCAGTCTCGAAATATAAAAGGCAACCCTCGTACCGACAGTATAACAATCTCGTTGACGTTTTGTTAAAATATTTTTTTCGGGGGAATTTTTTTTTATATAATATTACGTATAAATATATTTTATAACATGAGTAATATTATAAAAGTTAAGTTTAAATGATTCTTTCATATTAATCATAAAAATTAAATAATTTTTTAAAGTCTATGCTCTTATTATCGGCATATGCGATTTATTTCATTTAATTTCCGGCGGTTCTTGTTCGTATTTGTAATGTTTAAGCGGAAGATATTCAAGGCTGAAACAACAAAAACTTAATTTTCAACAAAATAAACTTTTATTTTTCGTATTTTTTATTAAACGATAAGTGTTATAAACACCGACCAAATGGCACAGTGGTTAAAGCTTTGGCGTTTGGATCGGGTGGTACCGAATTCGAATCCCAATAGGGGCAGGATGCAAAGGGAATTTTCATCAACAGATTACGATCTGTGGTGAAATGGAACACATCTATGGCACCCTGTCGGTGTGCAAAACTCATGGGCCGACCCATTTTCCATCCCATGCCATTATAGGCTGGCATGGAGCTATGCAATGTGCAGATGGTGATAAAATCGGACCTTTATTCGTACGTCCTCGATTTGGCAAACAATGCGTAAAGTAGGGAAAAGCGAACCGCGAAAGAGTTGGGAGTGCTTCGGCCCCAGATCAGATTGCATAGGACGAAATTTTTGGAAGTCATGTTTCAATTTCATGTTTTTTATATTTTCAATGTATAGTCTTGATTAAAAAAAAAAAGTTTGTGGAAATTTTGTTGTTGTTGTTGTTGTTGTTGTTGTTAAAGATACATGATGTCAAATTTTGATAAAAATGATGAACATGATGTTATATATATGGCTATAAAGCGAAAACTAATTATCCGACACTTATAAACCTAGGCTCATTTTAAAGATAAATAAATAGGGATTCTAAAAAAATTATAAAATTGGTACCATGTTTCAACTCTTCCTATTCAAAATGGCCGCCAAAATAGTATTTTAAAATTTTCTCAAAAACCTATTTTTTTTTTTATTTTTTTTTTTTTTAATTTTTCCTTATTTAATTCTATTGAACATACCAAAAAATTTTACTTGTGTTATTTTTTGTTTTCTTGCAAAAGACCTTAGAGTATGAAGATCTACCCATAACTACGTAACTGTTTAGAATTATTCAGTTCACAAATCGTTCATAAATTACATCACCCTAGGTTTGATCATTTTTAACTTCCTTTCAGCGTTTTGCGTCTACGCGTGTTTATTTAGCAAAATTATTCCATTTGATTAAAATTTTTTGCGATTTTCAACGCTATCTTGTTCAAAAGATGGAACAATAGCTTCTGATTGCAAATTTTTATATTGAATGTTTATCCTATCAAAGTGACTGCGTAATCACTTATCCGTTTGCCAGCTTTGGGTGCTTGAAGGCTCAGTGATCCATTCTTGTTTTGAATATTTTTCGCTATTCGTACCATATACTGCGTTGTGTTAAATTCTTCTTGGATTTCTTGTATTGTTAGTGATTTCAGCAATGTAGACAGCAACTGTATTTTATCACAATTTTTCTCCAACTGTTGAAATTTGGCTTTTAGTTGATCCATGAATTCATCATAAAGGCGTGCTTTATGATGATTTTCCGCTGAGTGAGTCAAAAAAGGCTCGATACCAGATACCGAAGATGTTGATGATGGCGTCAGTGAGGTAGTTAAATTTAGTAATTTTTGTTGCTCATGATGTTGCCTGGATTCCAACTTACTCGGATATATAGGAGACATGCTAATGTCTGGTAATATTTTATTAAGTTTTTCACGAGCGATAGCACTTTTTATTTGGCACTCCTCACTTTCACTCCTACTCGAAATATTCTCGTCACTGCGTGTTGATAATGTCTCCGGGGTAACAGGTGAATTTGATGAATCAGTAACGGGTGACACTTCGCTTTAAATTTTCTGACGTTTAGAAGATACCAGGTAACACGTTGGACAAATCGATGAATCTTCATTTACTTTCATTTACTTCAGTCGAGCGCGGCAAATGACTTTTAATATAATCAGAAACGTTTCTTAAATTTTTCGAACATTTCGTCTCAGGAAACGGCTTACAACACTTTTTGAGCCCAGTCATTATTACACTTATTAATTGAACTACTTTAAATTAATTTTTTGTTATCTAAACAAGCAAATGCTTCAAATAGAACTTCACAAGTTAAACTAACTGAAATATTATTTTAAACTCTAAGAGCGTGTTTCAATTGGTTTAAATACCGCATAAAAAGTTAAAAATTGTGGTGAATAAAAATGTCAAACTTTTTATCCGCTTCAAGAGCTAATAAAATTTTTATATAGAAAACATTTGGCTGACAAAAATATTTGTTTGTAAACAGAAATTTGGAATGTACAAATTTTGAGAAAAATTGTAATGATTTAGATGTAAACTAGCCATATTTAATTAATATATATTTAAATAGTATTTATTTTACATATTTTCATATTTAAGTTTGCTATATACGTGCATAGTTACACATAAAATATGCAACCATGTTATTGTCAAAATTTTAACCAATTGAAACAGATAAAAAGTTAAAAAGTTAAAAAAAATTACCACAAATAAATTTTTAACTTTTTAACTTTTTATGCGGTATTTAAACCAATTAAAACACGACCTAATTTATACAAAAATGTTAACAAAAGCCACTGGTTATGTTATTTTACAGGCCTACTCCCCTTTCTATAGAATCTCAAAAAAATTATTTCAGGAATACAAATAAATTTTTAAAAATTCGATCCAAAAGGTTATATTCAGGTACAGAAAATAGTGTTTAAACCTAACAAAATAAATGAGTCATGACAAAATTTTATTGTTCTACTAATTGGATTAGGGGCTATTCATAAACTATCTCACATTTTTATGGGGGAAGGAGTATCGATTGTTGTGACGTGTGTCGCTGGAGGAGGAAGAGTTTTATAAAATGACAGATTGAGGCGTGACGTCACGTGTCTAATTATAATTACAGCATTCAATATTATACAGCAATCAGAAGCTATTGTTCCATCTTTTGAACAAGATAGCGTTGAAAATCGCAAAAAATTTTATTCAAATGGAATAATTTTGCCAACTAAACATGCGTAGACGCAAAACACTGAAAGGAAGTTGAAAATGATCAAACCTAGGGTGATGTAATTTATGAACGATTTGTGAACTGAATAATTCTAAACAGTTACTTTATCAAGTTGATCGTAAAACTAGTTGAAAATAAAAAATACCACATTGACTTTGATTTTATATACAAAAAATGGGTAGATCTTCATACTCAAACGTCTTTTGCAAGAAAACAAAAAATAACACAAGTACAATTTTTTGGTATGTTCAATAGAATTAAATAAGGAAAAATTTTAAAAAAAAAAAAAAAAAAAAAAAATAGGTTTTTGAGAAAATTTTAAAATACTATTTTGGCGGCCATTTTGAATAGGAAGAGTTGAAACATGGTACCAATTTTATAATTTTTTTAGAATCCCTTTTCAATTATCTTTAAAATGAGCCCTCGTTTATAAGTATCGGATAGTTAGTTTTCTTTTTATAGCCATATATATAACATCATGTTCATCATTTTTATCAAAATTTGACACCCTGTAACTTTAACAACACCAACTACAAATTTGTTTTTGTTCTACAGTTTTCTTTTGTTAACAATTACTACACATTCAAAACATAAAAATTAAAAAATTTAAACACGACTTCCGGTTCCATATACCAAATTTGTGATTTCACGTAATTTTCGTCATAGATTAAAACATAAATAAAAAAAATAAAAAAGTGTTATAAACAAATTATGTCCTTCTAATTCGCAGCTAGGAACAAATAATAAAACTAGACGATAACAAAAATAATTCAGGTACTCAGGTTACAAAATAATAAAGATAAGTAATAATTTTACTAAAAGTAATTAAAATTATTCTTTTGGAAAGCTGCGATTTCAGGAACCGCATAAATTCCTCTGGCATTTAATAGGCAAGGTAGACTGATAACACTACATACTTCTTCCTCTTTATACCAAATAGCGTCGTCCGTGCTCGGCTATTTTCAGTTTTGACCACTCATTGACATTGTTTTAATGTATGTTTCATTTTCTTTTACTTCCAGTACAGACCCAGAGATATACTCTTCTTGTATTCAATTATGACATAATCGCCAGGACATATTTTTTTAATTTCTTTTACACTCGATCCGCCATCTGCTTGAAAATTAGTTTAATGATCATGGTTAAAATTTCGTTTTATAAACTGTTCCGTTCTTTTCTCTTTTGCTTCTTTCAGTTTTTTTCTTTTCCTCTCTCTTTCTGGCCCGCGCAAGTTTTTCAGATAATGCTTTTTGTTTATCCATTTCAATTCTCTTTAAGTGTCCAAAATATGTATTTATTTGATGTAATTGCATCAGGAGTAATTTTTCTTTTCTTGATAATTTTCTTCTCTTCAGTTGGAGCCTCCGGATAATACAAAGATTTTTTGAATGGGGTGAGCAACCCGGTTGCTGCGTTATGTTATTGTTTTGATCAGCAATATTTTTAATTGGCGTACTCATAACTACTGCACTGGATGTAGGAATTTATTTTATTCAAAGTATTGCCCATTATTAGTTATAATTTTTCCTAATTTTCTGGCAATGCGTGAATGGCACGCCAAAAAACTGTTCTTCTTAATCGGTGCAAATAAGTAATAATCGGATGGAGACAAGTCTGGTAAGTAAGCCGCATGTGAAAGTATTTCCCAATTAAGAGGTTTCAACGTGTCCATGACCGGTTTTGCTTTGTGTGATGGTGCATTATCATGAAGCCAAATCACTTTGTGTTGCCTTTTATCATATTCTAATAATTTGTTGTTGATAGCTTTCAATATTTACGGTTTCGAGAGCTTTTAGCAGCCCAAAATAAATCACACTCTTCTGATCCCACCAAATACAGAGCATTGTCTTCCGTCCGAAGCGATTTGGCCTTGTAGTCGATGTCGATGGTTGTCCTGGATCAATATTTTGTGCTTTGGATTCTCAAAATAGATCTATTTTTCATCGCCGGTCACAATTAGATGGAGAAATAATTTTCTTTTGTATCTGGCGAGTAACATTTCGCAAGTGGTTTTTCTATTTTCCTCTGGCCTTTCATTCAGTTTATACGGAACCCAATTTCCTAGCGAGTTGTTTTGGCGTTTGAGCGTCATCCTCATCCAACAATGCAATTCACTTCTTTCAAACTTTTTGGTGGTCTTCCACGTTCTTCATTTCTCACGTCAAAATCACCACTTTTGAATTTATTAAAGCAAGAGCATGCTCACTGTAAGTTTTAACAAGCATTCTATGTGATTCTGCAGCAGTTTTTTTCAAATGATAACAAAAAATCAATGATGTCCGGCAAACAACTCGTAAGGTTATAAATTGGATGTTGTGGACAGATGTCAAAAGAAAACAGTGGTAACAATGACGTGGTTTGTCGAAAGGTACATTGACAGGTGGTCATTTATTGGTAAATTCCGGTTTCATATTTCCACACCTGGTATTGTAGATAATTTAACAAATATAAATCATTTTTAAAAAAATGAGGGCCTCAAAAAAATTGTGAATTAATTGGTCGCGAGTAAAAAAAGGTTAAGAACCACTGCTCTAAGGTATACAACGAATTAAAATAACATTAAAAAAAATTGGATACTTACAAAAGTTGATTTTTTAACATTTGTGGCACTATCAGAAGAAGCGATAAGAGTGATAAAACTCTTTGATCCAGTGTCTGCAAGGTTGACGAAACAATTATTTTAAATAGAAATAAATAAAATAAAAAATAAAATAATGAACAAATAAAAAGTGTTAATAAACAATCCTGCATTTAAAAATTTTAAAATGTATACTCCTTACTTGATTTTCTCGGTGTATACGTAAAGTAAACTTTAGCCTAATAATCTTCTATTCATTTTGACAATGAATTAAGAAAAGTGGGCAAATGTACATATTTTAAACCAATTTAAAAATTAATTAAGATAAATTTTCTAAAAAATGGAATAAGATGTGCATTTTTTAATTCGTTTGAATTCAGTTTTTTTTTGTTGTAATTACTTTTTTATATACTTTTTTTAAAAATCAGGATTTTTCTTTAGAATACGTTAAGTGGAAATTTTTCATACAAATACCACTTTTTTTAATTCACTTTTCTTAATTCAACTTTTCTTAATTCGGTTAGAGATATACTATATACTATTATGTTGACTTACATATATTTCATTTTTATATTTTCATTTAATAGAATTAAATATTAATAAAATTAAATGAAAATTTTGGATTTTTTTTTTTGAGATTAATTTTTTCGTTCAAACAATCAAAAATTTACAAAAGGTGATTTGGGATATTATTTTTCGGGATATTTATTTTTTGGCAATTTGAAATTTGAGAAACTACCTACTAACGGTTGGCTGATGAATATTGCTACATTAAGAAATTCAAATACCTTTTTGATTAATTCACGTAATTTATTTTTTCTTGATTCATTTGAAAGATAATTCATTTTTATTAAGTTTTCTTAATTGGTTTTAAAAATAATGGAATTTAAATGGCCACCACGCACGTTGACGCATGTGCGACATCTCAGCAAAAAATTATTCGTTACTGCCTGAAGAGTTGCAGCGGGAATTGCCTCAATTATCGTTCGAATGGATTGCTTGCAAATTTGTTGGTTTTGTTTTGTAAACTTCCTGTTTGAAATAACCCTACACATAAAGCAAAATATACATAAGAGGACTCATGTAGAGATTCCGAGGTTAATCTATTTTACTTTTGGCAATCTGTATGGTAATAGTTGTTCGAAGAATTTTAATTTTAACCAACTATTCCATTTAAGAAAAACACTCGAAGAAACTTATAACTCGAAGACGTAATGATTTATTATAAGTTTTAGTTTATTTTATTTAATATATTTAATTTTATAATATAATATAATTATGATGTTTATTATTTAAATTATTATAATTTTATATCGAAGAATTTAGTTTGTTGTATAAACAAACGATCTTTATTGCACCAAAATTACAATATTAATAATATTTTTTTGATAAATTCAAAACAAGAAGCTTATCGCTTGTATATAATATAAGTACATAGATTTTGGTTGGCACATACATTTATAATTGAATATACATTGACTACTTATGTATTCTTGTTAATGTATATACATACAATTCTATTTATATACAACTAGCTGACCCGGCGAACTTCGTACCGCCTCAAAATCAATAAATGTTTTTTAAAGTTATTAGCTTAATAAAATTGAGTTTTTTATTAAGATTAAATAAATTAAATGAATACTCCAAATTAATTAAATTCAATGAAATTACAAAAATCAAAATGAAATATATTTTAATTACATTGAAATGAATGTAATTCACGTGGCAGCAAGGCTTTCGTTTTATTGAATTGAATAGAAATGGTTCGCGTAGCATTATTGCACTACTTTCTTTTAAACTATTTGCTGGGTGAGTTGCAATGGAGTCGAGTCCCTTCATTGTAGCACCTTGTGATATACGACATTTTTTGTTTTATTGTTAGGTGCGAGAACGAATAAAGCGGATGGTTTACCGACACGTGAACATGCTACGTACAATTGGCCGTGAGAGAAACATTCATTTTCTAGATTCAGGCCACAAACACTCAAGGATTGGCCTTGTGATTTGTTGATCGTCATGGCGAATGCAAGACGAATCGGAAATTGAATTCGTTTAAACTCGAATGGCATATCGGTTGGGATCATCGGAATTCTCGGAATGAGAACTTCCTCACCTTTGAACTTCCCTTGAAGTATCGTCGCGTGAATTACATTGCCCATGAGTTTTCTCACCACCAAACGCGTTCCGTTACATAGTTTTGGTTGATTCAGGTTTCGTAGCATGATGATTATCGAGCCAACTTTTAGTTGTAAATTGTGCGGTGGCAAGCCAGGTAGATCCAATGAGTTTAAAAATTCAGTTGGATAGTTGGTTGCTTCGCCTTCGTTTGTCACACAGTCAATAGATTTGAAGGAATGAAGTGGACCGACGATTAGATTTTGAATTGTAAAATTTAAGTGATCCACATCTTTGTTCTTTGCCGCAAGAATTACTCGTTCACTCACCCAATTGTGATTTTTGTGGTTAGTAATGATGTTCGGGAACACTTTGTTGATGAGCTCGTCCTTCGTTGAGACAAAAATGCAAAAGTTCTGAGGAAACGAAATCAATCCGTTCGATTTGTCGACCGGAACACGGCCATTACCGATAGTCAGCAATTGCTTGGAGAATTCTTCGGCAGATGGATCGTTTAACAATGCAACTCGCATGTTTGTCGTCAGCTGAAGTTTCTTCACATAACACCACAGAGTCGATGATTTGAGGCAAGCGTTTATTTCATCAGCAGCGGTCGATCTTGGAATAACTGGTATTGTTTGACGGAAATCGCCAGAAAGTAGAATCATTGCGCCTCCAAAACATCTTGAGTCATTGCGTAGATCTTTCATAGTTCTATCGAGTGCTTCCAATGCGCGTTTGTGCGCCATTGTACATTCATCCCAGATGATGATTTTACTTGCTACCAAAACTTTCGCCATTGCTGAGTGTTTTGCAATGTTGCATGTCGGGTTTTCAGCCGATTGAAGGTTTAACGGTAATTTCAACGCTGAATGAGCTGTTCGGCATCCTTCTAGCAATGTGGCCGCTATCCCAGAAGAAGCAACTGCTACAGCAATATCGGATCTCGCACGAACAGTGGCCAAAATCAATGACATGAGGAATGTCTTCCCAGTTCCACCGGGCGCATCGAGGAAAAATAATCCACCATTTCCATCATGAATTGCCTTCATTAACGTATCGTACACTCCTTTCTGTTGGAGGTTCAACAGTGGTACATTGGTTCGAACTGATTGGTTCAATGCATCTCGATCATATTCATGTTCACGTTCCAATTCTCGATTGAAAGCGTCGTTCATTCCACGACATGGCGTTGGCATTCCTAATTTGACTAACAAACTGCCGCACATGCGAAAACACATGTCTTCGATCAAAAGCAAAGCCTGGTTATGTATCTCCTCATTCGCCTCGAGATCGGGATTTCCGAAACTGACACGAATTCGATGTAGAATGTCTTCTGACATGTCATTCTTGTACTTGCTCCATAGTTCACGTGGATTTGATGGGAAGCATGTCGAAATAATGATAGCAAATAATGTGCGTATCTGGTTTGGAGTTGCAGAAATAATTGATTCAGCGATTGTCATGTCCCAATGAGTATCGTTTTCAAGCAAGTTGAGCTGTTGACATGCAGCACGAAATGTTGGGCACACTACACCATTGACAGTTCGAAGTGATTCAAATGATGTCGGCCCACGAATATTCACCAGCAACAACCGCAAGTAGAAGCATTCGTCATTCTTCGGATGAACTGTGTAAATGCGACCAAGAGCATCAGTAGAACGCACATTTGGATGATCAGGAACCTCATCGCCTTGCTTCCGACGTTGAAATTTTTTTGATGAGGCGTTCCAAGTGTAATAACTTGGCATCTCAGAGTAGAGCAATGTTCGTGCAAACGGATCACTTTGACAAATCGAAAAGAAACTGGTCAATGTTGTTGCTGGAGGTGTCTCAGCACGTTGAGCAACATTCGATGAGTTGAAATAAACTCGTTGACCATTCTCCAGATGCACCGCCAAATGTACAACAGTGGGATGACGTTCATGAATAGGGAATGAGAATATACGCCAAATCGCCTCATTGCAGCTCACATATCGACCAACTTGATAATGCGTGATTTCATCGTTTGTATTGGGATTTTGAACACCAAAAACTGCCATATCGCTACCTTTCGTGACATATTTACAAATGTATTTTATGGACTTCACTGAATTGCAGTACTCCACGTTGCAATGCGCCTTGAATGTTTTGGAAAGAAGTGGCGATTATGGAACAATCCAAGTGTTGTCGACCACGAACTCATTTCCTCTCACTATCGTTGTGATAGGTCTACCGTTATCATCGGCTGATCGACGCCGGTACAGTGGATAACCATCATTGCCAGTGATAGTCTCTGCGGTTAAATTTCGTGGATAACGCTTGGAACACTTGTTGTCGACCATGCACGGTGATTGGGGATTGATGGAGCCACACGGACCGTGAACCATGTTCGTAATTACAACATCATGCAGGTCTGGATCGGTTTCGGGATCAGGAATCTCGGCACATATGATGTCATCTATTTGGTCTGGTCGAATTTTTTCGGCTAACCAAATAATAATGTGAGCATGCGGCAAGCCTCGTTTCTGCCATTCAATTGAATACATCCAACATCGAGTATCCCCAAAGACGCAATGCCTAACAATGTAGTTCATCAGCGACCGGATTTTTTGTTTGAAGACACGTGCGATGATGTCGTGCCGATCACTTGTTATTTGCCCGGGTAGCAACAGTTGAACAATCTCTATCCATTTCGGATTGCAAGTAAAAGTGATGAATAAATCTGGACAACCGTAATGACGAACATATGTCATTGCATCTTGCGCATATTCATGCATATGACGCGGGCTGCCAATGTACGTCGCCGGTAGAATAGTCAATCGACCAACATTAGCTGCATCTCCTTCGGTGCTGATTGCATCGCGTAAATGGATATATTCCTCCGAACGCAGTTTAGCTTGGTTCAACCGAATGAAAATGAGGCGCTCTGTTTCGATTTTGACGTACATGTCGACGATATATTGCTGAAGCAAACGACGAAATCGCAGCAAATAGTTGTCAGCATTTTGACGAATCATCAAACGATATGCATAATAATTCATCGAGCTAACCTTCTTGTTAGTTTCCTCACCTGACATGAAATCAGTAAAATTAGTGTCATAATCTAAATTATGATATCAGTACTCACCGCTCAATGGATTTATCATGTTGATATTGAAGTGATATCCATCGTCTCCTTGCCAAAACATCAGCGGGTATTGCAATGTATCGTATGAACGGTGTGTTTCATTTATTCGTTGCAGTTGTCCAGTGTCGCGACGTGTAAGCACAATATCGCGCGGTTCCACGCTTTCACCAACAATCACAATTGCGACTTCATCTATTGTTGGAGCATTAAATTGGCGTTCGTGTGTTCCAGCGGGTCGTTTATCTGCTCTGATCACGACTTTGCAGTCGTCACTTGGCATGCGATCCAACGCAGATTTAAACAATCGAACCAATGCATGATGTTCATGGAGTAGTTGCTGCAAATCTTTCAGAACTATCCTTTTCATTGCTGTATTGATCGTTTGGCGCCGATCAAGTTGATCCTCCATACTGCCCATAAAGTATATTTGGATGAATTTATGCTGTCCATCTTCAATCGGTTGCAATGACCCAATTCGGTGGTGAATTTGGCCTTGAATCTGTAAAGTCGAAGACGAAGTCAGAATTATAGATTTTTGATCACCAAAAGAAAATGAATGTTTACTCTCTCGAGCAGAAATGACCTTAAATGTTGGATTGAATCCGCGTTCTTTGATAATGTCTGCTCCAAATGAAGTCATTTGGAAACATGTTGGATAGAAAATGTCGTGATTCTGGTGTCTCGCCACGAAGCAATGAACGCAACAGTTCAGGTGGTGCAGGCAATAATGGCAATCTCACCTTGCCACTGAGACAGCACAATCCAGGCGTTTCTCCAGCGAACTTCAATGCACCGCAATGGTCGCACACAAACTCCATTGGGCCAATTCGAACGAAAGGATGCGAGTTGTAGTCAATTGTGCAATCGTATTGAAACGCTATTCGATTCAAATCAACACTTGAAGGATTTCTTCTTGCGCGTCGAAAATTATCTCGTTGTTGATCTGTGCGATAAGCTCGACGATTTCTCATTGTCAACTGAGCCATTTGACGTACTGCCTCCCTTTGTGCTTGTCTTTGTGAAGCGCGAAGTCGGGCCATACTAACGCGGCGCACTTCTCGTGTGATTTCTTGTTCATCTGCAGTGGATTGATTCGCAGTAGTCCGAAGTCTAATTGCATTACGGCTTCGTGGTGAAAGATTAGATCTTCTGGCTCGCGGCATTGTAGGTTAGGTTAGGTTAGGTTAGAGTGGCTGCTATCGCACACTTAGGCCAATAATGGCCCATTGTGATACCACAGGATCCAATCTCCCCTTACTCCCGCTGAAACCAACCAGAGCTACTGATGTAGCGTAAAATATCTCGCACCCTACAGTCCGCGAGTTCAGAAAGGCTGTCCATGTTGTACACACCCAAGTACTTACGTCTTTTGTATGATAGTGCCGGACATGAGCATAGGAAGTGAACTAGCGTCTCTTCCTCCTCTTCGTCCATACAACTTCTACAAAAGTCATTCGTCTCTAGACCCAGCCTCCTCGCATGTTCCCCAAAAAGGCAGTGTCCTGTTAGTATCCCTACGACCAATCCTAAATCTCGTTTTCCCAGGGATACAAGTGCCTTGGAGCGCCGCAGGTCCAGTTTTGGCCAAACCTGTTTTGCTACCCTGCACGTGAGAGTGTTGGTCCACCTCTCATCTGTTAAGGCGATTGCCTTTTTACTGAGCGTCAATTTGAGCGCTGCTATAGGCCTCCCCAGACCTGCCCTTTCCGGTTGCATCTGGAGAGTCGTACCGTGCGTCGGTATTGTCGTCGCGGCATTGTAAATAATACTGGAAAATTAATCACACAATCCAAAATTACACAATCAATTATCGATGTGCGCACAATCACAAATGTGATAACCTCACAAAGTGAACATCTTCGAAGGGAACTTACCGTTTAAAAATCCCGATCGAAAATAGAATTCCGCAGAATAAAAAAAAAATTAAAAAAACCAAAAAAAAAAACTGGTGTCCGGTGTTGGGACACTCTGTACCACTAAAAAAATTACGTACTATTGTACGCAAAAAAGTACTGTTTTCTTATTGTTATTGGCATACACCACACAACCTCTTATTTCACTAAATTCCACCACTTATTTTAATATTATATGCTAAACCACAAACCACTTAACTAATATGAAATAACCAAAACCAAAAATAAATTAAATTTAATATTAAAATCGCAAAGGAAAAAAACTTTTTTTGGAGCTGTCAAAATCTACTATTCGCACTGAAATCGTAACTCGGACGAAGATTTTATCTATATAAATAGATAAGTAGATGAAATAAAAAAAAAAATTGGATAAAAAATAAAATGGTAAATGTGCCTCCAGTGCCTCCAGTCGGATTCGTATCCAGTACCTTGCGGTCCAAGCGCCGAAGCTTTAACCACTGCACCACTCGTCACATACAAACTACACCTACAAAATTCATATAAAAAAAAAGATTTTTTTATTAGATTTTTGGGGCTTCCCTTTTGAGTTTTTCCGACTTTTCTTTTTTCCTAAACCACCACTGTATTGAGACGAACAAAATAAAAAAAACAAAATGTATGAGAAAATGAATTTTCTTGATAAATTTTTGTTGTTGTGGATTTTTCCAATGTTTTAATAGTTATTATGCTATTCGGAACGGAGTCAAATCCAACAAAAGAAAGATCATAAAAATCGGTCCAGCCGTTCTTCAGTTATAAATGGTGTAACTAACCCGACTTTGTTTTATATATATAGATTTCCTTATGCCTAATATTTGTTACAATTTAGATACATAATAATATATATAATAAATTATTTGTATGAGTACTATATACATACAATGATTATGTAATATTATAAGTAAAATAAAATATAATTCAATATATAATGTATAAATAATATTCAAAAGTATATATTAGCAATTATAAATTATAAATATTTATGTACATAATACATATTATGGGATGTGAACCATACTTCAATTGTAAGTTATTATTTTGAATGCCTTAACACTGTATAAGCCTAACAAGAACAATGAACTATAAAATAACTATGCCGATATGTTTATAAGATTCGTACATATGGATTAAATAGAGAAAAAAATTAAATTTGTGTATATAAATATATTAAAACTATAAAATAAGATTAACCTCGGAAAAACCTGCTTATAAAATTTGCACTACTTGATTTCTCTTACATATTTATTGCTTGATGCCCTACAAGAAAAATTCAGGAACAGTAAGGTCTGAAGATCTGGGGGCCAACGGCATGTAAAATTTCTTGAAATCAGCTTATTGAGGGATTTTTGCTGCAATTATTTCATAACGGGCCGGGCTATGTGAGGAGTATGGTGCAACTCCTCACATAGCCCGGCCAGTTTGTTGAAACCACACGGAGTCGAAAGTGATTTGAGCGGACCCATTTGAGCAGATTAGCTTCTGGTCGAAACTCTGGGATTGTCTTGTATGGCAGTACAGCAGCGATAGTCTCCTGCGTCTGAACTGAAGGCTTTCGATGATAAGGATTTCTTGAGATTGACCCATGCTCAGCAAAATTGTTTACGAGCCTCATTATAGTTCATCTGCTAGGAGGAATGCTGCTAAACGTGCGCCTATATTCTTTTTGTACCGAAACTACGGAATCCAATGCGTGATAGCGGCGGACAATCCAAATTCTTTTCTCAGTATCCCAATTCTCCATTTTCGTTAAATTTAAAAATCAATCTATAAAATAAAAAACAATTGGAACAGATTAATTACATAGAAAAAAGTTATTAATTTTTTTTTTTTTTGGTAGCAGCTTTCATCAGCCACCCTGTAGTAAGTTTTAGATCTAGCCAAAAACATGATTTTGGTATTAAAATATTCGGGAATACGATGGTATCCCAAGCAATTTAGTGAATTTGGCCGAAGATGCTTCCACGAGTAAGGCCATATCTCCAATCACAACATCCAAATTTTCTTGATTTTTTTTTTTTTAATTTCAGACACCATCCCAAGTTAAAAACACTAAATTCCATATTTGGCACTCATTGTACCGATGGTTTTTTGAATTTAAATACTTAAAACATTTTTTTTTGTATAAAGTATGTAAATAAACTTATTTTTTGTAGTACTTTGAACCACGTGTTTCGAATTCCAATTTGTTTTTTTTCCAGCTACACTTTTCGATAATTTGTGTAGTTACACATTTTGAGTCTACACTACACGTTTTATTAACGTTAAATACTTCACACTAGTATCGCACACAGAAAAATTGAAAGTTTCTAAAAATGGACCGCTAAAAGTGTCATGGCTGGAAATAGATTCAAATGAATCTGGAAATAGACTCAAATTATTTTTCGACATAAAATTTGTATCTGCAGTATTGACATTATTCGGCTGTCATTTAATCGATTTTATATTTAATCTGCATTATCGTCATTTTCCGGCTGAGAATTTTTTAACCATTGTATATGTTTTGTTCAACCAAATTTTAGTGGTCTCCCAACATGGAAATTGACCTGAAATTTTTTTCCAGGTGTGAGCATCAATAAGACCTTTCATTTGAATCTATTTCCAGCCATGACACTTTAAACAGTCAATTTTTAGACATTTTCAAATTTTGGGTGTGCGATTTATTCAATTGAGTTTTCCCGGACTTCCAACATGGAAATTGACCTGGAATTTTTCTTGATATATGCCATTGAGTTTTCTCAGTGTTAAAATAGTTTTTTTTTTATTAATGTTTTGTTTTAATGCATTTAATAAAAAAGTTTAATTTTGAATAAAATACATATGTTGATGAACCGAAATAAACATTTTTGATTTAAAAAGAAATTACTCTTAGCACCAAAAGTATTTGTCTACTTTGACATTTTTCGGCTGGCTATTTATACGGATCTGCCTTACCGATTTTTACAGGCGAATAATAGTACACATCACATTATTGCAAATCACGTTAAAGTTAGCTCCAACCAAAAAATGTCGATAATGTAGATTCAGCCGTAACAACTAACATGTGCCAGCCGAAAAATGACGACAATGCAGATTCGGCAGTAATAGCTAACATTTATCGGCCGGCAAATATCGATAATGCAGATTCAAAAACAATTTACACTCCAATTTTGAAGCCCCGACTGAAAATAGTCTTAGATAAGACTGTTTGTCTTTGCTTTGAGTTTAGTCTTGATTACGACACTTCGTATTCTGTGCATCTGTCATCTTAGTGACATTGGTCTAAAAAATGTCTTGCGTAATACATAAAACTTTGGTGGTCTTATAAGTTGCAGAATACGCGCAGAATATGAAAAGTCTCATAATTAAGACTAATTCAAAACAAAAACAAGCAGTCTTACCTAAGACCATTTCTCAGTCAGTGACTATGCTGCAGAATCGGGGTGTAATTTGTTTTTGAATCTGCATTATCGACATTTTTCGGCTGGCAAATTTTAGTTATTACAGCCGAGTCTTCCTAATCGACATTTTTCGACTAATACATTTTAGTTGTTACATCTGAATCTGTATTATCGGCATTTTTCGGCTAGAGCGAGTCGGCTAACATTAACAGTATAATGGGAATGCAACCTTTATCACCATATCAAAAGCTAATTTAAAAATTGATCCCCTCTTGGTTCGTTCGGAAGCTCTCACTGGTACTGTAAAAATAAACCAAAGCTAAAGCACAAGGAAGTGGTGAAAATAAATAATAATAATGTGTTGTTCTGAACACAATAACTGATGTACCCCGCCAATTATGGTCGATACACAATAAGTAGGGATTCCCGAAAATTACAAATAATGCTCGAGTACGTGAAATCGCCACATTGATTCGCTTTACATCATCGACAAATCCAATAGCGTTTTTCCGGGCTTTAATCGCCAATTGTGTCGTTGAGCGTACGGTGAAATGAGTATAATCTGTCTTTTTGTCCCTGGAATTCTTCGACTGAACCAACTTTTGGGGCTCTCATGTCAGACTCCTCGAACGCGATACTGTTGACTACAAGAGATAATTATGCCGACGTTCAATGAATTAAATCCATTCAATTTTAGCCTCAACAGAAGTCCTTGACAGAAGTCGAAGAGATAGAATTTATTTTTACACTTCTAAAAGCTTTAATGTTTACAAAATGAGTTTTTTTTATTTTAGAGCCATCTATTAGCGTACGTAGGATCTATTTTAGGAGTATTGTCAAAAATATGGTTTCTAACTGTCATTTCTGTAATATATTCTGTGCTATAAATATGTTTAAATACGAGCGATACTGAGCTTTTACATTCAGTTGTGAACTCCAACGGGCAGTTTCATTTGAAACATTCTTTAATTTTTGCTAAGTAGAATATATACGTTATTTCCGAAATTACCCATAATCATCATAATATAAATCTAATTTTATTAGAACTGTATTGATTTAAACCTTAAATTTCCCAAAAAAGGCTAACAACGTTCACTGGAAAAGAGGAAAATGAATTCATAAATAAATTCAATTAAAATTAAAATAAAACAAATTTCATTGTTGAAGTTGATCCCAAAAGAGCAAATAAAATGTCTCAAGGATAATCCCAGTAAAAATTGATTTTAGATTTTTATGTAAATTTTATATCAAAATATAGCAAATAAAAAATGTGGTTTTGACTTTTGGCCTTTAAATTCATCAATTTCCTGTATTTTGTATGCAGCAAAATCTAATATTTTACAATAAATCACTGCGATGTATCTAAACAGCAAATGATGGATGAGGATGAGGAAGAATAAATAATACAGAGGGAGGGGTGGTATAGATAGATTCCCAGGCACATGACACTTATGAATATATTCACTTTAAATTATGATCTTTGAATTTATATACAAAACGGTCATTTTTCTTTTGTGGCATTTTGAAGCACCCCGCTTATAATGTCATCATCATGATAAGTAATAATTTTTATTTGCATATAAATATGAAAAGAACACGAAAAACCTTCTGTCACCGGTGGTGAAAAATATGTTTAAAATCCCATAAAAAACGTTTATCGGCATAATAAATTCATCCTGCGCGCGTGTACGACTATGCTTCCGTACCAAAACATCAAGACCGAAATACATAACAATTAATAACGAAATATTATGACGTTGATAGAAAAATATGAATATGGATCTGAAGATGAAAATATTTATCGTTTAATTTGAAAAAATTAAAATTTGTTACGCTTTAGGCAGCAGCCCTCATTTCATTTGTTGGCGTTATTTGCGATGCGATACAGCAGCATTTCATTATTAGTTCACGGATATTTGTCCTCATTCCATTCACATTATATTATAATTGTGATAAATTACATTCAAGCGACCTAATTTTTTACGATACACTAGAGCACAACAGTGTTTTGGGTGGTGGTGTGTTACGAGTAGATGGTGTTAAAACATATCTACATAATATTTATTATTTATAAGGTGAACATCCTGTCAAATCTGTACCATCTACTAATATCGCTCTTGTTTATTTATTTATTTTAAGATGCGGTACATACTCGTCATCACCATATGTATACGTACATGTATTATGTATGTGTAGCCACTCGAGCAGCAAGATATCAATTTCATAGACTAGTACGTATTTATGTTATTAAGAGTAAGAAGATTTCCCATACATTTCTAAGTTTAATCTGCGTGAAATATTTTGTTATTAGATGTTGTTACTACTGCTGGTGTTGTCACTTCTCGCTCGTCTACATAATAAAACACTATACGTGAGAAGGTTTAAAAAAATATGTTATGTTAAAATGCCTTGGCAATTTTTTTTTCTATTAACATGAAAAAAGGAATATGAAATTGCTATCGACAATATTTGAAAAGCATAATAAATCAGTGATATGTATATATGGATATTTATGTTTGCTTGCTTCAGCCTTGTCATTGAAATAATAAATCACAAATCATTTTTCAAACAGAATGGATATATGCTCTTAACGTTCATATGATTGCATAAAATATGAGACCATGCACAAAAATATTTTATGATGCTGGGGATTTTATGCTGCATGGTGAACATTTTTTTTTTCAATTGTGTGAAGTTGTTTTACCACCAGGTAATAAATGAAATACAAGAAAATCCTAACAGATGTATGAACACAAATTACTCGCGGGCAAAAATTAATTTTTAATAATTTTTTGAATGTGACCCTCGTACTATTTGGGGAGCAACATAACAGTACATAAGTTCGCGCGCTGTTCATTTTAATTTAAAAACATTATTAATTTCGTATAAAGAATGCGGGGGGTCTGGTGATATTGCCTTGCAGTAAGTATTTATTTGTTTTTTATGTTTAGTGGAATTACATAAAAATTTTATCATTTTGTACATCTAGAGATACGAAGGTTACATATTTTCTTAAATAAATTAAGTTTGAATATCTCTCTTGTATATACGAAATGCTTCAGTGCTAGAGGCGAGTTCAAATTGATTGATCCAAATATATATTGTTACAAATTTGGGATTAGGATAGGAATTTCGCAATTAAAACACTTTATTGCACTAAAGCAACAAGCTTTCGAATATTTTTATATTTTTCGATTTTGCTGTTTCTATACTACTGTTTCTCTACTTTCTAAATTATCTGAAAGTCTCCAGCCGTTAAAATATGTGCAATGCAGATTCGGCTTTAATAACCGAAATTAGCAAATTGTAAAAAATGTCGATAATTTAGTTTCAATATCGATAAAAGTACCATTTCAATAACGTGTAATATGGTAAATAAACAAGGTAGAGGCAGAATTTTGAGTGAGCAAGACGAGCGATTTATTGTACGTGAGATGAAAAAAAATCCAAAAGCTAGTGTTCCAAAGCTTACATTGAAAATGTAAGAAGCCACACAAAAAGCCATATCATAGAAACTGTTCGCCGTGTTTTACGCAAGAACAATTTGAACAGTCGAGTTGCTCTCAAAAAACCGATGTTGTCAACCATAAATATCCAGAAACGTCTTGAATTTGCTAAAACTTACATCAAGGAGCGTCAAAGTTTCTGGGATAAAGTAATATTCACAGATGAAACTAAAGTAAATTTATTTGGCTCAGACGGGAGGAAAACTGTTTGGAGAACTTAGTTTCAACAATAAAACATGAAGGAGGATCCGTTATGTTATGGGGTTTTATGGCTGCGAGTGGAGTAAGAAATATGGAATTTATAGAAACAACTATGAATAAAACAGGATATCTAAACATTTTCAAAAGAAATGTGCGCTCAACTGCAGAAAGATTAGGTTTGTCGCTGATTATTATTATCAACAAGATAACGACCCCAAACATTCTTCATATTTAGTGAAGGAATGGATGATATACAACGTTCGCCACCAATTTAAAACTCCATCTCAATCACCGGATTTAAATCCGATTGAAAATTTGTGGCGCGAAATAAAGATACGGGTTGCAAATAGCAATCCATCCAATAAAACAGAGCTAAAAAATAGAACAAGGGGTGAATGGGAAAATATTGAGGCCTTTAATACTAAAAAAACTGGTGGAATCTATGCCACGTCATTTACAGGCGGTTATAGACGCTAAAGATGGCCACACAAAATATTAATACAGTAAAAATTACGGACTTCCCAAAAACTTATCATAAGTGTACGCTCAATTTTGTGAAACTGAAATATTGTGATTTTTGATTTCTGTTTAATTATTATGAATTGTTTTAAATGGTTTATTATCTTTTTTAGAAATTAAGTTTAGAGATATGTAATATTTCGAAATATAAAAAAAAAATCAATTAAATTGTTGTTTTTTGTACTTATTCTTTAACAAAATATGTTTTTTTTAATGGTGTACGCTCAATTTTGTGAGCAACTGTATGTATTTAGAATAATTTTTTTGACGTTTATCTCAAGTCGGTTTCGATTCGATCCAAACATAAGTCGCCTATATATACGCTAAAAAAGATAACTCGGTTTCAATCCAAAGTTAACTCGAAGTTGATTCGATCCGGATTGAATCTCTAATATATACGTAGTAAATTCCTCCTAAACTATAGGCCGCTTACACCAAATGATGCCGACACGCTATGACGACGTTTTTCTTGCTTTCTCTAGTTGTTTTGTTAGTGTAAATATCTTAACATTATTATTGCGCAGTCTCGGTTTAGACATAAATTGACGTCATGTGTGAAAAATGAGAGTAGTAAGGGGCCTGTAGTTTAGGAAGCATTGATTATATTCACCTCTTACTCGAAAATCGTATTACCGAAAATGTAAAGTAAGAGCCGTACTGGAACCAAGACAATTCCGAAAATTATTTGAAATCGTTTCCTTTTTCCTAATAAACATAGGATAGACAGTAAACTATTCAAAATTGTTAATTTTTTAGATCATAATTTAATAAATAAAACACTGCTGCGTAATTTTAAAAAATATTTAAATATTTTTTTCGTATTTTCCCTTGAAATATGAAGTATATACAGTGGGTCACAGCCAAAATGATGCAAGCCATTTTTTTTTTTTTTTTTTTTTTAAGTAAATATCCAATAAACAATTATAAATATCTATTTTTAATTTACATTTATTATAAGCTTCAGTATTAATTGTTAATTTCTTAAAACAAAACAAATATAAAAATTCAATTTATAACAAAATATGTAGTAACAAAAATCAAAATTTCTACGTAAAAACATGTTACATCTAAAATGATGCAGTTAAAAAATTCTATAAAAAATTAATTCATATGTTTGTAACTAATATTATCACATTGTATAATTAATTTATTAATACTTGGTAGGCTATCCATTTTATTTTAGAACCGCTTGGAACTTTTTGGCATCGAGTCGACGAGTTTTTTCGTGTACTCTGGAGTTATTTTACTCCACTCGTCTAACAATGCCTTTTTTAAGCCAGTTACATTATTAATCTCATATTTTCTGATTCCGCTTTCAAGTTTAGACCATAAGTTTTCAATAACATTGATGTCTGGTGATTGGGCAGGCGTTTTCATGACATGAGGAGTATTCCAAATGAGCCAACTTTGAACAATTAGAGGTTTGTGTTTCGGATCATTGCCCTGGTAGAACCGTAAATGTCCCTCAATATTTAACTTCAGCACTTTCCTTCAAATTTCTTTATAGTCTGTCTAAATATACATTTTTGTTCAAATTGCTTTCGATAAACTATAAATTTCCAACTCCGGAAGACACCATATAAGCCCATAACATAACATGACCTCCACCGTGTTTAACAGTGCTTCGTAAATTTGTAGCTGCTATCTCCGTATTAGTCTTTCTTCATACGTATTTTCTTCCGTCTGATCCATAAGGGTTAAATTTGCTTTCATCAACAAAAAAACCGTGATCCAGAATGTTTCATCTCTGTTTTTATGGTCTTGGGCAAATTTCATTCTAGCCTTACGATTAACTTCGCTGATGTATGGCTTTTTTCGTATTATTTCTGGATGGCATTTTTTATGTAAATATTTTCAGCCTCCTCCGCCTTCCTTGGAGCACTTAATTTGGGGTTTTCTTTCATTTTTCGGACAATCCATCGACAATCTTTATCGGAAAATGTTGTATTGTTCGCTTTTAAAGGCTTATTTTCAATACGGTGTTGATAATTGAAGCGTCCGATAATATACTGAGCAGTAAAAGAACTTGTTTTTACCATTTCTGCAATTTTTCTTTGAGTTTTACCATTTTTAATGTGTTTAATATCTAATTCACGTGTTTCAATAGTTGTGAGGCGACCCATTTTTTTCAATTATTACAAAATTTCATTTATTTGCCTATATTGACTTGACGCTATATATTGACTATAGTCGCACAAAAGGTTGCTTAAAACTGATACTCAAAATTGTTTTTATTTGTTTTGTGTAGGAAAAATACCGCTATTTTCAAAACAAAGAGAGTGCATCATTTTAGCTGTGACATGTTTTTACGTGGAAATTTTGTTACTTTTTTGTTATAAATTGAAATTACTTATTTGTTTTGTTTTATGAAATTAACAATTAATACTGAAGCTTATAATAAATGTAAATTAAGCATAGATATTTATAGTTGTTTTTTGGATATTTACTTTAAAAAAAAATAAAAATTGCTTGCATCATTTGGCTGTGACCCACTGTATATGTAATGAACAACATACAAAAGCCAAACACAAATGGAAAATTCGTCAAACGTAAATAAAAATAAACTAAGTTGAAAATCTCGCATTGCATCCATTTTATCAGTGTATGTCAAATGTTTTTTTGTAGTCTAACTGACACTAATTTGAATTTGATTTTCGAAAATTCGAAATTCTGGTCAAGGAACATACATTTTTGTTTTCTCTATTGCACAGTAGGTACGGTTTTTAGTTTTGTTTTTCATACCACGGTTTTTTATTTATGCCGTATCCATGAGTTATATAATTGCAACATAAATTCTTAAACCTTTTCGAAAAATTAGTCGATAAGATTCAGTTAAATGTATTTATTATTTTTAAAATTAGATAAAATTGTTGCCTGAATTAACGTTGTAGTTAAATTTTTATTTTTTAATTATATTAAAGGAATTTTAAAAATTATTGATTTCAAAAATTAAATTAAAATACAAGTTTTACTTATAATTTAATATTCTTAAAATTTGGTTTCTCTTTAAGTTTGCAACCGTGTCGCTTTAAGGAGCTGAAGTGGGATCGCTATCCATCATCGTTTACAATTTGTATTTCGTTTTCAGACAGGTTATCGCCATTTTGGATACTTATATTATGTAAAATATAAGCAATCATAATTATGAGAGGGATATAATCTGACCGTCTAGTATTTAAACCATTTAGTCTTCTGAATGGTTCTCTAAGGAGGCCAAATGCTCGCTCAATTGTTATTCTGGCAGACGAATGGGCTTTATTGTAGGTGTTTAGTGCTGCTGATACACTTACGGTCTCGTTAAATGGCGTCATTATGTACATTTTCAAGCCATACCCCAAATCACCGATCATACGAGTATATGTTGATCTGGTGGAATTATAATAGAATCTATAACAAAACGAAGGTTAGAATCATGATTAATTGATTACATAGTTAATCTTCTTCTTTAAGTACTATTCGAAACTTTTGTATATAAATTGGATCGACGGAAAAGGCATGAGTCGTGGATGGATCCGGCTTCACCCGCGTAGCAATTAGTGAAACACACATGCTCATCACACATTGCTTGCAATAAAACAGACAGAAATTTTTTACGGTTTACATACGAGTTGGGATATTCTTTTGGAGCTGGGATGGGTATGTGAGAACCATCAATGCAACCAATGATTCCTAAAATGAATTTATATTTATGATTGATATTACGTACACAAAATTATGAGAAATGCAAAAAATCCAAAAAATAGTTGGCAATTTCCCGCGATTTTTCAGCTGAGTGAAGGCCAAGAAATTAGATTAATTAGATTCATTAAAACTGCGTTCCAACAAACGGTTATAACGTTAACATGGAAAACCCGAACCTATCTGATACTGATCTATAAAAAATATATACAATTCAGTGTTACCCAAATGCCATCAGGTCATAAAAATTTGTTTTTCTAGCGGCAGTCTAGGATGACCAGGGAGCTACCAATATATTTGTTGTTTCGCTTCTTATTATATTTTGATATAAACTCTCAAAAGTTCAAGGCAAAAGGCGAAAATGAGATTTAAACTGGTACGTAATCATTTAATTGATAAACAGTATGCTCAAAATACCACAAGTTTTTTGGATTAGATTCTTCCGAATCACTTGAACTATCATAAACTGATTGCCAAGCTATTTTGACACTTAAAGCACTTCCGATAACTTTTTTGCTCTATCCCACTTTGTTTTGTAAAATTAATTAATATTTACTTTAATAATTGTACGATACGCGCCACAAATTGAATAAATAAAAGGCAAATGTCTGTCAACTAACCACAGCTGTCAAAATTGTATTCTTTTTGTTCCATGTTGTTCTTTTATTACGTTTCGTTTGGAATATACCGAGGTCACGTAACCATCATGACCATTCCAATTCCATTCCTTCTTCGGAATGAATAAAAAAAACATCTTCTGTCAAAGGCCAGGAGTGCGTTCACGAAATATAAATTGTTACGTTATTGTAACAACTGTCATTGTAGAAATGATGTAGTAGTTCTCTATGAGATTGTCTCAATTTGACACTTGAAAAACGAAAACAATAAAAAGTTAATCGATTATTTTATATACACCATTTTATCGTATAAACTTAATATAAGGAGTAACATATTATGGAGCATCAAAACAATCACTGCATCCATAAAACACAATTTTTTATAATAAATATATTAAAAATTGAACATACATATATATGGTTTGTTGATATTACGATCATGTTGCTTTTGATACCTACACCATTAAAAATGACATTTGTAGAGGCAGTCTTGAGTAGGGTTGAGTATGACGTTTGTAATAATGTAGAGTTCGTGAACGAAAAACGCACTTTTTCATTGTTTACAATGAAAATTTTAGTTTCATGAAGGATTTTGAGCTGTCATTGTTAACAATATCGTAACAATGTACAGCTCGTGAATGCACTGCTGTGCTACACATGGTACTGAAATTAATCGCAAATTTCAACCGAAATCTGCGTTATCGACCGATCTTAAGGGGAAAATAAAATAATTATATAATAATGGGGTCGATTCCGGGATCTAAAATTTTATGTTATGTTATATTATTTTTGTTTTTTTCAATACTAATACCACAGATAATCAAATTAGATTTTTCATTTCAACTAAAAAATGAAAACAAAACAAACTTCTGATAATTCCAATGTCATCGTTATATCTGTGATTTTTCGTTAAATAGCGTATACGTATACACAAAAAACAAAATATTTTTGATTGTATGCGGTTATTTACAGAAAATGAATTCGCAGTTTAAATTTTTACGTTTACATAGGATGAAATATTTCTTTTAGGTTGTCTCTGCTAATACTAATAGGAAGCGGGGAAATAAAATAACATAACAGCAATTTTATGTCACGAGAATCGGGCAGAATATTTAAATATAAATAAGTAAATCGAATCGATAAAATTATATAAATTAAAATGTACTAGACAATTTTTAAGGTTATGTCATGTCTATTAAATTTCAAATATTTTCAGTTTATGAAAATTCGCGAAATTGGCGTAATTCTTTTGTCATGTAAGCCTGTTATAATTATAAGTTCAGGCTGTACTGGACAATATCCAACCATGTAAAGTTTCAGTCCAAGGTTTTTGTGGGATCATAGATAGATTGCCCATAATTGTCGTTCATGTCAAAAATCTGTTTTTCTCGTGAAATGATCTCCATATATTCTGTCAAAAAAAAAGTAATAGGAATTGGTCATTTGGAATTGTCCTCTATCTTGACATGAAGTTTGAGCGCGATCTGCCATTTAGTTTGTTATAGTGCTCTATTTTGTCAGTTGCAAATAGAATTTCGTGTATCGAATCTCCGAAAATGTTACATAAGGCTTACGATGAACTAACGAATGTGACTTTATCAAAAACACGTGCACATGAGTGGTACAGTGCATTTACAGGCGGTTGAGATGTGGTGGAAGATTTGCCTCGATGTACGCTTAATTTTCTAGTCGCTGACAAAGGTCGCTGAAAGCATGCATAAAACGCATTATAACTGGTGATGATATATGGGTTCAAGAGTTTAACATTTCATCGAATAACCACCGTGTTCACCTGATATGGCTCCTGCTGACTGTTTCTCTTTCTCTTTTCTTTGTTCGATATTTTTATTCATTAGAAAATACGAGAAACACACAAATTAACTAACAGATCGAGCTCAAACTTCACGTCAAGATAGTGTGCAGTTGTACCAACTTAGCGACAAAAAAATGTTTACAATCTCTTTAAGCGGACTTTTTAAATGACCAATTCCCGTTACTTTTTTACAGAATGTACATATTTTATTTTATGGTTTTTTTATTCACTAGAAAAAGCAATCGTTGCTTTGGCGTGGATATATTCATTGTTAAATTTGTACACTTCATTTAATTTCATTTTATTCATTCATTCATGTTGATTATTACATTTATTTTAATTCTTTCATATGTTAGTAATTATTGTGTGTTTGTGAATCAAAAGAATTTTAATAAATATTTTTATTTTTTAAATAATAAAATTCAGGGCTAACTTCATTCATAAGATATGTATATTTGGAATTAAATATAATACAAAATGGGGTATGGCTAACTTCACACAAGAGTTAGAGGTATATAATTATATTAGTGTTGCTTGATTAATTTTTTTAATTTCGGGGATAGAATCCGGAGATAACTTTATGTACATGTTCGAATCCCGATACGGGCAGGATGCAAAATAGAATAGAAGTAGAATACTACAATATTTGAATTCCAGCAATCCGGCTGGGTGCGTTACCTCAACATGCGCTGAGTCTTAAAATTGGAACTATAATCATGTTACTTCGAAATATCAACACTACATAAAGATTATGCAACGATACACGATTAGTATAGTGAACTCCTGATAGATACCGTGATTGAGGCAGAAGTGCCTCCTGGACCTCATAAGGGTAACATCATTTTAGTTTTGCGTGGAATTATTAAATCTGCATTTGCTTTGGCCATAAACCAATCTCAAAATCAAACAATGGGCAAAGTTGGGTTATATCCGTCGGAGTTTGTTTGATGGAGCACGGATAACTTTATGTTGCTTACGCAGTCGCTTCCCAAATAGAAGACGTACCAGCCTATACTGACATGGAAGACGGGTCGGCCCATGAGTATTGCACTCCGACAGGAGGTCATAGTTGTGTTCCATTTCACAATAGCAATTGGTCCAGTTCCATCTTTGGAAACTAAGTTCCAGAACTTCCAACAAACATCGATTTATAATCCCATTGAGGCATATTCTAGAACTTCTCGGGAAAATAACTTGTGTTGCAATGATATTGCATATACCGAATTTCCTCATAATCTCCCTCATCATATTTGGCCTAGTATTTACCTAATTACTCGGGATCATATTTGGGAATCCTATTTGCGTTAAACCATCCAAATTTTAACATAACGGTTAAAATATCGAAGTCAATCATCGCAAAAACAAAATTTATTATTCAATTCAAAGAACCAAACATTTTCTCCGGGAATTATCGTTCTCAATACTACAAATCGAATAATTTTAAATTGCCAGTCGATATATTTTGGATTTCAGTACTAACACAATTTATTTACTTGAGTTCGGCTAGATAATATTTTACAAATGTTAGGCACTAGGTACTTTCCAATTCCATATAAAATATACGTTTCCTACTCCATTGCAGTCGTGAGGATACACGATAGGCACAAGAAAACTACATCTCAAAATTTTCTTGTTAAATAACAATTAATTGATTTTGATCAAAAATAATCATAAATTCGTAAAGTGTACGTGATGGCACGTACAAGCCGATCCGCATTTTAATACCATATGTAGGTACGCGCTGTGTGTATTATATTTGAGTATTAGTATACTGTATGTGAAAAACATTCTAATTAAATCTCCCCCAATAAAGTTCTTGAAACCTTAGCGTATAGCACAACAACATGATAACCAAAATAAGGTTATTATGTATTTTCCGCCTATTTTTTCATTTCCATTTTTTTATTTTTTTTTATTTTCAGATATACAATTTATACACGACGGGATATACGCACAGATCTAGTTACTCATGTATAGAGTGGGATAGTGAGCCGGAGGAAATCATCGTAATAAGACAAATCTAAATAGAAACACGCATAAAAATAAAATCTCGACATCAAATTACCATCAAATCATAATATTATATCTCTACACCCCTAAACCTTTCCAATCCAAGCTAACCACCAACAACAAATATAAAATTTGAAAGATGATAGACAGTTATAACACATCAGGATCTGACCAAGAAGAATTAGTTAGCAATTCGGGTTCAGATTTAGACGATGACATAAGCGATATAGACGATGTACAATTTTCATTTTGTAAAATCAACACAAATGATTCGCAACCAATAAATTCACAACATTCGGGCGGCCACCACAATAACGATCGATTATTCACCACACCATCAACGACAATGTATTCGGATCCGCACAGGGGCCCCGATGGCATTCTATATCATATGGGCTCGGATGATGATAACAAAATTATTGAGAAGTCAAAATGTGCCATACTTGGGATCGGTTTAGGATTATTTGTTACATCCTTTACTCTACTAATCGTATTCCCATTGTACTATCAACAGTTGGCCGTTGGTGGTGATGAATATAATGCGTATGGAGCAATTTTATATCTGTCCTTTGTTGTGACGTGTTTATTAGTTGTGATATGTGCTGTGGTCGGATGGATAAAACGATTCCATATTAAATTTTATAAATTTCCGTTGCCACCGAGAAGGTAAGTGTTAAACAATATTAATTATCCTATTTAATCTTGATAAATTAACTTTTTCAATTGTCATTGCTCGAAATCTACACAATAAATTACATCTGTCAGTATATGTGTGAGTAAAGTCTCTAAATTGATTAATTGTACAATAACAAATCAAGTATTTGGAACAGTAGCATAAACATTATGACCAACATGGTAAACAATGCTGATTAGCTTTATCTCGGCACTTTACTCTATTTTGATCTTCATTGATTCTCTTGAACATATAACGAATATGTCAAATGGAGCGATGTTCTAGATTTATTAAGGGTATAAACTTGAATGTAGGCTGTATCTTGATATACAAGTGTGTATGCTTTTTGATTAGAATATCTAGCGGGAGTACGCCGGCCAGAACCACAACAGCATCTTTAGACACTGTTCGGTAGTCCTTTGTTACTCGTAGCAGGATATTCCGCTAAGCACTTTCTAATGCTCTGAAGTGGTGACAGTTTAGTCTAACGTACCACCCAGTCACGGCTTACGTTCGCCACACCTTTGTAAATTTTTACACGTGTTGCGATTCAGCCCCCATCCCTCTTTTGACAGTCTAGTCAGGGAGTGGAATAGCTTGTTAACGTTTTCACAGACTCTTAGAACGTGGGATGTTACGCTTATAAGTTCATCAAGGTGAACTCATAGATATCACACAGTCTTGACCATTTTCATGTTTCGACCGTTTAAAGATATTGTTAGAGGTCGACAAGAGTCAAATTTTCCTTTTAGCAGCAGCATCACTGTTTTTTCTGCAGATAGTGACACTTTACTTGCCACACACCATTGGTTCATACTATTTATTGCGGATTGACCCTGACGCTGAAGTTCGAGTATCGAGCTGCCATGTACCAGAATGACGTAGTTATCCGCGAATGCAATTTCATCAAAGTCATTAATCATGCTTGTGTTCAACATGATATTCCAGACCAGGGGACCTAAACTAGAACCCTAAGGATGTCCTTAGCTCCTAAAAACATTCATAGTATTTCTAGGGAGATTAGAGGCCTATAAGTTTGTGATGATACTAGGCCATGTAAGGTTGTCAAATGCTCCGGGATATATACCCATAGCATATTTTGGACTTTGGGTTTTGACAGTGTTAATTAGGTGGATTATCGCATCTTCTGTAGACATGCTACGTCGGAAACCGAATTGTTTGTCCAAGAACAGTCCGCTCTGTTCAATTCGCGGTGTAATGCGAATCGCTTTTAACCTTTTTAGAAGTTTCCCCATAACCGGTAGCAAGATTATTGGTCTATAAGATTTCGAAGAAAGTGGATCTCTATCACCAGGTTTCCTGATGTCAATCATTTAAGCAGCTGTTTAATGATTTTACTATGCTAGGGCCTTTGGTAGGCCGTGCAAGCTGAATTATTTCAGCGTTCAAATTGTCAAGTCCTCGTGACTTGTTATACGTTTGAAGCAATTGAGAGCACTGGTAACCTCTTCCCACGTAAATTGGGGGGTCTTCAGTAACTGCGGATGTCCAACTGCTATTGGTGGCGGTCTCAGGCATATCTGCATGCGACCCAGTTTCGTCTGGTTTGTCGTCCGGTAGAAGTAAGTTAAGTAACTCCAAACACGCAAACAATTTAAAAATTCCACTTCTTTTTCAGATAATAACAATTTACTTTAATAACTCATCTAAAATTTTGTCTGATATGCCATAACCCTTTAAGATATGAAACAAATAAATTTAAGACTCAAAAACAGTTACAATGCAAATTACCTACTTTCTATTCTATATTTTTATAAATATAAGTTCAACCGATGATTAATGTCATGGCAGCAACATGCTACCTATGTACAAATTCCAAAATTAGAACGAAAAACCAATTTCGTAGTACAATAACATCCGAAAAATAATAAAAAGGAACCGTATTTTATCTAAATCCCTTAACCGTACACATTTTGAGAAAAAGACTCGTATACCTTTTTGGCTGTTTCTACCACAATTCCCAGAAGAAATCTTACCAATTAAGGAATAAAAGACAAAAATATATCAATCAGCTATACCAAAATAATATTTTCGTTACAGGTTACTACCGCTGACGGTATGCTGTGGATTTGCTGGCACCATACTAACAATTAGTTCATACAGACGTGTACCATGTCATCTACAAGATCCACTCAAGGGAGCAGCACTAGTATACTCGCTCATATTTTACTTCTTCTTCTGCCGTAAAGTAATGGGTTTACAGCGAATATTTTCCGCAACCACAGCCGTTGTCGGTCTTTTTATTTCTGTAGACTACGGCCTATGCGATGAGTTTCGATGTCGTGGCATCGATGTAACAAATTTAAATTTCTCCAGCAGTGCAACCACTAGCCCAACTACGGTTATAAATCAAACAGCTGGAAATTCCGATGGTTGGCAAAGTCGAGCTGTATGGACGTTATTTTACGTAATTGGGATCGCACTATGGACGTTACATTTATCATTGCTGGAAGGTAACATTATAACAACTCCGGAACCAGTAAATCGGCGAATACCAAAAATAAGTTTTCTCAAAACAATTTCACGGAATGTGTCCAACGCTGAAATACCGACACAGGTCGAGACGCCAATTTTATCGACGGGTGACAATAAATCGAAACCAAAACCAACCTCGATACATTTAGCGTTATGGATTCATCTTACTGGACTGGCGGTATTTATTTTGGTCGGATGGATTGATATAATTCCGCGAACCGGACAGGTAACAAAATTTTGTTGAAATCCCTTAAAGTACAAACTTTATTCATATTTTATTTTTATATATACGCAGATGACAAGTTTATCACAATTCTGGTCGAATACGGAGAATAGTTTTTTGTGCCATTTTAATATACCATATGAAGTACCTGACATCAAAAATCACCACAACACACTAGAATATTTATCAAATTTAACACCGTACAGTATTTTATTTAATCGTACCGTCCAAAGTTTACGCGCTAAACGTAACACAAACAATACCACAGCTGGCAGCAACAATTCATACACAAGTCATCACAAATATCATCATGACAATAAACGAAATAATAATAACGGTGAGCATAACAATGATGAGAACTTTATAAATAATGGAACAGCACAGCATGACCGACATAACGTCATGAAAAGGCCAAATGGTGAAAAATCAATGAAAAAATTAAATCACAAGCATCGGAAACAGATGATGAACCATTCATCATCCCCATCATCATCCATTTCATCGTTGAATGCTAATAATATATCGGTGTTGGCACATAAGCAGGAGCTGTCGTCGGTCAAAGTGTCACATCTTATTTTGAAATCAAATCGGATCGGTAATTGTACGCAGGTGCGATTGTACTCGTGGATTCTGATTGGAGTCTACATTGCATTCGTGCTGTTGTTGCTTGAATTTCTAATTATGTCAGAGTCGGCGGTGTTTACCGTTGCAGTCACATCCGGTGCACTTCCATTGATCGGAATATTTTGGTCAATGTTTAAACTGACGAATCATGAGCAAACAGGTAAATATTTATTAATTTTATTGTCTTAATATTATAGAACGGTCATTAGATAGCAGTAAGGAGCCGGAATATAAAATTATATACTGTCGTCCTAGGCCAACACTAGATACTAGATCGTTTTGTACATCGAGAAGCCGACGTAGATCGTAGCCAAAAGTGATAACGTTATCTCTTTCTCTAACCAAAAAGGAGTTTCCTTACAGAGAGTTTTCGCAGAATTGTCTTGAATATTTTTTTTTTTTTTATTGGTAACTATATGCGATCTGTTTTGGGGCTCATGGCTCTCCCTGCTCTTCCGCGGTTATACTTTTTACGTCCTTACTTTACGCCTCGCGGCCAACTCGAGGACGTACGGCTATAGGACCGATTTAAGATGATCTGCACATTGCAAGCTCCATGCCAGCCTATACTGGCATGGAAGATGGGTCGGCCCATGGGTCTTGAATATTTACTGGTCCTGTGAAAATATGTGTTCAACATTTTGCTCTACACATGCTAGACAATAAGGACTGTCGTCGTCTTGTTCCAGCTCCCTTTATCCTATCCATTCAAGTTTTTACCTGAAGAATTAAACGATTAGTTCATCTGCCTTTTTTGTTTGGTTCCATCTTCTTGAATTTAAACTCGACCAAATTTATCTCTCAACTAAGCATCGTTACCTCAACATTCAAATCGTTATCATGTTCTGCCTATTGGTTTTTATGATTTTGGGGTAAAACGTCAGTCCGAGCTTCAAGTAATTACACACACGTAATATACAAGTTTGTGTTAAACATAAACAAATATATAATACACCGTACTATTGTCATCATCATCATCATGGTAGTCTATTAGTGATTGCGACGGCAAGTAGTAATGCCTCAATACATATAATAAATACCGGTAACAATTGTCATGAATAAAGTGCGTATTTATTCCCACATAAAATATTGGCGACGAAGATAAAAATACTAATTAATAAATTAATTAATAATACCGATTGTGTGTAAATTATTGTTCTTTAATAAATTAATTAATTAAAAAAAAATTAAATAAATTTCCAACCGCGTGTTAAGCATACAAAAAAAAAATTCTCTGCTATTCGTGAGTGACCATGCCGATTGGAAATATTGAAAATTTCGATACAACGAAGCCAACTGAATGGGGCACATATTCAAAACGTTTTGAATTGTTTTGTGAGGCCAATAAAATTGAAGATGCACAATTAAAGCGGGCTGTACTATGCGGGGCGGATACTCTTGAGTTGCTAGAAAACCTTATAGCACCAAAAAAGGTAAGTGATTTAGTGATAAAAGAAATCATGGAAAATTTATCTAATCACTTTTCCCCTCGCCCATCGGAAATTGCGGCGTCGCGCACATTCTTTAAACGTAATCAACGTCCCGGAGAATGCGTCGCCGATTACGTAGCCGAGCTTAAACGTCTTGCCAAAAACTGAAACTTCCACAAGGACAGCCTTGACCGAATGCTACGAGATCGCCTGGTTTGCGGGTTCCGCAATATTTAGTTGCAGCAGATATTTTTGGCTAAAAAGGATTTACAGCTAGATACCGCTATCGATCGCAGCGTTGCCGCAGAAACTGCCGAAAAGAATCAACAGGTTATTGCTGAAGTACAGCAAGTGAAGCAAATCATGCCTGAACATCATGTAGCCCCGGCAAAAATTATTCAACAGAACAAACCGTCAAAATCATAAGGATGTTTCAGCTGCGAAGAGGACCATGACCGATTCACCTGCCGATACCGTACTACCACGTGTTCCTTCTGTGGTATAATGAGACATCTCCAACGGGTTTGCCGCGCGATGGCAAGCAATCGCAGCAACCGCAACAAAAATAAAAACGACCAAAAGCGATCGAATCGTCGTTACAGAGAAGTGAAACATGTTGCGAATCCTTCTGCTGTTAATACTTCTGCTACCGTCAACATAAACCATTTTCTGTGTCTTTTGCAGTGGACTCGTGTTCGAGACATACGAATACGATCATATCCGAGACAACATTCAATAGAGTTTTTCCGAAATCATCACCACTTCGTGAGGCAAATTTGAAACTGGTTGATTTTCAACGGAATTCAATCGACATTCGGGGATGTTTGTACATAGATGTACAGTACAACGGTAAACCAGTACATTCAATCACAGAGACAGCTTTTTCCGATGTACTGGTGATATAAAGTCACCTATTTTCACCTGAGCTGGGTTCGTACAGTGGGCCTCTTATTGTTCTACAAGTGGATCCAAAAGTCATTCCAATTCGTTTGCCAGCACGGAAAATTCCTATTGCCATGCGAGCAGCAGTTGAAGTAGAGTTAGATAAATTAATTCATCAGGGGATTGGGCTACTCCTTGAGTTCCTGTTCCGAAGTCCGATGTCAGCGTGAGAACTTGCGGCGGTTATAAATCAATAGTGAATAAAGCTCTCATACCACATTGTTTTCCGGTTCCATCAGCAAATCATCTATTGTCGACGATACCAAATGGTTCCTTGTTTGCAAAACTCGACCTCGCTCAAGCGCATCGATGCATCTGCGCTAGTACAAACAATTACTACACACAAGGATGTGTTTAAGGTCAACTGACTCCAATTCGGTATTAGTACCGCGCCAGGAATTTTCCAAAATTGCATGGAGAATCTACTTCGAGGGATTTAAAAAGTTCATCGCATCGTCCGACACCGATTTGCGCCAGAAGTTGATTGACTTTTTCCAACGATTTAGTCAGGCTGGTATCCGTCTGAAACAAGACAAATGTCAAATTGGTTTTTCATCTACCGATTTTCTCGGGTATAGAATCGATTCCGAAGGTCTACACCCAATGCAACAGAAAATTGACACCATTAGGAGCACCCCACCACTAACGGATAAGGGACAGCTTCAAGCTTTCCTAGGCTTAATTAATTTTTATCATTCTTTCATTCAACATGAGACAACCCTTGCTGAAACTTTGCACCACTTGCTTCACAAGAATGCCCTCTGGAGATGGGAACCTATCGAGCAGTGAAGTTTCGATGCACTTAAAGATGCATTGATGTCCAGCAACGTCCTAATGCCATTTAGTGAGACGTACCCGTTGTTGCTAGTATGTGATGACTTCCCCTACGGAATTGGCGTCATTCTGTCACATCAAGTGGGAACGAAGGAGTGCCCCATAGCTTACCACTCGAGAACGATGACCGAAATGGAACGACGATACAGCCAAGGTGATCGCGAGGCTCTGGCAATTATTGCAGGAATTAAGAAGTTCCATGATTTTCTATACGATCGTGAGTTCGTTATTGTGACGGACCATAAGCCGCTACTTGGACGTTTTACCACAGATGTTCCAACTCCACAGAATCTATCGCCGAAAATGATTCATTCGTTGGAGTACTTTCCTGAACGCATACAGTTTCAAACTCGTATATCATGCCGGGAAGAATGTGGGGAATTCTGACGGTCTTAGTAGACTTCCAGTTCCGGGCAGTTCGATCGTCACAGAGGAAGTAGAAGTGCTGCTTATAGATACGGTCCACAAGCCGACCGTTCTTGCCGATGACATTACCGCTTCGACAACCAAAGACCCGATTCTCTCGCAAATTCTGCAGTGGACACTGAATGGATGGCCAGTGTGTACACCCATTGAACAATTCTAACCATTTTGGGTTCGTCGTGCTGAAGTGAGCACAGTCAAAGGATACTTCCTTTGGAGTTGCCGGGTAATAATTCCACCATGCCACCGTGCACAAATTTTGTCCGCTCTACATACGGCTCATCCAGGTATTGTGAGAATGAAGGCACTGGCGAGAAATTACGTGTGGTGGCCCAAACTAGACGCAGACATCGAAAAGGTTGTACGTCTTTGTAAAAAGAGGCTCCAGTCGGCAGCTTCTCCACTCATGGGAGGAGACGTCAAACCCTTGGTCGAGAATACATATCGATTATGCTGGACCTCAACACGGTAAGACTTATTTCATACAGCTCGATTCGTATTCCAAGTGGTTGGAAGTAGTCCAAGTTAACACAATGTCTGCTGCTTGTGGCATACAGGCTCTTCGCAAGATATTTGCCACTTATCTAATTCCAGAGACAATAGTGAGTGACAACGGTACAGCATTCGATTCCGCAGAATTCCGGCAGTTTTGTGATACGAATGGCATTCGTTCAATGTACGTGGCTCCATGGAATCCACGTTCAAATGGGCAGGCGGAGATAATGGTCAAAGCAACAAAAGATTTCCTAAAGAAAGAGAGTTCTGGCGATATCCAACATCGTTTGGCGAAGTTCCTGCACCACCATCATCCAACGCCATAAACTACAACCGGCAGATCAACCGCCGAACTCCGATTTTACCGTCGTATTCGAACTTTCTTCAATCATCTTCATCCTGACAATATTCGCGTTCACGAGACCAAACCAGTGGTCGACCAACAACGAAAACTGTCTGAGGGTTCCACAGTTTGGGCTAAAACTTTTCGTCGCGTCCGAGATGGATACCGGCTTCCATTACTAGAACAACAGGGACTGTTTCATATACTATAGAACCCGAACAAGTCCAATCAATGAGACGTCATGTTGATCAGTTACGACGTCGAACTACTGATGAACAAACGGATGACACAACTATAATTCCGATAGAACAACCTCAATCAATTCGTCCGAATGATGTTGTTAATTAAAATCCTATGGTTGGAATTTATTACCATTTATTGATTGATTTAGTACCGCGCCGACAGCTTTGTCTAACGCTGCGTGAACAAGAACAAATTTCTGTTGCTTGCCGGATGAGCCAATAAGGTGGTATTTACCAAATCATCCTTTACCGGATGATCCTCGGGATGCTGATGGTTCACGTAATTTAAAACTACCATAATGTTGGATTTTACTAAATTTATCAGCTAATGCGTTAATTTTAGCTTCTAGTGATGCTATTGTGGTAGACAATGTGGAGATTCACGCTACGGGTTTCTCGGCAATTTGTGCCAGCTTCGATAAACTGTCGTCGTTCGTTGAAACAATCATTCGAATCGTATTTGGTAATCGCTGCATCCAAATTTGTTTCAGCATTTCGGCTCCAATATATAATATATATATATATATATATATATATTCCAATTCCTCTTTTCTCATTTAATATTGAGCCGTCTGTAAATGATATTTCATGGCTGCTGTGTTCTATGTAATCTATTGTCATATTCCTCAGTTGTATATTGTTGTATGTGTTATCTTTTAGTAGTTGATGTAGCCCTATGTTAATTTTTACTTTTGGTTCGTTGATACTTCTGACTCATTCGTAGGAATTTTATCCAATATATATTTATATTTTGTGTACACTTCTGTCAATCCCTCGTGTGCCTTGTTCTCTTTTATTTTGCGACTCAGCATTGTATTATTATATATGTGTTTTGCTATATATGATAATTCGATCTTAAGGTTTATGGAGAGGTCTCCTGCTTCTGGTATCACCGCAGTTATTGGGGTGCTATTTGTTAGGCCCAAACACGTCCTAATTCCGGTGTTAATTATTTTTTGTATGACTTTCATGTTTTTCTTGTTTCTTGTTACTATTGAACTGTATCTAATTCTGCTTTCCGTAATGCGTTTGTGTAAGTTTAATAAAGATGACGGATGAGCCTCTCCTTTTTTCTTGCAAAGGTTTTTATAATGTTGATCGCAAATATACATCTATTTTTTAATAATTTGTGATGCGAATTAAAGTTTAGGTTTGCGTCTATGTTGAAACCTAGTGATGTAATTTGATTTTTTTGTTGGATATCCGTGTTGTTTATTTTAATTTTGATTGTTTGATTTATCTTTCTTTTTTTATGATCATAAATGATGTTTTTATGGGGTTCATGTTTAAATTTAAGTCATTTAGCATATTGTTAAATTTTTGTAGTATTGGTTTGCTAACCTTTCCACTGCACTTATTTTCTTAGCCGTAATAACCATTATAAAATCGTCTCCATATTGTAGTATTTTTAGATCTTTGTTATTTATTGTATGTAGTTGACTGGTGTATATATGTTGAATAAGTTTGAACTTAGTGGGTCACCTTGTGGTAAACCTGTACTTGTTATGGTTTCTACTGTTTTATTGCTGGATTGTAATATTATTTTCCTGTTTATTAATGAGTAGTATAGCCAATTAGTGTATTGGTGTAGAATTTTTAGTTTTTGTAATATTGCAATCCATTTATTAGTGTTCACTCTATCAAATGCTTTCTCGATATCCGTTGATATTATTATTGTGTGTTGATTTCTGTCTTTGTTTTTTTTTAATATGTTGATTAAATGGTTTATGTAATCGGACGTTGATTTTCTCTTTCTGAACCATAAGATGTTTCTCGTAAGATGTTTCGGTCTTCTATAGCTTTGTTCAATCTCGATTTTATTAGTTTTTCAGTTATTTTGGATATTGTTGAATAAAGGTGTATCCCTCTGTAGTTTTCGATTTTGTTTATGTTTTTGTTGGGTTTTGCTATCGGAATTAATTTTATCCTTTTCCAGATTTCTGGATATTCTTTTCTCTTCCATGTTTTATTGATGTGTTCCATAAGCTTGTTAATATGATTATCTGTTAAATTTTTTAATATTTTGTATGTTATCTTATTAATGTGTGGCTGTAATTAATGTAATGGCTGTGTTTTTACTATTATTTATTATCTCTTTAACTTCTTCTGGGTGGAATTCGTTGTTGTTTACATAATATAATATTGGTAAAGTGATTTGGTTTTCTTTTTCTATTATTGTTTTTGTTATGTTGTGTTCTAAGAACTTCATCATATTGTCTTCATTATTGAATAAGTTGCTTCTTTCCATTTTTCTGTTATTAAATATTCTTACTTTATTCCATATGTCTTTAGGATTTACGTTTGGATTTATGCTGCTTATGAATTGATTCCAGGATTTCTTTTTTGATCGTTTTATTTCTAGTCTTAGCTTGCTTGTTGCTTTTTTAATTCGATTTCAATGTAGATGTTCCTTCTATTGTTGTTATATAATTTGAGTTTCTGTTTTTTATCTCCCAAAGTTTTCTTATTGATTCTGTCCACCATGCTTTTGGTATGTATTTGTTCTTATGGTTTTTTGTTTTTGTGTTGTTTTCGATTATTTCCTGTAATTCATTTTCGTAGTCTATCAAGTCAAATGTATGTGCTGGATCTAATTTCAAGATCTCTTCTGTTGCTTTTTTGTAGTTGATTCTGGTTATAATTTGATTTGAATATGAGTTTGCGTTTTCTAAATTAATTCTGATGGGTATATGATCTGTGAAACCAATTTTAACTTTATCCGTGTACCATTGTATTTTATGTATTATGTCCTGAGTTGCAATCGATATATCAATAGCAGAACTTCGTCCATGTGGTCCCATCCAAGTATGTTCTCCTTTGTTTAACATTATACATTTTGATGTTGTTATTATATTGGCTATTGTTTTTCCTCTGCAATCTTCTTTACTATTTAATTCCCATAATGAGTGATGTGCATTTATGTCTACGATTGTTGTTGTTGTTATCTTTTATTAGCATTTTGCGTTTTTCTTCTATTGTTTTGTTGTTTATATTCGGTGGGATGTATATTCCGATGATGTTTAGTATGTCATTATTCGTGTCTATTACCTGGATTTTTATGGTTTCTATGGGTTCATATCTTGCGTTTATTGCAATTTCTCTTGAATTTATATCCTTGGAAACTATAAATCCAACTCCACCGTAATTATCAGGCCTATGTTTTAAATATAGTCTTTTGTTCGTAAATTTAATTCTATGGTTGTCGTTGGTCCAAGTTTCACGGATAAATGTGATCTTCTCCTTTCTTATATAATGGTCTAATTCGTCTTTGTTTTGTTTTATACTTCTTATATTTATTTGCATTATGTTTAGTGGATTATTCATTAAAGTTGTTAAATTGATTGAATAATTTCTTTTTATTCATGACTATTTTGTCCATTTCCTGTATTTGTTCCAAAATTTCCATTATTGCTAAGTCTGATTGGGCTCCATTAGATGTTGGATTTATGTAACTCTGGCCTGTTGTCTGAATGTTTCTATTAATACTTGTGATATGTGATATAATATTTTTCATCTCAATTAATTCGTCTTTTAATATTTGGTTGTCATTCATCATTTTCGTTTTCATAAATGTCATCTCGTTTTTCAATGTTGGTATTTCTTCAATTTTTTTGTCGTTGTTGATGCTGGGAAAGTGTTCTTGTTTTATATTTAATTCTTTGGTTCTGCGCGGCTTTACCTCGTTTCTTGCTTCACCATATGACATTCTTTTAGTTACCATCAAATATTTTATTTTATTTTGATTTTTGTATTCCTCACATAAGTAATTATTGGTTAAATGATTTCCTCCACAATAATAACATTTGCTGGAATTTTTACAATCATTTTTAGTGTGGTCCTGTTCAAAGCAGTTGATACACTTCTGTTTCCCATTGCAATATTTTTGTGTATGACCGTATATTAAACATTTTTTACACATTAATGGTTTTGAGATGTAGTATGTGACACGTCTATTCTTCATAAATGGTTACATTATACGGTAACCGTTGATTTAAATGTGATTTTGATCGCTGTTGTAGGTTCGACTTTTTTTTCTATGTTGTTCCATTATTTATGCCTTCTAATTTGGTTATTTTTGCTTTTGATGTTATGTTCTTTTCTAATATGGCCAAATCCGTATTGATAGGAATTTTGTTTATGAATCCGATGGATTCCAATATGAAATTTGGTACATATGCTGTATAGTGATTAGCCTTTCTAGATCTACGTTATTTAAAATTTTATTAGCTGTGTCCATATCTCTCGCTTAAACTTTGGCGCGTTTTTTTTCGTATTATTTAACCGCTAAAATTTTTCCGAAATTAAGTTCGTTTAATTTTTCGGCGATTATGATGCCTTCGATTTCCTTTTTCTCTATTACGAGTTACGACATAATATGGTCCTGCGTCCCCCGGTTGATATTTATTGGTGTTATTTTTTGTAAATTTTTTATTTATGTTGTCTGATTTCTTTTTTTTTGATTATTTATTCTTGTTGTGTTGTTTTTATTTATGGCCTCAAAACCCTTAAAGCCACTTTCTTTTATAACTGTATCTATCTCTTCGTCGTCCATCTTGGATTCATCTCTCTCTCTCTAGCATTTACATCCCATGAAGGGATTTTGCCGCCCGCACTATGGTCCTCCATCCTTCTCGGTCCATCGCTCTCGTCCTCCAATTTCGACATCCTAATACGAGTAGGTCTTGTTCGACGTCGTCACGCCAGCGCAGTCGGGGTCTTCCTCTACGACGTACTCCGGCTAGTTGTTGATGGAACACTTTGTAAACCATTCGTTGTTGTGGAGATCTTGCAACGTGGCCGAGCCATCTCACTCGATTAGATTTGATGAAGCCGATAATATCGCTACCTCCGAGAAGTTGCTTTATTTCGTGGTTCATGCGAATCCGATATTCATTGTTCGCAACTTTAATAGGACCAAAAATTGAACGGATGACCTTCCTTTCGAAGGTAGATAATAATCTACAGTCGTTAGAGGTCATGGTCCAGCTCTCGCTTCCGAAAGTCAGCACAGGTCTTATCAGTGCTTTATAAAGTGCGAGCTTGCACGACTGCGATAGGTGTTTAGATCGCAATAATTTTGATTGCGCGTAGAAAACTCGTTGTCCGGCAGCGATTCGGGCTTTTATTTCTGCCTGCATGTCGTTTGATGATGTTATAAGTGACCCGAGGTATTTAAAATTTTCGACGCTATCAAAATTATGGTCGCCAATTTCAAGATTTGCCATAGAGATGTTCCTGGGTGTTGTTAAAAATTTCGTTTTGGTACTGTTCACCTCCAAACCAAGTCTTCTTGCGCAGCGATTGAGCGGTATGAAACTGTCCTTGATGTCGCTAGGTCTTCGGCCAAGAAGCACGATATCATCTGCTGTAACGGAACTTGAACAGTTTTCGAGTTCAATTAGCAGATTAATCCTGCAGAGGTCTACACGCGGTATTTTGTTGCCGGCTAATGATGTTTATAGGTCGTGGGGGTTGTGTAGACATGTAGGATCTTTGAATTAACCGCTTAAAAGGGAACCTAATCCTTTATTGCAACGAATCATCTTCAGACTATACGGGAATTACACTCAGCTCACTATCTTGCTACTAATTTAATACATTTCAAAATTCATACTGGTGTGCGGTAAAACAACAAAAAAAAAAAAATATAACGAGAGTAGCGTATAAGATATATGGTAAAATAATCTGACTAATCAAAACTAGAAACGAAATGATAGTCGCAAAACTTGATATATTGGAAAATAAACTTTGTATTTTACATACCATCGAGAAAAAAAATTAATTATATAATTTAAATAAACAAATATCCAACATGGCCAATTCATCAATTCAGAAAAAAAAAAAATGATTGCAAAAGTTAATATAAAATAAATGATTGGACAGTAAACTATTTACAGGAAAAGGTAGCCCAGAATGAGCTACAAATTAACATTAATTATATAAAATTAGAAGAGAACCTCAATAAATTTAATTTTCATATAAATATATCCTACCCCGAAATAATCCATGCTTAAAATTACACAAAAAAAAAAATACTAAATTATCGAAAAAGCTTTGAAAAAGCTGATAAGTTCTCTTACGTAGTATTAATAAGAATAATCATGATATAACAATATAATAGTAACAAAAAATTGTAATAATAAAAAAAACATTACTTGAAATATCAACCGATAGGGATGATGTATTCAAAGCCGTCAATCTGCGCGTCCAGGTACACTGTAGCGGCAATTGGTAGCGGTAGATGAATGTTTTCTTCTCACTCGTGCACCCCAGGTATATAAATTGTAATAAGCTGGTTCGTATCGTACTGTTAACGTACGTATTTTCAATTATTTAACAGCAATATATAAATTATCGTGGTACGCAGGCTTAATATTAACGAACACTGCATACGCGATGTACAAAATTCATAAAAAATATTTTTTTTTTTATTTTGTCTTGCTATGAACAAGTAACAAACCATGTACATGGATACAAAAATACGGCATTCGATTTGATTGTGTTTGCTTCATTGATAGTATGACACGAAATTGTTATATGTTTTTTTTTTTGTTTTTTTTTTGCGTCACTTTTATAACGGGATACTTTGTAAATTTAAAAGGCCAATACATATTTCGTTTTATTTTTTTTTATATATGGAAAAATAATAATATTTATTTCAGCATTGCACATATAATTTGAGTACATTAAATTATAAATGTTTATCATATGGTTATTTAGAACTAAACATTTTATTGAATTGATTAATACACTAGAAATTAATTAAAGGTTGAATGTCAGTAGATAAGGCCATTCGCCGCAATACAAAGTTTATCACAACAAATTTTATATTTAAGTATTAGGAATTTAATTTTTAATTTTGATTTTTATCTTAACACGCCCTCTCATTAGATAGTCGAGTATCGTCGAATATCATATAGCACTAATTTGAATTTTGAATAGTTTTCTATTTCACTTTCAAATGTTAATTAAGTTTATAAATATGGCATATCGAAATTATCCATGATCAAAAATGGACAGCCATCAATATGTGTTAAAACACTTTGGTACACATTATTTCTATTTACTTAGTTTTCACTTATGAAATTTATAAAATTGATCATCATTGATCAAACCAAAAATAATTAAGATATTTCCGCGATCCCCACACGAAATTTTTGGTTAACTTACAGGGATTCTTAGGAAAAATTGAACAAAAAGTTTTAATTTTAAATATTATTATAATACTTTAGTCAGCTTGCACAATACTAAGATACTGACACTACTTTTCCAAAAAAAAAATAATAATACTCATCCCTCTCGATCGTCAGCCTTGCTCTTTTATATCGATCGCACATCAAATTTTTATTGGGGGGGTTGTCCGATTTCAGGTGTACTATAAAAATATCCCAAGGTAAAAATTATTGTACTGAAACTAGAGAAATGTAATAACACAGTATCATGGCTCGGAACGATGGATGCAACCGCGGCCGTCGTTACACTGCATATCCAAGAATTTGGCCTGATTTATTGAATATACAGCGCGAAGTTTCAATGTTGCTTTTCCTCACTACGTACTCAAGCGCCAAATTGAACAGCACAGGCGCGAGTGCATCTCCCTGTCGAACACCAGATGTTATTTGAAAGGAGTCTGACACAGATCCTTCAATTACAATTCTACATGCAGATCCAGACGTTGTTAATTTACACAGAGAAACAAGTTTCTCTGGAATACCTAGGCATATGAGCGCGGCCCAAAGGTTGTTGCGGTTTATACTGTCATATGCCTGCCGGAAGTCTATATATAATTGATGTATGGTTATGTTGTACTCCCAACATTTTTCCAAGATCATCCTCATGGTGAAACACTGGTCCAGTGGTCGATCGGTTGGGACGAAAACCACACTGATAGTCGCCAATGATGTTTTCGGCGAAAGGGATGAGTCTGGCAAGTACAACATTAGCCAACACTTTGTAAGCAGTGTTCAATAGAGCTATGCCACGAAAGTTTTCACATTTAAGACGGTCGCCTTTTTTATGCAACGGACATATGAGTGCGGTCTTCCAATTCTCCGGCAACTCTTCTTGGTCCCAAATACAAACGACGAGATCGTATAAACTTGTTGCAAGAGTAGCGCCTCCGAGTTTGATTAATTCTGCGGGGATTCCATCGAGACCGGGTGCCTTGCCGTTTTTCAATCGACTAATAGCTGCGTCTACTTCCTCTGCTGTGGGATATTCGACGAAGACCTCATCACCTGGAGGAGCTATTGCTCTAATGGGGGTCACTTCGTCATTCCGGTTTAGCAGACTTTGAAAGTAGGTTTGCCATACTGAGAGAACATCAGCCACGTTTGTTCTCAATTCTCCATTCCCGTCTTTTATGGCTGTACTTCTTGGGTGGAAGTCTTTAGTGAGATTCCTGGCATTAGCAAAACAGTCCCTTGAATTTCCTACTTCCGCTTGGAAGCTGATGTTTTCGATGCATGACCTCATATGATCGCGTTTCTTTTGTCGAAGGAATTTAATCGTGGCTTTCCTTGCGCGTAGATATTCTGCCTGAGTGCTTCTCGTGTTGCGAGCCAACCATTTTTCACGAAGCTTTCGTTTATTTTCGACGACCAGGCGGCATTGATCATCGAACCAATCATTGCGGGATCTCGGCGGTCTTCTGCCGATAGTGTTTTGCGCCGCGGTGGTTATGGCTGACTGTATAGCGTGCCACTGCTCCTGGATATTAGGAGGAGCTCCTTCGTTGTCGCTGGGCCGCTCTAAATAGTTAGTGACAGCTGATTGGTAACTCTGCAGTGACGCTTGGTCTTTTAGAGCATCGACATTCCATCGAACCGTTTTTTGTGCTTGTCTATTGAAGGTTGATGACAGTTTGCACTTATATTTAAATATGACAAGCACATGATCGCTGTCCATATCTGCACCTCTGTAAGATCTAACGTCAGATATGCTGGTGGAGTGTCTCTTGAACACCATGACGTGATCGATTTGGTTTTCCGTTCTTCCATCATTCGATCTCCACGTTACTTTGTGAATTCTCTTATGTGGAAAAAACGTACTTGATACAACTAAGTTGTACGTTATTGCCAGGTCGGTGACGCGTTGGCCGTTGTTGTTACTAGTTAGGTGCAGGCTGTTAGGACCGATGTGCGTTGTATTTTCTGCACTTCTACCGATTTTTGCATTAAAGTCGCCCACGATGATTTTAATGTCGTGGTGCGGTATGTTATTGATGACTTCCTCGAGCTCGACAAAGGAGAGATCTTTGATGTCATCTGATTTATCTTCGGTGGGTGCATGCACATTAACGATCGTGATGTTAAATTTATTATTGCGAAGTCTGACCGTGCATATCCGCATGTTGATAGGGCGGAAATCGATGATATGGTGCTTCACGCGCCGATGGATGAGGAAGCCAACTCCAAATTCTCCTCCGTTCTGATGGCCGCTGTAATGAAGAGTGTAACCATTGGTGGTGTCATGGATCCCACTCCCAGACCATGTAAGCTCTTGTAGTGCAAGTACGTCTAATGTGTAACTTTTGGCTTGGTTCGAAAGGTTCTGGAGATCTCCAGGTCTTAAGAGGCTAAGCACGTTCCATGTTCCCATTTTTAAAGCGTTGTCCGTGTACAATTTCCGAGGTCGAGTTTGTGATGAATCCGATATGGTAATCCGAGGCCTTTGTTCAGGGTTCGTAACTTAAATGGTTTTTATGAGGGAAGGTTGTTGGCCTGCCGCTCAACCCGCTTGTTACGTGTGTGGGTCACGTACTGGTGATAATCTTAAGGCATCCAGTCCTACCTTGAACACATTTATATAGCGAGCCGCTTGATACAAGACAGACGCCCGCTTCAGCCGCACCTAACCTGGAGAACAGACGCTGATTTGGTATTGGTTTTGAGGCGCCAATAACCCGCCTTGACATGTAGTGTCCATGACTATAAACAGGATTTAGTCTGTTCGTCTCCACTACACCGCCTGATTCATTTAGCGTTACCCAGAGAGCACCGCGAGGAGGTATGAATCTCGGACTTCGCCCTCCCTCCTCCTTGGATTCATCGTTTGTGGAAAATTTTATTTTACCGTCAATCTTGTTTACTTCATTTGTTGTTTTATAATTTTTCTTAATGTTTTTATGTTTCAATTTGCTTATCTAGTTATCATATTTAATCAATTTAATTTTATTATTTCTGCTGTTTTTCACTTTACGTTTCCTATCATTATTATTGTCTTTATTTATAGCTACTGCCGATTTAACATCATCGTCTTCGTGCGTCATTTTAAAAAACAATTTTTGAATTTTTTTGTTGTTTTCTATGTCTAACACAAATTTTTATGTCTTGTAATTGTAACACAAATTTTATAACATAACCAATAAAATGTCTATATTTACACGTGGTTTTTTTTATTTTTTAAGGATCACCGATTTTAAATAAATTGAATGTCTTATGTATTTGCTTATTTAATCACGTCGGGTGTTACCAATTATAGTGGGTTTGGTTATGTTAAATAAAAACATTCACTTTTAAACAACGTAATTTCTGTATTACACAAATATATTCTAACATTGCACTCTTGACTTCCATTGTTGGATGATGAAGGAACATACTGCTTTACCAAATGTATCCTCGTTGTATTAATAAATATTGTCAATAACGAAACGAGATTAACAATTTATAACATGTTGATATGATGACAAGTGTATTTTGGTTGGTGGTTTACATGATGCGTTTTATATGATGACTCCACAGGCTTAATTGTAATGATTTCCAGACCCAGTACATCTGGATACACAATCAAATTCTAAATTATAAACATTTTTAATCATTTTCCTTCATTTCATTTCAGCCAAAATAATATGGTCGCCGGAAATAACTGGTGAACTAATTTGTTCGTTACTCGGCACACCAATAATATTCTTGGGGCTGGCACTGCTATGTCGAGCACATTTTAACGAAGCCTACAACTTATCACCACAAGAAGTTAAAAGTGGAGCGAACGTGCTACGAAATCGTAAAGAGAGCATAATATATAATTCGCTGACATCAAGAGTTGCTTAAGAACTTTACACTCTTAAAGCGATGGCACATACACGTATCTACGGACGACTTCTAAAAACAGATTTGGGATTTATGAATTAATTACAGCATAGTTTTGTTTTTAACCTCACTTCGTTGATTTTTAATACTTCAAAACAAAATATAAAGAATTGTTCTAAAAATCGTGTGTATTTTTTCTTGTGGCGAGGCAAAACAAATTTACGCACGAATCGTCGTAGTTAAATGTGTATGTGGCATCGCTTTTAGTCACGACATCGATACGATTTATGGCCGGCTGCACAGCAAAATGACTAACGGCCAGTTAGTTGTGCGCCAGTTAAATGTTTTATATGAAATCTGTTTTCGCAACCAGAACTAATCGTATCGTGTTCGGTATTGTTTAGTGTAGTTTTATAAAATTGTACAAATTCTTGGATATACGTACCGGCCGTCATTGAACCCCATCCCGAGATAATACCAGATCGCCCCGTAATATTTCGTGCCGCATTTGTATAGTCGCCTACAGCAAATCTCAAGCCACCAGTCGCACATCATGACAACCGAGTTAATGAATAACATGATGGATTTGCAGCAGGTTTTTGAGCAGGATCAAAATGTGCAGGAAAATGACGCTGAAAAACCGCTCAAAGATTGCAAAAAGAAGCAGGAAGAAGCGGCGGAAGGTGTCAAAGAATGTTTCTCATTTGATACACTGCGCTTGAGTATGACAAAAGAGGATTTCTACGAATTTTTGAATATGGTGTACAACGATAAATTGTATTGGTCGTTGGTAAAGAGCACCTGTGTGTTTTCGTTAGGTGTTTGTATGACTAGTGTGTTACGTAAATGTTTAATGGTTGCAAAATGTCGACGCATTTTTTGAGATTGAGCTAGTTGTAAAATAAATTGTTTTGTGTTTGTAAATTAACAACGCAAACTTGATTAAATATATTTGATTCCTTGGAAATATTTAACAGTTAGTTAAAAAGTGATCCAATCAAAATTGGCTATTTAAATATTTATACGCAACCTAAATATTTCCACGCAAGTTTGCGTTGTTTTTTCTGATTGCGAAAACCAGATTTCATATAAAACATTTAACTGGCGCACAACTAACCGGCCGTTAGTCATTTTTCTGTGCAGCCAGCCATTAGAACCGTAACATAAAAACAGTTTGTACTTTAATGCATTAGTGAACGACGTTCATATGAGTGCGCTGTTTTGGATGTTAATAAAGTGCTCAAAATATGTAATTCACAGTTACATTATATAAATGCTTATGTAATTTTTATGGTATTTACATAACAACTTTACAATAAATAAAATATAAACTTGGTATAATAAATATGTATAGGATTACATTTTAATTTTATAAATGTTCGATAATATATTATATTTGTATTTTAAATTATAAGTTTTTTTTTAGAATAGATTTATATAAATATCTATTATTGTTGGACGCAGTGGAACGTGTGCTGGACAACTTAGAGGGCGTTGCACTCAATCATCATCTTCGCTAAATATCTATGTAGCCGTTCTAATAAATAATATACATTTTAGCTTTCTGTATGGCTTAATATTATAAAAAAGTAAAGTATTTTTGTAAACACGATTTTAGCGCGATCGCTTTTTTCCCCTTATCTGTTTTAGTCAACCTTGTGCAAGCTCCAATAACTCTAACGCACGGACCGCTACGTCTATCTAAACTGATCTAACTGGTTAAATGTTACTTTTTACGATTATCTAACTAAATCAACATAAAATACATATTTTATTTATTAATATTATTATTATACCGTCGAGTGTACTTAACTAAAATTGCAGGCTTTAGTTAGGTTCCACACACGCACATAACACAAAATCTTTCAAGAATCGAAACATAAAATTTTTATGTAAGGGTCCGTCCAAAATACAACAAATAAACATTTGAACATAAAAACGAAACATTATTAGTATAAACAGCTGGAAAGGTGACATGGAAAATGGTGGTAAATTAGTAGCAAGCTTATAGTTTATTAATCGATTAGTGGATGAACTACATGCGGTTCACTTTTCTTAATTAGTACTAATTTATGATTTAGCGTGGTCTCGTTTAAATGGTTAGTCTCCGACTGAATCGACAACCATTTTCCCAGTGTAATTGCCATAGAACAGTGTCACGAAGTCACGGATTCGTACCCAGTTATAAAATTTTACTGACCCAATATTGCAAACCATCAATGTATTATAATTATCCCAGGCTCGATTGGCCAATGTTAATATGATACAACAATGTTAATAATTTCTTTTTATATTTTTAGGTTGTTTTACTTAATTTTGAACAATAATACGTAAAAAGGAACAAACAACTAATAATAATACAGTTATAAAAAGACAAGTAAAAGAATAAAAAAAAAATAAGAATGAGAGAAGAGAAAACGAAAGAATTCCGTATGGAATTCTTTGTCGAATCCATCACGTTCTCCCCTTGTTATTCAATCTGGCTAGTTGAATTGCTCTTGTTGAACATCCAGTTTGACCAATTTCGTTATTGGTCTTTTGAATACGCCTGCCTCTGTCGTGATGTCTATAACTCGAATCCGTCCATCTTTGGCGGGGTACACTTGAACCTTGGGCCAACAATTTCGAAGATTTTCAGGCTCCATCACGATGACAAAGTCTCCGATATCAATATTTGGTGACTCAGTTGTCCATTTGTTGGAAATGTGCGATAAATATTCTTTTCCAGAATTGTTCCAACAATTGATGAGTGGCCTTCCAGTGGTTCAAGAAAATTAAGTCTATGTCATCTGTTTTTCCAAACCGTAAGCTGGTATGTGATGGCCCAATCAAAAAAAGATTTGGATCAACGGTTCCGCATCGGCTGAGTTCAATGGCACGTTTGTTAATGGCCGGCTGTTCCTTCAACATTTCGAATAGATGTTGTTTGGCTGTTTTTATAAGACTCTCCCAAGCGCCTCCCATGTGAGGTGCAGCTGGTGCTTTGAAATACCATCTGAAGTTTTTCATGGTGAATGTCTGCTGCATTTTGACGTGACACTGACTAGCAATTGCATTGGCTATTTCTTTTTCGGCATTCCTAAAGTTTGTCGCGTTGTCTGAATACATCTCTTTAGGAAACCCTCGTCGACTGCCGAATTGTCTAAACATGAACATGAAGGCGTTACTTTACAAGTCGTGTGCAATTTCCAGGTGTACTGCACGGGTGACCATGCAAGTGAAAATTACACCGTAACGTTTCACTTTGCTTCGTGAAATAGTAATTTCAAACGGTCCAAAATAATCAAGACCGGATGGAATTTGTGGCATTGCCTTTTTGTTTTTGCAGTCCTGTAACTTACCGAGTGTTTCTCAATCGAGGAAACCAAAATCTTTCCCGGATACTGCAGATGGCTATGTCGATTCCCATGTGATTATTTTTTCATGAACCATTTGATGATCAATTTAGTGATGGAATATGGCTCGAGTCCAAAACAATTGGATTCTTCTTGTCGTCTTTAAGGTCCGTATTGGTCAGGCGACCGTTTAAACGAATAATTTTGTCCATATCCACTATACACGGATGATGCCTGAAGGGGCTAAATTTAGAAATCGTCCTACCAGTTGATAAGAGTTGATATTCGCGAAAATAGCTGTCTTCGTGGGTTCGTTAAAACAATAGTTTTTCGGCCTTGGCAACTTCATCGGGCCTCAGAGTGTATTTAATGTAATTAAGTAGCATCCAGGCTGTTGATCGTACGATTCCCCAGTACTTTCCAAATTTATTGACGTCAGGAATCGGAAGGATGGCTATCTCATCCAAGGTGACGTTGACGTACTCGGTTTTCAATTCCTCCAATTGCGCATCGTAAACATGTCTAATTTTGTCACGGTGCTTTCAACCATCTTGAATTGTCGTCGAGATCATGATAATTTTTTACTTTGGTTGCGTCTTCCGATACATTGTCGGCTCTCTGAACGTAAATCCAGTCAGTTGCATCCAGTCAACAACTCTTTGAGCACGAATACCTTGAATCATTTTGCGTGTGACTTGATCCAATGAAGAACGTTTTCTGAATCTATTCAAAAATATGTGGCGTCTACGTTTAGATTCAACGATTTCTTTAAAGAATTGGCCAACCTCAGCCACAAAACAGTCAAGATTTGGAATAAATATTGGCTTGAGTGGTGCGACGCGAGGTTTTGCGTCTGCAGACGCATCACAAAAAATATGAAGTTCGATTTGGCTGTCGTTTATCGTCACCACTCATCACTCATCATCATTTCATTATGTTCCAAGTTTCCCACGAGTCTCAAAATTTTCCCACATTTTTTGCATGAGTATTTTCCGATTATCAGAATATTTGGCAGGAGTCCCAGTGGGCCGCAGACGGCCATGATTATTTTCAATACGTCTCGTTTCGTCGGTCGTCTTGACAGGTTGATAATATCTGGTGGTATTTTATTGAAGTTTAGTGGATACACAAATTTGTCGGTTTTGAATTCCCACCACATTCCTAAAATTCAATCCATTTGTTGGTTATCGTTGAAATTTAGTCTCTACGATGTTGGCACGCAAATTGCTGTCGATGCTTTCCAAACCAGTTGATAAATTGAAAACCCAATTGTGGATCGCAAAGTTACATTTCGTATGAACTTCAATAACGTCTTGAATTAGTTAAATCGCCGTTTATCTATTTGCTGTGCCCCCCCCCCCCCCGTCGCCATACAAATTTAATCAAGATGTTCGGTAGTGAATTATACAAGTCGGATCCGGTAAACAAGAAATCATTTAGACATTTCCCGTTGGATTTAAATGCAGCGTCAAAACCGATTCGTAGTTTGTCTGGTTTGTCCGTGATACGGTGGATCTAGCCTTTGTCAATGTACTCGTTGATTTTTTCGGAATATAAAGAAGCATAGTTTAAATTTCTGTCCATTTTTCGCTCCAAACAATGTAAAAGGGAAATCGCGGCGGTTTTACTTTCTGGGAGATTTGGACGATCGTCTTTCCATAAAACTCACATTCGAATCTGTCGCCGTCTATACGTCGGATTATATTCTCAACGATCATTGTATACCGTTTGTCGTCTAGAGACAATCCAAGTTCTGTCTCGGGTTTTGTTCCACACGATTCGAACTTCCACTGTTCTTTCACCACAAAACGTTGATGTCATCTCTATTCGTATGGGATTCTTCAGTCTGGAAAACGTGACAAGTATAATTTGGATTGTTGCCTAGTTCCTCAATATTTCCATGGGCCACCAGACCTAGTAAGGTTTTACTGATGGCAGGACCATTCCAGGGACTATAGATGACTACGATTGACGATCACAGGACAATTATCTTGTCCAATTAGATTTGCTGGTTTCCCTTGGTTGAACGACACTTTTGTGACGTTGGCGAATATTTGAAATATTTCACAATCTTGTCGAACTCGACGGTCTTTGTCGGCAGCGAAAGGCCCTTCATAGTCTTCACGTGCCGTAGGATGAATGGCTTCGCTTGATCGTAATCTCCACTGATTAATACACGAACTGTTTTGGAATCATCTTGCTGCTTCACTTGGTTGTTTGTCCATTGTATTTTGAGTGTCTGTATAGGGCCGTCCAATGTCAATTTCGATTCGTATCACTGGATCGTGAATAAAACGAAAAATATAACAGTTAAAAACAATACTGTATTAATTTTCATAAATTAGAGAAATTTCTAAAAAATGACAACAGCAGGGGCGGACAACAGTAGGTCGTCTATATCGTCTATTTCGTTATAAAAATATTACTAGGCATTAGTGTCTGCTTATCCGCTCGTACAACAGCGATTGACATACTTCCAGTTTGCTACAAATTCGACGCCGTTTCCATGCGATTTTCCTAAGTAACATTAAAATGCCAGCCTGTTTCGTCACTGTAGTTCTATTATAAAAAAATATTATATTTGAGTCAATTATGAGTAGACATGTTTTAATTAATTTTAATTAAGTTCTTCATTAATTTCATTGCAACAGGAAATATATTTTTTATAAAGTTTGCAATTTAAAAAATAAATGTCTAAGACCATACAAAGAAATTTGAAATTTAACGAAGAATTATCTAAGATAATTAAATAATTACTAAATAAAACATAAATAGTGGTGTTAAGCATTCGAACTTTATTATTGAACGGATTTGCACGCAATCCGACGACGTTATAACCGTAAATAATCCTGAACACAGACAATAAATTTGTAATAATCCGGAACCATAATTCCACCACAAAAATGTCAATAAATTTCCCTAATCACAATATCCTGTTGTGGTAATAATGTGCCGGCCGGATTGCACGCGCAAATCATCAGGAAATTAACTAACCAATACCGTATAAGAAATAAGATAAAAATCATTTTTTCATGTTAACAATTGAAATGATTCTTCGCACTTGATATACACAACAAGTGCATCACACCTTTTAAAATATTTTTGATTTTTTTTTACTACATATTACATTAAGTAAGTAAAGTTGTACTTATATATGTATTTAAAAAAACTGTTCTTTGATGAATTATTATGTTTGATGTTGTCATATTGTGTAATTTTATAAAAAGTAAACCAAAAATAAAAACAAAAACCTGTTACCAAAAAATCGGAGTTCGTGTTATTATTAAATGAGACACAATTTCTTTTGTAATGCCGCAGCCGAATATTTTACATCCTTGATGATAGTCCATAGGTCATTAGGCAAATTTGCAAAAAATATCAGGTGAATATTTTGTTTCTTGATTTTGAAGGGGTTATGGCATATATTGACCAGAAATATGATGAAAATTGATGTACCGGAACCGCGATAGAGACAAACGAGACAAAAAATCAGTAAACTGCCAACGCGGTTCCAACTAAAATTGTCTAAACTTACAAGAATGCGCCATTATTGGGAAACCTAGAACAAAAAATTTTCGCTCTCCGAAATCTAGAAGTTACCTAAAATCCTATTATATTATGTCATCGAACCTGGATTGCAGGCGAATGAGGCGACATATTGTAGCAAATTAAACGTTGATCCACTCACAAAAACACTAATAAGCCAAAATAAACGAAACATCTGGAATCGGTGACAACAAATTTTATCCGTTCAAAATAAGTAAGGCTAACCATCAGGGATTTTCGCAAAAAATTGGTAACATTTTTTTGTTGAAATTCCGGTTCAAAATGATTATAGGTAACGTATATAACACGTTGAGCATGAAACTAGTGGTGGGTTGCATAATGGAAGCTCGGTTATTGGAAGTTTCGCATTTTGAAATTGGGCAACATTTGTAATCGAACCTGGATTACAGGCGAATGAGGCGACATATTGTAGCAAATTAAACGTTGATCCACTCACAAAAACAGTAATAAGCCAAAATAAACGAAACATCCGGAATCGGTGACAACAAATTTTATCCGTTCAAAATAAGTAAGACTAACCATCAGGGATTTTCGCAAAAAATTGATAACTTTTTTTTGTTGAAATTCCGGTTCAAAATGATTATAGGTAACGTATATAACACGTTGAGCATGAAACTAGTGGTGGGATGCATAATGGAAGCTCGGTCATTGGAAGTTACGCATTTTGAAATTGGGCAACATTTGTAATCGAACCTGGATTACAGGCGAATGAGGCGACATATTGTAGCAAATTAAACGTTGATCCACTCACAAAAACAGTAATAAGCCAAAATAAACGAAACATCCGGAATCGGTGACAACAAATTTTATCCGTTCAAAATAAGTAAGGCTAACCAGGGATTTTCGCAAAAAATTGATAACTTTTTTTGTTGAAATTCCGGTTCAAAATAATTATAGGTAACGTATATAACACATTGAGCATGAAACTAGTGGTGGGATGCATAATGGAAGCTCGGTCATTGGAAGTTTCGCATTTTGAAATTGGGCGACATTTGTAATCGAACCTGGATTACAAGCGAATGAGGCGACATATTGTAGCAAATTAAACGTTGATCCGATCACAAAAACACTAATAAGCCAAAATAAACGAAACACCCGGAATCGGTGACAACAAATTTTATCCGTTCAAAATAAGTAAGACTAACCATCAGGGATTTTCGCAAAAAATTGATAACTTTTTTTTGTTGAAATTCCGGTTCAAAATGATTATAGGTAACGTATATAACACGTTGAGCATGAAACTAGTGGTGGGATGCATAATGGAAGCTCGGTCATTGGAAGTTTCGCATTTTGAAATTGGGCAACATTTGTAATCGAACCTGGATTACAAGCGAATGAGGCGACATATTGTAGCAAATTAAACGTTGATCCGATCACAAAAACACTAATAAGCCAAAATAAACGAAACATCCGGAATCGGTGACAACAAATTTTATCCGTTCAAAATAAGTAAGACTAACCATCAGGGATTTTCGCAAAAAATTGATAACTTTTTTTTGTTGAAATTCCGGTTCAAAATGATTATAGGTAACGTATATAACACGTTGAGCATGAAACTAGTGGTGGGATGCATAATGGAAGCTCGGTCATTGGAAGTTACGCATTTTGAAATTGGGCAACATTTGTAATCGAACCTGGATTACAGGCGAATGAGGCGACATATTGTAGCAAATTAAACGTTGATCCACTCACAAAAACACTAATAAGCCAAAATAAACGAAACATCCGGAATCGGTGACAACAAATTTTATCCGTTCAAAATAAGTAAGGCATAACACGTTGAGCATGAAACTAGTGGTGGGTTGCATAATGGAAGCTCGGTTATTGGAAGTTTCGCATTTTGAAATTGGGCAACATTTGTAATCGAACCTGGATTACAAGCGAATGAGGCGACATATTGTAGCAAATTAAACGTTGATCCACTCACAAAAACACTAATAAGCCAAAATAAACGAAACATCCGGAATCGGTGACAACAAATTTTATCCGTTCAAAATAAGTAAGGCATAACACGTTGAGCATGAAACTAGTGGTGGGATGCATAATGGAAGCTCGGTCATTGGAAGTTTCGCATTTTGAAATTGGGCAACATTTGTAATCGAACCTGGATTACAGGCGAATGAGGCGACATATTGTAGCAAATTAAACGTTGATCCACTCACAAAAACACTAATAAGCCAAAATAAACGAAACATCCGGAATCGGTGACAACAAATTTTATCCGTTCAAAATAAGTAAGGCATAACACGTTGAGCATGAAACTAGTGGTGGGTTGCATAATGGAAGCTCGGTTATTGGAAGTTTCGCATTTTGAAATTGGGCAACATTTGTAATCGAACCTGGATTACAAGCGAATGAGGCGACATATTGTAGCAAATTAAACGTTGATCCACTCACAAAAACACTAATAAGCCAAAATAAACGAAACATCCGGAATCGGTGACAACAAATTTTATCCGTTCAAAATAAGTAAGGCTCCATCATGGATTTTCGCAAAAATTTGAAATTTTTTTTTAGGGATCTTCTGCGTATTTTTCCGATCTGCATGGTCCTGAACTAACGGCCATAATTATAATATTCGGGATTTTGAATTCCGGGATTTTTTTTCGCAGTTTTCAATTTAAAAAAATGAAAATGTTTTTTCGGTAAAATTTAATTGAGCCAACAAAGAAAGAGAAATAATTCGTGCCACATTTTGTTTAGCAAAGACACCATTTGAATTCAGCATGATGTTCTAACGACGGAATTGTAATGTTCTACACCTAAAACACCACATAAAGGGAAGTTGGTAATGCCAAAATTTCGCAATAGCAACTCGTTACTTGTTAAGCCTAATAAGGATTGAGTAATTCTCTATATTTTAGAGAAATTTACCAAGTTTTTCTTCAGAAAGGCAAGAGAAAACCATATTGACAGAAAATTTTGTAATTATTTGTTACTCCGCTTCTAGGAAAGCCAGATTAGAGATTTATAAACAGTCCAAACTACTTAACTCAGACCACTAACATTATTGATGCCTTGAATGTGATTATTTTGTAGTCTCTAGTCTCTACTTGTGTTTATGTAAACGGTTTGAGAGGGGAGGGTGCACCGAATATTTTGCACCGAGTTATGTAGATGAAAACCTTAAATGGTTAATGCTGTGAACTGATATCGGTGCGTATTTATTTTGCCTCCGAAATCTGCTGATCTTCAATTGATTTTGTGGCCCTTTTGATACCTACATAATAAATAGTTTTTGTTGTTGTAAAGTGGGGATACTAATTAAAGTACCTAAATTGTAGTCAGTTTATTTAATTTATAATTAAAACTATTAATTTTTTATTAACTCTAAATGTGGTTTTTATTCATTTTTATATTTCTCTTTCTTCATTTTATAATAATAAAGTAATATTAAATGTTTTTAAATATTTTTTTTTCATTTTTTTAATTGTATTTTGTAATTTTATTAATATTTTATTAATTAATTAATTAATCCACTGAATTCTATATATTTATAAATCTAAAATTATTGTAATATTTTATAATTATTTTATTTAAATTTAGTTTTTATTTTTTGACTAAAAATGAAATGACTTAAATTTATTAATATTTTTATATATGTATATTTATATAATATATTGATTTATTTATATATTTAATTTTATTTATTTATATTAATTCATATAATTCATTTTATTTCACAAAATAAGTTTTTTCTTGTTTTCATAATTTTTTCTTATTTTATTAAAATAACATATGTATTTTTTTGTAATTTATTTGCCTAAAATTATTTATTTGATCAACAAATAAAATAATATGTATTTCTAATTAAAAAATAATTAATTACACAAAACCCAAAAATAAAATATTTAATAATTATATTTATTTAAATATGTATTTAATTATAAAATATAATTCGTTGACACTACAACAGTAATTTTTATTTTATTAAAAATTATACCATTTATTAATTATTTATACCAATTAAATATTTCTGCATTTACAAACACACGCGAGATACAAAAAGAAGTACTAGATCCAGTATTCTAATTTCGTATTTGGTTCAATGATAAATCGGTTAATACTAAAAACGAAACGAAACTTAAAAATGGCAGTCACATTATTTATTCGAAAATTTAATTAAAATATATTTATATTATATTCGAACCAAAATTAATTATGTATTTAAAAAACGAAACTATATTACTATGTATTAAATTAATTAAAAGAAATGCATTTCAATGTGCTAAAAAATTGAAGTTACTTACAAAACTATAAAACTTAAAACCGTGTTCAGACAAGATTTCTCGCGTAATTTTGGCAATGTCGATCACGCACAAGAAATTACGACGCACTACATAGTAATAGTAGTGTACACACTAGGTAATAATTATTATTTATAATTACAATTTTCTTTTATATTATCTCATTAATTAATTCTAAAAAAAGATTTTATAGAAGATTATATCACAAATAAAAGTATTTGCAAAATTACATTACAAATTATTCCTTTTTAATTCTATTTACAGGGGGTTTTCATTTTAATTATACAGCCGTATTTTAATGTTATGACTTTTTCTTATTGCCAGACTCTTTAACCCCACAATCATCAGTCATTTTACCTTTGGCGTGTGCCAAAAGCGTTACTAATTTTTTGTGCGAATCACCAACAATCCAACCGTGTTGTTGCAGGTGTTCACCATTTTGTGTTAGCTCATCATCATCAGCATCGTCGTCTTCATCTTCGTCCTGTTGATGATCAGCCGAGCGATTACGGTTACGACGGCGCCGCGAAGATCCACCAACTCGACCTAATTCATCGTCTGATGATGACGATGACCAATAGTAGAGCATTTCCGATGCAATACGCTTGCGCCGTGACATTGGTATTTTTGATTCTTTTCCTTCCGATTCTGCAATCACATCATTGGATATTTTAATGTTTTTCATCCGATTTTCATTGGATTTTGGCGGTGATGCCTCGGTATCGGATGTTGTTGCGCGCGGTTTATTAGTTTTTGGCGGTGCGGCCGTTTTCGGTGATTTTCGCTCCGTCGCCTTATTTATCTCTTTAAACGCGGTTGTCTTTCGGCGTTTCTTAATTTTAGAACGTTTCGAGGAACGATTCCAATCAGCTTCGAAATCACTTTCTGAATCGTAATACACCAGGCGCTGCGGTTTAACCACAGGTGCATTATTTGCTGACATTGATTTTCGTCGCTGCGGTGGTGCTTTTATTTTGACCGATTTTTTATTGTTAACATTACCATTGTTTTCCTTCTTGTCTTTGAGAGCGGAATCTATTTTAGTCTCACTTTTTTGATATTCTACTTTCTTAGGCTCGTCAATCATTATTTTCTTAACATTTGTTTTAATAGGAGACATTTCTTTAATCGATGGAACCGGATTCTCTTCTGCACCATCATTTTCTGCATCGGCTTCGCCTTTTTCGATATCGATCAAATCTTTATTGATGGAAACGTCATTTGAGTTTGCCGATGAATTTTGAACTTTTTCATTGGTTTCTGTTTTCTCTTTAGTCGCACTTTTATTACGATTTCTTCGCTGCAAGGCCTTTATTTCAGTCTCTTGAATTAGAGCTATAATATCTTTCGTCGTATGGAAATCTTCATACTCATCTGAACTCCATGTTTCTGCCAGTATTTTCGGTTTTGTGGTGGCACATTTACGTTGCGATTTTCGTTGGCCAACCCCTATAATTTCCTTAATTTGTTCGAGTGACATTCCCATTTCGGCTTCAAGCATCTGCATCTCACGAGATTTTTTCGATTTTCGATTACCTCCACCAGTATCCCCCTTTTTACCACAACCTTTTTTACTTTTTGTTTGTCCTTCACCGAACAATTTTGTTAAATCCGAATTTTCATTCTGGTTTTGTTCGGCGCTTAATTTGTTCTCAACCTCTTTCAAGCTATCGAATAATTTATCGAGTTCTTGTTTCGGAAGTTTATTCACCTTTTCTGGGCTTTTACTATCCGTGGTTGCAATCGACTCAACCGGCTGCGGTTGAGACTTTTTTGCATTTTTAAATATTCGTCCCATAATTAGACATTTCTTTTGTAAATTATTCGTACTTTCGGGTAATTTATTTAGGCCCGGTGACGTCGTTTCTCGTTCACTTTCGCTATCGTCACTACTTTCACTCACGCCAGAATCTACACCAAAATTAAAATCATCTCGATCCGAAAAACTGGTACTAGACATTTGGCTCTCCTCATTAGGTGGGTTAATTCCCCCAATTATACCGGCCTTATCCTTTTTACTATTTGGACTTGGAATATCTGCTAAACCTGCGACTGCGCCCAATTCCACCATTTCTTTGGTTAGTAATTTCGCTCGAAAACCACCGGCAACCTTTGACAGAGGTATAATTGGGGCATCGACAGAATCGAACGAATCTTCAAATTCATAAACATCAATCGAACGTTTCTCTTGTTCGGTGATGTTTTGTTTGCTTTTGTTGCGTTGTTGTTGTTTCGCCTTATTCCGCTTAGCTTGTTTCGCGTTTTTCTTTGCTTTGAACCCAAGCTTATTACCATTTGATCTACGGTTTGGTGTGCGGGTTGTTGTTATTTTAATCTCGGGTAGTTTTGGCGAAATCTTCTGTGGTGATAGTGGCAGTGTTGGTTTACTTTGGCTTGTGCTGGTTACAGTAACATTCGTGTCGATCTTAATTGACAGTGGCTCTGGTAATTTTTCTTCGATTATGTCTGTTAGATTTGATTTTTCGATTAGTGGCTCTGGTTGGTCTAATATAATAGGTTCAGTGGCTTTTATATTATCATCTCGGAACAATCCAGCCGTTGCAGGTACATCACTACTTAGTGCGATATCGGCCAGTGTGGCCAGTTTAGAACCGACATGTGAACTCCGAACTAATGCTTGTTGTAAATCGATTCCAATTGTTGGTATGGATACCTTAAAATTATCGTATCCCTTAAGCGCACCTTTAGTAATAAGCTTTGATGCTGTAGAACTTTGTGACGAGTTCGAGTGGATTGGCGATTCAAACGTTGTTCTAAAAATAAAGAAAATTACAAAAATTAGAAAAAGCTTAAACTTTTTGCGTTCGTGTACTCACCGCATGTCGGTTAATTTAGCGTCGTCACATGCTTCACCAATGACATTAAGAAACGGCACCGAATTAGAATTCACTTTCTCACTAATAAGTGTGTTGAAATTTGCAGGTTGTCTTGCCATAGTTTCGTCACCACCGTCCATTTTTAAACTGGATCGTTCAAGCACAGTTTGAGAATAGTGCTCATTGTCGCTTGCATCCTGTGACGATGGGAAGCTATCACCCATATCTGATAGTAAATCACTGTAGTTATTTATAAGCATTGAATTCCCAGGCAACGGTGCAACTGTAGATTGTTCTGAATTTGGTTCATTTTCCACCATAGGCTGCTTCTGTTGGTGCTGAAGCAGTATTGAGCTAGATTTCAAACCTTCAGCCTGGTGGCTAAATATACTTTCAGTGATTCCATTATTTTTGGTTGGCTCTAAATTTTCCAGTGCAATTAAATTTAATTTATTTTTATGGAATAATGCAGGGTTAGAATCTGAGGATATATCACTGAATTGATTCGGATCAACTTTTGGCGATGACATAAATGATGGTCGTTGGCTATTAGAAAACAGTAGGCCTGTTTGCATATTCCCATTCATCTTATTTATCGGCTTACGATTATTTAACAAAATCGAATCAATGTGAGTTGTAGTAGTGCCGGCATTCGCTAAGTTTGCCGTTGGCTGATCTGATGATCCTTTCAACATGTTGCAACATTCGAAAAATAATTTTTCTTCCTGGCTCAAATTAAACCGAGAATTTTCTTTCTGCGGCGAAATCGAGCTGTATCGATCGTAATCGACATGTTCTGGAGACGAAATGGGCTCGATACCCGAATTACTTAATATGATGGGAGGCAATTTTTTCGGTGTTTCAGGCGATAGTGGTTTTTCTTTTTCCGTTTCAATTTCCACAGGAACCGAAACACTGGGGACATTTTCTCTCAACGGCGATACAATCGGCTGTTCATCTGCCTTCCCAGTTTTGGAATTTAAAAATTCTTGTTCTGATAACTTTGCTATATGCGTTAATGTCATCTTGTGCTTTGACAGGCTTTCCTGTTTCCTAAATACTTTATTGCACAGCTCGCACTCATATTCGAGCATGTTACTGTCATCGAATTTGGGACCACGCTGTTTTCGGGACTTGAACAGTATTGATCTACGTTTTCGTTTCTTTCGTATACCTAGTGGATTAAGTGTGATCGATGTGTCAATCGAAATTGAAGTGTATACAGACATAGTCTCGTCCTCCAGATCCATATCAACAAGTTCTGTGTTAGTGTTATCGTCAAACTCGTCAAATTGCGGTGGGTTTAGTACTTTAACATTATTTTGATCGAGATTAAACTCAACGGAACGTTTTACATTTTGTACATCATCCTCTGCATCTATTGGATGCGTGTCCGAAATGCTGCTGATGACATCTTCACGAGTATTTGACTCCATAATCTTGCTGTTGGCCGCATTTTTAGCAAACTGGGCCAAACATAAATCATCATCGGATTCATTTGAAGAGATTTGATCTTCTTTGTTTGGCGTCTTTTGCTTTTCTGGGGTATCAGCTTCAGTCGAAATAGATTCAATTATGGTTTCATCCTGTTTGGGATCGTCTTCTTGTTTTGCTTGGTTTCGTGCGGATTTTCTTCGTAGAGGGGTTTCAAATGCCTCGGTTTCTACATTTTCGATAATATCCGAAGACGGCTCCACAAGCTGTTTCGATTTTTTACTGTTTGCTTTTATGGTTTTAATTGGTTTTAAAGGTAAATCCTCGAAATCACTCAATGTCTTGTCCAACACACTTTCAGCTTCTTTCGATATATTCAGCACTGTTACATGTTCTCCTAGCTCATTGTCAATTTGAGATGTTTGATGTATAGTCATGCGACGTCCTCTTATGCGTCCACTTGGTTTGATGGACTTAATTGTGGTCTCTAATTGCAAATCTATTTCTCCAGAATTTTCTGGCGTAATTTGAAGTTCAATAGGGCTTTCTGATGTCGTGACAACAGTAGTTAGCCTCGCTGAACGACGTTTAGGTGAAGCCTGTTCTGGTTCTTCCTTTTCTTCTACGGGTTCAGGAATTTTAGGTGGATCATTGGTTTGGGTAATTTCTTTCCCAGATTCAGATTCTGATTCGATCGGTTGTTCAATCACTTGAGCAATACGCTTCTTTACTGTCGATTTTTTATTGGCTTTGGATCTTTCAGGTTTCACTTCTTCTGCTTTCTTAGTTACGGCGACTTTACGTTTTGGTGTCGAATGTACAACGGGCAAGAGGATATCATCTGTTTGGCTGTTCTCAAGCGACAGCACGTGCAGTAGTTTAAGCTCATCGATTCGTGATTTATCGACCTCTTTAAAACTTTCTAGCAACTGATCTGCTATAATTGCCGTCAACTCACTTTGCCGCTTGCGTCTTGGTTTAGCTTGAGGATCCTTTGGTTTTTCAGATATAGATGAATCTTCTTGGGCTTGACTATTCTCGTTCTCAGTCATTGACATTTGGGAGTCATCCTGTGATTTTGTATCTTCACTTATTTCTTCGGATCGTGTGTTTTCTACAGCAAGCGGTTCAGCGACTAAAGCACACACAATTTCTTCAGCTGAAGATTTTAGTGAATTATCCGCCGTTATTTGAGGAGCCTCAACGTCTTTAGCTTTAGTTTTCTTTTTACTTCCTCGTTTCGGACTACGTTTTTTTACTGCGACAATTTCAATATTTGGATTTTCAATATTCACTTCAGGCTCGAGTGACACATTGTCTTCAGTTTCCGCTTGAATTGGCGTTGATTGAGAATCTTCAATGGATTGCTTCGATTTTCTAGGCCGTTTTCTTATATTCTTTTGTGGTTCTCTTATCTCATTAGGCGTGGCATCAATTAGTATTTGATTTTCTATTTTAACTTCATTGGTGGCTTTTCTAGATTTTCGAGGCAATTTTCTGTTGCCAGCTGCTGGCTCGAAAGTTTCAATTACTTCGGGCTGAACTTGATTTACTTCAACATTTTTAGAATGCTCTAATTTAGAAAACGGTATTTCCCTATCTGGTTCTTTAGCAACCGCGGCCTCAGGAACGAAAGGCTCCTCTAGGATACCCGGTTGCTCCGCCTTCATTTGTGATCCCATCGAATCAATTATTTGTGTATCTGTAGGTGGTATCGATGATTTGAGTGTGGCATCATTCGATTTTTCTGATTCAATTTCTTTATTTGATTCTCCAAATTGGTTAACGATTTCTTGGTTAACATTTGCCGCCTTCTGTTCTTGAATAATTTCTTGAACAGCTTCAATGGGCAAAGCTATTTTTTCGTCCGCGTCTATTGTTTCCTCTGCACTTTTTACTGGGATTGCTAATACAAGCTCTTCATTAGCTTTTAAAAATTGTTTATTTTGAACATTTAGATTTTGTGCATTCATTTGTGCAATTTCTAAACAATCTGGATCTTCATTGATAATAACTTCGGGTTCAATTGGCGCGGAACCCATCATATCACCACTATCTTCACCCATCTCCGTTTCGACCATTTCCATTGGAGTCAATTTTTTATTATTACCTTTCCTCGACCTCCTTGGTTTGTAATTATTCGTTTCATACATTTCAACATTTTTTACAACATTTATGGATTCGACAATTTTATCCAGTTGCGCCACTTTAAGGAAATCTATGTCCGTTTGTCGCATCGCCGATATTAACCCGGCGTTTATAGCGTGCTTATCGGGCATCACGTTTCTTCTTGTTTCTGGTAATGTCCTGCTACTATTTACCAGTGAACTGAATGTTTTAATTGTCATTGAAGTTTCGTGAGATGATTTTGAATCATTTAAACGACTATAAGTATCGGAAAACAGGAATAAAGGTGGTGATATTGAAGATGGCGGTGGAACACATACATTTTGTTTATATGACGGTGTTATGGTGACTGATGGTTTTTTCGATATCAACCCAGCGTTGCTCATAGGATGCATTAAATTCGATGGTGATATTGATGTTCCAGTTGGTATTTGTGTTATAGATAAATTTGGTGGCGAAACCGATGCGCGATTATTATGCGACGGCGGCTGGGATGAAATGCATACTGAAACCGAAGGTTTAGCTGCAAGGGGTGTACTCGAATATGATGATGAACACTTACTATTGGCAATACCGTTATCTTTATTAAATGGTTTTACGGACTGTATATTCGACAGCATTGAGGGAATTGAATGAGATATAAATGGACGTATTGTAATCGAATGGTTTGTCGTGTTAAATGGATTACTTCGCGGCACGGAAGATAGGCGAGCAGGATAGATGAGAGTTGATGATGGTAGTGCGGCTTGAAATGGAAGTTCTGAATGTGGAATTGGTTTGACAGGCGATAAATTCAAGAGAGTGCCTTCACTTAATTTTAAATCAACATTTTGATCAGAACTGATTGGCTTTGGCAGATCGATTGCAATTGGTTTAATTAGTGATACTGGGAGCGAATTAAGTGAAATTGTGCGCTTTTTATGACTGTGCAAATCAATAGTTTCCCTAACCATTTCTGGTTTTGTTTTCCCAATCGACAAATCGAGCGGTACTAATTCATCTTCCTGATCAGGAATTGGTGTGGGACATTGTGTCAGTAATTGTGCTGATCTATCTTCATCATCAGGTTTTTCTTGTTCTTTTGTCGATATTGTTTCCGATTGAGTGGCCGATTCTATGTTTACCGGTGCTATTGGTTTATTGCTTGAACCACTTAGTGGTTTCTCCAGGAAAGGCATTCCAAATTTTTGTTGCAGTTTCCCTGTTAACATAGCTATACAATCATTCAATTTCTTCGGCTTTCGTTTAGCTGCACCCACTATTTTTTGATTCTGCTGGCCATTCGATTCTTCTAATGTTGAATTTACAGGAGTTTCTTCAATTTTCTGTGTCGATTCTTCTAAAGTTTTAGTCATTTCAATATTCGTATTGGTAGTTGGTTCTTCAGAACTTAAGGACGGAACTTCAGCAAACGTTTCTTCAATTTTTGGATTATCGCATTCTATCATTTCGGTAACTTGTAAAACCTTGGTTACTTCTTCAATTTTTTCTTCCACTGAGATGTCATCGACCGCGATAAGAATTGGTTTTGGATTCTTAAAGGGCCGACCTTTCTTCTTTTTAGATTTCGTAATCACTGGTTGAGTATTTGTAATTGGAGACGGTTCTCGCGGCGATGGCGACGTTGTTTTCTCTGGTATTTGTGATAAGGGTTCTTCAACAGCAACTGTAGGTTCGAGTGGTGGAGGTGTTGATTCTCGTATCAGTAAATCTTCTTTTTCAACCGGTTTCGGTAGTAGCTCCAAATGGGTGTCTTCTATAATCGGTTTAGAGGGTTCTATTTTATTTTGTAGCTCCTTTTCTTCTTCCAACTTTGTTACCAATTCCACTTCTTTAGCCATATTCGGCTCCAGAACTGTAGGAGTTTCGGTTGGACTAGGTTCTTGTTCAACCGACTTTTCAGATTCTACTTCATCTAGATGACTTTTCACAATCAATCGTGCCGGACGTAATTTGAAATTTCGCGTGGTTTGCGTAAAATTTAAATTATTCCTCATTAACCGATTACCTTTAAACTGCCGCTTTATGTGTTGATGACTAGTGGCTTGAATATCATTTTCATTCTTCTCCTCGTGTTTACTGTTAATATCGCTGATTTGTTTCATTATGTTTTTAGTAATCGCAGGCGAATTTGCTTCACTCGAGGATGAAGATGAAGCATTCAGTAAAATCGCCGACGACCGTCTAAGCATCCGATGTTTTCCTCCAAAATGTTTTAATTTGCGAACCATTTTCTTACTTTTTGTTTTTTGTTTGTGTTGTTTCGGAGTTGGCTTAATTATATGTAATTCTTTCAAATCATTTGCTTCATTATCTTCCAGTGATCCAGACGAATCGAGAGCTTCAGAAGTTGTATCGGGTGCGTCATTGGTTGTCGTCGATAAATCTGCTGCATCTTCAGTTGAATCCTCCACCGTAGTTTCCAAAGATGCTTCGATACTTTCTTCCACTACTACCTTTGGTTCCACGATTAATTTCGGTACTTGCCGCTTTCGCAAATTAATACGGTTGGTTTGAAGTTGGCTGCGTGTTTGTGTTGTAGTTAGAAGTGTATTTCGTGTAACACGCCGCTGAATTTGCATACTCGCTTTTTTATTTTGGTTTGATAGTTTTAAACCAGGCGGAACGATAATTTTACGAACTCGTCTGGTTTTCTTTGAATTTATATTTGGAATTATTTGACGACATGTTCGTTTTGCCGGCAAATTGGCTAACATACGCTCGATTGACTCAGCTGAAAAATACAAATCAATTAGAAAAGTCGATAATCACGTGGAAAGGCGGAAAAGGGCATTGTGGGATAATTGGGTTGTGTGAGGACAGATTAAAAAGCCTTAAATCATGCATTTATAAATTATTTTATTAATCAAACCCAAGAAACTCACCATCACTTGGCTTAGACCGCGGTGTCGTTATACATTCTTTATTCTTCTTGGAACTAATTTCATTTTCATCTGCATTAGCTGCTTCTGGTGTTTCCAATTGTTGACGTTTCATTAACTTAGGTCGCCCAGTATTAAAATTATTTCGACCAGCAGCACGACGCCGCCTCGATCGATTACCACTAAAGTAACGATATCGTAACCGTTTTTTGGCTAAAATCCACGCATAATCACTGGAACAGTCTAACATGTGTCTATATAGATCCAGTGTGCCACCGCATTGCCGGTCACATTTTGTACATTTGACACTTCCTTTATTAATGGTTTTTACAGTTGAAGAGGATGATGATGACGTTGATGCTGGCATTGCAGATGACGATGATGTTTTAATCGACGAAGCTGTCGATGAACCGCTCAATTTTATACTTAATTTCGAATTTGAATCTGTATCACATATTTCACTTTTGGTTATTGTCGAACAACTTCCTGAGGCTGAACTATCCATTGAATCTTCCAGGCATATAACTCTGCTTTCAATTCCATCTGACGTTGTCGTTGATGAGGCCATAATCACTTTCTGATGTTTCATATAAATTACGCGCCGATGAATCGCTTTAGATGGAATATAAAAGTGCCGATATAGTTCACGTTCAATTAATTCACGGCCAACAATTTCATAATGCGTCGAATACACATAGGGATGAGAAGAAGTCTTATGTTCTTCAAGCATTTTCAGTGTTTCAAATTTGGCTCCACATCCGAAGCAAACGTAACACCTTGGTCTTGCCCATTCACCACTTAGTACAACTCGTGTTTCACTATTGTCTTCAGAAGATGTTTTTCTTTGTAATTTTAAGATTTTCGCGAAAATGTCTTCATCCACCACTGGTAAAACATTTTCTTGCAAAACAGGTTGGAGTTCGAAATTTACCTCGTCTATGATACCTGGTTCTTCTTTTATCACACGCTGATCATTTTGCTCCAAATTAATTTGCGGTAAGAGTCTCGAGTCTAATATCGTATTCAATTGATCGATTAATTTGCGTTTCTCTTCGCGTACAACTTCGCCCACGCCTAGCAAATAATTGCTACTCATCGCTATTTGACTAGTCAAATTCGTATTGTTGACATTTACTTCTTGTTCCTGGCGGCAAATCAATTCATGTTTGGACCGCATTGTTAACTGTGTCCACATATCCAATTTAGATAAATCTCGAAACCCGGACGTTTGCTGCTTTACTTTTTTTACAATTTTCCCACCCTCGTTCACGTATTTATATTTTTTAATAAAATCCCATTTCCATTTCCACGAATTTTTCGTAAATGTACGTTTAAGTTTTGAAGTTGTTGGCTCACTGCCATATTGTTCGGCAGTCAAAAGAGTGGGAAATGCAGTGATTGCTGATAATGTTGTAGCTTCGTGTATTTCACTATCGGTTATATGAGGGGTACGCACAACCGTACTCCGAAGCGGTGGTTCTGCCACTATCAGACTAAGCGGCGACGGTGATGTTGGGTCACCCTCTAACTTTCCGTCTAAATGGCAACTCAAATTTTTACGAACATTTAAACTGACCGTTTCATAGAAATCGTCGTCAAATGATGTCGTGCCTAAACTATCACTATTTTTTGTATTTGTGCTAGCACCCGATTGTTTACTATTTGATAGTATCTCAGTTACTGATGCTGATGAGTCTAATGTTATTGGCGATATATTAGCCGTTTGTCGGCTTGATTTGGTATTTCGAACCACGCGTACTACATTGGTGGTACCAGTGTTTTCAGTACCAACCGCAGTCCTCAGTTTAGAACCACGTCTAGTTCGCGGCGAACGGTTTTGCGTCACACCTAATCGGGATAATATCAATTCTTCGTTTTTTAGTAGCTGCCGTTTTTTTCGTGTTGTGGACGTGCGTCTTAATCTATTAGATACACTACCATCGTCTTCGTCGTTGGAGGTTACGGGAGGCGGCACTGCTATAGTGTCTACTGAAATTATATTCGTTAAAATTTTATTCTCGAAATCTATTTCTATATTTAACGGTGAGGTAGGACGTGTTATTGTTTGACTATTACTTAAATCATGAAATTCTTGATTGTGTGCTATCATTGTATTATCACTAGGAAATCGAACCATACATGATTTACAAGCGAAATATTTATCCGGATGTGAATCGATTAGATGCGCGAACAGATCGTTTAAATCCTCCGTTAACAGCACGGAAATTTTTCCAACATTACAAAATGAGCAACCGGGATATGCGGACTGTGTAGCCGATGTGGTGCGGGAACTAAGTCGTCTTCCTTTGGTTGCTTGATGGACACGCTCGGCATGTTTTTCACGTAATTTTTGACAAGAAAATGTACGTTCACAATATAGACACATTGTTTTATTTCCACTCGCTGCACCGCCATTGGTAATATCTGGTGAACTATTGTTACTTTTTACGCTCGAACTGTCAGAACTTTTTGGTATGATATTTAGTTTTTCTAGTATACCAGATATTCGTTCCAATGGCAGACTACATGGTAATTTCGTGACAAGTTCTACTACTTCATTGCGCTCAATTTCACCATTAGTATTTATATCACTGGGGCTATTGCTCCTGTTGCTGCTGCTGCTATCGATACCATTTTTTAATATCATATTAGATGATGGCACTAGTAACGATCTTTTGGTTAGATTCCGATTACTTAATAAACTGTTCCTTCTCAGTCTTATTTTCTCATTTTTATTGTTATTATTTATATTATTACTGTTGTTGTTATTATTATTATTCACAATATTGTTGTCATTGTATGATGATGGCGATGTGGATTTTCTTTTTTCCTCTTCTTCATTGCTCTCGATTTTTCTATCAATTTTTCTTAATTCTAAGCCGTTCAATAAAGTTGGTAATGAGGATGAAGACGATGATGATAGTGGGGATGCTTTTTCATCAGAAGCAGAATCATCTGAATTTTCATTGTTGTTACTACTGTCTGAATATTTTTTTTTATTTGGTGAACTCTTTTCAACATCCGAATTATTTATGTTTGTGTATTGTGATGAATTGCCACGATATACCATTTTATGATATCAATCTGGAAGTAAATAAAGAAAACGTTTTGATAAGATCTGATGATGAACAAGAGCACTTATAATAATAATAAATTATATTGACGTGTCCTAAATCATGCTCCTTACCGCTAACCCTACCACTTTACGAAATCATATTTTCCTATAAACTGAATTTTTACCAAATTCTGGTGGTCGTAGTTTATTGATATTTTTGCAAATTATAAAATTCCTAAATCAAAATACGTGCCAACCTAGCCCACGATTCTCCAAATAGCGTTTGTATTCAATTTGTATTCTAACAGAAAGTAGTTTTTACAGTGTAGAAGATTTAAAGGCGATTGAACACCAATAAATCTCATTCGAGAAAAAGATTTATAGTTCTGTCGATGATCCATTTAATGTTAGGAACAACCATTGGAACGAATCGCGAAATTAAACAAAATTCGACCACGAAATTTCCACATCGAATTCATTAAATTCGACCAAGGTAATGTCTGGGCCACGTTGAAAGGTCCTATTATCACACATAATGATAAGGAAAATGTTCCTTCAACAATCAGTCGACGTACGCTGGTACGACGACGTGTAACAAGCCCTGCAAATAATAAGATGTTGAAACTGGATGGAGCGAGCGATGATGAGAGATGGAAGAGTGCGCAAAATTTCGGACCCCAATGCTAATTTTATATCGCGCAATTCTTTGTTATTCTTTGGGCAAACCAAACAAAATACTGGTCGGTTTGGATCAAATCTTTTTAAAAGTCATTATTTTCTCTGCTTCGATGTCAAACGGTGAACTCTTCTTGAAGAAAGAGCATATAAATACTACGATTAAATTTAATCTATTAGATATTAATTTGTAAAGTAAAAGTAATATCTTCAATCACAAGTGAACGATTGCTCTGTAGTGTTTGCAAGGTCTGTGTAAGTTTCTTCTAGAGTAGAGCTTAAGGTAACCAAATTTCTCCCTTTACTGAGTTAAGTAATTATGTCGTATGATTTTTGCACAGTCTATTTACATTAATAGACTGGAACCAGTTTAATGAATGAAATAGATAGGAATTATTTGTCAACTAGAAGAAACTTGTTGGGCAACCATTCCGTCGAAGGTCACATATCGATGTGATGAAGGTTCAGGAGCTCAACACCATTATTTTAAAAATATAAATGCTTATATAATTCGCTGCTTAAATTATTAAATAGGTAATAGAGTAACGCAGAACTATGGTTAATGTGAAATATAAGATGTGTCATATGAAACCGCATGTATCTAATATTGAATTAAATTGAAAAAAATAAACTTTATAAGCTAGCTCAGCGCTTTTTGAATTATTCTTTTGCGCAAATGCATATAAATCGATAAGAAATCCTCAAAATCCGACCAGATTAAAAGCAAAGAAATAAAACCAGCTAGTATTTGAGTTATAGAGTATACACGTATTTGCCAGTTTTTCTAAGCCTTTAGAATAAATATGTTATGCATGTTGAGATATCCAGTTTTCCTACTCAATAGCAATACCGATAACTCTGCTTGGTATTGCTAGTGCAAGTGTCCAATGGTCTAATTCATAGAAACCTAGACGAAAGATTAGATGGTATGCCAACGACGGTATTGTCATATATTCTAGCTATTCTTGTATCGATTGAGAATCAAAATCATATCGAAGTTGGTACACTTAATGTCAATAAAGTGTCCAATAAAAAATACCTAGGATTATACATAAACAAAGCATTCATATTGGACACACATTTTGATTACCTATATAAGGAACTCTTATCTCCATTTACTTTTGTCTGGTATAGGCTAGCCCAGTTGCACATAAAAATCACTGAAAGATTGTCGCTAGCTAATTTTTTTTTACAGTGCACTATCAAAATATACTTGTGTTTTATATTTATACTTTTTATGGCAAAATTTTTAACAAACCTTCAAAAAATAATACGCGATGAGAAATATTTTTCGCACACTAAGACAATTTTGTGGTTGAAAAAATATTATAGTGAAATATCAAGAAGAAAATGAAACGTGGAATTATTTTAATGTGCCGCTACGTACAAACACGTTCATTGTAGGGTAAAATAAAATTTTGAAAATTTTTTGTTTCGTTAAAATAGTTTATTTTCAAATTTTTAGGTTATGTTGCCAATCTCTCACTATTTTAACTATAAATTTTGCTATAACAAAAAACATACAAAAGTTGCTATCTTTGTCACTCTAACGTTAATTTAAATATAATCTTCTCTTTTCAGTTTCCCAGTATTTTTTACAGAAAGAAATTTTTTCACTGTGGATTCCACGCATTGGCTCGGTGTAAAATACCCAGAGAAAACTTGCTTGCTGGGTGGGTATGGATTAAAAAATAGAAACATGATAATTTGATTGATTTTCTTTCGCATCTCAAAAATTTAACTATCTGTTATATTTTTAATTACACTGCCCGTCAAAAAATTCCGGATTATAATGCATGACCACGCTAAACCCAACGTTGCAAACGTTGTCAATAATTATTTGGATTAGGTGGGAATTGATCGAATTGTTTGGCCCACTCGTGACCTTAATGCCATTCAGCACGTGTGGAATATTCTAGGGCCTCGTTTAAGACAAAGGGAAGTCGTTACAAATATTTTACAAATTAAAATAATAAATCTAATTGAAAAGATTTTATTGACTAATAAGTGCGCCTGAACAGATAGCAGGAGGTCGATTATGTATCTGTCGTATTATGACATTTGACTAACGACAAGACAAAATGTCATTGAAAGAACATATTTTAAATCTTACAAATAACAGTAAAAAAATTTAACAAAATATTTTGAAAGTTGCTAGATTTGATAGAAAAATAATCATTTTAACCACATATAAATATTTACCACTCGAACTTATCGGCCGACAAGTCGAATGACTAAATAATCACGTTTTGTACTGAAAAAATTGTCGTAATCAGCGTTTCAGATTATAAAAAAAAGGTCGGTTAAATTTTCCAAACATTGACACATTCAATGCAGATTCGGCTTATGAACCGTGGACATCCTGAGAAAATTATTTAATGGAACAGACAACTGAATTATCGTTCTATCGTATTGAATGGATTCTATTTTTAGAATCGAACTGAGTCCTGTAATAGACTTTTTCCGTTTTTTTTTTTTTGAAAACGTTTTTAGGGGTAATTGGGCATTTTGCCATTCGATTCTCACGAACCGTTCCTGGAAAACATATACCTTCGAAGAATAAAGACCACAACATTTTGCAACTGTGCCGACCGGTATATGGTCACGTGAATTCATCGATTGAAAGAGTGTGAGTAAATATTCCAAACTCCGAGAAGTTGAGATTGTAGTGAAAATTTATCTATGTGGTCTAAGTTAGTATTATTTGCCAGTTGTAGACACGTTTTGATTTTTCTATATCTATTCCGTGTCATGGCATCTCTAATAATTGGAAAATGAACGTCAGGACTTACAAAGTCGAACACTAAAATATCCCGAAAATAAGAGGATTACTAAAAACCTCTTTAAATATCCTAATCCAATTGAAATTCAATATTTTTGGCTCCTGCTTCCAACTCTAGAAATGAGCTCAGTTTGGTCGTTGTTCTTTATTTATTGGAAATTGTAAAAATTCAGCTCGACGATTTTCCCATTATGGTTTACTTTTCTCTCTCAGATTTAGATTTAGTTTTCAGACTGTTTGCTAATTTTAACAACGGTTCATCATCTTCACTATAATCGAAATCTACGTTGTGATCTATTTGCTCGTACTAGTGAATACAGCCACGTTTGCTTATGACGTTTTAAAATATCACGTTTTGTACCACATCGCGTTTTGTACTGTATCGGGTTTTAAAATATCGCATTTTGAAATATCGCGTTTTAAAATATTTTTAAGTTATACCATTTGAAATTTTCCGTAGAAAACAATACGTGGTTTTAATACAATGCGTGAAATAGCTATACATCATATCTACACTAGGGTAACTTGTATCCGGTAACTTCTTCGTTTCTCGCCCCTTTATCTATAAAATTTATTTATTTTATAGGTAAATAGGAAAGCAAGGAAAAAGTTACCGGCTTCAAGGTACCGTAGTGTGGATATGCACATATGGGACGATACAATTTTTTTTTGTTTCCTTTTTTAAACAACCTCTTATTTTATTTTCATTTGCGTCAGATCGTTTGCCAATGCAGATTCCATATAGATTTCAATTCGGTTAGTATTCATTGTACCTACATTGATATGTATAGCAGTTTATTCTGATTGGTCGAAATAAAAATAGCTATATAGAACAAAACTTAGAATTCATTTATTTTATTCATTAAGAAAAAATACTAACAAAAGTTGAGTTTTAGTAGTTTGTATGAATTCTATTGTTATTAATCCACCATTCTAATAACTGCACATACTTCTCCGCATTCATTTTATGGGAAACCAAACAAATTTGGGTCTTGCCTCAATAGCAGAAACCACTCCATGTCATAAGTGGCCTTACTTGAAAGTTGCGCGAATGACGTGAGATGACTCACGAATATCTCACCAATAATTCTGGCATTCATCTGTCAAAATTAAAAAAATTTCATCCGAAAGAATTATTGATCGCCATTCTTCATCCCAAAATTTTAATTTCTCAGCAAATTCTATTTTCATTGATTTATGGCGCGGCAGAAGTTTAGGTTTACGTAGCCGTTTCTGATATTTCAAATGAACATTCTCTTTTAAAATCTGTGGTATTCTTCGTTTAGTGACGTTTAAACGCAAGTCATGCTTTATTTGGGATGGACTCACACTTTTCCTAACTAGAAGACGCCTTATTTTCCCTTTACTTCTTGCGTCAACTTTAGGCTTGAATGCTTGCCTTTTTTATAGTGCCATATGCGTGGAGATTTTTTTAAAAGTTTTAGATTGTATTTTTATTTCTCCGTAGTTTTGTGGCTGTCTGACGAATGGTAGCGCCAGATTCCCTAAAGCCAAAAATTACTTTCGAGTAACAAAAAATTATACTTTTAATGTAAAAAATAATTAACTCCAGAATATTATTTTTTTTTACTACACAATATTAAAATTAGCAATAAAACACTTTTACAAACTTACTTGCCCCATATAGCTATTTCCTTCCAAAACAATAAATTAACAAAACGGTAATACGAAAAAGGGACGAAGAGAAATTTTAATTTCAGATTGTTGAGTAATGTATTGACAAATTTTTCCATACAACGTAAAATAAAATCAGCGAAATGGTTTTGAAGAAAACAGTACAGATTACTTTGTCCCATATAGTTATTTCGCATAGTGTACACCATAATATGTAGTGTTGCGAAAACGCATCGGTGGTAGAAAATTGGTTAATTTTGGTATTTTGGAAGGCAAAAATGTGACATTTTCCCTTTGGATGATGGCGGCATAATCTTACGTCGATTTGACGAAACGAGAAACCTTCGCTTGAAAGGAGTTACATTTTGATTTTTATACCGCCGATAAAATTCATTAGTAAATTTTTGCTCAACATAAATATTCCAACATGGCTTTTGTTTTGAACAACACTTCGCTGTTCAACGAAATAGTTAATTTTGTTTTTATGCAATTTATTAATCTGAGCTGAGGCAGAAAATTATGCCTTTATTAGATTTTCGGAGACATATTAATATTTCTAGATCTATTGACAACAGCATCTAAAAAGAAAGATCAAGCACTGGCCATAGGGCCAGCTCTTCTTTTTATCATAATCCTGACTGGCAGTTTTCAAACGAAAAACACAATTATTAAGATAGACAACAATGTCACAGTCAAACTTTTAATAAAAATTGTTTGAGTTGCTTAAAACATGGTACTGATATTCTGCGTCACGGTAAATGTTTAAAAAAATTTCATTAGCGCCCAAAACACAATCAGTATTAATATCATTACTTGTAATGACAAAACTGCATCATTAATTTTCATATTTAATGGCAGTATTTGTGACATTAAGCGCATTTCAAAAAATATTTTGTGTTTTTAATTTTTGTTTTTGAATAGTCATGTTTCGTATTACATATTTCATTTTATAATGAATAAAAAGAGAAAAGTATGTATTGCTATTATTTTAGCTTATGGATTGGATAAAAGACTGGCTCCAAAAACAGGACCATTACTTCCATATCGTCTTATTAAAAGACATAAGAAATATAGATGCAACTGATTTTCAAAATAATTTTAGAATGGGGGAAGAAAAATATAACTACTTACTGGGATTTGAATTTTAATAAAGAAATGTGGCGTTTTGATGTGTGAGATTCCACAATTCCGGCATAGTTAGCTTCTTGACCTTCCGAGAATTCTACCTCGATTTCTTCAGCATCCATTTGAATATTATATTTTACCACATTTTACGTTGTCTAAACGTGTGCAGTAAAAATTAAGGCGTTATTTTACTTTACGTATACATCGAGAAAATCAGGTAAGGAGTATAAATTTTGAAAATTTTTAAATGCAGGATTGTTTATCACCAGTTTTTAGGAGGGGGAAGCTAAATTTTTCCGGAAAATTTTCTGAGTTTCCGGAAAATTTTTCACATTTTTAACTAAGGTAAGACGTTAATTTTAGATAATTTTGGCGTTAGGATTGTGTATCTAAAATTTGTATAAAGTACAAGCCAAATTTTCCAAGAAAATGCATTTATTTTATTAATAATAATTGCTTCGTCAACCTTGCAGACACAGATCAAAGAGTTTTTATCGCTCTTATCGCTTCTTCTGATAGTGCCACAAATGTCAAAAAAATCAACTTTAGTAAATATAAAAATTTTGGAAAATGTTTTGATTTTCCGGAAAATTTTTCACTTTTTATTTTATTTTTTTTATTAATACTAATTGCTTCGTCAACCTTGCAGACACAGATCAAAGAGTTTTTATCGCTCGTATCGCTTCTTCTGATAGTGCCACAAATGTTTAAAAAAATCAACTTTTGTAAATATAAAATATTTCTAATGTAATTTTAATTCGTTGTATACCTTAGAGGATGGGGGCTGCCGCCCCCAAACCCCCGCTTTTCCGAAATTTACACAATTCTTCAAGTTTTAAATTCAATTTATAATTTTAAACTTGTTAAAAAAAATTGAAAAAATTTCAAAATTTTCCTGGAAAAATCGTAAAATTTTCCCGGAAAAATCACTTGTACTGTCGAAAAACTCTTAAGATACAATTCTAATATCAAATCTTTTATAAAAATTATACATTTGTGCGTATTTTAAGTAAAATAATACGCAATTTTTTGTTTTTTAAAGTGAAAATTTTCCCAGAAAATGGGGTAATTTTCCGGAAAAATTTAGCTTCCCCCTCCTAAAAACTGTTGATAAACAATCCTGCATTTAAAAATTTTCAACATTTATACTCCTTACCTGATTTTCTCGATGTATACGTAAAGTAAACTTTAGCCAAAATTAATACTTTGGACGTGTTCAATTTCTGTGCGAAATAATTTTTCTGTGATAAATTTGACATTAGAGAAATAATTTCTCTTCCATATTTGTGATAAGTTCATTTGCTGTCCGAATACTAAAATAATTTTGACATAATAAATATGACAATTGGAAATACATTAAAATATCAATTAATTTCGGATAGTTGATAAAAATTAATATAAAAATAGTTGTGGCAGAATTAGATCCAAATGTGGTATTGTTTCTATTAGTTTAAGCGTATATGTGTTAAATGAGAAGAACACGGAACTTTGCGCGACCTTTAATAGTTAATCTCCTAAACTTCCAGGCATGATATATTTAAACTTACATATATGTTATTGCTTTCTAATATTTATAAATATTAATAAAATTCATTCCTTCCAAACGCTTTTATTGCCATAAGCAAATTCTTGCCGAATACGAATCATGGTTGGGGACAGGAAATGAAACTGATTGTATTTTTGTTGTGACTTGCAAGTGTAACCAGTTATAGAAGAACAGAAGGTGCAGCAATAGGGATGCCTAGATCAACTATTTGTGATATTGTTCACAAAATGCTAGATTTTACAGTAGATAATATAATGCGGCGCGTGATTTTCCCAGTCAAAACGAAAAAAAGGAAAAAACATGAAACAAAACAATTATCAATCAGAAACACCAATTATTTTGAAAATGTTAAAACTATGCTCGGTTTACATGAGAAAATTGTTTTCTTCTGCAAATTTTTGCACGTAAATAAGAAAGAATCCGCTATATAAAAATAATCAATGTGCCAGAAAGAAATAAACCTATATAGTAATGGCGTAATTTTTTTTATAGGATCATTATTAATTTACTTTCAATGAATTCAAATGCGAAATTTACATTTTTATCTATGGCATCTCTTTTTATTATGAATCCTCAACATTTATAAATGCGAAATAATTTTTTTCCTTGTTGATTTTAAAAATGTTGCTATAAAAATACTCGGATCGAATATATTTTATGGCAACATTTTCATTTTTATGGTCATTTTTGCTCAAAAATTCTTCTGCAAAATTTTGTTGGGATATATTGCTTTTCTTGTCTCTCATGTGCAAAAAGTCAATGTTATATCTTATTCATTTTGCAGAAGAAAAATGTTGGTCTTATGTAAACCGGGCATTATAACACACTGGTGCTGTGATAATTTGGTTGCGTACAGTTTTACATCAATTTATCACAGAAAAATTATTTCGCACAGAAATCGGACACTTCCTTTGAAAATAATTTTTGTTTTTGTAATAATGGGCCGAGCCACACACTGTTTCAGCTTCTGGCTTCAAAGTAATGACTCAACCAGTCACGACTTAAGAGCTTAAGTTACACACCGGTTGCACCACTTCGGTTAGTGCTACAATCATCAAAATTTTATTCGCTTCTCGTTACAAATAAACAACTGACCTCTAAAATGTTGGTGCAAAACTTAAGCTCTTAAGTTTTGGCTGGTTGAGGTTTAAGTCGTAATAGAATTTTTATTGTTAATCCCTTATTTTATATTAAAACCCCAATTTTTTTTTGTATTGTTTTATTCTCTCTCTCTCGAAAATAAAATTTAAACAAAAATCTACATCTCAAAAATGGCCATAAACTTTTTCATTTTCATTTCTATTTCTTCATTTCGGCTTCCCCAAGTATCGCTACTTCCAACATATTTCGATTTTTATGGAACAATTGTTGGAACTAAGTTCCACGGTCAAGTTCCATTTTATTACAAGTTTTACTATGAACTGTGGAACAAAAACCCATAACTCAAGGAACTGGATATTTTTGAGTTCCATGTCTTCCATGAAATTTTTCAAAAATGTAACGAAAGTTGGAACTGTCAAAATGAGTTACATTTTGTTATACTTGGGTTCACCGAAAATTTTTATTACGCAGTTAAAACGGGTTTAGTAGATAAAAGGGAAAAGAAAGGAAGATAAAGCCGGTCTTATGAAACCGTGTGTGGCTTGGCCCAATGATACCAGTAATGATGCATACCCTACACACAGTCAATAATAATGTCAGTATTCCCACCAAGCCTCAGTAATGAATGATGCATTGAAATCAGAAAATCTAGATTATGCATTACAGACCATCATTATTAATAGTTCGTTCATTCATTCATTCAAACAATTTTTTAACCTAATCATATTGCTCCAAAATGACGAATTTTTTCCTTCTGCATTTTTTCACAAGAGATGGTTGTCCAGCAGTTTTGAAGCGGCGTGAAATTGCTTTTCACTTTAACCAATTGATGTTTAATAATTAACAAACGCCACGTTTTATAATTAAAATTAAATGACGCATAACTTTAAATTAAATTAGGCTTTCTGTAAAAATCACTATTAAATTTATAAAATTTTGATTTAAATCAAAAAATTTTAAGGAAAAATTACAATGGGAATAAAAGTTTCATGATTGATGATTCCCACAATTACTTATATTATTAATTAACTGATACACCTATAATTAAATAATAAACAGGCATTATTAGGTGGCATGTAATAGTCCAAATCTAGTGGTCTTTTAACTATTTAGGGTATTGGCCGTCACAGCTCACCCAAGTTTCTTACCTGCTTAAGTATTTATTATTTACGACTATGAAAATATTTGCTGCATTTTATGACACCAATTGATCAGTTAAAATTCTATATGAAAAAATGATCCAAATTTTGTTTTGGATCACAAATTTTGATTTGAAATCAAAGCCAGAAGAGATTATGCGTCAAAAATATGGATATCATGAGCATACAGCAGCATAAGTACTGGTTTCTATTTTGAACTTAGAAACGAGAGTGATTAAAAACCTTATTAGCATACAGTATATATAACCAACTAGTCTAGAAGAATTTCTGTCAACTAGATTAGCAAAATATATAATTTTACTATATAATACAAATGACTATCGTAATATTTACTATGTACTAAACTGTCCTTATGGATACATTATGATTATATCATACAACTCAAATCACCAGAATCATCATCTCAAGGTGTTTTGATTTACACAACAAACTATAAAGTATTCCAATAACATAAATTAATTACCTCCATAATGATAACACATTTTCAATTTTTAGACCACAAATTCGAGACACCACATAAATTCACAATTCACATATTCCTCAAACAATCAAAACAATACAAACAATTTTATCAACACTCACTAGATATAAACGAAGAGAAAAAACATCACAAATTGTAACTAATCACCTCTCCAGCAGAATACATAATTAATAAATTATAAATAATATTTTACTTCTTCAAATTCTAACAAAACAACGTAAATTTGACAGTCCATTATTTTCTGTCATTTACAACTTTCAATTAAAATATATGTGCATATACATACATTTGCCACTAACACATTGAAACACACAACACGAAATACATAATTTATTCAAAGAAACCATATTTTCTTTTATATAAACAATGTATGTATATATAGAGAAAACACATACTTATGTATGTAAAAAATTCTTCACATATTTTTACTCAATGAACTATTTTTTATATTCTTTTTACACTACATACTTTTTCCTGGAGTAGAACTTTTCCATATTCTATTAACTACTTTAAGTACATTAATTAAAAAAACTTAATTTTTAAAAACAAATAATAAAAAGAAAATATATTTTTGTGTATGTCTTATTAAAAAAAAAAAATTAAATGACGATTTTTAACACCAAATAGAAAAAGACAGTTAGTAAATTTTTTTTATATACCGCACCTTTTTTATCTTTTGATTTACAATCATTTTGTCTCGTTACAAAAATTATATACAAACAAATACGAAAGAAACAACAGTATAAAAAATGCTGACTCCGTTTAGCTATCAATTTTTGTTTTGCCTTTTGGTCATTATATTTAATAAATGTATTGTGTTCTATGTATGTCACTCTATGTGTAATGGGAATCCATATCGTCGAATTTTCGTTTGTTTTGGTTATAAATTTTCAATTTTAGTTTGTCAAACCCTGGTTTTGTCAAGTGTCAAAGATGTATAAATTTACAGGGTTATTTATATATTAGGCGAGGCGATGAGCTGATAATAAGAGTAACATATATTCTCAAGAATAAGCTTAGTACATGTGCTCGGAGTATATGAAGTGCGATAGCACATTTTTAATCATCAGCACATTCTTGTTTTAATATGAATACGGAAGAAATATAATTATGTTGTAGGGAATTTTAAATAATTGCTACTACTTGTACAGTTTATATGTAACAGAAAAGAGGTAAACTGGTTGGTTATACTTATAACTATAGTAAAATTGGTTGAGCGGTAGCTAAAGCGTTTTGTATGGTTATGCGTAATAGACATAAAATAACTAATGTAAATAAGTACGGCACCGTTACTGTTTTAGAGAATAATAATTAATACGTAACGTTACAAGTAAAAAAATCGTTATCAATCGAGAACAGGTGTTTGTTCACGAGCTTTACTTCTAACAGAATGGAGCATGCTTATAGTAAATATTTCTTTCTCTCTCTCTCTCTCTCTTACTGGCTTTCACATCCTATGAAGGGATTTTGCCGTCTGCACTATGGTCCTCCATCCGTCTCTTGTTCGCCGTTGTCGCACCAGCGCAATCGGGGTCTTCCTGTACGACGCACACAGGCAGGGTGTTGATGGAACACTTTATTGGTCATTCGTTGTTGTGGGGACCTTGTAAGTGTAACGTGGCCGAGCCATCTAACTCGATTAGATTTGATGAATCCGATAATATCGGCAATCTCCAAGAAGTTGCTTTATCTCGTGGTTCATACGAATCCGATATTCGTTGTTCACGACTTTCAAGTGGACAAAAGATTGAACGAAAGATATGAGTCTGGCAAGTACAACTTTAGCAAACACTTTGTAAGCAGTGTTCAATAGAGCATTACCATGATAGTTTTCACAATTAATAATGTCTTTTGTTTTTGTGTAGGGCCCATCATGTCTCTTTTACTTTTTTCATTCGGATCTTTTTTACTCTTTCTTTATTTAAAAATGTTCTCTTTGTCCTTTATTTTATGATTTACTAAATTTTAATTACCTTTTTTAAAAATTGAACCGAACTGTAATAATTTATTCTGATCATTTTGAAAAAGTGTGTTTGTTCAACCATGATATAATGTGTTTTAGTTTTTTTTCAACACGGCAACACCAATAATAAGGACGACACTGAACTATATTTTTTCGTTTTCCATTTAATATTTGGTATTATGTAGTTGGTAACCATGCCAAATGTCATTTTATGGTGAGCTGAATTAACGACTGATCATACAACAAATTTTTCGGGCGTATAATTATAGATTTATGTTTAGTAAAATAAAATAAATTTGATGTTTATTTACGAAGGACGATGAACAAAACAATTTTTACTTTATTTTGTTGTTTACAGGTAAGTAATAACTTCAAATTAAATATTTGGATTTTTGATACTGAAGTTAGAACTGTTTTGTAATTAAATTAAATTATATCAATTAAATTACTTAAATTACATTATTTCTAAATTGTAACAAAATATTTTTTAAATTTAAATAGCCTTTAAAATGAGTTCAAAACGAAAGTGTATTTTCAGCAACGAACTTAGCAAAAAATACCATGTTTTAAAGCTGTGCAATCCAAGTATGAAGCTCACTGTATGATATGTAGTACGACGGTCTCATTAGCTAATAAGGGAAGTTTGATCTGGAACAACACCTAGAATCGAGAAAACATAAACTAACAATAAGGGCAGGGGGAATGTTCAAAATCAATTAGTAACTTTTTAGTACCTAAATTTTCGAAGTTGGCTGATAAAGTTTCAGTTGTGGAGGGAACACTGGCTTTCCATACAGTCAAGCATCACTTTAGTTTCCGACCCACAGATTGCACAACAAAACTATTGAAAACGATGTTCACCGACTCCGAAACTGCACAACGAATTTCTTCTGCTCAAACCAAAACGAGGTCAAAACGAGAGACCAGAGAACATAAAAAAAAGCCCGGAAGAGGACGTAAAACGTGCACAACCGAGCATGACGACCGATTTTTAAAAATTAATTCATTACGAGATCGAAAGCGTACTGCTACTCGAATGAAAAATGAGTTACTTAGTGCGCGTCAAGCGAATATTAGTGCCAGAACAATTAGACGAAGATTAAAAGAACTGAACCTAACTCCAATACGGCCCGTAAAACCGGTTATACTCATGCAAATTAGGGAACTGATCAATGGGACACGGTTCTCTTTTCAGATGAGACCACAATCCAATTATGGACTCCAGATGAACGTAATCCTTGTATACAGAAGAGCTGGACAACGCTACGTACCGTATAATATAGTGCAAAATGTAAGCATTGGAGGAGGTTCAATAATGTTTTGGGGTGGAATCAGTTGGAAGGGCCGTACGGATCTGGTGGAAATTGGTTTGAGGATGAATGCAAACTGGTATGTTCGTAATATTTTTGGCGATCACGTTTTGCCATATGTGGGCTTCATAGGTTATGTTGGTTTTGTGTTAACGCTACAGTACAAGTAACTGCAACGGTACATCGATATCTCCAAGACATCGGCGTTCGTGCATTTAAGTGGCCAATAATGAGCCCGGATCTAAATTCGATCGAACACATATTGGACATTCTAAAACGCCGTTTTAGAGCTAGAACTTCCGCACCAGATTCGATAGCAGAGCTGAGTGTTGCAGCGCAAGAAGAGTGGAATCTCATTCCGCAAGAAATGATACAAAGCATTCTACATGGTATGCCCAGACGAATGGAAGCTGTACATTTTAACATTTTGCAATGAAAAATAGCCGCTATAATTCCATAACGCCACATTTGTGCCTCTTTTGTGAAAAATATAAATTTTTAATCATTTGATACCACTTCCACTGAAATTGGCCAGCGGGATTTTTTTTATTACAAAAAAAAATATGCGTTAATTTTGTCCACGAGTGTATTTGATTCGACCTTTTAGGATCTTACACAACCGGTTTCACCCTGTCATATGATAAATTAGATACCTTAACAGGCATATTGGGTAACCAAGTATAAAAAAAACAAAATATAATGATAATCCATTGGGGCTATTTCTTTAAATTTTCTGACCAGCTAAAATTTGAGAATCTCTCGTCAAAACGGAACGAAACTATTATAAAGTTTTGCTAGCCTCAAAGATTAACTTAATTCGATTTGGCAAAAATACACTACAATTTAAGCTCTTAGCGACCGACTGGTTTAGCTTTATAAACTATCGGCCGTTACTGTTAGGAGACCGCTTAGGAATCACTTTTAGAGAAATATTTTCCAAAATATTATAAGAATTGTAAATTGTGTATTAATTTGCCGCTTAATGCTTGATGACAAGATCGATTGTTTTGATTTCTTGGCAGGAATATAAATTTTGGTAAATAGAAGTTAATCTATACAGAGTGTCCCGAAACTGGCTAGCACGAATGGATTCGTTAATCAAAACGAATGTGAGATTACTTGTATCACTTATAGAGGTTCAAAGAGGAGCCTTCCAACATAGCACCTTGTTAATCATTTTATCAGCGATTTAATGAAATTATTAAAAAGCTGATAAAATTCTCTTTTAAATAAGTTATAATAATTATGACTATTTAGTTAAAAAGTATTTTATATTTAAGCAAAACTTTTAAAATTCAATTTTTTTTATGAAAAATTTTTGTTTCTGTTCCATTTAACTAACATCAAATTGTGAAGTATAAAAGTTAACCTGGACCAATGCCGCCATATCAGCGGCATGGCACTTTTATTTACTGGGTCCAATGCCGCGTATGGCCATAAGCATTTTATTGTTTTTATTACTATTATTGTTGTTATATTTACTAGTAACGCGTTAAGTATTGTGCCATGTCCTATCTGTCAATTTGTGTCTGCTTGTTATCTATGTTCTGTTATCTTGTACTGCTTTTGTGTATGTGTCGCATGCAAATTCAGTCATGTTTTGGTTTTTCAACGGAACGTCCGCGTTGCGGGAGTTATTTTACACAGTTTAGTTTATTTTGTTTAAAACCGTAAAATATGGCCGGAAACTCTGAAAGAATAATACACGATGATAACAATAATTGCAATAATGATGTTAGCAGTAGTGACGACGAGTTTGAATTCAGTATTTCTATTGATGAAAATTAAAATCGGAGATGCTTCAGACTATAATGATAGTTACAATAATAGTGACAGCGAAGTACTTCCTAGACAGAGAAGAAGAATACCAAATATAAATTACAGTGAGGATGAAGAAGATGAACACGATACTGCTGATGAGAATACCGAATGGAGAGATTATTACATAAGTTGATGACATTCCACCTCGAATACCATTCAATACTTTTCAAAGGCCCCTGGTTGAATATGATAAACAATATTCATCGTCCATTGTGGATAACTTCTTATGTTCGGGACGCCTACTCGGCAATAAGACCACAAGTTTCTCTTCGTATGATACATAGCTTTGATCTGGTGGGAAGTAAACTTGAAATACTTCCGGACCGTTAAGAGTTAAAATAGACAATAAAATAATAAATAAGAAAAGGTTAAGATCCACTGATCTAGGTGGCCAGTTTATGTCACCATTACGTGAAATTAATCGACCTGGAAACGTAGACCGCAATAGCTGGATGTTTTAGAAAGTTCTGCGTTGATAACGATCTGTTTATTTTAAATTTTGCGTTAATCGAATTTTGTAAGGATGCTAATGCAAATCTTTACGTAAAATTCGCCATACAGTCGATAGATGAATGTCTAATTCCTGAGAACGTCGTGATATCCATGTTGAAGGTTTCTCCACGACACTTTCGGCCACAGCAGCAATGTTCTCACTAGAACGTCCACTTTTTGGTCTGCCAGCCCTTTTTCGATCCTCGACAGAACCAGTCTTTTCAAAATTTTGCACTAATCTTTGAATTGTTGACGATCATTAGGACTATTGTTTACACCAAAAAAATCATGAATTTTACGATACGTATTTTTTAAAGATCGATGATTTTTATAACAATTTTGAATAACTTTAATGCGTTTTTCTAGCATGTAAGTGTCCATCGTTAAAATTACTACTTTACAAATGTTAAAGATGACATAAAAAAAAGGTTGCGTTTAGAAATTATTTACTACTGATATCTAGGCGTGACTTTTGAAAGACTCTTTATCTTATCAAATTGTCATTCACATAAACGAAGCAAAATCCAATTAAGCTCGACTTATATTATCCGTTCCTTCATTTTTAGTACCAGACAAAAAAAAACATTGTTACATGTTTTTTTCCTTGGAGTATTTATACAGGGTTATCCAATTCGAGGTTGATAAAGTAGAAATCTGTATACCGACATCTGTCAAAGATAAACGTCAAGTACGCTGTCATTTATTTAGTTGACATTCTGCCATTTAAGAATATGGAGCATTTAACAATCGACCAACGCGTTAAAATTATTAAATCTGCTGATGCTGATTTTTCGAACAAAATTTTCTTCAGTGATGAAGCTCATTTTTCGCTTGGTGGATACGTTAATAAGCAAAACTGTAGAATTTGGGGCTCAGAAAATCCACAATTGATTGTAGAGAAGCCATTACACCCAGAAAAAGTCACTGTTTGGTGCGCATTGTGGTCTGGTGGTGTGATTGGGCCGTATTTTTTTGAGAACAACCATGGACGAACCGTTACCGTCAATTCTGAGCGCTATGGCCGCATGTTAACCGATTATTTTTTTACGAAAATCGAAGATTATGATCTTGACGATATGTGGTTCCAGCAGGATGGAGCAACCAGTCACGTAACACGAGCAAATCGAGATCTTTTGCAAGAGAAATTTCCTGGACGTTTGATTTCGCGATTGGCTGATGTCAATTGGCCTCCAAGATCCTGTGATTTAACGCCTTTGGATTTCTTTTTGTGGGGCTACGCGAAATATCGTGTTTACGCAAACAATCCTCAAACTCTTGACGAATTGAAAACTAATATTCGTAAGATAATGGCCGAGATACCGCCCGAAATGTGCCGAAAAGTCATTGAAAATTACCTCAAAAGAATCAAGGCCTATAAGAAGTCCCGTGGAGGACATTTGAATGATATCTTGTTTAACTAAAAATGGCAAGGATCAATCTGTAAAATGAAATAAAAATTACAATACATTCCGAATATTTTGTGTGTTTTTTTTAAGTTTACTTTATCAAGCTTGAATTGGATAACCCTTTATTATCTCCTCCGTACTTGCAGGAACTGAACGGAACGGATAATATAAATACTCCTATGAAAATACATGTAACAATGTTTTTTTTTGTCTGATACGAAAAATGAAGGAACTGAAAGGAACGGATAATATAAATCGAGTTTTATATGGGAAAAATGAAATACGGAATATGCGAAGGTAAACGAGTTTAAACATCTGCGATAACGAAGTAAAATTCTATTTCTGTGTATACTGAGAATCGCAGTGGGATATCGATCATTCTATATGCATTAAAAAATATTCAGTTAAACAAAACACGAGGTACATAAAAGCATCTGAAAAAAGTAGATATACAATTGTGGTTTAGTTTTTTTATAGTAACTCTTTCGAACGCCATTTTAAAATAAAATAGCAACAAAAATATTTGGGCTTTTTTTTGGAGAACTTGATTAATTTTGAAACATTCTTTAAGAATTACATTAATTTTTTTGACGGCCTTTTTCTCTGGCCCCTGAAAATGTACAATATAATGGATGATTTTTTTAAGCTGAAACTTTCAAATATCTCGGAAAATAAGCACTCTACGAAAAAAATGTCCATTATCAAAATTTAATCATTCCGGAGGGGACATACATTAGTGTTAAAATTAGTCTCTTCCCCTTCTTGTAGGTGGGGACGGTGGGTAACTTTGAAAGTAAAATAGTAAGCTCTATTTTTTATTGCAAATTCGGATTATACAGCTTTTAAAGTGCGTAGGATTTTTTTGAAACACTTTAAAAAAAAAAACTATTTTTAATTTTTTTTATTTTTTTCTCCTAATTTAAGCAATACAATTTGTTTGAGACTAATTTCAAAATTTACCTTGAAAGCGTGTTAATTTTATAATTTTAAATGTTTCAAAAACATCCTACGTACTTTAAAGCCATAGAATCCGAATCTGCAATAAAAAATATGGGATCCTATTTTAATTTCAAAGTTACCCCCGCCCACCAACAAGAAGGGGCACTAAATTTGGCACTAATGTATATCCCCCCATCCGGAATGATTCAATTTTGGTGATGGACATTTTTTTGGTAGAGTGCTTATTTTCCTAGATATTTAAAAGTTTCAGCTTAATCACCCAAAAATTGTACAAGGAGTTTCAAACAGTGTTTATTTGGTGTAAAAAGGAATTCTTTATTGCACATTTTATAACAGGTACTCTGTCAATTTATAATAATAAGTAATAAATTATAAAACTTGAAATTATGAAATAAAATAAATTTAATTTCATCACTTTTTAATTTCATCACAATTAGATTTTTGCATGAAATTGTTCAAAATATTTTCATACTTTATTTATGCAAAGGTGAACTTTACATTGTTTACATAAGAAGAATGTCCTTCTTTTAGTTTATAAATTTGCACCGAGTGAGTAACTTTTGGTCATGTGCGGAAACATGACCAATATCATCGAAACCAACATCTTCGAATGACCTTGTCTCGGATTTGCATTTTTTGTTGAAATTTCGGTCAGTGTGTTTTCCCTAGAAGAACTTTGACGTCCCCGTTTTTGAGAGTTCACCGAGCCCCTCGCTTGAATAAAAAGAGTTGCCAACTTCAAGGCAAAATTCTAAAAGATGTATAATATGTTTTTTGGTATGTTTCGTAACTCGCTACCTCCCTTATAATCAAGCCAGCTTGAAGAAATTACGACACACGGTAACAGTTGGTGCACTTACAGAAATGTATTTATTTTCAAATTTTTCACATCTTTGAGCGGTATCGGTGAAGCCATCAACTCCAACAAAATTCGATTGAAGATTTATTGCTTTACTATCTCCCCATTTAATCAGGGTAACTTTGCCATCACAACATGTCCCCAACCGAATTAGAAAAACCTCGTTGTTTCTTCAAATGTCCTTGTCGGACATTATTGGTGGGTTGGCGAATCGGTTAATGCGTACCGCGCTAGTTTCATTAATTCTTTAGCTTCTCAAAATTTCCAATAGATTATAAAAGCTGAAAAAATTATCAAAAAATAGTTGTACCCTTGATTTTGTAGTCTCTCTTGTAGCTTCAATACTATGCTGGCACCGAATCCGAAGCAGATAAGATATATCAGTGGAAGATCTGTATTAGCTCCTTGATATACGAAGAAGCCGTACGTATTTCCGCTTTTGCAAAATAAAACATAGACCGTGACGCCACACTGGTTTGGCTGCCCCTTCATATATTATTTTACAGATGATCGCCCTTTAAAAGGAAGTATTTGTTCATCGATGTAGATATTTTCCTCCACAATCATCGGCAAACAATGCGCACGTTCTACATTATCATCGGCTGTAAGTTTTGCCGTAGTTGAAAAAACTGCTTACTGGACATATTTTTAATAAAAATTTCCAAATTCAAAGGTGGCGACCAATACAAACACAATCGAGGAAACCAGGCAGGCCATTAGTTTATGTAATCCGAACAATATTTTTATTTCGTTTACATTCGTTGGTTTCTATCCAGTAACGTTTCTTTATTGGTCGTATTGGTTAGTGTGAAAGGCATATTTTTCAAATGATTCATTAGGGATATATCTTAAAAAATAATTTATAGGGGTTAAAACATTCTTTCTATCTTCGGAGGCTCAATAAATAAGCCATCTTGGGCTCGGATTCCTTTCGCCGCCATTGAATGTCATGATAATTATAAAGCAATATTTATGTACAATATATTGTACACATCGTTTGAAACTCCGTTTGCAATATATTGTACAGATGTTTTGCATCGTTAAATAATTTATTCTAAGTTTAAATTTTCACTAAATTTGTTAAATAAATATAATTCCTATATTCTAAATTAAAAATCAACAACCCAAATGACATTTTAAAATTTATTTCGTCCTCGTCACGGGGGGCGGGTACTGCTTCGGCAGTAGCAAAGTGCTACCGGGGACCAAATGCCAGTGGTATAAATTGGCTAAAACAAACAATGAGTACAACAAATACGGAAAGTAATACCCCAGTGGCCCTATTCTGTCTTTCCCTGGGAATAGGGAATTGGGAAAAATATTTTCATAGCATTTTTGTCTAAATTGTACTTTTCTGGCCTACTAAAAGAAAAAGTTTAGTGCAAAAATTTTCAAAACAAAGTGAATTGGGAAACTTTTGTTCCACAAAATTTTTATTGGGAAAAATATTTTCCCATTTCACTTTGTTTCAAAAATATTACCACCAAACATGTTCCCTCAGTAGGCCAGAAAAATACAATTTAGACAAAAATGCTATGAAAATATTTTTCCCAATTCCCTATTCCCAGGGAAAGACAGAATAGGGCCACAGGTTGTACAGCAGCAGATATGCTGATAAATCCACGCTCTTCGTAGGCAGGCCCAATAGATTCTGGGGTGGGCCAATCATTGTTTAACCCATTTGGACGAAGTTCCAAATTACCAAGATCACCAAGATCTTCAACTGAAAATATATTTCAGTACGAGAAGGAAAATGCTGAACTCCGTGAACAACTAAGAGAAATAAAGGAATTTACAACTAAATTGAAAGCAGAATTCACGATTTTAAAGAAAGAGAATTGAAGAACTCAAAAAATCAGTTGAAACACGTGCAGAACTTGGGACGACACCCAGCCCTACAATCGATGATGACATTAATCCATTCCATACGGATGAAGAAGAATTAGAAAGAGAAACAAATTGGATGTTGAAACGGAGTAAAAGACCAAGTAAGAAAAGAAAAGCGCAACACTCATCAGAAATGGCAGAAACTTTACCATCAACTTCAAAAGAGGTTTTTAGAAAACAGTTAATCATCAAGAAATAACTAGCTCTAGAATAACAGCCAGCTAATTCAAAAGAGAAATCACCTCCACCAATAGATGTGGTGAAGACTCTACCAAAGGTAGACAAACCACCCGAACGGCAACCATCTCAACAAAATGAAGCACTGCCAAAGGTAAAAGCCCCACCACCGATTTTTATAATAGGAGTAACCAACTACTCAGAAATCCAAAGTGTAATGAGTACTGTTACGGACCAAGAGGCATTACAAGAATAGTACAATGTAAAAAATGCGCAGAAAAATGCCATGTGTGAAATGTGTTGAAAAGCACCCAACACAAACTTGCAAACTATCTAAAGAAGAACCAGCAAAATATATAAATTGTTATGGGCTGCATCCAGCCAGCTACCGAGGATGTGAGGTTGCCAAACAGTTACAGAAAATGAGGGATCAGGCACGCAAACCCCATCTAAGTCATCCAAACAAAGATCGAGCAAGAAATGAAGCATCTATGCGTAGGGAGAATTACATATATGCTCAGGCCGCTTCAAATTCGAAAGAAAATGAGACCAACGGTACCGAAAATTTCAAAAACACTGTCCAAGCAATTTTAAAGAGCCATGAGGAACAGAATAAACTAAATAAGTTAATTCTGGATCGACTTAATCTGCTGGAAATACCAAGCTCAAAAATAGTTAAACAAAAATAATGTATGCAATACATAGTTCAATTCATAATTCCGGAACAGAATCCAGACATCAAAACTATTCATTAAGAATAGCCATATGGAATGCAAACGGAGTAACCCAACACCTAGAAGAATTAGAACTATTTTTAAAAACCAAGAAAATTGATATATGCTTAATATCAAAAACACATTTTACCTATTATCAATCAGGAGATATACGTGCTACCATACCACACATCCTGCAAAACGAGCAAGAGGAGGATCAGTTATATTTATTAGGGATAATATCAATCATCATGAACAACACCTGTAATATATCTGCGATATATTGCCCCCACGGTATAACCTAAAGAAAGAAGACTACATTAACTTGTTCCAGAAATTAGGAAGTAACTTCATTATTGGAGGTGACTTTAACGCAAAAAATACCTTCTGGGGTTCAAGATTAATCTCTCCAAAAGGCAAAGAATTACTGGCAGCTGGCCAATACTCAAACTGTGAATTTTACTCAGGAGGGAAACCAACGTACTGGCCAACTGATCCTAACAAAATCCCAGATCTTATAGATTTCTACATCACTAAAGGCATATCGGAACGCTACATCTTCTTAGAAAATGATGAACATCTAACATCTGATCATTCTTCCTGTTATTATGACGGTTAGTGAAAATGTAATAGAAAAAACCAATTCACCACAGCTCACAAACCACAAAACAAATTGGGAACTGTTTAAGCAGTTGGTAGAGGAAAAAATAGAACTTCAAGTGCCAATCAAAAGTGAAAATGAAATAGAAGAAGAACTAGACAAGCTCATTGATGTCATATAATGGTCGGCTTCGGAATGCACCTCCAACTTATCATCCAGGCAAAAAAAACTCCGTTATTTACCCAATAGAAGTAAGAGAACTAGTGCAGGAAAAACGAAAAGCCCGAAAGAAATGGTAGACTACGCGTGCGCCGCAAGATAAAACCACCTTAAACAACTCGTGCATCAAACTTAAGGCACTCATAAAAAAAGTGAAAAATGAAACATTGGAAAATACCTTTGTTCCCTAGCTCCAACTAAAGATACCGACTATCCCCTCTGGAAAGCAACAAAAGGGTTAAAACGACCAAAAATGCAGATCCCCCCCCATCAAAACAAACGTTGGGAAATGGGCTAGATAAAGAAATAAGTGCGAAAGATAAAGAAACATTTCAACCTCTAGGTCAGCAGACCAATGACGAAAACACTGCTGATACGCCCAGAATATCTGATTTCGAAGAGATCAGGCCTGTAACATTAAAAGAACTAAAAGCTGAAATTAAGAACATAAAAGTAAAGAAAGCCCCTGGTTATGATCTGATAACAGGGCAAATAATAAAGGAGCTGCCTGAAAAAGGTACTCGTAAATTACTGCACATAATCAATGCGATTCTCAGAAAAAAGCATGTGCCAATGCAGTGGAAAGTAGCAGAAGTAATAATGATTCCGAAACCGGGCAAGCCACCGAATGATAGAAAATCTTACCGGCCAATTTCACTTCTACCAACACTAGCAAAATTGTTTGTGAGGCTATTGCTCAAAAGATTGAAAAGAACCATAGAAGAAAAAAACCCTTTTCCCAGAATATCAGTTTGGTTTCAGAGAGAAGCACTCAACTATTGAGCAGGTTCGTAGGCTTACAGATGTCATTGAGAATACATTAGAAAGGAAAAAGGTTTGTTCTAGTATCTTCTTAGATGTGGCGCAGGCCTTCGATAAGGTGTGGCACAGAGGTTTACTCTTCAAACTACATAGAGATTAACCAAAATAATATTATATGATTTTAAAATCATACATAGAGAATCGCCACTTTAGAGTGAAATATGAAGATGAATATTCCGAGCTAAAAAAGATTTCGGCAGGAGTCCCGCAGGGTAGTGTTTTGTGACCTATTCTTTACCTGCTCTATACCAGAGATTTACCTTAATTAAACGATGTTACCATTGCAACATTTGCTGATGACACTGCAGTTCTCTTAGTAGGAGACACTATCGAGGAATCGACAACGAAACTTCAAGAAGCATGTGACAAAATCATAAAATGGACAAAAATGTGGCGTATCGGGCTCAATGAATCGAAAACCACGCATATGAATTTCACCAATCTAAAAGTCAGTTATAAACCTGTAATCATTAACGGTCAGCAGATTCCGTATGCAAATAATGCTAAATATCTAGGGATGACCTTAGATACCAAGCTCAGATGGAAAGAGCACGTTAAAAAGAAAAAATATGAGCTTAATATCAAATATCGAAAGAAGTATTGGCTTCTCGGGAAAAATTCGGAATTGTCAACCGAAAATAAATTGCTATTGTATCAACAGGTGCTAAAGCCTGTATGGACTTACGGAATACAGCTCTGGGGCTGTACAAAGAAAACCAACACCAAAATAATACAAACTTTTCAAAACAAAGTGCTACGTGATATAGTTAACGCTCCGTGGTACATTAGGAATGATGACCTTCATAGGGACCTAAATATTCCGACGGTTCAAGAAGAAATAAAAAAATTTGCAGTAATTCATGGACAACGTATCTATCAACACGTAAATGAAGGTGGTATGTTGGACACTTCACATGCAGTAAGACGATTGCAGAGAACGAAACCAATTGATTTAATGGATTAAGGACACCAGAGCAAAGACTACTTCAGTAAATAACCTATAAATGGAGCTGGCCAATGGGCCTCTTCTCATTCCCAAGTGACTAAATTAAGAAAGAAACATTACTAGATGAATTGTATTCAGTTGTAATAATTTAAATAAAATAAAAGAAAAAAATCTACATATTTACAGAAATAATAGCTAAATAGTAATCTCTTAACGTACCAACAAGAAAATCACACAACCTTACACGATTAGAACTGTCATAAAACTAATTTTTATGATTGTTCTAAAATTCGAAAATGTTTGACGTTGAACGAGATTTAAACTAAATTAGCATTGTGTCTTTCGGATACTACTTGATGAAAAATAATTCTACCTAACGAATGCTGATTTCTAGCTTTGTCGACGTATGTGGCTCTAAATAGCCACCAAAATCTTCATTAACAGCATTGTGAAAATTATGCCAAAGCTAAAAAACAGTTTGTATTGATTTCTTACTGAATAATCTTCTCTATATAAATTATCATCGAAAATTTCTGAGCAATAAAAAACTTAACACCTTTTGTGTCATTCTTGTGTGATGACGCTAAACAATCAAGTCGCAAGTTGTAAATACCTATTTAACTACTTATGTAGTTGTAACCAAAATAATGCTCAATCCGCACATATCACCAATCACCATAATGATTATTAATAAAAAAAAAAAATGTCAATTACATATATACTCGGGCAAGTAAAAACATTAAAATATGTTTTTAATAAGAAAGAGACAAAACCATCGTCTTATGACCCCAATTGTCTCACATTATATTTAAACATCTTATATATATTTATCTTTTTTGTTTAAAGATAGTTGAACTTTCCGTCACTATGGTTTATTTACTATAAATTATATATTTGTCTAGTAAATACCGTTATTTCTTTAATAAAATTTTCAAGAGATTTTTATTCTAAAAATAGAATCACTTTTTTTTTGTTCCTAAAATGTGCGATTTACTTTCGTTTACGAAATATAATTTAATTTGAATATGTTGTGTACGCGACCACTTTGGGGTCGTCACAAAAAAAAAACTTTGGGAGATCCATAAAAAAAAAATCTCCACCCCCAAAGTCTCGCATATGGAGAACAACGTAGCATACGAAACACAACACCAAAAACTATGTTCTTATATTAAATATATATAGATATATATATATATATATATATATATATATATATATATATATATATATATATATATATATATATATATATATATTCTTATGTTTTGTATTTGTATATAAAGAAAAAGGAGATGTGATAATAAAAGAGAGACCACCATATATTTTTATATACCTCGCCGTATGTATATATGATTCGAAACTAACACATTCACACAATTTGATGTAGATCGATAAATTTTTTTTTTTATGTTTTTTAATGGAAATGTATACATTTTTCCCATTTATTAGAGAACTTTAATTTTCTTTAAATGAATGAAACCGAAAAAAATTAAAATTTTGTCCTGATGGCTTTACAATATTGTATCGATTATAGTTTGAGATAATGATTTCTTGCTCCCGTTTATATCATAGCAGAAGAAGCAGCAGGCGCTCGCTACATACTCATCTCCATCGTGATGATGATGATAATAAATAATAATGTAGTATTGGTAAATAGTTTTCAGGGCCGTGATGTTTTCGTGCTATTTCTTCTGCCTTTCGAAGCTGCATGATGATTGTAGAGTGTGTACACGCGTATGAAAAGAAACAATTTGGCTTCTTTCAGGCTGGTTGGATTCCATTTTTAATTTTGCTTCTAAACAAGCGCGTACATTTATTTACCATAGCAAATGGAAATATCTAGATGGTGTTATGTAGTGAGGGAAATGTGATTTTTTTTTGTACATTTATATTATACATACATATATGTTTCATTCACAATATACACATGTATATGCATATATGTATATATGAAATCGTATTGCCGTCAACATTTTTCCAAACACGACACCACAGAAGATGTAAATTATGTAATATTAATATGTACATATAAATCTTAGAATATATCGATTTGTGTTTTGAATAAAACTAGTCATTGTTAAATCGATATTGTATTTATTATCGATTTCTGGAGTTTTTTCTTCCAGCAATATGGAGTTTCTCTATGTAAACAATAAATTTTATCCATTTGGGCCCAATACGAATTATAAACATCATGTTTCATAAATTTATTTTAAAAATCTTTTTTTACAGCATAGAAACGTCTTGAAAAATTAAATGTGAACGAAAATATTAAATTATTATCACAAAACATAGAAAGAACATAAAAAGCCGTTCATGAACCCAATACAAATTTTCTTCTTTTTTGTACAACGTTTCTCTAAAAAAAATTCATTCCTTTGCTACACACAGTGAATATAGTCTTCTTTAAGGAACAACGAAACCAAAAATATCGATCGATTTTTTTCCCAAATACCATGAAAACTTTTTGTTATTGCCTTTGTTGGTTTATTGTTTTGCCCTTATGTACGAACACGACGCACATAATTTTTGTAACTACAGTAAATAGACACAACATACTGTTTTTGAAAATTTTGGATAAAAAGGGTCTACATCGAATAGATCCTTGTTAATGAAAACAGCAGACCTCTGTTAAATCAAGTTAATTTAGTAATGACACAATAACTTGAAGCTTTCGAAAAATACAAGTAAGTCTGTAATTTTTTTATGCGATCCTAATCTTATAGCAATTTCTTTCCAAAAATCAAAAATAAATTGATTTTTTTGTGTGGCAAAGAACACGACACGCGATTGATTTTTTTTTGTTAATGAATCTGTAAAAAATTGACATACGATTTTCAAAATTTTATATTGGCAGTTTATTGTCAACAAATTATCAACACAATTTTTTGTCAAATCAATTATTTTAACACAGTGAAAACGAAAAATAAAATTATTTCCTATGTCAAATGATCACGGCCAACTAGTCGAAAAGTTATAATGTTTATGTTTATATTTTTTGAAGTGTTTATGTTTATATTTTTGACGTGAACATATTTATGTGTTTGTAAACGTCAAAAATAAATCTAACGAAATATTCAGATTTTTCAAAATTGATTGCGATCAAAAAAAAAATCAATTTTTTTACTTGGAAAGAAATTGCAACGGTATTTCGATCAAAAATTTTTGATTTCAAATCAATTTTTTTGATTTATAAATCAATCTTTTTTTGGAAAGAAATTGCTATTAATTATATATTATGTAGATTAGATTGTTCAGGTCACGATTTATATTAATATAGGCTAAAATAATATTAGGAACCACACATATTTAATATGAAAATGTTTATTTCTGCGTGATGTAAGCACAATAACAAAAGAACTGGTCATTAATTGATATTTAGCGAGCCGCAGCTGCACGTAGTGTATTGCACTGCTCCGACAGTAGCAAAGTGCAACCGCGGACCAAATGCCAGTGTTATAAATTGGCTAAAACAAACAATGCCAACATCCCTGATTCTGGGGTGGGCCAAACATTGTTTAACCCACTTTCCCAATTTTCAATATTTTGTGTGTAACGAATTTTCATCTATGTTATACAGTTATATAGAGAAACTAGCTGATCCCTGAGGGGCAGCTTACAATAGAACAGAAGGAATCTGTGGCATGGGCTAAGAAAACTGTCGGCTGCGATAAGTCGGAAAGTGTCATTGTGTCTAAAAGATAGAGGTCCCAGAATGAGCTTGAAGCGGGCGACAACAAGCGAGCCAAGGTGCAAACAGACAAGATATCGGGTACTCCAAAGGATCATAAACTGAAGCTATTCAGTGGGATCCTAAAGGAGCATGTGTTGGTGCTAGCTGTCATTGATAGAAGTCAGAAAGAAGGGAGCATCACGTCGGAGAAGTGGAGAATTGTGTATAATGTAGTAAATTCCATATTCTTGAGGGTCCTGAGAGAAAATCCGGGATCCCACCCGTCCTGTAGAGATGCGGGATGGTACCAAGGGCACGTTTAGTTAACTTCGTACTCGGACTAGAGAGTGGTTTATTTTTATGAAAGGGCAGTGGCCGAAGTATTTATATATTTAAATAATATAGCGAATTTTTTTTCGAAAATTGGCAGAAGCAAATTCGCATTATACGTACAAATTTCAATTTAATCATAACAATTACAAAATTGAATGTTTAAAATAAGAATATTATAAATAAATATGATAAAAAGATTACAATAAAATTACTAAGATATTAATACTATTACTATCATTACCATTACTACTACATACTTATAATTAAAAATATAATAAAAATACTAACAATAATATTTAAATTTCAACTTCATAATACGTGGCTAAATACAACACTTTTTATGTAATAACCCTGAATAAAAACGAGATATCAACAGTTTCAAATAGCCATTGTTTAACTTTAGGTAAAAAGGACTTCAAATGAATGTCCTTCCTAATGTAAATTGGTAACGCATTAAAAAAGGTTGGTGCAGCGACCAGAATAGAGCGACGGAAGTGGTCATTAAAAAATATTGGGATGTTACAAAGAAATTGATGTTTACCGCGAAAATTGTAACGAAAATCGCTTCTCATTATTTGCTGACCACTTCGATTAAAAAAAACTCTCAATACCTTATAAACATACAAATGTTTCAACGGCAAGATATTCGTCGTAAAGAATAAATTCCAAGATGGTTCAGTTCTTGGTTTCTTTAGATATATTCTCAAAATCATTTTCTGTTGACCATATAAAGGATACAAAGTAGCAGCATAACAACCCCAGCACGACAATCCATATTCCAATTTAGCCATAACTAGTGCATGGTAAGCTATTTTTAGAACCGACGGAGGACAATAGTCACGAAGCAGGTAGAAAATTCTAGCAGTTGATGACAGATACTGGTTGACTGAATTAACATGCGTTTTCCAATTAAGGCAAGTGACCAAGTAAACACCAAGATATTTAAACGAGTCAACTGGTTCGATATCAAAGCACTCAGAGTGGCAACCAATAGACGCACATTCGTACCTGCTGTGACTAGCCACCTGCTGTGTTTCCGGCTTAATATCAGGCTACTTGTCGAACCATGAGAGTAAAACTTTTAGATCAGAATTGATCATCGAAATAACGTTACTGGGAGAATTCCCACAGTAAGCCAGAGCTATGTCATCAGCAAACCCGGTAGAATAACCATGAAAATTCAATTTAAATACGGAGTTAGTATAAATGAGAAACAGCAGAGGGACTAATACTGAACCCTGGGGAACACCAACGTCTATAAATTTTTAATCGCTTAACTTATCATTTATTTAAACTCTCATCGATCTACTATCTAAATACGATGCTAACCACTTATTTACCACTCCCTTAAACCCTATATCATACATAATAGATAGCAGAAGTTTGTGATCAACCATATCGAAGGCTTTAGCTGTATCAATAAATAAAGCACCGCAACTATTACCTTTATTTAAACCAATGTTGTATTTAGGAACTCTAACAAGGCTGATTCGGTACTCATACCATGACGAAAACCATGTTGATGCGTGCCACTCGGCACATCCGTTTGATCTAAAAAACTGGAAACCCTATTTTTAATTACCTTTTCAAGAACTTTTAGGATTACTGGCTGCAAGGCAATAGGTCTATAATTACCTTTATCAAGGCGATTACCATTCTTGAAAAGGGGAATTATAAATGCTGTTTTCAGTCGATCGGGTACAACTCCCAACTCAAAGGAAAGGTTAAAAATGTGTGCAAGAACGGGACTAATATACCCAGCAATGGCTTTTAATATATAATTACTTAGGCCAACGTTATCAATTGAGTATTTAAGTTCTAAAGCACAAATAATTGAAAAAACTTCATAACTAGATACTGGGTCATAAAAAACGTTGTCGGGCCGAAATCAAAAGGAAAATCGAAACTAGATGACGTGTTGCTAGAGTCAAATTTAGCACCTAATTCTTTGGCAACACTAGAAAATAACAATTAAACTCATTGGCAATTTCAAGATCACTCGTAAGAAGTTCTCCGTTCTGTGCTAAAATAGATTTGACTAATGCCGTTTTAGGTTTACGAGTCAGAATCTCGTTCACTAAAATTCAGTTTTTTTTTTTATATCACCGCGGTTAACGGAAAAACGCTTAGAATAATAGGTTTCCTTTTCTTTTTTGATATCTACATTAATTATGGTGCACATTCTGTTATAGCTATCACGAAGTACTGCATTATCAGGACGCTTATTTAACTTGGACCACAGTTTATTCCTTTTATTAATACGTCGCGCAAGGTCAAAGGAGATCCAAGGCTGCAGGCGTTTGATTTTAGACGAGCAATATGTATAGCAGCGTTCTAAGATAGTTAAAATATTATCCAAAAATACCTCAAGAGCTAGCAATGGATTGTCGATGTTAAAAATGAACCCCCCGCCCCCCCCCCCCCCCCCAAATGATCCAACCTTTCATATAACAACAACAGATTGAGTTTCTTTCTTCTTCTTGTGGAATTTTGGTTCAAATTAGACCCTGGTAACAGTACCTGAGAAGCCTTAAACCGTATCTCAATCAAGTGGTGGTCAGAAATTTTTAAGTCCACAGCCGATGTTGTTATACCTGAAAGATCATTAGACCTAAGTCTAGCAAAAAAGTGGTCAATGCACGTTGAAGAAAAAATATTAACCCGCGTGGGAGTACCAAACAATGACTCAAACCCAAAACAGGACATAAGGTATCCAAGAATATAACATTGATATTCTTGGATACCTTATGTCTCCGAAAACAAACAGGTTTTTTGACCTAATACTGCCCAAAACCTCGGCCACTTCCCGGACAAAAACATTCACAGCTGTACATTGAAGCCGGTAGATGCATAAAAAGACATATAATATAAATCAGAAGAAAATCTCCACTCAACCTTTATGACATCGGCTGATGGTAAGTTATGAGCACTAACTGAGCAATCTAAATTTGAATCAAAAAAGACGGCAACACCACCTGCTCTATACGAATCATTGCACGCACCGTACAACGTATAACCATTTAAATTATATGAAGACAATTCATTAGTGTGAATCCAAATTTCACTCTAAAATATAAACGAGGGCCTTGTGTTATATGCATTAATATTGGCAACCAGTACATCAAAATTCCTTCGAAGACTTCGAACATTTTGATGTACAATTAAAAAATTAGCAGAATCACAATTATCCATAAAAACTAAAAAGATTATTGAACCGCGAGAAATGTACTGAAAAATAAATTACAAATACAATCAATACGTCTAAATAAGCAAATAATTATAACAAATAAAAATCTGATAGCCAATTAATTTACAATGTTAACGTTATATTCATCTGTTGATATATCGAATTCAAAGCTATTACATCACACGAAGGTAATGCAGATATTCCCAAATGAATACACAGAAGTATCATACAAAAAGAACAGTCTGAATTAACGAATAAAATATTAGATGCGCCTAAAAGTCCTAAAAGTGAAAACAAAAAAAAAGACTTAAAATTCTGAGTTATGAAGTAGAAATTTAATAATTAAGAAAATTATAAATAGATTATGAAATAATAATAATAGCATTAATAATAATGGTAATAAGAACAATAAAAAATGTTTAAAATTAGATCGATATAAAATAAAATAGCAAGGATTCAAACTAATATTGTAGAACTTAAGTAGGCGAGGTATAGCAGGGCACGAGGCTTTAGGCAGTCTGCAGAGGGAAAATCAGTAATCCCGACCTTCCAACGGGAGATTGGAGGATTGTAAAGCAGGAGGAGGCTAAGGTGGGCTTTAAAATGGCAATCATGCTGATCAATAAAGAATCCCGGGCTTCCCTTACAAAATCAAGATCAACTTCGAGTTTGGGTCGATCACTCTTAAAGTATATAAGAAAGACGAGGTCGATACGTGCGCGCAAGACCAGCCTAGGGGCGACGTCAAACGAACCTAGTGGGAGACGGTCAAGCGAACGGGGGACGACCAGGAGAGTGATGTTTCGGACGTGGAGAGGATGGTGAGGAAAGGTAGCCTCCTGGTGGATGGCGGCTGAAGCAACGAGCCAGTTGGCACTATCCCGATATCTCGATGCAGGGAGTGTAGGAAGAGATGAGTAAGATAGACCACAATGATTAATATTGTACAAATAAACCTGCATCACACTAAGGCTGTTTCGGCAGCTCGGCCAAGAACCAAGAACCTTGGATTAACAATAACAGGATCTGTGGCGCCAGAACGAAAGGGTATAAATTATTATACTCAAGCAACTCTGAGAAGATCAGATCGTGTATTTTAGCGAAAAATAATTTGAATATTTTTCTCTTTCCTCAATTTATTAGGTTGTTATGTTACAGCGGTGAACGTTGAGGTTGGCTGTGAAAAATTATGGGTAGCCTCAGTCTATATGGATCACAAGAACGAGGTTCCACCGGATACCCTGGGGAACTAATCCGGGAAACAGGTAAAAGAAGTGTAGGTGTCATGGATGTGATGCAAATGTGCATCACACAATCTGGGGAAGCACTGATATTAACGAGAGGAGTGAGTTATTTTCTGATTACTTATTAAATACTAACCTTTTAGTTTGCAATATTGTGCGAGAACCAACATTTATTGTTAAAACAGGAAGTTTTAGATGTGACCTTTGCGTCAGAAACAATTTTTCATATGATCAGGGATGTTTTCCCTGGAGAGTGGCGAAGGAGCACTCATTATCTGATCACCGATATGTAACATATAAACTCAACATTAAACCTTTAACCCGGAAAGCATCCAGGAATCCCAGAAGAACAAACTGGAACAAATATGGGAAGGTATTGGAGGAATTATTGCCGCTGGAGGTCCCTGGACTTCCGGCGACAGTAGAAGAATTAGATTGCATATTGTCACAAAGGCATGCAATCTTTCATTTAATGCTGCATGCTTTATGATAAAGCCTAGGGGTAGACAGAAACCAATATGGTGGATCGAAGAGTTGGGAACCTATCGGAGAGCGTGTAGGACAGCCTTTAATAAAGCTAAGAACACAAAGGAAGTTCGGGATTTGGACTCCTATAAGTAGGACCTAAGAAAGTACAAAAAAGAGTTGAGAAAGGCACAAAGGGGTCTTGAAGACTTTTCTGTTGTGGAATGTACGAGGTCTCTGAGACTTCTCGCTTTAGGAAAATTTTATCTGGTACCCAACCACTCATAGTTATTTAGTTAGACCGGACGGGTCCTGGACAGCTTCAAGTGCGGAATCATTGGAGCTTCTCATTGAGACCCATTTTCCGGGAAGCTCTTTAATGGCTCGATGGAGCCTGGAGCTCATCGAGTAACACTTTCAATAGATATGGGAGGCATCGTGGACATGGTCGAATCATGTGGGCGCCTATCGGGTTTAAGCCTTATAAATCGGCGGGCCCGGATCGGACTATACCAGCAGAGATCCAAAGAACTCGGCAGTCATCCTCCGCTGGCTGGGGGTTATCTTCAGAGCATGTCTGAAACTGGTCTATATTCCTAGTAAATGGACGGAGGTCATAGTTGGCTTTATCCCGAAATCGGGAAAGAGCTCACATGATTATCCAAAGGACCTGAGGCCTTTAACTCTATCATCCTTTCTGTTGAAAACCTTGGAAAGGTTGGTAGATAGATGTAGGTATTCGATCAAAAATTGAGCCCAGAAGTTGGGCAATGTAGCAGCATGCGTACTGTAAGGGAAAATCGGTGGATACAGCTCTGCACGATCATGAGAAGTCAATTTACTCGCAAGAGTGTTGTATGGTGGCATTTCTTAACATTAAGGGTACCTTTAATAATGTAAAAACGGAAGCGATCAAGGAAGGATTGTTATTAATCAGATGCTGGTAAGCAGGATTATTACCTCGGAACTGGAGGAGTCCGCCATTAGAAGACGGGTGGTTAGAGGAACCTCACAAGGAGGTGTAATGTCCCCCTTTCTTTGGAGTGTAGAGATTAATGGATTGCTATTGGAACTGGAGAGAGAGGGGACAACAGGGGTTGTAGTATGCTGATGATGTAGCGATAGCTGTCTCAGGCAAAAATCTGGATACGATTAGGGCTGGTATACACCCCTGATCGTTACGAAATGGGCCAGCAAATGTGGATTAGGGATCAACCCTTGCAAGACAGAGCTGGCACTACTTACTAAGAAATATAAAATTCCGGTGATTAGCCCCCTACCGTGAACGGCATTAAACTGGCTTTTGCTGAGAGAGCGAGATTTTTGGGCATAACCTTGGACAGTAAGCTCAGCTGGAAGCCTAACATTGTTGAAAAGGTGAATATCTGAGATGAATAAAGCATGCTAATGTAGACATTTACTCGTGTAGGAACGCCATAGGTAAGATATGGGGTTTGAAACCAGAGCTGATACACTGGCTCTATACAGCAGTAGTAAAACCTGTGCCGATATACGGGGTGGGCATGTGGTGGCCAGCTTTGGATAAGGTAACATATATAAGAATGATGGATAAGATGCAAAGAACGGCCTGTATGCTTATAAGCGGGACGCTTAGGACGACATCTACACGCGCTTTAGAGGTTATGTTCCACCTTATTCCGCAGTCGAATTTTTTTGGTGAACAAATGACAGCCAATGTGGCTACGAGACTCTCGCCCTCTCAGTGGAAGTGTCCACAGGCGGGACACTCGACGATAGTTAGATCGCTAAGGGAAGAACTGGTGAATCTAGATTATATTAAACCAACGTTGTGCTTCGTAAAGGCTTCCGGACAATCTGTCCTTCGAGGGAATCCTAGAGGAACGGATCAATACTGGAAAACGAGGCAGTGTAATTCTTCACGGACGGCTCTAAGCTAAACGGCAAGGTAGGAGCCGGAGTCTTCTGTGAGCAGCTTAATGTCAATATTTCTTTGCGTCTCCCTGACTATTGCAGCGTGTACTAGGTTGAAGTGGTGGCGATAGGAGAAGTCGTGACATGGTTGAAGCATAACGTGGTATCCGTGAGGGATATCGCAATTAATGTGGACAGTCAGGCGGTGGGTCATTAGAGGCGGTTTGTCTGAATTCACGGGTGGAGCTGGATTGCCGATCATCTCTTAAAGAGATGAGCAAGTATTTCAGCATTAATCTGGGTCCCTGGTCACTCAGACGTCACGGGAAACTGCAGGGCAGTCGAACTAGCTAGGTACGATACGACTCTACAGATGCAGCGGAAGGAGCCGATCTAGGGAGACCTATAGCAGGGCTCAAACTGGCGCTCACTAAAAAGGCAATCGCCTTGACAAATGAGTGGTGGACCAACACCTTCACGAGCATGATAGCAAAACAGGTTTAGCTAAAACTGGACTTGTGGCGCTCCAAAGCACTAGTATCCCTGGGAAAACGAGAGATAGGATTGGTCGTAGGGATACTGACAGGACACTGCCTTTTTTGGGGAACATGCGAGAAGGCTGGGTCTACAGACGAATGACTTTTGTAGAAGTTGTATAGACGAAGAGGAGGTAGAGCCTTTAGATCACTTCCTATGCTCGTGTCCGGTATTATACCATAAATATATAATAAAAAGGAAGTTTAGGTTGGTGATGGTGATTTGAGGTAACCACAAAGTCGCCGAATGAATATCCAGGTGTAATAGTTTCGATCCGATACTATATCTTGGTTTTCGACGAACGAATCCTAATTCGACGAATACTACCCGGAATAAAACAGTTCGTATAAATTACCAGGAAGCCGAAAACAGATGGATCGTTACACATTTAGACTACCTTCTTAAACACAACAACAAATTATTTCCACCATTTTTTATCAATTAAGCTTACACACCATTTACAATTATTTTTAATAACACCACTATTTTTCCTATAATCGCAACCGGATTTATATACCGCACTGATTTTTCCAGATTATCCGCGAATAATCACAACAGCCTGGGAGTGGATTATGTAAGCATCACGACTTTGACTTACGACAAATGAAGTCGCATTTTGGATAGCCGTACTCTTGAACTTTTGTTGTTGTTTTAGTCGTACACATTTATAAATTCGAGACGCAATTTGCCATGTATGTGAAGATAGCCCAAATTCCATCCCCGAAAAATGCGATGGCAACACTAATTGTTGCTATCATGACATTTTTTACTCTCAGCCCAAAAAATCTCCACATATCATGACATTTTTGACTATCAGCCCCGAAAAGTTCTACATTTTTACTCTCAGCCCAGAAAATATTTACTGTTATGACATCGAAAACTATCACGACACATACTTTTTCGGGGTTGAGAGTAAAAATGTTGAATTTTCATGATAATATGGAAAGAGAAAAATTGATGATTTATTTAATGATCGACCATCATGTTAGAATTTTTCTATGGAATGAAGTTGAGATATAGTCCATCAAAAACACCAGATATTAGTTGGCCAGACTAGGATGTTACATCAGGTGAAAGAAGAACATTTAACGTATTTGAAATAATTTTTTGAGAATTTTTGTATGAAACTCGAATACTAAACATACAAAAATTCTCAAAAAATTATTTCAAATACGTTAAATGTTCCTCTTTCACCTGATGTAACCCACTAGTCCGGCCAACGAATAGTTTCTGAGTTCAATGGACTATATCTCGAATACTCAACTCAACATGCAAAAATATTGCATTTTGGTGAAGGAGGAATATTTAAAGTAATTTTTTATTTTCGCTGTCAGTATATTTTTTGGATAGTAGAATCTAATTGTTTTTTGTTTATTTACGCATTTTATAACTTTTTATTGTTTTTATTAATCTTAACTTTTATTTTTTAGCTGTTATTCAGAAATATTTATACCCGAATTTACATTTATTGGTATAGTTGTTAATTAAATGTCGCAATAGTATACATACACAGGTATAGTATTGCCATAAGCAACTTTTTCGATTTTCGGGGATAGAAATTTGGGCTATCTTCACAGAGGTGCTATACAACTATTTTGTTGTATAACAAACCTATTATAAAACTACGTTTAATGCTTAAATCTAGATGGCACTACTAAATGTCATTAAGTTCTTAACCCTTGATTGACCAGTATACGCTGAATTAATGTCTACTTCAAGTGACCAAATGTGAACAAATAGGCGGGATCGTATCAATATTAATGACAGGTGGGGAATACGCGTATTGTAAATCAATAATAGCAGATCCATGTGAAACAATTTTTCTTTCCCATACATTTTTTGTGACAAATTTTTGTTGGAGAAACAAGGAATTATCTCGTCATCAGGATATCATCGCCGAATTATATGACTGTCCTATTTCAATATCAGCTACAATTTGCATCATAGGAATATGACTCCAATTGAGATTGAGATCACCTCTTGATGTACTTGATAACGGTTATATAGTTCTTGGCAGCATTAAAATTAAAGTAAAATGTTTTAGGAAAGGTTAGTTTAGTAATACACTAAAATATACCTACATATTTTATATGTAGCGTTTTAACTAATTATAATTGAAACGCACTTAGTTAGAAGCCGTGTTTGTACATAAATGAATTATCATTAGTGCGGTCTAGCATAACGATAAATAATCACTTTCCCGTGATCTATATATAATTCATGTTATGACATAAACATTTAACTATGTACTACTTATACATTAATAAAATTAGTATAAACAAATATAAAAGATTGAATTTAATGTTGTTTGATATGTTTTATGAAATCTATTTACATTTTACCTCAAGCTAAGTTTCTCTTTTATAGACCTAGTTAGACGGCTTAACACGGACTAAACTTGTTGGCAAATCGGAGGATTGCAGGTATAAGAATTCTTAAGAAATGAGGAAATCTTATTTATTGACGTACCAACAATTATGGAGAACGACTAAAAATTTATTTTTGTAACGACATCATAAATCAAATTTTTCTTCTGATCACCTTACACGTAGTGTACCAACGATTCAGAAGGTTATAAAAAACCAAAAGATAAATTTTTCTATATAATTGCTTAACTCACCGGCAACAATCATTTACACAGGAATGTCACACACTGTTTACTGAGTGTTTAGGTGTTGTAAACCTACAGGCAAAAGTCATACTATTGGGGGTACAAATAAGTTTTGAAACTGTTTTATAACTTCAAAGCTTTATTCAGATAAATTGGTACAATGCAGTCCCAGATAGAGGAGGGGCTAGGAGGGCTATATGGTCTGGGCCCCGGTTATAAAGGGCCCAAATTTCAAATTAATTCGAATTATTTTATATTAAAATTTTAATTTTTGAAAGAAGCTTAATATTTTATGTGTATAATGATAACATCTTCTCAACATAATTTGATACTTATTTATACCATTTGTTTATGTAAAAAAAAGTGTCAAAAAGGGAAATACATAATAGTTTTGACAGTTTGATTTTCAACATTTAGATTTCAAACGTATTAATAGTTTCTTAGTAGTTGTTTGTGTGTTTATGATTAATTAAAATATCAATTTGAACGTTTGTCGCATTTCTTAAAATTAAATTGTTTCCTTTAATAAAATGAAAAGAACTTATGAAAGCCGAGCAGAAAAAAGGTGAAAAAAGGGAGAATCAGAAAAATAGCTACAATGTTTATCGCGGATTTTATCACTCTTTAATAAGTCAAACGAGAATGAATCTCAAAGTAAAAATGTTGAAGATGGTGTGATTTCAAAATTCAAATAGTTCTTTAGAAACAAGTATGGGGAATACAGAAGAAAGAGTTGGTCTAGGAAGCGAGAAATCGCTATAAATATTGACCCAACTGATGATATCGCATTTCTTAATAGAAATGATACAATGCAAATGGAAGTGTTTCTTAAAATTAGAAAATTCAATAAATATGAAATCCCCATATCGGCTCCTGAAAAAATTGTTACCAAATGGTGAGTCGTGTAAAAGGGACTGGTTGTGTTGAAGTAAACAAGAACAATCTTTATACTGTGTCCCATATTATGTTAATAAGGTCACATGTTCTGCTCTTGGTAGTCCACTCAGTTGAAATATCGAAAGAGGTTGGAGATAATTGAAAGACCGCATGCCCAGTCATGAAACTTCAAATAAGCATAAGCAGAATTATGTGAACTGGAAGTCGCAAGTTAATAACACGGCATCCACAATAAAAGCAGCAAAATCCAAAATACGGTATGTACTTTAAAACAAGTAATCGATTAAGCCGATAATTGGGAAACAATTTCGAGGTTCTAGTGAACGAATTGGGGATGTCCATAATGGGAATTTTCTAGGGGTCGTAGAATTAATCAGTAAGTACGATCCTATATTATATGATCATGTCAAAAGAATCTGCAAATCTCAAGAGACAAACAAGCGTTTACAAGTTCATTATTATAATATGTCCTTATTTATTCAAAATGAATTTATTCAAATTTGTGGCACTTTTTTTCAAAATAAAATTCTTGAAGTGATCGGGGTAAAAATATTTTTCTATAATCGTTCATGCAACTCCAGATTGTTGACATAAAGAACAAACCAGTCTCGTTATCCGATATTTAAAACTAAGTGCATAGTTGAAAATCCCAAGTTTTCATTTGAAGAACGATTTCCCACCTTTGACTCTTTTACACGAAGACGAACGAAAGTTTCAAATCGCTCAACGAATTCTAGAATTGCTAAAACAATTTGAACTTGATTTCAATTTTTGTATCGGACAATCTTATGATAACGGTGCAAATATGACAGGACGGTATAATGGTGTACAGGCAATTCTACTAAAACACAATGATAACTGTATTTTGTCAAGCTGTGACAATCACACATTGGGTTTAGTAGGAGTACAGTGTGGAAACGTGTAACGAAGCCATATCGCCACGAAGCCATTTAATCTTCGGCAAAATTCATCAAATGTATAATTTTTTTAGTAGCAGTCCACAGAGATGGGAAATTCTGAAGAAAGTCATATTATTTTTATTTCATTCTATATCGACAAGATGGTCTACACGGATCGAAGCAGTAAAACTCGTCGCCAACAATTTATCCGGAATAACGGCTGCTGCAGAGGAAGCAGAATCTTCAACCACTTGCACGTAGTAAATTACATTCTTTAAAACTACTTACCTTCGAGTGTGTTCTATTATCTAAGGTATGGTTTGAAATCTAAACCTATTACAACAAACAAATCTAGTGATAGAGGCTCGAAATGCAACTTTAGACGTGGAGGTAAAAAATTTGAATAACCTAATTCTACAAATTCAGAAATATCGGGAGGATTGGGATAAAATACTTTTAAAGGCAAAAGAAATCTCATAACGTTCCGAAATTTCGACTGTTTAAACTCGTCATAACAAAACGCAATGCGTGGCTGAGGAACACTATAGAATCGATGTTTTCTTCTGTATTACCGATTCTGTAATATCTGGATTGTTAAGGCGATTTGGATCATTGCAACAAATTTGTAATTTATTTCAAGTTATTTGGATGTTTGAAGATCTTTCTGCAAATATAAAAGCTTCAGCGTATCGATTGTTGGCAAAATACCCAAAAGAAATTTCTATTGAAATAATTGATGAGTTAATATTTTTAAAGAATATTTACAGAACAATTTTTAACATACATACATCACCTAAAAACTTACTGAAAAATATATTTGAAGCAAATTTAATGCAGTTTATTTAATGCAGTGTTTCGAAATGTAACCATTATTTTAAGAATATTTTTGAGTCTACCGGTTTCTGTTGCCTTCGCTGAAAGAAGTTTTAGTACCATGAAAAGAATCAAAAAATTTAACAGATCGACGATGTTACAAGAGATTAAATGGTTTGTCAATCCTCAATATAAATGGTGATTATGTGCAAAAGGTTGATTTTTCAAACATAATTAAAGCAATTGCTAATTCTAAAGCCCTCAAAGCATTTTTAAAATAATTACACGTAAATAAATACGTCTAGTATACTTAGTAAATAAAAAAAATTTGTTACAATTGAAATGTTAACAAGACCAATTAAAAAAGTTAGCATTTTTTTTTTTAATAATATGTGTGGGCCCCGAGAAGTATTTTTGGCCCAGTCCCCATTTAAGCTCTCTCCGGGCCTGGTACAATGTATTTTATTCAAAGTATTTTCCATCGTAAGCTACGACTTTTTCCATCTTTCACGCAGCATATGGATTTCTCGTCGAAAAAATTCCTCGTGTTTTGAGGCGATCCAAAAAACGACCCAATTTATGACCTCTTTGTAAGCAGTAAAGTGCAACTCGACCAGGCCATGAGTCATCGACCGGAACACGTGGTAGTCGGAAGGAGCAATGTCTGGTGAATACGGTGGGTGGGGTAGGATATCACTTTGAAGCGCCTCCAAAGTTTTCTTGACGACTCTTGCAACATGTGGCCAACGGTTGTCGTGCTGGAAGATCACTTTGTCATGTCTTTTGGCATATTGTGGTCATTTGAACCTCAATGCCCGCTTAATTATGTCAGTTGTTGTTGATAACGTTCTCCAGTGTCGGTTTCGTTAGGGTGGGATCATAGTAAATCACTCCGAACTGACCCCACCAGATGCGCAGCCATGATTATTCGGTTTGACGGTTGAAGTTGATGTAAGACCGGGTTTACCCCACGATTTTCTGCGCTTTGGGTTGTCGTAGTGGATCGAATTTTCGTCCCCCGTCACCATTCGATGCACCTTCCGATTTTGTCTTTGGAGCAGTTGTTCGCACGTCAAAAACCGGTATTCGCTCCAATCTTTTTTTTGAATTTCTTTTGAGTTTGGTATGAATCTTGGTCCTATAACGCCTCTAACTCAGCGCCTTCAAATTTCACTAGTGCCTTCTTTGTAATTGGTATCAAAATCACCACTTTTAAAACGGCGGTACTCACATGTTTTTATTGATGGAGCATGTTCCTTTTATCTTCACATAGCAATCGATGTCCATCAGCTGCAAGTTTCTTCAAATTAAAACAAAAAAGCAGAGCTACTCGCAAATTGTGCTTTATTGGCACAAATATTGTTTTGGACATTTCTGTGTTTAGGGTGTTCGGAGATATGTAGGGTTTTGTTAACCCCCTCCTTAAAATTGATACTTTTTTTATTTTTTATTCTATTTTGGTTTCATAGAACATGTAAATGTGGAATAAAAATATTGCTCGTGTGGATGTGGGTTTGTGTGGGTGGCGTGGTTATCGGGTGGAGGAGTGATGGAATTTTGGGTTTGGTGTGGGAATTGGGATTTGGTGGATGAGGGTTTATGTGGGTGGTGTGTGTGGGAGTGGGTATGGAGGTGTTAAAGGATGATGATATGGGTGGTGTGGTATAGGGTGGTGCGGTATAGGGTGGTACGGTATAGGGTGGTGCGCGTGAGATGGGTTTTAGGGGTTTGAATTTGATAGTGGGTGGGGATGGTAATAATGTTTAGATGTGGTGGTTTGCGGTTGATTGGGGTCGGTTGAGTAATGGTAGATTGGGATCGGTTGGGCTGGGTGTAGATAGGGTTAGGTGGGTGTGGGTGGATGTGGGTGTGGGTGGATGTGGGTGTGGGTGGATGTGGGTGTGGGTGGATGTGGGTGGGTGTGATATTTGAAATACGCAAATCACACATCACATCTTTATAGGAAACAAAAATGCTTATAGAGTTCGGTTCCGAACCTTTGCCGTCTTTTTTTTGTGTAGTCAACACTGCTGCGGTGCGTTTTTTTAGTGTTTTTTTGTTTTCTTCGCATGCGAAATTTCACACGTCTGTTTCCAGCATTAACATTTCCGCGAAATGACACTTATTGATTTTTAGAGGGAAATAATGACACTTTAACATGAATATAGTTACAAGATGGCCCAACGCGATTCAATACTAGTTACTTCAACTTATTTAAATCCCTCAAAACTTATTTCTACCCCCAATAGAAACACGCAAATTTCTAATAGCTCAATGTTATGTATAACTTACGATTTTTTCTAAAATTTTAAAATTCTAAAGTTAAATTGTTTTTCATTCAAGATTGAAGATTGCTTCTATCTGATTCTCTTCTGTTGTTTTGAAAAGTTTTCAAGCTCTTAAAACGTCTGGTATTTTCTAAGTAATAATCAAGATCAAACTTGAAAATGTTGCGCCATATGTCTTATGGCCACTTACTAGGGTGTCGAAATCTAGAGTCGACCATAGGTTCCTTGATGGGTGAACCACCGCAATCGAATTATCGAAGTGAAATTCTGGTGATTGTTCTCATTAACCTTATTGATTTACAATTAAACCAAGATTGTTAAACCCTCCCGCGCACCAAATAGCGGCCAAATAAGCCGCTTCTAGGCTGAACGTCTGAAGTGAAGAAAAAACAAACACCTTTTAACTTTGTTGTTGTTTTAATACATTCTGTGCTATACTGCGGTATTTGTACTGCACTCGCTCCCGCAGTATGTAATCAGTCTGAATGTTATGAATATTTTCGTCGAATATGGATGCTCTTTTACAACCTTGGTTGTAATAAATATGCTACTCGAACCCTGACAACTTTCGAAACTCTTAGTTTTCAATTTTTTTTTTTTTTTTTGAGAGATAAAGGAAAGTGAGTAGTTTTCCTGCCCTGCACTTAAATCATTGTTTCGGAATTGAATATATTTGATCAATATTGGTGAACATTATATCATTATTTTAAGGCCCTATCAAGTACAACCCCTTAGTTAGTACGAGAATATGGAGAATTGCAGAAAGTAATTGTTTGAATAGGTAAGTAGAACAATAATAAAATATGAAGACACTTACTTATTCAGAAGGTTCAAAAAACAACTTTTGGCGTCCTTTAATTTTTATTAGGTAGATCTGAGTCTGCGGTTGATAAAATAAAAACCTTGTGAAAATAATAGCAATTTAATTTAAGGTCTAAATATGTTAATGTTACAAATTTTGAAAAAATTGTCCATTTCTGCGAGCATCAAAATTTTGTAAATTCCCGTACTATATTTGAAACTCAAAACTCGAAATTTATATCTTTCACACAAAAATTAATTCTTATCACATAATTATTTTCTTATCAAAAAAATATGAGGCGAAATATTTCCAAGAAAATATGTAATTGGTATTTCTGTCAATATTCTAAAAATATATAACAATGAACCTTCCTCTTCATCTAACACCGGGACCAGAGACTATGTTATATTTGGGATATAAAAGCGGAGTAGAGTACTTTGTTCAAGAAGGTTTCATTTTCTCAGAATTTTTTAATTGTTTTTTAAATTCATATTTACCTATTGTGTTATAGGGCTTTTCATTGTTAGTTCATATTTATGTATATAATACATAAAATCCATGGGAAATTGGAAAAAGGAAATTATTTATTTTTTGATGAAAACAATTGCGTAATGAAAATGGATGGAATTTAATATGATGAGGAAATTTAATTTTTACATTAGATAATATTGTTATGATTTGTGTCTATTTAAATGGCATGTGAATATTATGTTATATGAGTGATGACAAATACATATACATATATAAAAAATTTACATTGCATAAGCTATCAACTTTATTTCCACGAAATTGGTTTAAACTTAAATAAAATATCTGTTGGGTTTGTGGAATGTGCGTGTACAGGCTAAGCTGATTAGATATGCAATCAAATTTAAGAATTGATGATGTCAAATTTATATTAACTTAATTGAGGTTTATGTTAACTTAAAGTACCTGTTTTAGTAAAGCAAAGGTCACACTCAGATTTCGTTGATTTTTCATGTGCGCTCATAAATATTTGAAACCTGCATTTATCAGCTGTTCTCCCTCTAATTTTCATTATGCACCCATTCATTAGTGGCACAGCACCACCTTCTCATATCAACGGAATCAACTCTGTTTAATTGTTCACTTATATATACAATACTTCAAAAATTGGTTTGAGACAGCATTTGATAATTTTTTTAATTTTATTTATTAAATGAGCGTTTCTCAAAGTGTGCTCCGCGGAGCCCTGGGTCAAATCAAAGGGGTCTGCAAATCTCATAATCAAATTTGAAAACAAATTATAAAGTTAAATCCGCTAATAATTAATTTACGAAATTAATTTGTAATTTTGAAACATCACGGATCACGACTGCTTCTGGAAGAAATTACAATGATATATGACGGCCAAAGCCTAATTGTTTCAACTTAACTAGAAATAAGAAGATCAGTGAAGTATCCTATATCGATATCGTTAGTTATCGTATTGCACTGGCAGGAGAAGCTCATACAATAGCTGAGATATTGGTCAAGCCCTGTGCAGTCGATATACACTTGGGTGCAAAAAAATCGCACATTGCTCTATTTTCCACAAAAGTTCAAAACTATCAAAAAAATTCAACATTTGTTTAATTTTTTTAATGCAGATTCAAAGTCTATTTCAATACTTGATAGTGGTACTTTTTTTTTGTATTTATACGTGACATCAAACTGATTTTTGGGAGTAAACATCTGAGGTACACGTTTTTGTGAATTTTTCAGCATTCAAATTAGGAGTAAAAATCGAATTAAAACATGGAAATAAACAAAAACAAACAGTTTTAATAAAAAGTATTCCCTCCCTTCCCTGGCCCGAATGTTGTGCTGTAGCACGGGGTCAGCCAAACCCTTATCGCTGTCTGAAGCCACCAGTTTCCTGATATCTCTGCCACACTCGACGAACAGAGAATCGGCTCAAATTTAGTTGTAGAGCCACTTCACTTTGGTGCTGCCCCGCATAAATTAGTGCAACCACTAGTGCGGCTACCTCTGGTGTGGTATCCATTTCTTTGCTCCGGTTAAATACGTAATCAATAGAAGATCGTTCAGGCTAAGCGTCGATATGCGAATGATCACAATTCCGAGCGAGATATTTCATGGCATGCTATTGTATTGATCTTGTTGAATTATTTTTAGAATTTAATTCGAAAGCCTGCTATATGCATTTGACAAAAAATCACTTTGTTGGCATAGTACAAGTACAAAAAAGGTACCACTGGATAGGTATTGAAATAGACTTTGAATCTGCATTAAAAAAATTAAACAAATATTGGATTTTTTTGATAAATTGTAATTTTCTCTGCAAATGGACAAAAGCACAAATGTATAGCTGGACTTGCAATCTTGCTTGTTTTTGTCCGATATCAGCATATAAATTTGCTTGAAGAGAATCTTCGTTTGTGTGAACTATTGCCGAATAATACAACTCGCACCGAAATATTTAATGTCGTGAATGATTTTTTAAGACTATAATGGTTTAGATTGGAAAAACTGTGTTAATATCTGCACAGATGGCTGTTGCTAAAATCAAGAATTTAGCACCAAACTGCACTAGCAGCCATTGCATTCGTCAACGCCAAGCAGTTGCAGAAAAAAAATTGCCAATGTCTTTGAAAAATGTCCTTGATGGACCTGTAAAGATCATATATTTTATCAAATCGAGACCCTTGTAGACACGGCTTTTTAAGATTCTTTGCGAAGATATGGGCAGCATTCATAATACGATGGTTGTCACGAGGGAAAGTTATTGTTCGACTATTCGAGCATCGTTCCGAATTTGGTACTTTTTTCATAGTAAGCCGAATGGATTTACAAGAAAGACTGTGGTTGTTTTGACTTGGATACCTCGCCGATATTTTCTCAAAGCTAAACAAAGTGAATTTGTTATTTCAAGGAAATCAAGTAACAGTGTTCACAGCCAATGATAAGCTTTTAACCTAAAAAATGGAGTTTTGGATCTTTTGCGTTCGCACTCGTGAGTTAGATAGATTCCCAATACTTAAAGAATTTTTCGATGAAACTAATGGGGACATTGCAGGAAGTGACTATTTTCTGTTGTGTGATTAAATTCGTCAACATTTAGAAGATATTCTAAACTCAGTTAAAAAGTGTTTCCCAGATGCGCAGAATGTGAAGCTTAAAAATTACACATGGATTCGAAACCAATTCATAATTCAGAAAAGATCAGAAGAATTCACAGTTATAGAATACGAAGTCTTCATTGACATGATTTCAGATTATAAGCTTCTTCTCAATGAAAGCTTCTTCCTTTCGCTACAACTTATCAATGCGAAACCGGATTTTCTTCGTTGCAACAAAAACAAAATACCGCAACAGACTCGATACGGAAGGTAATATGAGGATTCAACTTACAACTATAAAGCCAGACGTACAAGAATTATGTAAAAATAGGAAACAAGTCAACTCGTCCCACTAACAATGTTATTTATGAATTGGTAAGTGTATACAAATTTGTATAAAAAAATAAACCAGGAGTTAGTTTTATTCTGAAACCGCCAGATCGTTGAGATTATGCCAGGTTGTTCCCAGACCCCATGGGATTTACTCCATGTTAAATGTCCGTAACTAATTTAAATGTAAGTATATTTTGCACAAAAGCAGCATTCATTAAGAAAGTAGGGCGTTTATTTGTGTACAGACACATTAAATAAGGGTGATTATTAAAGATTCAAAATCTGAATTTATAAACACACGAAATGAAAAACTATTTTCATAACCTTTCCTTAAAATAAGTTTTCAAGTGAACAGCGCATGAACTTCGTAAAATTTTGTTAATGAAAGAAAACTAAAATAAATTTTCCAGAAGCACATAATCTTATAAACGAATCACGTCGGGTATGTGTAACAGTTTAAGAGATTCAGTAAATTGGAAACAAACAATTTTCAACACCGAAGTTTTTGGTATATAGAGTTCGCGTTTTTGCACATCGTTATAGTCGATTGAATCTAATCGAAAAAGAAATTAAAACAAAAAGATAGGTTGGCGATAATAGATAAGTATTGCGACTTCTAAAATTTCACCCAACATCCGAACCGAAAGCATATAATTTCCTGCAAAATTTTGACGTTAATTGGAGCCGTTTTGACCTGGATGGCATATTTTTCCTTTAGCCAAATTTTACATGAATCGCTATCTGTGCATTATAATGTCCATGCATTTTAATCGTTCTTGATTTTCTTTTTCTTTGAATATTATCCCTTTACAACAACAATAATATACACTTATGAACAAAAAAAACGCATAATCTGTATTTTTGAAATTACGAGTAGCTTAATAAATTTTTTTGTAATTATTATGATAAAATCTATTTAGTATCTAGTTCTTACTGAAATACACATGCATTAAAAAAAATACTACCATTAGTTTTGTTGAATTTGAGTTTAGCACAAATTTGAGCATTTTGGCTGTTCAGTCTAAAAGTTTATTTACAGTGAATTGTTATTTAAATTATACAATTAAGTGTAAGAGTAAGGTTTTTCATTAAAAACAAATAAAAATGAATAACTGGTCGGCCGGAAGAAATCATTTGAGTGTTGAGGATTGCGTGAGGGCCATTACATTAGTTGAAGAAGGAAGAACTTACGTTGCACAACTGTTAAGAGTGGACCAAACCACAATGTCAAAAGTGATCGAACGATTCTAGGATACTGGACAATATCATCGTCATGTTGGTAGTGGGAGAAATCGATGTACAACACTCGTTGAGGATAGGTATATTAAATTAATTTGCTTGAGAAAACGGTTCGTAACTGGAGGTAGCATCAAATCAGACCTAATCGGATCCCAAGATGCACCCATTAATGAAAGGACCGTGCGTCGACGAATCAAGGAATCCAATGTGACTGCAAGAAGGCCAGCCTTATGTCCAGAGTTATCTATAGCACGCCCCAGAGCTCGTTTAACATTTGCTCTCGAACATGAAAACTGGACAATGGAACAATGGGCAAATGTTTTGTTCTCCGACGAGTCTAGATTTTGCCTTGGATCATCAGACGGATGAGAATTTATCGTCGGCCTTCATTTTCGATTAAATTTTATTTAATAATAGATATTTCGTTAAGAATTTCCCTTATAAATGAAGCAAAAAGAATTATATGCGTTTTTTTTGTCCATAAGTATATAATAGAAACGAGAATATAAAATGGCCAAAAACTACTCTGTTTATCTGATAAGCCATACACTTCGGGTGCCTGAGGGGTTACTAAACCAGATTAAGCAGATCTAGCTGTCTTTAATACAACCTTGGAGCCTACCCTAAACTATGCGGAATACTCGTAGATATCGGTTTTGTATCTAACAGCTTTCGGTTACACATGACTTAAATAATGCAATGCGAAACTGTTTGTTTGGGTACTTTATAAACCCCAATATAATTTAATAATTGGCAATTTTATATTAAGCACAGATTAGATATACGATTTTTATCCGCTTGTTTGTTCACCAAAAAAATTTTAGCACTAACACTAAACTAAATACTTTCTTCGATGATTAATTTTTGCGAAATCCTTATCAAAGACGTGAAATGCTTTTCCTATCGATTCTAGAATTGAAATTGTCGTATCAAAACAATGGTTGAGATCTCGAAGAAACTTTTGGAAATATATATGAAGTATTTAAGCGCGATTTACTTTTTATAGGCGCTACCAAACCCTAGCTACTTCGCTTGAAGGGGAAATACCCATGGATCATGAAGCGTCTGTTCCCCATGTTAGCGGCGGCTTTGACTAGTGTCTGTCGTCCATGTTAGGGGCGGCTGAAAAAATCTAGCTATAGCTGTAGGCATAAAAGGCTAAGAAACCCAGAATTTAAATTACAATGGAGTCAACCAGGACCGGCGGCTCTCGGGACTAAGCAAGCGGGCTCTCAGTCGTCAAGATCTAGCGACCGCAGTGATGTAATGATGTAGTGATTCAACACTTGGTTACAACACCATATACAGCTACAAGCATAGTACCTCCGAGGTTATGAGTCTGGTGGGTGGTTCATCCAGTACGGTTGACGGTAATATAGTACAAACACCTTTACAGTATTGAACAATCCTTTCTTAAGACAAGATAGCCTATAAAACCGTTCGCTGCAAGTACTGACAAACAATCAATTTCAACTTCAATGTTGAATATGAAGCCAGAAGTGGTAGGTGACCCGATGAATATATGTACTCACAAGCACAGTTCCGCACAGGATGCGGAAGAGAGTAAAACTGTAAATGCAAATATACAAGAACAGACCAATCTAAAATACAAGCTACCTCCAATCTACTTGTGTGTGAAACCAATACACATACAAGGTGGTGCAATAACTCAAATCAAGCGTGCTAACAAATGGAAAAATATTTCACGTAACAAATTTACTACGTTGTAAAATATACGAAGTAAAAATTCAAACACACGAGGTCAACGACTATAGAGGTCAACGACTATTATACATACCGATTGAATTCTTCAAAGGGTCTTTCTGTCGATTATTAAAGTCATCGATGTCGAAGGTCAAACAACCGAAATCCAGGCCGCGCTTGATGGAGATGGATTTGACACACATAACGTATATATGATCATGAACCACTTGAATCAACCACAGTTAATGGTCAAAGTTGAACTGTTTCCATTCGAAAGCATTTTGAAAAAGGGAGAAGTTAATCCAATATAAAAACTAAAGTACCTCATACCCGGATGCACAACTGTTGAAGAACCAAAGAAAAGGTCCGGACCAATAGTGTTTAAACTGTCAAGAGTATGATCATTCAAGGACTTATTGCAAATTGATATCAGTGTGCGTCGTATGCGGTGACTACACCAAACCAAAAGTTGCCCAAAACCAGAGAACTCATCAACAGAAAAGGAATGCAACAATTGCGGTGGAAACTACCGGGAATGCGGAGCCTACAGAAATATTATTCAATTGTCACTCCCTAGGTCTTCAGGTTTGGAAACTCTCACTTCGCTCATTGGAAACACAAAACAATCGCAGGGACTAAATCTGGATAATATGCTAGATGGGGTAGCAGTTCATAGGTCAATTTATGGTTTTTTGCCATGGTGACTACACAAATGTGCACCAGCGGATTGTCTTGATGGAACAGCACTTTTTTCTTCGCCAAATGCGGCGCCAAATATTCATGTCAAATTTGATGTGCCCGCTAAGTTGAGATGCCTACAGTCTCAGTCGCCTCACGCACTTTCATTCTCCGATCGTCCAATATCATTTCATCACAACGGAACTCAATAAAACCACTTATTTACTATTGAAATTGATGGTGCAGAGTACCCAGGTTGTCTGCTTTCTATGGATGTCAAACACGCATTAAATGATGCAGCTTGCTCAAAATTTAATAGTAGTCTATTAATAAATGGCAGTTAACGGGAGCAGTGTTGCATTTAACGTTACTGTGCGAGAAATTCAAAAGTCACTGACATATCAAACTGCCCTCGTATGTAGCTTAGTCATTGCTGTTTTGATGATACAAGTTTCAGTCATTTACAAGCTGGCGTTCCGTGTGCTTCAATTTTAAGAGTTGGATGTCGATAAGCAACATTTACGTCATTGTATTCTATTCTGCTTTCAAATGAAATGAAGAAAATGCTGCTTAAGCTATGGAATTGATTAATTCGACTTTGAATGAACAATCTGTGAGTCATTCAACAGTAAAAACGTGGTTTGCAAGATTTCGTGATGCCAATTTTAGTCTTGAGGATGATCCACGTCCAGGTGCAGTAAAACAATACGGAAGACGGAGAACTTAAATTTTACAGGATGGAAATCCGTATCAAACTCAAAACACATATTTTCTTTTTCAAATAAACTAATATTGTTTTCTATATTTTTAGATTCATTCTGGATTTTGTTATTTCAATTTGTTTCGTTTTATACTAAGGAATCGTCAGGTGATATTACCGAAGCTGAAATTTATAACAATTTGTCGCTAAATCACTATTTAAACGCCGAGCCAATGTATACTGATGGTTGTCTGAGGTATGTATTGATAAATGCTAGATTTCTCCGCGAAAACTTTGAAAATATTGGTAACTTTCTAAAAACATTAAACACGCCACCTTACATTATTGTAATTACGAAGATATGGATTTATTGTAATGAAGTGCCATTTTACACACTACCCGGGTATGAATCTTTTTTCTGTTGTAGCGGCGGAGATAGGGGTGGTGGCATTGCAACGTACATTGCTGACTCTACTGTTGCAATAGAGGAAGAACAATTAACTTTGCATGGTACTAGTTTCCTTGTGATTAATCTGCCACTTTGTCATAGCAGAGTGATTGGTATATATCGCACCAAACAATGCTCAGATAGTGTTTTCTTTCACACCCTTGAGAATGTTTTACAAAAATACCCCAAATCAATGGTATTGGGAGACATTAATATTAATTTGTTTAGATCAAGTGAATATAAAACGACTTGGATGAAGTCAGTGGTCTCTAGTAGTGGATACACGATACTCAACAACTTGAACCCCGAGTTTTACACTAGATTTTCTTCAACGCCCTCGGTACTTGACCATATCATCACTGACCTAATTCTATCATAATTTACCGTCAGCCTAATTGACTCCGCTGATTTCCATCATCGAATTATTCTGGTAGATAAATCCGATTCTATAGTTATGGCTAAACATAAATCCCGTCAGTTTAGGATCATTAACTACGATAGAGTCCTCGCTTATCTTCCCTATATGCATATGTAATAATTATTCTTGTATAAGTACTTTTAAATAATTATGTGATGAGCTATCGCAACTCATTACCTCTAATACCAAATCATTAAAGAAGGATGATTCAAAAACCTGGGTAACCAAAGAATTTGTATCTATTTTAAAAATCAGAAATGTCTTTTATCGTCTGAAAAACAAATATCCTAGTAACTGTTATTATAAAGAAATATTCAAGTATTTTCGGAACCAAGTTACTTATACTAAAAGAGGGTTCAAATCAGCGTTCAACCTTGGTGTGCTCCAACAATCTATAGAAAATTCCGAAGCGACTTGGACGGTCTTAAAAAACTGATATTTAAAAAGATGATAAGTTCTCTGGGAATCCAATTTTTGCACTGACTAACGATTTGTCTTAAGTTAAACATGACTCATACGACATTGCTAATATTTTTAACGAATACTTTATAAACATTGGAAACGTAACTGACGGAACAACCATCCACATTACAATACCCCATTTTTCCAGTTACTTAAAATATGAAGGGCTCCCGGAACTCAATTTCTCAGTCACTGATTATTTGGAAGTTACTACAATAATAAATAATCTTAATCGAACTGCTGCATCAGGATATGATTCAATTTCAGTGAAATTTATAGGAAAATGCAAGACTTTTCTCATCCCCTTAACCGTTAAATTGATCAATGAATCTATACATATTGGCCACTTTTCGGATTGTCTCAAGACTTCCATAGTTCACCCTGTTTTTAAAGCGGGAAATAAAATGCTTCCATCTAACTCTCGGCCAATCTCAATCCTGAATGTTTTCTCAAAAATATTTGAGAAAATAATTGTAGCTAGATTAAATGAATATTTTAAGTGTAATAAAATTATACATGTTAACCAATTTGGATTTGTCGAAGCATCTAGCACACAGTCTGCAGCAATGTGTGTTCTCAATGAAATCTATTTGGGATTAGAGCGCAAGGAATATGTATCGATGCTCTCTATTGACCTTTAAAAAGCTTTTGACACTGTGCCACATAAAATTTTATTTTCAAAAATTACAAAGTTACATCCCTCCGTAGCCACCCTCTCCATTTTAACATCATATTTCACTAGCCGTGTCCAATACACGGTTGTAAATGGCATAAAGAGCAAGCCACTGACTATGGTACCTGGGGTGCCGCAGGGTGCTATTCTTGGTCCAATTCTCTTTAACTTCTTCGTTAATGACATGTTCAATATAGACTTGTTTCGAAAACTTTTTATGTACGCTGATGATTCTGTTCTAGTGTATAAATCTACAGACGCTCGGGAACCTTCTTGATCAAATGGCGCAAGATATTATTAAAGTAGAATACTGGCTGACTGCTAATAAAATGCGCATGAACATGTTAAAGACAAACTACATAATTTTCCAAAACAAAAAATTTCCTGCGCATTTTCCCCGTTATTTGGAAGTAAATAATAATAAAATACTGCAAGTTACAGCTACTACTTACTTGGGGCTTATCATTGACCAAAACCTGAAATGGAAGAAACAGGCACTGAAAGTTAAAAAATCTATCTGGCCTTACGCATTTGCGGTGAAGAGAATAAGAAGTCTCATTGATGAAAGAACAGCTTGGTTATTCTATGACGCTTATATCAACTCTAGATTGAATTATATGAGCTCGCTGTGGACTACTGCACTGAAAAATTCCATCAAAAGTCTCTGGGTTCTGCAAAACAGGATCATAAAAACTATCAAATGCCTGCCAGTACCAACGCCGACTAAATGTCTGTACTCTCCCAAAACACTTCCGTTAGAGATTCTAGGGAAATTTCAATTATTGATATTTATTAAGAAAGCTCAGATGGCTCTGATGAAGTATAATCTGACGCCTATAACCGGATCTGAAGTACAATCACATTATACAAGAAACAATACAAGTTTATTATATTATTTAAATACCGTAAGTACAAGCCGCTCCCAAAGTAATCCATTTTATATGGGCCCTGCTCTATTTAATGAGCTTCCTCAGGCTATTAGAATAGAGTCTAATATTATAAAATATAAACGGCTCTTGTAGGAGCACTTAATCAGAAAATGGTTGAATGTATTATAGAGAGATCTAGTAGGCTCAAATTTAATATTCAATTAGCAGCAACCCTTGACTTGGCTACATGAACAACAAAAATATCGGATTAATCAAAGGATCAGATTTGAAGTGACAAGATCTTATAATAAGTTTTCAGTGAATGTTACTGTTAAATTCTACTTAGTTCTAATTATGATAATGTTTAGTTTTTCTATTTTCTTTTAAATATGAAATTGTACATTGTGTGTATGTTTTTAAGTAATGCTATGGATTACCTGCTACAGTCTATTAGACTATTTAGGCAATTGTAATAAATATATAAACAAAAAAATAAAAAAAAAGAGCTTGAAGAACATTTAGAAGTTACTCATTCAGCATCTACCTAATAATAATGGCAAAAGACCATAGTAATGGCGAATATTTCGATAATTAATTTTTGTGACTATCATATGTTTAATAAAGTTGAATTTGACCAAAAAATCAGTTTCTACTTGCACACCTAATAAATGAAATGAGCAATGTGACGAGCATTTTTACCGATTAAATTAATTTAAGTCTCGCGAAAAATCGTTCAAAATGAAATTTGAAATTTACGAATTGTTGGTACAACTACTTGTCACATCAGATTCAGAAAAATATTTTTAACAGTTACATTAGATGCAACTCGAAGGTTTTTGAAACTGGACCAATCGGTTGCTGAGTTACACGAGACAAAGGATTGTTTTACCAGGCTCTGTATTATCTAGTTAGCCCTTTGAGTAAAGTTTACACTGTTCAATATGTGAAATAGCGTACCAAATAAACACAAAATCATGACCCAATTTGGGGTGCTTAACTTTATTGTATTAATTCTCCGAATTATTTAAAGCCTCACACATGGCACCACATTCAGTATTTTTCCACAAAAAATCTTATACAATAAGCAAATTCAAAAAATAAGAACTCTGTATTTTATTACTTAAAATTAGAATCAAATTGTAAAATTTATGTCAGAGGATTTCGATTTTATACTTTTGACGTATTAAAATTCTGTGATTGATCTTAGGAGGGCTGATGACGTGTTTAATTAATTTAACCACACCCCACAGGTTTTCTATTGGTTTAAGATCAGGAGACGGGGCTGGCCATTTCATTACATTAATTTTATGTGCAGCAAACCTGGCTTTTACCACATTCGCCGTGTGCTTCGGATCATTGTCCTGCTAAAACATCCAGCGAAGGGGCGTGTTTTCATCAGCATACGAAAGCATGGTATCCTTTAGAAGTAATCCATATAACATTTTTTACCAAGCTTTCCGTAGACCCAGCATATAGACCCTACAACATCATACAAGACTATTTGGATTAGCCCATAACAAAATGGCGGAAAGTATTATGGTTCGATAAAACAAAAATTATTTTTTTCGAATAGGATTGCGCCAAACAATATGTCCGACGACCCAAAACTAAAAAGTTCGACCCGCGCTGTACAGTAAAAACTGTCAAACATGGCAGAGAAAACATTATGCTAGGGTAGTATTTTTCGTATAGTGATGTAGGGTCTATATGATAGGTCCACGAAAATCTTGATAAAAAAATTTATATGAAGGACATTTAAGAGATACCATGCTTCCGTATGCTGATGCAAACACCCCCCTTTGCTTGGTGTTTTAGCGGGACGATGATCCGAAGCACACGGCGAATGTGGTAAAAGCCAGGTTTGCTGCACATAAAATTAATGTAATGAAATGGCCAGCTCAGTCTCCCGATCTTAACCCAATAGAAAACCTGTGGGTGTGGTAAAACGTGGTTTAAGTAAATTCCCGAGGCCAAAAACGAAAATGAATTTTGAGAAAACGTTCAAAACCGTTAATGGAGTATCCCAGTTGAAAGATGACAATCACTGGTAGATTTTATGGGGAGGCAATGTAATGTGGTGCTTAAAAATAACGAGAACATCACCAAATATTAAATCTTTATGTAGAAATCAAATTATTCCAACGAATAACTATTTTTTAACAAGTTTGCTAAAAATTCCCTATTAATTTGCACAGATGACGTAAATGAATTAAAATTGAATACGATAGTTCGATCTGAGATCACAATAAAGTGGTAATGTAATAAATGTTTTGTTTTCTACAAGAGACTGTCAATTAAAAAAAACATGTCTCAATTTTTGATATTGATGATTTTGTTAAAAAAAAATGTATTATTTAAAAATTTCATAGAATTACCTTTTATATTTCACACCACTGTATATAGCAGCATTTAACGCCATCTTTTGAATGACACCTGCCAATACATATTTCTAACAGAGTCAACGAGTAGTTATGTTTTGGCAGCTATTGAAAGTTGTGATAATTTCCAACCATGGAAATAATAAGTATGCACTTATGTGTTTGCTCGTACCCATAGAAAAAGAGCAACATCGGGCAGTGATTCGATTTTTTTTTGAATGGGAAGACGAATGTGTCATAAGGATCATGCACCTTCGATGACCAAGTACCATGCGATATTGGTTCAAAGAACTCAAGCGTAGCCGAACATTGATGGTCCACAAAATCGAGATTGCTGAATTTGTAAATATCTCAATGAATGCATGAGTACAAAACATCCTTCACGAAAAAGGATAACTTGTCCACGAAATGGTTGCCTTGTTTGCTCACAGTGGAAGAAAATAAAAATCGCATCACACATTCGGAGTACTGTTTGGACATGTTCAAGCACAATCTTACAACAATTTTTAAGGATTTGCAAGGCGTCATCTTCACCTACTATTTGGAGCTGCTAATTTGGATATGCTAATTTATTAGGCCATGCTCTTACAGTGGACGAATTAAACTTCGAGCTATTGCGTCATCTACCATAAAAAATATCTCCAGATTTGGCGCCTAGGTTTCTTTCCAAATATGAAAAATACCTTGGCAGAAAGTGATTCATATCAAATAAAGAGGTCATCGCCGAAACAGAGTGCTATTTTGCTAAGATAATTTTAGGATGGTTGAAAAAGTTGGAATAATGCTGGTCTAAATGTATCGTGGTAAAAAAAGGCTAGATCGAATAAAAAAACATAAAAAAATGCATTGTTTAAGTCATCATCATGTGGAGTATAACAAACAATCTGCTTATGACTTCACACTGCACAGCGCTTACAAAACGCATTCCACTAAACTGTAAAGCAATAAATGGGTACTGATGTTGAATTTACAAGAAAGTGCTTCGGAGCAAAAAAATGTTACTAACAATAAATACTGTCTGGCAATAATACAAGTGTGACTGCCTTCCCATGACATTTATTTATTGAGTCACCTTGAGACTAAATATTTTCAGAAACTTAATTCACAATTAACACATACGAAAGCGTTTGATTAATTTTTGGAATATAACTTACTTTAACCTTAAGATTATTTAACAGACATTATAAAGTTGCATACGAATCGCAAAGTAAGAATTAGGAAGCTTATTATTACAATTTCACATATAGACATATTCGTAACCCACAACTTAAGAAGTCGAATATTAGCTGTGTTTCTTGATGTTTGATCTGATCCGGTTCAGTTCATGTTTCATTAAACAACACAAAGTCGCTTACTAGATTTCAAATCAAAATTTGTGATCTAAAATAAAATTTGGATCAGGTTTCCCATATAAAATTTGAACTGATCCGGATCAATGTGTGACAAGAAACACGGCAAACATTAGCATTAGACACAACTAAATCGTCTCGAAATATTTATCTGATTTTCAATTGGGCAATACAGTGTTTACGAGAACAAATATCACGTTCAGCAAAATTGTGGCTTAATGCGATTATCCCGAAAGAAAATTTTTAATGTATTCATAATCTGAAGTCGATTGATTATGATACCTAGTCTATTCTAAAAGATATTGTTGTATTAGCAATAAAGTCGTTAATTTGTATTACTAAGAAAATGCAACAAATTATGTACTCGTAATACAAATTGAAAGTGTTGCTAATGACGGTGAAAATTATGATAGTGGGTAGTAAATTTGTTATTCTATTAAAAATTTATACAGAATTAAATTCTACCAAAATATAGTATATCGTAAGAAATATTTTTATCTACAGTTCGCATTTTCATTTTTCAACTCATCTAGAAACAAGGCAAACAATTAACGTTTCTAATTATCGTAACTACATATATATTTTTACTACGACAATTTAAAGATTGCCAGGCGGAAATTTAAATTTCAGCAATACGAGGACCATTCGGAATATTTCTAGCTTAACACGGCTTCTCCACCTATTATCTGAATCTGAATACTATTGCAATCTATTTTCTCTTTCTATCAAAATTGTCTTTTGTGGTAAACTTGCTGACGTTAAGAAATCATTCTTTTGTCGTCTCTTGTAATCATTTTTGTATGAAAGCGATTAAAAAATTTAGTAGATGCCATATTGAAATAGAAAAAACGTCAAATAGTGTATGCTATCTAGTTCTGCCGCCATAGTATGTATTCATAGCATACAGATAGCATAAACAGATTATTTCGAGTCTCTAATTGCCATTTAATCGAAATTTTTTAGCATAACTAGACAGTAATAACAGGTGGAGAGTCCATGTAAGTAGCAACGAAAACACGTTTTCTATAATTTTGTTTAAGTAAGAAACAAACCTGAATATATTTCCGGATTCCGGGAAACAAGCTCCCGTTTGAGAACCACTATGCTATTCAAATAACATTCCAACATGTCAGTTTCATCTGAGGTAAACAAATCCCGATAACTCTTACGAAAAGCAACAAGGAGCCTGTAGGTAAACATTATCAATTACCAAAAACAACAAAACTACAGAGAATACAATTCAAACCATTCGAAGTACACCATGAAAATTTATATATTTGTTAATTTATTTCTACACTTCTAGGCAACCACTGCATGAATTTAGCTTTAGGCCCGTTTCTCACTTGAGCTATGTTTTTTTAGCGAAGTGAGCTATGTTTTGCGATCGCAGCTTCTCGGGTTATTTTATAAAGCCAAAATAGGTGAAACCGAATTAGTGGAGAACTCAAGTTACTCGTACACCCTGATTTATTTAAATGGTATATTTATCGTCCAATATTTCCAATTCTGCATTGGCCATTAGTAGCTATAATTTGTTCAGGCGGGAAAGGGCTAATCGACCGGTTAATTATGGTGGGGTGTGCATTAATGTTAACGAGCATATTAAATGCAATGTTGTATCGGTACCCCTTCAATTTAACAAAGGCTCGTTTCTGACTTTGAGTTTCTTTTTTTAAATGCCTTCGTGAATAAGCGGATTTTTTTTAAGTGTGGTGTATAATCTACGTATGTTCGATTTAAAAAATCTTTTTTAGACATTGAGTGTCTCTTTAGTTATTTTTCCTGTCGGTATGATTTTCATTTCGGGTGATTCATTTCGGGAGACTTTATTTTCTCGTAGCTATTTAAATATCTTAAATAGCAATTGACGATTGGTAAAGTGATTTCAATGCCATCTTTCATCAAATTTTCAAAGCCTCATTTTGATACAAAATATGTGATAACATATGTGAAATGAATTAAATATGTGAAGTTTAATTTTATTAAAATGTTTATTTTTATTGAAATCATATTTTGACAGAAATTGTCGTCTTTTAAAATTGGTGTACTTAAGTTAGAAATAGCACACACAATTGTTTTATTATCTACATAAGGAAATATAGATAATGTGACCTTGTTAGACAACATTTTAAATTGTTTAATCCGAGATATGCGCCTTTCTACGTGAACGTGAGGTGCTGCTATTAGTTGATCGCCTTCAACGTCAGATTTAATTCACTCGTTATGCAGAAACTGCGGACGAATCATCTCAATGCCGGTTTCTGCTAGTTCAATACCGATCATAAACCCTTAGTCTACCATCATGGCATCTCCGGGTGTTACCTTATGTAACACTGTGCTTGTAAAATTAATAAGACCGGAGGAAGAAATTCCTATATCAACAGTTTATTTGTATGGGTACTTTTATAGTAGGAATACGTGCAGATTCTGCAGGTAAGGCATCAGAATTGAATGGTCTCTATTTCCATACAATCTAAAACGATTATTGTATTTGAAAATTTTTCAAAGCAAACTGGCAAACTTTTTAAATTCTCCTCTTTAGTTTTCCAATAAATGCAACATTCTAAAGGACATTCGTTAACAGTTGAACACAACCATTTTTTACGTGTATTAGGATTCAGCTTGAATAAATTAGCAGTTTGCACGTTAGATAAATTGGTTTTAATTCTAAAGGTTGTAAGAACAATTCTGTGCCTTAACACGTTCGCAGACACTTTTAAAATGTGTTTAACACAAATTTGATAACTATTGTAATTGCAATGATATTTCGTCGCGGAAAGTAATGAATTGTTGAGAATTGATCGTCGTATTTCTTAAAAAACGAAAAAATTGTATGGCTGATTTGTGCGAAAGTGTTATAATACGAAAAAGTATGAGCATTCACGTCCGCGAACGTGTTAAGAAAAAACCGATGCGAGTACTTTCAGAAGGCAGTATTGTAGTACAACAATCGACTATAGTGTTTAATAGTTCTAAGGTTGCTATTCCCGTCATTGAATTCAATTCTTGGTTTGTTTTAATTTGAAATGGTAAGTAGTTACACTGAATATCCTCAGCTACTTGTATGCCTTTATGTAATGTCTTTAGATTATGCTGCACTCCAACAGATGTTTGTTGTATGAGGCTCTGTATAAACGGGGAACCTAAGTCCATATGTTCATCTTCTATGTTCATTTCAGTCTTTTTTCTCTAGAATCCAATGACCACTAAAAATTAAGTATAGGAACGATATAATTACAAATTTGACATAATATTAGAATAAATCTATACATATTACACGTTATCAATATTTCTTTATCTTAGTCGATTATACATAGCTCAAATTGTTTTGGTCCACTTTTTTGCTACTGCCTATGTTGACCGCGTAAGATTCCTTGTTGAAAAAGCAAAGCTTAATAATCTAGACTTGACACGTTTTCTTTGCAAAATAAGTACAATTATTTGTTTTTTTTTAAAGTGACGACCGCAAATTGAAAAATATTTGGGGAAAGTTTGTCCATTTTTAGAAAAACTTTCCACTTCAGCAGCTCCTTCCGTCGTTGTTTAGAACATTATATAGGATTTGCTGGAACGAAATAGATGCTTTTCTGTATGTTTGTCATTGTGAAACACCGAAATATTGCCCCGAGGTATCATAATATAAATGTGAATAGTAGTGTCAACCCATCATAAAAACTAATCAAAACGGTTAAATATTCAAACAATTTTAATAATAATGAAAGTGTAAACTATCATTTTATTCTAGATTAAAATATTTTCACCAATTATTGTAATATGAATTCAATACATTATGTAAAATACTTGTTTTCAAAATACTTATTAGAATTTTAATATGGCTATCAAAGCTTTTGTATGAACTTGTATCTAAATAAAGCTTTACGCAGAATCTGCTAGACGCCATGTTACCCATCGTCAATAACCTTTCGGTTTATAATACTGAAGCACCCACTTACTCTTTCGCTGCCGCAAGAAGTGGTTCTTATTCGCTCATTGATCACGTTGTCGCTTCTGCTGATAATCCCATTTGTTTTTCAGTCAATTGTCTCTTGGTATTGGCTCTCATCATGATCTCTTCGTTTTTTCTGTTAATTATTACTCTCGACCTATTGTAAGAGTACTTACCGGACACTGTCTTTTCGGAGATCATGCTAGAAGGCTGGGTCTGGATGCGGAGGAGGAGGAGACTGCGCTAGCTGGCAGAAGGCATAATCACTTTGGCGATAGCAATCACTGAAACCTAGGTTAGGTTAGGTTAGAGTGGCTGCTATCGCACACTTAGGCCAATAATGGCCCATTGTGATACCACCGCCGCCCCGGTGGCAAAGTGGTTAGCATACTTGCTCCAGCCACCGGAGGTCCTGGGTTCGATTCCCGGTGGTGACAAGGAAAAAATTTCACGGTTGGTTTAGGATCAATGAATTAATCACTCATTATCCGAAATGAAAATATGATTATGAAACCTCATGTGAGGCGGCCAAATCCCTTGATGGGATATAGTGCCAAAGAGAGAGAGAGACAGAAATCACTGAAACCTAGGTTAGGTTAGGTTAGAGTGGCTGCTATCGCACACTTAGGCCAATAATGGCCCATTGTGATACCACAGGATCCAATCTCCCTTTACTCCCGCTGAAACCAACCAGAGCTACTGATGTAGCGTAAAATACCTAAAATATCACTGAAACCTAACCTAACCTACTCTCGATCTCACTTCCCTCTAAGATATTTTGTCGTAACGTACGCAACTTGGGCCTTGGTAGATGCAAAGGGACTGCTACTGTAGATTTCAAAGCTAATGATTTTATCCTTTACCTAATTAACGTTAGTCCCACCCATGGTATTTCCAATATTAATTTAGTGTCCGTCGAATCCCTAAATTCTTTTTCGTTAATAAATAGATCTACTGTTGATTTGCATTCTGCAATTTGAGAAGTTTAATCGCAATCCACTGGTCTAGATATGGTTAGTTTAAAATTAGTTAAACGTATTTTTCCTATTGTATCAAGGTACTTGTTACATATTTTCAATTTTATTTTATCGACCTCTTCATAGCTCAGTGGTAGATGAGTAAAATTATAGCTTTAATTTGCTTAGTCTTTTTCAATCAGATTTTAGAAGATTTCACGGTACTGCTTTACTGAATGTTTGTGATGATAGTCGTCGTACTATGAATAAAAGAGAAATGACTTGCCTTACTCTGTTAGATTTTTTTAAAGCGTTTGATTCAATTAATCACCAAATTTTGTTTAATAAGATTATTTCGAACTTTAATTTTTCTCTCTCCGCTGCTAAATTAATTTTAGACTATATTTCGGGTCGATTTCAGGCAGTCTTTTGTCACAATTATTTTCTGGCTTCTTACCTGCCTCTTCTGGCGTTCCTCAGGGGTCGGCTCTTGGTTTTGTACTATTCTTAACGTACATACATTCTCAATGACATTGCATGTTCAATTCGTCATTTTTCTTTTCATATATTTCCTAATGATGTCCAAATATGTGTCGCTTAGATAATGATTCCAAGAATTTATAATTGGTTATTATCAAACCGAATTTAGACAGAAATTTAGGGTTAATTTTTGATAAAACTCTTACTTGGAGTGATCATTTGATTAAGGTTATTAAAACGGTTTTTGGAATGCTTAGTTGTTTGTATAAAGTTGTAGGGTTCACTGATAGTAATTTTAAAAATCATATGTTCCTCTCGCACCTTCTTCCACATTTTCTATATGGTGATGTTGTTTTGTTTGGAATGCTTCAGAATAATATGAATGTTCTCCAAAAATGTTGTACTCGTTTCATTTTTAGTATTAGGATGTATGATCACACATTTCTCCTTTTTTAAATTTGATTCTTGGCTGTAGTTTGGTTGACTTTTATGAACTTCGTGTATGTCTTTTTATGTTTAAGCTTATCAGAATGAAGCAACCTCTCTATTTATTTATTAAGTTATTGTTCAGTTAGGCCCCAATCTTCAAATTTACGTTTACTTACCCCTATAAACCTGTGCACATCTTTAAATACATCCTTTCCTTTCTTCTACGTGGCGCGCTTGAATGACAATACATGTAGTCCTATGTTTGTAATAATAATTTTGTATTCATTTATATTATTTTTGTATGTTCGTTCATGACATCGCGAGTTAGTTCAGAATAAATACCATGGTATCCGTGTATCACATAAAATGTATTAAAACAACAACAAAGTTAAAACAATTTCAGCTCGAGTTCGGAACTAGTAAGCGTGGTATAAAGCATTTCAAATAATTTGATTGGTTTTGAGTTGGTTAGCGAGTATGGAAATATTTATTTCCGATGTCATGTTCGCGACTTAAGATTTATTAAGCAACATACGAGAGGTCGAATATTTTCAATGTGGGACATTCCTTCAAAACAAAAAGTTTTTCATTTTTTTCAATCCGAACAAATAATATCTAACAAAATGTTTTTACTGAGAATTGACTGCAAAACATTTAAATGGGAACATACACATGGTGAAAAGTTCTAGCATCGTGATTTTCTTAAATTAAGTTTAACGAACAGGAATTCCAATATAAACCCAAGTTCAGCGTGATCGCTGATATTAAAGGAGATATGCAAAAATTAATAATGGTCTTTCAAAATTGTTGAACAAAAATTTAGGGGATATTAGGAAGAAAATGCCAGGTGTGGCGTTTGCTGTTTCCATCGCATTTGGTTAATATTGGTTTCTACGTCTACTAGAGGGACGAGAATTGATAAATCCGTTTTTTTCACCATATGTCAGCGCTTTTGTTGGAAATCGCGAATAAAAGATATTTTCCTGAGAACCAAGACTATATAATAGGTTGCTCAGTAAATTTTGTCGTTCGATAAAAGATAGCGCTATTAGTATTATGTTCGTCGTTTTATCTTTCTAAAAATGATACTACTTTTTTATTAACACGTATGAAGTTTCATGTAAATCTGTCAACTCATTTGCATATTAACAGCTGTTCAAATTTGACGTGCCGTGCAGTGATAAAATTCTTATTTTTGGAAGGTGTAGCACCAAAACAAATTCATGAACGATTGTTAAAAGTGTATAGAGGAATCTTCACCTTCAATATGAACAGTAGAAAGATAGGTTGTTGAATTTAAACGTGGTCCTACAATTCTTGAAGAAGATTTACGTGAAGGACGTCCAAAAACTACATTAACACCAGAAATTGTAGCAAAAATACAGCATAATGGTTTTTGACAACAAGAAGTGTTCAAATCTTAAGCTAATTACATTGTTTAAGTTTTAACTAATGTTAATACTTAATATTAGTGTTCACTATTTAGTTTAGATTCTACTTATAAGCGTAATCTACACATTTAATGATTTTTTTTTTGTTTTTATCCCTGCAATCTATTCTGGGGCCTGTTCAGCTCTCTCTGATCTTTCGCGGTTTGCTTATTTCCGTCCTTACTTTACGCCAGTCAGCCAATTCGAGGACGTACGACTATAGGACCGATTTTAAGGCCATCTGCACATTGCAAGCTCCATGCCAGCCTATACTGACATGGAAGATGGGTCGGCCCATGAGTTTTGCACTCCGACACATTTAATGATTTTACGGGTTAATTAGTCCGAGTAGATCTGCTCTTCTCAGTCCTTTAAATCGCGGCTGTTCTAGTATATCCCGGGCCAATTCGTTGGGATGTCCCTGAAGTTATCAGTAGTATTTCGAGCTTAATTTTTAATACCAAGGTCGTCGTGTATATTATTATTTCGGATATACCATGCAGCGTTGCAATACATCGGTATTTTCGCTTGAGTTCGTTGCAGAAATTCTCTATTCGATGCACTGGTGGATTTCCATAACTGAATAACATATATGTCCATATTGGCTTGATTAACGCTTTGTATAGTAAGATCTTATTGTCTAATGATAACTTGGATTTTCTTCCTATCAGGAAATACATTTTGGAAAATGTTATTTTTATTTGGTTGCACTTTGCTTCAATATGTTCTTTCCACGTTAGCCGTCTATCCAGGTGTAAGCCTAGGTATCTAACCGTGGTTTGTTGAGGATAATATATACCGTTTAAATGTACTGATGAGCAGGAGCGTTTGTTCAGCATGAATGTGACATGAGTTGATTATTTTTAATTTACTTTTATTCGCCAGATCTTGAGCCAATCCTCAATTTTGCTCAGATTGAGTGAATATTCTTCGGCAGGAACACTTTAAGATTGTATATTAGTCCATCGTGCCAAACTTTGACAAATCCTTGCGCTATATCCATGAAGACAGCAGAACAGTATTGCTTTGCCTCAAAGGTCTGTCTGATTGCATTTACAATTCTATGCACTTGCTTTATGGTACCTTGTTGGTTTCAGAACCCAAATTGGTAGTCTGGAATGATTTGCCTTTCTTCTAATATTGGTTTCAGTTTTGTTATTAACATTTTTTCAAACAGCATTGAGATTCTGGGAAGCATGCTTATTGGACGATAAGACGAGATTTGGGTTTCGTTTTTCTCAGGCTTATGTATCAAAAATGTAGGTTATTAGTTTTATGTATTTGTCTGGTAATTCCTTTATCATTTTTTCAGTAATAAGGTCAAATCCTGGCGCCTTTTTCGGGCTAATGCAAGTTTTGATTGGGTTCTAAAATTTCTTCCATTCAAACTTTATAGGTTTAAGGGATGAATCATAATCCATCTGGTGAGGCAGCACGATATTATTAGTTCCTTTGTGTGGTGAAAATATCGTCAATAGATGTGCAGCGAAAGCATTGGTTTTTTCTCCATCGCTTCTCGCCCAATATCCAGTTTGTAGTCTAATCGGTGGATTCAACTTTGTAGGTCTTTTTAGGTTTTTTGTTGCCTTCCACAAAGAATATTCAGTCTTCTCTGTTGCCGAGAGTTCACTTAAATAATTCTGGACACATTGATTTTCTTCTTCCTGCAGTGTAAATTTTAGGGTTTTGATAGCTCGATTTAATTTGCATTTCAACAATGGTGATTTTGTTTGTTGCCATTGTCGTCAAATTTTCCATTTTTCCTGGATTAGTGACTGGATATTATGTGATAATTTATTTTGGCTTTACCAATCATCAACAATTTTTTCAGAATTGTTGATGATTGGTGAAGCCTTTTCAGCTGATATGTCCAGTGCCTCTTTTAGCTTTTCTGCAGCCACATCAATATCTGGTGGTGTTTTTAGCGGGATATCAAGTTGACAATTTTGTTCGACTAGTCTCCTATATTGATTCCAATTAGTTCGTTTGTTTGTCAAACGTTTCGGTGTTTCTAATTTTAAGATAATAGTACTCATTGTTACTATTATCGGTGCATGATCAGACGACAGATCATAGCAATCGGTGGCCTTAACATACGTATGAGAAATGCCTTTGGTTTCGCAAAAATCAATTATATCAGGTCTTTTTATCCGTGGGCCAGTAAGTAGGATGACCGGTAGATAAAAAATCCAGAGACTGTTCCTCTATAGCTTCATAAAGTTGTTTGTCTTTAGGCGTTGTTAGTCTTGAACCCTACTGAGTATGTTTGGCGTTGTAATCACCCCCCCCCCCCCCCCCCCCCCCGCGATAGGACATAGCGTCCTTTGGAGGGCAGTACACTGTTGTTATCACACAATTAACAGGTCTTTCATGCAGACAAATGCTCGTTGATTGAACATGATCTTGCTCATATTTTATAAGTTCATAGTGTTTTAGTCTTCTCTTAATCAATACAGCAGTGCCACCGTGTGCTTTGCCACCCGGTTGCTTAGTGTTATAAATAGAGTACCCATTAATTTTGAAGTAGTTCTTGTTCATGAAGCGTGTTTCAGATATTAACATTATTTCAATATTAACTAACAGAGATATAGTAGAAGAACTCATGAGGATCTCATTAAGCAGCGTAAGCAATATTTTGAGTGAAGTTTTGGATTTCAGACAGCTGTGTGCAAAGGGGTGCCGCATTCGCTAAAAGTGGAACAAAAACACATTCGGATGCGACTTTCCCAGTAACATTTGGAGCGTTTCAGAAAGGATAAAAAGGATTTTGTGCGTCATTTCATCACTATGGATGAGACTTGGGTATACCACCATGATCCTAAATCAAAATAAGAAGCTAAGGAGTGGTGTGAATGCGATACTTCGGCTCCGAAACGAGTTAGGGTTCAGCATCATCATTTTTTGGGGATGCAAAAGGAATTTTGTTCGTGAATTACCTCCAAACTGGTAAAACAATAAACTCAGATTATTATTGTAGCCTTTTAGACCAGCTGGATGGAACAATGCGTGAGAAAAGATCTGGTTTACAGAAAAACAATTCTGCAAGACAACACACCCATTCGCCAGATTTAGCCCTCTCTGGTCTGATTGTTCCCACATTTAAAAAAATGCATGCGTGGAGAACGAATATCATCGAACGAAGCAGCCGGAGAAGCGTATTTCGACAGTCTTCCGGATTCTCACTTAAGGAATGGAATCCATAAATTAGAAGATCACTGGAATAAGTATATTGAAGTTCAGGGAGATTTATTGAATAATAAAACGTATTTCAAACCATAAAATCGTATTTTTCTTATCGAACAACAAAACTTACTGAGCAACCCAGTAGAAATGCAAAAATTCAAGGAAAATGTGAATGATGAAATGAATTACGAATTGAATTTAAATACATAAGAATACTTAGCTATTTTCGGATCAAAAGATTTTTTGTACTAAAACTTGACATTGAATTTTTAAACTTAATTTATGTTAGAAAATTTAGTTTAATAAAAACTGAATTTAATGTTACTTTTTATTATTATATACTTAAATCGAAATGTCTTATTGTTATGCAATTAATATTGGCAGGCATTATTGAATTTCGGCACTTAAATTTTAAATACTTACTCATTTCAAAGTGATTTTATGCACAGATGTCTAGTTTTGGAATTATAGATCCAAAGATTTAAGTTTGTTTTTAATTTTTGCAATCTTTTATGGGGTCGATGCACTCCCAACTCTTTCGCAGTTCGCTTTTCGTATACGCCCAACATTATGTAGTAGCCAAATCGAAAACGTTCGGGACCGATTTACATAGAACCACCTACGCATTGCATTGCGAAAAGGAACGCGGTTTGCACTTCAGCGAAGATAAAAAAAACTTAATTTAGCTATAGACACATAATCAGTAAGGAAACGCCTTTTAATAGCCAACATAAACGGTTTTAGGAATATATTAGGCCAGAAATATTTTATTTACGGACAAGTCTGAAATTGTTCTATAGTGGTGCTGGTAGCCATCAGTATGTACGCAGACCAACCAAGGCTGCATTTTGATCACAGTATACTGTAATATTATTGCTTTCGTGTACGACGATTTGCGACTTATGGTAAACCAATTAAAAGATTTATTTTTTTATTTTAAAATAATTATTATAACATTAGATTTATTTATTTATTAATTTTAGGTTTTATTCTTACACAGATGTTTGCTCTTCAATCTTTTTGGTTCAACTAACTTCCGCATGTTTTTTACTCTTCTCTTTTTTGTATGCGTTCGTTTTTAGTATTACCCCATTGATCGAACCAAATCCAAATTTAAATTTTCAAAAATTACCAATATTTGGATCGGAAAAATACATTTTATGTGACATCTCGATTGGCAATCAACGTTCATTTGTTTCAAAATCATTCCGACGACAAATTCTCGATTCTTATCATAATTTATCACATCCCGGAATTAGAGCAAATATAAAACAAATAACGAAAAAGTTCATATGGCATTCAATGACAAAAGAAATACACACGTGGGTAAGGAACTGTATTGTTTGTCAGAAATGAAAAGTTACCAAACACGAGTAATAGATTTGAAGAAGTTCATAGCGATATTATTGGACCTCTACCACCGTCTGAAGACAAAAATTATTTGGTGCCCAGCTCGAATCTGTACTCGTTACTGAAATTTCCAAAGTATTAGGATTTCAACACAAATGAACGCCAGCATATAACCCTGCATCTAACCGAATCATAGAACGATGGCATCGAACTTTAAAAGCTGCAATTATGTGTGCAACAAATACGCAGTGTACCAAATCTCTTCCAATAATTTTACTCGGATTGAGAACTGTATTTAGAGAGGATTTTTTAAGCTCATCAGCGGAGTTAGTGTATGGGCAAAATCTTCGTTTGCCCGCAGATTTTATTATATTGAAAAAGTACATCGGTCAATCTGATTTCATTATACAACTTCGAAATCAATTTAAAAGCATACAACCAACAGCCTCACGACATGCCAAAGACCAAATTTTCATTTTTAAAGATCTGTCAAATTTCGTATCTGTTTTAGTCTTAACGAATGCATTACGACGTCCTTTACAATCCTCATATGAGGGACCTTTTCCGGTAATCAAAAGAAGTGAACAATTGTTTACTTTATTAATCAAGAGTGTTGAATCAACAGTTTCAATAAACCGACTTAAACCGCATTTTATTGAATCACAACAAACCGATAATTTAACGGATACATTAACACCATTACACAATACACAGAATACACTGTAACTCGCAAACGGGTAACCTTCACACCAGACGTTACTAAACAATTTAAATCAAGGTCAGGACGAACTATAAAAAAAACTAATTCGTTTTGAATAATGTGTATCGTTCTTGTTCAATCACTGGAAGAAGGATAGTGTTTCGGTTCAACCAGCAAATTTATTTTACTAGTGAATTCATGTAACGATTTGTGTTTATCAAAGTAGCAATTGCCAAACTAGGGGTGTTTCCACTCATATGGTAAAAATTATCCGAATATTCTTCTAAATGTGAACTATGCCAGACTACAGAAGCCCTTAATAAGATAACTATCCATGGAAAAAACTGTATTTCATAAAAGACAATTTATAATTTGAAATATTTAAAATTTTAAATAACCTCTGGTTTTAGGAAATCCACTGGTGCTGGGAATATTATTTCAGTAAATGTGAACAATGTACATATTTAAGTAATGAATTTTCGAGTTACAACCTATAACTGAGCTTACAGGTGTAGCTCACAATAAGCTCATCATAAATTATTATGTCACGATGATTGGAGTTGAGGATCTTTGGTTGGGTTCCCTCGTTTGGCATTTGTTGAAATACAGCTTTTATAGGTAAGTAACAATATTTGCCACAGCAGTTGAAGTTTTAGCTGATACACGTGTTTTTTGATTTTAATCGAAAATGAAGTTTAATTTAAGTAGAAAAAACTGAATCACTAATTATGAATAAAAAAACTTGCATACGTTTTTGTATTTCTTCGGTTTCGAGATAAATCGCTTTCGCAACGTTTCAACATAAATAAAGGGCGTCAACGTGCGAAACTAGAGTAACTCTAGAGCTTCAGTTGTGAGCTATTTGGATCATTTGCGATAGTCGCTTCTTGACTATTGTGGCTTTAGGAACTTACGTTTAGAATTGATGAAAAGTGCCCAAAAAGGTTGAAACAACGTGTAACTTAAATGTTTTCGATGATTCTGTCAGTACACGTGTATATCTCATTTGTTTTAGAAAGAAAATATTAATTGCAATTAGATAGATGATGTAGGTACCAAAGTGTATAACCACGGAAGCATCAAACACAAACCGCGCTGCAAACCGATAATGTTTCGCTTCGACATCAAACTTTTTCACAGTGAAAAATAAAAAATTAAAAAACTTTCCTCTGAAACAAAATTTCTTCAAAATAAAAAAAAACGAATCGACAAGGCGTAGTCTATGAATTTTCACTTGATCCAACATTTTTTCCCAATTTTCATTTCTCAAACTGCAACCACACAATAAAATAAAAATCCAACAACAGAATAGAGCAGAAACAGAACAAAAAAAAAACCCGAGTGGCTCGACCAACATCGACACAGCCAAAAAAAAGCTAAAAAGACACAAACACAAAACTTACATTATTTACTTCTGACGTGATGAGAATGCGCTTTGATAAAAATTATGTACTATATTTTGTTTAGAGATAACTATTTTTTCAACATGTTATGCTGTACTACATTTTATAATGCTTCATTACCTATTTAATTGATAAAATTTCAATATGTAATAATTCCTTGTTTTTATTTATTACAGAGAAAAAATTTAATACTACCACTACTACTACCATAAACAAAAAAAAAACAATTAAAAGTAAAATTATGATGACAGAGAACAATATATATAAAACATTCATCATATATCTGTTTCACAAAAATTGAATACAATGTATAAACACCCTAATATATATTTTCTTCTTCCACCCATTTTCTTCCATGTTTTTTTTCGGAGTTATCAAAATGAAAAAAAATATTACAGCTGATTGAAAATTGATCAAACTTAAATAAAACTATATATAAAATAACAAAAACTTACTAACCCATTAAATATTTTATTATTTGAAAGTGATAGTGATCCAATAATTAATATTAAAATAGAAATACATTGATTTGATTCCACATAATATATACTCCTTTTAAAAATCACACAATCAGCACTGCACTCACACACATGTATTTTTACATATTTCTTATATACACTAATTTATATTTTGATCTCTTACTAAAAACATTATATTTTCTCTTTCTTTTTTATATATACATAACTCACACTAATATACTACTTAAAAGGTTTTTTTCCAATTTTTTTTTTCAATTTTTTTAAACAATTTTTTTTAATGAAAAACTTTAATTTTTAAGCACACAACACAATAAAAATATAATAACTGAGTTGTTTATTTTCAATATGATTGTATTTAGATCACTACTGTAAATAAACTACTTGTTTTTTTTATTTAATTTGGATTGAAATGATAACTTAATTTTTTTATGATATTGATGCATTGAGAAATCTTTGTTTCACTGATTAGACTAGTCTGAAGTTGGTGTGGAAGTAGAGAGGAAAATATTTTTGTTTGGTTCGGTTGCCATATTGATTAAAGTATGTAATGTGTTTCTCGCTAACATGTTATTGTGGTTTGTTTCTTGGATTTTGTTTAGGGCTTTTTGTCGTATTTGGAAAGCATGCTTAATAATTACGAGCCAAACAAAAGCCGTTTGGAATTTTGGTTTCGAACTAAAATGAAACACTGAATTATTTAAATTATAAAGTTCGGTCATCTCATGAGACTGCAGTGAGCGAACTACAAAATATGGAGAATACTTTGAACTTTTATTCAAAATATGTAAAATCACAATTGACGTTTACCAACTTGGCGAGTTATTATGTTTCACTATGAGTTTGTTAACCCTTTCGTAACCCCGATTTTTAATATAATTGATACACACATTGCATGTATGATGTATATACATAATTAAGTCCTAATTTTAAATACATTTGAACATCGATTATCCGGGATGAGTGGGACTTCCCGGATAATCGAAAATCCCGGTTAATCGAATGATTTTTATTAGAACTAAAAAAAATCCCGGTTAATCAGATGAAATTCACATTAACCAAGAGAATAAAAAATCCCAGATAATCGAGGTTCACGGATAATCGGATCCCGGATAATCGGGATTCAAGTGTAATACATAGTTTTAAATTAAGTATAGGGTTGTTTTTTGAATATACCTTATACTTAGTTCCTATTGTCATTCGATCATTGAGCAAGTTTGAAACTGACACATACTGGAGTGTATGTTACTGTTATATTCAGCACCAAAATTTTAGTTATCCCTCGCTAGGTAAGAGTATAAATTTTCTCGATTGTACAGGCCATAAGTACGTCTGAAGTCTACAAATAATTTGTATATCTTAAACAATTTTTCATATTATTAATAAACAATTGTCGCTAAAAACTTGATCAATTTCCGGCCTTATCGAACAAACTCCTTCTTTGCAATGGCCGGTTTGAATTATCGCCAGAATGGACTAACGAAAGGATACGCTTGCCATTAGAAAGTATTATAGTAATTAAGTGAATTAATTATTATTCATGATACACCCTATTTTAGGACTCAAAATTCTTGAAATAAATTGAGTTTTATGAACCTCCATGATGTGGCTAAATCTAAATTAAATCCACGTCCCAATGATTAAACCAACATTTATCGTCAAACCCTTATTGCAATAAACATACCAAATTTAGTAATAATTTAATAAAAAATTGACCGCTCTATTTACTGTTCCAAAATATTTTTTACATTGCATTTCTTACATGCATCGAATATTCCAAGGCTTCAGTTTCATTACATAAAATTCATATTCCCTTAACTTGTCTACAAACCTTTAATCACGGCCTTGCGTAAGAAATTAGACATCTCAAGCGGTCCAGAACCTCAAATCCATCACGAGCAACAAAAAATTATTGTAGAGCAACCGATACGAGTAGTCCAACCCAGACAACAGTTTTTTTTTACCAGGATTCATAAATCTGTGTCAGAGGAAAAATTTCTTAAATTGTCGAAGTAAATAATACCCGCCGATGCGTATTCCTTCAAAAATTCACACCGAAGTCCTCAAATGGGTTGATATATGATTATTCTAGAAAATGACCATACCTGAACCTCAATTTTGTTGCCTTTTCGAGACTACGAGAACAAAAATTACCGGAAAATAATAATACATATTAGCGAATGCGAGTGTATTAGCACGCATAGTGCATGTTCGTTTTGTTTATGTTTTGCTTTTCTTTTGTGTTGATAATTTGACATAACGCTAGTCCGAAACTATTTTAGTGGTTATTTCTTTTATATATGAAATTCAAATTAATAAAATAAATAAAATCATACCATTATGCTTCAATTAAATTATAATTTCTGTAATTTCAAACAGTTTTAATGTCATTTGTGTTATATGTTTAAATTTGAATTTCAAATCTCCATCAAATTACAACGAGACAAATGGATGTAAGCACCAAACATTTTACCGATTTAAACCGATTCGACAATTTTTCATGCTTATAGTCACACTCTCTACATATAATACACATAAAAAAAATGAAAACACACAGTAACACAAATTAATACTATACACAGTGTACATATACAAAATATTTCGTAGTCTCGTAGTCTTGTAGTCTCGAAAAGGCAACAAAATTGAGGTACTGGAAGTCAATTCGCGTTCCGTGAAATAATGAAAATGAAAAGTTTTTTTCATTAGCAATCGAGTAGGTTTGCATTTCCCTTTAAAAATTTTGATTTCACACAGTAAAATTTAAAATTACGTGCAAATAATTCAAACTACTAGCAGTGCCCTAATTCTCTAAAAACCAAGATAAATTGTAAAGTGTAAAAGTGATAACTTTTACACACGAAAAAAATTATCGTAGAAGTCTAGATTTATATTGGATATCGTGATGTTTTAGTAATTTCGCATTCACTAAATTTTTTTCAAGATAAAATGTAAAGTGGCAAGATAAGTTTATGTCAAAAAGTAACACAAGTAATTTATCGCGGAATAACTTTGCTTGAATGTGTAAAACGCTTTCGTTTGGATATTATTAAGAGTTAATTGCAATTTTTGATATTTTAGTTTATAGTTTTATTTTAGAATTAAATAAGATCAAGCTCTAATTATTAATTAAACTCTTACTAATTATTATTTAAATTTGTGTACTTATAAAAATGGACCATTATCGTTGGAATTAAAATATTCTTTCAGTAAAGTTAAACATTCGAATATGTTCATCGACCGTCTTCACTATTACCTATACTTTTACTTAGGTTTATATCCAGTCGTTCCACAAATACAACAAAACAAATAAATTTATTATTAATAATTTTATGTTTAAAGTAGGGAATATATAATATCCCTATTTATATAAGAAGAAGAAGACTTAAGGGGTAGAATATCCTAGAACAAGATGGTCTGTGGATTACAGCCAAAGCAATTTTAGTTGTTCAATTTTCAAATATAAATGTCAAGTGTTTCAAGTGTCTGATTTGACAACATCTAAAATGGACCCGCTCTCCACATAGCAAGCAAAGTTTTCAAGTTTGTGTGCACTTGCAATATTTTAGTTGATCATTACACTTGCACAGTTAAAAAATTGACGAGCACAATAAATATGAAGGCCTATAGAAAACCAAAATTAGTCAACAAATTTCAGTTTGATGTTGCTTAATATTTCATTTAGAGACACTAAGAGCTCTCAACAGTTTATAAGATCTTACAATGATTTAACTCTAAACTATTTATTAACTTATGTTTGAGAAAAGTAACAATTAGGACAAATTTCGAAAAATAATGAACGAGAACAATATTTAGTTATATTATGCATTAAAATTAGCTTTTAACTAGCACTAAGGCAAACAAGATATATATTGCATAAAATCGATTTCTAAAGTGCAGGTAATTGATCAAAGTCTCACCTCCTACTCGTTACCGATCCTTAAGATTAACCCAAACATTTTACAAAGATTAAAAATTAACTCATGGTAAAAAAACAAATCGTAACACTAAAACGTCCCTCCATAACTAGACCTACATCAAATACTAGAAATGGGTCCGATTAACAAATTTTCGGTGTTATTGGGGAGGCACATAAAAAAATTTTGAATGAGGAACTCGTGGAGTTTGGAAAGCTCGCAGTGACTAACCAAATTTGATGGTTAAATGAGTTTCGTTGCTTAAAACGCATAGCTTTTTGTAGTTTACTCGAAATTCTAAAATTTTAATAAGACAATCCCGGGCTTTCCGAGATCCGACTATTATACTTAGGTATTGTCAAGTCGCATATGCAGAAAGAACTAAATATGGCATCGGAAAGAGCTAAACATGTCTTCAACAACGAAATACAATGAAATTATGATCTACTTAAGACAAATTTGATTGAATTTCAAAAACATATCGCAAATAATAATTATGTACATAATAATGCGATTTTGTATGTAGTATAAAGAATAACATTTAAACAGATTAGAATACACAACATTAATCAAAATTCAACTGATCGATCAATTGTAAATAAGACTTATATTATACACGCCTTTACCATACGAAGTAAAGAAATTTTTGGCTGTTGTAATGTTCTTTTCAAACATTTGGTTTGTTTTATAAGTCTATCTAACCGTATCTTGATTTGAATTTCAAATAACTCCCGATTCCGATCATTTTTCAATATGATTTTGGGGGCTATGTTTGATTCTAGATGGCTTTGATGTATATGCAACAATTTACGTTTCTAGAGATTATATTTTTTGAGTTATTAAGGATATAAAATAATTAAAATTTCGTTTTGACGTTTAATGTTATCTTGCTCACTTGCTGTCAATAGGTTTATCTTGGGTAAAAAAACTGTTTAGTGAATGCGATTTAAAAATGCCAAGATAATATATTGTATAAAATTTTCACTTGTAAAATTAGCCATACCACAACCCGTAACAACTCGAACTATAGATTGTGAACAGATGCTACTTAGAGTAACTTATATCCATAAGAATAACGTTGAAATTTAAATGGGAAGGGTAGTTATAGGCCCTCAAAGTCTAAATATGAACCTACATACATCATAAGAGTGTGTTAAGTTTTGACATTTATTTATCGTAACCGTATTAAATTTTATCTTGGAGTGCAATTACAGAATGCAAATATTGTAAAAAGGCAAGATAAATTATCGTTTACACGTTTACAAATTATCTTACTGCTTAGAGAATTAGAGCACAGATTGCCAATGAAAAAAACTTTTCATTTTCATTATTTCACGGAATGCGAATTGACCCCCTGGTGAATCATTTCAATCAGCGTTGACATCCAAGTTATGGTCAGATGATGATTCCGCAGGGAAACTTTCGCATTCCATAATGAAAGTTTGCAAGCCGATTAAACCCAATTTGTGCTAATTAATGCTCACGGGAAAAAGTTGTAGCTAGCCCAGGAGCCGGAAAAACGGGAAAAAAGAAAATTTCATATTTTATCATTTTCCAATGGCAACTAAACTGACTAAATTTGTCCTTATCATAGAAATATAATTTTCATTCATAAACTGAGGGAAATCAAACCAGCCCCTAAAAGATACTATATTAAACAAAAAATACAATGGTAATACCGTTCAATAATGTTTGTGTTACACAACAAATAAAACAATAGAAATAAAATGAATTGTTGTTCAATGGAATTGGGCCATTTCTGGATTACCACAAATTCAGCCATCATATTTTTTCGGATGGCAATGAATATGCAATCTGAATTGCTTGTTTTTTTTTGGTTCTAGTTATTAAAATGTTCTCTATTATTTAAGCCGTAATTTCAAGGACAAAATAAACTGGCATCAATTTTTTTACTGATAAAACGCAAAACAAAAAAAAATTAAAATTCCATATTATTATTTCATTTTTATAGTAAAATTTTAAGGTTTTACATTTAGGCATAACTTAAAAATTTCATAAAAGTTTCGATTTGTATATTTTCGTACATTTAGATTAATATTTTAATTTTTATATATGTACCACAAAAAAAACCACTAACGTTAACAAATTTCAACACGAAAAAAAAACAAATCGACATTTGACTATAAAAATGGCGAACGACTTATTTTGTATGAGAGTGAGAAAGATTTTTTATATTTACATACATTTATTGTAGATGTGTGAACAATGCTGCCATAAAAAATACTTCAGTTTACAATTGTTTATAGCAACATTATGGCAGTAAACTAACACCATCACAACTATTCTAGCAGTAAAATTATACTGACAACATTTTTTGTTTCGTAGGTACACAACCAGTAAAATCTATATTTTTTTCTTGCTTTTATTTTTACTGACAGCAGATTTTTCCCAATTTCATCAGTTTAGTTGCCTTTGGAAAATGATAAAATTAGGCTCAATTTTTTTTTCTTGTAGAAATCAACTTTTATTTGTATCATCTTTAAGGCAGGTTCACGTATGCGATTAAAAATGATTCGCGAATCAAAAGCCAATCAAATCATTGGAAACATATACAAATTTCCTCGCCCGAGATGAAATAATTTTAACTTTGGGCAAATTTGAATCGCAAGCATCCAACATAATTAAAAAAAAACAAATTATGAGCAATAATGACGCTCATTGATTGGCTTGATTCGCGAATCATTTTTTGATCGCATACATGAACCAGCCTTTAAGGCGAAATTTGAAATTTTCGTTTTCCCCTTTTTTCGCCTCCTAGCACCAACTTTTTCCCGTGAACACTAATTAGCAAATATTTGACTTAAGGATGAAACACACCAAGCAGCAGCAGCGAGCAGCAAATTTAAACATTGGCTTATTCGCTCAAGTAATGATACAAAATCATAGTTTGGGTGTAAATATACCTATTACCAATAAAAGAAATCAAATATTTTGTAATTTTAATAGATCCTTATTCTGGAAGCACATGAGCAGATTTTCTGCCGGCAATTCTACGTGAGCGTCTTTTTTGACTAGCAGAATTTTTGTTTATCGTTTTTTTGGTTTTTATTTTATCTATACTATTTTCCTCCATTTTGATTGATAACTTAATCGTGAGTCAAAATAACAAAATAATAAATTAAAAATCGCATGAACATAGTTTCGATTGTTAGATTTGTTTTCTTCTACGTAGCGCAGCCTACTGCGAGGCAGAAAAATTAGAAATAGAGACATGAGTCAGTATTATACTGTTTATATTGGAGGTTGAACCTAGGTTCAACCTGGGTTGAACCTTCAACATAAACACCAAAAGTTAACTTGGAGTTAACTCGACTCAATCCAAAAAATTTCTTAAGTCGAGTTAACGCCCAGGCGAGTCGAAAAACAACAACAAAAAATAATCAGTAAAATAAAAATGGCGATTTTTCATATTTTTCTTGTGCGAGCGCGTCTGTGTCCAAATTCGGCAGCATATTTTTGTGATTTTTGCAATTTTTTATTTTTCGAAAGTTCGAAAGAAAAAGTTAGAATAATTTTTTGAAAGAAAAAAAATTTGAATGATTTTGACATTTATAACCTGGTTTCGACTCAACCTCAAGATAACTCTCCAATGTAAACACTAGAAGTTAACTTCAAGGTTAACCTAAAGATAACTAGAAGTTGACTCGACCTGGGTTCAACCTCCAATATAAACAGTATATATGTATTTCACACCATATAAACGTGTTTATTCTAATTTTTCTGCTTTCACAATTCTGCCTATGTGTTTCCAGCATTAGATGCAACTTCATTCAATATAATTTTTTTAAATTTAAATTTTTCTATTAAAATTACAAAATATTTGATTTATTTTATTGGAAATACGTATATTTATACCCAAACTATGATTTTGTAACATTACATAAGCGAATAAGCCAATATTTAAATTTGCTGCTCGTTGCTGCTGCTTGGTGTGTTTCATCCGTTAATCGGCCTGCAATCTTTCATTTTGAAATGCGAAAGTTTCCCTGCGGCAGTTACCCACACTAGTCAGATGGACTTCTCGCCCACTGGATAATCTCAGCATGTATCGACTATCACCTGTAAATATTAAAAACTGTATCCTATTTGTAGTCCAAACCAGGGTTGACCATAAACATCGAAAAAAGTCGTTTCGTGCTCAAGGAAACGAGCTGTATCTGGGGTTTCCGATCGGTGAGTAAGGATTGTTAAACCTACTAAAAAAGGGAGCGAATTTTCGATGGACGGATGAAGTAGAGGCAGCGTTTACTAGATTAAAATTGTTATTATCTACCGCGCCAGTCTTGCATAATCCCGACTTCCCACAAAGTTTTTTTATTCGGTGATGCAAGCACCCAGGGAGGCGTGTTATTCCAAAAGGATGCAGAAGGGAATGAAAAACCAATCGTCTTCATATCGCAAAAATTAAACCCCGCACAACGCAACTACACGGTGACAGAACGCGAGTGCCTAGCAGCCATAGTTAGTATCAAAAAATTCAGACCATCTAGGGTTACAAATTTACACTGATTACAGATCACGCTAGTCTGAATTGGCTAAAGAAAAGAGCTTAGTGGACGCTTGGCTCGGTGGAGCCTTAAGTTGCAGGGTTTTGATTTTAGCATAGTTCATCAAAAAGAAAGTGAAAACATTGTGTCTGATGCATTATCACGAATATACTGCGGCACCCTTGCTGAAATAGAGAACAGGACTTAACACGAGGCGAGAACCGAATTTACTGATACCCGTGACCAATCTTTTCTTTACCTTCGGTCCAAGATAGAACACCATTCCTCAATTGTACCCAAATTTTAGAGTGTTGAGTGGCAAAATCTTCATTAGAATCGAACCAAAATCCACTATTCAGTTGACAGATATTCCATGCTAGAAGATGTGGGTGCCGAGCGAATTCCGTGATAATCTGATCAAGGAACAACATGTTCTGCCGAGTGGATCGCGGAAGGTTGTATTATTGGCCTAAAATGAACGTCCATTTACACAAGTATATTACTAATTGTGACATATGCAAACAATCGAATCTACGTTTACGCCCACCACTAGGAAAAGAAATTATAACTGAAAGACCTTGGCCAAAGATTTTTGTTGACCTATTAGAGCCTTATCCGAGAACTTCTAGTGGGAAAACTACCATTCTCATTGTAATGGGCCATCTTACTAAATTCGTTTATTTGAAGATGTTAACAAAAGCTACCGCCAGTAAGATAGTCGAATTTCTAAGGGATGAACTGTTTCCTTTATTCAGTGTACCTAAAACTATCCACAGCGACAATGGAGTTCAGTTTATTTCTAAGGAATTTGCCGCGTTATTGAAAAACTTTGGAATTCAACATGTAAAGACTGCTAGATTACTCACCCCAAAGCAATGCAGCTGAAAGGGTAAACCGATCGATTATTGCAGCGTTAAGGGCTTATGTGAGTGAAAAGCATACACTTTAGTACAAATTTTTACCAGAGGTAAGAAGTGCTCTTAGGAATGCAATTCACCAATCCACGAATTATTCACCTCATTTTTTGGTATTTGGATACCACAAGATATTACATGCAATTATAAAATAATAAAATGCTTCGTAAAGTGAATTTGGAGACCGCAGAGAAAAGCAATGTGACTAAGGCTTTTCATAAACACGCCAAACATTACAACCTACGACCAAAAAATCAGGCTCCGTTGGGCGTAGGTCAAAAGGTATATGTTAAACAGCACCCAATGAGTGATGCGGTGAACAAGTATAAGGCGACATTTGCTTATCCTTATTTGAACGCCTTCGTCAAAGAAAAGCGCGGCGATGTATATTATGTTCTTTAAATCAATTTTTATGTACTAAGAAGAGAGCCTTGTGTAGTCGACAGGTCGAAAGAGATTAGTCGGTTTTTTGGCAAAAATTTGACCAGCTGTAAAATAAATTTATTTTGGCATTTTTTTTTATCAAATGAGATAACTAGGTATAATTTCTATGCTATTACTACTTACCCAAACCAACTATGTACTAGATTTTGTAAATGTTTATAACTCAAAATCCTATATAGTCGATTTTTATTATTTTTTTACTTAATTCTTAATAGTTTAACATTAAAAACTAATATACAGCACCTTACCTTTCCATATATACATGTTCATCTCGGTTTAAAATTCTTGTCAAATTTGATTCCAATGTTCTTCTCATTGATGGTGTTGCAACCTGGAGGAGGATATCAGGAATTTCCAATATTAGCTGATGAGTTCTAAATAGTTTTTTTTATTGCAGGGTATTACGCCGAAATTTAATTATATATATTGGTAAAGCAAATTTAAGATCGAAGAATTGATTAAATTGTAAAAGAATTGTAAAAGTTAGAAAAGCGCCACTGGTGAATCAGGATGCAAGTAACTTAACTACAAAAAATGACATACATGTAGACAAAATCAAGGATATACAAAGATTCATGTGTTTTATATTATATATGCCACAAATTCACTAGTTATATAAAACCTATATCATTCATTAATTTATATTAAATGATAAAATTAAACCAAGCCAATCAAGTACGGTAAAACGAATAATTTATGCAAGTTTATTGTAAATCCGCCAATATGGAATCCGTGATTCTCCAATCGTCAACACGACTAATGTCTTTTTAATCACCGCCTAGTTAGTGCCACTTCTATGCGTGCGAACGGTGATATTTGTTTTTACTAGAAAAATCCTCATTCCATTTTATTATTGTTTCATCATTTGTTACATTAATTGTAAACTAATTGAACATTTTACATAATATTCAGTCAAATTATAGTCATCTGTGAAGTTTATATTACATTAAAACTATTTTTTTGAGAAGTCGATCGCCTTTCACTCTAGTTCCAAAACATTCCGTCAGATGTCAGCCACTTTGCGTTAAAAGGCGAATCTATCCATAAATTTTAATTCTCCCGTTACAAATAAATTAAAACATCTCGTATTTTTTTTTATAATTTTTTTGAAAAGAAATTTCTTTAATATGCATTTTTTTTTTGTTTGTTTTTTTGTATAGAATTTTTTTTTTTGTTTTTTCTCATTTTTATAATTAATTTAAGTCCTTAAACATAAATACTTGATTAGAAATAATAATAAAAATTTCCTTAATTTTCATTTTTTTTATTTGTTTTGTTTTTTTTTCATTTTTAAATTATTTTATCAATATAATATTTATTTGTTTTATTTATTTATTTTATTTATTTATATATATAATTATTATTTATAAATATACACCTGCGACATTTATAATTAAATATAAATTAACAATTTGAATAATTAACAAAAAAAATTATTCATTTACATAAAAAACAATTTTTTTTAATTTTTCTTTTTTTTTCCTTTTTTTCAAATTCCATATTCATTCTCTCATTTTGTGTGATTTCTCAAAATTATATCATTTTAATTTTTATTTAATTTTATTTAAGTATATTAATATAATAAATTAAAAATTAAAATAATTTTGTGTTAAAAATTAATTAAGTTACGCAATTCGCTTTTTTGTGAAGTGATTGTGGTGTATAAAAGTTGAAACAAAACAAAACAAAAATGTTGGGCGGGCTAAAAATGTTGCACAGTGTTGCAGCATTATTATTTTTGTTTATATATTATGTACATGCTTATGTAAAACCGATATCACACATCACGATTCCAATCATAAATATGTATGCATTATTTATATAATATATATATACCTAATATTTTTTTTTCATGTGATATATTTTTTTTTAACTAAATTAAATGATTGCTAAATATGAAGAGGAAATGTGGCGGCGCACACAACTTGGTTAAATTATAAAACATGTGCCTCGAAAATATGATGTGATATTATTGTGCTAGTTTGTTTTTAAATATTTTAAGACAGGCAGACGATTTTCTTGGTATAATAAAATAAATAAAGTAAGGATTATGTATAAACTTATGTTTTACTATAAATATAGTTTTTAGGAACTATTTTGGTGTAATAAAAATACGTAAATTTGGTTGCGTAACACTATTGATGGTTTCAGTGGTAGACGCGTGATGACACTGATAGTATACAATTCATTGTTCCGTGGGTTATTACCTTTGAATTCTTCTCGCTGTTGTATGGCGTAATTACAAAACACATTGCAAAAATGGCGAAAGTTAAATTTAAAATGTTACAATATAAAATAATTTCGTAAATAAAATAATAAAAGTGCAAAGATAGTTTAGAAGTGTGATTAACATTGATTCTAATATATATTCCAAATGACAACAAACAACGTTCTGCTTCTGGGCAACGCGAACATACACACATTCTTCGCCTGAATCGACTAATCGCCACACCAATTGCCGCTACTGAAAATTTTCATGTTGCAGAAGAAATCTTCTATTGTTACCACCAATTACAGTGTAGTGGGACTTGACAACACGAAGTTTAATTGAACTACTGCTTTCGTAACACTGTGACTGGTTTCATTTACTTGAAGTTGCTGTAGGAAAATGTCGTAACCAATTTCAGTATAAAGAGGAATATATTATCAGCAATATGGAGCATCTCTATCATCATGATGCTTCTCAATGAAAATCAGCCGAACAAATGTTAATCGTGTTTAGACAAGTGCGGTATAACCTTAAAATGAAAACATTCCTGTATTATTTGGTATCAACGAGCCCGTAGCAGCTCTCAAAGTGTCTGAGAACCTGACAAATTTATTTCTTAATCTTATTGAGACGTCTGTTTAATAATTTGTTCGTCTACGATTCAGCATTTAAATCGAACTATTTCTAAAATTTGCATTTATGCCATGGTTACTGCAGAAAATGAAATTATTTGGAAAAAGGAGGAATGGAAATTACTTAATTCGTTTCTAAAAATGTCTTATATTAAAAAGCGGGCTTAAGTAATCTCGCCTCAGTCTGGTTTACCAGCAAAGGAATACAGCTCCAAAAACATCAAACATTATAGCTGGTACTGAAAAAGTGATTTAATCGTTACCAATCACAAGAGATATTAGTTCATCTCGGGATAAAACAGTAATTGTGGATGAAGATAAATGCAAACAAAACAAAAAGACAAGAAATTCAGATTTCGATATTCATTATAAATGAGCTGATATGCTCAAAACAGGATGTGCAGTTTACAAAATTATTGTAAACTAATAAATAAATAAATACATCTGCTTAATTGGAAGAGGGTCATTTTAGAAACAGCAGTGAAACAATTTATGCTTCTTTGTCTTCGCAATGCTCTACCTACCAAGACTTGTTCATTTAGTCCAATGTTTTATGCAATTGAATATGTTTGATAAAAACCTGAAAGCTGGAGTGATTTAAATGTCGCAAATCAAAGTTGGTGAAAAAAATATCAAATTTGATTGAAACCGAGTTTCGCCTAGCGGCTAGAAAATAAAATTCGAGAAACACAACAAAAATTAGAATTCTTTGCCCTTGCATTTTAAAAAGTGAACGTTATTTTTCGTCGAATTCGAGTTGCCTTAAACTTTCATGCCGAAAAGACATGTTCTTTTACTTTTTCTTGCTCATCTAAAATAAATTTAAATTATTAATTTTCAATAATAATAACAATTTAATTTATTTATAACGAGATGTGGACTTAAAGCCATATAAATAAAAGCATCATCAGTATATATGCCTAATTTTAAATGTCTTACACTAAAACAGCTGCTTTTGTCAGGCTGAAGTTACGTGTAAACATTATAGATAAAAAAATGAGCGATGGTCAAGAGCCTTCATCTCTGTATTGGGCAGAACATCTTCAAATTGCAACAGTAAAGAAGGCAGTAACATTGAGTTAATTGAGCTGCACACCTCATTACAAATGAGCTCTCATGCTCAAATACCAAATTATCCGTGCTTTTGTACAAAATAAATAAATAAATTATGCAAATTAATAATAATAAATTCATTCTTTCATGTTCCTCTAACTTCACCAATCTCGAAAACACAAATGTTCAGGAAGTTGTATCATCGAAAACTTACATTGCTTAAAATTAAATTTGCTGTAAAATGTAAATTTTGCTGCAATAAAATGTTTTCATTCTGCAGAGACAGAAATTAGTTTTCAGTAAAACAATAATGAATAAATATTACGATCTAGCTGACAGCATAAAACATATTTTAAATAAGCCAAAAAGAGTAAAAATCGTTTCCTACTCTGAGGAAATTTTAAAGCGCGTCATAGCTCGAGCTGTGTGAAGTTTAAAAGGTCGCGTATCATGTGGACCAACTAACAAGAAGTTCAACAGCTACATTTCTATTACCTCAAAATAAGATAAAATTCATAGGTTAGTACCCATTCAGTCCAGAAATCAGAACGGTAGCTTGGCTTTATGGAAGAATGAAAGAAAAGATGGACTTATGGTATGAAGCACAATTTCATTTTGAGGTGCTCTTAAATCGATTTTTACTAATGGAAATTCTTATAAGGCTATGTTGCATTTTTCCAAAAATTCAGTAACTATTTAACCTCTTCAGTGAATTCTAATTCTATCAAACCACGTTAAGTTGCATATGCGTTTTAAAACAAAATGAATGCTGAATTACATAAATTGGAAAAGAGAGGATTATCACTAAGACTAATGATTGAAGAACACCGTTGATGCCTGTCTTAAAAAAAATGGTGATTAAGGATTTGTTGTATGACAGTAAATCCGTTTTGAAAAGATGTTAATTATCCAGTTCCAGTTATTTTATATATTTTCGCGGCATTAGAATGTGGAAAGAAATTTTCAAAAATGGATGTAAGTTCAGCATACGTGTATATCAAAGCTAATTCTTTGCGTTTTTGTGAAAACCCAAATTCAACCATTTTCTAAAATGTTTTTGATTTTGTAATAAGGAACTTGTTAAAACATAAATTAAACCATATAAAAATTCTATTCATCTTTATTTTATTTTGAAGTCACCATATTCACCTAATTTAAATATGTACGAAAACGTTTGGGACTAGCTCAATCGCAAATTTAATGAAGGTCGCACAATGCGAATCCAATGAAGTGCTGGTTGTAGGAATTCAAGCTCCCTGGGGTAGAGATTTCATTGGACAAATTAAAATTTTATCGATTGTGGTTTTATGAGTAAGAATTCCTCTCCCATTTCGTTGCAAATATTTTGTTTCTTTCAAGAAAACTCATAGAAAAATTAATATTATAATGTAAAATTACAAGTGTGTCTAATCAAGTGAACCGTAGTGTATAACTAGATACCAAAATACAATTTTTTTTTAATAAAATTAAAATAATTTACAATATTTTATTATTAATAGACCGTCATATTTGTGCTGAATTAGTATGTGCTAGAGGGTTGTTGAAAATTTAAAAAATATGGAAACCGTTCATATTTTATGGCAATCATGGAGTCTTGGCAAGGAATTAATTGATAAACTTGGAATAGAAGCTTAAATAATGACATTTTCGTCACAGCACATAAAGATATTAATTTTAGCACACACACACTGCACTGAGTACGCGCGTCCACAATTAAACCACCAACAAAGTGTCACACAAAGAACTAAAATTATTGCCACATTATTGAATGAACCAAAAACCATAAAATGTGTTTTCCAATTAAATCCTGCCTATTTATGTTGTTTTATTTATTTACTTATTTCATTTTCATGTTTTTAGTTAATTAAATAAATTTTTACTCATATATATTTTGCTATTTTTTTTTTTTCATTTTTAAAATCAATTACAAAATATATAAAATCATTAAATAAAATAAAATAAAAATAATGATACAATAAAATAATTAACGAACAATTTGTTGCCTGTTTTATGACATAATGTAATATTTATACAATAATAATAATAATAATAAAATTAATGAATTTTTCATTTATATACAAATAGTAAAAATAATATAAAACATTCACATCGAAATTAATTTATGTACTTGGTTTTAATTATTTTTAATTTATTTAATTTAATGTTTTCTCATTTTATATTAAACAATTATTTAAACATTTTGGATAGATCGTAGAAAGAAATTTGGGACTGCACTAGTGCCGCGATTGTATAATGAAATAAATTTATATAACATTGTTGGCGAATGACGCTGGACTAGAGCACAACAATGCATGGAGTTAGTATTATGGTTTTTAATTTTATCGGTGTTGAATTTGGTATAAATACATCACCACAACAAAGAGTATAATATGTAATGTTTAAAAAATTTAAGTGTAATTAGTCAAGCCTGCGACATAATGCGATAAAAATCAATTTAAATGTGGTTGTGTAACAGTATTTTATAAACCCAATTAAAATGGCATGGCCCACGATTTTTTGATGAAATTTTTTCCTCTGTTTCGTTACTCTCTTTAACATTACATACTCTTTGTTCACAATCATAAAGAAGTTTAGCAGAAATTATTAGAGAAAGCCGAATTAAGTGAAAATTGCTTGGGGCAAGTACTCCTAATAAAAATAAGCAGAAGCGATATTTTTAAACCGCGTCTATTGAAAATACAGCTCAAGTTAACCAGTTGGTAATAAGCCCATCTTCCAAAAATTCCGATAGCTTTTAAAAGTCGGCTTCATGGTTTAAATTACAATTCAATCTGCGACTACGTACACAGAATATATCAATTTACAACATATGTCGGTTTAATCTGCAACACTACAGAGTTTCCAAAACAACAAAATGTGTTTCATTTACGTTCATTTTAATAAATTAAAACAATGATTAACCTCTAAATTCAGGAACCATTTTTTAATTTATTTTCCTCAAGTTAAACGTCTTTGATGAAAATTATTGAAAGTTTTCGAGTTAGCATCAGTAAATAAATCGACTACAATGGATTCCGATTTTAATTAATTTTATCTTTTTGTCATCTCAAACGACTTTGATGAGATTGTTGAAAATGGTTTTTCGAGTACCAAGAAAAGGTTGCGATGCGTCCTAGGTTCTCCGGTGAGGGGCCGGCTTCCTTTTTTATTTTTTTCTTAGCTCAAACGACTTTGATGAAAATTGTTGACAAGGCTTTTTAGAGTACCAAGAAATGATTTTACGATGGGCCATCGAAAAAATTAATTTAGAGTGGCTCTTCGAAGTCCAGGTATCGTCTTTAATTTTGTTTTCGGCACCCTCGCCAGGGATCGGTCGGTTGTGGTAGATTTGGATTTCGAGAAACTTCGTTTTAGGGTTACCCAAATTACTGTTATTTTTTTTTCTGTACCATGTTGCGTGACGCTGCACCGTGTTGCAAGATACTGCACTATATTGCGTGTTATATCATCAGGTCGCAGGATGTTGCGTCATGTTTTATTTTGATTGTTGCATCATGTGTTTTGAGTTAATTGGATGACGTTAATTACATTAAGTTTCGTTGTTTTAATGAAACGTAAAGCCGTTGCCTTACGGCGACATATTGATCGGCATAATGGACAAAAGCGTTGGTTGTTATGAATGACAATATAGATTTGTATCATCTCTCAGCTAATTAAACGCTATAAAATTGTATATATAATTTGTCTAATGTCAGGAGTTGTCAACTGGAGTCCGAATTCTTACTTTAAAATTTTTAGGCTCGGGCGATTTTCATTCAACGTCATGAAGCGACTCCAATGGATCATGATTTCGTGTGAAATTAGTTAAGGGTTCCTTCTGTTAGGCCGACATGCTCCACAATAGAACTAAATCATTTCTCAATCGAATTATATGATGTAAATATAGATTCTGCAAAATTACCAATCTGAATGAACCTAAACAATGAATGTAAATTAAAAAATTTGATTCTGGTGTAACGTAATTTTTTAACTACCGTTAAAAAATCTGATTCAGTTCATCAATTTTGTTTTTATGATATCATAGTTGACGTAAATTATCGGAACGATTTTGCTCCCATCTTCGCATTGTTCATTCAGACAAAAAGATAAAGTTAATCCAACTTGATGGAACCGAACAAAAAATAACGTCATTTTGACGATTATGGATTGGTTTAAAATATATGTTACGACAGATTGTCCAAAACCAAAATAAATCAAGCACCCTTGTTTGCTTTCTCAAATTTCTTAAAAAAACCAATATTTTTTTATGTAGATATTTTTTATCGATAAAATGTGTGCTTGATTCCTATCCTGAGGGCAAGCTCCAATTTTTAAATTCTCAATAACGGAATATTCCAAAAAGTAATATTAACATTTAGAACACAAATTAAACAATTGTTTACGTCGAATGAGATGGATCGGATTTCGCATTGCGGGTGTGTATTATGGAATTCGACTATCGATCGTATATCGTATTTCTCATAAGGACATTTATAAATTGAAAATATATTTAACCTCGAAAGAAAAATGAATATGTTATATTTAGTTTATGAAGGCGGCGATACTAGTATTAAATAATATATTTTATTTAAATAACAAAATTATTTTTTGTACGAATTATGTGAATGTCAATTAGGTAATAACATTTCATAATCACCCCTATTGTGATTGTCGTGTCGATGTCGATTTTCCGACGACTGTTAAAATTGGTATTATGAATGTCGCTATCGATCGACATTTGTCGTAAAAACGCCATTTTTTTGTCGATGACATTTTTGCTCGCAACTCGCAAGTATTGTGAGCCGTTTTTAATACAAAAAATAGTTTAACATAAGTAAAATGATTTTAGTTTTAATAATTATTTATTAAATATCTTAAATTTGTTAAAACACGTATAAATTTACCGGAATTGAACAAAAAAAAATTAAATTTCTAGAACCACATAGCTAAATTTATTACATGTTTGACCACCGAAATTTGTTACATGTTTGACCATCGGAATTTATATTAATATTCTTTTTGTGGTAAATAAATATTTACACACTGTTTGTCTATTTTCTAATTTTAGACAACTATTTAGATCCTAAATTTGGACAAAATACCTAAATATAATGTAATTCAGTTTTTCTGACAGGCGGCTGACAGCATTTTTGACATAATATATCAAAACAACTAGTCACGATTGCTAAGTTAATCGAGAAGTTCACAATAGCATGAATTTTTCAACGTTAACCTGGCAATACTCATTAGTCGATTCGTGATAGTTACGCAATACAAAATAAAAATCGACACGACAAGACAAAGTCGTGTCGTTTGTCGATCGACACGACAACCACAATAAGGGTGAATATCAAAATCTGATATCTACAATAATAGAAAAGGGGAAACTGATCAATCTCAATTTGGTTTTACGCCACAGAAAAATTAAAGATCAGGCCCAACATTAGTTTCGTTTCCTCCGAATTGGTGGATAAAAAACTTATTATTATTTTTGAAATAATTGCTCTTAGTACTTTGCGACTAAATGTGATAGTAAAATCGTTTAATTTGATAAATTAATTGTTGAATCGAATAGAACACCCAGCGTTCTTTTCAATGTTTAAGTATCAAACTCGTTCATTGTGTTTATTACAACCTAAAGATGGACGAAGGTGGAATGTTGTTTGACTGTTTCAATTGATTGAAAATGTTATGTGTTTATCGTAAGTTCGTAATAAATAAAGACTTGACAAAAATTTACTAACATTAATTACACAAGCGGCACAGACGAATTAAGATATTCGTTTTCTTAAGCGGTTTTGAAGAAAAATATCTAAGATGAAATCAGCGTTACTATGAAATGTTTGTTGTCGGTTAATTTATCATTAAACAGGAAAAATAAAATTATTTTTGGGTTGGAAGTCGGATAAGTTATGATCCTAGTTGTTTAACCCTATTTTGAATGAAATTTTTTATTTTAGTTCAAAGAATCACCGGAAGGACAGACATTGTAGAATATTCCTCGTTTAGACAGCAAAGTTATCGCATGAGTTTCTTTGTAGTGGCAAGACCTCAGCCGTCCGGAACAAATATTTTGCTGTAAAGCTTCGATCCTTATTCTTGATCATAGGATCCAAAACAATTCAAATTTTACGTGTTAAAATATTTGTATAGTTAGGATTTTGTCCGTTGGATTATATCTCCCGCGTATGTATACATTTCAGGGATGCTTTTCGATTTTTTCGATACGCTTGCTTTTAAAACACCATTTTGGATGAACCTACTTGCTTGAATAAAACATTACATCGTTAAACTACCGAGGAAATGGTGCTATTCTCCATCACGAAACATTCTAATAGTTTTCTAGTTTCCGAAGCGATTCAGAAATGGAGGCGAAAACATTTAGCTGTCGATATTTGTTTGGCTTTTACAATTTGTTGAGGAAATAAAAATATCTAAACTTACATAGATACAATATAAAAATAAAACAGATGTAGGATCATGTACACTGCACGGACATTTCAAACCGTTTTGCTATTTTATTTGGAAAGCAACAACAATTGTGTTGTTCTGAAAAACGTTCCAAAAATATTGACAAGTGGATTTAAATTTTTATGATTTGCTATTCTCCTTCTGTTGTGAAACAATGGAAGAAACCCGGTAAAATTGTTGTTGATTTCCCATACCAAATTTCACATCGTCTAAAATAGTGCGGTGTCCTGGTACTGCTCGGAGGGATTTTTATTAAACAGCGTGAAATAATTTAAAATATGGTAGTGTGTCACAAAAACACCATCAAACTCTGCACACAAACTTGACTTGACTTCAGTGGATTTTGCAGAAAAGGATAATGCGACCATATAATGGGTGTCACAAGATTTACGCAAGATATAAATACAAAATTATTTAATTTAGTGCGGCAGTTTGTGTGACAAGTTGGCAGTTTAGGGTTAGTAAACATGCAGCACTACACGAAAGAACAACGCGTTTTCATTGTTGAACAATATTTCAAAAATAATGAAAATTTGAATGCTGATTTTTCGAGCAGAATCCATCTTAAGCGATGAAACTGATTTTTACCTAGATGGGTTAATCGTCAAAATTGCCGTATTTGAGTTTCAGAGAACCCACATGTGATTGTCAAAAAACAAATGCGTCCACAATGTGTAGTTGTTTGGTGCGGTTTTGGCCTAGAGGCGTCATTGGACCACACTTTTTTGAAAATGAGACTGATCAAGTTGCTGTTACTGGTGCTCGATATCGCGATATGATAATCGAGTTCTTTTTACCTAAATTTGATAATATTTTTGTGGACGACATGTGGCTTCAACAAGACGATGCGATATGCAATATAGTCCGTGAAACAATTCAATTACTGCATGAGGTATTTCCTGGTCGTGTACTCTCTCGTTTCGGTGATCAAATTTTGCCCCCTAGATCATGTGATTTCACACCATTGTATTTCTTGCTATGGAGTTATTTGAAGTCAAAGGTCTATTTCAACAAGCAAACATCCACCCGTACATTGAAAGAGAAGATTTAACGCTGCACCATCGAAATTCATCCACATTTATGCAAAATTTCTCTCTCTGGCACTATATCCCATCAAGGGATTTGGCCGCCTTAAATGAGGTTTCATAATCATATTTTCATTTCGGATAATGAGTGATTAATTCATTGATCCTAAACCAGCCGTGAAATTTGTTCCTTGTCATCACCGGGTATCGAAGCCGGGATCTCCGGTCGTTGGAACAAGCATGCTGACCACTTTTGCCACCGGGGCGGTAAAATGGTCATGGAAAATTTCGACAAAAGAGTGTGTATGTGTCAAGAAAGTCTTGGAGGTTATTAACCCAATGTGGTGTTCGATACATAACCCTATCCTATGTACTTTATGTTTCAATAAGATAAAAATAAAATTCCAGTTTGTCGAAATCAGAGCGGCCAGAGCACACATTTCATTAGAAAATATTTTTATGATCCTCTAAAGACTGAATTTTCGAAGCGAATTTAAGCAATGAAGGTAGTACAGCTACATGTGGGCTTTTTATGAAAATGTCTATATCGTAAATTTTCGATTCGAAGCGAATCAATTCATGCGGGAATCAAATTATTGTGATATTAGTGGTTGATTAGTCCGTTGAAATCTAGTCAAGACCCAGAGCTGCTAGAGGAGGCATACAGCCATATCGGAAGGCGGGAGTGATATTGTTTTATTTATATTGTATTCCCATGCGGTCATCTAAATTTGTGCTAACTCAAAAGCAACGGTTGCTTGACGTTGAAGTTTCAGTTGCATTATATAATGAACTCTGGTTACCTAATTAACTTGTGGATTTATCGTACTTGGAAAACGTTTTAACGATCTTATTTCTTAATCATTTTAAACATAAATAATTACAATAAAACGTGCATTTAAAATTTTTTTCATAACGTCAATATCAGCAACATAATTTTTATATTGATTTAAAATGTATATTTTTTACATAAAAACAATAATTACGACCAGTGGCACTATTCTGGTTTTCCCTGGGAATAGGGAATTGGGAAAAATATTTGCATAGCATTTTTGTCTAAATTATATTTTTCTAGCCTACTGTTGGATTTAGTTTGGTGTAAATATTTTCGAAACAAAGTTGACTGGGCAACTTTTGTTCCACAAAATTTTTATAGGGAAAAATAATTCCCAATATATTTTACCCCCCGATTCTGACGATAAGACTACTAAGACATCTTAGCTAAAACTTTATTGTAAAGATTTTTTTTTTTAAGACTAAAGTCTTCATTGAAATTCTGAAGGCAGTAAAACTCTCCAAACACTTTTGTAGAGCTACCAAACCAAATTTACACCATATTGTTTCAAATTTATGAACGAAAAGCGACAGTTCAATTCGAAATAAATATTATTATTGTTTCTTTTTAATAGCTGTGTTCCAATGGAGAAAGCAAACTAATCACAAGTACTTGTAACTACTCGCAGCTACCCATGCTCAAATGGTGGTGTAGATGATGAAAGTAGTTACGCATAAATTTGACGGTAGGTATATTAGTTTCAAAAAATCTAACAGATCGCTTTGTGATGGTTTGATTATGTTGAAATGTCAGATTTATTACAATTTTTTGTTTGTTTATATTCGATTGATTGACAATAAGGGATTTTTGTGGAAAATTACTTATCAAATTGCAATAAAATTTGTAAAAATACAATTACATAACTACTAATTATAATTATTAAATTGATCCAATTATAAATATCCTAATATATATATTTAAAACTATTAAACTGATGGAATTGATTCGACTATTAAAGCGGTGGATTTTTATAATAAATATATATAAATTAATTTTATTTACATTTTCACTATTAGAACCTCAATACTCCTCTTTCCTGCCAGCGTACGCACAGATTAAGGCTTTGCCTTCATGGTATGTCCAATTTTTGACAATATGTATTACCAAATTGTCTGAAAATATTCAAACAAATTTGATTTTGTACAACACAATATGTTGCTGTCATAATTTTGCCCGTTCCTTTGGTTATCTACTCACAAGTACTTGTGAGTAGCAAATTGTTTCCATTGGAACACAGCTAATGTCAAAATTATGACTCCTAAGACCACCTATTTCGCTGATATTAACGAAGACAATTTTTTAAGACTACTGACAGATAAGACTAAGTGCAGAATAAGAATTGAAAGTTTATAGTCTTCGCTAAGACAAAAGTATTTGCTAAGACTGAAAATACTTTTATGACAGTACGTTAGAATCGAGGGGTTAGTTTCAAAAATATTTACACCCAACTAATTCCAACAGTAGGCCAGAAAAATTTAATTTAGACAAAAATGCTATGAAAATATTTTTCCAATTCCTTACTCCCAGGGAAAGCCAGAATAGTGCTACTGGAGGCCGATTTTGTCTTTACTATAGCAAAAGAGAATTAGGAAAAATATTTTCATAATATTTTTCTTGCAAAATATTTTTCTGGCAACAGTTGGTGTACATTTTTTCAAAACAAAAATTGGAAATATTTTTTCTATCAAATTTCGATACGGAAAAATATTTCCTAAATTATAAAAATTTAGATCAAACATGATTTCCCAGTAGGCCAAAAAATGATATTTTTGACAAAAACGCTATGTAAATATTTTTCCTAATCCCTTTTCCTATAGGAAAGCCAGAATCGACCTGCTGGAAGGAATACCATTTCTATGTAGAATTACCTAATCTTGGAGAATTACCACAATAGTACCACAGTTACTAATATTATATTACAGGAAGATATACTGGCCAGTGATTAAAAAAAAAAAAAAAAATAAAAAATAAAAAGGTAATTCCCTTTTTTAATTAATTAGGTTTTTGCTCGCTAATTCGGGCATTAAGGATTGTATGTACAAAAAGGATAATTAAATAATAGGTTTTTAAATCGATTTTGTTAAAAGTAGTGATGTATTGTGTGACAAGAAACTGGCTTTTCCTACAACTACAGGAACACATTTTCACACCATTTTGGTTTAAATTAATTTATTCTGACATTCTCATGTAACACGTTAATGGTAATTCTTTTGGTAACAAAAGTCATTTTTTTTGGCAGCTAGGAGCTTTAAGCGGAGTAGAGTTAAGGATGTGGCTTATTCAAGAGGGCGTCTACGAGGTTTAGTAAGACGAAAAAATCCAGTTTAAATTATAATGTAATGAATGGCAAACTTGTATAACTAATACCTTAATTTGTTTCAAATCCAAGTTATGTATTGAACTAAAATTTAAATACGTAATGTTGATATTATATAATTATAAAACGCGACAAGTCATATATGAAATGTAATGCTTACCAAAAAAAGTATGACCAATAATTACTGTAATATTCAAAAGAATTGGTAATCTGTTGTGTATCAGCCCCAATGCCATCATCCACTTACGGTATAAAAATTTGCAACAAAAGTTAGAACCCAAAACGCGTGATGCTACTAATCCAAACTGTTAAAATAATTTCTATCTTTTGTAATTCTTTGATTTTTTTTTTAAATGTTTCGATTTCAAAAACCGTGTGCATTTTGATATTAACATAATTTTTTTTTTGTAACGAGAAAAATGAAATGAAAAATGGAAAGAAATTTAAACCAAAAAAAAAAATGTTAAGCCTAAAATTGGCTAAAATACAAATACATATTACTCGTATATTATATACGCGGCTTTCAATTCATTCTCACACACATAATTATTACATTTTTTTTTGTTTGAATATCACTATAATTAATTAATTTCAGTTTTTATGTTTTTCTTCTTCGTTTTCTTGTTTTAGTTGCATTTTAATAGTGTGATTATTAATTAAATTATTTATTTATTTAGTAATTAATTTATTTAATTTTATTTTATTTTTGTACAGGGCTAAAATTATTTTTTATTTGTTTTTTTTTTTATTATATTATTATTTATATAACTATAGTGTGTTTCATAAAATTACTCTTAACGTTTTCACCCACTTTTCATTTTTAAACATAATTCTTCTTAAGTTTCACATAATTTATTTAAAAAATACTGACATTATGTCTTTAAATGTTTTTCTTGTTTGTGTTTTCTTAGTAGTTATTATAAGTAGTAGAATGAGAGATTCTAACATAGTTTTTTTAATCCTGGTCGGTTTTGAGTGTTGTACATTTTGTTTCAAATCTCAGCATTTTGTGTATATCTTCTAGGCATTATGTAGAGCACAGTATAAATTCACTTGTAAAATGTTATTCATCACTTGTAAAAAAATTTTTGTTGATCGTTTTTTGTTTTGTTATCAATAATAGTTTTAAATTTGTTTATAAAACATTTTGTTCTTTATACCTAATAGTAGTGTTGTTGTTGTTCTAAATTTATTGCTGTTCTTTTTTAATTTGTCGTCCAATTTTATGATCGTAATCTAAAAGAAGGATATCGAGAATAAACAAAAGGAAATTTATTAATCATTTATGTACAACTTGTAAGCGGCGTACCTTGACCGTTATTACCTCCACCACCGCCTCCACCACCACCACCGCCGCCACCTCCTCCACTTCGATCCATATTCCAAGAATTTGGTGGGCCGCCCGTCATCGGCGAATCAGCATGTCCAAACGGGCCATGATTATCATGATCCAGGGAATTAGCTGCGTCATATTGGGTATTTTCTAGTCTAGTTATCAGTCGTTCATCCTCATCACCAAATTCACCTCCCATCAGTGATGGTTCACCGACGACCATCACATCCTAAAATAGAATGTAAAACATTTTTTCAAATTGCATTAAAAGTTTTTTGGTAAATATGCTGCTAGATTTGTAGATCTGAAAATGAAATAAGGGATCGAATATTGACGGAAATTTTTTGTGAAACGTAATAATAAGTAGATCAGGAATAACCATAGTATCATAATATGTTGCAGCTGACAAATGCTTGCTGTAAAACAATTAGCAGTTCGATGATGATTATGTCTGCAATGTGCCCAGCTCAACAGAAATATTTTTTTTTTCTATGCACATTACAATCGTCACCAGTGATTTTTATTGTAGCGTTCCATGTAGCTGCACTTGCTCTGTTCTTTATATTTCAGATTTGTAATATTCCAACAATCCGATTGTGATAATCGAGTTTTATAAATTTAATAATCCTGTTTTGACGAGAATCGTGTAATGACAGGCCGGAAAATATCGTAATAAGCAAGAATTTCGGATTATCTAGTTTGAGTCTGTCTGCGGAATTAGAGTTTATCTACTCTTAATGTATCAAGTTCGGGATTAGCCGACTTTAATTGCTTGATTAGTAGCTAAATGGGATTAATGGATAAATCTTTCATCATTTTAAAATTTAGCTCGTGATAATGAGATTAGTGAGAACAATATTACTCATTATTGACCAATTTTAGTAATATCGAATCGATACCAAGGCATACATTGCGCCATTTAAGTTTCAATACAAGATTAGCTGGTCTTTAGTAAGAGATCGGCTAATCGGGTTTAGTTAAACTCGATTAGCCAATCCAAGGTCTGTCGAGAATATTAGAAGTAATTTTTGCATCCGATTTATTTGTAGACACCTAATTAGTTAGAAAGTAATCATGACAAAATAAATGTTTTACTATGTATTTATATAATTTTTTAGATTGGCGTTTTGATTATTTTGGGATTGTTAAAATAAGGATTTAAAAAAATTTAGCATCTTTTATATTATTTATTCATGATGAAATGCGATTGCCTTGATTCTAAATATAAAATGGTAAAATAAAAGTAATCGATTTTGCCTAAGACTGAAGAAAATTTGTTAACTAATTTTTAATGATCTTTGCAAAAAATTATTTAAAATGGGTTAAAAGCTGTATGATACTCAGAAAACGTTTTTTTGGTATCGATATTTACGACTGTGCCTAATGCCTATAGCACGGCTTACCAATTTGCAAGAGGATTCGAGAGTTTAATTTCTTTGTAACATTTATTTTCCACCCACAATTCCTTTAATTTTGATCCACAATGATTGACAATTATGATAAATGTCTTAAACCGAAATGGAACTTTAAAATCATAATTAGATTAAGGCTGTTTTCTAAATATAGATTTATTTGTGAACAACGACTTATTCAAAAAAGTTACCCTCAATAGAAATTGCGTTATGTTTTTTGTTATTACGTCACAAATTAGTCAGTATAATGAATTGCAATGACAAGACTGCGGCCCAATTCGTGCATATTTTGAGGAGACTGACTAATTTGAAAATCAACAATAAGCCTCCTGTCAGCTACACTTATTGTAGGCTTGTTTAATTTTTATGCGGGGCTTCCGACAAAATTAGTAAAATAATTCAAATAAGTTTCCAATAAGTCTATTCGACAGGAGATATTCTAGATTTTCAAATAAGTCAGTCTTCACAAAATAAGTCATGAAATGGGCCGCAGTCTTGATCAACATATTTCAGATGGGGCTAAATAAGCCAATAAGTCGATGTTTGGAAAACACAAAATTTGGAAAACAAAATCGTTCCACATTGTTCATAGACAAATTAATTTACCCCCACTTGGGATCGTATCAAGCTAAAATTGTAAAATTAGCAGAATGATTTAAACTTGCTGTTGGAAATATTTCACCCATTTTAGATAAACATCTGTCAAAAGTAAGAGCAAGAGACGTGACACATGATTAATGCATAACATAACAAATTAAAAGCTGTAGTCAAGAAAGAAGATTAATCCTGTAAAAATGAAAATTAGGACTTAAGGATCAGCAAGATAGATTACAACAATTAAGAAATTAGACAAAAAAATATTGAACTTTTTTTACTAATTGGGCTTTAAGTTGTACTGCATCATGTTTAGATAACGTCACGAACGAAAATTTTAATATGCATCAAATAAAAATAAAATCCTAATAGCTCACTTCTCTGATAAACCTTTGTGACACCAAAATCGACGGCAGAAATCGTTCAACGATATTTCTGCGTCTTGTTTATAAGACGATTCTCTAAATCTTTTGCATTATTTGAGATTGACAGAGTTTATACAAAATTTTATCAACATGTCATAAATTCCACCAACTATTTGCTGGACTCAACCCATCTAGCTGACTGCGAAAGCTGTTTTTATTTACTTTATTGTTGTGCTTAATCAGTTCAAATTTAATATCGGGAACTTATTCAAAATTTAGTTTTAGATCGAAATTTCGATTGGAAATAAAGTGAGCCCTTTTACATGTGTTCCCGAGACTTGAACTGAATCTGGGTACACATTTCATAGTATTCTACAAAAGAGTATAATTGAAGCATCCCGGCAACACGCCGTTGTAAATATTTTTGAGAAAACAGTATTAGGACCAAACGCTAATTTTAGAGAAAAAAAAAATGATAAAATTCCTAATCAGGGGCGAGATGTTGTATACCATCGTAATTTTCGACGATTTTGTTCCTCTTATCAAATAAATTTAATTTTTACGCTTTTCATATGTCAGTGATTACTTTTGAAAACATAATAATTTCGAAGAAATCGTCAAAATTTGGACTGTTAAAAAGTTTATTTTGAAATTGTTAAAGTGCTAACTGCCACTTCCAAAAAACAGAAACACTGGCAGATTAAAAACCAGCAGCTACACCTGCTCCCAGTAATTCAAATCCAAACAATAGAACAATACCATGTATTTGTAGTACTAGCGAATTACTGCTTAGCCTATGAACTCGATTCTTTCATATTTTTCAACTATATTTCATTCTCACAACTAACTTTTCGTGCTTACGAATTTATATTATTTATCTGGTTTTCTATTGTAATGGTTTAATTGTGATTGTTCCGTACATTGGTCTATTTTTCAGTATTCTCGATCAGATACACAATCGTAAGAATATCCACCATTTAGCGTCAATCTGAGTGACAACAACTATGATAATCGATACTTACTTATACACAATCAACTTCCCAACCATCCCATACTTTTTTATCCCTTAGCGCTGGACCTCGGATAAATTTGAATTTTTAACTCATAGATGGAAATATAAGAATCAACACAATCAGTTTCGAACGGATGAGATTATTGATTTGAAAAAATTGACGCTAAATGGGGGAAGTGTATTTAATCGAGAATACTGAAAATGGGAGTATTTGATTGGGTTTACACAAAATAAAATTTGTGCTGTGCGATATGGGTAACTGTTATAATTCTTTTCATGAAATTGTATTTTAACATTGTCTTGCGTGGCTATGATTTTGAGCATTGAAATACCGTGGCACAAATTTGTTTATAATGACAGCTCAGCTAGATTTATGACTTATTTATACTTATTTTAATTTGGTTTACATTTTTCAAATGTGAGGTTCCATTAACAAAGAATTTTCCTGATTGCAAACAGAAACAACCATTTTATGAATTGTCTACATTCTCTACATTGTCGACGCCATTTTTTATTATTTAGATACATTCTCTACACAAGTAGAATACTGATTATCTATGCGGTGTAGACAATACGGCACAACATTAATACTAAAAAATAGCTGAACATCCTTAGCACTGAAACCTACCGTTGTGACGCTCAACGCATTTCAATTTTTTTCTCATTCTGAAAAGTTTTGAAGAATGATAAGTTGAAACACTGTAGTAAGACTAACGTTAGAGTGCTAGAGAGAGAAATGTTTTTTCTCATTTCGATATAATTATGTGGCATATCGTTTTAAAAATGTTGAACCAAGCAACAATTTTGTTATCATCCCTTTAGATCACAAATTCAAAGGTTTGGCGTTGGTGATAAATTATTCGATTAGCAAAAAATTATCGAACGTTAGACATCCCTAAATTGGCCTTAGATCCAAGAGCTACGTCACTAGACAATTAAAAAGCTTCGTGGAAATGTGGAACATAGCGGATGTTAAATAACATTTTTTTACAAAATCAATGAAGGATGATGAACAGGTAATTCTGAGTCGTTTTTTGACGTAATATTTTAGTGGAAATTCTCGATTTTTTCGCATTTCTCTTGAATATTCGTGGTTTGTGCAAAGGAAATTCTTACAATTATTTTAGTAGAAATTCCCCAATTTCCTCTCATTTTTCCGCGTTGTTTATTTTCGGACGGAATTTTTGATTAGCTCGTGAAATTTTAGTCCCTAGCACTTGTTTACTTGCGCATGCGTTTCAGTTAAAATTTTCTTCAAGTTAAAAATCTAATTACCGGTCTGAAAGAGGTTTTATGTATTAATATTGGTATTCTTAAACGACTTTTTGGATAAAATATAAACTGAGTGGGATTTTTGTCTCTTTCAATGTCAATTAAATGCTCCCTTTTTCATTCTCCCACACATCACCGATCACTTCTTACACACAATAGTTACATTGTGCACGATACAAGCTCCATGGTAACATGAACACTGATGTGGTAGTTAAATAGGTACTGTGTTGTAATAATAATCAGATTATAAGAAAATTTGCTTTTGCATCAGGCCACCAAAGCTTTAACAACTGCAGCACTTGATGCAAGTGATGCTACATGAACTCGATTTATCAATATGGAATAACAATCAGATCAAATAAAACCAACAATAAGTATGTATAATGAACAGAAATGTAGGTTTGGAAAAATATTTGAAATGGGAAATTTAAATTTCTAGTTCGCAGATTTTTTATAGTTCTCTTGCTTACAATAATCATTATCAATCTTATTTAAAATTTTGCATTGGATGTAATGGAATGGATTAATTGAAATGGACATACATTTCTTTCGTAACTAGACAAGTATATTACTACACGCTTCGATAACGAATTATAAGATACTATACTTATATATGTATAACACCGATTTTCGTTATCTAAAGAATAAGAATGGTATTCCGTTAAAAAATTATTCCACGAAATTACGTCTTCGCGAACTTTAATTAGGTAAATTATTTAAATAGAAAAATTATTTTTTTTTCTAGTAACAATAAGGCACATGTAGCCGCCAGTGGTGTTATAAAATTACGTCACAAGATAAATATAGAAAAAAATTGTATTTCGAATAAACAATGAATCAAAAAAAAAAAAAAAGTAAGAATAATAGTGAACACCATTTGTAGAGTGTACAGAGTACATAGAAGAAGAGTACGTAAAACATTGGTGGAAAACACGTGTTTATCGACTAAAATGTTGGTCGGTGTATATACACATCAGGTACGCACGCAATCCAAAATTTAGATAGGACATTATAACGCGATATAAGGTAAACGGAACCCGATGATAAAGTATAGGCGACTAATTGGATAAATAATAGTACTACCTGCGATGCTAGGGAAAAATTTGGTCCCGGCGATCTTTTTTTACTGGGCGCTTGCGGTACATTATTTGCTGCTCCTCCACTATTTGATCCTTTTCGTTTTCGTCTTTTATTTGCCGGCCTTTGCGCATCTAGAAAAGTTTAATGTAAAAAAACCCCTTTCGTTTTTATTCATAACTTAATTGCATAAAATACCTCTCTTACCGGGCGGTGCAACCATTCGCTGCCACTTTTGAAATAAAGTTGTTTTTAGACAATCTCTAGGACTTAGAGCGTACGCTTTATGTCGTGACATTAATTCCTGCATTGGTTCTAGTATCACACACAGCTAAAAATTTTGACAAATAGAAAAGAAAAACGGAATCAAATTTTAAAAATGAATTTACAAAAATCTTTAGACTAAAGGCTACAAAAGAATATTTATCTTAAAAAAAAAAAATCTCAAATCATATAAAATGATTGAAAATCAACAAAAATATCACCAACTCACGCGAAGATAATTAAGTGTTGAATTTGTAATGCCATTCCGTGTTATATTTTTGGTTAATTGCTCTAACATTGATGGATCCGGTTGTGGTGAATGTGCATGTATTCCTACGACCGATCGAGGTATTAATTCTCTATGATTTCTAACTGACATATGCCATGATTTTATTCTCATATAATCATCATAAATAAATTCTAATATTAAACGACCCTCCGTACAGACCTAAAATAGAATTTTTGAAAAGTAAAAAAAGAAAAAATATATATATTTATGAAGTTGTCAACATACATTACATATTATATTTTATGTATACAAAATGTACATACCTTTGTAAATAATGGTTTACCATGATGCGTTACCATAGTGCATTGATCACAATCTAATGTTATTGATGTATTATGAAATGATTCTTTAGTATGTTTCATATGGAAATATAGTTCTGTTACGCCACCTTCGAATATACTACGAAAATACCGTGGAATTAACGTCCGTCCTATTGCTAAAATAAAATAAAATTAAAAACATTAGTGTTTCAATAATTAATTAATTATAATTATAGTTTAAAATTGACAGGCAGGATGATTTCATAGCGTACTTAATTTTATTTTCCGAGATGTTGGCATTCCTCAAAAATTATATTTTGTGAAACTGATTTTAAAATAAGGCCGTAAAATTTTTACTGAACCAAACCAAATTATTTTGTAATATTGTTTCCTTAAGAGTTGTTATTGAGATATGTTATTTTTACGTAAATTAGAAAAGTTTGATAAGTCAGTGACTTTTTGAATAAATGATTTTTTTTTCGGCAAAAAAACGTTTTATTTCTCAACATAGTCTCCTTTAAACTCGATACATTTAGTCCAGCGTTTTTCCATTTTTATTCCTTCTAAATAATAGCCTTTCTGAAAGCCCTGTTACACCCAAATCTCATACCTTCCAGCCATTTCTTCAGGTTTGGAAATAGAAAATAGTCGCAGGAGGTTAAATCTGGAGAATATAGTCGTTCGAATTGCGGCTGCTCATCGCCAAACACTTCTTTGAAGTGGTCACTCGGTTGCGCTTATGATCGAGTGTGAGCAAAAGCGGCATCCAACACGCGGATAGCTTTTTCATGCCCAAATATTCATGTAAAATGTGATGTATACGCCTAGTCGTGATGCCTACGACCTAAGCCACCTGACGCACTTTCATCTCCAATCGTCTAATATCATTCCATGGAATTTATCGACTATTACTGGTGTGACGACTTCTTTTGGGCGACCTGAACGTCCAGCATTACTTGTGTTGGTTCAACCACAACAGAACTCAGTAAACACTTGGTGATGGTTTTTTTACGCAAACACGAAATTCACTTTTTTCGTTCAAACTGAAGATGTTATCTGCTTTTAATGGTTATCAGTCACTGACTAAATGACGCAGCTTGTTCAAAATTTAACAGTAGTCTATTAATAAGATGACAATTGCTCTCGTCAACGTAATGCATTTAAAGTTATTGTGCGGGAAGTTCAAAAGTTACTGACTCATCAAACTGCCCTCGTATTTTAAAAACAACTCAATTTTCAATTGCTTAGCGGCGGATTTTTAGAACACTATCACTTATGAGCTGTGATGGCGAATCCACATGACAGAGGGCTTTTTAGATTGAAATTAATGAAATGATTAATAGAAATGCTATATCATAGTCACGAAAGGAAATTATAAAGCGTTCAATGATAAAGTGGAGGCCTTATTAAGTCCGAAAATATCTTTATTGCAACTTTATCAGCTATATGATGATGATGATGCACCAATGGCACTATTCTGGTAATTCCCGGGGAATAGGGAACTGGGGAAACAATTTATATATAATTTCTATTAAAATATTTTTTTAAGTTTGATGTACATGTTTATAAATTGGGAATAATTTGTCCATATCTAAATTGGCAGGCAAAACTATTACTCATTTAATTTTGTTTTCAAAAAATTAGCACTTTCTCAGCATGTCAGAAAAAAAAATGTATGAATAAAACTTGCAACAAATTCTTTCCCCAATTCCCTATTTACGGGGAATTACCAGAATAGTGGTGCTACAGGTGGTTCATTTATTTATTTTTTTTATTTATTTACATATACGAAATTTTGGAAGAAATGTACACCCCATTTTAGGGTACGAGCTCATTTATGATCAGGTATCTAGTTCCAAGGATTTCCAAATAAATTGTCTTTTGTTTGATGATTTTAACATGTTGTTGAGATGAGATCAGCGGTTACAAAACCAGCATTGTGCGCCAGTCCAGATAACCATCGCCTCCCAGTCCCATGCCACACCAATACAAAAGCACTTGGACCGTTCACATCATAGGACAGGAAACCCTGCGTTCCAACAGTTAAAATTGAATTTCGTCAAACTAAAATTAAAATAGGTATTTTTTTTATTTCAAATGCGAAACATCTTGTTGACACAAGATACTTCTGTGGAAATTCCGTGGAAACCAACAGCTGGGTACGAATTCCGGTTTAATGATAAATGACAATGACTCAAGTATAACAAAATGGAACTCATTTTGACAATTCCAACTTTCGTTACATTTTTGAGGTATTTCATGGAAGACATGGAACTCAAAGAACTGGATATTATGCGTTCAGTTCTTTGAGTTACGGGGTTTTTATTTCCATAGTTCATAGTAAAACTTGTAATAAAATGGAACTTGACCATGGAACTTAGTTTCAACAATTGTTCCATAAAAATCAAAATTAGTTGGAAGTCGCGATTCTTGAGGAGTAATAATTTCATTATTTTTTGGTAATTTCTGCCTTAGTTTTCAAATAACTATCTGTTTTGTTTCTTTAACCAGGCTAATGAAGCTACCTAAAAGGACCGGAAATATGAATAATATATGAGGAATAAAATATGGACAAATGTAAAATGCATCCGTAATTTTCCTTGTTTTTAAATAACTTGATTCTTTTAGATTTCATATAATATACATAAAAACTGCGTAATTTTACAATTAGTTATAAAAATGACGTTGTTAGAAGTAGATCGTCGCAAATTAATTTGTAAATTTTGTATCGAAAACCCAGACAAACAAAAGAACGAAATTGTTCACTACTTCAAGGATCTTGGATTCAAAAAATCGTTTATCTACAAAACAATTAAACAGCTTTCGAATAAAGAACCTGTGGAAAGAAAAGCCGGCTCTGGTAAAAAATGTCAACTTCGAGATAGCAAAGTTCGAATGAAATTGAAAGATGAAAGGGTGGGTCGAACTGCAAAATCGTACAGACAGCAGGGTAAAAAATATCAAGTTGACTCAAAAACTGTCAAGAAATATTTACAAGGTATGAATATACATCGTTTACCCAAAAAGTCGGCACCAGCAACTACAGCCAAACAAATAGCTACAATCAAGTCTAGATTAAGAGTACTTTCCCAAACATATTTCGCTGCTTCTTCAGCTTATAAATGTGTGATGGATGATGAAACTTATTTCACTGTTGATGGCAACCAAAATACTACTACTAGTCTCCCGATTACGAAGCACCAGAAAAGGAAAAGTTTATTCATAAGACTAAATTTCCAGATAAAGTTATGTTGTGGTTGGCTATTAGCAAACGAGGTGTCAGCGACCCAGTTTTTTTCAAAAGTTGTTTGATCGTTAATGCGCAAACATGCACTAAAAAATGTTTGTCTGTGCTTCAAAAATTTATAAATATCATAGAAATGATAAAGCGCTTTTTTGGCCTGATTTGGCATCCTCACATTTCGCCAACGCAACGTTATCTGATTTACGTTAACGCAGAATCGAATTTATCCCTAAAGAGTATAACCCACCAAATGTTCCACAACTAAGGCAAATTGTAATTTTTTGGGCAAATTTGAAGAACGGATATCGTAAGGATATCGCAACGGATATCGTGCCAAAAATGTTGACGGTTTGATTAGAAAGATAAAAAGAGATTTAAAGAAGATCGATACATCAGGAACGCAGGCGGCAATGAAGAGTGCCAAGAACGATCAGGAAAGCCAACCAATATGGGGCGCAAATTTTTCTGTAGATTTTGTCTAAGAATTAAAGATTTATATAAATTATAAATCAAAATTGTTTGATTAATAAATCATTTTTTGTTTGTCCATATTTTATTCCTCATACGGTATTTTAAAAATTAAACTAATTGAATGACAAAAAATACAAAGTAATTAGTCATTGAATCGTAATTCATGCCCTGATCACATTCTTTTCGAAGGACTGATAAAATATTTACGCTTCCTGACAAATCTCGAATTGACTAAATAATTAGACAATGGATTGAGCACGTTCTTGCACCCACTGCATAAGACAATATAGAATTCTTTAACGTTCGTTTGCAAACCCTTGAGGACACAAAAAATTAAGCTTGTGATCTTGGCAATACCCTAATGACTTACCTAAACTATTCGTACTAATCTCTCGGCGGCTACTATAAAGGAATTCCGCTGAGGTAAAAAAATTAATTTCATAGTACCCTGCGGCTTGCCAGAAAATAGCATAGCATTGTGTAGCTTGTGTTCCACATTAGAATTAGAATGATAATTTAGAATACAATGTAATTCTTAAAAGTTTGGTACAATTTCATGATTTTTTCAAAAGAGATAGAACGGTAGGCCATCTATGTTTCCGAATTAATACGGGAGATCTTTCAGACACCATGCATGACATTTAGATGTAGCCCTGAGCGAAGAACCCGGATTGCTGAAGCTTAATTAGAAAGAAGTTACAGCCAACAGTCACAGTAAGGATGAGAGCAACACTCCCATAAATTAACTTTGGTAATTTTGAAGGAAACAGAGCACGCATCCAACACCCTTTCTACGAACTTTACGGAAGGTTGAAGATAATAAACTGATTAGGTGAAAATTTTTATTATTGCCACAATCAAACTTACCAGCTTTAGGTAAAAATACGACCTGGATTCAGCCCGAGCAGCACGGAACAAAACCAAACGACCACAGGCTTGGAAACCATGCTGTAATCCGGCAGGAAGCAGGTACCATCTCCATCGGTATCACCAGCATTGCACGGTGCAAAGAAGAAAAGACGACAATGCAAAACATCGTGCGTAATAAGCCTGATGGCTAAATACTAATCGGCAAAAGTATTGGGCTGCTCGGTGATAGTAAAAGCAACAGTATCGATGATGATACACCAGGGAAATAGCAAGTTAACAACAGCCTTTTTGTAAGAAGTAAAGTTTCTAATGAGCAAACGGAGAAAATCAAATCGGATCATTCTTTACAAACATTTTATTTAGTTTAGTAAATAAACCAGAATTTTCTACATGACCATCTTAAAAGTGAGCAGATCTTAAACATATTTTGTAAACCACCCATTTAGGAATGTATGCGCTCACTTTGCGAAAAATGGAATTGACAAAGTTACAAGAGATGGGTTCACTCAAAGGGAAAGGCGTAGGTGAGTAATCGGGAAAACAGAATTCTTTAGAGTTTTAATTTAATCATGTTCCATAAGAGCTGATTTAATGTGATGCAAGTTCGGTTCGAATAAAAACAAATAAACCTACGGACTATAGATAATTTTAAAGATGATCCGGTCCAAGTCGTACTGCAAGGAAAACATATGTTTCTCTAACCTGTTGTTTTTATGTGGTTTGATAGAGACTTGTTTAGTTAGTTTTATTTCAAATTTGGCAGGATCTGTTCAGGTTACTTTTGGAGTTCACATTTTATTTGTGAAAACTGTTTTTGTTTTGGGATACAATGTTAAATCGAGTTCTATTGAATCGAGAGGCCGAATTCGATCAAAACTAATCTAATAAATCGATAAATGCGATTATTGCTTTTAGAAGTATTTATGGCACTCACACATTCCGATACCCAAATTCAAAAACTAATTTTCCTCGGTCCTTGGCCATTATATAGCCAATATACAAGGAAAACAAAGGAGACAAATTTCCGTACGGAGCATGCAAACTATAACAGACAGAAAAGTAATAATTGTCTTGTTAACAAATTAAACTAAAAATAAAATTAAACAATTAACAAACGAGATCACATCGCAAAGAGTAAAGGCTTTTTTACCCAAATAAAAATGAAACTGGTCGTGAATAAAACATATTGATAAAAATCATTAAACCTGTATCTATAAGTTAGTTATCTTAAGGGAGAATGCACCACTCCTCACAAGGAAGGCCACTTCATGTTAAAGAAAACAAAGAACTTTTCCCTTTGTCCTTACCGTCTTTTCAGCTAATGGCACACCATTTATGAATCGCATCAAATCAACATGACTTGAGATCTATATATGTACTGCCACAAGAGAAGGAAGTCTCGTGTCTAAGCAGGCGCAATGTATTGGGCACAGAATATACTGATAAACAACGTCCCGTATAAAAAAGACAAAGAATTCAACTTCAATTTGAACCTTCTTTGGACCATCACGAAGCGGTGGATACTTTAATACAACATTCTGTGCAATTTACATTCAGCAATATTTTATATGTATCTGTAAAATAATTGAGAAATATTGGAAGAATTTCTCCAAAGATTATTAATCTTATTAATCTTACTGAGTTTGTTTCACATATCACTAACGACGCTATATCAACGGCATTTTGTGGAATTTAACACAATATAATCTGATGTCAGTTAATGATTTTAGGTTTCCCTAGCTCCACTTCTTATTTTGGGTGTAAATAGTTCTTGAATGACTGGAAATAACAAATCCTTTCTGACCCTCAAAATCGGTCCTCCGTAAATCCCAGAGTAAAGATCTGGGATGCATCTTGTTATTTATAACAATCAAGGCAATGCCGTAATCCAGAATTCAACGAAATGAAAATCATTGAGAAATTTCTTCCATAAATGACGTGACGATTCCCTCGGATTGTTCTTCGAGAATCTTGTTTTTTTAATATGAATATCTTTGGAATCGTGGTACCTAGAATATTAAAACAAAATTAAATTCAAGCCAGAAAATATCGACAGGTGTTGTCCTGCCGAATATGCTGTTGGGATGATTTACCCTTTCAGAAAATAAAGACGCGGCCTTTCTAACTTAATAATCGACTGAGTCTTTTGATTAGTTCAAAATAACATTTTAAAATCGTCGAGAAATTATCAAAAGCAAAGTACGAAATAGTTAAACATGTGTATTTGATTCAAATTTATCTAATTGGATCGAACTAACTAACAAATTTAGGAAACCAGCAATATTTTTAATGATATGATATGATATGATAGAGGCGTACAGGCCAACCATAACGGCGATCCTAGGTATGTTACCATAATCCTGAAATATCAATAATCAAATAACAAATTATATCTGAATGCGAATAATATTTCAGCATCATGCGGGCCCAGGCCCTGCCTGCATCCTTAACAGATAAGGTTATTTAGGAGAGGATGTTAGTCACAGAAACGACTAGGGCGAACCACAGCAAAGTCATTTTCTAACTACTTAAATATATCAAAATGTTAGTCTCAATTAAATTCACACTCTAGATTAGATTTTGTTAATTTATTAATTTGAGTTAGTTGTGGTAGAGGTAAAGGATACTAATATTCATCATATGTATTCCGCATCAATCATAAAAGACTGGTTAGGTTATTTAATTCACATCTAAGGAAACCAGCAATATTTTTAATTCATAAAAATTGATAAAGAACCAATACTGTTGTTTAGCTAAAATTACTTTGGTTATTCTTCGTCTCATACTAGGAAATAGGTCTGGAAGGGCAATTTGCGAAGTTGCTTTATCTCGTGGATCATAGGAAAATGATATTCGTTTTGTGCAACTTTAATTAAACCAAAGGTGGAACGAATGGACTTCCTTTCGAAAGTAGATAACATTCTACAGTCGTTAGAGGTCAGGCTCCAGTCCCCGCTTCCGAAAGCCAGCACAGGTCTTATGAATGATTTATAAAGTGCGAGCATGCATGACTGGCATATATATTAAGAACGCAATAACCTTGTTTGGGCGACGAAACTCGAAAATTATGATCGCCGATTTCGAGATTTGCCGTGTAGATGCCCCTGCGTATTACTAAGAATTTGGTTTTGTTGCTATTCACCTCCAAACCAAGTTGCGTAGCAATCGAGCGGTATGAAACTGTCTTTGATATCGCTAGGTTTTCGGCCAATAAGCGCGATATCTTGAGCATATCGAAGCATTTGGCCTGATTTATTAAATATACAACGAGAAGTTTCAATGTTGCTTTTCCTTACAACGTACTCAAGGACCAAATTGAACAGCACAGACGCGAGTGAATCTCCCTGTCGAATATCAGATGCTATTTCAAAGGAGTCTGATACAATTCTTTCGTTTACGATTCTACATACAGATAATTAACACAGAGAAACGAATTTCTCTGGAATTCTTAGATACATGAGCGCGGTCCATTGGCTCTCGAGGTATATACTGTCATACGCCTGCCGGAAGTCTATACATATATGATTGCTGTATGTCGTATTGTAATCCCAACATTTTTCTAAAATAATCCTCATGGTGAAACCACTATTCCGTGGTTAATCGATGGTTTTCGTCTCTAGCACTAATAGTGCAAGTATGTACAACATTTGCTAACCTTTGTAGGCAGTGTTCAATAGTTATGCCACGACAGTTTTCACACATTAGACAGTCCATATTTGTGCAATAGATATATGAGCGCGGTCTTACAGCTCTCCGCAGTTCTTCGTGGTCCCAAATAGAGTCGAAGAGATCGTAAAAATTTGATGCAAGGGCTGAGCTTAATCAATTCTTTCGATCTACTAATAGCTGCATCTACTTCCTCCGCTGTAGGATATTCGACAAACACCTCTTCACCTGGTGTGGTGGAGCAATTGTTCTAATGGAGATGACATCGTCTTTCCGATTTAGCAGCTTTTGGAAGTAGATTTGCTATACTGAGAGAAAATGAACCTCGTTGTCGTTGTTCAAGTCGGGATCCGCTCGAAACGCAATATTTCAAAATGCGATATTTCAAAACGCAATATTTCAAAACCGGTTCTATACTCTCCAAACCCGATACCGATGTAACCCGGTCTTATGCTCCCACTCCTATCGATTTTTAAATTCCTATAAACTGAAATTAAATTTCCCCTTCACCCGCCTGATATAACCCGATCCTAAACTCCCGCTCCTATCGATTTTTAAATTTTAAAAATATCGCGTTTTGAAATATCGCATTTTGTACCATATCGCATTTTGTACCGTATCGCGTTTTGAAACATCGCGTTTTAATAATTCGCGTTTTAAAATATCGCGTTTCAAATGAGACCCGTTCAAGTCTATAGTGAGATTCCTGGCGTTAATAAAACTGTCCATTGAGTTTGTTTGTCTCGCTTTGAAGTTGATGTTTCCGTAGCATGATCTCATATGTTCGAGCTTCTTTTGCCGGATATATTTAGTCGTAGCTTTTCTAGAACGGAGATATTTTGCTGACGATCATTGCGGGATCTCTAATTTTTTAGCGGAGGTCTTCTTCAGAAAGTATTGTGTGCCGTGGTACTTGTGACTAACTATATAGCGTGCCACTGCTCTTGGATATTAACAGTTTTTTTGATGTTACTGAGCCGAACTAGATAATCAGTCTCACCTGATCGATAACTCTGCAATTATGCTTGATCTTTTAAAGCATCGACATTCCATCGAACGGTCTTTTGTGGTTGTCTATTGAACGCAGATAATAGCGGATCACTTATATTCGAATAAGACAATAAAATGATCACTGTCCACGTCTGCATCTCTGCCAGTGTCTTAGAGAGACACTGTCTCTCAGATCCTTCGATCTCCACATTATTTTGTGGGTTATCTTATGTGGGAAAAACGTACTCGATGTAACTAAATTGTACATTATTACCAGATCAGTGATGCGCTGGCCATTGTTGTTACTGGTGAGGTGCAAGCTGTTAAGACCAATGTTCGATGTATTTCCTGCACTCCTACCGATTTTACCATTAAAATCAGCCCCGATAATTTTAATGTCGTGGACAAACAATAGATCTTTGAGGCCATCTAATTTATATTCGTTGGATGTATGAATATTACCGATGTTACATTTTTTAGTGCAGAATCTAACCGTGCATATCGGCATGTTGATAGGGCGGAGTTGGTGATATGCTGCTTCACATGGCGATGGATAGGAAAGCCCCCGATAGTGTCATGGATCCCACTCACAGACCATCTAAGCTCTTGTAGTGCAAGCACGTCTAACCTGTAATATTTGCATGAAAACTAAAGACGTGACACACACAAGCATTTAAATTTCCAACTGTCTGTCTTTGTCTAGTCGATGTCTTTTTCTTAAGTTAATGATCGTAGGTAAGAGTTCGTTGCTTCATTTTTTATATTCTTTATTTCTTTCCTTATTCACTGGGTTAAATTATTCAGTATATTCTTAATCGTGAGCATATTAAACCAACGTTGTGCTTCGATATAGGTTTCCGGGTCATCTGTCCTTCTAGGGAATCCTGGAGGAACGGATCAATACTGGAAAACGAGGCACTGAAATTTTTCACGGACGGCTCTAAGCTACACGGCAAAGTAGGAGCCGGAGTCTTCTGTGAGAAGCTCAATGTTAATATTTCTGTTCGTCTCCCTGACTACTGCAGCGTGTACCAGGCTGAAGTGGTGGCGATAGGGGAAGTCGTGACATGGATGAAGCATAATGTGGTATCTGTTAAAGATATCGCGATTTATGTGGACAGTCAAGCGGCACTCAGGTCACTAGAGGCGGTTTCTCTGAAGTCACGGGTGGCGCTGGATTGCCGATCATCTCTTAATGAGATGAGCGAGTATTTCAGTATCCAGATGATCTGGGTCCCTTGTCACTCGGACGTCACGGGAAACTGCACGGCAGACTAACTAGCTAGGTACGGTACGACACTCCAGATGCAACCAGAAAGGGCAGGTCTGGGGAGGCCTATAGCAGCGCTCGAATTGACGCTCAGTAAAAAGGCAATCGCCTTGACAGATGAGAGGTGGACCAACACTCTCACGTGCAGGGTAGCAAAACAGGTTTGGTCAAAACTGGACCTGCGGCGCTCTAAGGCACTTGCATCCCTGGGAAAACGAGATTTAGGATTGGTCGTAGGGATACTAACAGGACACTGCCTTTTTGGGGAACATGCGAGAAGGCTGAGTCTAGGGACGAATGATTTTTGTAGAAGTTGTATGGACGAAGAGGAGGAAGAGACGTTAGTTCACTTCCTATGCTCGTGTCCGGCACTATCATACAAAAGACGTAAGTACTTGGGTGTGTACAACATGGACAGCCTTTCTGAACTCGCGGACTGTGGGGTGCGAGATATTTTATGCTACATCAGTAGCTTTGGTTGGTTTCAGCGGGAGTAAGGGGAGATTGGATCCCGTGGTATCACAATGGGCCATTATTGACCTAAGTGTGCGATAGCAGCCACTCTAACCTAACCTAATCGTGAGCATCTTCGTATGCTGGTATCTCTTCCTGATATTTCGTTATTCTGTAACTAGTTCTCCAATTCCTTTTGGCTAATTTGTACCTTTTAATATTCTTTTGATTTCGTGTGTATTATTCCGTGCTGGCTGTTGAATGTTTATAAAGAACTGCTCAACTTTGGGATTGCTTGGTTTAGATATTATTTGGTCGCTGAGAGTGAGTGAGCAGTACAAACGAGTGGCCAGAGCTCGAGTCGAAACCTTTCTCAATACTCACGTAAGTTATCAATAATTTCCTAGTTATAAAGAAATCGAGTAGATTGGGTATTTTATTGACATCTGTGGACAAGAAAGTTGGTTTCCCAGTAAAGCGCCAAGCAGCCGCACTTTTTCAAGCCGATCTTTAGGTTATATGTATAGTGGTGGGCAATAAACTGCAGAAACGGTTAGTGCTTCGAAGTCAATTTTTTGGATGTCCAAGAGCATTTGAAATTCCTGATAATATTACAATAGCCCATTGGGATGTCATGCTAACATTCTAATGCCATTCATTTTTATAGTTTTATTGAACTATTCTGATGCAGTTTCCTAAATTTGTGAGGCTTTGGATAATTGATCCATTACCTTTGACTTGATTCTGCTCTTGTTCATGCATTCTGACTAAAACTGTTTGCAACATTTGACTTCAGCGATCAGTCATTATTTATTTGTGTTCCAGTTTTAACAACTTCTAAATATTGGATGCCTGTTCATTGATGTCTTTGATTTATCTTTTACTATTTCCTTCTCATTTCGTATTTTATGAAGTTTTTTAACAATTATACGCCTTTGTAGCTTGCAGGATGTGGCTCGCCCCAGTTCACACACTTTGCTGGACTTTCTCTGGTGTTCTTACATTCCTTTGTAAAATGTTTAGCTGCGCACTGACCGCATCTTTGGTCTTTATTGCAATAGTTACGAGTGCATCCATATAACTGACATCTTTCGCATTGTGGCATCAATCTTGATTTTCTTAGGAATAGAAATCTAAATTTCAATTTGTGTGGGCCGCATTTTTACAATCCAGATCAAATTACATGTCAGACTGGAAAAGAATTAGTATTAAGATGTACTTTTAGTATAGACCACCTTTGGTTTAATTTGTATCAAATTAAAACTTAAAAAAAAATCCTTTCCGTCATTACTTCTAGGGTGGTTTCTAACTAGGCTAAGTGACTGCGCAATATAGAGAATATAAATGATCAAAATTAAAAGTGATTAATAACTCAGAACACTGAGTTTCATTTATTTCGGACGATGGTAATCATCTAAATGAAATTAATCTATTGTTTAAACACAATTTTTGCGAAATTCAACTATAGCTCCACTAAATATGATCTATATTAAAAATATCTCGGATAAAGTACTTTGTAGAATATTCGCCCAATTAATAGCATTCAAAAACGCAGCCCAATTTGGGTGATATTTCATTGAAAACTGGATAGATAATTGTAGCGTTCCAGAAAATAATATCGTATTAGGGGTATTATCGAAGAAAATATCACATGATATCTTGACAATTGCTATGGACCTTTGAACCTTTCATTGCTGTTTGATGCAAAAATTAGTGCTGAGTCTGAATGGGCGCATTTAGATTCGCCAACTATTGGCATCATTATTTTATCTACGTGAAAAATCGGCTTCCGAGACTGCAATCGCTCATTGGTCGTTCATTATTAACTTCCTCAAAATTTCTGCGCAAGCTAGAAAATGTTTAAATTTGGTCTTTCCGTATACACAGTGGTGTGATTAAAAATAGATGTACGCAAATTCTCTCATAAAAAGTGTAGAACTCTGCAAATAAAATTATAAAAAAATTCTAAATTTTGGGTGAAGTGATAAAAGTCATTACAAAAACGTAAAACAACATTTGTATCTATTTTGCGTGTAATAGTTTCAGATTTATTCAAATAAATTTGTAAAGTAGGCATGAAAATAAATAGGTGTGTATTACATTTTTGGCGCGAAGGAGCCTTTATTTTTGTTGTTTATTGTAATATTAAATAATAAGCTGTTCCAATAATAAATTCCAACTTAGTATTTGGTACTATGCCCGCGATTTTTTAGTACAGCTGCACATCGACGGGGCATTGAGGCTATTAGGCGGTGACATCGTTCATCGGAAATTGCCTTCCACGCCTGTTCAACTGCATCCCATAATTTATCACGATTTTGAAATTTTTTGTTTGCAATAGCGAGCTTGACATCATGCCACAAATTCTCAATAGGGTTGAGATCTGGTGATTGTGCTGGCCATTCCATAACTTGAACCAAATTTTTTTCAAACCACTTTTTCGTCAGCTTAAATCTGTGCTTAGGATCGTTGTCATGTTGAAGCAGCCATCTAAGCGGCATTTCCTCTTCTGCGTATGGTAGCATTATGTTTGACAAAATATTGACATAGCTTTGAGCATTCATGATGTCCTTAATCCAAAAAATGAGACCAACCCCTTCATACGAGAAACATGCCCACACTAAAATTCCACCACCCCCATGTTTCACAGTTTTTATTATAAATCTTGGGATAAATGCCTTGTTCTGAGGTCTTCTAACATATTATTTTCCTCGGTCGGAGCCAAAAAAATTAATTTTGGATTCATCCGTCCATAAAATGTTTCTCCATTTTGTGATATGCCAATTTAGATGCTCTCTTGCAAATTTTAAACGATTCTTCACGTGTCGCTGGGTAAATAGTGGCACTTTTCTGGGACTATTCCGTTTCGCCCTCTTTTTCTACTCGCGGTTGATACTTTAGCAGCTCATTATATCAGCTCATCAGCAGCTCATTATATAAGTCTTTTAATTATTTGACGTTACTCTGGTGTGCAGTGCTCATCACGGCCCATTTTGAGGCACCTTAAATTCTTAACACTTTCCTTTTGCAACGAATTGATTAATTGTGAATAACGTTTAATTTAGAAAGAGAAAGTGGAAGAAATGATTACAAACGAATACAACGCTGTTTGCATGAAACAATCCGAAAAAAAAACGCACGAATTTGTTGCTAGCCAATTCATAGCTTTTGCACCACAATAATGCACCTGTTCACACTTTATCGCTTGTTCGTGAATTTATGGGTAAAACGAAACTGTAACAATGGCCCAGCCTCCATATTCGCCATAAGTGATCCTGTGTGACTTTAGGAAGGCAAAAAACAACTTCTCAACGCAACATTGTGGCTTTGAAGTTTTTTCTCTTCAACGAGCGCCCTTGCATTATCATTTCCAGTCACCATAATCAATAGCTAAGAATACATCGAGGCCCTTAAACATAGTCTTTTACCAATTCAGAAGCTCAATAAGGAATTTTCAGCAGGACAATTTAAAAATACATACAAGTCGCAGAATAAAATGTTCGTTTGTGGAAAAATTTGAAGATATGGCGGAATTTTACCTTTGACAGAAACCAGGGGAGGGACCCGGAAAAATTAGAATTTTTTTAATTTTATTTCTTTTATATAAAAATTAGAAAAATGGTGATATATTAATAAATAAAACAAAGCAAATTGGAATTAGGTAAACAATTTTGAATTAAAATAAATCTCTCAAAAAGACAAATGAGGGCTTCTCGAAGAACTAGAGCTTCAATAACTTAACATTGTGTATTTTGGTTAATTTTAAAATATTTGTATTTTTATCATTAAAAAAGGACCTTCAAAAGGGTAGTGACGAGGTATCCGTACCCCCATAATTTTGAATGGAATGTTATGATTATTTTTTGAAATATATTTTAATGCTTGATAATTACCAAGCTATACAAATTCTTAGTTATAAACGCTAATACAAAATTAGTAACTTCCAGTGATTTCAAAAAATTATTACGATTTGCTGATGTTGAACTACGAGCATCTTCTCTAAAAATAGGGTCGGTGCTTTTCATGGAAGGTTTTCTGACTTTTCTTTGCTTGTGATTCAGTTTTCCACATGAATAACTACTACCAACCTCTGCAATCCGACCCCCAAGATGGAGGAAAAGTGGAGCTGTAGATGGAACATACTTTCAATAAATAATTTTCCATTTTCTAAACAAGCAAATGTGTTTTATTTTAACAAAAAAAAGAGCGGAGTCATATCTACACACCTAGTATAATTACGAGATACTCCCACTAAGGTCATAGTTCATGAACCAAGTACATGATCTAACTGTGAAGATGTAAAGAAACTGTTCAACGCTATACATACATATTTTCTTTAGACCTTTTGTAGTTTTGAAATACTTTTCGCTCATCAAGGTTTGCTAAGGCCCTCCATCTGCTATTTTTTTTTTTCAATAACAATCCTATACGTGTATAGGTATGAATTATCAATAATGCACGCCCAATATATTTTTATGATACAATTTTTAGACTTCAAGGATACTAAGATTTTGTCAGAGAGAGAATCAAATGTTTCAATAGAAATGATGCGAATATATGTATGTGTGTAATACTGTATATTATATAATGTACATTTACTATATACATGAATTTCTATTTACTTAATAAACACAGTTTACTAAACACTTGTTTTTTATTTCGCAAAAATTAAATTTTTGAATATTTTAATTAAAAAATGTGTCCAAAAAGTTTAACAAATCCTATTCGTTGCTAGGTCATCAACAGGAGTATCTACTTTTACTAGATTTGTAAAACTACAAAATTAGTTATAGATAGTAAGAAAAGGCAAAAAAAAGGAGACAAAAATAGGCAATAACAATTAATCTATTGATCGTCCCAACCATGTTGTTTATACGGAAAAATTAATAATAAAAAGGGGAGAATGATATCAGGTAAGCGATTAGTCATCGACTGAGTAACAAAATTCAAGGTATATTGAAGTACATTTAATTCTCACGAGCGTGAGAATAGAATAGGGCGGCATCCGTAATTGGTGAGAAACGGATTTCTCCCAATTCGTTAAGGATATTTTGATCAAGGAATATGGATTTTCGAATTTCGTAAGATTCTAAGGTATCTAAACGTGTGCTTTTGGATTGTATATGTAATATGCCTAAATTAGTTAAGCCTATCTATACGATTTTCTAAAGTTAGTAGTCCAATACAGGAGAAACTACAATTATTGCAATTAATCCTAAAAACACCAGACTTGGAAAGGCGATCAACTCTAGGTTTATTGTTAAAAATCATTTTCTTTATTGTGTTATTATTATAAAAAGCAAAACTAATATTGATATAATCGGAAACGATGTTGCTAATCCGTTGGCTAGTTTTTTCTATATACTCTAGGCGACGCCAATTTTCCCGCGTTGGACTATCCGGACTAACTAAATGGAAAGCTGACATTTAAATACTATGGGGATGGTTTGAAGAACTAGGGATAACATCGCCTGTATACGTAGGTTTCTGATAAATATTGAAGTCTAAAGAAGAATTAATCCTGGTGGATTGTTATATCTAGAAAATTAATACATTTATTTTCTTCTTTTTCCAACGTAAAATCAATGGTGGGATATTGAGAATGGGTTGTATGTCATCAACATATCTATACCAAAAGATTATATTACGAAAATAAGGATTGTTGTTTGATATAATCAATTGTTCGAAGAAATTCATGAAAATTTCAGCAAACAAAGGTGAGAGGTGAGCCCATGTGTAGATCATCAGCGAATTTGAAATACAGTGCCTGGCCATATTAGTATGGACGTTGCTTTTTTTAGAAATTGTTAATGACACATTATACAAACTCAGAATATATAATATAAATATGAAAGTTATTTATTTAAATATAGTTTATTATAACATTTATTTTTTTAAAATTAAATTCAGAACTTTATATAATATTTAATTGACCCTAGTCAAATTTTAATATTTTGTTTTATTGTCTTTGCTCTTTGGCCTTTATAAGTGCTTCCACACGTCGGGGCATGCTCTTTACACACTCTACTACCCAGCGGCTTCAGCGATATCTTGGCCATGGTGTCATACCGAAATAAGCCGTTCAATGAATCTGATCAATAAAAAGTGTTTTCAGGGATTCCCCTTTTAACCAACCGTATAGATGCACTGTAAATGTCAAAATGTGAAACCTGAAAGTGGTATGTCGCCATCTATGGAATAAAACATTTGCATTTTAGTTTCTGTCATAGATGGCGTTTTAAGAATCCATAAACCCCAAAAATTATAATTGAAACATTCATAATAATATGGCCAGGCACTGTATGTATTATCAAAACAGAAATAGTTTTGTTTAATAGAAGTCTCAAACACCACCATCAGTTCACGACGTAAGCCCTCATCTAGAACATCCCTATCTACGTAATTACAAACTATTTGGTGACTGGCACGTCAAACGAAACTAGTTTTGAATGTAATGGAATGTCGACGTCTTCAATTTTGTTAATCAATGCTACTGAGTTCTTAACCGAGTAAGCCGAAAAGAAATTAGTATGATCATTGAAACAATTTATGAAACCCTTACATAGCTTGTAGGCAGGAGCATTGCAATACGCGGTATCTCGAGGAACTTGTTATTATCCATTTAAAATACCTGGTCATCTTGTCCTAGAGGCGTTTGCGTTGTCACACACCCATAAGGGTATTCTTTTTATACTTACCAGTTTGCACCAACTTCTTGAAATTTCTGGAATTTGTATTTTAAAAAATCGAACAATGGTCGAGTTAAGTAACGGAATGTAAAAACAGACATGCGCAACCTATATCTTTCGAAGTTGTTTTTATTAGCATATTTTCAAACATCTTAAACTGAAGTTAGTGATCGGGATCACTAAATTTTTAAACCATGTTTAAAAACAACCTTTCGGCTTACTTTGGTAGAAACCATCCAAAATCCTCCGGTAAACCTCGGGTGGAACTTAGTCGAGGAGACGGAATATGTTCCATTAGGTCCAGCCCAAGACAAAATAAAGATCATAATCTCGTTTATACGAAATGAAACGGAATAATAATTTTTTAATTTAATTATTGAAACACTCTCCAAATGATGAAATATGTAAGTTACAGATCCCCATCGTAAAAATAGCAAAGCCCTAGAGAGATCGTCTAGGGTTCACTATTCATCGTATTCTAGGCGAAGAATGGTGCACTGACAATTAGCTCGTTTTCTGTTTTGAACCTAAGCTTTTGATACCGTGAATATTATATCAGGGTTTACAACAATACATTCCCCATTTGCGCACAATACTAGAAGAAACGTAAATAGGTTTGTTAAGTAGAGATGTCCGATTTCACTCATATTTAATTTTACATTTTAATGCCTAACAAAGTTTTACCGACGCTACAATCGATTTCCAGAGATAAGGTTAGAGCAAAGTGGACAGATACAACCTATTCTGAATGGATACGCAAATTTGAAAAAATCCTAAAAAAAGTGCCACACTTATCCTACTTCAAGATTTGCAGGTGTACAAGACTCGAGATAAGTTCGTAATTTTTATTTTGTGATCTCCTCATCGATAAAAGAAATGATTTCTATTTACCAGACATTCGTTAATCTATAAATTTTCCTTTCTAATAGTGAATAATGTGCACACTATAGAATAGGGATAAGTTCACTGCGGATGGATAACTAATCACTACCGCATGTCATTTTACTATTTAGTTTTTATACATTTTTAAAATAAATCTAAAACAATTTAAGACATCTTGACTCACCAGTCAATGTCGAGTCGAGCAAACAAAGAAGTTTTGCAACCGTTGTTTACGCTGATTTGAAGTAGTTTTAATGACATTATCTTGTTTTTTGTAAAAACGTCCTAAATATTTAATGCATTGTCGTCAAGATTTTGACAGATATTTTAACAGGTAAATGCAGGTTGCAGTGTTGAATACTATCTACGAATGTTAACAACGAAATCATTTGATTGAAACTCCAAATTTTGTGACAATTTCTTGGTATCCATGTCATGTAATTTTCAAATTATTTCATGCGGCAAGTTAAAGGCTGTCCCTAACTTCAACAGTCAAAGTTCATGCTGATATACATATGTATGTACAATTTATTATCGAAAACAGGTCATTACATACAAGAAAAACGTTTTCATTTCCACGTAAATAGTTACTCGTAAAACAACGAATAGGACTACATAATGCACAGAGGTACTTCCAAAAAAAAAAAAATACATGAACACGTCTGTCAACATATCATACATGCGCGCGCGTTCATACAAAAAATCTCAAAACCAAACATGAAACAAAGTTCTGGAAATTTTTGAGATAGTCTCGTTGCTATAACACAAGAATCTTGTCTACAATCAATACAACAATGAAAATAAGAAGAGAAGATATGTATAATACAAAAATTATAAAGTTACAGTTCCGAGATTTTTATTTTATATAAATTTTTTTTCTTTAAAAATAAAGATTTTATTATTATTTTTATTTCTGAATAATCATCATCGAGCGAAGACGCTGATAAGAATTTCCATTTTATATCAGGAAATATACAAAACGCTAAACATCCTGTCTGTCATCAAATCATAAAAAAAAATATTAACGGTATATACTTACTATATCGTTTGGGTCCATCTTCTAAACAAAATGTAAGCGTTAAGTTTGCATCGTCTTCAAAAAACTCCGTTGCAAATGAATCCCACCAACAGTTATCACTTTCCTAAAAATAAAAATAAGATAAGTTTAATTCATGTCATAATCTGGATATGTTTTGTAGTGTACAAACCTCAGTCCTTTGTTGCAGCCTTTTATTTAATTCATGCACCCGATATTCTGTTTGACTGAAGTATGATGTATGCCTTCGTGGTACACTCAGCGATCTAGAATAACCAGAGACAAAAATTAGTCTTCAATTTCATTTTATTCTAAGCAATATACAATATTCTTTAAGTGAATCTTTAGTTTTTGTTTTATTCAATCGTTCTTCTTTAATTTGTTAGTGACCTCCTATATACCCATGTATTTCTCTTTTTTATATCGTTCTTCTTACCTCCTACAACAACAATAACACTCATACCCCAAAGCCCAATAACAACAACAACACAACAGTAGCTTCACTCAACTCACATTGAATTTTATTGTTATTTTATATATTCATCCATTCATTCTCTTCGCTCTCATACCTTCTCACCAAAAAAAAACACCACACAGCCACACAACGAAAAAACCAACCAAACCAAATAATGTGCTATGCTGGTGCTCCCCAATCCTAAACCAAACCTCAGCGAACCCAAATACAATTTTTCTAATAGGAGGACAAATCATATTTTTCCTAATCACATCTTATCTACAAGAAAAAAAACAAGTAAATAAAAACAACAACAAAGAAACATCAACAAAAACAAAACATACAAGTAAATAAAAAAGAATTATGTCGAGCATTTACCTAGCTACATAAGGAGTTATAGAAGCATATATTTAGAAAAACAACAAAAACAAAATTGCATATGACATGCACTAAGCCTCCTTATATACTATACATACATATACATAAATATATAACCATAATCGTAATAATAATTTCGTTAGTACCTTTCCCCGATCAAAATAACAAACAAAGCTACACGAAATTGCCTAGAATATATTTTGGAATTGATTGAGTGTACAAGCAAAAAAATATGTTCATATCATATAAATACGGTGTACATAGCACTTACATACACACAACAATGTTTTTCTCTTCTTTTTTACATACACTCCAATGCTTTCATTATATATATATATAATTGTTCAATTTTATATATTTTCTTCTTCGTAATAATACTACTCCACACCAAACCAACAAACCATCGAAAAAAAAAAATGTATATAAATGAGATTGCATGTATACGCATGTGTACATAACGAAAAACAAAACAAAAAAAAAAGATTATATAAACCTTTATATAACGTTATGTACATACTTTAAAAATAGAATTAAGAAACCCTAATGCTAAAACGAGATATAATTAAATTACAACTACATAACAAAAATTTTATGTATGTGTATGGTTAGGTATATAAAATAAAATAAAATTACACAATGGTCGTTTTATATATACAAAAATGTTTTTATATAATAGAATGAAATAGAAATATCATAAAATCGTATATACAAGAACGAGATAAATATTATTATGACGCTGTTCCACATTATATACTTCAAATCTACTACATTATAATCTTTTTCTATATAAACCATTTTTATATAAAATAAATGTACATATTTTTTTTGTTTTTCTTCTACATTTACTTTTTACGACTACAATTTCAAAATTCATCAATAAAGTCTTTTTTGTAGCACTGTAGCAGTGCTAGCGAGCGAGAGATAGCACTGAAAAATCCAACATTCAAATAACATTTTATACACACCAACCCAGAAAAAACATTGATCAGTCATTTTTTTGGCACTATACCTACATTGTATTGTAAAATATATATATAATATAAATAAATAAATAATATATTACATATTTAAAATAATAAAACTCCTCCCTCAAACAAATAAAAGATTTATAAATAAACATTTCGAAATAGCAAAAATTGTTTGCGAAAAGTAGGTAAAGTAAAATTTGTCCATTAAATCCCGCTAATTAAATTAAAATTGAGAAGTAAACAAACATATTGTAACGGACAAATGTTCAAGAAACCTGCATAATCACGTGGCTGATTAAAAAAAGATATCCAAAATAACCAAAAAAAAAAAATAAACCACATTTCATTTCAAAAGAAAAACAAGCAAAACGAGGAAGAAACCAAAATGTGTGCGTACTGTACATATTTAGAAATGTGGACTAGACGAGCGAGTATTCACACACTAAATTTTGCGCTAATCCAAAATTCAGACTCGATTTATACCGGTCTAAACATGAAAACAGAATACAAAAATGGTTTTTTTGTATATAGGTGGGTACGACCTAAATACACGTGCTCATTTGCTTAATATGGGAATGTGTGTTTCCTTATAATGTATGTATATGGGCTTTCAAGTCAAGTCTGCGTTAAATCTAGACATTTGTGCATTTAATGTGTTGCGTTCACAGGAAAACTTACCTTGGAACATGAAGATCTTAGAGTAACATCGAAACTAGCAAACCGACCAGTGCTAGACCAGATTTTCAAACAGCCTAGAGCCTAAATTGTACGAATTACAGAATTCCATGGAGTAGCAGTTCCCAACTATGGAAACTTATAACCAAGTGAGAAAGAAGTTTAGGGATAGCAAAAATGACAGTTGTTCAACATAATGATACATAAAAGGGAACTAACTCTGCAAGAACAGGTGAAAGATTACATTATATACGAGAATGAATAAGTACCCGTTTTAGACAAGGTATACCTGAGGGTAATTGGTATTACCATTGTGTACAGTAACCGGCAATTGAATTAGAGCCACCATTTGATTTTGGTATTTTGTCAAATTTATCAGGAACGAAATAGAAACAGACACATCATAGTAGATATTACATCAATATTTTGTTAATCCTCCTTTGGCTTTAATGACTGCACTAATTTTAGCTGGCATACTGGAAATATAAGGTTTTACCACTCTTGCCAATATCTGTGAAAATTATCTTTCAGAACAGCTATTGTTGGGTTCGAGGATGAGTACATAACCTTTTTCAACATGCTCCATACATTTTCAACCGGATTTTGATCGGGTGTTTCCGGCCCATGACAAAAGGGGTATGCAATGCTCTTAGAGGTTTTCTTTTTTGCTGTGTGACATGGTGCTCCATCCTGCATGCAAGTGTATGGCTCTTTTTCTTTATTTAGTGAGTTTAGGAAAGGCAAAAATACAGTCTCAGCAACCTTTATATATTGCTCTTCATTCATGGTGACCTCCACAAAATACAGAAGTCTGGTGTTATTCGCGGCTATGCATCACCTGATCATGACTGATGGTGGTGAAATTAACACACTTCGTGCAAATGCTGAAAGCAAGGAGAACGTAAACCAAGAAAACCACCACGATGTCACTAGTGAAAACGTTGATTTAAAAAAAAATGACAATCAAGCCAAAGAAAATACTATAGCTATCTATGAAAAAGATGAAGTTGAATTGGCGTATGAAACGAGTATTATACGAAGGCAAATTAAAACTAAATGTCAAAACTAAAAAAAAAGCAGAATCTTCGCCTGAAGTGGAAAAATCAACACAGAGCGTCAGAAAACCACAACACCAATGACCTGAACAATCATCCACGGACCTAGTGAAGATACATAAGAACGTATTACTGATACCGAAAGAGAGACCACTGAAGTGAATGCACTTGACCCAGAAATCTACAGAATGTTATCAAATGCAATCACCGCTGCTCAAACATTGAATGATTCACCTACGAAAACAAAGCTGAGCAACCAATTAAAATCATGGCCAGAGGGCTACGTCATACATGCCCAAACGAAGAAATAATTAGGGGGCTTAGCCAGAAAGGATTAAAAATTCTAAACGCTGTAAACATATTAAAGAGAAAGGTCACTATAAACACAAACGGTGAATGAGAAACTACTAAAGTTGGCCTCCTCCTTTTCATGCTAACATTTGACAACACTGAAAGCATTTATAGGGTACTTATATGGAATCAAAGCAATCCTTAATATGAAAGTTAAGATTGAGATATTAAAAAACAACACTAGTACAATGCCACAACGCTACAAATGTCAGGCATATAACCTCACGTGTGGTAAAGTGGGCTGGAATACATTTATCAAAAGAATGCAACAAAAATAAGAACGAACCAGTGAAATGCTAACACTATGGTAATCATCATCCAGCAAGTTACAGAGGCTGCGAGGTAGCAAAAGTGCTGCAAAGAATGAGAGAACAAGAGAAGTCAAACAAGTCAGAGTTCTCAACCTAGGATGCAATCCTACTCAAAACAAATTCTCCTAAATAGCGGCAAAGTAAGGCAAGGCATAACATATGCACAAATGGCTAAGCAGAATGAAAATATCAGGCACGCTCCGAGTCAGAAAACCCATGTCCTGCGAGAAATACTTCAGAATCTAAACACTATCAATTCACATCAGGCTGGCCAGGACCAAAGACTAGTATTTATGGGCGAGTTAAGGAAAAAACAAGAACAGAGTCTAGGAACACTGGAATATCGATGAGCCAAGATAGAAAAGTTATTTACTACCTTCATTCTAGTCCATACAAACTTAGCAAGAAAAAATAATGACACACTATTTAAGAATTGCTACCTGGAATGCAAATGACCTAGCGCAACGCATTTCAGAAATAGAAGTATTTTTAAACATGACAAAAATTGATATATGCCTAATCTCAGAAAGTCATTTTAACAGAACCTCGTATGCCAAAATACGTGGATACCAGTGCTATCAAGCTTTACATCCAGCAGAAAGAGCTAGAGGTGGGACAGCAATCTTAATTAAAGATAATATAAAACACCACGAAGAATTAAAAATAGAGGAGGAAGCTATGCAAATAGCTACTGTATCTATCGAAACCAAAAATAACAAGAGCTATAGTGTATCAGCAATCTACTGTCCACCCAGATATAACCCCCAAAAAAAAGAAGGCTACATCAAACTTCTTAAATCGCTTGGTAATAGTTTTATTATTGGAGGCGACTTTAACTCGAAACACATATTCTGGGGATCAAATAGAACTAGTCCCAAAGGAAAGGAGGTATTTGTAGCAGGCAGGACATTAAAATGTGAGTTTCACTCCAGTAGAAAGCCAACCTACTGGCCTACGGACTCAAATACAATTCCCGACCTTCTGGATTTCTATATATCAAGAGGTATCCACGAAAATTACTTAGCTGTTGAAAATGAAGAAGGGCTATCGTCAGACAATTCTCCAGTTTTAATGATAATAAGTGACATGGTAATAAGGAAAGCAAGCTCTCCAAGACTAACAAATAACAACACCAATAGTGTAATACTTTCGACAGGTAGTCGAAGAAAGCATCAACCTACAGGTGCAGATCTCGAACGCTTACACGATAGAAGTAAGACTTGGCAGAGAACTAGAGCCCCTGAAGACAAAATAATCCTAAACAACTGGTGCAACAAACTACTCATAAAGGAGATTAATACCCTTTACAGACTAGCGATTAGCTAAACGCGTTTAATCATGTTTTCGAGTTTATCTCTTAATGTGTCAACTTATGAGATTAGCAAAAGGGGGTTTGTTTTAGGTTTAGTAACTAAACCGGTTTAGTGCATTAATCTCTCAATATTTTGAAGTTTATCGCATAAAAATGGGATTAGCGAGAGCGTCATCTAACAATGAAGGTTAAAATTTATAAATAGGATAGTGTCATTTAGTGCTATGATACAATGTTAGATGCCGCTTATTTTTTGAGTTATTTCTTTCGAGTTCAAACATTTTTTTTTGCTTCAATTTAAGTTCAACATACACAAATGTGTATGTAACTAATGACAGTTTGTAATATCTTCCGTATTTTAACGGATCTTAGTTAAATGGGAATTCTTAAAATAGAGCATAATACTTTGATAATACATAAATTATATAACATATTAATTTTTTGTTTTTGATAACATTAATTAATTTATTATTATTATAGTTAGTGTTATTTTTCTGAAAATTGAATATGCACAAATGTGTATATTAATATTCATTTTAAACATAATTCTCTGACACATTCGTTTCTCGTAATCAGAATTTACACAATTGTGTATACTGGCCGGGCAAGGTTATATCCCTTTTCCTGCTGGCCATCACAATTGTGTGAGTAACGAAAACGAATCATGTCAAAAATTGATTTTTGTATGTGGTACGGACCAACATACACATTTGTGCATTCCTGTTACCGTAGAGTGCGTATTACAATACATGGCAAATAAAAGCTGCGTTTTTTTTAAAACAATCGAGTAGAGTTCGCGATAGCTACAACTTGGTTCAATTTAAAATTAAAAATTTAATTTTTTTTAAAGTAAATAATTTTGCTTTATGTAAATCTATGTACATATAACCAAAAAATGCATCATAAAAGTTGTATGGTTTTCTTGTAATATCGTTGTTCTGTATAGTTCTGTCAATGACATTTGTTTAATATCGATTCCGGACAAACATAGCGCTACCGTATTTTATTATTGAAAAAGGGTTTACTAAGCCTCATAGTGTGTCAACCTAATTGGTTTTGTAGTAGATTAACTAAACTAGTTTAGCTAAACGAGTTTAGCTAAACCCTAGTCTGTCAAGGGTATAAGAATGCGTCAGTTGCAAGCTTCTTAAGTAATCTGACAGGTAAACCTGACACAGACTATTCCCTGTGGAAAGCCACCAAAGGTTTAAAAAGGCCTAAAGTGCAAGTATCACCCATTAGAATGGTTGATGGAACCTGGGCTCGCAGCGAAATGAAAAAAGCTGATCTTTTTGCCGAACACCTAAAAAATACCTTTACAACTTCTATAAGCAAAGTAGACGAGGCATACTCTGAAAGAAATCAAACAAGAAGTAAAATACCTCAAAGATAAAAAAAACCCTGGATACGACTTGATAACGGGGCAAATAATCAAAGCTCTACGAGAAAAAGCACCAAGGAAACTACAGCACATAATCAATGCTATCTAGAGATGCTATCTAGACTACATTATGTTCTGAGACAGTGGAAAGTAGCGGAAATCATAATGATTCTACTATATCATTAATAAATCTAATAAATCACTAAACGACAAAACATCCTATAGGCCTATTTCTTTGTTAATAACAACATCAAAAATTGTCGAGAGACTGTTTCTCAAGAGATTAAAGCCAATTATAGAGAGCAGATATCCTATACCAGAACATTAATTTGGGTTTCGAGAAAGGCACTCAACGATAGAACAGATACATAGGATTACTGATAAATTGGGAAGGCGTTGGAAAAAGGAAGCATGTTCAACAAATTGAAAAAACAACATTTTGAATTGCTGGAATCTTACATGAACGACCGTTACTTCCGGGTGAGACAGGAAAGGGAATACTCAAAACTAAAGAAAATATAGGCACGGGTTCCACAAGGCAGTGTTCTAGGCCCCGTATTATACCTCCTGTATACAAATGATCTACCAAACATAGAAGAAGGTAGAATAGGAACGTTTGCTGATGACAAAGCTTTATGACCACCGATGTTAGTATTGTTGAGTCCACATAGAAACTACAAACTGCTAATATAGTGAATAACTGAACAAAACAATGGAGAATAACACTTAACGAATCGAAATCAACACACATCAACTTTACAATTAGGCCATTAGAATATATTCCGATTAAACTGAATTCACAACAAATTCCATATTCTGATAATGCTAAGTATCTCGGCATGACGTTAGACTCTAAACTCAGGTGGAAAGCGCATGTTAAAAAGAAAAGGCAAGAACTGAATTTAAAATTCAGAAAAATGCACTGGCTTATTGGAAGAAACTCCGAACTGACAACGCACAACAAACTGCTGTTACATAAACAAATCCTAAACCCTAATTGGACGTATGGAATTCAGCTTTGGGGCTGAGCAAGGAAAACTACGGTGAAGATCATTCGAACATTACAAAACAAAGTACTACGTAACATTGAGAATGCTCCTTGGTACATTATAGACTAAACTAATAAAACAATTACTACTCTTACAGTAAAAAATATTACTGTTCCATATTGATGAGGAGAAACTCGCGAGAGAAACAGATTGGGTACTGAACAGGAAAAGGAAAAAAAGACCTGCCAAAAAACGAAGAGCAGAATTCTCGCCTGAAGTTGAAAAACAATCGCAAGCAAATGTAACTGGTACTATTAATACTAATTCAGCACATCACAACAAAAGGTTGTACCGAAAGAAAATCTCCTCCGCCAATTAATGTATTCGGCATAACAGAATTTGCTAGTACACAAACTATAATGAAATCAGTGACCACTAAGGAGTACAGAGTAGTGTCGCTAAACAATAACGTGTGGAAAATCAATATACCAGATTCCGATACATATAGAGCTTTAGTCACAAAGCTCAACGAGGAAGGCAAAGAATGGTTCACATACGAAGAAAGAAACAACTGTGCAATTAAGGTTATGGCCAGAGGCCTACATCCAACGTGTAAGAAGGAGGATAAAATGCAGGACTACTTAAGATTAGTTTTAATAAAAAAGAGAAAGTTGAAAAAATTTTCAACATCAATGCAATACTAAATATGAGGGTTAAAATAGAATCCCTAAAGAAAAATACGAGGCTAATACCTTAATGCAAAAAATGCCAAGGAAAACCCAACGCGAAAGAGTGTAAGGAAAATAGAAACAACCCTGCAAAATGTATGAATGTAAGGGGCATCACCCTGCGAATTACAGTGGATGTGAAGTAACCAAAGAACTTTAAAGGCTAAGAAACAAAATGGATCAGTTTCCTCAAAACTCTAAGGTTACGAGAGAGAAATTAAGTAAAAACCAAGCGGAGCCAAAGCCACCAGTTATAGGTACAGGACGGAAAACCTACTCACAAATTGTACAACAATGATCTGATGCTCTTACTTATGACCCTCTCGAAACGGTATGTAGAAGCAGAGAAGCCATAAATACTAGGCTAACAAAGCAAGAACGTGGTCTAGAAGCTTTATATAAGCGTCTAAGAAAGCAAAAAACCACTAACGGAGCAACAACCCTCTTATATTAAAATGAACAGAACATTAAAAATTGTCATCCGAAACGCGAACGGACTAGCGCAGCATGTTCCAGAGTTTTCAATTTTTCTAAATTTAGAAAAAATAGATATATGCCTTATATCGGAAAGCCATTTCACAGAAACATCATTCATCTATCTACTCCCCACCAAGCTATAATCTAAACAAAGAAGATTATAGCAGACTCTTTAGATCACTAGGATCGAATTTTAATATTGGTCGTGAATTTAATGCAAAAAACACCTATTAGGGATCAAGACTTACAACCCGTAAAGGAAAAGAGCTTTTTGAAGCAGGTCGAGTTTCATTCTGGAAGTAAACCAACATATTGGCCTGCCTGCTGATATAAATAAAATACCAGATCTCATTGAATGTAACGAAAGAGAATTACCGAGGACTACATGTGCCTCGAAAATAGCGAGGGAATATGTGCCAATTAAAACAACGTTACAATTGGAAGACGAACTGGAAGTACTTAACAGTACTATTCAACAAGGAGAATGGGAAAGTTCTCATACTAATCATACCGAGTTCCGTAGGAATCAAAATTATCCTCTTGAAGTCAGGGAATTAGTTAGAGAGAAACGGAAGGCATGAAAGACTTGGCAAAGGACACGCGCCTCGGTAAAAACAAGAGGATTTTTTCAACTATCTGTGCAATAAACTGAAACAACTTAAAAAATAAATTAAGAACGAAACTATTAACAAGTACTTAAGTGGTCTCTCCGAACATAAAGACACTGATTACTCTCTTTGGAAAGCAACAAAGGGATTAAAAGAACCAAATGCATGTGCCGTCTATTAAAAATGACGAAGGAACCTGGGCCAAAAGTGACAAGCAAAGAGCTACTTTGTATGCGGCTCACTTGGAAGAAACCTTTCAACCGTTACCCAGGAAAACTGCAGATGAAAACATAACAACAATTAGCAAAATTGATGACCATAATATACGATCTGTATATATCTGTGTCTCCAGGTTATGATCTAATTACTGGCCAAGTCGTAAAAGCCATTCCCGAGAAGGGTTTACGAAAATTGGTTCAAATAATCAATGCTGCCTTCAGACTAAAATATGTCCCACGGCAATGGAAGGTAGCTGAAGTAATTATGATCAATAAACCAGGCAAACCAGCAAACGACAAAAACAAATGTACAGGCCGATTTCATCGCTTCCTGTCATTTCAAAATTATTTGAAAAATTATTGCTCAAGAGACTATGAGCAACTACTCTTGAGGAAAAAAGAAGAATTGAACATCAAATATAACCAGTATGAACCTAAGGTATTCAACTTTGGGTTTGTACCAAGAAGGCAAATACACAAATAATACAATGTTTTCAAAACAAGGTGCTGCGTGGCTTTTTCAACGCACCGTGGTACATGAGAAATAATAATCTACTTAGGGACTTAAACATGGAATATGCCATTGAAGAAATAAAAAATCATACGTAATCGTGCGCATTAACTTGTGCAAAATTTGTAAAGCAAGAGCTCGTGTGGAGGCCAGCCGAATAACAGTGTGGAGAGCCATTAAAAAAATTAGATCACCTTATTCGAAGAAATCTTTAAAAGAAACTACCCCTAAATCAGAAGAGGAAGAAGAAAATATTACAATTCTCGATCGGCTGAAAAATGAAAACGTGTCGTTTTCTCGAAATTTAAACTCGATGGTCCCGATGGATTTAACTATTATTTTCACGACCTTCGAAAAGAGGGAAAGTTATTAGTAAAACACTATAGCCGCGAAGGAGGTGTTATGGTGTGGGGCTTTATCATTTTATGGTCAACCGGAAAAAGAAAAAGGACCGCATCAACTTACATATGCATCCTTGAAAAAACATTTCCCCATTTTAATGATCCTTTTAACCTTCAACTTTACAACCAGCATACCCAGATATATTCATAATTTTATACATTTAGTATTAAATGATAATTTTTAATTTCATTTTAAATTGACAAATACATTTTGGCAAAATCTAATCTAAAACAAATAATTGTTATTAACAAATAATAATTACTAAAGATTTCAAGCTGATAAATCACCTAAATCCATAAAATTTTGGGTAATAAAACACGAAAACTTACCCGGGTAAGCGGTTGTAAACATAAGGGTTAAGCCATTGCCATGAATATATCAACAAGATAATGCCCCTATCCATACAGCTAATCTAGTTACATCATGGATATTACAGCAAACCGTAGAGCTTTTGCCATAGTTACCGTATTCTCCCGATCTCAATATCATGGAAAACGTGTGGGGTTTACTGTCTCGGAAAACTTACGACGGTGGTCATTTCACTGGATTATTTAAAATCTTTGTATGGTTCCATCTTCAGCAGGTTGTATGAAGATATTTTCAATAAGGGGAATAGTACGCATTACCAAAACCATGTAAATCCAATTAATTATTAAAAATACATCGGATTTAATTATATTTTTAATCACTACTTTTTATTAAGATTTCTTAATCGTTCTTTAATATTTACTGCTTATTGGAAAACTTATAATTCTAGGGAAAAAATTATTGAAAATGTTAGACCGATTTTAAAATATTCAAAAAAAAAACGGTCGTTCTTATTCAAGTGAACTGCAGTGTCTATGATACTTAAAAATTGAATTCCAGGAAATATGATGAATATGAAAACCCTAGTTTTCTTCTTAGATAGTTGATATTAATAAACGGCTAATACAGAGTGCTCTAATTTAGTAAATAAAGTTGGTACGTGGGCGGTCATTGTTGCTGCATGTCAAGAGGCTCATTGTTCATAGACCAAATTTTTGTATGCTATCTATATTCGACAACACAATTTGGAACATAACTTACTCTACCGTTTGTGTGGCTAGAATTTTGAAGAACCAGTGACCTACAGGAGTAGTAGCTCGATTTTAAAAATTTTACAACTTTGGAAGAGTCTATGGCAGTTTAATTTTCAATTATTTCACTTAAAAACAAATCATATCCGACGAACTACGGGTCCACATGCAGGTGCTATAAATAAATATCTCAAACCCTAATTTCGAGAAAGCCCGGGATTCGAGAAATTTTTCTGTGATTTATTGTCATGCACTATGAGATTTAAATAATAGGTAAAGTTTGTTGCTTCAAATTACATATTATTATCATATTTTACATATTCTTAATTTTTAAGCAGTCTCAAATTTCATAAACTTGATCTATTTAAAGATCTTACTATGTCTTCTTAAGCGATACAAAATTAATCAAAATGCCAACTCTCTCCAAATTAGAATCCAAAGAAAAGAAGTTTTGTACCTGACAAAATATTTTTGACATTTTAATCGATTACAAATTAGGTTAAACATCAACCAAATTAAGCAGCGTATGATCAATGGCAGACCTCACGTTTCTCAGATCGTCAATCATTCATTAGTCCCTGGACTCACATTTAAATCAAGTAATTTATAAAATAGAATTTATTGCTAATTACTTTTTTTAAGTTTAGTTTTAAATAAGTTTTTAGATTGTATGAACTATTATGGCCTTTTATATAACACATATTGAATATTGCTTCGGAAAGTACCGAAATGTTGTGATTCATAGATATGACAAAAAAATGCTATATCTTGACGCTATAAATAAAGTTAAAGAATTTTTTTTATAAATTTCTGTTAAAAATGAATTTAAGCTGTGAGATAGCGGTGCGCCGTAATTAATTATAGTTTTATAGCTAAATATTATTAGACACACTGTCATGCAAAACTAAGGGAACTAATTTTAGAAAAAATGCATTTCTTGAAAATTTACCATTTATCCAATAGTTATTACTTTTTTATTGATTTAATACATAATTCATTATTAATTCGAAGTTTTTATAGACAAATATCACAAAAAATATTACTATTATATAAGAAATTAAAAGAAAAAATGTAAAATATTATATTTCAATAGTTGCAAAACTAAGGGAACATTAGTCAATAGCATATCCTTTGCTTTTTATAATTTAAAACACATCTGTTCGGCAAAGAACAAATAAGTTTATCAATGGTTTTTTGAGGGATTTCATTCCGAGGACGTTTGAAGACTGCTCCACAACTGGTTTGCGTTTTTAAACCCACCTAGGGTTCTAACTTTTCGATTGGATTCAAATCGAAGCTTTGCGCTGACCATTCAACAACTTCAATTTTTTTATCTTTAAACCAATGCGTTACAAACTTCGAGGTGGGTTTCGGGTCATTATCTTGTTGGAATTTCCATCGAAGAGGCATATTATCTTTCGCAAATGGTAACATCTCTTCTGATAATATGTTTTTATACACACATATAGTCATTTATTCTAATTAGAGGTTCAATTCCAAGACCCGAATAACAACTCCAAACCATGACTCTTTTTCCACCACCATGCTTTACCGTGCCTATTGTATACTTTCTGTTCATCCTCGCTTACTGGTATGCGCACTCGCTTCCGTCCATCCGAACCTCTTAAAATAAATTTAGATTTATCGGACCACAGTCTTCCACTTACTAACATCCCAGGACAAATGACGAGTAGCAAAAGCAATCCTGGCTGCTCTAGTTTTTTTTAGAAATAAACGGTTTTTTGCAGGTCCTTTAAATAACAAATAACTTTGCCATGTCTAATCTTCTTCTGATTATATATTCAGAAACATTCAACTTTAAATTTCGTTTAATCTCATTTGCACTTATAAAGGATGCCGAGTATATCAGAACAAAATTAAAAGTCAACAGAATAATAGAACAAGCGCAGTGCAGCGATTACAAACCAAAGTTGCTAAACCACAAACAACAATCACACCATCCACAGTTGGATTATCCTACGCGCAAATCATCAACGAGTCTAATAACATTAAAATTATTAAAATGCTTAGCCAAATTCAACAGTCACTTGGCTATTTAGCAGAGAGGGTAGCAAAACAGGAAATCTATATCTATCCAACAAGCGAAAAAGGTCTACAATATAAAACATAAGCTTGGGGTCCCAGGCTTATTTCTCCTGGGAATGGAAAAACCTTGTTCAATGCCATTCATGAAAACAAATGCGAATATCTGTCTTGAGGGGAGCCAACGTATTGGCCAACGGAGGTAAGAAAAATACCAGATCTAATGGATTTCTTCATCATAAAAGGTATTCTTCTAAGTTACACTAGAGTCGAAGGAATTAACGACCTAACATCTGACCACATTCCTGTACTGCGTCAGTAAGCGCTATAGTAATAAAAAACAGAAAAAGCAAAACCTTACTGATAGATTCACGGATTGGGTCATCTTCAGAGAAAAATTGGAAGAGCTAGTTGAATTAAAAGTTAGTATTAAAAGCAATGAAGAATTGGAACAAACAATTTCATTGAATACACTCGAATGGCTGCCAGACTAGGTACTCCTGAATTAAAGGACAGAGCGGAGATTGAAGTCAAATACCCGACTGAAATCAGGGAACAAATCAAGGCAAGAAGAAAGGCGAGGAGAATATGGCATCTCACCAGAAATCCCGCTGACAAGACAACTTTTAATCGAATAAGTAACAAAGTCAATAGGCTAATGAAAAATTTCAAACAGAATTGCCTCGATAACTACTTAAGCGGGCTAGGTCCAGAAATGGATAAGGACTACTCGTTATGGAAAGCAACCAGAAGATGTAAGCGTCCTGTAGTTCGAGTACCACCTTTAAGGAATGCTCAAGGCAGTTGGGCTCGATAAGACAACGAAAAAGCGGAACTCTTTGCTCAACACCTAGCAGCAGTATTCCAACCCCATGACATTCAATCCAACATTGATGTAACACCTGTTTATCAACCAAATCAGGACTTTAAAAGGGTCACGCCAATGGAAATTGCTGAAGAAATCGACAAAAATCTTAATCATAAAAAAGCACCAGGAATTGATGAAATATCACCGGGTCTATTCAAACTTCCACGTAAAGCAATCATCTTGATCACATACTTATTTAATGCATGTATGAGAGATTGAAGTATGTAGGGAGTGCATTACCGTTTACCGATTTACCGTTTTTACCGTATAAAATATATTTACGATTTATCGGTAAATTTTTACAAATTTACCGATTTTTCGGTAAAAATATATTTATAATTAATAGCGCGCATTTCATTGAAAAAAATGGAGGGCATATTTTAAATTTAATCGAACAAAGGATTTATATAAAGGAAAGAATTCACTCATTAATTATTATGTAGAATAAAGTAGCTATACCTACTGAAGATTTATATAATGAATTTTATTTAATGAAACGAAATGAACTTATACAGAGTGGGCGCGTGAACCGATAACATTTTTTGGCAGATTAGAGGAGGAGAGGGGCGGTCATTTGGAAGCTTTCATCCCATGATTCCCAGGTTCTAAGTAGCCCGGTAAATGAAATATAATATTTTAAGTCTGTTTTAACCGTTTGAGTCCCAAGCAGCGCGATCGCGCTGTTGAGAGTTTATGTCGAGAAAACACAACACATTTCGAACATTGTCGGCAAGACGGCAACTGACGGTGCGTTACCGATTATCGAAGTCGCGCGCTCAGATTACTGAAGCAAGTACATCACACATCTCCTTCTAGAAAAATGACTTATGGGCTTCTAAATCCAAAAAAATGTGTAGTATTATGAAAAACGTCACAATCTAAATAAATTAAATAAAACTTATGGTTATTTTGAAATTAATTTTGCTTTAAAAAATTCTCTAGTTTATGCCCTGACATGTCATAGAAAACCCTCATTTTGTGGTCAAAATACGAGATATTATTTTGTCAGAGTTATTTGTGGCAGGGTTAAGAAAATGTTTTTTAAGTTATTGATAGATTTTAAAAAATAAGTAAACCGGGTGTTACTGTTAATTGCTTTGTGCTGTTCAGTCAATATGTCTCTATCTGCTATCTACCGGAAGTGCCCGTGTATTTCACTTTGTTCTTGTTAATTGTTCTAGGACACGAAAAGGGTGATAATGCTAGACGGCTGAAGTTTTGTAGATTTATGGATTTTGTGGACAAAGGAGTCTAACTTCAATCGTGAGTGAATTGTGAATTAACATTATCTGCTTCTTTGGCGCAGTAAAGGCCAAAATCCACACAAGAAAAGGCAGGATTCTTTCCAAAGGAAATTCAGCGTTAATGTTTGGGCTGGTGTTATTGGTCGAAACCTTATCGGTCCATATTATGCGCCAGAACGCCATTCCGAAAATATTTATTTCGGATTTGTTCAGAATGGGCTATCTGAGCTGTTTTTACCAGTTTTGTAAGGTGTGCTGATTGGTAGGGGGTTTTCATTTTTATTGGCCACGCGGTCCCGAGATCTCACACCCTTGGATTTTTGGGGACGTGCTAAGGAATTTGTGTACACAATAGAGGTACCCACAAAAATTTCAATTTGAACAAAAATATGAAATTAATGCAACTTCGCACAACAACCGTGGAGATTTAAAAAAGACGCCGTGCATGTATAAACGGAATTGAGGAGGTCATTTTGAAATAAATCTAATAAATGAAGTTGATTTCAAATTTATTAATATCTTAAAAGGTATTTTCTTAACCCTGATATTTCGCATTTTACCACGAAATGAGTGATTTCTATGACATGTCGGTATACATTGGAAAGGGCATAAACTAAAGAAAGGGCATAAACATTGGAAAGGGCATAAACTAATTTGTTTCAAGCACTGGTTTATTAATTTTTCACTGGTTTAATAGCTAAGGCATAGAACCAACATATTTATTAAATTCAATTTACCGGTAAATTTTCGATAAATTACCGACCTTACACAAAATTTACCGTTTACCGGTAAATTGAAAAATCGGTAAATTTGCACTCCCTAGAAGTATGTACCCAAATGCTTCAAAATAGTCCAAATAATTATGCTAAAGAAACCAGTATATCGATTTTGTCTCAAAATGTGTGAAACGAAATGAGTGTAACCGGAAAGATATAGTAGTAGCATTTGTGTTTGTGTTTGTTTCGTGCGAATGATTGTTTTACTGCATATTCAAGCCACGTGTCATTCTTTTTTTATTTATCTTAACCCTTTGAGTGCCAACATGATTTCGGCTAATGTATTGAGGAGCACGATTGTACTTTTTGGCACTCAAAGGGTTAACCATTGTAAACGCCATATTTTTGTGTTGTTTATGTATTTTAGATTTTTTATAATATACATTTTATTTTTAAAATTTATGAAATTTAAAATAAATTTACCTATAAAATTTTATTTATACATATAAAATTAATTTATGGTAAAAGAAAATATTAAATATAAAATAAATTAGCATGTTAAATAATGATACTCCACAGCTCGAGAGCAGACGTAATATGCTGAGAAAAGGATATAAGCACCATAAAAATTAAACCGATTCACCCGGATCGCGTTATTTTGGTACTGTTCATCATACAAACGACACAAATACGAACAAAAGAAAAATAGAAATACAAAGACATAATTATGTATTATACACTGTGTACGTATTCGATTTTTTTTGCTTCACTCATTTTAAATGAGTAACTCACGAGACAAAATCGATATACAGGTAAACCAGATGAAGAAGTAACATCATACAGACCAATCTCACTGCTTCCGACCTTATCGAAGCTGTTCGAGAAATTGCTACTAAAACGTCTAAAGTCAATGGTAAACGTTCCTGATTTTCAATTTGAATTCAGGAATAACCACTCCACAATAGATCAAGTCCATCGAATAACTGCGGTAATAGAGCATGCGTTAGAAGAAAAGAAATATTGCCCCGCCGTATTTCTGGATGTATCCCAGGCCTTTGATAGGGTTTGGCATGAGGGATTGACATTCAAGATGAGCAAAATGCTACCACAAAACTATTGCCAGCTGCTTGAATCATACCTCTCTGATCGCCAATTCAGAGTCATTCATGAAGAAACATGTTCGGACTTTTATCCAGCGATTGCGGGAGTTCCGCAGGGAAGCGTATTGGGTCCCCTCCTCTACCTTCTTTATACTGCGGACATACCTACGACGAATAAAACATTCATCGGCACGTTCGCTGACGACACTGTAATTATGTCAGTAGACGAATCTCAACCACGAGCAGTGGAAAATCTTCAACGAGCAATGGACAACGTTACTAAATGGACCATTGACTGGAAAATCGCACTGAATGAGCTCAAATCAACCTATGTGACATTTACGCTCCGACATAAAAATAAAAATAACATTCAAAAAATAACACTCTTCATATATACGTCAAAGGGGTGCAAGTGCCGCAGGCTGAATCGGCAAAATACCTTGGTCTGCATTTAGATTCAAGGCTCAACTGGAAACATCACGTGAGACAAAAAGCTGAACAGATACGATTGAAACAACGTCAAATGTACTTGTTAATTGGACATCATTCCAAAATGAACCTGTATTGCAAAAGACTGGTATATCAAACTATCTTCAAACCAATATGGATGTATGGTGTGCAGCTATGGGGTTGTACACATAAATCCAATAGACATTATACAACGAAGCCAAAATAAATTTTTTCGAATGGTCACCAACGCCTACCGATTTGTGACTAACAAGGAAATCCACAATGATTTAGAAATACAATTGATAGACGACGTTATCCGCGAATGTGCCATAAAACATGAAAAGAGACTTCTTACCCACACCAATCTTGAGGCCGTACAACTACTACTAGACAGTACAAACGAAGTAAGGCGGCTCAAACCACATGAGCTAACCGTATGAAAATTATAAACCAAGGGAACTGGACACTGGTCCGGCAGACCCACACAAGTTTATGCTTATCTCATAAGTACTAATGTCAACCTTACTAATGATTTAATAATGTTTAAGATTGTAGTAGCCATATCAATAAAATTGTTAAAAAAAACAAAAACTTATGAATGGATCCTTTTTGGCAGCCCTAATGATTCGTCTATCACTTTGTATACTATTGTTGTTTTGGACGGCCTCCTGAATAGAATACTTTTACTGTTCCAGTTTGCTTGTATTTAGTTATAATTCGTGAGACCACTGATTTTGTGAGAGAATTTTTAATGCCTATAGCACTTTGGCCTATAGCAATTCCCGACGAATTTTCATTTTATACTGATATTGGGCCTATTTTTTTAATTGATTGGAATAATTTTGTTTAAGAAAATAATAAGAAAAAAAAAGAGTTTAGAAATTTGATGGTATGTTGTTGGACGCTATCAAGTTGATAGGAATCGTAACTTAAAAATTTGGATCTGCAGACCATCGGATAAACATATGTATATTGAAGCCTTGTCATTGAAAGGTTAGTGTTTTCAACTTTCGGAACCACGAGATATTTGTCTTGGCTTATTACCTCATATTTTTTTAACTTTATGATTTTTTCCAATTCAAATAAGCGAACCAAATACCTCCTGTAATAGAAGAATGTTGTTCACTGTGGCCTTTCCAAATGAATTTATATTATAATTTTACTAAGTTTGAGTAGATAGACTGTTTTGTTCCAAATTAGATGGATAAATGAATATTTTAGGTAGCTATATACCACACTTACGAGATTATATTAAAATATAATTAATTTTGACCACGTGGCCTAAATAAGTTTAGGTCATCATATGTATAAATATAAGCTGTCGGGTTTTTAGGAACAAGTATCTCTTGGGATAAATGGTGTTAGGTTAGTTTTTAGGCGAACATATAATAACAGCATAAGGTGAGATGACCCCTAGATGCCAATGGAAATAATTATTCCAGTCGTACTATGTATGACTGATGACGATAAATAAGTATGATTAAAGTTAGAAGTTCCTATACCATTTCCCAATTGACATAAACTAATAAACTAACAAATTCTCTTCCAAGATGTGATTTTTATTATGAGTAACTTAACTAATCTATAAATGCAGTTAGACAATAACTTTGCTGCGGTTATCGCCCTGGTTATTTCTGTGACTAACATCCTATCCCCATAAGCCATTTACGTCGAGGATGCAGGCAGGGCCTAGGCCCGCATAATTTTGGAATATGGTAAGATGCAGATTTTAATACTATGTCGCGCATATTCCAGGAATGTGCTACACATACCTAGGATCACCATTATGGTTGGCCTGTTCGTCTCTATCATATCATATTGAGCCTATTTTTTAAGTCAACCTGAGTAAGCAGTGCGCTGTCAAAAAATAACGTGTTTTTTATTCAACCTGTGCTGACATATACTACCATCCCAATTTCGATAATTTATCGAAGTTTATTTCTCGTTTTTCTAAACTAAAATGGACAACTGTTTCATTTATGAATTATTTCTTTTCTATTGCTATCACAACCTACTAATACAAATGCGAACAAATAGTTTTTATGTTTCGCTAATTTCGTTCAATTAAGTATCAAAAACAAATTATTTCGTGATAGAAATGGAGTAGAATGTCACAATTTTTCAATCTAGCAACCTGGTAAATGATATAAAATAGGAAATAGTGTCACATTTTATTCCAAAGAAGCGAGACATAGGGCATATCCAGCAAACTGAGTGCTCACTAAAAATAAAAGAACTTTTCATATAAAATTTGGTGAGGTCTCACTAAAAACAGTGAGAATTTCAGTGTGCTGGATACGCCCATAATCTTCGATAAAGTATCGAAAATGTGATGGTAGAACATGTCAGCACTGACTCACTGAGTACTCAGCACACTATGTTTTTATTTGAGAACTGAGCTTACGGTTCTTCAAATTTAACTCTGAACAGAATGCCAGTGTACGAAGAGTATGCAAAGTAAAAAATAAATTATTACTCTATGCACACTGGATCATTTGGCACTGCACAATCTGCAAGCCTGCTTGCTCGAGTAGAATTCAAAAATACACCCATTTTGTGTTTTACACGCGTAGAAATTTTGTTTCCTTTGTTTTGCTTTTCGTAAAAAATGCGTAATTCCCCTAATAGTCTAGAATTGTTAGCTATTGTCGCAAAATAAAATCGTGATAGTACCCAGTTTTTATGATATTTTGAGAGTATTAAATTTATAAAAACAATAAATTAAAAAAAAACCGACCAAATGGTGCAATGGTTAAAGCTTTGGCGTTTGTATCGGGAGGTACCGGGTTCGAATCCCGATAGGGACAAGATGCAAAATGGATTTTCATCATCTGATTACGATCGGTGATGGAAATGAACACAACTATGACCCCCTGTCGGAGTGCACAACTCATGGGCCGACCTTTCTTCCATGCCAGTACTATAGGCTGACATGGAGCTATGCAAGATGGTTATACGTAAATCGGACCTTTAACCGTACGTCCTCAATTTGGCAAGAGTGAACCGCGAAAGAATTGGAAGTACTTAGGCCCAGAACAGATTGCATAGAATAAAAAAAAAAAAAATAAAATTCAAAAAAATAAGTTTACAATGAATTTTCAAGAATGCATTTTTTCTAAAATTACGAGGGTTGCCTTTTATATTTCGGGATTGGACAACCCTAGTGTTGCAATCTGGCAACTGACAGCTCTATCGTAAAGTTTGACATTTTTGAGATTATACGTACTCAGAACGTTTTGACATTCGAGCGCTATTTGTGTTGTTTACAGTACTCATTAACTCAACATCTCGGCGAAAAAATGGAATTAAATCGTGAACATTTTCGTGCGATTATTTTTAACAACTTTCGACGTGGATTAAGGCAACAACAGTGCATGGATGAACTTAATTAAATTTTTGGCGATGAAGCTCCATCAAGGACCAGTGTTTATCGATGGTATGGTGAATTCAATCGAGATCGTAGTTCACTCCAAGATGAATTTCGTGAAGGTCGTCCAGAATCAGTTGTTGTTCCGGAAACCATTGATGCCGTGCGCGAACTGATATTGCAAGATCGTCATGTGACCTATCGTGAGATTGAGACAACCTTAGGCATTAGTGGGACCAGCATACATTCAATATTGCATAAACATTTGAATGTCAAAAAAATTTGTTCGCGTTGGATCCCACACATTTTTTCAATCGCTCAAAAAAAACTCGTGTCGATTGGTCGAAAGAAAAGCTCAAAAAATACGATTGCGGTGCTTCAAAACACGTCTATGACATAGTGACAGGTGATGAATCGTGGATTTACGCGTATGAGCCCGAAAGTAAACAGCAGTCGACTGTATGGGTGTTTCAAGATGAGCCGAATCCAACAAAAGTTGTTCGCGCACGAAGCACTTGCAAGCAAATGATCGCCTGTTTTTTCGGAAAAAATGGACATGTCGCAACCGTACCACTAGAACAACGCAGAACAGTCAATTCTGAGTGGTACACAACCATTTATTTGCCAGTTGTCTTCCAAGAAATCAGGAAAACCAACTGCCGAAGACGAATCACTCTTCACCACGACAATGCGAGCTCTGACACATCGGCTGAAACAACTGCATTTTTGAGCACACAAAACATCGATTTGATGAGTCATCCGCCGTATAGTCCTGACTTGTCACCAAATAACTTTTTTTTATTCCCGTACGTAAAAAACAAACTGAGAGGTCAACGTTTTTCGACACCTGGAGAAGCGGTTGCTGCGTTCAGAATGCATGTTTTGGAGATACCTCAATCAGAGTGGAAAAAGTGCTTCGAAAATTGGTTCAAATGCATGCAAAAGTGTATAGATCTTCATGGGGAATATTTTGAAAAACAATAAAGCGATTTTCGATGATTAATATTTGTTTTTGTTCTCTAATCCCGTAATATAAAAGGCAGCCCTCGTAATTCCCTTAGTTTTGCATGACAGTGTAAGTCTACAAATTTGACTTAAGAAACTTGCGTTTAAAACTGTCTTTGCTTAGGCAAAAGTCAAAGAGATCAATTTTCCTAAACTCGCGCACATTATGTTTATGTTTACCGGTTCGTTGTAGCCATAATCTGGTTTTGTGTTTATTGCAGTGAAGAAAACTCAGAATTTATATAAGGTCCAGCTCAGCACTTTTAGTCCAATAGTCCCAAGTATTGAATGGTCATAATTTGCTACGTCAGGCATACTTAATGTTTAAAAATATTTATAGCTTATAATCGTGTTCAAATTCAAATAAGTGCAAATCAACCACTTACGGCGGTAAATCGATATTAACACAAACTTTTTGCCGACCAATGTCATTTTCTGTACAGAATGTATCAACGTGTGATATTGAATTTTTTTCACGATTTGTTACGAGTTCTAAAGGAGCTAAATTTATTTGGTTCTCAAATAATTTTTAAATTTTACTACCAAACCAAAAAGATTCTGGTAATTCTAAATCTGTGGAAGAAAGCAGTTGAGCAGATTTCCTAAACCTCATTATAACTATTCAGAAATGTAATTTTATTGAAGTTTAGAAAGTTTACCAGCTTTTGATAAAATTGATAATTTTACCGGGTGCATATACCATTAACAGGCTACTGTTTACGTTATGATTGCCGAAAGAAAGCAGCCCTAATTATTAAATATATGAAACGCGCTTTTTTATAAGTGTCAGACAGTCTTTCTGCTTAAAGCTCTTGGTCACTTGCCATATTGCCAAGGGAAAGTACTCTGAATGACTTTTGTTACTGCAATATGGTGGAAGAGCCCATTTATTGAAAATTTAAAGACTGAAGGCATGCTATTTGCATTATTTATTAGTTCGATTTGAATCGTCGCGAGGTACGGACATAAAATCGATGAGTGCAGTAAAAAATAAATAAAATATTAATAATTAAAAGTGAATTGCCTTCAAAATAATTTTTTTTTTCTATGTGATAAATTACAAGTGAAAATTAGAAGCAAAAAAAAACAACAAAGAAATAAAAAACTTTAAGTGCAGAATGTGTGGAATGTGACAATGAGGTAGTTTTCTCCAAGCAAAATAAAACAACAACGATCACAATCCACCACAAATTTAAGTGCATTAAATCGCGCAAATTCTGTAGTGCCAACAACCTCTAGCATAAATAAAAATGTATTGCAAATTCAAAAAAGTGTAAGCGGTTCACAAACATTAAAAAATGCTACAACATCAAATATTGTGGTAGGTAACAATATTGTACCAAGCGACATCGCTATAATGGATAAAAGCAATGCCAATGAAACGGAAACTATTTTGCATTCAATTATGAAAACACAATCCCAAGTCTCCAGTGCAATCTGCGACCAACTCAAAAACTCTAAAACTAGAAGCAGGAATAACAACTGGTAACCGTTTCCACCCTCTGTGTGGAAATAAAAGTAATAACGAAGAGAAAACTCGAGAAGAGACGAGAGCAACAAAAGAACGACCACCATCAATATATCTTCGAGAAGCAATAACCGTCACAATAATTACTAGCCGATCTTAAAAAAGAAACACGTGAGGACTTTTTCATTGCTCAAATTAAACAAGGCAATATCCGTAAAATCAGAATTCAGGCCTTGATCATTGAAGCGCATATCGCAAAATTGTTGCCGTTCTAGAAGCAGCTAATAAATACTTTTACAAATGCAGAATGAATTGTTCGAAAGGATTAACAGTAGTAATAAAAGGATCAAGTCATCTGTATAGCCACAAGAGATACGCGAGGAACTCACTATCCAGGGATTCAATAAAAGAAGCGTTATCAACATTATTAATCGCCAAAAAATCCCTCAACCAATGTTCAAAGCTCAGCTGGAACCTGAAACACCAAGGACCGATAGACAAAAAAATCCCGATTTAATCGACTTATGTTACGGCCAAAACATGTTACGAACTATCATCTGACCACTACCCCGGTTTTAGTAACATTAAGCACACAAGTTTTAAATTCAGAATCAAATATTTTCTTAACGAACCGACACACTAATTGGCCTCAATTCAAATCTACAGTGACACGTGAGTGCTCATTGAGCAACCCCTTGAAACGAAATCTCAGATTGATGAAATAGTACAACAACTAACGAAGACATTAAGATGCTACATGCAACAGCTCTACTAAAGCGAAAATGCACCAAACATCACGGAATATGCGACAGCTCCTAAAGAACAAACACATACTGCGCAGGCAATGGCAGTTACATAGATCCCTCCCCTCGACTTAATCAAAATTAAGTAAAGCTATCAAAAACCTGAAAGTAGCACTAACAAAAGAACATGATGAGGGGATTCAATATTATCTGAAAAAACTAACAGCATCAGAAGCAACATATTACTCACTGTGGAAAGCCACAAAAAATCTGAAACGGTGGACTACGCAATCATGTCCTCCGATTCTCCTTCCCGATGGAAACTGGGCAAGAAACGATGCAGAAAAAGCAAATGTATTCGCCCAACATTTAGTTAAGGACTCCGAATGAAAATAATGGAGACTCGGAATTGCTGCCTGAAAAGTTGAAGCTTCATAATTTCAGCCTATTAAATAAAAATGGCGTGAAGTAAAAACAATTACCTAGTCATGATCTTATTAGTGGTAAAATATTTATAGAACTCCAGACATATGTATCAAATGATCCATAAACCAGGTAAAGATGAAACAAAAGTAGACTCGTATCGTCCAATCAGTTTACTACCAACTCTGTCAAAACTCTTCGAAAAAATGCTTCTTAAAAAGCTTAACCACACTTCTGCAAGAGCAAAGTATTATACCGAATCACCAGTTTGAATTTAGAGAAGATCATGGATCCATGGCATAAAACAAGTGCATAGGATCGTATCAGAAATTCATTTGAACAAAAGAAGTACTGCTCCCCAGCATGTTTAGACATCGCCCAAGCTTTCGATAAAGTATGTATAGCATGAAGACCTTGTACATAAAATTAAAGCCCCCAGCTATCTTCGAATTATCATGCGATGATTAAAAATTACCCGCTAAACCGGAAATTCTTGGTGAAATATAATAGTGTATCTTCCAATTTAAAAGAAATTCACGCAGGATTTCCACAAAACAGTGTACTGGGTCTAGTGTTACATTTAATTTACACAGCGGACCTTCCTACTTCAAATTATGTAACAGTTTCAACATTTGCAGATGATACAGCATTATAAGCGACACTTGAAAACCGTCAAATAGCATCAAGAGTCCTGCAAGAACACAAAAGAAATAGGCAAGTGACTTTCAAAATGGACTTAATTTTTTTTTTGTCTAATTAGCTTGTAAGATTTGAAAACAACTTGTGAGTTTCCCAAGATAGGAAAGATTCAAGAATAAAGCCAAAGGCAGTTCAAAAAAAAATTATCACATGCCTTACTTTTGTTCAAGTTTTACTTTATTTTCTAAGATTCATCTAATACAGTGAACTTAGATTATTTTCATAAACCGATTATTTTCATAACTGTATTATGGTCAGGAAAAACTAAAAAAAAGCTGACCAAGATAATATTACAATAAATTTATTAAGTTAAAAAATTTGTTTAGTTTCATAAACCCTTGTGCTGTGGCATCTTCAGGTTCTTAAGAATATGATTGGTTTGTTTCATGTCGTGCTGCGAATTAAAAAACTCGGGACACCTAAGTATCCCACCTTAATTATGCCTATACACTAAAGTATCGAGGGAGGATGTAATGGATACCTCGTTGATCATACGAATGCTTCTATATTTTGATTTCTAACAAGACATTACAAATGGGGTTTAGGAGCCTTACTCCTATAAACAAAATATTTGAACGTCATAATAGGTCTTAAACCTTATAACGTTTCGAGACCTCTGATGGAGTAAAATAAAAATTGACTTGCAGTTTTGGAGATATTTATATTTGGAGATATTTATATTCCTTCTGCAAGATGTATTGGCAGCCGAATAATTACAGGTGTAATATATATTCAAGAATTTGTTTCTCGGAAAAGGCAAGATTCGAAATTACTTGAGCTATATTCGATTCTGTGAGATACAACATTCTATGATTGAGTATTTTGGATAATAGACAAATTTATAGATTCCCGTGAACTAGTTGTTTAGGCCAGACGATTCTTCGGCCACATTTGCATTTACCTTATACGATTCCTCCAAAACAATAAATACTTTGCTATTAATTCAATAAAACATGTAAATTCAGCGATTCAGCAATTAAGTTTACTTACATTCATGCCAAACTCTATTACATACTTCCTTTTAACACATCCAAAGGAACATGTTTGGCAAAATCAAAATTGTTAGTTCAACGTATTTTTGACAACATTTACCAATGCTATGTGAAAATTTGTATAAGTAAACCGTATAGCCTAGGCTGTAGTAACAATTTTTGAAATTTAAAAACCATTTGCCCCAAGGTAACTATTTAAATAGTGCAACGTACTATTACAATTGACATACGTAAAAAAATCATAAATCAAAAACATATAATTACTTAGTAAGATTTACTTAGACAAGTGTTACAAAATACTGTGCTAAATTTACGTTGGCGTATTTAATATCATAATTCGATAAGTCAATTGGTTCATTTATATTCATAGTGTTCTACATACTTAATTTTTGTAGAATTATAACTAAAGTTTGATGAGAAAAGTGAATCTTATAATAAAAAAGAAATACTATGAAGCTGTTCCAGGTTGGCAATCCGCCATACGAACAAATAAGTCTTCATCTTCTAGAAGAAACAACATTTTTTAGTATCTTGGTAGGTATTTAAGTTGAATTGGCTTTACAATATGTAAAATTCAACAATTCATATGTCAACATGTACTCATGTTTCCATATATTGATATGTTTATTTCACAGAATCTGATAAGTTAATTTTACAGAAGGGCAAGATTAAGATGCAACTAAGTAATTACAACAAAGATTACATACAACTAAGTAATGTTTCTATAAAATATTCTTACATAGCATGAAGGATTCACATACCAAGATTTGTAAAGTTTACTTTGCGCTATTTAGGTTCAATTTGATCATAAATTTTAAGCTAAAATTACTTATATTTCTAGTTGATTTTACCCTTCTTTTACGTAGTAAAATAAAGTATAATAATCATATAAAATTTGTGATTTTTGACTGAAATCGATGCACGGGAGGGAAGTGGGAGCTTCAAAACGAACTTTTTCATATCTATTTTTTTAAAGTATGTGTTTTGAAAAGGGAGCAGTCGTATCGAACTTTTGAAAAACTCCTCAATTCAAAATTCTGTATTTTAAAATCACCCCCTTAAAAATACATCCTTTATCATTGCGGAATTCTTTTTATGGTATTGAAAATACTTAATTAATTTAATTTAATAAACGGGATTTTGAAATACGGGTTTCAAGTCCAAGAATTTTGAAAAGTATATATCCAGAAAAACGACTATGAACGAAAAAATTCTATATTAATTTTGCAATAATATTGGTCCAGATCGGTTTCCTAAAATTTTAGCGGAATTAACATTTTATCGACAAAAAATGATTTTCAATAAAAATTTTAGCCCTTTACAGCTCAGACGGTTTGATTGATCGGGCTGAAACTTCATACTTAAGCTTTTTCCATAAATTAGGAGCTCCAAGTGATGCTTGGCCGAAATCGATTCACCGGAAGTGGTACTTCTCTAGGAGCTTCTTCACTTTTGGCAAATAATGGGTTGGGGAAATATGAATCCATTATTTTTTCGCTAGATGGGTTTAGTAGCATATATCTTGTGAACCATTTATCGCATTTTGACAAAGGAGATAAACAAAGAGAAAATTCGCAATATTTTACAATTTTGTTTCGATAAAGGCGAAAACGTAAGTCAACCGGCTGAAATTGTGAATCGTGTCTATGGCCGCACGAGTTGACACAAAAAAATTGATCGACCGTGCGTCTATCTGCAAATCCTTGGCCAAACAGTACGAATTCGAGCCATTTCTTAAGCGGATGGTGACTGGCGACATGAAATGGGTGTCATACGAAAATGCCAAGCGGAAACAATCATGGTCGAAGGCTGGTGAAGCGGCCCAAACGATGGCCAAACAAGGATTAACAGCCTGGTAGGTTTAGCTGTGTTTGATGGGATTGGGAGGGAATCATCTACTATGAGCTGCAGCACAATGGCCAAACGATTAATTTGCACCTCTACTGGCAGCAATTGGGCCGACTGAACGCAGTTATCGACTAGAAGCGGCTATAATCAGTCTACGGGTTCATGTAGATCCGTCAGAACCTCCGGGAGCTTGGTTGGGAGGTTATTATGGATCCACCTTATAGTCCGAACTTGGCAAACGCTCGTGGTGGTTTAAAAATGGTCTCAAGAGATGGACAAAACATTTTGAAAAAGTGGCATAATGAAATGGCAACAATTTATCGAAAAAAACGGCGCATATTTGAGCCAGAACGAATGATTGTAGCCACGTTAAATAAAGCAACGAAATAAACGTAAAATAATAGATTTTTATTTCCCCAACCTAATATTTTGGAATGCATTTAGCATTTACAAAAAATATATAAATCCAATTTTAACCAAAATTTGTTCAGATCATTTTTTTAAATTTCACCTAAAATGACGAGTTTTGATTTTTAGAAAAACCAATCTTTATTTCGTCAAAATTCGGCATCTATACAATCCAGGTGGATTGGCCATTCGCAATAAAACTTCATATATTTTTGAATGAATGAATGAATGAAATTTTGTGCTGAAAAGTACAGAATTTACAAAAAGGTCAATCTGCAATGTAAGCTGTAATAATAAGTTTAGATCAGACAAGTCAGTTTTTACCAAAAGTCCCGTCTCCCCTTTATTTTTTTTAGAATAGCTTTGCGAGCTCTGACAAAGTTCTACAAAATAAGTTCCAACTAAAAAATCAAAATATTCTACGATAGGCCTTTAACATATTCACTCATAATACAAATCTAAAAAAATGCAATACTTCGCTTCCAGCAGTATGTCCTGTAAGTCATGCGTTCACCGGAGAGCGGTAACATGTTCAGTACATTGGTTAACCTGATTTTTGTTTTATTAAATGATCGAATTTAACACTATTTGGCAAAACACATTAACGCTTAATAAACACACTTGTTTTTATAAACACTTGTTTTTTTTTTGTTTCGCGAAAAATTACATTTTTGAATATTTTAATTAAACATTTTTTTCAAAAAAGTTTAAAAGTCACTCGATCGATTTCGGCTTGTTAATCCAGGCATCAGGAGTATCTACTGATTTGTAAAAATAAAAATTTAGTTATATATAGTAGGAAAAAGCAATAAAAGTAGTACAAGGAGACCAAAAGTAGGCAATACAAATTAATCTATTGATCGTCCCAATCTTCGTTGTTTATACGGAAAAAATACGCAATACATATCAAAATATTAGATACATTTTGGTGAGCACCTTTCAACATTTTTAATGGAGAAACCAATTTAAAATTTCTATCATAGGAAAGAGTTTTCATACGTATGAAGTATTCAGATATTGAAACTGTTGTAAATTGGCTAGTTCAGAGTTCGCTGAGAAACATTCAAATAGTTTAAACAAGCATGTAACTGTATCAACTGCCGAGGAATAGAACGCACAATGCATTCGTCGCATGTCTCCCAAATTAGAAAAAGTGATATTCGATTTGTCTGTGTATCTTTGTGTTTCCCTATATGTAGACTAAACGGCTTAGTATGTAAAGTTTTTAAGTTGCACAAACTATGGAGAGAAAGCTAAACATTAAGTCGAAAATTCATTTAGGCTCATGGTCCAATCTCCAAGTGCCAAAGGAGGGTTGTCTTACTGACTGCTCTAAGTATACAGAGTTTTATATGGATTTGAAGCACTGGCAATTCTATGTGGAGTATATCTTTTGTTCATCAGATTTAACCTTCGGTTTACTGGGGATTTCTGACACTACGTCTTCACCAATAACCGCCCGAGTGATCACGTATATTTTGTATGGTAACTATACAAATATCACACATTTAAAAACTCAGTCATGTATCGTAAAGAGAAACGTAAAATAAATACGAAAACAAAAATACCCATTCGGTTGGGTACGGGAATACAGTTCAATAATTAATTAGTAGACCAATTTGCAAATAAACTAGTAGTTTTGTATTTTTTGCCTGAAGACGTTGTGGATGCGGAATAAAATATTAGTGAGTTCACACAATTTTAAATATCTATCAGCGTTGACAGTAACCAGGTACGTTTTTAGTATTACATATTTTGTTTTATGAGAATTACTTTTGTTTTGAATTATGAAAATATATTTTGTCACGATAATTTTATTAGTATAATGATATATTTCTCAAAATTTGAATCGCTCGCAACAAAAGAAGGAAGATAAACAAGGTAAACAACGTCAGGGACGTGAACCAAGATGAGAGATCACGATAGACAACTTCTTCACAACACTGCCATTGGCCAAGATGTTTACAAGTTAGAATTGTGACTGTTGTAGGTACTGCGAAAAAAAACAAAAGGTATGCACCCACCGAGTTCAAACCATCTACAACTAGGAAAGTTACATCCAGTTTGTTTAAGTAACTGATTTACTGATAATGTTACAATTTGCTCCTACGTTCCAGCTGCAAACAAGTCCATGGCTGTGCTGTCTATTATGCATAGAGATGCAACTGTGCCAGGAGGGTCAAAGAACAAGCCAGAAATTATTATATATTATAATAAAATCAAGGGCGGCGATTCAACAAAAAGAACAACTTTACGATGACCTCTGGCTATGTTTTGTAACATTCTGGACACGGCCGCTCGCGCTGCGTTGATTATATACAAAGGGAAATAACCCGGTAGGTCCTGCTAATTAGTCCTGAACAAGGCAGTTTTCATATTAGTACAGCAATAGAATGCATTTTAGGTGTATTTATTATTTTGAAGCGAAAATATCTGAATTTGTATTTTTTATTAAAGGAGAGCCAATTTCTGGAGACCTTGAACGGGACACCACTGGTCGCATAAAAAATAAAGGAAAGTAGGAGAAACCCGTATGCGCAGAGCACAGCGTTAGGCAAACAAAGTGTGAAGGCGGATTCATTGTTGTAATTTCTTGTGTTCGTTCCGTTCCTTTCGTTCGGTATTTTTTGTGCAGTATTATTTTATGATTCATTGTTGATGAAAAAATTACAGAACAATTTTATTTCACCGTTTTTGTAGTTTTTCATAAACAAAAATAATGAAAAATTCATAAACAAAACATCAAAACACAAAATGAACAACCTTCTTGACCACAAAACAAAAATAGCGGAAAGGTGTCTGTCTGTTGCTACTATTATATAGTCGTCTCTTTCTTGCCATGTTCCTTCGGTAAAAAAATTGAAGATAGATCAACTTGATGAAAAAAATACCGACGAAATAAAACGTCATTTGCGACAAATCCTATTGATTAACAAAAAACACAATGAACGGAATGAACGCAACAATGAACTCGGCTTGAAAATTGTCATTTGGGGAGATCTACTTCAGACCGGCCAAAACTTGAGAAGTTAATAATTACATTTTTTAAATTTTTGCCCATTATTTACATAAAATAAACAGTTGAATTCATATATTTTTATTGCTTACAATATATAAATAGTTTCAGGCACTTTGCTTGTTGTATTTCGCAATTCTTAACACATATAAAAATAGGGAGTCTTAAAAATACATGGTGGTCACCCAGATGACTATTGGCAAAACCATGAAGAAAAAAAATACATGAAGGAGCACGAAAAAAAAATATTTTTTTTTAATTTTCTGAAACAAATTAAAAATTTGTTCAGATAGATTAACGCATTTTTAGATTCGATAAAAGCTCGCTAAGTTATCAGGGAATAAAAATCGAAATTATCATCCGGGTGGGTATTGGTAAAGCGAAGGTTAAGCTTATATTATGGCACACTTTAACAGCAGTAAGAACAAAAAACGAAACAAATTATCGATCCAAATGGAGAAAGCAAACGCTGTTTTAAAAATGATAAACATTTCGTCGGAAAAACACAAAGTGCAATAGTGCTTTGCAATAAATTTGCATTTTGATCGATTACAGCTTAAGCTATAACCAGCGAGTCTGTAAGAAATTTAAGTAACAAAGCGACATCTGAAAAATGTATGTTTATTGACATTACTGACCAGCGAAACCCAAAGTACTTTTCGTTCAGTTTCGTTAAATTTGAATTGTCATTTAGCAATCCGTAACAAGAGCGAAAATTATCGCTCAAACTGAAGGAAACTTCCAAATTGAATACAATTCTAATATAAAAACAATTCTAATATAAATGTCATACAATCGTGGCATGGTTGATTTGTAATTTATCAATAATTTATTTATAAATGGATATTATCTATTCAATTTGTTCTGCCGTTTTGTAGGATGTATAGTAAATTGACATTTAAAAATTCAATTGACAATAATCGTGTTACAGATTCGCTGGTCAAACTGTCAAAGATTCTGTAATAAAACATTTTCGTTAAATTCTGTAAGGTTTCGTTACTGACTCTTACAGACTCGCTGGTTATAGCTTAACAAAGCGACATCTGAAAAATGTATGTTTATTGACATTACTGACCAGCGAAACTCAAAGTACTTTTCGTTCAGTTTCGTTAAATTTGAATTGTCATTTAGCAATCTGTAACATGAGCGAAAATTATCGCTCAAACTGAAGGAAACGTCAAAATTGTATATTTGAAATGGCGGTATGTTGGTATGTTAACATTTTTATAATTTATGTGTACAAATATTTATTTATATTTTAATAATTTATATATGTACTATTTTTTGTATATTTTTCATCCATCATTTTTGACCAAAATTGTGGTGTGCTTAGTTGGTAATTTTGCAGATTGACATTTCCAAATTTAATTGACAATAATAATCGTGTTGCAGATTCGCTAGTCAAACTGTCAAATATTCTGTAACAAAACGTTCTCGTTAAATTCTGTAAAGTTTCGTTACTGACTCTTACAGACTCACTGGTTATAGCTTTAGTCGTAATAATTAAGGTTGGCACTCCTGCGGAAATTCCACGAGGAATTTGTTCGAATTTATTTGATTAAATCAAATTCTGCTTATATATATTTATATATATGTGATGGGGAAAGTGCAGCGGGCAGCCTGTCTGCTCATTAGTGGGGCGCTGAAAACAACCCCCACTAGTGCCCTAGAGGTCATGCTGTACTTTCTCCCGTTGGATATCCTTGACAAGCAAATGACGGTTAATAAGGCCGCCCGGGTATCAGCGATTTTGGGGTGGAAGTGCCTGCAAAAAAGGCACTCAACTATAGTCAATTCTTTTTACGCTATTTGCCGTAGGCACTTGGCGAACCACACTTATACTTAATAAACACATTTTTATTAATCACTTGTTTTTTGTTTCTCAGAATATTTTGAATATTTTTCAAAAAGTTTAAAAAATCACTCGATCGATTTCGACTTGTTAATTACAGACCCCGCCCTTTTCTATTCTCACGTACGCAATAATATACCTTGAATTCTGTTACTCAACCTATGATTCATCGCCTACCTGTGCGATCCGAAGATTAATTTTTATTGCTTATTTTTTTTTTCCTCCTTCTTTTATTTATAATTTGGTTTTTTCTACTATATAACAAAATTTTTACTAATACAAATCAGTAGATACTCCTGATGATGACCTAACAAGTCGAAATCGATCGAGTGATTTTTTAAATTTTTTGAAAAATATTCAAAATATTCAGCGAAACAAAAAACAAGTGATTAATAAAAATGTGTTTATTAAGTATAGTCAATTCAGTGAGGCATGGCTTGGCGAATTTAGACTATATAACACCCCTGTTGTGTTTTGGCAAGCTTTTTAAGGTGATTTTCCCCTTTAGGGAGGATTGGAATAATGGTCTCATTATGGAGACCGGGTCAGCTAAATTCTTCACCAATGGCTCCAAGCTCGATGATAGAGTGGGAGCGGGTGTATTCTGTGCAGAATTAAATGTTAGTTTATCTTTTCGTCTACCTGAGTACTGCAGTGTGTACCAGGCTGAAGTTTTAGCTATTGAAGAGGTCATGAATTGGTTGAAGCATAATGTAATATCGCTAATGGATATCACTATCTATGTGGACAGTCAGGCGGCCATTCTTTCGCTGGATTCAGTTTCCCTGGCGTCAAGGGTGGCGTTGGATTGTCACACATCTCTGAACGAGATGAGTGAACATTTCAATATTCAGTTGGTCTGGGTTCCGGGCCATTCTGACGTTGAGGAAAATTGCAGGGCAGACGAGTTAGCAAGGTACGGTACGACTCTCCAACTGGAACCAGGGAGAGAATGCGTAGGAAGGCCTATGTCTATGCTGAAAGCAGCAAGCCATAAGGAAGCAGTTGCCTTGATAAATGCTAGGTGGATCGCCAGTTCAAATGGCAAAGTAGCGAAGAAAGTATGGCCTGAGCTGAATTTGAATCGCTCCAAGATCTTAATCACACTAAGTAAGCGTGATTTAGGTAGAATTGTGAGGATAATTACTGGGCACTGCCTTTTTGGAGAACATGCACGAAGGCTGGGTCTGGATGCAAATGACTTCTGCAGAAGCTGCATGGACGACGAGGAGGAGGAGATTATTGCTCACTTCCTTTGCTTGTGCCCTGCGCTAGCTGGTAGAAGACATGATCACTTGGGAAAATACACTATGGACAGCCTCTGTGACCTCGAAAGCTGTAATGTGCGAGATCTTTTACGCTATATTAATAGTACTAAATAGGCTTAATTAAGGGAGTTTATGATGTCGGATCCTGTGGTATCACAATGGGCCATAATTGTGCGATAAGCACAGTTGGGATAGCAATTACTGAAACCTAACCTAACCTATTCACAGACTAAGATATTCAAATAGTGAAAACTTTGGCCTATAAAGGTCACTATCGAGAAGGTGGCAAAATGGTCTTCAGGGTAATATTCAGCCACAGAAAACCATTAATCAAGTGATGAAGATCTTAATATGTACACACATATGCCATGTACAACATGGCATTACCACATCAAATAGTTCTCAAATAAAATTACCTCGTTTCTAGAGAAATTTAAAAACTTTCAATAACATATTCACGGCTGATTTGAAATGTTAGAAGATAAGATATTCTACCGTTTTAACCTACTTTCCGATACAAACACTTTTTTGCATAGGTCAAGTTCTAAACGAAAGTTACATAAACGTAAATTAACTGGGGCTACCTAATGCAGCAATTGGACTCGTAATGTTTGTAGGTGATTTCATCAGAAAGCAGCAAATTTTTTGTATTTTATATGAGATTCTCCATGTAGTGCATTTATTATAAGGAAATAGTGCAATTCACAGGTGACAAACCTTGTCGGAAAATCTAATGTGAATAGTCTTATATTTTCTCCCTGAATAAGAACTTAACCAAAGACTTAATAACAAAATAACAGTAATTTATCAAAAGTGTAGCATTTTGATTTGATATACACTTATCGGATAACGGATAATCATATACATATATACAAAGGTATACATTTTGTCACCTATTCCAGTACATAGTTAGTAAACATAAAACCTTGAGGTTAATTGTTGTGTTTTCATTCATTGACGTAAATATATTATAAATATGACTATATGTGTGTGTGTGTGTGTGTAAAGTGAAACTCTTCATGATGTATTTTTCTGTATTATTTCCCCACCCATAAATATTGATTTAGGAAAAACAAATATGTCTGTGCTGATCTAATTGACGTAATTTTCATTACTGAATGTACATATTTAGACATTTGTCTAGGTTGATTTTTTTGTATATACAAAGCAGCAGAATTTAGATAATTTATTTCTGGAATTATGTATGTTACATGTATACAGTAAAGATGATCAATACCACCGCATCTCGATGGTTACGTTACACTGCCGCTGTAGATGAATGATGAATGTTAATAGAAAAATTGATAGATTTAATGATGAATTTACATGTTTAACCCCAATAATTTTTTGTTTTAAATTTTCATTTGAACGACTTATTTTAAAAAATGTAAATAATTACTCCCGAGTCAAACAAAAAAATGTATTACTTTACTTTCACACTTGTATCCTCACCCTTGTCGACATAGGATGGCAGTTTTATTATATATATATACTGTATTGAATCGAGGGAGAAGTATGTATTCACTCGGTATATATATATTTATATATACATTTAAGTGGCAACAAACCTTTTTCTCTGTATACATCTTTGATATAAATAACGTATATCAATAATATAGGTTTTAAGGGCTTTCTTTCACATGGTGTAATAATTCCGAGTTGGTACCGATGACGACAACTTGGGGTTGATAAATTAAAAGGAGAAAAATAATTGAATAAAAAAAATGCAAAAAAAAATCGCGATCCCCAAGATTGGTGGTGCGCGGTGACATTATTTACTGGGTGAAGTTGTTATATGGAAATTGGTTTCCTGGTTGTTTGCTTTAATAATAAATATTTTTTGTGTTGTATTAGAAATTCTAATCTCTACGTTAAACTGGATAACCTTGAGGTGTGTAATGACTTTATATACACAAAATTTTCGTCGATTTCATAACTTCATTTCAGAATTTGTGTTTGATTTGTTGTGTGCCAAAAAAAAAAATAAATAAACAAAAAATTTGTTACGAAATCTTAGATGAGCGACATGCGGGGTAAACGAAAACTTTTGCTGACCAAATTATCGAGGTCAGTTGAAAGCGATCACATAATTTTTCTTTGTACAGATATTTCGGAAAGACGTATAAATAGTAGCAATTTATAGTATAAAATTTTAGACGTCGTGATTTACATATAATGTCCATTATAAAATTCATTTTAGTGGATAGGGACCACCGTAGAATATAATGTTGATTTGGCTGCGACTTATCCCATTGGAACAATAAAATATCCTTTTTGTTACGTACATTTTGTAATCAAAATATATACACAATATGATCCTTAAATGGGTTTTTGCACTTGGACTCAACATACATATATGGATAAAGATAAAATGATGTATTTTTTATGTTAAAACTGATAAAACTAGAACGTTTAACCCCATATACATATAAGTAATATAAACTGACCCAAATTTCGGCCATTAGGATAAACGTGCTATTATAATGGTAACGACAATATTTTTGTATACTCGTCAATATTTAAACTAAATTTCAATACTCTTTTGATTTTTATTATAGATACGGTATTAAATAGGCCTTGCAAGAAGTTACGAGGTTGAGATTTGTTGATAAAAATGTAAACTTACATATGCGTAAATCATTCGTTTCTTAATTATCGATTTGTAAAAGTCGCTTTCGCTATGACTTCATCAGTTTTGCAAGATTTCCTTATTGCTCTGTCCATACGAAATTGCTGCCTTTCTATTGTATTCTGCCTGCCTATTCTATATATGTGTTCTATGTGTGTAATGTGTATTACTACTAAAAACCTTTGACTATAACTAAACGAACTGGAGCTCAGCATCAACAGTGGTGCTGATTGATGTTGAAATGATTATAAATTTTCTATGATAGTTTTTTATTTATAGATTGTGTATATATTAACCTATAAATAAATAAGACAATTAAATTTAATTTCATAATAGGAACACAAAAAAAATTATAAAACATTTTATGGCAGAAAACGTTTGTTCACAGACATAGCATAGTAAGTAATAATTTTCAGTTTTAGCCTCAATTCAGTCTTGTTTGTATATAATTTAGGTAATTAGATTGTTTTCCTAACTAGTATTTAGTCGTGTGACCGTGTGAGTCCACAAGCTCTGGCATTTAATAACTGGTATTTTTTCCAATTCTTCTTTAATAACATTAAATAATTCCTGCTTATTGCTGTATTTTCCTTGGCTAATGGGTGACTGCGCTAGCCATCGCAAAACGTCCAGTTCATTTTCACTAAACCAAGCTTTCGTTTTTCTCGAGGTATGCTTCGGGTCATTATCTTGCTGAAAAATCCAGCCGTGCGGTATGACATCTTCAGCATATCCGAGCGCGCCGTTGTCCAATATTTGTACACATCCGTTGTCATACGATCTTTTATCCAATAAATTGAAGCTGTACCGTACCACGAGAAAGCGCCTCATACCATCATAGAACCGCCACCATGTTTAAATTTTTTTTTTTTCGTGTACTGTGGCGACAAACTTTGTTTTCGGTGGACGTCATACATAATGTCGGCCGTCGGAACCAAATAAATTCACTTTTGTTTCATTGGTCTTATATTTTTTGTTGATAGAAGTGGAACATGCTGAACAGCGCAGCTCCTTAAATTATGTGCCAACAGCCAACGACGAATGGTGACTATTCAGCAATAAGGTTTAATTCCATTCTTATCCCGTTAGTGCTAATAAAAGGGTCTTTTTTGCGGTTCGGACAAAAAGCATCCTCTTTTTTGGTTATCTTGCGTCTACCACCACGTTTTCGACTGGGTTCTCATAGCAACGGTTCTTGCGATTTCGGAAATTGATTTTCCCTCGGATTTTAATCTTCCGGCAAATTGCCTTTTCTCATCGTTACAATGATTTACATGACCCATTTCGCCAAATAATAATTTTTTTTTCTATGTTTTATAAATTTAAATTTAAGTTTTGACCACTGGCCACCAAATTTATTTATTTTTTTTAGTTAATCAATTGATAAGTTGATCATTTTAGTTAATCATTTGATAAGTTGATTTGTTCTCACAAAAAACAAACTAGTACTTTGCCATCCTAGAATAAAACGCGGTATCTATTGGTGGGTGGCATGAAATTGAGAAATTACCCTTTGAAGTTTTGGTAAGAGCCCTTTGTCAATTGGAATGTTTGCTATCTAATAAAGATGATCTTATAGGTAAATTGAGGTGAAAAGTTTAATATAAATGTTAAATTTAAATAAAAAATTAATCTTCCCACTAAAAAATCACATACGATATTTATCGTAAAAATAAATATTTTACACATGCTAAGTTGCAGTACGTATCTACGTATACAGCGTTATACCTGCGTCTAGTAACTTGTGATTTGTAATCCTTCCACTGATAAAAATCCGTGTTCCATTTTCAAAGTTTGATTTTTGCGCATTTGTAACCGCATCACAAAAATCGTCAAAATCATACTAATACTAAAAATTTGTGCGGTATGTACATAGTAGTATGTAGGTACCCCATTTCTGCTTAGGAAATTTTCGAAAGATACGATAAGATAATGCTTTTTGGCAGAAATAATGTAAAAGCCGCGTTTTCCATTGGTAAATAGGTAGAATAATATGTCAGGTTACTAAAACAACAATAGCCTCAATTTCCGATTTTTTGTAGATACCGCGTTTGATTCTAGGACGGCAGTACTGATGTTCTATTTCATTGAACACGAAAAAAATGGTAACGTTTGTTTTCGGTGATTTCCCCAAATGTATGAACAAATTAAATTTTCGTAATAGGCTGTTTTTTAGTAGGCAACATTGCTATTCATCCCTCACCTGCATAAAATTGAAAACTCTTGAAATAAAATCTGAAAAAATTAAATGTTAATGAAACAAATACATAGTGTGCTATTTCATTTGCGTCTTTTGAATCTTGTGCGACTTTTGAATCTTTCGATATTCATCGATAAACCGATTGTTAAAAAAAATTATGGATATACACTACACTGATTGTCAGTTTTGATATCGTTTGTTTAAATATTTTAAATGACCTTGTTAAAATAGAAAGGTTCTGGAAAAGGTAGTAAAGCAAAAAATTAGGAAAGAAATTTACTAAAATATTAGGTGTGCAAGTAGAAACTCGACTCTGAAGTTGGTTGCATTAAAACGCATCCTTGAACGCATCCAAATCGCCCGTCATTTTGGATATATGTATGTAGCTTAGTCATTGCTGTTTTTATGGCATAAGATTCAGTCATTTCCAAGCTATCGTTCCGTGTGCATCAATATTAAGAGATGGATGTCAATAAGCAACATTTACGTCATTACATTCTATTATGTTTTCAAATGAAAAAAAAATGCTGCTCAACCGCGGGAATTGATTAATTCGACTTTGAGTGAAGACGGATTCAATGTTGTGTTCAATCGTTCGTTCCTTCCTTCCGAAATTTGTTTAAACCCATTTCATTGGTTACAAATGTCGTTTTTTTTTCTTGTGAATTTTTTTTAGCAACTTGGATTGATTTAAAAAAAAATCAGAAGGAACGAACGTAACACTCAATCCGCCTTGAACCTTCTGTGTCATTCAAAAAAGTGGTTTGTAAGATTTCATGATGGCAATTTTAGTCTTGAGGACGATTATTATTCTTATTACGTAACCAGAATTTTCTAATTTTTAAATCAATTTTCGTTTAGCAAAATTAAGTAATAAATAAAGTAATTAAATAAGTAATTAATAAATATATCTGATGGACGAATTTATCATTTTCATATCTTGTTGCCTAGAGACGATAAGCTGCGCATACTTTCTTTAACTCCACTCCCTTAAGCAAGTGTTTAAAATTTGTCAAATGTTTTACAATGAGACCAAAACAGAAATAAAGGACAGCTTACTACAATTAATAAAAATAAATCATCTGCGGTACAAACTTGTCCGCCAGTTTACATTAAATTTACAAGGAGAACAGTGAAACAAAATATTATGTATGCGAAAACGAAGCAAAAATTTGATGTCACGAAAGCTGGTTTGCCGATCGGGAGCAGGATTTACATCAATGAAAGTCTAAGCAGTAGCAAGCGGAAGTTGTTTTACGATGCAAAAAATTTGAAACTACAGCTTAAATTTAATTATTATGTTTGGATCCGCAATGGGAACATTTTTATGAGGCAAAGTGAAGGATCTGAATTACTAAAAGTTAATTGTTCAAATGTAATTGAAAAGATTACATATAAGTATATAAATAAATGTTAATCTTATATGAGTCTTAATTTATCTAATATATCTTTTCAAGATCATAATAATAATTTAGATTTATCTTTTAGTTTGCCAAATAATATTAATGTAAGTGAAAATAAATTAGTGTGGATCGTACACCAAAATATTCGTAGTCTTCGTGCTAACAGTTTAAGTTTGTTTGCTCAGTTATCATGTATGAATATAAAACCGCATATTATTTTTTTGACTGAATTGTGGATTGATAGTACTGAAATTAATTATTACAATTTAGATGAATATATTTTATTGGACTGCTGTAACAATGATTATAGATCTGGTGGTGTATTAGCATATGTTAGAAATGATATTCATTTTACATTCTCTAGTACTCATTTACAGTCTTCTGATATACTTCGAGTGAATTTTACAATTGGTGAATTATTAATCTCAGTGGTATGTGTGTATCGTTTACATTCTTGTGGTGTTGAAGTTTTTATTCTTGAATTTGAAAATTATCTCAAACAGATAAATTCTAAAATTCTAACTGTTCTTGGAGATATGAATATTAACATTTTAAATATAGATCACCTAGATCCACAGGAATGTAAATACTTTTCAATGATGTCTTCCTTAGGACTTGAGTCATTAATCAAAGAACCTACTAGAGTTGTATCCAATAGTATGACATGTATTGACCATATTTTTACTAGAAGCAAAATTGGATATACTATCAATTATATAGCTGAAACACTTAATTTAGAATTATCTAATCATTATATGACATCTTTAAAATTTAAGTTAAATTGGGAACCTCCGCCTAAAATACCTAGACAACAAGCTTTTATTAACTTTGAAGAATTAGACCGGTGTTTACAAGTCGAATCATGGAAGGAAGTTTTTGAAGAAAATGATCCTTCTAAATCATTTGATATTTTTTTATCAACGTTATCTAAACATGTGGCAACCTACACGACTTCCTCTGTGATAAGTTATAAGTCAAACTATGCTAAACCATGGATAAATAATGTTCTATTAGGTAAAATTCGCCGTAAAAATGCTTTAACTAAAATTTGTAAGAAACATCCTAATAACTCTAAACTAAAAAGTAAAGTAAAAACTCTTTCGAAACAAATCAAATTAGATTACGAAACTGCTAGAAAACGTTATTATATTCAAAAATTAGAGGCTGTAAGTTTTGACCAAAAAAAGCAATGGAATTTACTGAATGACTTACTAGGAAAACGTCGTAAATCTAACACAATAAATAGTATCATTGGAGGCAATAATACAATTCTTACTGATAGTGTTGTGATTGCTAATCAGTTTAATCAATATTTCGCGAATATAGGTAAGGCTTTAAAAACATCAATTAGTTTTAATAGTTGCACAAATTACATAAATTATGATGAATATAATGAGTCGAATTTCTTCTTTTTCCCTAAAGATATTTATGAAATCTGTACTATTATATCTACGTTCAAAAATAAAGTTGCATCAGGCAGTGATGGCATAAGTTCGCTTGTGATAAAGAAATTTGGTTACATCTTATGTTTTCCATTGGTTCACATTTTTAATAATAGTTTATAATAGTTTTATTCAAGGGAAATTTCCAGCAGCACTTAAAAAAGCTGTAATAATACCGTTGTTTAAAGGTGGTGATGCTAATTTAGTTTCTAACTATCGACCTATATCACTATTATCAGTTTTTTCAAAAATTCTAGAGAAGTGTGTTAAAGCTCGTGTTTTGTCTTATTTAAATAAAATAAATTTTATTTCTCAACACCAATATGGATTTCGAGAAGGACTTAGTACTGAGAATGCACTAATGGAATTACTTACCTTTACTTACAACACTTTAAATGAAGGCCGTGTTGTTAATTGCTTGTTTATTGATGCTAAAAAAGCATTTGATACGGTAGATCACAATTTATTAATTGCTAAATTATCCTCAATCGGAATCCGCGGAGTTACTAATCGTTGGTTTCGATCTTATTTAGAAGATAGAATTCAAGTAAGTAATATCAATGGAAATTTGAGTAACATTGAACATGTTCAATGTGGCGTGCCTCAAGGTTCTGTTCTAATGCCACTACTATTCCTCATTTACAGTAACTCATTTCTTGAACTTAATCTATATGCTGATAAAGTAGCATTTGCAGATGACGTTGCACTGATATATAGTGGTACTAGTAGTTTAAGTTTATCTGTGAAAATAACTCATGATTTGAGAATTTTGCGAGCTTGGTTTGATCATCAATTTATGATCGTGAGTGATAAATCTAAAATAATTCAATTCCAAATAACAAATAATTTACTTGATAGAAATTCCAATTTTATATACTCACATGCAACAACGTGTCAAAATAATTCTAATATTAAATTCACTGATAATAATTGTTCCAACTCATGTGTAAAAATCCATTATGTTGATTCCTTCAAATATTTAGGAATAACTTTAGACAAGAACCTAAATTTTAAAATGCATATCAACATCTTACAAAACCATTTATTTCTTACAAATCGTATTCTTTTTCGATTATAGCCACTATGTCCACAGATTCTTCTTAAAAAATTGTATTACTCCTTAGTTCAATCTCGACTTAGTTATGGAATTAATTGTTGGGGAGGAATATACTATAGTAATTTAAAGCGACTGCATGTATCCCAAAAGTTTATTTTACGAAATCAATTACTTACACCCAGAGACAATCGAAACCGTCGGGCAAGGCCGCAAACAACCGAAACCGACAACCCTCTTATCCATCTGAACGAAAATGGAAAATACATAAACGTATGTACTAGGAAATCCAATTACCCGACTATCGAATCCAATTACCCGAATTTTGGCTACCCGACTTTCGGTTTCGTTTTTTTTACCATTACCCCACTGGTTTCTACAACATACGTTTATAATAATAAGCTGTGAGTCACTGTACATAAGAGGGTTGTCGATTTCCGGTGTTTGCGGCATTGAGCGAAGGCTTCGGGTGTCTCTGGGAGGTGAGTAATTGCCCAACTATACGAAATCGGGTAGAACCGACTTGGATTCCCTATATATAATGCATCAAGACACATGTCAAGCAAACCATTATTTAGGAAAGCGAATATTCTAACAATAAGGAATTTATACATTTTTAAAGTGCTAAAATTTTTTTTTATTCGAAGTGGAAATCGTCATTTTAAAGAATCATTGTATCCATTAAGAAATAAATATTGTGTGGTTCCTGCTCCAAAGAAAGAATTCTTCAGGCGATTTTATGTGTACACCGCCCCTATGTTATTTAATCAGCTACCAAATAATATAAAAAGTATGAATAATATCAATCCGTTTTTAAAGTCCTTGCGCACTTGGTTAATAGAGTTGGATGATTCCTAACTTTTATTGAAAGTCATGAAGTAATTTCGTTTATTATTATTTTTATTAATGTATTACACAATTTTGTTTATTTCGGATTTTTATGAAATAATTTAATTAGTATAATTTTTATTTTATATTTGACGCCCCTCATCAAACATATTTAATTTTAAAGTTTTTAATTAGGAGCAGGTAGTTCTAAAAATTGATCGTTTAGTCGGTCACAAGAACTTCCTAATTTACTCTTTATGCAATACAAATATAATTTTTGTTGAAATGAATACTACTTAGCGTTAACTATTATTATATTTTATATTATATTATTATAATTATTATTTGTTTGTTAATTATTCTTAAGTATACTCAAAAATGATCTGATATGTAATTTAGTATGTTTGTCTTTTGTATTGATTTAAAGGAAATAAAATAAATAAAAATAAAAAATAAAAATAAATAAATTATATTCCACTGATTGTAGGCCAGTACCAAAAGGAATTTCTACCTGGACCATCACAACACCAAGAACTCACTTTTCTAGATCTTCGACTGCGAAGTTCCACACATTTGCAAAATTGGCAAGCAATTCACTAGCATTTTCAGTTGTAATTCAATATTTGCCGCTCCAAATAAAAACCTGCTTAAATCTAAAATTTGTGAATATGTTGGTTGCATGACCCTAATTTATTAATGTCAGTCTAAAGAGTCACCTGTTGCAAAATTGATAAATAATGATGTAGGAATACTACTTTATTTCTTATGTGCGCCAGATGAGAGAAGAGGCATCGCCTAAATCGTTTTTATATATCGGCCCACAAGTAAACCTCGCCTGCACGTGGTGCTCCCATAGTTAAACAATGAGGCTTTGGAGACCGAGAAAGGGCGAGACCACCGAATATCGAAAATTTCGCGAATGATATTCCTTTCAATAACATACGATCAACATTACAAGTGTAGTTGTTCAATACCCATAACGCAATGAGTTAACAACAAACAGGGATATATACCCAGGTACGGGGGTCATGGGGATCGTGGGTTCTAAACTACACATTTGATTCAAAAACTCACAGGCGAGGTTGACTGTTTTTTTTATTTGGTTTGGCGCAAAACTAGCAGTTCATACAGATGGCGAGGAATTAGCAAGAGAAACATAATGAATCCTTAAGAAGAAGAAAAGAACGAACAACAAAAGACCATACCCTCGCCAGAAGTTGTGGATCACTCACAAGCAAAAGTGGATGAGTATCAACATCACCAGCAACAAGATCAATGTAAAATCAAAACGAAAAACCCAATTAATGTGGCTGTCATTACACAGTTTGCAAATATAAAAATTAATGAAATCAGCGGCCACGAATGGAAAATCAATAATACAGATTAAGTCGCGTTTAGTTGTTCAAGGCTTCAACCCCGGCAGAAACAATGCACTTGGTAAGTAGAACGCGAAAAAGGCATGGAAAGTCAAAACAAAGTGTATAAACTGCAAAGAATTTAATAAGTTCGGTTAAATATGTAAGTAAAACGCTGAGTGTTGTTATGTGCAAAATCCAGTACGAATCCGTATAGAACGCCTAAAATTCATAACATTTCATGTCAAAAGTGGAATTTGGCAAATACCAGCAAAACTGAGCTTAGTGGAGATACTTCTACAAGTCACATAAATTAAGGGAAGTGCTGCTGAGTCGTGGGCTTTCAGCCGAGAAAAATAGGAAAGAGCTGTTATCGAGTTGCAAAATGTTAGATGAGAGAGAGCGATCACGATCACCGTCATCGGCTTCACAACCATCAGGAATGATGCTTGTTGAACCAAAAGCTCAAAATTTCCATCCTATCGAAAAGCAGTTAAAAAGTGGGAAATCGGATCGAAGTGTAAAACAAAAGTAACCGTTTTTTGTACAGTCGCTTACAACCGAGCAACGAAAACTAGCACTTGCTTTAGGAAACATGATGAACAAGCTTCTGCTTCAGGTGGAAAGAATAAACGATAAGCGAGCTGGATAAAAGCAACGTGCAGATCGAGAAATTGGATCACCTTATATACGGGTCCAAAAGAATGAAATAGAAGAACTGAAAGCTATGATTAACTCTTTTATTACGAAAATACAAGAAATTGAAAACCGATGGGACGGCCAAGTTGAAGAGTTAGAATTAAAAGTCAAGCAAGAAATTGAAAGTAAAATTAAGGATGTCGATGCCAGCTTTAGGAGGGAGGCATGTCCCATAAACAAAAAAAATAGGTTCACTGATTGCACTGAACATTATTGCTGGTAGCTCGACTGAAGTTTTGAATCCCCAAACATTAATTGATGAAACCCACTTCGAATATTTCAAGGTTGAAAATAGATTACAGCAGTTTGGTTCCAAAGAAAAGGATGCCACGACCCGTTGCCATTACAGGATGAGGCAATCAAAGCAAGTTTAGTAACTGACACGACACGTGATAACGACTATAATAAAAGAAGAGTTAAGGGAATAAAAAAGTTATTGAAGCCATAGAAAATTATAACAAACAAGTGTTGAGCCAGTGCAAGTTAAAAGTAGTGAACAGTAAAAGTAAGATGTAAAAGTGAATTAGTGACCGGTTAACGAGTGAAGTTTGTGAATTATTGAAGAAATTAAAGGTGTTGAAGAATAAGGTTTGTAACTTAAAATCGCTAAGTTTTATTTGCAAAACCCAGTACGGATCCGTATCAAACGACCGAATTTCGTAACATTAGTATAAGACATCTGTCGATTAATTTATGCAACCATCACCTCATATTCTTCACAATAGCGGGCATTACTTCACTGTTATTTGAAAATCTTAGCCATTTTTTTTTAAATTTGTAAAGAAGAATAATCACTTGGGGTGAATTCGAAACACCCCAAGTGGTTATGTTTCTTCGAAACATTCGAATTTTTACTGGTGCATTATATTTTAAAACCAATATTTTTTCTTAGTCATAGATGTGTTACATTTCACCGCAGATCCTAATCTGTTGATATTTCACTTTGCATCCTGCCCCTATCGGGATTCGAAACCGGTACCTCCAGATCCAAACGCCAAAGCTTTAACAAACCAGCCATTTGGTCGGTAAAAACAGCACGATGATCAATATTTTCCATTTTTTTTTTTTATTTGCAAAACTCGTATTTATTAAATCACTCGCTTATTTCATATCGCACCATGCGTGCAATAAAACGATAAGTAAGGGAGGGTGGGTACAAATGTAACAGCGGGTCAGTTAAAACAATGTAATTTTTACAAAAACTATACGTGAACAGTCTTTTTTTGATGTAGAACAACTACTGTAGTGTCTGAACGTACTCAAAAAAATTTGCAGTTCAGTCGCCACTTTAACATCGGAAAAATAGTGAAAATTAAATTTAACAACATAAAAATAAAAAACAAATACCGAAGTATTTTTTCAGTATTTTTCCGATTATTTATTGGTAAGTTTTTTAAAATACGTTTATCATATTATGTGAACATATTTCCATCACGTGTAATAAGTTTACATTTTCCGGCTTATTAGTTTAAGTAAGCACAAGTAATAAAAATGTATCAAAAGTCATGGATGGTGTTTTGAAACATTTTTCAAAGTGGTCGTTTGTAACATGTTACAATCGTCCACGGCGAAAAGGGAAGTGGGAAGTATCGGCGGAAAGAGGTACATTAGTTAGGATGGGTCTTGCTGTTAATGCTATTGGAAATTCGCTTCCTCCAATGTTTATATTTCCTTTAAAAAAGTTGCATGGACATTTTTTAAAGGAGGATCGGTGGGTTGCATTGAGGCCGAGAGTAAGTATGGGTGGACGCAGACGGAATTTTTACAATTCATGCAACATTTTGTAATACCCACAAATGCAACTCCGAGCAATACAAAATTAATTGTTCTAGCTAGACAACCACCAGTCCCATATTTCCCTTCCAGTGATTAATTTCTGCAAAGTAAACGGCGTTGTGATTTTGACATTTCCACCTAACTGCTCCCATAAGCTGCATCCATTGGATCGTAGTGTTTGGTCCAATGCAAACTTTCTTTAATCATGCTTCAGCGAATTGGATGAAAACAAATAGTGGTAATAACAACAAGCTATGCGATTTCTTTAAATAGGTAAACGAATTCGAATATGCCCGATTTGGCAAAAATTGCTTTAGCGCAAGGTGCCACACCGAAAAGTGTAATCTCAAGATTTAGGGTTTCTGGTATTGATCCAGTTAATCCTAATATTTTTGGTGATGAAGAATTTTCTCCAAGTCATGTCATAAATAGAGAACTACCAGAAGAAGTACAGGAGCACCGATCGCATTCTGTTTTTTCTCCCGAAATCTTAAAATCGTCTTTTGTAAGCACTCCTGCTTGTGGATGCAGAAAGAGCGGCAGAATAATGATCCTAACTGATAGTCATGAGAAGATACACTTGGAAGAGGAAGCAAAAAAGCGAGAACAAAATAACATAAAGACTCTTCAAACAAAACCAAAGAAACCAAAAGTAAAATTACGTCGTAAAAAGAGAAACTGTTCCCCAAGTTCTGAAGAAGAAGAGTGCATTTGCACATACTGCTGTGGAAAGTATTCTGAATCCATTCCAAACAATAAATGGATAATGTACGTCATGTCAACTTTGGCTCCATGAAATATGTGTGGGACAAGTCCATCAACATTTTTTTCAACACCGCAGCTGCGATTCAGGATAATTCCTTATTATATGCGATGAAAAATTTTTGTTTGCAATATGTACTATGTTCCTTTTTTTAATTTGAAATACGTCCTTACAGACTGTTACAATCGGTACAACGTGAAAGACGATTGTAACATTTAACCTTCCCAATTATTATGTTTAAAAGCTTTAATGTAAAAAATGTGTTAAATGTCATTTGTATGGTTTTAGATAAAAAAAAAAAGTGTTTTTCATGTAGGTCACTTTTATTCCTGGAAGCCCAAAACTTTTCATTTTATGGCCAAAAATTCAAAAATTGTTACCCACCCCTTTTGTTTATACCCACCCTCCCCTACAACTTATCGCGTTATTGGATGATTACATTTTTAGAATATGGGCAGGGCAATAGGCCTTACAGATGTGTCTATTCAGTTTTTTCTTACGGATCCTCTTGCAGAAATTATTAAGCTTTAAAAATTAATTTTAGTTTGTTTTTAGTTATCATTTTATTGCACGCATGATGCGATATTGATTTAAAGAACTTATTGAACAACTCTCGAATTTAAGTACCAATTACTGAGCAAATTCTCAAAGCAATTCGAGACTGGAATTTGTTCCACGTCAATGAAAGGTGACTTAAGAATCGTGACTTAAAAATTAGGTAAATCAGAATATTTGTAAACTAATACTTAAGATGCCAAAACTCAAAAGAGCAATATTTGGTTCCACCACTCCAAATTATTAAACAAATTTATATAATTAAGAACTTTATCGAAAATTCACTAAAGAATAATGAGATATGGCACTCTATTTTCTTAGATATAGTTCAAGGTATGACTAAAGTTGGTGTCAAGAGCTTGAATTTAAACTGTATCGGAACTGAAGCACTTTTATCAAATATTTAAAAATTTCGAAGATCGACACTTTCGTATCAAATTTGAAATCAAGTATTCTGAATATCAGTAGGTATACTAACAATGCAGCGTACTTGTACTTACCGAATATCGACACTAAGCGATCCTTGGGTTAGTTTAAATATTGAGCGAAGATTTCGAAATTATAGTACAAGACAATTTTTACTTAATTATGACCAAATGATATTTCCATCGTGTCGAATATGTTAATGATAATTAATATAAACCAAATATATATTCGTTGTTTATTCTAAATTTTGAATACCGAGTTAAAATCGTGACGCACGAACTAAATCAAAGCATATTTTTTCTCATTGACCATTTTTGGCAATTGAGGTCGAATTCCAGAAGGTGATTACTGTCGTTTTTTCTGATTCTCATTATAGTAATTTTCTAAGATAATGTGCACTAGTTTTGCCGCTAAAAATTAACCACTTTTTTAAATGCACTACTTAAAACCGCAGTTAAAAATTTCAGCTCCCTTAATTATAACAAAAATAGCTACAAAACATTTAATACAATCAATACATCGAACCAACAAAATATTTTTCTTAAAGACGATCTTCACCGTAATAAAAACGCTTGCAATTTTCGGACAATATTTGAGGACAATTTTGAAAACTTTGGAACGAAATGTTGCTAAATTCTAACATTTGCCTTTATTATTCTCTCAACAATATAAAACGACAAATTTATTATATTAATGTACAGTGCTGGAAAAAAAGGGCAAACATATTATATTTCAAATTGGAGTCTTTTTTTGCTAAAATTACAAAACTTTTGAAAGCAATTGGCTAATTGTTTCATTTTAAAAACATATATGACGTAATTTTTTGAAAAAAAAAAAATTACCTGCAATTTAGGGGCAAAACCCCGAAAAATGGCAAAATATTCAAAATACGTTGATGTTAAAATAATGGATGAGATCCCTATGGTTTTTTTTTTCAACAGAAAAAAATACAAGGCATGTCTGATGTTGCGTTAATGCACCATTTGTCACAAATAGGGTAAAAAAAGTGCGAGAGATGGGTAGGACACATAGAAAGAAAGGCTCTGGAAGGCCCAGAAAGAAAACGCCAGTGGAAGATCGTTCCATAATATTACAATGTCGTCGGAACCGCTTTAAAACTTCATCGGACATAAGACGGGATGTTGAGCGAGCAACGGGAAAACAAATTTCAGCCAGCTTAGTGAGAAAAAAACTTGTTTTCTTCTGTATTTCAGTGAGAGAGCACTTAAACCAGTCCAAAAGCCTGAGTTCACATTACTAGTGAAAAAAACGTTTGCTATGGGCCTAGGAGCATGTTTCTTGAACTCCAGAGATGTGGAATGATGTGAGTTTCCCCGATGAATCAAAATTCAAGCTGCATGTTGGAGATTGAAGAATTCTCCTAAGAAGAAAACCGAGCGAGAGGCTTAGCAACGAATGTCTTTTACAACTTCCACCGAAAAATGAAGGAGTTATGGTCGGGGATGCTTTTCTGGAAATGAAACCGGTCGATTGTGCTTCGTTAGTTCCAGCATGACAGCAACTATTTATCTGCAGGTCCTACACAACGAATTTGAGCCTTCTGTTAAAGCTTTTTAACGAGACTTGCAAATTTAATTTTCAACAGAACAACGGTCCGTGCCATACCGCCAAAGTTGTGAGTTGTTAATTTTGAATTGTAGATAAAAAAATAGCTTTCAGATAAAAATAAATAATTTGTTAAAAACTTGTTTTTTTCTTATCTCTTCATTTAAAGGTAAAAAAGTCCAGACTTAAATCCCATTGAAAATATTTGGTCTATAATGAAGCTAGAAGTAGCAAGAAAGCGCCCAGAATCGATTCAAGCTTTAAAAAGTTTGTTGATGACGATTTGGGAATCTATACCTCCTACGACTTTGAAAAATTTATCAAATTCAATGAATGAAAAGCAAATGGCGGTCCAACAAAATATTAATATTAAAGATAGAATTTACGTAATACATGTATTTAAATGAAACAATAAGCCAATTGCTTTCAAGTTTTGTAATTTTAGCAAAAAAAGACTGCAATTTGCAATAAAATATGTATGCCCATAATAAATAAAATATGTTTTCCCCAGCACTGTATATCAGTGGCAAGTCAAAAAACCACGGATCTATTTTTTAGCTACTTTTCAGGGAACCAAATTTAAATTTTAAATTAATTTGTGAAGAAATTATGAGACATAACTAAACTATTTTTGGATCCATATGGTATCAGGGTTTTTAAACTGCGTTTATTAACACCTTCAAGCACTTGTTACATGCACTGGGATCACCGAAAATTCCCATAATTTTTAATTAGAATATAGAAAAAAAACACTTATATCTTATATAAAAAAACTTATTTAAGTAAATACCAAACGCAAACTTAAATTCAAAATAAAAACTTATTTCAAGAGAAGTGTTTATTCTAAATTTATTTTTGATTTTACAAAAAAAAATATTGTTTTAAATGTCACTTATTTCATGCTACAATATCAAAAATTTTTTGCTTATATCTCGGACAAAAATAATCGGATTTTCATGAAAAATTGAAGGGAATAAAAAAACGGGAAATAACGAGTGTTTTTTTAAGCCCGATAGAACTTGAAATTGTAAAAAATAATACAAACAATTAAATTGACTTCGGGCATATGGGCGCATCGCGGCTGTTCTTGACGAAACGCATTATGGACGTCCAATTTTGGCCCACTTTTTCGAACACTGCTGGCCGTATGTAACGTATAACACGAACAATGCTGACCTGCAAGGCGTCAATTTTTCCTGGTTTATCAGCATAAACCAGTGACTTCACGTAGCCCCACAGAAAATAATCGAGAGGTGTCAAATCGCACGACTTTGGAAGCCAATTGACAGGTCGATTTCTCGAAATCAACTTATAGCCAAATTTTGATTTTAGAAGTCGATGGTTGCGGTCGCCGTATGGCACGTAGCGCCATTCTGTTGAAATCACATCTCGTCCTGATCAATGTAATCCATATTTTGAAGAAATGAGGTCCGATGATGCCACCAGCGTGTAAACCATACCAAACGTTGCATTTTTTGAGTCTGTAGGATCTCTTGTGGATTGGTCTCACTCCATATGCGGCAATTTTGTTTATTAACAAGCCCGTTAAGCCAAAACTGAGCCTCCGCGCTGACCACAATTTGACGATAAAACAACGGGCCATTTGCCAACTGCTCTAGAGCCCAATACGAATCGATAAATCCGGATCTTCTTTCACACTTTCGTTTACAGCGGCGATATTCTCTTCAGTACGCACATTCTTTCGACGTGCTGATGTTATTGCATCCTCTAGAGAGTATGTGGTACAAAATCTATCCACAATTATAGACGAAGTCGTCTATAAGTTGCGCTCATCGACGACTGATTTTCAAAGTAAATTTTAATAATTTCGTAGCGTTGTTCAAGCGTGATTCTATTCATGATGATTTACCAGAGTATACTGAGATCTGCCAGAGTATAATGTTCATAAAAATTTAATATTTTGTTTTATTTTTTACAATTTCAAGTTCTATCAGGTTAAAAAAACACCATTTGCTATCAATTAGAATATAATTCAACATAACCACTTATGTCGACCTAACTGAGTATGTGAAATTGCCACAGATATATTGACATAGTTTACTTTCAAAGAAGTTGTCTTATGCCACATTTATCAGAACTCCAGTTAACTGAACTCCGTCTCATGATTCACTGAGAAAAAAGTTCCAGAAGCTTAAGCAAGTCAAAGACACTTGTTCTAGTTGCAGCAGACCAAGTTTTTGTAATTTACAATTAAGGACTAGTGCTATTGAGTAATATGGGTGCTCATTATTCTATATTCACTTATTGTGGTGTTTGAAGGGTTCTGAAAAGTACCCACTACAAGATGAGAAAAATTTACAAATTTATGCTACGGACATCTTAAGAATTAACATAGTGTTCTTAAACATTGTTCAAATTATAAAATCATTCCACGTACTTTCCTAGATACTTAATGCTTATGAACCACGTAAGAGCCAAAAGCCACTACTAAATTTTTGTTAAAGCAACTCTTCCCTGCAACAAATTTTCAACTGTATTTACGTACATATTAGAAGTGCCACCAGCATATTCGACACAAGATGTTTGAGAATAGCCATCAAAAACAAAAACATAAAAAATCGCAAATAGACGAGAGAGTAAAGAGGCAAAAAACACACAAAACTGCTTCACGAACAAACTGCTATGCCATGCCCCAATTAAACACACAACATCATTCAATTTTTATTTAAAGAATTACGTCTCGCATGGATGGACAGTCAAAATACTTTTATATAAATCATTTTTTATGTATGTACATAAAAAAATACTTTTTTTTATTTAGTTCTATATTACAAACTTTTTTTTTTAGTGCACATACATTTTAAAGTGTTGATAACTGTAAATGTAATTTTGATTTTCTTACGTACACACAGCAGCATAATCATCATCATAGTCAAATACATACCAAAGCCAACAGCAAAAACTAAAAAAAAAGTTCTACAAGGCTCAATCATCAACATACAACTGAAAAATTACTACTAGAGGTTAATGTGCTGATCAATAAAAAAATACAGCCATAATTTTTGTTTAGAAACTCGAAAAATTTACAACAAAAACATTAAAAACAAAACGCAAGTGATTTCTTTTTTTTTTTACAAAAATTTTCTTTAGGTTTTTTTTTTTTTTTATTTTATTTTTTACGATAATGACACCTTACACATTTCCAAATACCCTGTGTATTTATTTATTTTTTGTTCATTTCTTCAACTACACATACACAAATACACCGACAAAACATTATTTATCTTAAACTTTAAACTGCATTACATATACAAATTTTATGACTGTATATAGTACATAATATACAGTGATACACAGTATAATATATAATGTACGAAATAATAATATACAGTTGCGTACTAAAATATTTCTTTTCTCGCTTTAAAAATTTTTGATTTGAATAAATAGGAAATTCAATTGAATTTTTTGTGTGGCGAATATAATTTAGGTTTAACTGTAACATGATGTTCAAACAAAACATTTTTCTCAGGAATCATATAATACGCAGGAATACTATATATCAAAAAGGTAAAAGAAGAAAGGCAGAGATAATCAACGTGAAATACGCGGAGAAGACAAAATTGCAGACGCGCCAACTCCGCGTTGCAGAGATTTTATAATAACATTTTTCGTGGATTAATCCATATGTAATGTTATTATTGTAAACCGGTGTAATCCGGTTCAAATCGAATCGGCATAATTTCAAAATTGTGTATTATAAAATATTTTTAATCATATCTGTTCTTCTGGTTTCGGTTCAGTTTTAACTCGATTTCCAAAAATGATAAAATTTCAGTTTGATACATATTGCGACGAGCTGGCTTAGAGAAACTGTGAAATAATTATTTTGCAATGCTTCAATTGAGGTTCGGCGGACGTTGCCATGAACCTATGTCCACTAATATAAGGAACGACTATAAGACTAACTATTGATACATGAAACGTGAGCGGCCAATTAATCTGAACCAATTTTAAGCGGTGGTAACTAAATATCTGACCCTGCAGATTTCTTGAATAAATAAAACCTGGTAAAAACTGAAATGATATACTACTCGTAGTCTACATCATCTGTTACGTATTGTTTAATAAAAATACGAGATGTGTACAAAAAGTAACGGGAATTTTGTAACTAGATATCCGATTCGCACAATTTTTCTGCGTTGTTGGTAAACATGTCTGAACAGTATCTATACAGTGTGATCAACCAATCAGTCCGTAAAAGCTTAACTTGATCCCGATATGAACCATTTCCGTTGTGATTACTTAGCAACAAATGTTTTAATTTTTCTTGTCAATTCTCAACGAATACCAGAGAGGAGATCCTACTCGCAGTAACGCAGCAGTTAACTAATACTACTAAAGAAAATTAAAATATGTGACTATGAATGCTACTAATATTAAACATTATGAAGTGCCCGGTATTAAAGCAGAAATTATGAAAATTAAAACCATAAACTGAAACAATAAAACCAATTGTGATTTATTCAAGAAATTATTGGAAGAGCGAATAAATCTCGACCAATTAGAACGGAGGTGCAGTTGAAAGATGAATTGAAGAAGGGCTAAAAAGAACCAAAATACATGTGCCACCTATCAACAATTATGACGAACCCGGGGCTAGAAAGTCTCTCTATTTGCTGGCTATTTAGAACAAAACTTTTCAACCGTTGTCGCAACAGATAGCAAATTAAATTACGACGGTCGTACTTGCGGTCCCTGTTCATTGAATTATGAACACTATAAATATAGTGAAAAACTCCAGTATTTTATCAAAATATAAATAAAAACAAATTTGTTTTTAATGTTTTAATTCTTTAAAATTAAATAATTTTAAGTATGTACATATACATAAATTGGAAAACAATTAAAATTTAGTTAAACTACCCTTATTTTTAATCAAAGCTTTTATTCTTTCAGGCACGCTACATATACAACTATTGATTATATTGCAAATTTGGGAGGATTTGGGGGTTTTATATACGTTGGACTTAAGTAAGGCCAAACAATTCTCGATAGGGTTAACATCCAGAGAATTGCCAGGTAACGAGAGGTAGTCAATATTGTGGTTAAGGAGGAAATTCTCTATTAATTTTGCGATATGGCAAGGAGCTCAATCTTGCATAAAAGTGTAATAGTATTGGCTTTGAGGTAGCGACTTCATGTAAGGAAATAAGACGTCTGTCTACACCTATTTATATTGTGCTTTTCTCATGGTTTTTTCTACCAAGTATATTGTACCAGGTCCATCTCCACTAATGCAGCTCCATATTATTACTGATGGTGGATGTTTTATGCTCCTGGCCGAACTGGCCCGATTCTGTAACGGCCTCTACCTAGCTTGCATTCGTCACAAAATATAAATTTAAAAAACTCTTTAATTTCGGATTTTTTTTAATTTTAGAAAATATATACTTAATGAGGGCTTAAAAATTCGATTTTCCTTCTTCCAGTCATCTATTGTCCAGTGCTTATAAAGTTTAGCCCAAATAAGACTTTTTTCGCATTTGTTCAGTGAGCTTGGGTTTCTTTGCTGCACGCCTGCAGTTCAAATTATTTTCATATAGCCTTCATCGCAATATCATCACTGTTACTTTATCCCTTCTTCACAAGATGCTTTTGTAGCTCGCCCGTTGTTGCTCTGCGCTTGTCTTAGGCCGATTGAATAGCTTTCCGGTCTGTTTTGGCTTCCTGATTCCCTTACAGTTTCTTCTCTTGGTCGCATAAAATGTACTCCCAGATTGAAGAATCTTTGCCAAATTACTTACTGATAAGCAGGAAACTTTTTCCATTTTTGCGATCTCGCGGTATGAATCGTTTTTTGTTTTTAATAATGCTCCGATAGACTGTTTTTTCCCTGCTTAGGCTCTTTTTTCGACCCATTTTTGAAAATAAATGTCTCGATCTAGACTTTCCAAACATACACTTTAACTTAAACACAAGTTTTTTTAACTAAATTATAAAATCACTTAACGTGGGTTATTTCTTACTTTAGCTCAGTCACAAAATTTGTAAAAACAGCTTGTCAAACCGCGCATCAAACATAAAATGAGAGGATAAACTAAAAGCAAAATGATCTTTTTAGTCCTTTTTCAAAACAATAACAGGTGTGATCCTGGTTATGACTTAATTACTGACCAAATTATGAAAGCCATTTCTGCGAAAGGTTCACGTCAATGGAAGGTGGCCGAAGTGTTTATGACTCCTAAACCAGGTAAACCAGCAAACAATAAAAAATCATATAGACCGATATCACTACTTCCGGTCATATCAAAAATATTTGAAAAATTGTTGCTGAAGAGACTCAAACCTATAATAGAAGAGAGATGTTTAACTCCTCGGTGCACTTCAGAATAAGAAGATATGCTCCAGTATTTTCTTTGATGTAGCTCAAGCTTTCGACAAAGTTTGGCACCAAGGTCTTGAATTTAAACTACATAGAGATCTGCCTAAGCAATTCTATCAAATTCTTAAATCCTACATAGCAGATCGACACTTTAGAAAGAATATCAGCAGGTATACCACAAGGTAGCGTACTTGGACCTATTCTGTTGATTCTTTATACGAGGGACTTACCGAATATTCAAGGAATTACAGTAGCCACATTTGCAGACGATACAGCTATCCTAGCAGTTGGAAAAGATATTTTGGAAGCAAAAAGCAAACTTTAAAATGCAGTTAACACTGTGAACTACTGGACAAACAAAATGACGCACGACTCGATGCTAAATACCTTGGCATGACTCTCGATGCTAAGCTAAGATGGAAAGAACACATAAAGAAAAAAGAAGAGTTAAACATCAAATATGGATAATGTACTGCCTAATGGCTAGAAATTCTGAGCTATCAATACACAAGTAAATGCTTCTATACAGACAACAAATGCTAAAACCAATATTGACCTATGGTATCCAACTTTGCTTACAAAATAAAGCGCTGCGAGGGATTGTGAATGCCCCATAATACCTTAGGAACGACAACCTTCATAGGGACTTATTTCGACATGGAAATGCAGATATACGTCGTATGTTGAAACCAATTTATGATAGAAAAATTACTAGATGATCTCAGAAACAGTTATAAAAAATGTATTAATTAAAAAAAAAAATATTAAACGAACATATCCTGAAGCATCGCTGGTCTCTAAATGAAATGCAAATGGTGAATGTAGAATGCAACTTAAGCTATTTTGGATATTTAATCCTGTGTCTGCTGTTATAAAACGTTATATGAACTTTGGTAGGATCTGCGATTAATTATTAGTATGAAAAAATGAATTTGTATTAATTTATTAATTTTTTTAATAACAATGGAATTAAGTTTGGCAAAATTCTAAAAATGTTAAATAATGCTTTTAGTGGGTCTGCTATGATTAAAACAAAAGTTTACTCGTAATATAAGCGTTTTCAAAAGGTTTTTTCTATTTCTCGAAATTGTCTTTTAATATTTTGTTATTAGCTCTCAAACTTGGAGAAATTGTGCAATCCCGATTGGAATATACAACAGCAATAGACTCAAAAAAAAATCGAAATAATATATGTAGTTAAATCCATAATCTCGTGCCTAGTTTTATTTGTTTTTAATTATTTAAATTTTATATTATAGAAAAAAAATTAATTAGAACAGATTACCCGTAACTTCCAAAAAAACTTATGAAAACTAACTCAGAAAATTACCGATAAAGGGCCAGGAATTGTTTGGTATGCAAATAAGGGTTTTCTGTAAGTGACGCGTGTTTTTACTATTAATTTAAAATTAATATAAAACAGCAAGGATACCCTTGATGGAATTATTAATAATAGAAGAGATATAAATATAGTTCTCTCACTCGTGGATTGTTGAAAGAAACTAGTGAAAATTCAATAATATCGCAATAGCTTGAAGACTTCCAGTGCGATAAAATAAAATAAATCAGCCTATCCTAGGAAGAGGAATTTGAGGGATTTCCGGCCAGATAGTGCCGAACACTACAAATAGTAACCAATACAAATTACTAATGGATGATCTAAATACTAACGTTACACCAATAACAAATCGTGCAAGTGCTACGAAATAGCTAATGTTAAACGAATGTTGATCAATTATAATGTTGCAAATAAATATATAATAAATTATATTAAATGGTGCCGATGTAAGAGTTGAGTCCACCACAAAACCATAAACAATTTCTGTATTCGGGAACAACGTAAAATTCTTCAATTATCAACTTCCAGAAGACAGAACAAGTAACTTCACACTGAGTAGTCTATTCGATATGGATATTGGTGAATTAAAACTGAATTAGATTGCCTCGGATTGAAAACACTAATCGAACTTAAAAAGCTAACCTTAAGAAATAAAAGATACAACGAGCATACAATACAGTGAATCTTACTAAAAAAATCCAAACTAAAAAGAGGAACAGCTTCGCTCAATGACGTGAAAAAAAAATTCAATAGAATTACTATCGTCGTTATAAAAGAAGACCAATACATTGTTCTTGCTGCCTAAATTATGGTCACGTTGCATTCTGTGCCAGTGAACATAAAAAGGAAAATTACCTTAATCGCAAGGATGGCTTAAATAACGAAAATTCGATCAACATACAGACAAATCAACATACATAGCGAAAAATATGATGCAACTTCAGACAATTGTAAAAAAACACGAATTCCTGGGTAATCGGCGGCCCAAACGTAACCCTATCAAAAATATAAAGGCCACTTTAAGGCTGTCGCCACCACCACAGAACCCGGCCGAATTCCTAGCATTCAGAACTTCGTCTATCATCCAAAACACTTCATCTAAGGTTGGCCATCAGAATGAACAGCATATAGTTTTATATTCTTTATTCTAAGCATTCCCAACTCTTTCGCGGTTCACTGTTGACGTCCTACTTTATGTATTGCTTGCCAAATCGAAGACGAATCGATATCAGCCTATAGTACTGGCATGTAAGTTGGGCCGGCCCATGCGTTGTGCACTCCGACAGGGTATCATAGTTGTGTTCATTTCCATCACCGATCGTAATCAGATGATGAAAAATCCCTTTTGCATCCTGCCCCTATCGGGATTCGAACCCGATCGATACCTCCCGATCCAAACTCAAAAGCTTTAACCACTGTGCCATTTGGTCGGTCAGTATGTAGTTAATAACATTACTAACGTCAATTCTAACAACAATAGAAATTATACACTGTGGTGCAGAACTATAGACGCATCTACTTTTTGGGATACTCTTTGTTTCCAAAAAAGTTTGAGGTCAAGCCAACGGTGCAGTATAAAAGCATATAGTAACAAAACAAAATTTACAAAAGAAATTGGAAAATGTATTTATTTTATTCACCGTAATAATTCAATGTTTAGTTTTCTAGTGGTGCACAACTATAGACGCACATTAATAGGGAGCATAAAATAAAAAATGAATTCACTTTAGTTAAAATTAAAATAATAACGAGTAGGGCTTCCTTTGTTCTGAATAAGTTCAAATATCCTGTTCGGCATACTCTCAACTAAGCTTACTCGATAATCTTCACAAATTGAATCCCAAGCTTCAAACACGGCCAAAGATTTTTCGAACTATGATTTCCCAGATACTTTCAATTGAGTTTAGTTCTGGTGAGCAGTCTGTCCATTGCAATATCTCAACATTATGCGCTTCTAAGCGCTGAGGCGTTATCTTGCTGAAAAATATGGACGGAGATTGGTTCTCAATAATGTTGTGTATTTTCTGGAGTTAATGCGGGTGGATGGGAAAGCTAACTCTAACATTCCATCGATACAACAAGCTCCCCAAACCATCAAGGAACCGCCACCAAAATTTCTCTTAGAAAAATGGCGTGGTTCTTAGCGCAGGTCCGTCCAGTAAATATCAAAACTTTCTGGACCGTCTAAATTAAATTTTTTCTCATCTAAAAAATAACTATTTTTTTTAAAGGAAAATTGAAAATATTAAAAGAAATATAGTTTTCAAACTGCGAGAATGGTTTAAATTTTTCCAGTACTCATATTTCTTCGTCCGAATTCGAGGCAGACTTCTTTATGATGAGGCAATAATCTAGGCACAGACCTAAGCTCTTATCGAGCAAGGTATGAAGATTGTTTTAAAACCCGATTCAAGGTCCAACGAGATACATTTAAGTGGTATTTCTCATGCTATTTGGGCTCCGCTTTGCATCGAATTACTGACAGTTTTCATAATTTTGCTCTTATCACGTTCCGAAAGCTCTTTTTTTGTTCTTGCTTTCTTATTTTGTCCGGATTTAAGCGGATTTTTAAAAAATATGCGGACTACTTTGTCAGACCGCTTCAACCTTCGAGAAATTTCTCGAATACTGACACCTTCTTCCCAAAAAGCAGAAATTTTGCCTTTTTCTATATCGGTTAAATAAGAACCACGCGGCATTACAAGGAATAACAACAAAAATAAATGTACAAAACTTAACTTTTAAATAATTAGAAGATACTAAACATGCATCTATTATTATGCACCAGCAAACAAAACAAAACTTCATTATAACGGTACGTAGTCTTCTATTCTCTCTTAGATTTCATGAATTATACATTTAACCTTTTCACGAATGTAGTGAATGCGTTAAAATTAAGGTGCGTCTATAGTTCTGCACTACAGTGTATTAGTTACGATGAGTCATTCAATACTATTGGGTATACAGACAAGTCTCAAGTTGGACATCTGTCAACAACATAACCTTAAAATATTAGCGATTTTGTATCAGCATCATATATTTTTTTCTTGTGAAAATTCGAGTTTTGAGCCGAATAATCGTCAATTTGAGGGAAATTTGATTTACCTCTTTCTTAAGAAATCTGCAGCTGAGCATATTGCTTGTAGGAGCATTCGATGTGGGTGCCTTAAGTAAGAGAAGTTGTCGATAGTGGTTTCAAAAGTTTAAGAACTTTGAATTTGATGTCGAAAACAAAGAACGTAGCGGAAGGCCGAAAGTGTACGAAGAAGCGGAATTTGAAGCATTATTGGATGAAGAGTCATACCAAACGCAAGAAAAACTTGCACTTACATCGTTTAAAATCATGGGCAATGATTCGAAAGCCAGGCAATTAGGTTCCATATGAACTGAAGCCGGGAGATGTTGAACACCGATTTCATGTGAAATGCTACTTGCCAGTTATAAAGGAAAGAGTTTTTGCATCGCATTGTATATATTTTTCGCCAAGGTCTCTCGTTTCGTACAAAAGGCTTAAAATTATTCTGTCAACATACAACTGTAGCATGACAAAAAATCATTATTTTTTTTCGCTCCTCCTGCTTTTTCTACCCCTAAAAAAATTTACAGTTCTATGACGATAGAGTAATCTTCATTTTGACTAAACGAACCGTCTTCGTTGAAAACCGTTTTAATTTTGATTTTTCTCAGACCAAATAAACATTTTCAACATGCCGTTCTAAACACAGTTGAATTGAATAGAGCATCCTCATGGCAAATCTCGGAACAGGCAACCATAACTTTGACAACGTGAAAGATCTCGGATTAGTTATAACATCAACGAATAATGTTCAAGACACATACTTATAGGGTAGGTGAAGTACCTAAAAGCACATATAAAAAAGCCCACATAGCAGCCGGACGTCGACGGTTCTAAGCACAGTTAATGTTAATGTTATCAAACTATCTTTCTCAGCCGTGTAAGCTTGTAAAGGGGTTTTCAATTTGAGCGGGTCGATATAGGCAGCCGGTGGCGGCCGTGTTGTTTTGGTGACACCTGTCTAATCTGGTGTTTTCTTCAGACTGATGCCAAATCACCATGACGAGCTACACGAGCATTTTTGGATGAATGGCTATGTTAAAAAGATAAATTGTCGTATATGGGACGACGGCAACCGACACGAGGTTTACCAGGTGGCAATGCATCCATAAAAACTTTCTGTTTGGTGTGGATTTTGAACCGGCGGCATCATTGCTCCGTACTTTTTTTAAAATGACATTGGTGAGGCCATCACCATCAACGGCGAGCGCTACAGAACGATGCTAACGATTTCTTTTGGACTAAATTGAACGATATGGAGGTAGACGTCATGTATTTGAAGCAGGACGGGCTACGTGCCACACAGCAGACACAACGATGGACGTTCCGCATGAACGATTTGAAGGTAGGGTCATCTCTCGCAGATATGAAGTGAATTGGCTACTAGGATCGTGAGATTTGACTCCGCTAGACTTTTTCTTGTGGGGTCTTCTCAAGTCGCAGGTCTATGCCAATAAGCTGCAACAGCATCGCTCAAATTCAGCCGGCTCTACTTATGAGGCAGAGTCATTGAAAATTGAACTACTCGGATCCGTACCACTGTGAGAAGCAACGGCGGACATTTCAACGATGTTATATTCCATAAATAATGGCATACAAGGACCTTTCAAATAAAAAAAGGATTTCGTTAATACCTCACACATAGCTGTTTTATTCCATTTCAACATCGACCCGCCCGCAAATGATAACCCGATACTTTACAAAACACTTATAAGATGTGTGTTAACTTTCGGAAGCAAAAGTTGGACCGTGACCATTAATAATTTTTATTTATTTATTTATTTATCAATAATGACATTTTTTTTAATCTTATTATCTTGAATTAATAAAATAGAACATAATTATTATACTTAATACTAGCTAAATACTAATTCTATCTTTAATAAATACACTCAATAGTCCCAAAAACTGATTGTATTGTAACTCTCGTAATTCTCCCAAAGTATAGAAATTGCTCAGAGAATTATATAATTTGACTCCATTAATTTGACTCCATTATAATTGTAGATTATTATCTATCTTTGAGAGGAAGATCAAGTTAAAATCAGTTAAATTTTTCGTAGGCTACGTTGAAAGATTCCTATCACAACGAACGAAAAGAAAAGTAGCCCATCAACACAAGTATGTGTACGTTACAGGGAAAGACCTAGAATACGCTGGTGCGACCTCGTTGAATAAAGAGTTGTATCTGCAAGGAATAGAAGGTCGAAACTGGACGGAGTTTGAGATGAACCGAGACAATTACCGGACATCCTTGCAAAATGTAAATTCCCTTTAAGAAATGTGAAAGATAAGGAAAGAGTTACCATAGAATGGCCTGAATAAAATGTTAGATCTGACCTTCACCAATGAAACTGGTATTTTCAAGATATGGGAATCGCCAGCACCGTACGTTGCCAATGATATTCAACATTGAATCCATAACCAAATGAATCAAAAATTTTCTATAATTTCAGAAATGTGGGCAAAACAAACTTTCATCTATACATATCTTGAAACCACCAATTGGGAGTAATGCCATTATAAAATAAGTTTGCCAAATTTATCTAATCGGCCTATAAGCTGACAGAAATTGCTAAATACAAAAATTTCGATATATAACGGGCTCCAAAATCTTACGTAAACCAAAACATCTTGACGTTTCTCTTTCTTCTGAAATGAAATTAATAAAACAGAAAGACTTCCCTCAAAAATGCAAAATATCTAGAATACGCGACTCGTTAAAAAGGTAAGAGGAATGTTTCTTATTAGAGAAACGTAATTGCGGCTTGGGAATATCAGTCAAAACATTTCGTTCAAAAACGGAAAGAATTTCGGCTAAAAATTTAAAGGCATGTCTATCAAATCAAAACACTAGTAGCAAGTTCTTTTCAAACAAAATTTTGATCTCAGATCAAAAAATTGACTGACAATGCAACAAATTTGCACGAAATGGCAGTCATTTGTTTGATCTAAGATCAAAATTTTGTTTGGAAAGAACTTGCTATAAAACGGTTTAAGATGAACTGAACAAATAAATACACAAAATTTTGAAAAATGGTCAAAGTTGGCCTAGATATTTTGTATATGAAAATGCAAATAATCGAAAGTTTAATGGCAAATTGTGTTCGACCACTGATCTATATACATGGATACGACTTGACAAAAACTATATGGTAGTGAAAAAATAGTTCTACGTTTGTGACAGAGACAGAAAAATTTCTTTTTTTCTTAAATTCCGAATTTTCGAAAATCAAATAATGTAAACAGAAAACTGGTTCCTATGAGTTTTTGACGTTTGAAGTTTTGACGACACGAACTCTTTTTTTTTATTCGAAATATTTGCAGGTGTGCATTTGAAATATCAAGGGAAATCGCAAAAAGAAATTTGCATATAAAAACGATACCACATGAATTTAATGAATAAAATGTGATTTATAATTTAAATCATGTGATTATTATTATTTGTTCATTGACTATAATAATAAAAAACCAATTTCAGAAATTTTCGAAATTAAATCTATCCTCGATACGGTCCTATCTTTCGGAAATATTTTTTTAAAGCAAGAGGTGTATATAAACGAGCGATATGACTATAAAAAAGTGCTCCCATTTTTTGCAGTTGTTTTATATGGTTTCTGACATTCATGTCGTATCCATGTAATATAGATCAGTGTGTTCGACAAATATTCCTTGATCGAGGATTTTGTAACGGAAATGTTGCCGGTAGAAATTGAATTTCGAAATTCTTCTAACAATGACTAATGCCATCTAAAAATATACAAAAAATGCATTTATTCGTCATCCAGCACCTGCTATGGCTAAATTTAATAGACCGTTTAAATTTTCCGGTGGTAATTCACGATACCACCCCAGAATTTTTTGACTTGTTTTCAAAGTTGACGAATAATTATAATTACGTAAAGCCGAATTTATTTGACTCTGTAGCAAAATTTTCTGCAGAAAAATTTGCTGGAGAATAAAAGTTGGAGAGAGAAAGAGCAAAAACAACCAATCAAATTAACTAAATTGGTTATATTTTTGTAAACAAATTTCCCCAACATTTCATTTTGTAAAACTTATTGCCCCTTCGGGATAAAAATTATTTATTTTGTAGTTAAATTTGCTGAAGGCAGGCACCTTAACAAAAATAAATTCCTAATAGCTTCACTTCAAACTGCAGCAAATTGTTCTGCAGAAAATTTTGCTTCAGAGTCAAATAAATTCGGCTTGAGAGACAATTTTCATCCTTCCCACTCTTTTGTTTTATTTGTAAATTATTTGAAATAATGTAAGTAATTATTAAATTTAAATATTTTGATAAATTTCAGTAATGAATATACTTAAACCTGTTTTTTTATGTGGGGCAAGTAAAGTTCCTTATAAGTATTAGAATAACTTTTGAAAATTGCAGTTAGAATAATTAGACAATCGAGGCCGTTCGTGGTGTAATTTGTTGGTAATTTATGTGCGTTCGTGGCTTTGTGAAATCTTGCGTTGTTAGATTAAACTGCACAGATAGTACGGATACGTGTGAATTTTGGGGGATTTTCTAATATAAGATTGCATTTTTTGGCTTGCTTCCATTTCAAACATCATCAAGGCGATATTAGATAAGAAAGAATAGCTAAGCCAATTCCCATTCATTTTTCTTTTTTACGTTTAGTTTCAATTGAGTGCTGGGTCAACTTTTGGTCTGTCCTAGCTCCTCGCAACAGTCAGAGGTCCTGTACACAACGCACGATCCTCTAAGGAACGGTTGATAACTGCCTTAAATTTGTGCACTTTATAGTCCAATGGAAAATCGAAACCGTTTAACGAATTCCACTTCTTAGATATTCGATAAATAAATTCGAACTTGTCTTCCTCGGCATCTATGAAAACGCGGAGTGCTGTAACATCTGTGCGATGTTGTAGGCTGTCTCGATTTTTTGTAAGCCTGGGGTTGCGTATTATTCGGATGGGCACGCGCCTAAATACTAACTAGTAACTGGAGGGCAATGCCATATGCTCCACTCCAAATTTGACAGCACTCTAATGCGTGTTCGACCAAGTCACTGGCAAACTCTTTCAATATTCTAACTGGAATTTCGTGTTCGGTGGCCTTATTTACGTCCATTGTCTTCAAGTTTCTGAAGACATTTTCCTCCGAGATGTTGATGGGGTCCATTTTAGAACCACAATACGGAATTGACGGAGACGTAACTCCATCGAGGACAACTATGTACGTCGAGTTCGATATGAAGGCGTTTGCTAGTAAGTCGATCTGCAAATAAGGATCATTGGAAGGACTAAAACAAAATTGACGATCCACATACATATCATAGCTGCATGAAAATAAAAATTAAATTGTAGAGAACCAGCAGTTCAGAGGTATTAAAATGTTTTGAAACTAAAACAAAGATCTACATCATTTCAAATCTAAAATGATATGATAAATGTCATACTAGGCGTGTAATCTTTTTAAATACATCTTTAGAAAGAAAGTGTATCTGGTTGGGTAGCTAGCTAATTCTCATGCTAGAAAAATACGTGATTTTATAATAGCTCGAATTTCATGGAAAAAATCTTCACAAAACTAAATAACTTGGAAAAAGAATTAGAAACGAAATGCAAAGTGAGCGTATTTAGGTTTACTTGTTTAAATAATATTGAGAGCTGTTTGCGGTGATGCTATCATTTTTAAACAATAAATAAATTTCCAAGCGGGAAGTTCTAAAACTAGAGCGAGTTAAATCAAATGGTAACCAAGTCTAGCCAAAACACGGTATATGGAATGCACTCAGCCTGAATTACACGTAGAAGCTTTATCAGCTCTGTTCAAAGGAATCATAAAATACGAAATTATCTTGAAAATGGATATAATCCAATAGACTGAAAACTAAACCGAACGACCAAGCGGGCTCTGTAGTCAGCTCCAACGAAAATACAACTTCGCGGCAAACCTCTATGACTTGAATGAGATCTTAACTCAATCGTGTCTGGCATAGTCTTGTTGCGAATCGAAATATTCGAGTATTCTCGTTGAGACGACCAAATCCCTTCTTGGGATGTAGCGATGGATATAACTAACAGAAGAAATTAATCGTGCGTCGCGATTGTTTAGAGTATGTATAAATTAATTAAACAATCAATTTTTGTACATATTAGTATTATCCATACTTAGTAGATAAGCAATTAGAATTGATAAACATTTTTTGGATAAACGCTATGAGCGACGCGATCGATAATATCTTACCTGGAGTGAATAATGGAATATTTTTTAGACATATACATATACATGCAAACTGAAATCTGTCTTTTACGTAAGTATATATCAAAGCATTAAGTGCTGTATTCATCCTGAACTCATATAATTTTCTATCTCAATTATACTACGAAACGTAATATAATTCAATGGTTACTCAAAGTTTGCGAAGGAGGGAGGGGCTACAGAAACTAAAAAAAGATTTTCATACCTATAAACGAAATTTACATATATAGGTGATTCAAGTTCAGAAAATAATGCGATTCGAAAAATCACATTACACTCGCAATATTGAGGACGAGGGCCTATGGCTAAGTAAAGAGAAAAATAACATCCGAATCCTTAAGAAGCATGAATTTCAATTTTCTTAATTAAACTCTATTTTTTTTTTGTTAGAGCTAACAACCGCTAAAAAACCCCAGCTGAAACATTTGCCAAAATTCTTCGGAACTTTAGAAGATGTAATTGCAGTTTTCATATTGACGTTGAAGATACTGATCAAAATACGAAGGCCTAAAACCAAAGGACTTAAAATTGGTGCTCTTCTTTTATGTGTAGGTATTCAATTAGTTGGAGGGAAGAATCACCCAAATCGAACATCAGATAAATTACCGCGAGTAAATCACTTTTATGTAGCCTTTTAATGATTCATCGCATTTAATAAACACATAGTTATTTATTGTAGTGCACTCCAGTGCCGCTTGCGCCGAACGAACAAAAAATGGTTTTCAACAAAATTTTGTAAGAACTATATAACATATTTATTTCTTAATACTTAAGTAATTAAAGTTTAATTTTTAATTCACATTATTCACACGTAAATAGTAATCTCGCCAAGAGCATTCTATGACCAATGATTTTCTATTGGTAAGCAAATGTTGCAAAAGACAAAATTTGTCGGCATGTCCAATTGTGCAATTTATAAAGGAAAGAAGTAAAAATGTCAAAAAATTTCGATCATAACCTTTACTGCATAGTCGCAGTTCAAATTTCAAATATGCATAAAACATCAATTTTTGGTGATGTGTAAATGTCGCGTTTACGAAGGATATATTTATACCGACTTACTGGAGAACGTCTTCACAGCGAATTCGATACTCATAGTTTCTAATGAACTTAGTAGTCGTCCATCAATATGGATCTTACGGATGCAATTGTTTTCAAACAATGAGAGTGTTGAGCGACGGGTACTACAAAAATATCAAGTTATGACCACGACCGCACTGGCGTAACGATGCCGAACAAGATAAGATCGAAACGGATCGAGGAAAACAGTGGTAGACACGACAAAAACCTCTAAGGGATGTGAAAACTAGAGAGAGAGAGAGAGGGAGAGAGGGCAGAAACTGAGTAACATCCCGTCCGTGGGCAACTTTAATGCAAAAATCTTTAACAGCCCAGAAACTAAACCATATATTGGTTCCCTAAGCTTAGTAACACCAATGACTAAAGCGTCTCCGAACTGTCAATAATAAACACCATAGCCGTTTCAAGTATGTACATTCTTTCAATGTAAGAAAATCCAGTTATGTGACAATCGTCATGTGAAAAACGTCATAACTCGAAGAAACCATCATAATTGCACGTAAATCGCCGTCAAATTCAGTAATCATTTATGCTTGTTATGTTCAAATATAAGTACATACATACATATGTACTTACATGCTCAATTAACAAATATGAAAACTGGCTGGAATACTCCATTGCGTCACTGTGTACATCAGTTACACAAAATTTCTGTTAACGCCAAAAGAATACCGCAAATTTCGGAACAACTGTGCGTAATGACAAGTGAGGCATTCAGACCGTTAGAAAGCCGGGCCACGATGAAAGAAATGGAATAAGAAAGCTTAAGAGCGAAAATTACCTCAGTTTTGCTAGATTTAATTTCAAATTCCTAGAAAATTCCGAAGGTAAATATTTCCAGAAGTCGAATATAACATTTTATTATTGGAAGATCAACAGAAGACTGCGGGTTGTGCGGGAAAATTGAGAGGGTCTAGAGCTGTTTGGACTGCGCATCCGATTAATAATAAGATGGAAAATACTCTCATTTGTAGCTCATAAAATAGTGCCCTAAAGCCATAGGTTCTTGGCGGGCAAATTACCAAAGGTTGCATAAAAAATTAAATTGTTACTTATGTTATTGGTATTTACATAGATAAAGTTCCTAAATAAAACAAATCATAATAATTTACCAGCGAAATATTTTCGACGACTTGAAGGAAATGTCATAAAAATTTCATCACCCACAAATGGTGAACGGCCGTTTTATATTGCATTTTTCCGATCTACCTAATGCGATATTGAAATTCCACTACCGCCAAGTACCGCCGTAATTTAATAAAAACGATTTGGCGGGTAGTATTTCAGTTCAGCCAATTATAAATATTACCACGAATTCCTATGTCTCTTCTGGACGTAGTCCACAGAATCAAGGGCCAAACAGAGAACCGAAAACTTGATACCTAAATAATTTAAATTAGCCATCAAGCCGGCGCTCACATATTTAAACAACTCACATCATGCTTTAAGATTCACTTCTATTAAACATGTAGGTACACAAAACCAGAATCAATCCATAAAATACCAAATCATTATGAAATCCAGCAACAAAACAAAATTCAAATAAAAACCGACACACCATCCCTGAAAAAATTACGATAATGACACCTTACACATTTCATTTCTACCAAAAATACACCCTGTATACAGTACATATTTCTTCCAAACCACTACACCCATACACATTCATGACGAACAAAAATAAAAAATTATTTATCTTAAACTTTAAACTGCATTATATATAATATACACGAGCATATACTCTTTTTATATTATATACATCCATTCATAATGACGAATATTCCTTATAAAAAATATTACATACAAAAGTATATAATATAATTTGATAATTCTGATCCAATACATAAAATACAAAAATAAAATAAAACCGAAGAACGATTTAATAAATAAATAAATTATATTCTCTTATATAAAACATTTTATATCTATGTACAACAAAAAAAAGTAAAATAAAAAATTGCGACGAATAAAGACGACACGACGCGTTTATTTCAAAGTAGTGTACTTGTTATCTTTTTTTTGTTTATGTAGAATTTAAATATCTATCCTTTTCCAATATATATATATATATATATATATATATATATATATATATATATATATATATATATATATATATATATATATATATATATATATATATATATATATATATATATATGTATGTATAAATGTAAGTACATAGATATAAATGTATGTATATAAAAGTTGTGTATATAATCTAAACATAATTTTTTGTGTACTCCACCTCCAATGCCATCATTATATATATATATATATATATACATATTTAGTAAATAATACCAACATACAAATAAAAAAAAAATATTCCTTTTCAAATGTAACAATTTTTTGACTCAATTTTATTTCGTTTGTATATACTGTTGCAGTATTTGTTGGTGTCGTTATGAGAAGAGATGATTATGTTTGATAACTACTTGGAAGGAGAGTACAGTCTGTTCTATATATGTATAAAATATTTAATAAATATATTAGTTGTGACTTACCCTTGATCCATTCTATCCACTGACTGAGGTCCACCCATCATGGGATTTGGACCCATCATAGGATGACCTTGGCCATGGCCAAATGGTGATCCTGGTGGCATTCCAAATTGTGGTCCACCAAATGGACCACCACCTGGGCCACCTGGCGACGCAAAATGTGGTCCGCCTGAAAATGCTGGTCCCGAACTTCCGGGTCGTCCAAATTGTGGTCCACTAGGTGCTGACGGTGATCCAAATGGGCCACCGGGACCCGGTCCTGGACCATTATATGGTCCCCCTTGGGAATTTTGTGGTGGTGGAAATCCTGCTCCACTAACATTTTGTGGTGGCCCAGGACCCGGTGTCGATGATCCTGAAGGGGCCGGTGATGCTGTATACTGTGGAGTATTTGAACCAGGAGGTGGACCACCTTGGAAACCACCAGAATTGTTTCCTCCACCACCGCCACCCCCACCCGATGGTCCACCACCGCCAGCGGGAGAGCCTTGGCCAGTGGGGGGAAACACCGGCCCACCATATGAATTTGGGCCGGACGGTGTGAATCCGCTAACATTGCCAGAATTTGAATTTTGATTTTCTGGACCACCAGGTGGTCCACCTTTCCACGCAGAACCAGAGTCCTCCAGTGTTGACGGTAGACTCAAAGGAGGACCTGTACCTACACCACGTCTACTTAAACCTGCCGGAGAATACACATACATATAGATAACCAATTTTTTTTTGGTTTGGTGTAATCTAAAATCTGTTTTGCTTACTAACCTAGCATTCTATTCTAGTCGATGAAGATGAAGAGAAAGCTTTTTTCTTCTTCTGTTTCTTATTGAAGTAATCCAAATTTATATAAGTATTACTTTGATTATCTTGCCATAACAATAATAATTGTACAAATCTATTCGTTTTTATCATTCTGTTCTAAATTACGATAAAACTTCGTCATTGAAACAATAAACCACGACCGACCGATTTTTTTCATTTAAAAAATAACAACACTGTCATACGTATTTATTTTGGAAAATACTAAACACAAAAATTTTTACTCTAGAAACATTACAAAAAAAAAAAACGAAAACACATTAAAAATCAAAATAATACACCTATTTTATATATATTTATGTATATATGTATGTATATTTTGTTGCGTATGTGTGCGCGATATATATTTATTTTTATCTTTTCTTTATTTTTTTTCTATCACTATTTGCCTCTCACTTCACCACACACTATTTATTATATCAACTAAGCATTATATATTATTTTGTTATATGTATTCGGAATACATATGTAGATTTTCTTTTACCTAAAAATATTTTACACTTACACAAACACACACCAATTTTCACCTTTCGCGTTTTTTTGAATCCGAAAACTTCATTTTTCGTTATTTTTTTATTTGATAGTTTTTAAGTTAACCGCTAATTTTTTTACAGACGGGATTTAATCCCAACGCAAATATATTTTACACACCGGTATTTATAAATAATACACAAATTTATTTTATTTGACTTCACGAATTTTCAGTAAAAAATTTTACACACGAAAAAAGCCAAAATCCACCACTGTATATTTTCGTGTATATTTTGATTGGTGGTGTTCTCTCTTTTTCACACTCATCCACAATAATTTTTTTTTTTTGTTATTTTATAACACAATATTTTCCTATACACTTTTTTTAAATAAATTATTCACACAATGTTCGCTTATTTAATTAAATGCTAGTACACACATAATACTATTAATTATTATACAATTTTCAACTTAAAATTTATTTATTTATAATTTAAAAAACTTTTTTCTTTTTGTATTTCATCAGACACAACTCGACGCCATGACAAAATTTTAGACTATACATGTATATGGTACTGTAAAGTGTATGTACATTGTACATAGAGAAGAGAACAAAAAACGAACGAGATTAGCTGGGCATGGGAAAAAAATTGTATACGAACTTGTGACGACAGCGCGACGAAAGTTTATTATTTTTTGACAACTTGGTGTTGCCTGAGGCAGTGAAATAAGAAAAAATGGTGGACGAATTTGGATGAGATCGGTATTTTATTGTGATATGAACTTTACAATTTTATACTTTTGGGTTTAAAAACGTTGCTGAAAATTATTCTGTTGTTGCTGCTGCTGGTTATTATTAAACATCATCTGCTGTTGGGACGACTGATGATGAAAATCCTGCTGTGTTATTTGTCCACTCTGTTGTGGATGGCCGTTAGGTGCAGCCAGGCGAACACGTTTTGCGTTCGGCCCGTGGTCATGAGTGCTCGATTGGCCTTGATTTTGCTGTTGAATCTGAAATTAGGGAATCACATTAAACTGCGCTCTAATGGCATTTAACATGTTTCGCACATTTTGGGTTTGATTCTGCCGTTTATTGTCAGATTTATCCTCTTGATCGTCGTCCGTTAAAAATTCGCGTTTTGGATATGGGATAGTACATCCGGCGAAAACATCCTGAGTTGGCAGCGGATCTTCACTGAAATATGGATCCTGCATTGCCTGTTCCGATGTAATTCTTTTATTAGGGTCCATTAGCAAAAGCTTCTGGAGGAGATGGAATGCTTTACTATCCGGTTTAATCTTGTGCCGCTCCATGTACTTAACGAGCGAACAATTCGCATAATTTGATCGTTTAAAATCTTTCATGAGCGTATGATGTTCTGGCATTTTCCGGATATCTTCCCAATCCTTATCCATCGGGAATCCCATCACGTTGAATATTCGATCGAGCTGATCGTGATGATACGGATTGCTTGTCTTAATATCTTCCTGACGACAATGGAAAATCGGTTCGGAGGTTAAAAGTTCGGCGAATATGCATCCAATAGCCCAAATATCAATAGCTTTAGTGTAATGTCGAGCCCCCAATAGCAATTCGGGTGCGCGGTACCAGAATGTGACAACTACTGGATCCAAATCAGCTAATGGTTTGAGTGGAGCGTTAAACAGCCGGGCGAAGCCCATATCGGCAATCTTTACCCTTCCTCGTTCATTGCCTTCACCCATCACCAAAATATTAGCGGGTTTCAAATCCCGATGAAGAACCCAATTGCTGTGTAAATAGTGAATCCCGTCCAGTATTTGATACAATAAACTTTTCACCATCCCCTTCGGCACCATTACAGGTTTTTTCGCAGCTTTTGCGGCCCGATGAAATTTAATTATATGCCACAAATCATGTTCCGCATAGTCGAACAGTAGCCACACCTTCCGATCGTTGTGCGACAGAAACACCCGAATCAAATTAATTACATTCGGATGCTTAAGTTCTCGCAGTAGTGCAATTTCGCGGCAAGCTGACATCGATAGGCCAGTTCCTTCAATCTGCTTCAATGCATAATCTTTTGTGTCCGTACCTTCTTTTCGATGTGCCTTGTACACATGACCATAGGTTCCGCGGCCCACTTTACACCCCTCATACTCAAAAAGATCCTCAACTTTTGTTCGTTCCGCTTGTGTTTTCAACTTGAAGTCGTAATCCATCATGACTATATTCATTTTATAAATCGAATGTGAGGAAAATGTTTGTGTGGCTTATAAATTAATTTGAATTATGCTTAAATCACTAAACATTACTAAATTATAATTTACAGGCGTGAATAACTTATAAGCTTCTAATCACTTTTTAGGTAAACTGTTGCGGTCGACTGAAGCGAATTTGACACATGAAATGTCAATTGATTGGATTTGTGTTTGTTTACAAAATACACATGAAGATCGTCGTGATTCGTCTTTTTTTGAGGCAATTCGCTTTGAAAATATCCCAAAATTAGGATTGTTTACCAATTGAATTGGACAATGGGGACATTTTTGATTCAAATTTATGTTTGACCTCCGTTAGTTACGTGCGTTCTCATCTGAGCTTGCTTTGCAATTACTTGCAATCGATTTTAAATTTATAATTTTTATAGTACACATTCAAAAAATTCCGTATCGGTATATAAATTTTTATACACACACATAAAAAATTACAAAGCGATTTGCAATCGAAAGTAGTCGGGCATACATCTTTTTCCATTGTAAATTTTGCATTTGCTCAAAAACTGGAAAATTTCCCTTATTTTATATAAAGAAATTCTCAACCCTGCAATAAACAAAGCAACTTGTTTGTTTTTCATTATTTTATAAATATGTCAAAATTTTGTGCTAATAAATAGCCGTAGGATGATTTTATTAGGATACATCTCTATTTTTCAATTATTATATATAATATAGAAAATATATTAAAAAATATACTTAATATATACTTATATACTTATATTTAATATAGAAAATTCTTTTAATTGGTAGAAATTGTGGCTCCCAGAATCTAATGAATATTTTAAATAGCGAAGCTTATCGCGTCATCGCTTTTCCTTTTTAGATTTTAGTTTTGCTGCTGTTATTTATAAATTGTATTGTGGCCATTAACCACAAATCTCTTGTAAATTAGTTTTATTTATGTTGTTATAGAAATATTTGTTTTGGAAACCGTCACATATACAAATGAAAATAACACACAAATACAACTAAATGAATCAAAAATTTCCCTTTGCAATTATTTGCAATGCATTCAGATGAGAACCAATAGTTAGCCAACAAATTTTATTTATATCGAATTATTAATTATTGTTTTAATTTATAGTCTTAATTTGTTTGATTGTTTTAGAAATATGTTGGTAATTAGTTTGTTCTTAACGAAACAAATAATATTTGATGTTAAAACAATTTTAAATAATTTTTCTATTTTATTAAAGTTTAAGGCCCGTTGAAGTGTGCAACGGGCCAGAGACAACCTTAAAGAGATACGAGGGTATATCAAAAAGTCTTGCAATATCATATGAAAAAAACGAGTGAGTGAGACAACAATATATTTTTCAAAACCATTTTTTGTCACGATGAAACTTCTAGAAGAACATTTCGATGTAAATTTTACGGTTCGTTTGTTTTTGTCAATTTAGTAACATGTGTTTTGAATTTTTCTTAAAATGAATGAAATTGAATATCGCGCCGTTACTAAATTTTTCTATAAAGATGGACGAAATGCAATTTATATATTCAACTATATATCAAAAGTTTACGGCGAATCTGCACCATCATATGCCACAGTAACAAAGTGGGTAAAATTATTCAAAAGTGGTTGGGAGTCATTATAAGACGATAACCGCTCGGGTCGGCCAGCAGATGCTATTAGCCATGAAAACGTAATTTTGGCTGATTCTATTGTATTGGAGGACCGGCGTATTTCTGTTCCGCGGTTAGCGTGGAGACTTTCTCTTTCATACGGTACCACATATACTATATTACATGACCACCTTCACATGTCGAAAGTAAGTGCGCGATGGGTTCCCCGTTTGTTGAATGCTGAACAAAAAAAAATGCGTGTTTAAACTTCAAAAGCGATTTTAGATATGTACAAAGCAGATCCAGAAAATTTCTTGGGTAACATAATAACAGGCGATGAAACATGGCTTCATCACTGGGATCTGGAATCCAAACAAGAATCGATGCAATGGATTAAACGTAGTGAACCACCACCAAAGAAATTCAAAACTCAACCGTCTGCTGGTAAGGTTTTGGCAACAATTTTTTGGGATGCTGAAGGAATTTTGATAATCGATTATATGCCACCGAAAACCACAATCACAGGCATATATTACGCAGAGGTTTTGCGAAAATTGAAAAAAGCGATCCGGGAAAAACGGCCAAGGAAAGTTAGGAAAAAAATCTTGCTTCTTCACGACAATACACCAGTGCGCAAGGCTAATATTGCTCAAGCTGCATTAAAGGACTGCGGCTTCGTGGAAATTCCGCATCCACCGTACAGTCTAGACTTGGCACCCAGTGACTACTTCTCTTTCCCAATTTGAAAAAAACACTAAGGGGCCGGAAATTTTCCAGTGACTATGAAGTACAGTCTGTTGTAAATGAATATTTTATGGAGCAAAAGAAATCTTTTTTTTTAGAGGGTTTAGGTAAGTTAATTGATCGCTGTGACAAATGTATAAACCTTAAAGGAGGTTATGTCGAAAAATAAAAATATTGCTGTCTCTCTCACTCTTTTTTTTCATATGATATTGCAAGACTTTTTGATTTGCCCTCGTATTTCATCCTATGTAAACGTAAAAATTTAAACTGCGATTTCATTTTCTGTAAAAAGCAGCATACAATCAAAAATATTTTGTTTTTTTGCGTATACGTATACGCAGTTTAACGAAAAATCACAGATGCAACGATGACATTAGAATTATCAGAAGTTTGTTTTGTTTTCATTTTTTAGTTCAAAGGAAAAATCAAGGAAGTTAAAATACTGAGGAATAGGTGGCAATATTTTACCCATATAAAATTTGCTATCTCATCTGTCACAAGCCAGAATAGGATGGTTATATAAAAAATCCATATGGTTTACTCATATTTCGCTATAAGCACCCGTCAAACCGGTTTGTGTTGTTGTATGAAGTGACGTGTTAATTTTGCGCAGTAAAATTATAAATTATAAATTTTTAAAATTATCAATTATAATTCATCAAAATAATACAAACTTTATGAAATAGTTATTTGTTTATATAGTGGTGTATTATGTGATAACAAAAAATACAGACTTTTGTACAAAATGAAATGTATCGTGAAAAAATGCGAATATCTTACCACCAGCAAGTTTACCAAGTGTTTATATAAAATAAAATGTAAATTGTGCTAAGAAACAAGTGATTTGTGATAAATTTATCCTTACTTTATGTTAAAAATCAGAAAAAATTAAGAAAACAATTTTGGTTGTTGGCGTGGGGTGCCTATATTGGTTTCTTGTTTTTGTAATCCCGTTGATTTAGATGCTTTCTCTTTTACCCTCCGAATTTGTGACACTTGACAGTTGCTTAGGCTCATTCTGTACATTTAATTTCTTTGGGAAAAATCTAATTTGATTGTGCTTCAGCTAAGCTAAAGAGCGAACCATAAAAAAAATTATAAAATTAAAAATTTTGATGACATTCCAGCCATACTAGTCACCACAAGAAGGCTGTAAATATTGTGGAATATTGAATTTAATTTGCTATTTATAGTTTGTTGTTTTTTTTAGATAGCACAATATATATTTCAATTTTTTTAAGTTTGGACGCAAAATTCCGCTCCAATAATTTTTATTAATTGACAATTCATATTTAACGAAGCTTCATTAAATTTTTTAATTAAAATTAATTTTTCCATGGGCGCAAGCACAGAAACGGCATTTATCGCAAGCATAAGATATCGCGAATTGTGACAAAACGGGCTTTATTATAGAATGCTGCTAAATAAAACATTGGAATTTAAAGGAAAAAGATGCAACGGGGGAGAATTTTCCAAAGAACTCCACTTTTGGCGACCGGACGTTTTATAAAACGTATATGATTGGGAAAATTTTAAAAACTCGTTGTTTTAAAAATGTGGATATCAAATCACTTCCAGTAAAATGGTTTGCCAATACAAAGTCAATGATGGCCGTGAACATTTTCGTGAAATATTTAATAGAGTTAAATACAGATATGGAGAAACAAAATATATATATCTTACTGTTTCAGGACAATGCTACTTGCCAAATGCCACTCCGATTTTTTTTTATCGAATGTGAAATTAATGTTTTTCTCGGCCAATACAACTGCCGTATTACAACCACTAGATAACGGGGTTATCCAAGCCGTACAAATTAATAACAGAAAGTTTATGCTTACAACCATTTTAATGAAAATGAATGAATTTGAAAAGGCATCTGAACTTGCGAAGACCGTAAACATTTTACACGGGATAATGTATTTCAAGCGAGCGATAGCAGGAGTCAAACCTACAAAGGTTAAAAAATGCTTCAAGAATTGTGGGTTTGAATTCAATGTGGGTGACTAAATCCAGGATTGTATAGAAATTGATGAACCCGTGGAGTTTACACGGCAACAATTTTTATAGAGGTGATTTAACCGCAGAAAATGACGCAATAAATTTAGAAGATATTTTATATCAATACGACTAAGGTTCAGATCTTTCAATAGACGATGATGAAATTGAAGAGACAGAAGTACAACACCATGCTCCACTTAGTTTAAATGTAATAAAGAACTTCGCTTTACATTTAGGGAATTTGGATTTGTTCGAGACCACCGACCAAGACATACATTTAAAACTTTTGGCTATTGTAAACCGGCCAAAGTTAACGAAACATACAACGTTGGATAAATTTATGATAATAAATTAATCGCCCTATGAATTTTGTTTGATACCTGAAAACAAATGTGATAATTCAAGTGATAATCATAAAATTCGAAACCCCTCCCGACAAACAATTTGTAACCATAGACTGTTACTACGTTTCCATGGACATGGATAAACCAAGTTAAGAGTTTCATCGAGTTAATAACATGGCGAGCTAATCCCTATCGTTTCCATGTTAAATTTGTTTTGACAGTTCAGGCAGTGTTATGTTTTTGTCAGTCTTTTTATATTTTAATCTGTTTCGTGAATATTTTAACCCGTGTTTATTTTAACTATATTGTTTCTTTATAATAATACTATATTTTATAATAATACTATATATATTTTCTGAATACTATAATTTTTCTTTTGACAGATAGAATTTCATTTAACCCAACTACTTTCGTCGAGTTAAGGAGGATTAAGAAATTTAACGAAAACTCTAAATCCGACTCGTTTCCATGATGAGATAATCCCGGTTAACTCTGTCATGGAAACACCGTATGTGTCTCGTTAACAATATGCTTGAATTTAAAATTTTCAAAATGGCGTATGAAGGTAGGTATGAGTGTACAGGCATAAAAATATTTTTTTCTTACATTTATTTTTATAAAACCGTGAAAGTGTCTTTTCCAATGTGTTAAGAGTAAATTTATATTAAAACAATAGTGATTTATAATCTATTTTAATTCTATTATATGCGCTAAGAAGAATTAAATCTTACAAAATAACGTTGTTGGTTCTGGTAATTCACCGGTAACTCTTCACATGGTTCCAGTAATTTCTCGGTACCCCAGTTACTCTGTGTTCAAACTTCTGTAGCATTTTAGTGTTTCTATTCTTATTTATAACAATAAACTTGATTTTTGTTAAATTCTTCTATCATAATTGGAAGAGCCTTTGTTTTAGCAACAAAATTTAAAATTGTTATTATTTTAAAATTATATTTACAGCGCCAAGCTCGCTGAAAAAAGATGTAAAGACAATACCAGATGCATTCTAGCCGAAAACCCCGATTTTGATTTATTTTATTGTTATAAAAATGTAAATATATAGAAATAAAAATTATTTAACATAAATTAATTAATTTAGTACTCGTATAAAAACTCGTTGGAGTTCCCGGTCCAATTCTTCCTATAGTAACTCAGTAGGGTTCAAGTCAATGCTCTGGGGAGGCCATTCCATAATTTTAATTGTTCCTTCATCCTTTAAATGGTGAAGATAGTCTTTATATAATTTACATGAATATTTCGAATCATTATCTTGATGAAAGATAAAATTTTTACTCAAAATTCGAATTCCTGAAGGTATTGAGTGGTTCTCAAAAATTTGTCGGTACTCTTCTTTTCTTAGTATCCCGTCAATTTTCACAACATCGCCTACAATAGTACCAGCAAAATAGTCCCAAATCAACACTGAAAAATCTACATGCTTTACGATAGCGGCAAAACACTCTTTACTGGCACATTCACAAAAAGATCTTCTCACGAATATTAGTCTTCGAGTACCGAAAATTCAAATTTGCACTTATCCGTCCATAAAACCTTGGTACAATCTTCTATCCTCCAATGTTGATGTTCACGGGCTCATTTAAGTCGCTTTTGCTTATTTTGTTTACTAGTAATGGTTTTTTAATAGCAACACGGCCATGGAGTCCGGATTCCAGTAGATGACGATTAACCGTAGAAACACTAACTAGTTTTGGGTGACCAACATTTAATTCTGCGGTTATTTCCGGGGCTGTTTTGTGTCTATTCGTCTTGCTAGTAATCACTATATTCTATGATCATCTGAAGATGTTGTCGCTCTTGGTCTTCCACTATGTCTTTTATTAAAAAAACTGTCACTTTTCCGATATTTTTTAACATTACAATCCACCATAGTATGGTCTAATTCCATTTTTTGGCAATCTGTCAATTACTTGTGCCAGCTGTATGGTAAGCTATTACAAGCGCACGTGTTTCAGAATTTGGTTCTTTTCTTGAAGGCATTTTAAATAATTGTCACTCGATATTTTGCTTACGATGTTAACAGTGTAAATATGAGACTACAACTGATCGTATTTGACGCATTTTAGTGAAATTTTTTCAAAAAAACAATTTAAACATCATTACCTAGAATAATCCCGACTGATAAATGTTTCTGGAAATTCTTATAGACTATTATTGTAATTGTACCGTAATTACGACAATCCAACCAAGCGCAGGTAGAGGGTAGTAAAATTAACCCGAATGGTTAATCATTGGTGGTTAATCGTTGGTTTCATTGGTGGTTATATAATGAAACTGCGTTTCAGATAAGTATTTCATTTTTTCAAATGTTGTTTCATAAACATAATACTGTATCAATAATACATGAAAAAGAGGTGCCTAAACACTTTTGAGCGGTAGTGTGTACATATTTATTTGTGACGCATATACAATGTTACATGAAATGAAATGTATTCTGTCAAAATATCGTGTTTTAAAATTACCAAATTACTACATATATGTATATGTATTTAAAAAATATATTTTTCGAATAAGAAAATAAAAAACCGTTAAAAAAATAATTATTTATATTCACGTTTAGTGGGAAATTTTGCTGGTCTGTGTTCTGTTCGGGCGAAGATTCATTGAAACACTCGGAACAGGTGATTTACAAAAATAATGTCAGGTGGGTTTCATTCCCTGTTACCGGATTTATCGGACCTAGACTTTTTCAAATATATCGGATTAACTAGAAGTCAGTTCGAGGAAGTCCATGCAATAATCGAAACTGAGATAAAAAAGGAAAACTCATTTCTCCCTCCCACTATTTCTACAAGAGAAAAGTTAGCGATTTGTTTGAGGTGAAAATTTATAAAATTTGTGCACATGTGAAAAATTAATTTTCAAGTTATTTCAGATATTTTTCTACAGGGAGTTCATTCCATGATTTATGCTTTAATTTTCGTCTCGGAAAATTCTCAATTGAAAAGCTTGTGGAAGAGGTAAGCGAGGCTATATGGATCAAGATGCAACCAAGAGAAATGCCGGAGCCAGACGAGACCTTTTGGCTTGAAAAGGCAGCAGAAATCAAGGAAAAGTGGCATTTTCCCACATGCGTATCTGCTGTTGGTGGGAAATTTGTAGTCATTTGCGAGCCCATAAAGTCAGGATCATCCTATTTCAACTATAGAAAAACATTTTCTGTTGTGCTCTTGGCTGCAGTAGATGCTTCATATAAATTCACGGTTATAGACGTCAGCTCGCAACCGCAACGACGTTTCAGTGACAAAAATATTTTCGCCAATAGCAATTTTGGTAAAAGGTTCCATAATAATTTGCTTAAACTACCGGTTACTGAAGTAAATTCTTGGCCTTATGTTTTAATAGGCGACGAAGGGTTTCAATTGACGAAACATTTAATGAGACCTTATCCGAAATGTAAATACAATATAACAAATCGTATGATTTTTAATTGTCGATTGTTAAGAGCACATCAAACAGTGAAGACTGCTTTTGGACTATTGAGCACTCGATGGAGTATATATAAAAAACCATTTGAAGCCAGTTTGAGAAACGTGCACAAAATCATCAAAGCCACTTGTGTGCTTCATAACTATCTACGTAGTCAAGTTACATTACAGCAGCAAGTGAAAGAGTTTGACTCAATATATTTTGAAGATCCAGACTACCAACTTTTAAATTTACCTCCAAATAATGCAAGAAGTTCGAATGAAGCAAAACAGATCAGAAAAGCTTTTGCTACGTATTTTTCCTCTCCTGAAGGATGTGTTCGTCTATATACCAGAAAGAAATAACATGCCAGAATTAAATAAACATATAAAGTAAAGGCGTACTTTTTTTATAGGATCTAATCATCCTATAAATTATTTTTAATGATTCAAATGCGAAATTTACATTTTTAACTATGGCGTCTGTTTTTATTATGAATCCTCAACATTTATAAATACGAAATATTTTTTTTTTCTTGTTAATTTTAAACATGTTGCCATAAAAATACTCGGATCGAATATATTTTGTGGCAACATTTATTTTTATGGCAACATTTTATAGTGGTTTTTGCTGTATAGTGGCTTAAATTTTAAAAATCGGTCGCATGTAAATGGGGCATTATAAATTCTTTGTATTGACAATATTTCAATAGCACCTATAATAAAACTGTAAAACTTTTACAAATTATTGAATAATAAGGTTTATATTTTGGATGTACCTTATGATTTACTTGTGCACATATTTGAACTGTTAGGTGATTCTTCTGCTTCCATATGCGAAACTTCTGGAGGGGAACATATTGGTTTCAAAAATTCGGATGATAGTCGTGGCGATAGTTGTGGAAATAATCGTGGTAATTCACAACAATAAACTCGTCCTGCACCATCATTAATTACCTAAACCACTCTACTTTTAGCGTCCCTTTAAATATCAGTGGCACACACAGTTGGCAGCATTGTTTCGTCGACAATAAAAATAGAAATAGACTCTAAATTCAATGAAAAAATCGTCGTCGCCTGCGTCGATGGTTATATTTATATTGCATGTTTTCGATGTTTTGTAATATGGCAGGCGGTTTTGCCCGCGTCGCCTTCGCTCTTGTTATGTTTTGAGCTAAAATGAACAGCGAATTTTTGTGATGTTTGTCGATCGAGTATCTAATCTATTGTATCGCTCTTCTATTATAATTAATCTATAATTACAATAACTATAATAAGGGCGGTTGGCGTGATGATAACTCGCAACTTGTTGTTGTTGTCCCCTTTGTAAAACAATTTCAGTGGCAAATCTGAAGATGTCGCTTCAACCGCTTCTCAGGGTTTATCGGAAATTGATTTTAAAATATTTTCTATCTTTTGTTTTTCTTAGGATAAAAAAGTTTTATTTTAGCATACAAAATTACGATGTACATTAATAAAAATGCTCTGCGTCCGGAGAAGGTAATATATATATATAAGGATGATGGAGAAGGTGCAAAGAACGGCATGTATGCTTATAAGCGGGGCGCTTAGGTCAACACATACACGCGCTTTAGAGATTATGTTCCACCTTATTCCAATCGAATGTGTTGATAAGCAGATGTCAGCCAATGTGGCTCCAAGACTCTCGGCTCTCTCTCAGTCGAAGTCTCTTCAGGCGAGACACTCGACGATAGTTAGATCGCTAAGGGAAGAACTGGCGAATCTAGATTATATTAAACCAACGTTGCGCTTCGATAAAGAATTCCGGACCATCTGTCCTTTGAGGGAATCCTCGAAGAACGGATCAATAATGGAAAACGAGGAAGTGCAAATTTTCACGGACGGCTGTAACCTATAGACGGCAAGGTAGGAGCCGCAGCGTATACCAGGCTGAAGTGGTGGCGATAGGGAAAGCCGTGACATAGTTGAAACATAAAATGGTATCCGTGAGGGATATCGTAATCCATAAGGACAGTCGGGCGGCGATCAGGTCAATAGAGACAGTTTGTTTGAAGTCATGGGTGGCGCTGGATTGCCGATCATCTCTTAATGAGATGAGCGAGTATATCAGCATCCAGATAATCTGGGTCCCTGGTCACTCGGACGTCACGGGAAACTGCAGGGCAGACGAACTAGCTAGGTATGGTACGACTCTCCAGATGAAGCCGGAAAGGGCAGGTCTCTCTAAACGATAGGTGGACCAACACTCTCACGTCCAGGGTAGCGAAACAGGTTTGGCCAAAACTGGACTTGCGGCGCTCCGCAAGTTCAGTTATAGTATTCCTGGCAAAACGAGAGGTAGGATTGGTCGTACAGGATACTGCCTTTTTTGGGGAACATTCGAGAAGGCTGGGTCTACAGACGAATGGCCTTTGTAGAAGTTGTATGGACGAGGAGGAGGAAGAGACTTTAGATTACTTCCTATGCTCGTGTCCGGCACTATCATACAGAAGGCATAGGTACTTAGGTGTGTACGGTATGGACGCAGCCTTTGGGAACACGCGAACTGTGGAGTGTGAGATATTTTACGATACATAAGTAGCTATATGGATGGTTTCAGCAGGAGTAAAGGAGAGATAGGTTCCTGTGGTATCACAATTGGCCACAACTTTCTATGATCCGCTAGAATCCAACCAATAACTGTAGTTGAATCAACCCAAATCAATTTGTCAATTTTGATTGTATGCTCCGCAATTATTGTGTTCTTCAAACGAACAGCAAGTACTGCTGCCTGAAACTCTAATCGTGGAATTGAGAGTCCTTTAAGCAGGGATACCTTTGTTTTCGCACTCACGAAGCAGCATTGCACACCCGTTGCTGGTTTAGTTCGAAAATAAGCCACCGCTGCATATCTCTTTTCACTAGAATCTGAGAAAATATGTATTTGAACAGATTCTATAACTGATGAAGGCAAAACGCTGGTGTAACATCGTGGGATTTCGACTTTTTCTATTTCCGGCAGCAATTTTATCCACATCAGCCACTTATCATATTCATTTTCGAGAATCTCTTCATCCCAATCTATTTTTGATCGCCATATTTCCTGCATCAATATCTTAGCACAAGCCAAAAAATTTGCAATTACGCCCATAGGATCGAATATAGACATGGTGATACGTAGCACCAAACGTTTAGTGGGCATGGTCCCTATAGTATTTCTTGACTGATTTGATGATGGTTATTTGCATAACGAAAACAATCTTGGGTGATGTCCCACCACATTCCTAATACTTTTTCTGGATCGAGTCCCGATGGAAAATCTTTTCGGGTCACTGTTCCTGACTCATCCAAAGCTGTCAAAACCTTTGTAGAATATGATATCCAATTTCTGATCTCAAATCCAGCCTTTGAATGTACGTATTTAACTTCTCTCGACACTAATCGCTTCATCTTCTTCTTCGAAACTTTGAAACCAATCATCTACGTAGTGGTTTTTTAGTTTTGCATTGGTCGACGCTGTATATTGTTGTGCATGCTCAATATAGCATTTATATTTTTTACGTATTGTGCTGCTGACGGTGAACAAGACGATCCAAACGTCATTACTTGCATAATATGTTTCTGGTTCCTCATCGTCTGGTTCCTCATCGTCATCATTGGAGAGACCAAAGGAAACGCTGTGAATCTTGATCCTATCGGTTAATTCGAATATGATGCAACATCTCTCGAATATCCCCACATATTGCCACAGGCCGTTCTCTGACTCGTTACAAAATTCCGAGTAGTGATGATAACTGGTCTGGACCTTTAAGCAGCATGATATTGAGTGAAACCCCTTTCACCTGGGCAGGTGCATCCCAAACCATACGAAATTTATGCGGTTTGTTGGGATTATGTACTACGAAGATGGGGAGATACGATATTCTAGCATTTCTCTTTTTTTAGACTCCTACTAGTTTGCGTGCGTAGCCCTTTGCCACATATTCTAGCATCTGTTTTTTCATGTTTTGCTTCACGTATGGATTTATTTACGCCTCTAAACGTTTAAGTCTTTTCAAAGCCATCGGATAAGAGTCTGGAAATTCAATATTGTCGTATTTCCATAGTAATCCCGTTTCGAAATAATCTCCTTTACGAATAGTAGTGTTCTCGAGTAGTTTCGGGCACTCTCGTCTTCCTTTGATTCCAACTATTTAATCGGCCGATTCACACCATATGACTCAATTGTATAAAACGATTTGACCAGTTGTGTCAGTGCCGGTTATTAGTGTAAGGCCAATATAATCGACTCCCCATTTTGATTAAATTTAAATTTTAAACGTCATTCACAATGAAGAGGTTGTTTCTTGCTATAAATACTTCAACGGCGGTTACCCTATTATTGGGGTCACTGCTGTGCCATTAATCGTGACTTTAATTAGTCTTTGTTTACTACCTCAATCTGAATACGTACTTCGCCTCATTTGTTTAGCTAACAGGGCTTTTGGCTTGCGTTAGTCTACGCTAATTTATATTTTAAGGTTTGTAAGGGCGATTTTTTGCCTTAAAATTCACTAAGCCGTAAACATAAATCTATAAGACCTAAACAGAAAAGTGGACTACACAGTATAACGGGTGACTTTTTCCAACTGCTTCTTAAACACATCACATATCTTATAAAAAAAATGTATTTAAAGGTTTTTGTTTCGTTTCTAGTTTTATAATTTATAATAATCATTATGTATTTAAAAAGGGTTTTTGTAAAATATGGGACTGATGTACGGTTATATTCAAATAGAAAGAATATTTCTCGAACTTGATAATACACAATTGGATATGTAGATAGGAAATTTTAAAGGTTTTTTACTAATTTCCGCTTGTAAACGGCCAATGACTCCGGCGCGGTTTTGTACTTATTTTATCTCCACTCAATGATGAACTGCTACTGCTACTGCGACCGGTTGAACTGGTTCGCGGCCGATGTGGTTTCGCAAAAATATCCTCTTCAGCTAAAAATGTAAAACAATTATTATGTAATTCAACCGCCACTAGATATTTTATTATAACTCACCTGAAATCGGCAGTTGGTCGTATAGTAAACTTAATCGTGATTGTCGAGCGAAATATTGTTTATTATTGCTAGGTATTGCTAATGGCATTGGTTCACTAGTCGTTATATGGTCCCATTGCACGTGTTCCTTAATCATTTGTTGCATTGCGGTACACCACCGTACTAAATCATCTCGGTTTCGAGCACCAATCACATATTTTTCTAATTTTCCAGCATTCATATTACTAATTAGCAGTTCTGAATCTGATTTTTGCTTAATTTTTGTCTCGCGACTCAGTTCCAGTACCAGACTTGGTTCCTCATTTGATTCACAATCATTTATACTCCTCCATAAATATAATTTAAAATTTTGTATTCTGCCATAGTACTCGACTAGTTTGGGTAGTTCTTCTTTCCGACAGATCAACAATGTATCAGCATGGGTCGCACATTCAAGGGAATCAGGTTGCACCGCTAACCGGCAGCAAAAATTATCGAATAGAGGTAATTTGTTGCCAAAGATATTACCATTGTCGGTGGAAAGTAAACGTAAATCATGGGTATGCGGTAAATCGGAGGCGTCCATCAGTCTCAATGTTGCAGTGGCGATCAATTCAAATTTGGGCCCCCTGTGGAAAGATAACAATATGATTTGTTAGTGGATATTGGTGTTGAGAATACGTCTCTTAGCAAATTTCAGTTTAACTAATGTTATATTATTGTAAATTATTTCAGATACATGTGAATTATGTTTAAGTTTTTATGGTTTGATTTAATTTTTCGCTACTGTTTATTGATAAAAATATTTTCAAAACAGCGCAGCATGCAATTCAAGCTAAAACCTTGTTTTGGAATTCTAACATCTCACCAACAAAGGGTATCACAAAACTAAGTGAAATTGGAAGGTTAATCTGTTCAAGTTCAATAGGGACAGTGAAAATTTGCCCGCTGCTGCTCTCGGCAATATTTTGAGGCTAGTATCCTTGGACTTTGTTATATTTTTAATATCGGATGGTCAATTTTCCTTTAGAGATAAAACATGTTCATTAATTTTCTTTACTTTCTTTATTCACAACCATACACCATTATATCTCTTTTTATTCTATTTGCTCATCTCTCTTCTTTCAACTCATCTTCGGGATATCAAAATTTAAATTACTTCATACATTACATCCACCACTCCTAAGAATGTACATACACAAAAAATAATAATAAAAAACCAATACCAGTTTTTTTTTAATTTAAATCTCCTAAATTTAAATATAATCCATTAGATTAATAATTCATTATGTTATGCAAATTACATCTATTATTATTTTTTATACCTACTAAAACAACACATAGTCCGCCAACCTTTCAGGTTTACAAATCTGAAATCTATCGCGTAACTCCTGATTTTCTTCCCAACCTTCTTTCTATTACTGATTATCACATTATTCTCTCCTACAAACTCTTCCAATCCAACATCATGATTAACCACAGTTGACTCATTATTTACAATGTGTTTATTATTTAAAACACTATCATTAATAGCTTCAATTCCATTACTCCCATGGTAAAACATCACAATATTAAATTCACAATCCTCCTCATTTTCAACTTATTTTCCTTTCTAAATTTCCTCAACATTATCTTTAATTTGTGTCCTGATTACACGCCTTCTATCTCGTACTTCCCCCTTATTATTAAGACCCAACATATTATTTCTAAACCTTCCTCTGATCTGATTCACATGTCTACGTATTATCGGACCATTCATCAATCTACACACATAAACTCTTGGTCCCAACTTATTTATAGTTGCTCTAATCCATTTTTTATTTGTCCTATAGTTTCGGATTACCACTTCATCCTTCTCATTGAACCTGCGACCCCCTTCGTTCAAATCACTGTCCCAAACCTTTTTCTTTCCAGGTTTAGGCTACATAAAATCCAACTTCATTTTAGGCTTAAAATTCAGAACTAATGACGTTGGAACAACCTTTGTCGTACAATGGGCTACGTTTCTATAGTCAGAAAGAAAATTGTACAACATGTTGTCCACCTTTGCCGAACTTTTATCAAATTCCGCGGTATACAAGGCCTTCTTGACCGTTTTTACGGCATTCCCAGCTGCCCTATTTGTGGCAGAAAATATGTCGGTGTCAACGAATGTTTTATGCCATTCGAAAATAGAAATTTCTTAAACGTAACTGATACAAACTGTGATCCGCTGTCACTTACAATCTGCTCCAGTCAACCAAATCGTGAAAATACATTCGACAAACAACGAACTGTAAATTCTGTGGTTGGACTACAAATGTAAAAAAACCTCAATCCACTTACTAAAAGCATCTAATATAACTATGAAAAATCTATTACACATAGGTCCCGCAAAATCCATGGATCATCAGGTCGCGTCCATGTTATAACTGGCGCTTTTGGAGGATTGGACAACCCATTTAGGCAATTCTTGCATTTCCTTATTAACGCCTCCACCTTCTTATCCATTTTTGGCCACCATCATACATATGACCGCAATATTGACTTTGTCTTAACCGTTGCTTAATGAGTTTGATGCACTTGATGAAATAAACCGCTGTCTGAGGGTACTTGGAACAATCACCCGAAGTCCATACATCAACACTTCCTATCAAATACTTGAAAAACTTCATTGTTGCAAACACAATTGCCAGTGCCTCTTTTTCGTTGACTCCATAATACGTCTCACTATCAGACAATGTTCTTGATGCAAACTCAATTGGACTTTCAATTTTATTTTCGTATCTATGGGACAGAACCGCTCCTATACCAACCTAGACGTATCATAAGTAAGTACTAATTGCTGCTCTCGACTGTACTTGACCAACACTCACATATTTTTTTATCGCCATAATTTCACTCTAACTTTAGATCATAAACTTATTTTCTATCTTCTTTGATAGATCCAACGCCTTTTTTATGCTGTCTATATTTCTCATATCATCACACAATTCGTCAAACATTTTGCTATTGTTTATCCCCGTGACATATTTATATAGAATCGTATATCCTCCATATGCTGACGAAATTGGCAATCCAGCGCCATACTATGCAACTTCATTACAAAATTTTGGCACAATTAGCCTTCTTCTTGAACACACATTAATCACATCAAAAAATGGTCATCCAGTTTCTTAATCAATTCTTCGTACTTAATCTCACTCAACTCCGATGGACAACATAGACTATATATAAATTGATATGTGTCATTTCCGCAAAAGTTTAATAAACCCGCTTTTTTTTGGTTGCCATCCTCTATTTTAAATACAGTAATAAATTGCTCAAATCGTCCGTTGTACACTTTCCAGCTGTCTCGCTTATAATTAAAAGGTGGCATGTGTCCTTATAATGATTTGAGGTTATCACTCGTTTTTATTTTATTTTATTGTTATTTTATTTGTAGGATTTTCATTACCTCGTCGCCAATGTTGTGATTTTAATATCGGATATTCAATTTTCCTTTAGATTTAAAACATTCATTAATTTTCTTTACTTTCTTTATTCACAACCATAAACCTTTATATCTCTTTTAATTCAGTTTTTTATTTTCTCATCTCTCTTCTTTTAACGCATCCTCGTGACATCTATATTTCAGTATTTAATTTACTTCATACATTACAGACTTGCATTTCAAATGCATGATCGTCCTCACAATAGAGGTCTACCCAATTGCATGACAAGTAGCATTGCCTTCCCTAGCAAACCAGGGGGCCTACTATGGAAATCGATCGTCGACGTTTTTTGTTCGTTGTTTATATTCAGCAATAGTAATTACTATTGCTGAATATAAACAACGAACAAAAAACGTTGACAATCGATTTCCATAGTAGGCTCCCAGGTTTTGTACTTTAAGCTAACAACGAGGTGCAATTGCTTTTCAAAATAACTGGACAAGGAATACTAAACTAATGTAATATGATGGCCAGATCACTCAGATATTCTGAGAGACAAGTAGGCGAGCTCCATGAGGGAGGGTGCCGCTATAACCTTCACTATTCCAGAGCACATTACTAGTATTGCCTGTTCTAAAAGCCACATACATAGAAAAATTATGGACTGAGAAAAGATTGCTATGCAAGGATGTGAATCATTTCTGAAATGAGACAAACTAAAGTTATTTCGTTACAATACCAGAGATATAGCGGAGGTCTACGTGGTCTATATAATGGTCACTTGGAAAAAATAGGGACATTTCGACAAACTTTCACACATGTGACATTCTAACTCTTGGGTTAGGTTATGGTGGTTGTTCTCGGCCGGTAGTCTTGTTAAAACCATCCAGACCTTTTAAAGAAGCGTAAAATTGCCTTTAAAGCCACGATACAGCGGTCGGGTGCTGCCAGGAATTTGTGTCTGCTTGATGCTAAACAAAAACAGATGCAAGGCAAATCCACGAGATTGGAGAAACACCGAGCCTGTTCTTCAGTCCCCTATGTGTTAGTGTCCTGTGTAATAACTGAAAAGGTGTTGTGGTAGTCCTTTCGCATTTCAAATGATAGTTGTAAGTGTTCTTTGCATTTGATTAGTGTATTATTGGTGTCATCTCATTCATGGCTTATATCTTGTCGCTTATTTATAGTTCCAGATACGATCTTGCTCTGCTACACATTATTTGACTGCTGCGTTACTTGCGATGAAAATATCCTCTTTGCCCCTATGTACTGTGAATGTGTCGGCTAGTTATAGTTGGAGGTCCCCACTCTTTTAACTTTACATTTTTGAGTTAATGGATGCGTTCAGTTTCTCTATCTTTTTCGTTACACTGATACCTCGCTTTCTCTATAGTTTACCATTACAACTTGTTCATTTTGCAGGGCCATTTCAGTTAACTGCGCAGTTTTATGCACCTAATCTACCGCCCAAAATATGGTTCTATATTATCAACCCTTGTGTTGAGAATTGCTTTGATATTAAAAATATTTTTAATTTTCCACTTTTGTTGAATGTAAGCGTGAATAGAACACAAACTTGATTGCTCGGCTATTTTTATTTTTCTAGGTTACAACTCTTTACCTTCCTTATTGAGATTTGTTGCAAAGCATTGAATCTAGTGCATTCTCTTCCAGGCGTTCTATAGTCAATGACTGGCGGTGGCGAATATGCCTTCATTGCAACCTTACGCCGTTGGAGTTCGGCAGTTCATTGATTTGTACTAGTGAATGCTCAACAACTTCCTCCTTAAAGCCTCTAGCCATTTCCTTTTGAAAATTCCTCATCATCCCGTATAACCACAAGTAAAGGTTTTTATAAACTTGTACAGCATCTTTAGTTGTTTATCTATACAGGAAAAAATTAATTGCATCTATGCAGTTTCTGATAATATATCCCTATAAAGGAACTTCGACACAGTACCAGTAAATTTTCTATACTTAATTATTTTTATTGATTCGACATAGAAGTTATCTACAGTACATTTAAAGACGATCAATAAAGTATCGATTTCAAATTAAAATAAAGACTGTATACAGAATATTTATAAACAACCTATGTTTCGTTAAAAAAAACACAACTACTTTAATATCGATACTCTATAAAATGTATAAAGATTTCTGTACAGTAACTTTACTGAATATTTATGTAATCTGTCAAAAACGAAATTACCAACTTGATTTTCTCACATTAGTTTTCTTTGCTTTGTTGCTCGTTAAGGCGATGCAATATTACAATTTCTACGAAAGTTTCCTGAAAACTTTTCTTTTCATTTACGAATAAATTCTGTGGTCACAAGTCAAAAGTGCTAAAGTCGACTTAAGTTTTGATTCATATTTTATATTTTCCTGAACTTACTATGAAAAATTCATTTAAAAGTCTTTAAAATTTTGAATTATAACAGTATGATACTTCCAAATTTTAAATGAATTTTTCGTGATAACTTCAGAAAAATACAAAATATGGGTCAAAACTTAAGTCGACTTTAGCACTTTTGACTTGTGACCACAGAATTATTGCATATATTTTATTTAAATCAATGAGATATAATGTAAAATATGTAAACAATTAGCGTTTGCATGATACAGACGTGTATTTTCTACTAATTTCTACAGTTAGAATTTATATAAAATTTATATTTTTATATAAAATATAATTAATATAAAAGTGATATAAATAAAATAAAATATAAAATATAAAATTCAAAAATAAAACAAATTATAACAACATTCATAAAAGACATACATTCATAAATAGTGCCTAAACTTAATAATGTGTGTACTAGTGAAAAAATTAAAACCACCATAAATAAAAGAAAAAGAACGTCAATTAATACCCAACTAGCTGTACTACAGTTAGAAAAAGAAAATAACATGGCAAAATTAAGGGCCAAACAACTGAAAACATGTGTAACGGACACTTCCAACAACAATGATAAAAATACTACGGCAAATGCTGAACAACAAATTATCTACGCTGATGGCATGGATTTAAATAACAGTTTCGATGGATTAAACGATAATGAAGATATTTCATCAGAAACCCATTTACAAAATACTAAGATTAAGAATCCACGGCTAACTATACCACCCCTAATCGTGCAGAACATATCTTACTTAAATACGAGGGAAATCCTGGATGAATGCAAACTCAAATATTCCATCAAAATAATAAGTGTTGGGTTAAAAGTTTACTTTCCATCTGACGAGTTCAAACAAATTGCCATAGCTGCATTAAAAACTAATAATGTTGAATACTTCACCTTTGAACCTATCCAAAGCAAACCTATTAAAGTAATCGCCTTCGGTATACCTGGTGCAATGACAACCGATGATATAGTATCCGGTCTAATGGAGGAGTATGATATAAACAGTAATGATGTGATACAAATTACTCCAATACACTACAACGACAACAAAAACAAAATCAAATACCACGTTCTAAAATTCAACAAAACGAATGTAACGAAACAAAAAATTTATAGTATTAAACACATAAACAATGTTATAATTTCAATTAAGCCGTTACGAAATTATATAAACAAACCAACTCAATGCCGAAGGTGTCAAATGTATGGTCACGGAACGAGTTATTGCTACAAGAAACTAACTTGTATGAAATGCAGCGGCAACCACCTGAGTGAAACCTGTACTTCAACGGAGATAAAATGTGCCAACTGCAATGGAATTCACCTAGCAAATTCTAAGGATTGTCCAGAATTCGAGAAATATAAAATTATAAGGCAAAACTTAAACATCAATAGAAAAATAAATAATCTTCGAACAACTCAAGCTGCAGAGACACACCTCCAACTATCATCAGAAGAACAACAGCAACGCAACTCTAAACAATTTAATAACAATTTCCCTGGACTATCGCCAATTAAAGAGACTTCACAACATTTAACATGGATTAACAAATTTTCAACTAAAAGCTCATCAAATATTAACAGTATCATAACATCTGGAGATCAAACTAATAATTTGTTTTCTATTACCGAAATAACCAGTTTAGTTACCGACATAATAACACAATTATCTAACTGCAAAACCAAACATGAGCAATTTAGTGCAATAACCAACTTAACAATAAAATATCTATATGAAGGAAAATAAATTAAAATCACTAAATGTAATTATATGGAATGCTCAAAGTATTAAACCAAAATGTATCGAATTATTTGATTTCTTAAACCATGAAAATATACATATATGTCTTATCACCGAAACATGGTTAGTTGTCGAGGAAAATATTTACAATCCAGACTATCAGGTGTACAGATTGGATAGGCCGGGTAGAATAAATTCAAGAGGAGTATTAACGGGACATGGTGGCGTGAGTATCCTAATTAGAAAAAATATTAAACATAAATTAATTCCCTCCTTTAACTTAAACATTATTGAGGCTATTGGGATTAAAGTATATAGTGATATAGGAGATGTTGTATTCGTCTCTGCATATTTTCCAGGTAGTAATGTTTCTTTCAAACTTGATTTTTTCAAAAATGACTTACAAAAATTAACAAATATATCAGATACCTTCTTTATTGGTTGCGATTTAAACGCGAAAAATCGGGAATGGAACTGTCAGAGGGGTAATCGTGCTGGAAAAATTCTCCATAACGAGTCTATAATTAAAAATTTCGACATACTACCTCCTCCGGAACCTACGCACTATTCAAAAAAATCCAAATACCCATCTACACTTGATTTACTACTAACCAATCACATTGAGTTAGTTTCCAATATTAGCGTTAAAAACTGCCTCAGTTCAGACCATCTTCCCGTCCTGTTCAAAACACATTTAATTGAAACATATACTATTAATGATTCCTTTAAGCAATTTGATATCAAAAACGCCGACTGGCCTATTTTTAAACAAGTCATTAGCGAACAAATCAATTTGAGTTCTAACTCACCAATAAACAAATTATCCAGTGCTATCGATATTGAAATTGCCATTCAAGAATTTAATAATATTGTAAACATTGCCACTAATATTGCAGTTCCTAAAGTATGCACTAGAAAATTACATAATATGCCTATAATCTCGGATAAGTTAAAACAAACAATTGCACTTAAAAATAGATTAAGGAGATTGTGGCAAGTAAATAGAAATCCTAATTTGAAAACAATCGTAAATTACTTAATTCGAACAATAAGATCAGAACTCTCCCAACTAAGGAACGACCATTATTCAAAACTCATTTCTAACATTTCCACAACAGTACCGCATAGGAAGCAATTATTCCACTTAACTAAACTACTTAGTAAAAAAAAACAAAAGATTCCTGTAGTACGACAAGTAGATGCCTTTAATAATCCTGCACTCCTCATTACAGATTTGGAAAAATCAAATGCATTTGCAACACATTTCTCGCAGATACACAGTGGCAATAAAAATATTGATCCTATATTTGCCCACAATCTTCGTGAAACATTAACTATTTTAGATGACACATCTCAACGGCATTATGTGTGTAGCAACCAACTAACAAAACCTAATGAAATTAGAACTATAATAAACAATCTCAGACGTTCAAAATCACCTGGAATTGATGGTATACCAAACCAACTAATTAAACAAATACCTCGCAAAGCCCTAGTATACCTAACTTACATATTCAATGCATCTCTCAAAATTGGATATTTTCCTAACATCTGGAAGAAAGCGATGATTCTTCCTATATCCAAACCCCAGAAAGATAAATCCTTATTGGAATCTTATAGACCAATTAGCCTACTTTGTGGACTAAGCAAAATTTTTGAGCGAATCATCCTATCTCGATTAGACAATTGGTTAGAGCTAAACTCAATCATACCAAATGAACAATTTGGATTTCGTGCTGGACACTCTACAGCCCATCAATTATTACGCATATGTAACTATGCTAAAGAGAACTTGGCAATGAAGAAGTCAACAGCCCTTGTACTACTAGACATAGAAAAGGCGTTTGATACAGTATGGCACGACGGATTAATATTCAAGATGATTAAATATGACTGCCCACTATACTTAATCAGAATAATTAGATCTTTCCTCCGAGACCGGTGCTTTACTGTATCAATCAACAAACAAATTTCTCAAGCTTTTCCCATCCTCTGTGGCGTACCACAGGGAGCTGTTTTGTCTCCGTGTCTTTATAATTTGTACACATCAGACATCAAATCTGAATTAACTGACGAAGTTGAATTTGCTCAATACGCTGACGACACAGCTATCTTCTCCACATCTACTAACACAAGCAACATTATATGTTATTTGCAGAATAATTTAAATAAGTTATATGCGTACTACTCCAAATGGGGAATTAAAATTAACGTCGAAAAGACTCAAGCTATTTTTATCACCAGAAAAACCGCCAATCGGAACCTTCCTATGAACAACTCCTTAAAAATCAATGAGGTACCGATAAAGTGGTCAGATGAAGTAAAATACTTAGGCATGGTCATTGACAAACGAACCACTTATAAAAGCCAGATCAACTATTCTATTAGTAAATGTAACAACTGTTTTAAACTTTTATACAGTTTGCTTCATCGTAAATCGAAACTAACAATTCCTAATAAGCGCCTGATATACCTATTAATACTCCGCAGTGTTTTATTGTACGCAGCCCCAGTTTGGTTCTCTAGTGCAAAAACTAACATCAAAAAATTACAAGTAGCGCAAAATAAATACCTCAAACTAATATACGACAAACCAAAATTATACTCGACTCGACAATTACACTCACTATCTAGAGTTCCCTTAATTCTGGATCAATTAATTAAAATAAGAACAAAATTTAAAAATAAATTAAGATTTACAAAAAATGAATTGATTCGAAATCTTGCAACATAAATATCGATATATTATTGGAGTTAAAACTTTGAGGATCTATATAAAAAGAAAGAAAAACAAAAAAAAAAAAAAAAAAAAAAAAAAAAAAAAAAAAAAAAAAAAAAAAAAAAAAAAAAATAATAAAAAAAATATACACGATGAGTGTGTATGTATGTATGGGTGTATGAGTGATTGTATAGTATGTATGTTGTATATATATAAGATTACTATTAAGTACAATTAAAAAAAAAAAAAAAAAAAAAAAAAAAAAAAAAAAAAAAAAAAAAAAAAAAAAAAAAAAAAAAAATTACAATTAAGATTATGATAAGTAGAGTTAGTTACAAAGCGGTTTTTTTTTCCATCGTCCTACTTTTTCCGCTACTAAATAATGATATTTATTATATACAGATAATATGCAAACGCAAAACAAGTAACATATTAATCATTAATACAAATAGTTAACAAATTAATAATGAAGAAGAAAAGCATACTGCTGTACTCCAAATACAATTTTATATGTAAATCTTATTTGTTATAATAATAAAGGAAGTATGAATTGAAAAAAAAAAAAAAAAATAATGTAAAATAACTTTACTTATTAGCTTGTAAAATAACTTTACTTATATATACTTAAGAGTAAGATTAGCTTCGACAACTTCTATTTGTTTGGTCTTCCTCAATTCCTCATTTTCTTATTTTAACTTTCTTCCGAATTTATTAAGATCATAAAAATCAAGAAAATTTCACCTCACTTTAAAATGAAGTTAGTTGTCATTTACCTAGCATCTCCACTTGAAATAATTTATATCATTACCATTAACATAAATCGTATGAAAATATTTTAATATGGGGTCGAGTGTAGTAAACGTAAGATAAATTTGGCATTTGAAAAGAAAATTGATTCGTTTATTGATATTCAACAGCGTCACTTGAGCCTTATGCCACCAAAACACATCGAAATGTCACCAAAGCATAAAATAACTAATATTTCTAATGGTTTCTATTGGCAACGAAATTGATATCTACGAGGCGAATCACTAACATAGACTCTCCATCTGCTGTGCTATGCTAGAAAATTTCGATCTAATGGCAATTGGAGACTCGCAATAATATTTATACGCTATCAATACATGCTATGTCGGCAGAACTAGATAGCGTGCATATTTTGACGTTTCTTCTATTTCAATATGGCGTCTACAAAATTTTTTAATCGCTTTCGTACAAAAAATGATGACAAAGGAAGACGAGAATGATTTCTTAACATCAAATTATAGTAAATTTACCACACACCAGACTCCATATTTGCAATTTTTAATAGAAAGAGAAAATAGATAGCAGGCCCTATTCTGGTTTTCCCCGGGAATAGGGAATTGGGAATTAGTGACGTTTTTCTAGCAGTTGGGAATTTTTTATTCCCCAAAGTGTATTCTGGCGTTTGGGATTTTTTTTTATTGGGAAAAAATAATTCCATTTTATAGCAGTTCTGACGTTAATTTTTCCCCATTATTTTTTGGGGGAATTGTAATTCGTATATTTTCGATATTTTAAACATTAATTTTTCTAATAAATATATATTTAAAAATAAATTAAACTTGTACCAAGGTCGTAATATGTGTTTTAGTTTATAAAAACCAAAATAAAATAATTTTCCCCGAAAAATTATTCCCAGTCTACCAGAATATACATTTGGGAACGGGAAATAAATATTTGGGAATTAGTGCAATTTGTAATTACAGCAAAATATTTTCCCAATTCCCAATTCCCTGGGAAAGCCAGAATAGGGCCAAGGTGGAGAAGCTGGGTAAAATGCTATTGACACCATTTTAATTTTTATTAATTGTCAAAATATTGTATACCATCGAGCTCCGCCGATATTGTACACTATCATCGTGAAGATTATAACAGCGCATCCCCAATAGAATCCATTTTACTTTTTCCTTACAGAAAAGTATGAAATTTTTTTTGAGAAAACAACATTTTTTTCATACTTTTCTGTAAGGAGAAAGGAATTCTATTGGGGATGCGCGTTTATAGTTCGATGGTATTGCGAGTTTCCACTAGCAAACTGTTCGAATATTAATGGTATAACTTGATGGTAATGGCAGGTGGAGATCTTAGGTTATCTATCTTAGGTTATCCAAGCAAATACAATAGCGCATGTTAGAATTTTCCTTTGTAAATTGACATACCCGATCTCGAATTTGACTCGAATTAAGCATACGTATCTTAATTTAAAGGGAAATAAACAAAATATACAGGGACTTTGTTTACCAAATAAAATGTTTTGGTCGGTTGGTTTTAGTTTCTACACTCTGTCAAATTTGTGCGGCAAAATTATATGCAGGTTGACATAAAATCGCCATTGATCTTCTGCGTAGATTGGCGTTTCTTTTTTCCCGCTGTGAATACCACCTTTGGCACTATTCTGGTAATTCCCGGGGAATAGAAATGTTAAATGTTGAAGCAGTTTTATTCCCTTTTCCCCAAAGTGTATTCTGACTTTTGGAAGAAATGTTTCTTAGGAAAAAATTATTCCCAATTATAGCAGTTTTGACGTTTATTATTCCATCCCTAATTTACGAAAGCATTAACTGGGAATAGAATTTAACGGAAATTTATTATTGTATTTACTTATATAGCTATATTACGGCTGAAAATTTATACTGAAAATTGGTAATATAAATTGGAAATATCAATACCACATACAAACGGAAATCAATCAACATAAAGGGTTTTCCAATAAGGAAACAACTTTTTTTTTTTAATAAAACGCAAATGGTTTGCTCGAAAGATATCTCGAAAATTTTAGTATCGGCTTGAATTACAATCAAAACATTTATGTATGGAATTCGACATCGTTCATATGTCCACCACGGGCACGTTTGCAGGTGTCGATTCGATGAACCCAATTATCGATGACTCGGCCACACATTTTGACCGAAACGGCCGCTATCTCTCGTTCAATACTGGCTCTGAGGTCCTCTAACGACGCCGGCTTGTCCAACGATTTAACGTAGCCCAATAAAGATTGTTAGATTCGCTGTGTGGCATGTCGTTCCGTCTTGTTGAAACCACATATTATTAATGGCTAGCTCATGCAATTGACCAAAGAAATAACGTTGCAACATGTCTCTGTAGCGATCTCTATTGAGTGTAACGTGACGGTCATTTTCATGAACGAAAAAAAAAAGTTCTAATGACACCATCAGCATATAGTTATTTTTTATGGATGAAGTGGTGTTTCTTGAAGCACATGAGGGTTTTCATCTGACCAATAACGCATACTGTTTGTTGACGAAGCTGTTTAGCCAAAAATGCGCTACATCTCTGAAGATGATTTTGCGATGAAATTGGCCATCTTCTTCTATCATTTACAGAGCCCAATCCGAGAACGTACGTCGCTTCATATGATCGTGTGGCTTTAGTTCTTATGTTAACTTGATCTTATAAGGGTGCAAGCTAAGACTCTTTCGCAAAATTCGCCAAAATGTGATCTGAGCGACGCCCGACTGTTTTGGTCTGTTTACGACGGACGCTGTTTTTCGAATAAATTGCAGACTAAACTAAATTAATGAGTAGTTATGCTATTACCCACCAGTTTTTATCCTTTAGACTGTGTGCCTGAGAGCGATTTTTTCGACTAAATTGCCGACTAAACTAAATTAATTACTGATTCATATCATTCGTTTAAAGGTGGCATTAGTATCTTTTTAATATGCTGTGCCTCCGATTGTAAACTAAATTATAAACTAAACTAAATTATGAATTTTCATATGTCATATAGTTTTCAACAACACCGGTTTGTTATTATTTAAAATCAAGGAAATAGAAAAAATAAAACAAATATGGATATGGGAATCGCATTATTCGCGAATGCGATTTTAAATTACAATCGAAATTTCAGAATGAGCGTATTTCTTTTTCGACATTTTTACTCGTATGTATTCGATAAAAAAATTATAAAAACAAGAAATGAAAATGACAACTAAATAGTCAAGCAACCTCAGCAGGAGTCTAAATTGATACAAACTGGTGGGTAATAGCATAACTACTCATTAATTTAGTTTAGTCGGCAATTTAGTCGAAAAAATCGCTCTCAAGCACACAGTCTTAGACTCCTGCTGAGTTGTCATTTTCATTTTTTGTTTTTATTATTTTTTTATCGTGTGCATACGTGTAAAAATGTTCAAAAGGAAATATCTCATTCTTTAATTCCGATTGTAATTTATAATCACATTCATAAATAATGCGATTTCCATATCCATATTTGTTTTATTTTTTCTGTTTCCTCGATTTTAAAAAATAATAAATCGGTGTTGTTGAAAACAATATGACATATGAAAAGTCATAATTTAGTTTAGTTTAGTTTATAATTTAGTTTACAATCGGAGGCACAGCATATTTAAAAGATACTAGTGCCACCTTTGAATGAATGATATGAATCAGTCATTAATTTAGTTTAGTCGGCAATTTAGTTGAAAAAATCGGTCTCAGGCACACCGTCTTAGACTAAATTTTTTAAACTAAATTTTGTTGTCTACTGGGACGATAATTATGACCAAAATTTGAAATTAACGCTCTTAAAGTTGCAGTCACCGACTCAAAATTTTTGTAGTAAATTTTAATTTTTTGTAAACGTTGTTCGTTCGTGTACTTCAACATGATAAAAATGTTGTCTTTACTGAATGTTTTGACACTGACAGTTTGGTTATTTGTTTAAGGGTGCGTTCACAGTGAAGTTCAAAGTTGTCAAATCCGAAATGGAAAACCCGATATCAATCAATATACGAGCGGGCTGCCGTAAAAGTTTTTAGAAAAAGTAATAAAAATTAACATCAAAAATTGCTTTATTGCTTTTCAAAATATTCGCCTTTAAGAATCTATAAACTTTTGCATACGCTCCAACCATTTATCGAAACACTTTTGCCAGTCCGAAGATTATAGCTCTTCAATCGCTTCTTCAAGGAACGCTTCAATCGCTTCTTCAGGCGATAAAAATCGTTGTCCACGCATCTAATCTTTGATTGTTGAGAACAGGAAGAAGTCATTGAGTTCCAAGTCGGGGCTGTAATTCGCCGTTTTGGGTTGTTTCCTCTCAATTTGTTGAAAACTCTGGCAAACAAATGGTCGTATACCAAGCTTAATTGACTGTCTTTTGATTTTCAAGAGCCACAGTAGCCACATGACCGGTTTTCGTGAAGAAACACGCCCATTTGCTTCCCAACGCGACGAGCTCGCACAAATTTTGTTGGTTTTTCTTCAAATTGGGAGAACCAAACAGTCTATTGCCCTTTTCTTTCCGGCTCATACGCATATATCCATGACTGGACACCTGTCACGATCTTGTATACGTTTTTGGAAGTAGTTCACGTCTGTCAGTCAACAAATGTGGAATCCAATGAGCACATAGTCACATGACGATCCGCTTCAATCAGTTTTCTCACAGCATCGATGTTTTCTGGCACAACAACTGTTTTTGGACGACATTCACGAGGCTCGTCTTTGAGTAAAGGTCGTTCGCGTTTAAATTCATTATATCAATTATAAACACTAAGTAGCCAAGAATAGTGCTTCCTCGCCAAAAGTCGAATGAAGTGATTCGAAGCACTGTTGTCGAGTTAGCTCCTTTCGAAAATCGTAAAAAATCATCACGAAAATTTTCACGCAAAATTCCATTTTTTCACTGAATTCATTTTTCAAGTAAATAAAAAACAATGTTGCGATGCAAACTGATTGATGACTTCTGAAACATAGCCTCTGAAATGTTATACTTTTTGACTGATTTGAGAGATTTGCATTGGAAAACACTAGTATTACCATTTTCTAAAAGCTTTTACGACAGCCCTCGTATTATACAAAATTGATTAGATGCAGTCAATTGCTTTTAGATATTTGTTCTCTTGTTTTATTGCGATCGCGTATCGACCACGAACACTTAAATTATTTTCCCGTAAATTTATTCTCCAATTGACCAAAACGTAAATAGTTACCGGGGAATTACATGAATAGTGCCACTGGAGGATAAATTCCTTTTTGTTGTATACTCATCTCTTTAAGAACTGATTATTGTAGCAGCTACCAATCGAACCAATGAAATTGTCAATGTATTCAATGGAAATAACGGCGATTGCTGCGAGCGCCTCGTTGGTTCATTACCAAGTATGCCACGTGCAAGTGAGGTAGACCTTTGGCCGGATGTATTAAAACCTTAAGTGAGGGATGCCTTCTGCACAAAAGAAAGAACGTCCCAAAGGAAGAAGGAATTTAGTAATAAAGGGTGATTTTTTTGTGGTTAGGATTTTCATGCATTAGTATTTGACAGATCACGCGGGATTTCAGACAAGGTGTCAAAGAGAAAGATGCTCAGTATGCTTTGACATTTCAAGAACTGAAGCCGAACGATCTGCCACAACGTCGAATTTTCAGTGAATGGGCCCTAGAAAAGTTGGCAGAAAATCCGCTTTTTTATCGACAAATTTTGTTCAGCGATGAGGCTCATTTCTGGTTGAATGGCTACGTAAATAAGCAAAATTGCCGCATTTGGAGTGAAGAGCAACCAGAAGCCGTTCAAGAACTGCCCATGCATCCCGAAAAATGCACTGTTTGGTGTGGTTTGTACGCTGGTGGAATCATTGGACCGTATTTTTTCAAAGATGCTGTTGGACGCAACGTTACGGTGAATGGCGATCGCTATCGTTCGATGCTAACAAACTTTTTGTTGCCAAAAATGGAAGAACTGAACTTAGTTGACATGTGGTTTCAACAAGATGGCGCTACATGCCACACAGCTCGCGATTCTATGGCCATTTTGAGGGAAAACTTCGGAGAACAATTCATCTCAAGAAATGGCCCGGTAAGTTGGCCACCAAGATCATGCGATTTGACGCCTTTAGACTATTTTTTGTGGGGCTACGTCAAGTCTAAAGTCTACAGAAATAAGCCAGCAACTATTCCAGTTTTGGAAGACAACATTTCCGAAGAAATTCGGGCTATTCCGGCCGAAATGCTCGAAAAAGTTGCCCAAAATTGGACTTTCCGAATGGACCACCTAAGACGCAGCCGCGGTCAACATTTAAATGAAATTATCTTCAAAAAGTAAATGTCATGGACCAATCTAACGTTTCAAATAAAGAACCGATGAGATTTTGCAAATTTTATGCGTTTTTTTTAAAAAAAAAGTTCTCAAGCTCTTAAAAAATCACCCGATATATTGTGGTTGAAACAGATTCAACATTTTAAAACCTAATGCACATTCTATTTCGTACAAAAATGACTGCAACCCTTCATAAAGAACAATGATATGCAATAATGAGTAAAATAATTTGATGATACTTACATAACATTTGTGTTCGTCAATTCCTCTTTAAGATTTGCCGCTAATTTCTTTCCAACCGTTCGACTTATAGAACTGTGGATTGTATTTTTGATTTTTTTGTGTGTTGACGCAATTGAAAAATCTGATTCCATCATAACCGAATAAACTTCCAAATTTAGTTCAAAATCTGGTGTTATATTTGAACTGTGCAAAGGCAGTAAGAAAGTCGTTATTACCCACTTCATTTTTTTACGCAATATTATAATATTCCAAATACTTACAATAGAATTACGTCATTAAAACTAATATCGGTATTATTTCGATCGACCGGATAAAAAAGTGATGTGTCATAGATATCCGTTCCGATTTTGACCAAACAAAAAACAGCAAATCGTCTATGGTCACCCTTATTTTTGAAATGGTCTGTATCACGCCACATAAGCGGTATTCGTAGTTCACTCAAAGAAATTTTTCCTTTTGGTTTGTTTCTAAAAATGGATAATTCGGTTTAATTATAAAATGCAATACATAATCGAATGATTTTAAAGCTATATGTTTATAAACATACTTGCTATTATTATTCGGTACACGTTTCCGTCGCTGTAACTCTGCCATATATTCAGTCATACGCTCATTTGATGTTAGTAAATTTTTTGCTGCTTCGAGTATTTGTGTATTTTGTACTGAATTATTTGTACTGAATCCGCTCGTTTTGTATGATGCTGAATTTTTCATATTGTTACAGGCGGCCAATAGTTTTGTTGAACCTTCACGCATTTTAATTTCTAAGTCGATTTTTTGCTCTAAGTCTAATTCCTATAAATAGAAAGAAAAAATATGTTTTCATCAAATTTTGGCATTTTTTGTTTTTATTTTATTTTTATCTTAATTTGGGATTAGATTGGAAATTGTCATTATATTTTTGCGCTGCGTAATGTTGTTAGAGAATTAGGTGCAATATGATATGATTGAGATAACGTTTAAAGTACAATAATTTGGAATTTCAATAAGTATTTTTTATCTTTCGATTGATAAGACACCATTATTTTGGTAATACCATATTTTACCGAATACATACTAGTAAAACGTCAGGATTTCGATTTATTTTGACCTAAAATAGTATTGAATCAGGTTTGTGAACACATTACGAGATATTAAAAATTTAAAATCAATATTTCTTAATCATCTATAGGTGCTTCGATACTTTGTTGGAACAATAAAGATATCAAATACCACTAAATTTATATCGTCTACCCATTATACTAAATATTATTTAATTTTTTATTATTCAGGCTAACTATTATTAAAATTATTAATCAACATGTATACTAGTGGCATAAAACAATTCCGTGCATGTAATCTGGGAACGTGATAAATGTATTATTTAATTGTAAAATAAACAAAATTCAGAAATGCGGAGACCGATATGGCGTAAAATAAAATTATAACGATGATTTCTACGCATCCCCGATATCAGAAAGTGATTTTCCTAGAAATGTATGCGATACTAATTTTTTGCCGAACATGATTGTAATTTTTGTTCCAAGTAGCAAAATTAAATTAACTCAAGAGAAGAATTTTCACATAATTAGCAAATATTATTTTCTGTTTCATTTTTTGTGATAGTGTATTGCCAATCACCGAGTATTTTTTGAGAGCAATATTAGATACCCCAGCTTGGTTTGTTGTTCGATGCAGATTTTTTTAAGTTTAATCCCATGTTTAATTTCGAACCATCAGGCATTACCAAGAAAATTGTAGCGTTTAAAGAAAAGTGCCCCTTTACCAATTCCCTCTACTTTTAGAAATTATTATTAGAATTCTTTCCAAGTTTAAAAAGACTGTTGCCATCATCTTTTAAGTAGCAACTTTCATTTAAATAAAATTAACCCATCTTTTAATTTTTGGCATTAAGGTGATCCAAATCAAATTAATTCATAATGAGGAAAGGTTGGTGTTTCGAAAAAGGGAATTCGTGCGAGTGATTTTAGTTGTATGCGAACATGTTCTGTCATGGCACGGCCATGAGAGGTTGTGTGAGCTTGATTTCGAGGAATCACGCAAATAAAGACACACTGATAAGAGAGGTGTTGAGGCAGGGAGTACTATGAAATCAGGGTTTTCAAAATCTCGGTTTTCTTTTCTTTTAGTTCTAAAGTTTTGATTTAAAAAAAAATATTTTTTATTAGTTCGGATCGACCGGACTAATAATATTTTAACATAAAAATAAGATATCTTGCCCAAAAATTTACTAGAAAAAACCTGCGAAGTCAGAGGCAGCAAATATGTACCTCTGCGTGCCGCACGTATGAGCGGATTATATAGAATCTATTAATGACACCTACTAAAAAGAAAAATAATTGCACCATTTTGTTATGCAAGAACTGTTATGCAATTCTAGAACTTTATCAAGCATCATTTTAAAATCCCATTTAGATCCCACATGTCGATTTTCGACACAATCGGTTAAGAAATGGCCAGGTTTCATCTCTATACCGCTTATTCCAGAACTTTATCGAAAACGCATTTTTTTAATCCCATTTAGGACCCACATGTCGAATTTCAAATTATCGGTTAAAAAATGGTCTAGTCCCATAGTGATGGCCTCTTTCAGAACTTTATCAAAAAATCATTTTAGAAATCCATTTCCATCGCACGTGTAGAATTTCAACAAAATCGGTTTAGAAATGGCCTAGTTCCATCTCTATTGACCCGCTTTATCGAAAAATCATTTTAGAATCCCGTTTTCATCGCACGTATTGAATTTCCACAAAATCGGTTAAGAAATGGCCAAATTTCATCCCTATTAGCCATTTCCTAGAATTTTATCGCAAACTCATTTTTGAATTTTGCCAAAAAATCATTTAAGAGTCCCATTTTCTCACAAGTCAAATTTTAATTTCATAGACCATAGACATATAATGTGTAATATAAAAATGAACATTAGCGACACTTTAAATTCACAAATAAAAAATATTTTCGTCGAAAACGTGTTTGCTTTTATTAAGGGGACGTCGCACCTGCAAATTTTCAAAAAATCGAAATTTTTTTTATGATAGATTATGTTAGAATGAACGTGTAAAAACATGATTTTAATGATATAAACATGAAAATCTCAAAAAAAAAATATTTTATTTATTGCGAAGCGCGCCAGTCGTTTTTTACGCGGTTATCTTGAAATGCCGAACTTTGAACGCGGTTATCTCGAAATGACGTTTTTCAAGTTGGCGTGCAAGATTGAGAAAAAACTACTTATCTAATCGTTCTAAAATTTTAACACGTTAATCTACATATATTTCTGCTCAGAATGAACTACGGAAGTAATAGTCGGCTTTCAATTTTTTGAGTAACAATTAATTGCGGGGGGTGGGGGTGAGGAACAAAAAAGCTACATTTTCGAAAAAATGCCGCCATTTTTTTTTTTTTAAACCAATTTTTTTCCTTTTAGTTCATTCCAAGGGCGATTTAATGCTGAATAAAACCCCGTTTTTTTCAGACGTTTCTGAGAGTAGTTATGATGCACCGCGAATTTTCAGTGTTTTTGGAAAACCCTTGTAGCAGACGACAGTGGGCTAAAAAAAATCAAAAAAAAAAAAAAAAATTTTTTTTGTATACTTTCAGTTAAATAAAATGTCAATGGAAAGTTTCATTAAAAGATATTTCTTTTTATTCCATTAAAAAAAATCTTTGAAAAACTTTTTTCTTTTTTCAATTTTGAAGGTGCTATATGTCCCCTTAAATTTTTGTACCAGCCGATAAAAGTAAACAAACATTTTAAGAATTAAAATTTCTTAAAGTAAAACCGGTAATTGCAGCGGCACATCAAATTGGAATTGTTCACATGCAATCGTTTTCCAATCGCACATTTCAAGTATGTATATACTTATAGATACCCCTGAGTTTTGTAAAATTAGTTGGAAATGCATAGTAGCTGGTTTTAGTGTTATCAACATTTGCCCGTAAGTACTTGTAAGGTCTTAAAACATGCGATTGGAAAACGATTATCGGGTCATTCTAATTTTCTCATCAATAATAATTATCGGCGCATATTTAACCAATATTTTTACGTCGTGCGAGTGAATAATTTTTTATATTATCACTATCTGTGTTCCGTTTATCATTTATATAAAAAACCGAAACACAATAAAAGCAAGGACAGCTGCAAGGGTGATCAACAAAAGAAGTAGCAGGTACCTATATAAAATCAGTAACAACAACAAAAATAGCATCAATATGCATCGGGCGAAATATACAAAGTCCTGTTACAAACTTTAGTGAACGATACACGGCATCTCGATATTCCTAATTAAATTTTTGTAAATAAATATTGTTTTAGAAAGTTTTGATCGCGGCACAACCCACACAATTGAGTAAACTACCCTCTTGTGCTTCGTGGTCTTCGATTGGTCTTAACCACCTCATATCAACATTTAACAATAGTAAAGGCATTTTCCGGATCAAAAGGGACACATGGTGTTATAAATTTAGTAATTAGTATGGTCAGCCCTCAATTTATTGTAACAATTAATCACTAACACTAAGTTAAATAAAGTGTGACATTTGGTCACTTGTCAATGCGTGACATTTGGTCACTAGTTAATAGAATGTCAAATAGAACAAACTTGATCTTTCCATTCCTCTTGTGTGTTATAGCATTTTTTCAAAGGACAGTTTTCAACAGGCTTATAGGCAAGTTCGACCTCAGCAGCTAAAACATGGATGAAATTGAAGGACTTATATGAGGATCGTGGTCTTTCGCATCGTATCAGCACAGACAATAATCAAATTACAATAGATTTTTCATTTGAACTAAAAAATGAAACAAAACAAACTTCTGATAATTCCAATGGCATCGTTGTATCTGTGATTTTTCGTTAAACTGCGTATACGTATACGCAATAAAACAAAATATATTTGATTGTATGCGGCTATTTACAGAAAATGAAATTGCAGTTTAATTTTTTACGTTTACCTATGTAATGAAATATCTCTTTTAGGTTGTCTCAGGTATCAGTTTATTACGCAAGTTGGTAACAATACGTTTGGAAAGCTGTGATTCCATGACCGATTATATTTCACAAGCAATTACAACTGCGAATAAATTGAACGGTATCGGTTTTCTGTACCAGATGAGTGGCATGGAGCATTTTGTTGGCTGTTTTATCGAATGATTTTGTGCCTATTATAATGGGACTTGAAAGTAGCGGCATCACAATAACGGCAGATTCAATCAAATCAAAATTATTAGATTGCGGTTATGGTTCGAAATCGAATGGTTAAGGATCAGCATTCTATGGAAACAACCAAGCAACAATAAATCAAGGTCATCGTCAAAAATCATAGTGGAGTGTTTTAATTGTGGTAAACGTGCGCATATGGCTAAAGATTGCTTTTCACTGAAATTTGAGAATAAGTCACAGCCACAATATTATAATAAAAAAAAAGAGTGAGTCCATTAGTACTCTCACGGAGATGTGTAAATATGGCTTGTGTAGTGCGTGTGTACAGTTTACTTTGAAGGAAGAAGGAATGCAATTTTATTAACCAGAGTTTTTCATTTGTTTATTATCGTTAAATTGGTCTATTACTCTTTCGGTATAATCGACGCAATTGGATTATGGTAGCTAAAATACGATACATATGTATACTGCGACTCTAACTTTTCTAATTTTCATTGAAAAACTGCACAATGGTCAATTGTCGTCCACAAATGGAATTCGTCTCGCCGGAAGTTTATAAGTGGTTCAGCTTGAGGAACATCAAAATTAATTAAGAAGAATTATTAAAGTCGTCCGTGAATTTAATTTGTTTTAAGTTTTTTTTCGGCTTTTCGGACAAAATATCATTTTAATGGACACCCATACATTTTTGTCGCAAAAAACAAGAGGCCATTATTAACAATACTTCTACCATAAAAGTAGAAAAAATGCACTCCCCTCCTCCACGTTTAACCCCAGGGCACTTGTGTACACAAAGATACACAAACCTTTACAAAAATGAGAACTCCCTTACGTAGCTTCTTCGCAGCTTGGTTTCGTCCAACGAAGACCAACTTTTTATCAGTACGAAACCAAGCTGCCAAGAAGCTACCTAAGAGAGTTCTCATTTTTGTAAGGGTTTGTGTATCTTTGTGTACACAAGTGCCCTGGAGTTAAACGTGGGGGAGGGGAGTGCATTTTTTCTACTTTTGTGGTAGAAATATTGTTAATTATGGCCTCTTCGTTTTCTGCGACAAAAATTGTCGTAAACATTGTATGGGTGTCCATTAAAATGATATTTTGTCCGAAAAGCCGAAAAAAATCTTAAATCATAATTAATATTGAAATCCCCGCTCATAATCATCGGCAAAAGATGCTAGTCTCCTTGGAGAATTTTGGAAATTCTTTTAGAATATGGAGCAAGAATCGTTGACAGATTTATTCGACGGAGTGAATACAGAAAGAAAGCATCTTATTCCCATTGAGAAGCTGAAGTTCAGCCGTGTATATCATCAATGAGTTACGCTCATACCAGTTGTTTGTGCAACGATGATTTCCTTATGCGTAGTGACTGTATAAGTTCTACTTGTATTTTTATATATTGCTATTCCGGCAGCCCACTGGCCATCTCTCTTGAACTGAACGCAGCATTCAAAATTAGTAATACTAACATGCTCGTCATTGCGTAACCAGATCTCGGAAAGCAAGAAAATTTAGCATCCCTGCGTGACTGTATCAGTTAGGTCGAGGTGAGGTGACCTGAGACTCTGGCAGTTCAATGTTAAAAACCAGAAGTCATTATTATCTCGTACAAAATTCGCCATTACAACCTGAGCTATACTTAGCGGATTTGTAGTGAGGCGCGATAACTCATTTTGAAGAAGACCCATTGAGGACCCATTTTTATAACCATGGTAGAAGACATGATCAGCGATAGCCGATGTGATGAACAGTCCTTCGAGACTCGATACTCGTGATAAAGCAATATATACGAGTTGATGACTGTGTCTTTTATCGTAAGAGTATATATACTGACTATCTCGTTATAGGTACCACCCTGTGATGCATAAATTGTGGTGGCACATGCAGGTACGACTGGAAAATGATTGCGCTTAACATTAATTGTCCGATTGTTGTTTCGACTAACAGTTGAGCTTTTTCTAGACACTATAGACACCAAACCTGACCTTCTTGCCAACTTGTGAATTTGTACCGATATCTATACAGAATCGTTTAACATTTTTTACTGTTGACGTTTTCATCGTTCTCGTTGTCCCGTTTAGGATGCCTGCATTCGATATACCTCAGACAGCTCATAGCTCCATTCGCCAGTCCATCTGTTACGTCAATATTGGTTTTGAGAAAGTAAGGCCGACCTATGACAAGTGGAAGTTCGTACGGCAAATTATTTGTGTCCACTATGCTCATTTTATGGTTCTTTTGACGAAATTGCTACTCCGGCAGCCCGCTGATCATCTCGCTTGAACTGAATGCAGCATTCAAACGCAGGAATATTAACATGCTCGTCATTGCGCAGCCAGGTCTCGGAAAGCAAAGGAATTGAACATCCCTGCGTGAGTGGGATTTGAAACTCTGGGAGTTCAATGTTAAAAACGAAACGCCATTATAACCCCATTTAGTAGAAGACATGATCATTGATAGCCGACGTGATGAACAGCGCCTAGAGACTCGCAACTCGTGATAAAGCAACATACACAAGTTGTGGACTGTGTTTTTAATCGTAAGAGTATGTAATTTCGTAATCGTAATTCGTATTTCGTATCGTAATTTTTTTTTTTTTTTTTTGATTTTTCTGATCGATGGAAATGTCGATAGTTTCTATTTCATTTTTTAAATTAGTTTTTTTGTGTTCCCTACTATTATAAAAATACATACAAGGATGCCATGTATAGTACAAAATTGATTTTATTGAGATTGTTGCTTTCTTTCAAACGAAGTAGGTACGTCATTTCCGTTCGTTTCATTTACAAGTTTACTCTAATACAAAAATTTTTGGTAGGTGCGAGTAAAGATGTTTAAACATCAATAATAAAAACCAAGGCTCACAAGCAAAAGCTGTTTTTTTTATCAACGGTTCAAGATTCGGTTCAAATTACAAGCGCGGCATATTTTTCGAAACAGTGTCATTAAAATGAATGGTACATAGGCAGTGGGGCATCACAGCATATGCCACAATTTGAAAATTTGTTCACCGAAATAAAATTATCCGAAATTACAGAAATTACTTCGGCAAATTCAAGTAAAGTTCCAGTGAAAGATGTTGCTAATTTCGCTAGGTTGCAACGGTACGATTTTTTCTTGATTTCCTAAATCATAATCTGACATAATCAAATTGTCATAATCTGACAAATTTATAAGCCAATTTAAAATTTATTTTACTTCATTTTATTTAAATATTATATTTATTTTGTGTGTTTTGCGAATTAAAACATTTTTATTTTTCATATAATAAAATTCGGGGCTAACTTTACATTCGTTCGTTGATTTCGAACATTTAATCGTATATGTTCGCATAAAAACCGTAAAACTCACGTAATTATACGGAAAACAAATTTTCTAAAAAAATTTTCCCGAACGACTGGTATCAGATGATCCCTTAGTCATCTAATTTTCTGAAACATAAAATTCGCTATTTCATATTTTTCGGTATACTTGGGACCAACTACTTGCATTCTTACTTTACGCGAAATGTTCGAATTATTACACAAATTCAATATGATTCAAATAAATTATGCTCTTCATGACAATTATCCATTTCTAAATCTACTTAGAATCAGGTTATATTTAGGTTTCAGTGGTTGACACTTAGGCCAATTTTGGCCCATTGGGCCTCGCCACACTTTAATTCTTTCGTCGTGATTGTCTGATTTCAAAAAATCAATCGACGTCCACATTTGATTTCTTTGCGCATTTCTTTTGGCTATAGTAAAGAAAAAGGGGGTACCAAAAAAAAATTCGTTCGGATTTTGTTTGCTTATATTAAAAATAGAAATAAAAATAATTAATTTAAAACTGTAATATTTAATTGATATATTTTTAATATATTTTATTTTAAATTATATATTAAATTAAATATAAATTATATTTTAAATTAATCATTTTTATTTCTATTTTTAATTATGTATAAGCAAACAAAACAATCCGAACGAATTTTTTGATACACCCTTTCTCTTTACTATAGTTTTTCTTTTTAGTAGTATGTGTTTAAATAGTATGTGTTTAAATTTTTTTTTACGCATTCGTTTTGTATAGTAAAGCCGCAGCCACACGAATGCAAATATCGACCAACGTTGGCGTATTTTATGTTTGGCAAATATTGGTAAAATATGACAACCTCTACTATCTACACGATTTGTAGTATTTGTTTTTTCCTTTGATCTTTTTTTAAAAAACCGCCTATTGAGCGAATGTGCGCCAATGTTGAACAAATGAAACCTTGATTTGAATTTACCATTTGTTTTGTGGCTACACGATTTGTTATTTGGACAAATACGCCAATGTTGGTATGTATTTGCATTCGTGTGGCTGCGGCTTAAGTGACATTCGTTTAGTATAGTAACATATGCGTAAAATATTTTTCCACTGACATATCGAAACTAAAAAAATTCAACAAAAACAAATACAGGAAACCCTCCAAGAACACGATTAATTCGTTCCGTGTTCTTTAAAACCGTGTTGTTCGAGACTACAAAAAATAAAATAAAAAAACCGTTTCGTTTATTATTTTTTGTTATGATATACAAAAAACAAAATAAAACAGAAAACGAAAATCGTGTTCTTCGAAACCGTGTTCTTCGAATTCCGTGTTCTTGGAGGGTTCCCTGTAAATAAAATGGCCATTAAATATTTTATCTTCGTAGTCGTGCGAAGAAATCAGCGAATCAAAAAAAAAATGTTGCTGAAAAAAGAATCAAAAATTTCGCCGGAAAAAAATTAGTTTGTAAGGGAAGGGGAAAGAAACGAGGAAAGAATCACACTGAAAGAATTAAAGCATGGAACCACGGATTGTGGTGATACCACGCTTTTACGCCACATCATTAACCCATTCACCTACTCACACAACTACAGTATACCACCTGCACATTGCAAGCTCCATGTCAACCTGTACATTGATGTGGACGGACGGTTGGTGCTGAACTCTGCACATCATCAGAGGGTCTTAGTTTTGTTTATTGACATTACCGATTGTAATCGATGAGATGAAAATTCGATTTCCATCTAGCCTTTGATGAGATTCGAACCCAGTACCTATCGGTACCACTGCACCACTTGTCCGGTAGTATTTTGATTTTATTTTTCTGATGGGATTCGAACCCAGTACCGCGCTGTCCAAGTGCCGAAGCTTTAACCACTGCACCACTTGTCTGGTTAAATCTACTTAATATCGATATAGTTTTATTTCGATATGTAAAATCTCTATAAGAAAATCGTTTGGGAACCAATTAAATCGTCGATACGATGATATGGTTTACGATTAACTGTCCATACGATTCGGTCTAATGAATAACTGGTCTTACGATTAAGTGGTTTTACGATTATCTGGTGTAACGGTTGGCTTACGAATTTCGGGTATACATCTTTCCTCTGATCAACTCCTTTAACCGCTTTGTAGACGTAACGCGTACAATTATTGAAACTTTAAATTTCCGCGGATTCGAACCATATAATTAAATGATAACTACGAATACAGATGGGGTAGGGGAAAGCAAAACGAAAAAAAAAACCCAAAAATATCTATAATTATGGTACGGAAAGGGAGCAGTAGTGTTGGATGGAAAGGGTTGTCTATATATATAAAAAAATAAATGAAAACAAGAGAAAAAGAAAAGAAATTGACTGCAAGTGGGGAGTCGATCGAGGTATATAAAGCGCGCGGCTGTTGTAGTTGGACGTTCGGTGGTGAAATGAAAAAGAAAAAAATTTTAAGCCGCATACAAGATAATTCCTTGCAAATAAATCATTTTAAACTTGATTAGTGAAAAAAAGAAACAAAATAAAAATTTGAGATTGAACTTGTGGGGAGTTTTCCCAAATAGAACAAAAAAAAAAAACGTTATAATTAGTGATAATTGTTTGATTTATATAAATTGACATAAATATAACAACAACAAACAAAAAATTAATTAATTAGTAAAAACTATTGTTCATCTCATTGTAAAATCAAAAAAATAAAAATAAATAAATAAATTATACAATAAAAAGTTGATAAACATTAAGAAAACCGTGCATATTTTGATTGGTAGAAATCCATAGTCGGTGATTCATAAACCTCCCAACCAGTAATGTAATATCGAAACCAAAAGTGAATATAGTGTTATTTAATAAATCGTATAAAATACAAACAAAAAGAATCCCCAAAAAAATCTATAAAATACTCGGGGGATAATAAAAAAAAAAATAAAAAAAAATATAAAATAAAGAGCTAGAGTCCATTCATCTTGTGGTTATGAATTGCTAAGCGGCGAAAAGAAAAGGTAATAGACATAAAACGCGGGGTTACAAGCGCGTCGCATCAACGGAATTTTAACAGTTGGTGCCACAGTGAGCGTTGGTATTGAGCATATCGGCAATTGTGGCTCATTATACTTCTTACCACGTGGCGAAAAAAAGAAAAAAAAAAGGCAGCGGAACGTGTACTGCAAATATCCAGCGTGGTCCTGGAACAAAAGGAAATTATACCGGCGAGGTCGCAATTCTAATCACCGGGCCTCCTAACAACTAAAGCGGGGTGGAACATTTGTACCGGTACTTAATCGCATTAATATTACGAAAGGAATAAGGCGTGCCCTAAGTAACGGAACCAACGGAAAGTGGACACCGTCAACCAGCAACGGACCAAATGGTAAATCGTTTTTTTATTATTTTTTTTTATTATATATAACTTAAAATTTTTTATCTCCTTATGATTTATGATTGTTATAAGTTATGGTACCTTAGAATACATTTGCTTAATAATTTGTTGAACGAAATAGAATATTTACAAAGCAATTTACCTAGATAATAGAAGAAAACGTTCCTCACACGTTCAAGAAGAAATTTATTTTGTTTACTAAACGAGGCGACATAAATTTAAAGATTTGCATGTAATTATTTTTTTGTAAACATTTTCTTGCGGCAGCGGTCACTGAATTTCTTCTTTTCTTGTTTTCGGGGTTGCTAAAATTACCATCATGAGATAGACAAGCATTTAAGGGGAGATCGAGGGTGTTGAGAAGTAAACATGGGCACGCGGAATTAAAGCCATTTTATTGTATTTTTTGGGGTATTAGTTTTGTTTTCGGCACATGATTTTTTTTGGAACAGTAGACTGGTTAGCCGTTAAATTGGTGTTGAACCCCCCTCCTAGCCCTGAGCCACTCGCAACCAGCATGTGCACTCACACCAAGGCGTAACCGCAAGGCCTACGTTACACTGGCTATACGGTTAAATATTTACGATGATGTGGTCGGACACTATGCAGATTATGCAGTTCACTGATTTTATGGGAATTTGCTCGTGGCGTCCTAATTTCATTAAGTACTAAAATCCCTAGCAAAAAAATTGGGCTCGCTGATCCATTTAGGTTATGAACACATTGTCACATTAGTAAGGGGTTTTCAATAAGGACAACAATTTTGAATTTAACTAAAACAAAGATTATTGACATATTGGTCTGAAATTGATTCCAGGTGCTGTGAAAAAGGAACACTTAACTATGGAATTCGATCTGGTTCATATGACCACTGCGAGCAGGTTTGCATCAATCGGTACTTTGGAGCCAATATTCCACTACTCTTTCACACATATCGGCCGGAACGTTGGCAATTTTGCGTTCGAATTTTGCTCCTCTAACATTGGCGACTTGTTTGCATAAACCAACGACTTAACGTAATCCCATAAAAAGAAATCCAATGGCGTTAAATCGTATGAACGAAGTGCCTTTCGACCGGTCCATTTATCGAGATTACACAGTTACCGGACTTCCTCTTCAATATAGATTAATTGTTTAACCGTGTGGCATTTGACACCATCTCGTTGGAACCATATATCACTGATTTCAAGTCCATCCAGTTCTGGCCCAAAAAAGTATTGCAGCATGCGAACTGCATTGACCGTAACATGGCGATCATTGTCATCCACGAAAAAATATCAGCCATGAAATCCGCATTCTACGCGGTCACTTTTTGCGGTTATAATAGAGTCTCTTGGAGCACATGTGGGTTTGTTGATGATTTTTCGATGAAATTCAGGAACTTCTTCAATTTTTTTTTCAACCGAGCCCAATTGGAGAAGTTTCGGCTCTTCAAATGATCAAGAGACTTCAGTTCTTGAGTTAATTTGATCTTGAAAGGCGTGGAATTGACTGGTATGGCTTATTTTGAACTGAATCACTTACGGCTGCGATATTTTCAGTATTCCAACCGGCACCGCTCACTGGCACCAGAACATTCAATAGTAAATATTTTGATTTTAATTTACCCACTATATAGCACGCATAGCCGTCTGGTGGGACGATTATTACGAACGAAAATTGATGCAAACGCTCTTAAACTTGCGACCGTGCTCTCAGAATTGTAAAACTTCCTGGGTTTAAGGCTCTACTTAAGGACCATACCATGGGTCCCGATTATTTCAACACCAGTTATTGTTTCTAATCTTATTGATGCGATGTCGACAGATTTAAATTAAATATATAGTACATATCTTTTACGTTAAAATCAATTAGTGCATTTAATTTTATTTTCTGGAAATTTGTTTGGTTTTATCTATTGTTTAGTAGAAGATAATTATGATTATTTGATTGAGAACGATGAGCATCACAAATTCACTGTTCCTCTTAAATCGTTAATTTTGGATCATATTAAAAAGGTGATTTTAATTTCGTTTACATTTTTTATTTTGCAGTGTGTATTGGACAATTACGATTTAATAAATGAATATTAAAAATACCAGGGGCCCCGAATAGCATTGGAAGTGCTCTACTTACGTCGCTAACGAGAGCGACAAATTAACTTTCCTCTATTTTTGCGCTAAGGCATTAGATGAGATTAATTTAACCGAAACAATTCTGATTGCTACAAATGTACCGTAAACAACAAATTTATTGCCGTTTAAACCGAATCGCGCGAGTACGATTACAATTTCACTTGAAACAACAATTTCCATTTAATCATTAAATATAACCTTGCAAATTTTAAACATATTTTCCATATACCGGCGGAACCAAACTATCAAATTTCCAAAGACATATTCGGATTTCCTACACTACTAAACCCTTTTTGTTTTAGACTCGGCAATATTTCAAAAATATTTTTTTTTTATAAAACACGTGTTATAATTTTTAATTCTTGTCATTGCATTATACACGGTCATAATTAATTATAAAAAAACATGCTTCTTCGTCTTCTATCCACATAATACTTATAACTTCCTTAACATATGCGAGTATGTTTGTACTCAACAAACGAATATTTTAACAATTCAATGTTCAATTCATGGCGAGTATTTACTGAAACTCAAGCACCCATTAAATTGTTTATCAAATATTTTTACTAAGTATACAGTGAAAGCACCCTCTTCTTGCAATGTCTTATATTAATAAAAATGCGTATAGGTACCAAGTTTAAACATAAGGAACGTAACGCAGTGTAAATAACGTCATACAGACTAAAAATTCCCCAAAAATAAATATCTTTTTTAGAAAATTTACATCTTACTTAGCATTTAAACCAAAATATTTACCATAATATCGTTTTGTGTATCGAGACTCGAGAGTGCAATAGACAAAGAAAATTTTTGTATCGTCGTTGTACATAATAGACAGACATTGATAACCCCGCGCACACCAGTCGACATATTTTTCTGCCAATTATATAATGTCGCGGCGCGGTGGAGGAAAATTCACTTTAGACTGCGGTGCGGTACATTTTCTTTTGTGACTCACATTCATATATTACAATCACAACGACATCAGCTCATTGTAATGGGATTTTCATTTTATTTTCAACGATATAAGTTTTGAACTCTTAATTAACCCTGTGGTATACGAATAGATTGCTTTTGTCTTGAACAACTTTAAATATAGCATGTGTGTGTCTTTTAAACGGCAAATTGTCTTAATTGATTAAGACGATTCTTGCACTGCATCATAAACATAAAACGAAAGTAATTTATTTATATTTTATGTCAGTTTATGGTGTGTGGTAATACATTTGACCAATATTAACCACATTGAGTGATAATGTCAATACTTTAAAATAATTAATAAAAAGCATTTATGAATATTGAATTAGTGAATCATAAAATCTGAAGCGAATTAAACTTCTATATCAGACTTACATTTTGCGACGAAACTATAGCATTATCTATATATATTAGACACGGGAACAAATACAGGAAACATGTCAAGATTGCTACCAATGTGTTCAGCTATACCAAGACTATACTAGTAAACCATGGAAGAAAATTGATCAACGCTGGTAATAAATAAATAAAATGGTGAGAAATGATCACAGAAAACAAACAAAAGGCATTCTCGACTACAGCAGCAGGTCTTGTAGGTCATGAGTTCATCAGAAAGCGATTTTTCTAACTCCATATTGAAAATAGGAGCATCATTTAAGTGAATAATATACTCTATTACAAAGATAAAACAGATAACAAATGTCGATATATATAGTTTGAGGTAGATGATTTATATCTTTTGCGATTGTCACCATTTTCAAATTGAAAGAAATTCATTGGTCTTCATTTATAGCGACTTTTGTACATTTTTTTAAATTTTTTTATTTCAATTATCAACTTTATTCATTACAAATATTTATTTATATATGGATATTATAAATTATAATAGTAAGTTGATAAGATAGGCGACCCTTTGGTTCAAATTGAACTCGTTTCAGAGGTACCGATTCTATCAATACAAGGAATCTATTCTATGCAATTATTAAGGGTGTTGAAATCCCGGTTCTCAAAATCCCGGTGTTCATACATTTTTGTGAAGAAAAATTTTATCAAGCAAATCAAGTAAAATTACGAAATATTCCTTAAACCAAATTAAAAAAATTATATTAGCCATTTTCTAGAACTTTATAGCAAACTCATTTTTGAATTTTGTCAAAAAATTCAAATTTTAAAAATCTATCACCGATGTTGGGCCTGTTTTCCTAAGCTCCCGATCTAATTCATCCAACAAAAGCTCCATCAGATTAAGATCGGGCGATTGTGGAGGCCAATTCATTAAATTCAGCTTTCGGTGGTGAAGTTATTGCCGTAAATAATCGTTACACACTTTAGATGTATCCTTGGGATCATTGTTGTGCTGGTACGTAGACCCTCGTCCTATTATTAGTTTTAGTCCAGATGGTATAGCATGTTTCTCCAAGATCGCAAGATAGCCGAAGCGATCCATTCGACCCGTAATTTCGACTAAATCTCCAACTTGGTTGTTATCAAAACAACTCCATATCATCAAAGAACCACCCTCGTGTTTCATTGTAGGAATCATACAATCTGGGAGCATTTATTCACCAGGACGACGCCAAACATAAACTCTCCTTCACGATCCAAAAATTACAAATTTTGATTCGTCTGACCATAGGACTTTTCTCCACTGTGACTTTTGCCACTTCTGGTGATACTTTGCCCAGCTTAGTCTTTTTTTACGGAAAGTAATCGAAACAAGGTTTTTAAACAGGAATTCTGCTAGTTAACCCCTGATCTGGAAGGCGCCTTTTTATCGTAGTTAACGACAGTTTATTTTCCCTAGCGTTGTCACTTGCGCTAATATTTGAGGTGCCGCCAACTTCCTAATACGCTCGGATAACATTCCTATATATTCATCCTCCTTCGCGGTGGTGACCCGAGTTCGCCCCTGCTGATATTGGGATGAGTTCTGTCCAGTTCCTTTAAATCGATTCAGTGTGTATTAGACGGTAGACTTCGGAATTTCTAGTTTTCTGCTAATTTCAGCAGACGAATGCCTCTCTTTATGTAGAATGACAATGGCTGCTTTTAACTCAATCGCCAGTTTACACTTTCTGCCCAATTTTTTTATACCTCTGAAAGTTTTTTTTATTAAACCAAATCAATTTTTAATAAATTGTAAATTTAATTTAAATATTCACAATTCACTGCAAAGCGTAAAAAAATTATTTACTTTAGTATTCACTCACAGATGTTTATTTAATAACTAATGCCGCAGCCACACGAAAGCAAATACACACCAATATTGGCGTATTTTATATTTGGCGAATATTGGTAAAATATACCATTCGTGTAGATGATTGCCCAATGTGCAATGTTGGTAGTTTATTTTGATCTTTTTTGGAAAACCGCCTATTGAACGAATGTGCACCAATGTTGGAAAAATGTAACCTTGATTTGAATTTGTCATTTGTTTTGTGGCTACACGATTTGTTATTTGGACAAATACGCCAATGTTGGTGTGTATTTGCATTCGTGTGGCTGCGGCATAAAATAAATCGGTTTTTAGTATGTTGGTGATTTCTCAAATAATAAAAGTTGAAACAAAACAAAATATGCGTATTACATATGCATGCATGTAGACAGGGTGTGTAAAAAAATATTCATCGAAAATAGCATTGCAAGTCCTTTGTTATAATTACAGTGCATATAGATACAGTGCATCCTGACTGAGAATTTATTGCTTTAATAGCATCAGACTCTGGATACACGGTTATTAATTCATTAACGATTTTCCAGTTCTTGCGAGCACTTTAACCATTAAGACGAAATTGATTTTTGTAAAATTGTTTTTTGGATAAATCTATATTTTGATGTACTAACTCACACAACTTCAAGCTGTAGTTTCTTAATCTAGGATGTTTTTTACTAATTGACAAAACTTGTTTCGTTTACGTGTGAGATTTAGTAGATAGTTGGACAACCATACTTGAATGAATTGTGATGCTTCATATGAAGGCTTTCCAGCGAAGTTATTGTGGATATTTAAAAATCCGTCAAGAAAACATTCTCAATAGCAGTGGAGTACTGATTATTTTTAACCGAAGAGGAATGCCAAAAAATATGAGAATTTGAGTAATAAAACAAACTAATTAAAATTATAATTGCAAAGCAAAAATATGGTAATTAGAATGAGGTATTTTCCGTGAAATTTTGATATTTCGCTCATTACTCACTTGAGCAGCTCGCATATATTTTGACAAAATATGCGTAAAATCACCACGTGTGCATTATAAATGTAATTAATTTCACAGTTGAAAAAAGTGACAAGCTAGGCACCTAGAGGGTAAACCTAATTCGAGTATACGCTGAATTCAATGGTGCTAGTCCCCATTTTTGAGATATCGCTTTCGATATGTTTTGGGTCTGAGTTAAAATATCATATATCATTTTCACGTTGATAGCTCTTGAACCATTAAGAATTTCATTATGCTTTCTTTAGCAAAGTTGTTGCGAAAGTCAAGACAAACAACTTTGCCGAACATATCAAGACCAAAAAACCACATCCACCCTATATGTGTGTTTTACTTATGCCAAGCTTAGGTTATGTTAGGTTGGAGTGGCTGATTCCGCACACATAGACCTTTTCCAAATGGAATTCCATTCCAATTGCACTCAGCACAAACACAACGGAAACTTTTGCATCAATGAAAAAAATCATTGATGTGATTAAATACAATGACCATCAATGGAAAGTTTGTGCAGATTTAAAAGTGATAGCTCTTTTAAGAGGCATGCATTGGGTTATAATAAAACATGTGTTTTTTTATGTATTATGGAATACACGTTTTAAAGACGACCAATACACCGAACAGAACTAGACTTTACGTGAGAACATTAGATTGCGATACATCATCGTTGAGGCTCCACTTGTGTCAATTGAAAAAATATTGCTACCACCACTTCATATCAAGCTTGGAGTAGTTAACAATTTTATAAAAGCGCTGAAGCCAGATGGAAATGTGTACATCGAATTGCGTCACATTTTTCCACGGTTCAGTGGAATGAAAATAAAAGAAAGTTGGTGTTTGAATCTAGTCGAATGTAAGTTTTGATCAAATGAGATTTCATTTCCCATCTTGTTTTTTATTACAGGAATACTTAATGGACCAGATATTCCTCGTTTGATGAACGATGATGGCTTTGAAATTGCTCTCAGTGAACGAGAGCTTGTGGTATTCAAATGTGCCATTTGTTGGAATTTGCAAGAGAAAGAATATCCCGAAGACGACATGAACGAATCAGAAAATTAAAATTAAAACAGTTAAGAAAAATGTTAATTTTTTAGGAAAAAATTAAGAATCATCACCATAAAATCAACTGAATCGATTTAATTTTCTTTTAAATAATTTTTATATTTGTCGATGCGATGTTTATTCGATCGATTTCAATCGATTTAAATTTAATAAATGGACGAAAATGACAGTGTTTTTCGTCGAAACGAAAAAAAAAAAAAAATAACACAAAAATAATAAAAATGTGAATGTAGCTGTGGTTTGTCGGTCAAGATATGTTCGGCAAATTTGTTTGTCTTGGCTTGTGCAACAACTTTGCTGAAGAAAGCAAAACGAAAATCTTAATGCTTCAAGAGCTATCAACGTGAAAATGAGTGTATATTTTGACTCAGAGCCAAAACATGTCGAAAGCGATATCTCAAAAATGGGTGGGGACTAACTTTGTAATGAGACTAGCAAGGTTGAATTCAGCATATTCGAATTAGGTTTACCCCCGGGTGCCCAGCTTGTCATAAACAAAAGTTTGCGATTCAATCACAGCGAATTAATATTATTCGAAGGCAAAGAGCAAAATTTTAAACAAGACAACTTTACAAAGAGCAAAATTTTAAAATGTAAGGACGTTGATTTTACATATATATTTATAATATATTTAAAATAATGAATTAGATAATGAAAGGAATTAAATAAAAATATATTTTTATAAAAATAGTCATAATTTTTTATTTATGTAATAGAATTCAGTACATTATTTCTGATCTGTCTGGCTGTAGAACTACCCACAATAGAACCATCACTATCATTATGTATTTCTTCCTCATTGATTATTTCTTGCCTGTCGCATACGTTCACTATTTGAGCTGCTTTTTTTTTGGAGCGTAATGTAATTCTCTTGCACTTAATATAGACATCTGAATCTAGATCCCAATACATCTTTCTATGATGCTTCGTGTTTAAATTATTATCTTTCATTGACAAAGACCAAACAAAAATATGATTGCAATTAAACGACAAAATATTGCCAAGATTTAAATTATCATTACAGGTATAATGATTAAAAATAATTTCCCTATGTCTTTATTTAAAAGTGTAATTTTTTATTTTCGGTCGATGTTCGAATCAAATTGATCAATCAAATCGAAAAGCAGTTCGAATCGATTTCCCAAATAGGCCCCCAGCTACAGAAAAGTAAAAAATTTCATTCGCCCAAATAAAGGTGAGAAAGGTGAGAACCGTAATACCAAAATAGTACTCAGTATTCACACGAATTATACTGTCACGCCGAAAGAAAGGTGAGGTGATGGTGAGGCGAGAACCATATGTAGGGGTATTAATTAATAATTTGTCGGCTGTATATGAACGATAGCTTCGTAAAATGAACGCCCGGATTCGTTATATTTACTCATTACTCAGTAAACGATTACCTTTCTGAGTAAAAAATCGTTATTCTAGATTTAAAGGAAGTAGAAAAATACTCTCATTTTGCTTACAATGAAGCACCATGGAATAAGCTTGCAGATGATTTAATCCAGCAAGCCTTTTCCGTTTGTAAAGTCTTAAAGCTACGTAGTTCATAAAAGGAGTTTGCTTAATTCAACAAAACCTACAAAATATAATTATCGCTTATCATAAATCGTTTTAACCAAATTAAGTCAAACCGACAGACAAACCGCACGAACCAATTACCTTGTATAGTCTCGATTTTATAACAGACGTATAATTCCGGAAACATAAAATATTATCAATTCACTTCCACTTTATCATACTTTAACCCTATTTATATCATCGTTTGTATGCAAATTATGGCTAACTTGTTATGTTTATTTATGACTTATGCGTATAAGGTTGAAGTAACACTATAACTAACAATAGAATAAATCATTATTATACTGAACATCTCTCTAAGCATGTTGTGTGTTTTCTACTAGTTACTATAAATACAATAGATAATAGAGATTAGATTCCAAAACAGACGACTACGATGTGTATAAGTTGTTTATATTGAATAATTTGTTTTCCTGTCTTGTTACGATAACGATTATGCCACGGGAAAATCTATTCTACTTACCTAAATCAAAATCACAAGCAAACGAATAAAAATCTTAATTGTTTTTTTACTGTTCTACATTATCGGGTGGCCACGTAAATTATGCCCTTATTTCTACTCGCGATGTTGGTACACGTACAAATTTGATTTTGCCCTTTTCATTTTTTAATGGTTCGTCTTTGACGTTCTATTTTACGTCAGTTGTCGCAGATTTAATGGCGTTGCAGTGTATTTGCCTGTAAATATTTACAGAATTATTGTACGATTTTGTCACCGTCGGCTTGAACCATAAACTTCCTAATCAACACGCACGTGCTTTTCAAATTTTGACAATTTATTAAAAAAAAACATTAAAATGTATTTGTTGTAAATTACAATTTTACGCTCAACACTAAAATCGAGATGTAAGGCAGGGGTAAGATTTATTGGGTCGCCCGGGTAAATGCAGATATAGATAAACATTATTATAAGTAAATTAAATAGAAAATTTTAATTACGAGTACCACAGCGTATAACAAAACAGTAACTATTTCAATTCTTACATTGTTTTGATAAAATATATAACACTATATAGCACACGTTCACATTACATAAACCGATAAAACTAAACTCATTTAATAAAATAACGATTCGCTTGGATTCACAAAATAAACCAAATAGAAATGATAAAAATCAAACCCATGTTTAGTCGTAGGTAGTTATAGTTATAACTGTAACACTACAAATATATTAAATTATCTTATTATATTCTGTATCATTATCATATTCCAGCATCTTACATAGATGAAAAAATTAATTAATAAAATTGGCTATAATTCGAAGGCCGTTTAGCATAATTCACAGAAAGGTTAACGGTATTTTTCATTTTATTTGCATATTTTTGCATTTCAAATACGGTACGAAGTTATGTTATGTGGCTTGAACTGATTGGGCGAGAATTTTTAATGTAGCTATAAACATACAAAACAAGTGAAAGGTGGAAAATATGATATCATTACAAAATTATTGCACAAAAATGCATAAAGAACACTTAGCAGCATGGGGGTTATGCAATACAAAAATTTTCAGGTGGATTATATACGAGTATAGACTTGGGACTCGCACATATGCACAATACTATAGATAGCTAGATAAAGAGCGATAAATTCATTTCGGAAATTCCAGTCCCACGCTATTGACGTTTATTTTTTAAATTTGCTTTTGTAATATAATATTCTAATTGATTTTGAAGTGTTTTGTATTGTAGAATGTATAGAAATGAAAATCAGTGATGTGAACCTGTCTGTTGTGTAGTATAAATTTCGCAATTTTACTGGTTTTAGAATTTTAGTGTTCACAGTTTAAATAAATATTTAAATGGAATTCAGTTCGATGTCACAAATTTAATGCTAGATTAGCATTCACAGATAAAAATAATACGTTTTCTTTACAATCAGTGATTTTGATTTTTTGGGTCAGTTGCGTAACAATTTGTCCATCTCATTTTTTTTTTTTTTTTTTCAAAACAATTATTTAATTCCAGTTTTGTTACAGTTTACACAGTGTGGGTATTATCGTCGAAATAAATCACGTGAATCAGTCAAGAGTCATATATTTTTTATTTCAAATAAAGATAAAACGGTATAAGACATCAATATAAGTTTTTATTTATATTGTCCGATGTCTAAATTGATTCATGATATTTTTATTTAAAAATGATTTTATTAAAAATTCGATTTTGGAACACCAATTTCTGACCACTTTATCGCATAAATCTGCACTTATTTCACAAATAAGACTAATGTTGGGTTTAAGGGCATTTGCACACCCCAATTGTCATAGTCGTCTCACGTCATTTTAGACGACTATAGTCACGTCTCTTCATTTATACTATTATCATAGTCGTTTCTTACGCCAATTGTCATTTTAATCGACAAATATCACTTAAAATGACATTCTTATCACATAAAGTGGAACATAAAAGGTAGTTATTTTTTTAATAAATAATTATTGTTCATGTAATGTTTTTAATGTTGTACTTCAATCGACTTCAACAATATCAGTTTTGGCGCGACGTGACACGACTCTAGTCACTTCACTTGAAAAGAGACGACTAACGACCACGACTAAACCAATGATTTAACCTAACCCCAAATAAAAAAAGTTCAATGGAGTTATATCGCACATGAACTTGGTGTGGCCAGTTCACATCGAAATTTTTGGAGATTACACGGTCATTCAACTTTTCTCTCAAAAAATTGATTGTATATCATGAGATGTATATGGCATATTGCACCATCTTGTTGAAACCACATATCGTTCCACCATGCAGCGTTCTCCATTGTCGGTAACTGTAATGCCATTTTCATTTTGATAAAATATCGTCTAATTACACCTCCACAATATAAACACCCCATAAAGAGTTTATGAAGCCATTTCACCAGAAATGGAGCTTCATCGTTGAAGTTGATTTTTTCATGAAATATTGGGTTTGTTTCAAGTCGCTCTAAAGCCCAATCTGCAAAATTGCTACACAATAAATGATCATTTGGTTTAAGTTCTTGGGTCAACTTGATTGTAAACGCCTTGAAATTCAAATTTTTATGAAGAATATTCCATGAGTTGCGTTAAGAAAATGCAAGTTCTTGTGAATGACGTCTAATTGTTGTTCTCGAAGTCCGAATAGATTCATTATTTTTGTAATAAATGTTATCAATTTCTAAACGCTATGCAACTAAGCATCTTTCCACGGTGATTTTCCAACCAACACTACAAATATCGATTTTAAAGGAAATTTGCCAAAAACGCTGGTATAATGTTTATAAAATATTAGGTGTGCCAGCAGAAACTCGGCCCTGAAGTTGGTTGCATTAAAATATACTTGAACTCATCCAAATCGCCCGCCATTTTGGATATATGTATCTTAGACATTGCTGTTTCTATGACATAAGTTTCAATCTTTTACAAGATAATTAAAATGAATCTCCACCAATAAATATTGGTACGCAACGTATCACTTCGTTTATGCCTGGCAAGCAGCATTTCACATGAAAAAAATCGACGTTCAACATCTCTCAGCTTCAGTTCATATGGAACACAATTTCCTTCGTTTGATTCATTTTCAATGATTTTAAACCATGTGAAATAACTTATTGAGTCACTCCTAATGTAAGTGCCTAATGTAAGTGTCCAACAAACTACTATATTCATTTTTTCCTTATGCTTGCATTGAGTACAAATTATAAAATCTTGACGTTTATGATTTTTGTGTTTTAAGCTTAGTACTCAGTTCAAAATGAAATGAAATTTTATCGCGGTCTCCAAAAATCTATTTATTTGTAGGCATAAATAGATGAATTTGTTTATTTTATGTCAATAAATTAAATTAAATTGTTTTTATTTAAAATTTAGAGATTTATGGTATTTAAAAAAATTGATTATTGTCAAACACAAACAAAGTCAAAATTTCACATGAAAATAATAAATAAACTTTAGTAAAATCGTAAGATTTCACGTGAAATCGAACTGAGTACTTAGGATTTACTTTTAATTGTTAGACGTGAAAGTTTGTGCAGCGAAATACAGAATGAATTAAAAATTTAAATGAATTTCAAAAAAATTGAAGCAAAAATTGATTTGCGCAAAAATTGAACTGCTCAAAATATGGTCTAAAAATATTTTTTAGGCAGTAAAAAATTCATGCCTCCTAAGCTAGCAGAACCCATACAAATAGGCTAATTAAATGCTCTATTAAACAATTTTGGGCTTCATCCCTTCCAACTAAAAGGGGGGTCTGCTAGCTTGAAAAAAAGTTAGCAGAACCCGTATCGATTTTAAAACAACTGGAAAATTAAAGGTTAATTTTAGGCTAATTAAATATTTAATTTTTTTTTTTTCTGCTCGTTCTAGGAAAAGCATGAGGCTTTATTACTTAAATGCTAGCAGAACCCAAATCGAAAATCAGACAAAAATCAAATTAGAACGCATAACAAGATCAATTGGCATACAAATAATTTAAGGCTCATTATGACCTAATCAAATTGAAAAATTTAAAAATTCTCATTGAAAATTTTGGGCTCCACTCGTTTTTGACCAAACTTCAGGTCATTTAATCTAAAGCTATAGCAGAACCCAAATCAAAAATCAAACCAAAACCGAAATTAGAACGCAAAACAAGATCAATGGACAAATAAATAATTTTAGGCTCATTATGGCCTAATCAAATGCCCCATTAAACAAATTTAGGCTCCTCTATTTTTGACCAAATTTTCGAACTTTTTTGCTGTTCGATTTTCGATTTGGGTTCTGCTAGCTTTAGATTAAATGATCTGAAATTTGGTGGAGCCCAAAATTTTTCAATGGGATATTTGATTAGGCCATAAAGAGCCTTAAATTATTTGCATGTCAATTGATATTGTTTTGCGTTATAATTTCGGTTTTGGTCTGATTTTCTACTTGGGTTCCTGTTAGCTTTTAAGTGATAAAGCCTCATGCTTTTCCTAGAACGAGCAGAATAAAAAAAATTAAATAGGGCATTTAATTAGCCTACAAATTTTCCAATTGTTTTTAAATCGTTTTTCGATATGGGCAGAACTGCGTTTTAGTTGGAAGGGATGGAACCAAAAATTGTTTAATAGAGCATCTAATTAGCATATAATTATCCATACTAAACCGACCAAATGACACAGTGGTTAAAGCTTTGGCGTTTGGATCGGGAGGTACCGGGTTCGAATCCCAATAGGGGCAGGATGCAAAGGGAATTTTCATCTACAGATTTACGATCTGTGATGAAATGGAACACATCTGACTTCCTGTCGGAGTGCAAAACTCATGGGCCGACCCATCTTCCATGCCAGTATAGGCTGGCATGGAGCTTGCAATGTGCAGATGGTTATAAAAATCGGACCTATAGCCGTACGTTTTCGATTTGGCAAATGATGCGTAAAGTAAGACGGAAAAATAAACCGCGAAAGAGCAGGGAGTGCTTCGGCCCCAAAACAGATGGCATGGACTAAAAACAAAAAAAAAAAAATTATCCATACTATCTTGTAATGTTCTGCTGTACGGGTTCTGCTAGCTTAAGGGACGTAAAAATTAAATCATGTTCTTAAGTCATTTAATTTTATGTATTAATTATTTTATTTTAAAAAATACAATATGTTTTAACCAATCATTCATTTTAACATACCCAACAAGCAAACTATTTTAACCAACCACCCAACAACGCTACACACGACCTGATTTCGTCAGGTGGTTGGATGGTTGGATGATGGTCGAATGAATTTTTCACCTGACAGAAAAATTGTCATACGACAAACCTACACACGACCTGATTATACATCTGATCTGATCAAATCATCCCGATCGGCTGACCAAATCTGATCGTGTGTAGGCCCTTTTAAGGTTATGTTGTTGACAGACGTCCAACCTTAATATGTGACGTTTTACATCAGGCAATTTTAACCATAACTTACTGGTGGCACCATCTTTTGTCAAATGGCAGACTTATTTGTATACCCAATGTACATTTTATAATTTTACCTTGGCCTATTTGCAAATGGTATTATTGAATAACAATTTAATATAATTTTTTTATGTTTTTAGACTTGTACTCAGAAGCCAGAAATGCTGAAATGAGTTTTGTTGTTAGATGGCTGTGTATTGGAGTGATAATTGTTTAACTGGCCATCTAGGATTTTAAGATCTTATATTAACTGTTGTACATATTTCTATATCCTCTACTTTCGGTTTAGTTTTGAGAAATTCATAAGTACATCAAGAAAGTATCTTTTAAATAGATTATTTAACTCAGTAAATTATAAGTAGTGACATTGAAACTAAAAACTAAACATTAAATTGCTTTCGCAAAGCCGAAAATGATTACAACAACAATTGCCGTAAGGCAGCTATTTTTTCTAATTTTTTTTTTTGTCGAAAGGTTGTCATCATGTTGTAAAAAATACATTTGGCATTTGTTATTTGATAGCAAAATACCGAATTTAATTTGTTCTATTTCATAAAATAAAATAACTAAAATAAATATAAAATAAAATGAAAAATTAAAATATATTAAGCCAAAAGTTGTTGCTTTCAGATTCAAAAGTTAAGCTAAGCGGGATTTACGAAAGCAACGTAGTTGATATTGTTGAGTAAGTTTTATATAACCAATCTTATTTCATTATAAAGGCGTGGTTGGTTTAAATTGCGTAATAGAATTATTGCCGCACCAATTTTTAATTGTAAAATGTGAGGTGGAGTTTCAGGCAAGTCGATTGAATTCAAAAATTCAAGAACGTCTTCTGGATGAGTAACGCTATCAATCGTTCTGTATGTTTTTATTTGGCCTATAATTGTGTTTTGAATGTTAATTTCAGTGACAATATCGGGATATACGATTGTACAAAAAAAATTGAATCCAAAGCTTCCAGCGATTTTTGTGAGCCATTGTACACTCATCATCCCATACAATAATCGTGCATTTTTGAAGTATGATTGCCATTCCAGATATTTTGGAAATATTGCATGTTGGTGTTTCTGTTAGTTGCATATTTAAGTAGTTTAGTAACTTCAATGCTAAATGTGTCGTTCTTCCACCATCTAACAACGTGGCTGCAATTCCAGAGGAGGCAATGGCCAATGCAATATAGTTGTCTTTTGGATATGGATGGTAAAATTAACGAGTTTAAAAGGTTTTGCCCGTACTTTGTGGAGCATCCCGAAAATATAATCCGCCGTTGTCTGCATTAAATGATTGCATAAAGGTATTGTAAACGTATTTTTGCTGTTGATTCATGACTGGTATGTTATGCTGAACAAAAGTAGTTAGGCTGCGTGCCAAACTTAAGGAAAAGGTCCAATTTTAAGTAAATTTTTCGGCAAATTCAATTATTTTTCAAAACTCTATCACAAAGTGGCCGAAAAATCTTTCCTCAAACCAGTTTTTAAAGTAGTACACGATTTACGTTAAGTTCACGGTTTACCTTAAGTTGTAGTTCTTTTCACGTTGCATTTCGCGATCAGGTAAGGCAGTAATTGCTCGATTTGTTGATGGCGTTCCTGAATGACTCAACAATTCATTTACAATCACTAAACAAATGTCCCTATGTGAATTACTATTTGGTTTTACATGTTCTCAGTGTAATGTAAATCAGGATTTGTCTTTGTGTTGCGAGCTTGACGTAATATGTTTTCTGTCATCGCATCCTTATACTTTGACAACAATTTCCATTTTCCAAATGAACAGCCAAGTGTACTACTGTGAGATATTTCTCATGAATTGGAAAAGTGAATTCATTGCTGCTGATGTATCGTCCCCTTTTATATTGCATAATTTCAGCTAAGCTATTTGCTGGTGCTACTCCTAAAACTGTGTCGTATTTTTATCAAAACTGTGTCGTAGTTCTTGAGTTGTTCGATTAAGCTGTCACTTTCGGTGGATTGATTTGGAGCAAATTTTACACCGACACTTCGCATAACAGTAAATTATTTTCAAAATCAGATTAGTGGTTCTGTTATTATCATAACAGTAAATTATTTTCAAAATCAGATTAGTGGTTCTTAAAAAATAAATCTTCTATGCATGTGGGCACTCCCGGTGGATCTATTTTAACTAAACCTTTCAGACACACTCCTCACTGCCCATAGACCATATATTAAAATTTTTATAAAAATCTGTGCAATAGTTTTTGAGTTAATCGATCGGAAATCTCGTATGGAAGCTGCTACTTCCGGTGCACCGATTTTGACCAAACTTTACAAAAACCATTCTCACGACCCATAGAACATATATACAGTCAAACCTGTTCTTGTGCGGTCCTTTTTTGTGTACTTTTTTATGCGATTTTTTTGTGCAGTATATGAAAAAAACTTATTCAGTACAATCTACTTATGTTCTTTCAAAATTTCAATAAAATTAGAAGATAATTGAATGTGATTAATCTAATTAGTTAATTGACGTTGGTCATTTTGTTTTTTTATGCGGTCCCTATCATCACATAAAAAAGATTTGACTGTATTAATAGTTATCAAAATCGATGCAGTAGTTCTTGAGTTTATCGCTTACGAATCAGCATCTTTAGAGACACTAATACAAATGTTTGGTATTAGAATGTTATTACTAAAGGTACGATGTTAGTCATGGAAGGAGATAAATTAGTAATCGCTAAATAAGTAGATTAGAATTGTGCTATTTACTGACTAATACCTAGATGCCTGTAACCGAGCTGATTGTGTCCCAACTAATTGACCTATCCAATCCTTCCGTTTTGCTATAGGTAAAACACACTCGTCGCCCGGTCCATCCGGCGACATCTGGGAGATCCTGTTTTAAAACTAAGTCGTACGTTCAAAATCAATCAATCAATCAATTTCTAGTGTTTGACAAATAAGTTCCACAACATTTTTAAAGTGGAATTTTTCTAAAGGTTAAATATTAAATCAAATTATTACTTATTGACGTATATTGTTCGAACTACACAGCTTAACAGGTATAAAAGTTGTAACTCATAATTCAGTTAAATTTCTCGAAACATCAATTGAATTGTTCCATCAATTGAAAAAATTTGTCATTAAATAATTAGACGGCATTACGTCACACTTGAGGCAAGAAGATGACATAAATATAATTTTGATGATATCATAATTCGAATTAATACTAATTACTATATTACACTATCTTGGCCTGGTACATTAAAATTAGATTCGTACATAAAAAAAAAATACTAAAAATGTATAGATAAAAGATGTTTTAATCCGTTAAACAAAATCGTTGATAATGATAAATGCGATAACTTAACTGACTTATAATATATATGGCTTTAAACACTTGTGGTTTGACATGATTTTGATTTCATTTTTATCACTATGGTGTTAATCATAATTTCTGTGCGATAATTTATACAACGCGTACGAGAGAGCACTAAGAAATCTTTTAATTTTTTCTTGTTAACTGTGAGATTTATTTTGCACAATTACATTTTTATTATTATTCGCGTCATTATTCTAATGTTTATTGGCATATCCGTTTTGCGACTAGAAAGGTGTGGTTTGGGTAAACATTCTCTAATGTTTAATTAATTCGGCATGATTAATAAATTTTAATAATACAAACTAAGCACGTGAATAGTAATGGATAGTTAGTTTATTATAATATTATGATGTAAGAATTTTAATGACGCAAAAATGTTATTCAAGTAAGACAGTGAAATGACGTTTTTATGTGGGGGGTTCGATTTGAAAGAAAACACGATAAATTATACATTTCTACATAAAACGTTTGGAGAATTTTTATTTTTAAACTAAGCGATTAATAGTTTTTTTATTATTATAAATTGTTTAGAACATTTTTTTTGATAGTTGTTCGCGCTATATAAAAATGTGCTATCAAGGCGATCTGCTTTTTAAAAATGCAAGTGAACAACAAACTGATAAGTAGTAATTGAGTGATATGATACCATTCAAGTTTATATAACTATAAGTACATACTTCTAATTGGTGTTTTTATTGTACGTGCGATCTTTGTTACTTAAACTAGATATATCTTTGAATGTAGTTTACGATTGATCGAAAGTTTATTAGACTATTCTTGATAAAAAATTTATTTGATGCCGTTTGTTAACATCATTAATCTCATATACGGTGTATGAATATGACGTCGATTTTGACGCGATATTTACTTCGCTGAAATCACCGGGTTTTAACACTTTGGAGTGTCATCGAGAGCGAAGTTATAAATACTTGGATGATGCCATTTACTTACTTTCACTAATATACTTCGTTAATATTAAATAGTTATAACAATACCTACAACGCTAAAACGTTTAGGCAATTCGTATCATCACGTGATTTTTGGTACCCTGCATGTAGGGCCTTTAGATCTTTGTATCATTAAAACAATAATATTTCACATTGATTTGTTATTACCTAGTTATATTTTTGGTGAAGAGTTGTTGGTAATTATATAGTACTATCCATAAAATGTAAATAAGAAAATGAACGTCTACTATTCTAAAATGAAGAACTTAGTTCTTCGTAAAAATTGAGGAACATTCGATAATACTTGTATGAATTTATGTGACTTTAAAGTTCAGTTTTGAAAGTGGCATAAGTCACTGTACTCAGAAAATTATTTGCAGGGATTAGTGGAAGAGAGATAGATTTAATGTTTTATGAATTTATGGGATAATTTTTTTATTTGTAATAAATCTTTAATATCTCCTAAAATCGGAGGAAATGTAGGTTATCTCGAAGTTTACCATAAATAATGATAATTTGGTATTAATTATTGTCAAAAAAAATTGTTATATGGAAACTTTTTATTTATTAAACATCGAATTCTTATTCGACTAATTTATTATTAAGACCAATTTTCTGTCAATCACAAAAGTTTACATACACCACTAAAATGTTCAAAATCGAGATAAATGAAACGAACGAAGTGTTGTAATATTAATTAAATAATATTTTTAAGCAAAAAATATTTTTTTTTTATTGAATAAAAAAAATAATAATTTTCAAAAAATTCATAAAATCTTTTTATATAAATGTGCGTAGGGCACGTCTATCGACACTTTCAGTATTAACGTTGCATTCGTCTTGAGAGAGAAATATTTTTCGTCTTTGGCATTAAAAAACGGTGCGTAAGTGTCAATCGAAATACGAAATTTAATAATAAAGCTACGGGAACAGAATAAGAGTTATAATGAAATATCTAAAATTATTGTTAAAGGTCGAGCAACCATACAAACAACAAGTAGTGTGAAATTTTGATAACCGATGAAGTATTTAAAATAAACAACGATCTGGGCGACCTAAAAAATTTAACGCGAAAGTAGGGATTGCCTTCCCGGACCGTTTTAGGATCCCGGGATTAGAAATTTGTATGAAAAATCACAAATAATTAAGAAAAAAAAAACAAAAGTGTTAAATAAAAAACATATAATTAATTTTTTATTGTCTAAAATTACTTAAAAATAAAAATTCATTAACAGAAATTAAAAAATATTCCATAATAAAAATATCGTTCCTTACATTTTCGAATTATTTAAAAAATACGATTTTAAAAAACATAAGACGTTAACCGTTTTATTGTCCGCCCTGGTTCTTAATTTGGAAATAATATTTCCGGCAAAATGGTCGTTCCGATTCCACGCTCGGTGGAATGGTCAATAAATCTGTATAAACTCACTGCAAATGTGGACCTCTATTAATGACCGCTTTGTTCAAATATTCTCATTTCTCTCCCGATCGCGGTTACTAGTTTAATATTTGATAATATTGTATAATTTGCAAAGAGGTTTTAAATTGGTATTAAGCTAGAATTTATTCTACGTTGCATTTCATCTTCCTAATTCTCTTCGTCGAATACTCTTTGCTCGATAATATGCAACATTTTCCATATCCTAAATAATCGTTAATAAAAACTTTAATGCGGTTTCGACTTGGGACAATAAATATGTCTATATCATTAAAAGCAGTATCGCAGTTTTGTAAATATTTTAACATTCCGGAGGTTTCTGCTCATCTCTCCTTTATGCGGGTTATTAAAGAATGTATCAACTCGCGAGCTATTGTGTTACTTTGATTTTGTAATTTACTCAGCACAAACTGAAGAGAGGCATCGCATGTGACTAGATTGGCATCTCTCCGACAAATGGCTTTAACAGTCATTTTAAGAGGTCGCAAGCTTGAGGATAGCAAACTTGAGGAATGATCAAATACGTTCTCGGATATATTAATGTTCGAGTTTATATCTATCAAAGACTTTTGAACACACGATTTGAGATCAACAAATCGTTCAATCATATCTTCCAAGCTCTTCCAGCATGTTTTTGTGTCTAATATCAACATCTTATCTTGCTTTCTGCTTATTCTCTGACATGCTTCTGTAAAACACTGTCTTTTTTTCTTGGAGAACGTCGAAAAACTCGAACTATTTGCCATATTTTGTCGATTATATTACGTTAAAAAATTTATATTACGTTATTTTCAGCAGAATTCAAAGTTTTCATAGATTAATCCCACCAAATTTAGGATCCCGTAATCCTGGGATCGATCAAATAAAATCCCGGGATTACGGAATCCTAAAATTTGAGGATTAGAACTCCAAAAATAGCGGTTCATCCCATAACAGTTCGTCGAATTTTACGAATGGAAGGGTTTAAGGAAAAAACCATTTATAAGCCTAGTAAATAAGCAGAAAAGGCTTGAATTTGCAAAACATACGTTAACGAAGGCATTGAATTTTGGAGCAAATTGCTTTGCGCTAATGATAGTAAATTCAATATATTCAGATCCGATGGAGGGGGAAAATTTTGGCGAAAAATTGACCAAGATATGGCACCAAAAAAATTCATTCCCACCGTTAAACATGGCGCTAGCAATGTAATGGTTTCGGGATCTGGCTGCAGCTGCTATCGTAAAACTGGTATTTATAGAAGGTAAAATGGATCACCAAATGTATTTGAATATATTGCGTAGCAATTTACAACCTTTGGTCGAATGCTTAGGACTAGGCAACCAGTGGATCTTATATCAAGATAAAGATTCAAAATAAATATAGAGCAATAGAGCATATCTGGTATGAACTGGAACAAAGGGTCTGAAAATATAAGGTTACCAATAGGGATTCATTAAAAAGTGCCCTTTCGAGTACATGGGCTGAAATTTATCCAGCGATTACCGAGACCCTGGTTTTATCATTGCCCAGGCGACTAAGCGCTATTATTGAGTCTAATGGTGGTGGCCCAACTAAATATTAATTCTAGTTCTTAAGTGTGTCTGAACATGATCCTTTTGGTTTTATTTACTGTATGTAGACTTTTCTGATATAAATTTTATGAATTTTTTTTGTCCATTAAAAATTTTTTTTGATTAAAAATATTATTGAATTAATATTACAACTTTTGGTTCGTTTCATTTATCTCGATTTTGCAAATTTTAGTGGTGTATGTAGTCTTCTGTGACTGACTGTACCTGCATGCACATGATTGTTATAAAATCTTGAGTGACTCATTTAAAATTAATAACACGTACACCCCTATTCAGGGTACGAAAATTATTATATATGTAATTTATTATCAATTTTCTTAAATCACTGTCCTTTCAAAGGACCACTTCAGTAAAATACATCGGAAAAAATTAATATAAGACAGTAATTTTTCTAAACTATTTATTTTGAAAGTGACATAAGTCACTTTCCGTTATGACATCAATTAATTAATTTATCAATGACTATACGAAACTATTTATACTGAGAAAAATATAAGTATCCTGAAATACCAAATTCAAGTAAATTTTCCCGAAAGTTGGCATCAATATTTTCATAAAACGCAAACCCTTAAATATCTCGATCTAAAAAAAGTGACTTATGTCACTTTCCAAATAAACGGGTCATATGGTTTAGTCGTTTTGTCAAAAATTGTTATTGAGAGCCGCCATGGTTTCCATTATAATAATATATTATCTGTTCAAAACAGTAACTAAATTAAAATAAATAGTTAAGAGACTGTTTTACGCAAGCCTTATGACGAAAATTACATAAAAATTCAAATATTCGTCAAAATACGTGCTACAGTGCTACACTACGGCCGATTCCAGAAAAATCTGAGATGTTACCAAGTGTGGGCATATATTTTCTGAAAGTGGATGAATCGTCCTGTCCAAAACATTTAACCCTTAACTGCACGATATCTCATTTTACTGAACAAAAATTATTTTGATATGTATATAGTTTTAATCACTGATAACGAGAATCACCTTTAAAAATAGGGGAACAATTTATTTAAAAAAGTAAATAATTTATAATTAAAAATCACAACATTTTTCAGTCTTTAGGTTATCGAGTTTTCATTATGAATGGAATATTGCGTAGCAATTTCTATCCTTATTTATAGGCAGAGCGATACGTTGCATTTGGAACAATTTACAAACCTAAGCTTATTGCAACCTGGCAGCTTACATGACAATCTACTACCATTCCCAGTGAGCAAGTGTCCTATACTAACTAACCCAATTTCTTTTGGAGGTTCTGAAGCTTTTTTTCTTTTTAAGTCTATTCGGTCCATAATATCACGAGATGGCTTCCAACTCTTACTGGATCTCCATATTTTAATAACGTTTCCGAAATTTCTATTTTAAAATCTGCCAGAGCTAACAATTTTTTTCATATGATAGAAACTCTCATAAATCATTTTTTTTGAGCTTATTTTAATTTTATGACGCCCTAAATTGGCGTTCAGCAGGTCTACCCCCCATAAATTTATTATATTCCTTCACTATTGGGCAGTCAACATTGACAGAGCCAGAGTCTTTACAGTTATTTGGTTTCCCTCGCTTCCCGATATTAGACACAATCTCAAACGAAGAGCCTCTTTGTTGCGTTCTCCAATATGAATCATCCGGCTTTGGAATATGGTATTTTTTCGAGCTGTTCCTAAGCTATATATTTTCCGCTTTAGCAATTCGGTTAATAATGGAATAGACGAATAATAGTTATAAAAAAATAACTTATAATTCATGTCTGGAAGAGGAATTATTCGTGCAAGACGAATTACAACATTAAGCCGTTCCCAAATTTAACTCAGACCTTGATCGTTTCATTTTCGTAATCATTTTCTTGACCAGTATATAATTCTAAATTTGAAAATTTTGAATTAACTTGTTCATGAGCAGTGGCCTTATGTTGTACAATTGGTCGTGGTCTGGATGAGTTCTAGGAAGCATTCTCTAATTATTATTAAATTGAATGTTTTGTCTAATTGCCTCGAATTTCCTTAACGGCATCGTTTTTTCGACCATGGCATTACCCAATTTCGGATGTCAATTCGGATGTCAAGTAAACAGGCATATCTCGATAAAATTCTTCACATCTTTGGTGGTAAAAGATTTGGTATTATTCGGATTTTTTATAAATCCGTATAAATTTGTCTCTTCAACAATATTTGCCACTATACTATCGTTGAAGAAATAATTTAAAAATGATAGCAGTGTGCTTAAATTTATTTGTTTTCTGTAAGATCTAAGAGGCCCCTAAAAATTTATGTTGCTCTGAAGATATTTCAAAATCCTTTTTTTTTAGACAATAGAACCGACAATCATATATTCTACTCGGAAGTCAAATTACTTCATATTTTTCAAATTTTCATATTTTGCCCCATTAAATTACTTTGCTCTCCTCGTTGTAAAAGTTGTATTATTCAACACATTTGGATTTGTGTTATTTGAATTTGAAATAGTCTTTTGTTTTATTTGTTTACAATGCAATCTGTTTTGCGGCTCAAGGCACTTGTGGTTATGCTTTTTAACGTCTTTACTTTACGCCTACTCAGCCAACTCGAGGACGTATGGCTATTGGCGATTTTCATCAAATGTAGCTAGCGTTGGTTTCTACGTCTACAAAGGGGACGAGAATTGTCAAATCGATTGTTATGACAGTTTTGACTCCCTTGCTTCAAAGGAAACTGCGATTCACGTTTTGTTTACTAGATGTCAGCTATTTTGTTGGAAATCGCGAATAGGACCGATTTAATACCATCTGCACATTGCAAGCTCCATGCCAGCCTATATTGGCACATTTCACCACAGATCGTAATCTGTTGATGAAATTTCACTTTGCATCCTGTCCCTAGTTGCCTTCGAACACGATACCTTCCCATTTATTTACCTATCGTATTCTAAAGTAGAATTATCCTTAATATTGTTACGGTGACACCTAGATTAGAATAGAATAATTTATTTCAATAATTGCTTCATTTTATATGTGGTTTGGTTCAACATTTAGGCGTTATTTGTATACTAAAATATTTGCTCGAACGTTGTCGTATAATTTTTGGAGAACATTCAGGATTATTCTAGAAACAAATATTTTGGTATATAAAGGCGTAAAATGATGTTGAATCACAAGTCTTATTTGAAACGCGACATAGTGAAGTTTAAATAGAGTGATTATTAAAGCGATTATTAAAACGATTATTAAAGTGATAGTTAAATAGTGTGTTATAATTAGAATATTTTGTTGTTAATTTTGTGTTGTGTATTTATTGTGTTGTGGAACTAAATTTGTGTGTGTTTACAGAGATTCGAACCTTGAGTGACAAAGCGAAAACATAACAATATTTACTGCGTTAACTAATCACTTGCTGAATCATTTGACGAATCTCTAATTGATCTTTAAGAATTTAAATGAATATGCTATTCTTATGAAGCATATAGTAAGCGATAAAAATAACTAAATTTTCAAAATAAAGTAGGTCTCCTGATTGCCAAAGCCACATACATAGTTCTTATTTATTCTACTAAATGAGTACCACATACATAGTTCTTATTTATTCTACTAAATGAGTAAAGTATGTGCTGTCTCATATCGAATTGTATTTGTTTGTTCAGTTGCGAGATAATTTTCTGCAGATGATCACTTTATGGTTTGAAAACGTTGTTTAATAAAAACAAATGTTTAAATTGTAAATACTTTGTTTAATTTGTACATTTGGGTCACATAACAAAATTTATGTGCACCATCTAATGAATAATACTAAAAGTATTGCTTATGTTCTCATCGCAGTTTATATTTTTCTAATAAATAATTATATTAACATTTTCAAAATTAAATTCTTTTTAAGGAATTTTTTAAATTTGACTAAATTAATATGATAATTATTAAAATTAAATTTTATGCCGATATGTTTAGTTTAACCTCAATGCAACTATCGGCATCTATTTCATAATGCAAAACCCCTTTAGGTCGGTATCGTTTACATCACATTTTTCAGCAACCTGAGGTCGGAGCACACAAAAAAGTTACTCAACCTAATTTGAGTAACAAGCGTTTACACCATGTTACCTATCCAGTTACTGTATAGACTGTGGACTAAATATGACGATGTAAATCACCTCATTTACTTATGTTTGTTCTATGATTTAATGATGAATTTTACTTTCGATTTTTAAACAAATAACGTGCAGCTTTTAGTGGTAAGAGTAGAAAAATTAAATTAACTGAACGCTTATAATTTATAACTAAAGAAACTTTGAACATTTGAAATTTATGTATATTTCGCACATAATTCAAAATTTGCCCCAACAATTCCGCCTTAGCTTTTCATAAACAATAACTTATATACTTGAAAATAATATATTCTAAATTTTATGCATTGATAGCAGAATCAAGACAGGTGGAAAGGAAAAGTTTCGCGAAATTCTTTGACACCGGTCTAAAACGCTTTCAATATTAACAATTAATAAACGGATTTTGTATTCACAACGAATGCTAATCAAAATTAATCATATACACATATTGTTTTCTCTCAAAATTTTGAAATATTTAATGACAAAATAATATAAATAAAATTTAATTGTTTTATTTTTTATTTTTGGTAATTTATGTACACAATCAAAAAATATAAAGTTTAGCTTTCTTAAAAAATGTTACTTTTCTTTTAGACCAGATTTTACTAACGAGTATAAGAATGATGTAATTTCATAAACCTAATCCTTCTAAAATATATTCAGCAACTATAAATATAAACCTATTAGCAAAAAAAAAGCACCGTTATATAAAGCATCAGAACTTAACCCCTTCTATGTGACGTTTTCAATATACATATTTCAATAATACAATGGACATCATCAAGGATGACCAGGGTTAGTTAGATTAGAAATTTGTATAAAATAATTAATTAAACTATTTTTAAAAAGTAAATGCACGTCTAAGAGTAAATGAATACGAAAGTGTGACTACAGTTAAATTAGTTTAATTTATATGATCAGACGGGAAATTTCCGGCACGCTACAACAAAATGATATTATTACAAAACGTGTGCTATTCTTTAAAAATAATGATGTCATCCAAAACATGTATATCTACATTCTGTATGGATAAGTCCAGGAGACATTATATAATGAGTCATCCACTTTGTTTATTTACGTACGTTAAATCCAATCGATAACGCGGTAATAAATAAAACCAACGTGTATAGAGGCGTAGTGCTTAAAAGGTGGACAAGAATTATATTGAAAAATCCTTCGACATATACACATGCATCAAAGCAACATGTCCTACTCGGATGATTTTAATGTTTTAATTTATTGATAGTACGCCAACCTTGACCTATACCGCAGTCTAAACTATTCGGTTGCTGTAACAAGAAACTTAAAAAAAAACTCAAGTTTTTGATAGTTCATTTTGGGACATCTGTATGCGGCTATATATCAACCATTGAATAGATATAAAATATAAACATTTATTCAAATTTGCTGTATCGAGAACTTTTAGTATTTTTGTATAGTAAATATTAGCTTTGCGTTCTATCTACATAGATGATGTGATATTATAGTTTTTAGTATCTATGTTAGTACTCTATCACATAAGCTATACGAATCATATTTATTTTGAATCAAATATATCAATTTATATGCTAATTAGGGGAATCAAATATATGTATTCTATTTAGTCTTCACGTACATATAGTAAAAATTTGGTTGATATCTAACTTAAAATCCCGCACCCATATAGTCGAACCGCGGCTATTATATTATATTCTCAGACCAATTTTATTTTCCGGAAATGTGTGTTTACTAGTTTACGACTGAAGACAATTAAATGGAGTTAATATTTTTTTATAAACATAAAATTTTAAATTTAAATCGCAATACGAGTAGTTTTGTATACGCAATCTTTTGGTTTGTAAACAAATCATTTTTAGTATACGAGTAGTTTAAAAATTTACGATTTACTGATTTTATTTCATAAACTACTTATGGAGATGCCGTAAATAATTTTATTACACTTTTCCTTTAGTAATGATAATTTATTTGCAGTTTAAGTATGTCTATACGATATTTATAGAATTCCACCACAGGCCCTCAGATCGAGGCTCAACAACTTTAGACGAATGTTTTATATGTATAATAATTTAGGTTGATAAATGATTTGCCTTGTTGAGGTTTGATATTAGCCACGGATCAGTTTACATTAAACCCATTGCTGAAGTTATATCTAACGTGGGCTTCGATAATGTTTATATTTTTTACGTTCTAAAAAAGAAAAAAGAAATTTATTAGTAAGCTTGCTGTACTAGGTAGAAAGGTAACTACTGGTTTCTAGAGTTATATCAAATCTGCTTTGTTCATCCGCAGTATGTACAGAAGTTGGAATTTTGAAGAAAATACTTTAATCTTCTAATTAAAGTTTCTTCGATTAAATCTTTGGAGGTATTTGGAGACTACTCAGCTTTCGACCTCATAACATTATTAAGATCGGTATGCTGTTCGAAGTATTTCTATCCAAATTAAACATAAAATTTAGACAGCTAAACATATTTATGTATAGTTCCCGATGCAGCAGCATTAGTGGTATGGCACTCCACTAAGAAAACTAGCGTTTAAGGAGGTTTAGTTTTATTATTTGTAATTTCAAGATACTTAAATTTCAACACAAATTAATTTAATTGAATGACAAACTATAAAAATTATCTGTAGACAAGAATTTTAGCTTGGCTGTTATGCTTTTGGAGCTGTAACCTACCGTTATTAAGAAAATGCCACCGCATGAAACATAATTAGTGTGGCTAGTGGAATTATAAATATCTGTAATTACTTAATTAAAATTCGATTCCTAATAAACAATTCACCTAAAAACATAGTTAAGCTCAGTATGCAGCTCGCACATCATAAATTTCACGCATTCTTCACAACCCCGCTAAAACTATTTTGTAGAAATTAATGTTGACACTTATTTTATTTGTTCACAAAATAAAGTCTCTAGAGATTAGGAGGATAATTTGCTACAAAACGTTGTGTAGGCTTTACCGTGGCGCAAACTACATTTGAGTGATACCATTGCAGTTTTTTTTGATCGAGCAGCGTGTGGAGTCAGTGAAAGGTTGAGCTAAATATTTATATTTTAGCTAGCGAAATAGCTAAATTTAATATGGATATATTTCAGTACAAATAACAACCACGCAAAATTGAAAATAATTTAACTGGAAAATAAGTATGTACTGCAGTGATGACCTACTCACCATGAAAAGGTAAAAAAATGATCTGAAAAAGTGTCTGACATGCAGAATGAAGCCACTAACCAAGTAACTGACGGATATCGGTGAATGTTGCCCAATTTACTCAAGCGAACTACAAAGAAATTAAACGGCAGCATGCTTCTACGAATCCTAGATCTTTGGCGGATCAAAAAACGACTCAACAACTGAGTAGTGGTCCGTAAAAAAGCAGTAAAATAAAAATCATTTTCATTAAGAAAATTGTTTGCAAAACGACTCAGGAAAATGTGCTGATCATCATTAATTTTGGAAAAATTTGTAAAATTTGTGATTTTGGAAAAATTAATCATCAGGAAAATTTGACTATAGTTTTAACCTTTTCCATGATACGCGATGGCGGACAAAATTAAAATTGTTCTGATTTGCTTGAAATTTGGTGGAAAATATATGTTTATGAAGAAAAACTTTATGATCTGTCATTATCTGTTAATAAAAATCCAACCCTGTAAACTAAAAGGCTGATAACAAAATATCTTTGTTTGGGTCAATTTTGACATGATTATATCAGGACGAGAAAAACGTATCTGCCACCAGCGCCAGAATAGTAGTTTTGAGTACTTAAGTGCTGTACTAAATTGGTGACGTTATTCAAGATCTTTTCAATGATATACTACATCAAATATCAATATATTCTATAATAAACGAATAATTTACTACCAGCGGAAAAACGGTGAATTTGTGAACTAAAGTTATTATAACAAAATTATTGCACAAAGGCAGTTTTTAGTACTAAGGAGTTTAATCTAAATTTGCATTCTATAAAAGTTTTCCGTGATATGTAAAACTTACATTAGAAACTAATAACTTGCCAACAGCGCCAATTCGGTGGATTTATGAACTAAAGTTGTAAATATTTACAAAATTGTTATCTGATACAAGATCTATCAAACGATATACACGAGTATCTCGCAAAAAAAAAGACTTTAAAACGCCATATCGTGGTGTTGGGTGATATTTTTTACGTGATTTCCTATGACAGGTATCCTACGTTTTTGACGTACAGATCCCAAAAGCTGTTCAATTCTCCGAATTAAAAATAGAAGATTGGCCAAAGAAATTCAAATTGTTCAAATCATTTCTGAATTTCTATCGGTACAGATATTCAGACAAACTGACAATAATTTTTTATTGCATTTTTGCGCTCGAGACCTAAACGGTGGATTCGTGAATCGTCGAAAAATGGAACTGTCCTACGTGTTATTAAAAAAATGGTTATAATAAAGTAAAAGGAATAATACGGTATGTTTGTGGAGCGTCCGGACACAAATCATCATACTGCACAAAGGTGTTGATAAAAATATTGAACAACAAGTCGTGATGTTTAAGCTACAATGAGGATTTTCAAAGTATTTTTATCGGGAATCGCTTGATAGACAGTGGCAGTTAATCTGATATGTTTGTTTTTAGAGGGGTTTGTTATTGAGCTATTGGGGATTAGTAAATTTTAGAATTAAAAGACAGCATTTTATGAAGAATCATCAGTCATGAAGAATGGAATGCTCCCAATCAATATCATGTTGGCAAAAACTCATGACCACAGTCAGTAGTCAAGCAAACAATGAAAAAGTTTGTACATGTAGAGGGATTTTTAGTGTCATGTTGTGATGAGAAGTGACTCTGCAATCGAGCTAAACCATATATCAATGAAAAGGAAGTGGCCGAAGAACCTCGAGAGTCGGAAGTTGTGTGCAAGCAGGCCGATGCATTGCTGAACGAATATTAATTCAGAAAGCAATCCGTGCAATTATGCTAGTCCGGTGGTTAGTATTAACGAAAATGATAATTTTTATGTTTATTATCATTAAATTGATCAATTACAAGGAGCCCAAATGTTTGCGTCCCTTTTTCTCAAAAATTTTTATTTTTCACTGGCGAGAGAGTCGACAAAACATACAGCCATTGAACTATGCAACGCGTATTTCTACGATTTATTAATAACTAGCTGAAGTATCCGGTTTTGCCCGGGGTAAAATTGAACTACTGAACAACAGGTGTCTTTTTTTATTTTATAACTAATTAGAAATAAGTGAATTGAATAAAATCCACATTTTTTGCTATTCCTCCCAGAGGTAAAATATACGAATTTTTTCAAGTTTCTACTCTTGAGCATGCCACATACACTTTCCAAATTCATGCCTGCAAACTTAAGGGATTGTCCTTGAGCTTTATTGATGGTTATGGCTAATGAAAGTCTGACTGGGAACTGGACTCGTTTGAAGCTGAATGGCAGGTCGGTTGGTATCAGCGGTATGCGAGGTATGAATACGTCCTCTACTTTTGCAATCCATGTTAATACAGTGGCTTCGATGACATTTGGAAAAAAAAATTGACACAGAGACGTGTTCCATTGCATAGTTTTGGCGGATCCAGATTCCACAGAAGCATTATTGATGATCCCTTTCTTCAATTTAAAAATTATGAGAAGGCATTTCAGGTGAGTCCAGCGTGTTTAGAAATTCCAGCGGGTAATTAACGGCATCATTGGTGTTCACTACAGAATCAAATGACTATGCGGTAGCAGTGGCTGGTATTTATCTCTGTATCTGTTCGTTAACTTGATTCACGCTTTCATTTTTGGGTCCAAGGATGGCTTTTTGCATAGCCTAACACGATTTTTGAAGTTTTTATCAATGTTTGGGTATATTTTCTGAATCAGCTGCTCAATGAACGACACTGACACAGACTTTCAGTGAATGTGATTTCGCCTGTCAGTATATCAATGGGGAAAGTGTCACCGCCAATCTGCAGCAGTTTCGCTGCGAATTGCAGTACATCTGTTTCTTACTGCATGTAAATTTGCATATTTGTTGATAATTGGAGTTTCTGTATTTTTTCCCACAGAGCTGAAGGTTTCAGGCAGGCGCTACCTCATCAGCAGGAGTTGACCGCATAATTACGGGCAGTGTTTTGCGAAAATCACCAGCCTGAACAACTAATGCTCTCCTATCAGTTCACTATTCTCTTTTAGGTCTTGTAATGTACGGTTAAGATATTCCAATGATTTTCTGTGTGCCATCGTGCACTCGTCCCATACGATGAGTTTGCACAATTTTAATACTTGAGCTTAACGAGAACTCTTGCTTATATTGCAGGTAGGGTTCTCATATTTTGTAGCAATATTGAGAGGTCTAGCTTTAAAGCTGAGTGGACTGTTTGCCCTCCAGTTAGAAATTTGCTCAATTTTTCAACACAAGTTTTGTTTCTGGGATACAAATTTGAAGAAGGACATGAAAGACTAGGCGGTAAAGGCCATAGTAAAGTTTCCTGTTTCCAAAATCACCAAACAAGTACAAACTTTCCTGGGCCTAACCGGTTGTTTTAGAAAATTTATAATACGTTTTACTCATTTGGCTAAACTACTATTAGATTTGCTTTCGAAAAATCTTCCACTCTAAATAGAAATTAAGGCATTTAAGAAGTGTCAGCTTATGCAAAATTAATCTTGATGGCATTCTACTACAACGAAATGCTGGTGACCTGGGCATTTATCGGTAAAAAAAAAAAAGCTGGAATTATAAGCAATTTTACCTTTCTTCCACGTATGGTAGAGAAGGTGAAATTATGTATACGAAATTGTATTCCTTGTATCCTGGCCGAAAGAAAATGATAGTTCCAAGATGAACTCTGTGGCCCATATTAAAGGCAGATGTCTCCTTTACAACTTAAACTGCCCACCTCGATCACCTGTGTAAATAAAGCCAAATCGGATAGGTATATTTTAAGTGTCGTAGGATGGGTTTTAAGAGTTCGCAAAGCATTACCGAACGAAAACAACTACATCCCAAAGAAACGTTACAAGAATTGGAAATACAGAGTGCGATTTTGAGAATGAGAACATCGAACATTTGACAACAACCGGTGTTCATATTGGGAATGGGCTGGCGGAACGAAGTTACCCTTGGACGGTCCCACGGATTGGTATAATAATGAAGCTAGTGACGGACATTAAGTTGAGGAATATATGGAATGTTTGAGATTTAAAACAAAAATCATACAAGAGGACATAACACAATTTAGATATGCTCGTCTTGAATTATGGGAGAAGGCATGACGATTTAAACTGAAACTCCAGGAGAAGAATGAAAAAGGTAATATGTAATCGACAAAGAAAGGCGACTCCAATATGCTAATTGGGTGATATAGTAAAGATTAAGAAACCCCAATTTTGCAATTCTAGTCAAATCGCAAGTAAACATATTGGCCATTACGAAGAGATTTTTGTTAATGGGATCAACAAGTATGAAGTCAAAAGTTGGCCGGCAGTTAATTAAAACATCAATATCAGCAGATTATTCCCCATTAAAAAAAATGAATTTGATGTCGAAGACAACGGGGGTAGTGAAAGGTGGAAAGTGTACGAAGGCGCAAAACTGGAAGCATTATTGGATAAAGATTCGTGTCAAACGCAAGAAGAACTTGTACTTACATTAGGAGTGACTCGACAAGGACTTTCACATCGTTTAAACGTTTAAAATTATTGGGAACTCTATTCAAAAGCAACGAAATTGGCGTCCATATGAACTGAAGCCGAGCGATGTTGAACGCCAATTTTTTCATGTGAAATGTTGCTTGCCAGGCATAAACGGAAGGGCTTTTGTATCGCATAGTCACTGATGATGAAACGAAGAGAAAACAATTCAACACGGAAAACACAATATGGAAGTTGAAAGTAATTTTTTTTTTGGATTTCAAGGACTACGCACCACCATATAAATCAGCTTTAAGCTCATAATGGGTTATGTAGTCTAAAAATTGTTGAATGAAACTAAATAAATAAAATAAACAAATAAACTACGATAACCCAAAAAAGAAGAAATCATGGGGACCACCTGGCCATGCTTCAACATCGACAACATGGCCAACAAAGCTCATGTTGTTTATTTGGTGGGATTAGCTTGGTGTCGTGTATTATGAGTTGCTAAATCCGAACGAAACCATGACAGGGACTCTCTACTTGAAGTCGGTGGAAATTTTCGCATACGGAATATAATTTGCTTTAAAATTCTTTATATTATACGAATTTTTCGCCGGTTAACGTGAAATGAAATTTTTCATACAAGGACACAAGCGAAAATGAAAATGAAAATTTCGCTGCTAAATTTAGATGTCTCTGTTTAACTCTACACATTTTTCACTGCGTTTTTATCTGCAGTACGATAAAAGTAAGATAAATTTTTGACGTTTCATAATTATTTGTATTTGGTATGAATTTCCGCATTTGGAAATGTCCACCGATATCAAGGATACGCACCCTGACATGACTAGATTATTCTCCTGCATATGATAATGCTCATCCACAAGTTGCGGTACCGGTCAATACCTACTTGGCAACACTCAATTGGAAAGTTTTACTCCACCCGCCGTATTCGCCAGACAGTGCCTCGTCTGATTACCACTTGTTTCGATCGATGAGATAGCCTCAAAAGATGAAGCGTGCTTCCGACGTGGTATTTGTCTGCTGCCAAAAAGATGGGAAAAGCCAGTAGCCACTACTATCGAGTACCGATGGATAATACATACTTTGAATGAAACTATAAAAAACTAATAAATAGAAGCTCTATAGTCCCTCTTTGGAAAATTATTTCTGGGACGATACAAATATATAAGTTATTTTCTGGGATAAATATCGCTTAAGAAGGAATAACTAAGAGCTGAAGTTGTTTCATGAGATAAAATAGGGGAATAGGTATAAATGGCCGAATGTGTCGAAGGGCCGAATGTGTTGAAGGACCGAATGGGTCGAAGGGCCGAATTTTTTTTTTTTTTTTTTTTTTATTTTTAGAAATATAATTTTTTAAATTTGTTGTTTTATGGAATATTTTGTAAATTTTTTTTTATAAAATTAATGAAAATCTTATAAATTTTATTTTATGTTCATAAAATTCCACGTATCCATCAGTTAGCGATACATTTTGGTGAAGGAAAATTTTGTCATGCAAAAAATAATTAAATTAAATAAAAAAAATATATTTCTAAAAACAAAAAATAAAAATTCGGGGAATCGACCCATTCGGCCCTTCGACACATTCGGCCCTTCGACACATTCGGCCCTTCGACACATTCGGCCCTTCGACATTCGGCCCTTTGATATCATACCAAAATCGGATGATCACATAGTTTTTCCTATAGTTTGATTTTAGGGTTGTAATCCCGTTTTCCTTGGTTATGAAAGCTGGGTTAACGTGTTACACATCCTACCACTAAACCAACTTTTTATTATTATACTTTCTTTACAATTTCATCTAACCCAGACATTTTAATGTTATAAATCGCAATCCATACCTCACATCAAGCATGCTCGCATGTTCTTTTATGTACCACAGTTTTTGAAAATTTGCTTAATTGAACCATGAACGGTATTGTATATACGAAAAGTGGAAATCAGAGTTTTATCGTAAGCATTCGAAATGTCAAGTTTAGCATCTCAAAGCATCTCAAATTGGCGCCAGTAATAATTAACGTTTCGTCACAAAACTGAACGTTATAATTTACCATTGATAGCTTGAACCGCGACTAACGGTAATTGTTCAATTATTGGATACATGATATTATACTTTTCGTTCATCAATACAATGTGGTTTTCAAATTGAAAGCCAGTAGTGGAAATTTATTTATTACACGGCAATAATTGTACTTGTTGTATAACGTATGAAGTTCAATGATCTCAAGGGTTGCTCAAGAATTTTCATTTCATATTTTATAAAAAGCTGAATTAGTGCATATGATATGATGAATTGTTAAAGGTTTTTTGCATTACTATGCAAGATTTATTAAAATATTAAACAAAACATAAGCAAAAATTGAACAGTCATTGAATAAATAAATTATGAATACGTAAATTAAACAGTAACCTTAAAAGAAATGGAATAGTTTTTGCTATTGATATATAATTTATTTCCAGTTTGTCATATACCCTTCTATTTATATACAATAATTCAATGTCATTTCCGGATTGTATAAGATTTCGAATTTTTTAAGATTTTGGATAGAACCGGTTCATTCAAAATTGTCTATCCAGCAAACATCTTACCAGCCAAAATACGGTTGCTTAATACTTAACATCAAATTTAAACTAGTTTTATAAACGTTCTTTTAGTAAATCGGAAAGTAATGTTTAGTGAATAAATAACCGATGTGTCATGCAATGCAAATACCAGAACTCGAGGAGAACATCTTCGGTTTTAAATTGGTATCAAAATGTGATACCTTGATTCGATTAGTTTCTTGAACTCGCCTAAAACGGCACACGTCATTTTTATAAATATGTACAACTTGTAATGTTAAGTTATTCAACAAATTATTAAAAATTATCACCACGTTTTCTGAAATGAATCACATAATTTGTTATATTTGACATTTATTTCTGAACAATATTTTGCTTAGACATCTAACCCCCCCCCCCCCCCCCTCTCCCCGATTCTGCCGTACAGTCACAGACGTATTTTCTGTCTTAGCGAAAACTTTTGTCTTAACGAAGACTCTAGACTTTTAATTCGTATTCTGCACGTAGTCTTATCTATCAGCAGTCTTATGAAATAGTCTTCGTTAGCATCGGCAAAATAGGTAGTCTTACCTATTAAGTAGTCTTACCCATAAATCTTCACAAGAAAGTCTTAGCTAAGATGGTCTTAGTAGTCTTATAGTCAGAATCGGGGGGTAAATCCTTAATTGTCAATGTTACACTATCAACCCACAAAAGAAATAACAGATCCGCATTTTGTTCAGGAATTTGGGTTTAAATATTAATTTATTTTGATTTTATCAACTAAGCCACTCGATCTAACAAAGAAAAATATGAATTTAAGCAGTTGTGTGAAACATAACAGTACAGAAAAGCTCTCAAATTATAAATAAAAATTTGTTACGTTCGGTATAGTTATGGCATCATAAAGAATAAAATGAGAATGCGAATAGAACTGGGTAAGGACAACCATGTCCAAAACCACATTCTCAAAACCGTAAACTGTTATTTCAAGATTATTGAAATTATAATTGTAGTTACATAACGTAATATAGAAAATTTTGGTCATAGAGAAGGTTACGTCTTCATGTGCAATGGATAAAAAATTGACAGTCAACCATTTTTTAATTTCTGCGAATAACATTGTTTAAATGTTTCTATCAAAAATCTAGATAGAACAATAACATTATAATTTCTAAATTAATTTTTTTGGTAGTAACAAACAAAACTGAGCGTTTTTGTCATTCCAAAAAACGAAAACAGCAACCGACTTGCAATTCGAACATGTCAATTGCCCAGAAAGCAAAATTAGATGTGAAATAGCGATCGGTTTCCAAACATAGACATAATATACTATATACATCGACCGGTAATGTGCTTTTTCTCCATATAAAATCGTCTATTTTATGCGTGGACAGTTAGGACGAGATGCATATATAAAATTCTATTTATATCTCTGTCTTTGATTTCTATATCATCCACAACTTAAAGCTTTGTTTCTGGTTGTTTGTCTTTCAAAATAGAATTATTTGAAAATTTTATATAATTTATGATGAAATTTGTGTGTTCTGTGAATCAATCTGTGATCAAATTTGGGTGTTTCTATTGGGTGCATGCATTAAAAACCGGAATTTATGGATTCCATCCCAGAAAAACTGCACCGGCTTGGCGGCCAAAAACGAATCGAGCCAATTTTCGATACCTTGAACTGAAGTGAAGCGTATTCCTGATAGGGAATTCTGCCTGGGTCGAAATAGGAGGTAGTCGGATGGAGCAAAGTCTGGGCTATAAGGCGGGTGAGGCAGAATTTTCCATCCGTTATTCTCCAGGTATTTTTTTACCGGCGCCGCAATATGTGGCCGAGCGTTATCATGGTGGAAAATGATTGACTCGTGTCTGGTCGCATATGTTGGCCGCTCTGCCTAGATTTTCTGCTTCAATCGGACCAATTGTTGACGATAGAGTTGGGCATTGATGTTTTGGCCACTTGGCAACAGCTCATAGTGGATCACACTTAGCTGGTCCCACCAAATGCACATGACCTTGGCCCCGTGAATATTCGGCTTTGGTGTCGATGGGCCGGCCTCGCCTTTCTTGACATACGCTTTTTTGCGCTTGGGATTATCGTAAAATGGATCCATTTTTCATCGCCAGTGACAATACGATGCAAAATGACTTCTTTGTGGCGCTCGAGCAGCATTTCGGACATGCAAAATCATATTTCCACGTCTCTTGGCTTCAACTCGTATGGCACAAAATTTCCTATCTTTTGGATAAATCCCAAGGCTTTCAGACGACTGGAAATTGTTGCTTGATCAACTCCCAATGATTCTGCAAGTTTTTCTTGCGTTTGACATGAATCTTGATCGAGTAATGCCTCCAATTCTTCATCCTCCTTTTTCGACTTTCCAGGACGCTCTTTGTCCTTGACGTCGAAATCACCACTTTTGAAGCGACTAAACCACTCAAAGCACTGTGTTTTTGCAAGAGCATGCTCATCATACAAATCCACGAGCAAACGATGACTTTCAGATGCAGTTTTGTTTGCGAAAAAGTGACTCAACATAACTTCCCGCAAATGCTGTTTTTTCGCAAATTTGATAAATTTTCCATCGTTGAAATCGGTTGGATGTGCACAATCAAAACAAAAACTTTTGGTTGATTTTGACAGGTATTGAATAAGGCTTTCAAATGATATATATGTCCATGATATACTATAACGCATAAACAAGCAATAACAGCTAGTATCAAATACCGGGTTTTAATGCATGCACCTAATAATTTTATGTGTTATTAAAATAAAATGTATCGGAGAAAAAAATTATTTGTTCTGGATGATATGATTTATCATCCGCCAGTCCCCTACCGGAAAAAGTTATATATCAGTTATATCAGTTATATCAGTTATATATGTGGAAAGATGAAATGGCACATTTTATTTTTTTCAGTATTTTAAATAGGTTTCAGTGGTTTCAGTGGTTGACACTTAGGCCATTTTTGGCCCAATGTAATACCACGCATTCACGCCACATCATCACCTATTCACCTACTCACACAACTACAGTATACTACCTGCACATTGCAAACTCCATGTCAACCTGTACATTGCCATGGACGGTGGGACGGTGCTGAATTCTGCACTCTATCAGAGGTTCTTAATTGTGTTTATTAACATGACCGATTGTAATCGATGAGATGAAAATTCGATTTCCATCTAGCCTTTGATGAGATTCGAGCCCAGTATCTATCGGTCCAAGTGCCGAAGCTTTAACCACTGCACCACTTGTCCGGTAGTATTTTAAATATTTTAATAATAAAATATGTATAATTATAGTTAAATGTGATTCTAGGGAAGATTAATTATATTGATAATTGTTAAACAGTGAATAGTTCGGTTTTATGAATTACATGGAATAGTTGAATAGCTTTTTTGAAATAATTTTATTTATTTCAAAAAAGCTATTATGTCCGTCTTATATGTTTAAAAAATATTATAAAATTCTTGAATGTTGGTAATTATATAGACAAAATTCTTATTCTACAAGTAACTAATTTCATTCATATTCGTTAATAAAAATTCTTAATACAGTACTGATTATTTTTTGACTATGTATGTATCTCTTTTTTCTTTGAAATTTACTCAGTTGACATTTAGTTATTACCAGTCTATATAATATTAATAAAGTCTTTGTTTCTAAAAAAACACATGGACGTCATCAGCTTTGTTAATTAAGAGAATTGTTCATTAAGAGAAACAGTGATGGAAAATGAATTTTTAGAACTGTATTGAAATTAAGTTCTAAATTGGAATCAATTGTACTAAAACAAAAATCAGTTTCCTTATCTAATGTCACTGAATATTATTTTTGTTCCTAAAGTAAGTGAATAGTAAAAAGTCATGATTACACAACATAAGCATCAGATAAATTTCAAACTTTAACAACCATCGCGAGCCATTCATGAAATGAATAATTCATTTTACTACATCGAAGAAAAATCCATTGAACTTACAACTTGTGTCCTTAGGACGCTGAATAATATAGCAACCGTTACAGAAATAAAGATTGTTCCATATTCGCTCGTTAACAATCTTGAACATTGATTGTTTTCATCGCAAAACTCTTCAAGGCATAATTATTTCGTTAATTATTAATTTAATTATTTATTTTAATAAATCAACAATTATATTTGTGTAATTAAAAGGATTGGCGACAATGCAAAAAGAAAAACTTAGAAATAATGTTTAAATCTACAAAAATGTTTTATATGATTTTTAGGTACGATTCGGCTGGATTCTTTATATTTCAATTTTCGTTTAGACAATCAAAGACGTTCGAATGGACCCCAATTAATAGGAAAATATATATTTTATGTCTGTCTAATCAATATTAAATGTTTCGTAAAGGTAGAATATATTAATACGCCGTGTGGTCTTGCTAGTTTTGTAGCTGACCTCAATTTAGTTATTGCAAAATCGATTAATCGAATCATCGATTAATCGATTAATCGGGATATTTTGAGAAATTATTAATCGATTTTGATAGCCAGAATAACCGGTTTTTCGGTTTTTCTATTGTATCGTTACTTCGCATACACAAATGCGAGACACACCACACATTTTTTCATTACTACGCTCGCTAACTGTTTCTCTCTTTTGTTTTTCACTGCTTCACAGCAGTTGTGTTTTGCGCATGCAATCCAATTGGTCGTGCTGAGTGTTTTGTATCGCAAGAAGATGCCTGTCGTTCAAGTGGAACTTCTGCAATTATCGAACAATGAAGAATTTGATTCCGATGACACCGACGCAGATTATAATGAAGACGAAGAGGATTTTGAGTTTTAGATTGCACCTGATAATGTCAAGAAACTGATCGCAATATCACATGAACGCCTCATGCCATTAATAGCTAAAATATGCAAAGTAATCAAACTTTTTCGGCTTTCACCAATAAGGAATGATGAAATATTGCAAAAACATGTTAAGGAAGACGTTGGAAAAGAGTTAATGCTGATATTGGATTCAAGAACTCGTTGGAACAGCTTATTAGCAATGTTGGAGAGATTCAACAAACTGAGACCCGCTATTTAGAAAGCATTTATTGACATGAAATCAATTCAATTTTCGAATAACGAATTTATCCTGCTCACAGAAACCATTTCTGTATTGATGCCAATTAAATATGCACTCGAAGCACTATGTCATCTGACGCTAATTTATTAACTGCAGACGCAGCAATAAAGTTCTTGCTTAATACCCTGGCACAAATAGACGGCGACCTTGCTACTGACTTCAAGGATGCATTAAAACTAAGAATCAAAGAGAGGCGCAATCATTTATCAGGACTATTGCATTATTTGCACAATGGTAAAGTAAATAATACTTCTGATTCCACTAACGTGTTTGCTCCTTTGAAAAAAGGAATTGCCAAAAACCTTTTGTTAGCAACAGTAAAGCGATTATTTAGTTCAATTAAAGACGAGAATTAGCAAGACATACCTGAATCAATCAAAGACCGAATGCAAAAGGCAATTGAAAACGAAATATCGATGTCTGAAAAAGAGAATAATACTATTTTCTACGACAGTTTGAGGATGATAGAACTAGGGGGAGATATTTTACACTTTGCTATAACGCCTTAAAGTCTATTCTGCTCACTTCCGTAGAATCTGAAAGAGTATTTTCAGGATCTGGCAATTTGTGCACGAAACTTAGATCACGGCTAAGTGACAAAATCCTAGATGGTTTATGCTTTCTTTGTCCATACTTTAATAAATTAGTGCAATAGAGACGAAATAATGTCACGTGTAACTTGAATTCAAAGTTTTAACACTGAAATAATTTTTAATTTAATTTTTTTTTAATTTTTGAGACTGAAATAATAATTTTAATATAATTTTGTTATCATTTGCTATTACAATTTTGATAAATAAAATTAACTAAATCTCGAAGTTTCGGCTTTATAATAATTTTCAGTAAAAACCGATTAAAAATCGAACGTAAAAACCGATTATCATACAAACAAAAACCGAAAACCGGTTTTAAAAATAATTTCAAATTTTGTAATCACACCTCAATTCATTTGTGTGACATGCATACATTACGTAATTAGGATGATCTAAATGATAATCATTTTTTTTTATCTTAATTTTGATTTTAGTCCACAAAGATCGATTCGTTAGAAATATTTATTAAGCAAATTCTAATAATCGTAAATTGATATAAATAACAACAAAAAATTGACAACCAATTTAGATTTTTCGGCTAGAAAAGGACAGAAAATAAGTCACCTCGGTATCTTATTTATATGAATAAGTTAGGTTCCACCAATAAGTATTCGTTTGGAAAACAGCCTTTATCATCAATTCATGATCAATTTAGATGTGTGTTTACTTGTGTCCAAAAGACAATATTTTAGTAACGTAAAAAAAAAACAAAGAGAGGAGGTTAGGTTAGGTTATGGTGGCTGCTATCGCATACTTAGGCCAATAATGGCCCATTGTGACACCACAGGAATAAATCTCTCCTTACTCCCGCTGAAATCATCCAGACCTACTTATGTTGCGTTCCAGTTTTGGCCAAACCTGATTTGCTACCCTGCACAACAAAGAGAGGAGCAAACATCAGAAATTTATACAATTCTACCACTCCAAAACATCCTAACTCAGTAGCGGATCAATGAAAAATTATGTTCTTTTGGTGTCCATTTCAGGTCAAAATTCAAATAACACAATATGCCTATATAAATAAATAACGAATGGCCGGTGGTGTACTAAGGTTGCAACGTGATAAGTGAAATATGACCAGGTTAAGAATCCATTTCTTGTGGAGAAAAATTGTTAACTGATCTAAAAAATTTCATATTGAACTAACTTTGGCTCTAAGGAACTTTTGTACTCAGAAAATTGATTTCGGAAAAAGTACCAGTCACAGTACCTGTTAAGTATACCGCACATTATTTGAGTTTTAGGTGTATTCAATGCAATAAAGCATCCGCACGAAAATCCAACCGACTGTGCATCATGTAATATCTCTTTTGTTCGCCAAGATAATTTTAATGTAAGAAGTGTAAGTGTTTGATAATCATGTGTCAACAAAATATTTCTCCATAATCTAATATATTAAATACTTCAGTTATAAAAGTGGATTGGAAAAAAGCTAATCGAAATGAACTCTGTAATATATGAGCACTGAATCTATTAGGGGCCTTGTAGATATTTGTCGTAGAAACCACTAAAACACGAATTTCGACGGTGAAAATCGTGGGAGTGGAAATAATATATTGAAAATAAATTGCGGGCTCATCGATAGCGACTGTGGTACAACTATTATTTCATATTTCATATTTCATAATGTTTACAAATCAAGTTGAAAAATTAAAGAATTCCTCGAGTTTGTTTAAATTGACCATAAAACCAACCAACGCAGTATCACTTTTTCGGCAATTGAAAATTAAATGAGCCTCTAGAACCATACCTTTACCAATGCCTGTACCCTAAGCTATCTGTGAAGCTAAAAAAATTGAAAACTAATTAAGTGAAGCTTGGTTGCCTTTTCTTCGCACAATTCATTTCGCTAGTAGTTCAACGAGCAGTTCAGATACGACTTATTAACACTTTTCCCCAATATGTATTAACTCTAGTTTTGCGAATTTGTGTTATTATAGTATGTTTTAGTGAACGAACGAACGAGTTGAATTTGAATCGAAAAAATATCATTATTAATGATTTAACGGATAGGACACTAATAATCGAAAACCATTTGAAGCTAAAGTCATACACCTGATAAATTTTGAAACAATCTAAATTTTAATAAATTTGCCAATATTTATTTGCAACTCGGAGAATAATGCAGAAGTTGAACGTATTTTTAACACGATTAGTAGTCAGTGTACTGATGAACGTATTCGTGTGCAGATTTCATAACGTTCAATTAGAGAGAAAAATAATCTGTAAGAACCGTTCAGTTTACTAAAAATACTAAGTATCCCTTTTCCTGCCCGGTAACACAATTGTGTGGGTACGGCAACAGTACCATGTCAAAAAATTATTTTTGTATGTTTTTTGAAGCAACTTACACATTTGTGAATTCCTTTTTAACTTTCGTCCAAAAAAAACACTATAACTCTACACAGAATTGGTTTGGTTGTATGTACTTCAAATCAAGCGAAATTTTTTATCAAATACGCCATTATATACTATGATTTTTTACTCACACATTTGTGTGGGTTGGGCTTAAATTGAGTCATTTTTTTTTGGGTTGAAAAAGGGATATGCGTGATTTGTAACTGTTGATAATACAAATAAAAATCTTAATTCAGCTTTTTTTTATTTGTTATCTAAACAGAAATGGCTTCAAACTACTGATGAATCCTTATACAAATTTACTTACTTCCGCTTTATAAATTGTATGACAAAGAGGGAATGGGAATTCTCTCGTTGATCAAACTAAACAGTTTAGTTTTGAGATGATTGATACTTGACATATTACATTCACTGGGTTTATGGTTGGATCAACACCATACTATTTAATTGCTTGAACGAATTGGTTTCTTGGTTTATAATTTTGATAATTTTCTATACTATATATATATGGAAAAGTTAATTAAAAAACGAACTTAATTTTTCGGTAAAATTTTATCAACTAAAATTTTTTTTTTGTTTCCTGTGAGATTAGTGATTTTGTGTAAATTTGATTAAATTAACAAAATTACACGAGTATATTAATTCTAAACTGTATTTAGTACTTTTCTTAATATTTAAGTTCACAAAATACATATTATGGTATAGATTTAGTCACATTCACGTCACTCAGCTAAATTCGACTTTATTCATCAACATAATTTTTAGTACAAAACCTTAGCGGTCGACATTTGCGATTTTAGTCGCTTCGAACGTTTTGATTCCGGGTGTAGTATAGATTGCAATATTTGATTAAGTTTGAACAATACATAGATTATTTTGTGTTTTATTTTTGAAATGAAATGAAATTTTTTAATTTAAAGTCAGTAATTACCGGTGACATGTTCTCTACTCCAACCCTTACAGCCGTTTATTATGGGAACGCTTGCTCCGCCGATTATAGACTGAGATGTGTGAAACAACCTACACGACGTTTCATAGTGAGTTGACAGAACTCGCAATTTGTGCGATTGATGCTCCTACCTTGCTGTTTTAATGTTTATTTTCTAGATTGGACTGGAAATAGGTAAAAAATAAAATATTTGGAATGCAAGCTACATTCCAAGGTACTTGAATATTTGAATGTGACATATAGATGCCCAGCTGATGTTAGTTCCGCCCAAATGGAACACTACCCTAACATTAGTAGTATCAGCGAGACAACCTAAAAGAGATATTTCATCCTATGTAAACGTAAAAATTTAAACTGCGATTTCACTTTCTGTAAATAGCCGCATACAATCAAAAATATTTTGATTTTTTGCGTATACGTATACGCAGTTTAACGAAAAATCACAGATACAACGATGACATTGGAATTATCAGAAGTTTGTTTTGTTTTTATTTTTTAGTTCAAATGAAAAATCTAATTTAATTATCTGTGGTAGTATGAACACCGTGCAAATCTCAACAAAATTTATAAACCTGCCGTCAACATTGAGATAACGCATTCTATCTAATTTTTACAAAATCTGATAAACAATTAATCTCCTAGCTTAAGATACCAGAATCCAGTAAAGTCATGAAGATTCACGAAACACAAGGATTAACCTCACCAAATGTATTATGTATTACTATAATCAATTCACAACCACTTGAGCTGTGTATAACCAGAGATAACTATCAAAACGTAAACAAAATGGCATCAAAGGCATTTGCTGGGAAAAATGGTGCCAAAAATTTGGAATGTAATCATGGCACCCCAACCTTGTAACATCCACAAAAAACTATTAAACAGACATTTTACTTTCAAAATGTAAATAAAATGTCTTCAAACGCAGCTCAATTTCATAATTTTGTTTTAAAAACAATCTTTCCGGTTTATATCATCTGTGAAATACCATTCAACGATAAAATTTTCAGTTCGGGATTCTTCCCTAGCTAATATGTGGTTTATAGAGATCGCTCACCCCAAACAAGCATAAAAAAATCCGGTGGCGGAGTACTCATATGTAGTCGTCGATACATCACGACCTAATGAATTGGTAGATTTAACGAATCCATCGATCGAGCAATTATGTGTTAAAACTGTCATCAATAATAAGTCAGTACGAATTTACATGGCGTATATTCCACCTGAATCGCCTACATCATCGTATACCAAGTGCTGCGACACAATTATGGAAATTACCAATATGGCCGATCGATCAGATATAATTTTCATAAATGCGGATTTCAATCTCTCAAATGTTAGTTGGACTTAAACCAACGAGATTATGCCTGTAAACGTGAATTCGGATAATTAGTACTATTCATATTTGACACCATATTTGACTCAAATTTGAATCAAATTTGCGAATTAAAAAATGAACGAGACCGAAAATTTTGGCCAATTTGAATAACTTACAACAATATTTTGAGCAAATAAATTGGAATGCTGAGTTTAACAGCGATGACATAGATGTAAACGTGGCAAAATTTTCACACATCTATTTAAAGGAATTGAGACAAGGCTTAGAGGCAAAGATAACCTCAAATTGTGTTCCCAGGATAGGAAGGATAAAATAAAAGGCGATCCTAGACACTTGGGAAATTTTTCAAAACCAACCGCGAAACTTATGGTTACCCACCCTGGATGAAATTTAATGATCAAAAGCCTTGTGATCCAAAGGTCATAACAAACATGTTTGCTGAGTTTTTCCAATCTGCTTATAAAGCAGAAAACATTGATAATTATAAAGATTCAGCCACTAGTGAATATAGTACATTCGTATTTGCCCCACACATCGAGCCAGAAGACATCCAGCAAGCATTGGCTGGATTCGGAGAAAGATGTGGTCCTGATGGTATTCCAGCTTCATTTCTTAAAAATCTAAAAATTTGGCAATTCCTTTAAGCATTTTATTCAATCAGTCATTAAAATTGACAACTTTTCCACAAAAGTGGAAAATAAATAGATTGACGCCTATTATCAAAACTGGATCAAGAAATGATGTTTCTTGCTACAGAGGTATTACATCTATATCTGCTATACCTAAATTATGTGAACTAGTAATATGCAACTCATTCAAAGCAGTGCTTCCACGGTATTTATCACAATATCAACATGGTTTTATGTCTAAAACATCAGTATCTACAAATCTCATAGAATTTACTAGCTATTCTATTAAAGAAATTGAGTAGCACAAACAAGTTGACGTAATATACACCGACTTTGCAAGCTTTCGACTTCATCAGTCATTGTAAAACTTTGGAACACATTTTCAAGTTTGGATTTTCCAGCCAGTTCTTAGCCTAGTAATCGAATCCAATATATTGAAATCGGAGGTAAAAGGTCGAATAGAATACAAGCAACCTCTGGTGTGCCACAAGGCTTTCACATTGGCCCATCGATTTTCACAATCTTCATTAATGGTATTGGTACTGATGTGATAAAGCATTCTAATATCCTGATGTTCGCAGATGACCTCAAAATCTACAAAACCATCGGGTCTGTCGACGATGCCAATAAACTACAGGAAAATCTTGACAACCTAGCGTTATGGTGCGAGCTTAATTCTCTGAGTCTCAATATTGGAAAGTGCAAATCTCTATCATTTCACTGAAAAACCAACCCTGTTACACAAGGCTATAAGATAATTGGTGTACTCCTTCCAGGGGTTACTTTAGTTGAAAACATGAGCTTTACTAAGCACATTGAGCTCTGCATCGCTACAGCGAACTCCACGCTCGATTTTGTCAAACGTTGGACGAGTGACAATGTGGATGTGGAAACAATTAAGATCCTGTATTGTGCCTACGTTCGATCGCAGCTGGAATATGCTGTAAATGTGTCGCGTCCGTTCTACCAAGATCATATCCAAAGTATTGAGAAAATGCAAAACAAGTTTATACGCTACTTGACCAGGAAAGATGGTTGGGTTTATGACCATGATCTAGGATACCACGTAAACATACAGCGACAACCACCATATTTAACAAGGGTGCAAAACATACAACTTGACAACTCTAGAAAATAGACGCGAATTGCTGAAAAGTACATTTATTGGTAATCTCCTAATAAACCTTATCGACGCACCGGATGTGCTAAAATCAATTAAAATAAAGGTAGACATCTAAGAAGAGATCATGACTTCCTCATGATTTTAGTTTAACTAAAGATAATTTTCAAAGTAGGAAGGCAATTTTATGCATCTCATTGATTATACTTGTTACTTTACTTTAATATTTCAAATTTTCAAATCCAACGCGGATTTATTTTATTTTGTATTCTTACATTAATATTTTTCAAGTCAAATTTGTAGACTTATTTCAATATAAATAAATAAATACTTTAATATTTACCTAATATATATACTATATATAAGCTTAATTAAATTAATATATAGTTAATTGACGTAAAATATTGTGGTAGTTTATGGTAATATTAAGGGAATATACCTAATTCTTTAGCAAAAGTGTGTTCACGTCTGAAATTTGTCGGTCCTGAACCTGTGGCTCTTGCCAGCTTCAATAACTGTGAGAAAACTATTAACAGCTACTTTTATTACCACAAGCCAAGCGCAATGGGCTTGCCTCCTCTAGCTGCTGGAAGGTGAAATATTTTATTTGTGAACCTAATCTTAAGTTAACTAAGTATGCTTTATTTCTGAAAAAGACCAGCTCACAGTTCAGTTCGCCATTCTTATAGGTTGCGCAGTCTTTGAGGTAGTCAGGTCCCAGTTTTTTGACTGCAGATTCTTAAAGGAAATTGTCGTTCTTAAACTGGTTTAAGCTGTAGGAAATTAACGAATCGATAGACGGAGATATTCGCAAGAGACAATATAAAATTAAAACACAAATAAAATTCATTAGAAGTTTTAGAGAGGACGACACAACACTACATAACCATTCTACGCCACCCAATATTTGAACATAATATAAAGCAACACCCTATTTGACGTAGTCCTTTCAACAATATTTGGCAACTATCTAAAGTTCAAACTAATGATTTTTCAATAATTTATCTTAAACATTCAAGCCAATATTTTGTCGGTGCCAGCAATCAGCGTTAAATTAGAATAGAATTTAGGGTCGATACTATACATAATTAAAACCGGTAGAGCACCAAATTATTCATTACCTAATGGTCTTTGTATAAACATGGTTATCTAATAGTAAACGCTAACTAAATGTAGCAAATTGTTAGGTGGTCGAACTGTTACCTGAATATTTTTTGTATCAAAAATACGAAAGTGTCAAGTACAGTAAGTAATAGTTTTTGAAAAAAGGTCATATAGTTTAGAGAACAATAGATTATTAATGCAGCGACTTAGATGGTATAGCATTACAAACGGCAACACTATCGCTAATTGACGATATAATAGATTAATACGGTCATTTACTAATAATAAACCAAAACTAAAAAAAATTCAGTTTGGTCAACGTCGTTAAAACTATCCAATATCGGATATAAGCAAGATTTTTTTTTTGTATAATATTATGAAAATAGTCAAAATGGACAGATAAGGCAGGCAGACCAATGTTTATCAACTTTATTTATATAGTTCGCGATTTTTTCGTGTAAATTTGCAAATAACATAAAACATATACAGACAAGAGAGCAAAATAGCCTCGAATTTGGTTAACCTTTAAATATTTTTAACTATAAAACTATAATATGTGATATATGTATATACCTTTGAATTATTATACATAAAAAACCATGTTTTCTTGTTGTTCCGTCTATATACCACTCGCACATAGTAAAATTCGTAAGCAATATGTGTAGGCTTATTATTTCTTACGGATTTTGGACTGTTTGACTCTGTTTAGTATTGTAACAGTTTATTTAAATTTAGAATAGATATCGATTAAGATTTTCGTATGACGGTTGATTACTTGGTGAAAATATTTATTTAGGTAGTTAATAAATGGAAAATATATTATTTGATATGTATGTTTATTAAATCACCCTGCACAACTGACTACTAGTATAAGATATTTAACTTAAATTTTATTAAGTTACACCCACAACATCTTTTAATTTTTTGTATTTTTTTTTATCTTATAAATACAGAGAAAACAGCAACAACATACCTTTAAACTGCTTGCGATTTGTCTTATATAATACAAATCTAAATCCTCTAGTACTTGTAGCTTTGGCGTTACAACATCCTTATTTATAGAGTATGTCTCAGAGACACCCATCATCTTTTCCGGATTATGGGTGCTGGATTTTATACTACTAGAGTTGTCTTTAATTTTTGAGGTAACACTGTTATTATTATTATTATTATTGCTATTATTACTACTATTTGATTTGAATGTTAGCGCAATTGTTGGAAAACAAGATTCCATTTTTTCGAACTTTAAAATTTGATTAAACTGCCGTTTGTAAAATTCTGAATAAACAAAACAATTAAATTTAATTCACGTGCTCTTCATAAATGAATAATAAATTATATATATTAGTGTAGCCTGTAGTGTTTAGATACTCTATATATACACACACAAGCCCAACATATATATAATAATTTTATGTTTATTTTATCAAGTATATAAACATAAAATAGCATATGTGTGATGTATGCAGATGCCCCCTAACTATTATAATATACGAGCTAACGCATTGCGTGACAATGTAACTGCACTGCGTGGATTTTATTAATCATCGAACCAATCAAAATTTATAACATAATCAATGTGCAGGTACACACACATATTTAACAGACTGTGGAATTAATAAATTAAATTGCTTCGGCCGTCTATAGTAACGATACAGTTCATCACAAATTCACGGCAGTTACATTGGCATTGCATGTGTTAAATACTGAACATTATAAAAACTACAACAATATATTTTCGATGATGTCATATTAATATAAAACAATATAAATTTTAAATTTATTTTAATATTTTTTTATGTATTTAGATTGATGAATTATTTCTCTATATTGAGTTTTTATAACAGAACACTTTAGAAAAGCAAAACTATAAAATTAACAAAAAAACACACAAAAATAGACAAAATCTTTTAATTTGATGATCTCTACGAACAAAAAACTAAAAGAAATTCTAAAAATAACGAAAAACTAAAATAGTTTCTTATAATACACTTAACACAATTCTATTTATTTTTATAATTCATATATTACTTGATTAATTTAAATTAATTACACTATAATTTTAATTAATAAGTTGAGAAGAACACAAAATAAACGCGATAATCGACAGCACGGACTACACGAACTTATCCATATCAACGCTTCTAATTAACTAAAGTTAAAATTATTTTGAAAAAAATTGTATTTGTTTTGTTATTACAACAACAAAGTTTAAATTAATTAATGACGTTTGGCGAATAAAAACGAGACAGATATATCATTCATTCAGAGTTTGTAAACCATTTTCGATATAACGCGTACACGATTCTTCAATAAAAAAAAAATACATACACAAAGCACACACCATTCATATGTAAATAAAAAATGTTTTGATAACATTCGTATCACGATTGATCCTCTTCACAATGAAATGAATTTAAATAAAATCAAAAGATTTGAATTTTTGTAAGAATTTTTGATTAATATAAAAACCGGTTGGTTATATTTAAATTTATTTAAGAATGTGTTATTTTATTATAGATACTAAATACAATTTACTTACGGTTGGGCATTTAAGTAATCTCAATGATCGTCGACGCGAAATTGTCGATTGATACGAAATCAATTCGTGTAGAAAATTATTTTCTTTTGACTTATCACTTAAACCATAGATTTTACTTGAATTTGAAAACACTCGTAGCGATTTTCGTCGAATTGGAGCCATTTTTTTGTTGGAGCGAATAATTTTTATACGTGATATTTTGATGTATTTTTGACAAGTGCCGTTTGCACGTATTTTTTGTTTTGATTTTTGATATCGCTGTTTATATACACTGTTAAATTTAAATTGTAGACGATCTGCTGAATTGATGTTTTACATTTCGAATACACTTCCACTAGATGTCAGTATAGTTCAATCTTTCGAAAAGGCTTACCAATGCCATTAAACATAGCCAATACATTTATAAACTGTGTTTTAAAGAGTGTGGCTTATTTAACATAAACGCGAAAAATAGTCCCATACAAATACTAGAGAACATTTTTTTGTTAATTTTTTTTTACTTTATTTGTTTATTATAAAGGAGAATTTCTCATTTTCCGCTATAACGTCTTTAATTTAATGATCGTCGACATAAAGAAGCAAAAGCGAAAATTTAACTACATGCATACATACAAACAAATCAATTCATGCACACATACAAACTTTTATTCTATATACATATTATACTGCGATTATCAATTAAAGACATCATGGCGAATAAATGGGAAATTCTGAATGAAAACTACCTTAAAAATTAAAAACAATTTATCCATATTAAAGATAAATAAACAAAGTTCACGTCGAGAAGAAAAAAATTGATTTTTCTGCCACATTTATCAGATTTAAATAAATAAAGTTAAAACAAAACTGAACAAAAAAAATGCCATAGCATTTGTACGAGATTTAAATTAATTTTATGAGAACTTCAAATAATATGTTGTGTTTTTACAAAATCACCAATACCAAAAATTGAAACATGGTCTTTTTAATTGTCAGTCTCTTCTAAAAAACAAAACATTTATTACAATAACACTTCATTGTCATCACATATCGTTTTACAATGGTTCAATTTTAATTCATTTACTCCATCTGTGCAAATAAATAGGAAAATTTAAGCAAGTATTCGTCGGAAATAATTAATTTTTACATAAAGATTTATTATTTAGTGCTGTACCCGTTAATTTTAAGCACCGCATTACATCGCCGCCCCATAGAATCTACCAGTGATTGACACCATTCAACTGAAAGGTTCCATCAAACGTTTTGAACGTTTTCTCAAAAATCACTTTTAGTTTTTGGCCCCGGAAATTTACTTAAACCGCGTTTTAACTCACCCCACAGGTTTTCTATTGTGTTTAGATCGAGAGATTGAGCTAACCATTCCATTACATTAATTTTATTTGCAGCAAAACAGTATTTTACCACCTTCGCCGTATGCTTCGGATCATTCTCCTGCTAAAACACCCAGCGCAGGGGCATATTTCCTTCGGAATACGCAAGCATGGTATCCCTTAAATGTCCTCCAAATATTATCGAGATTCTCGTGGACCGAGCATATAGGCCCAACACCACTGCTGGCCACACGAATCGTTCAGTAACCCACTTTGTGGTTCGACGAATACCCGGAAGTGTCAAATTATGTATTATAATTTTCCTATAATCTGACGTCTATGCTCTGTAATGATAAATGGTCGGATGCTATTATTCGAAGTATTGCAATAGAGTGATATATAGTGATTCGCGTTGCTATACCATTGATAATAGTGTATTGTCACTCCTTTTGAAAATGGGAATATTTTTAACGGTTTGCGATCCATATAAAGGCAAATTTATTGATCTTCCAATATATGTCGGAAATGAACTACTATCTTATTATTTTTCATTTTTGTGTACTTTTATCATTGTATTTAATTTTAACTTTAAAAATGAGAATAACTATGTTTATTTTTTGTGAACAAAAAAGTGTGGACAAAAAGAAACATAGTTATTCTCATTTTGAAAGTTACTATCTTATGTAAGTAATGTAATGTTGTTTTGCTGGTGGAAGATCTTTCGAAAAAAAAAAGCGGCTCTGGCTCACCAATTTTAATTATTTGATTAATTACCACTCCAATGGATACATCTGATGCGTCTACTGCTAGTTGAATTTGTCTACTGCTAGTTGAATATTGTATTCATCTTCATCAAACTATTGCGTACTTTAGTCACGTTTTATATTTTCTCTCAGTAAACTCTGAAGGATTATTTGATATTTTACCGCATGTGAGATAAATCTACGATAAAATATTTATCATCGAAAAAAATCTCTTTAAATTTTGAGCTACTTTTGGTTGATCACAATTTTTAACTCTGTTTTACTGCAATTACACTTTGCGAAGTTTATACTTGGTCGGTGTTCTCGTAATCATTGAAATATGATTTTTATGCTCCTGCAAAGATGTTGACGCAAACGCCATGTTATCAATATAAAGGAAACACGAAATTTAATCCTCGAAGAACTTCACTAATCAGTCATTGTTGTGTATGCGCCACGTTCCGTAATTTAAATATCATTGATTGATTGGATTGAAAGACCAAGTACTGGACAAGTGTCCGGTGTTTAAGATGGAACGAGACCTAGCGATCGTACGGCATAAGACAACAAAAATCATATTCATGTGTCTCATTGATTTTATTTTCCTTAACACTCCAAGCACCACTCAAAAACCGATATTTAGTAAAAATCGTTTTTGAAAAGTATTCAACTTCTTTTTTTATAGATAAGTAACCAACAGCCTTAAAACCTATTTTTGAATAAACTTGTTCACTTTTAATTTTAGTTTTAAAACATCCCACCGAATATTGACGATTGTAAAAGTTAGAAAAGCGCCGCTGGTGGATCAGATTGCAACTAACTTAATTACAAAAAATAACATATGTATGTATGTGATCAATTACTAGCCGCCAAAATCAAGGATATCCATACATAGATTCATGGTTTTATATTATATATGCCACAAAACCATTAGAAATATGCCAAGAAACCTATATCATTTTTTAATTTATATATTTAAACAAAATTAAAACAAGCTAAGCTAGTAAGGTAAAACGAATAAATTACAGCGAATGATATTGATCGTATACTTTCCTTATGCATGAAACATAAATGTCAACATAATTGTAGTTATCTAAGTATATCCTTTTTGCTGCCCGTTAACACAATTGTGTTGGTACGGCAAAAGTACCATGTCAAAAATTTATTTTTGTATGTTTCTTAAACCAACTTACACATTTGTGCATTCATTTCAAACTTATTTTCGTCCAAAAAAACACTATAACTATACACACAATTGTGTTGGTTTTACTTCAATCAAGCGAAATTTTTTATCAAATACGCCATTGCATACTACGGTCAAAAGATGGACTTGAATTTTGCAATTTTTTTTTTTTGGTTGAAAAAGGGATATTGAAAATCCGCTAGCAGGAATCCGGGCTAGCCTTTAGTATCGCAGTCAAAATTGACTGCCGCGACATTTTATTCAAAATGGTCATAATTTTAACTAAAAATGTAAACAATTCAGACGCCATCTTAGATAAATTTCAATTTTTTATATATTATTTATAGTTTTTTCCGCTTTAGGAATAAATTTTTCTACATTTTTTTTAGGTGGTTATAATTTTAACTAAAAAATTGTTAATTTAATTGAGTGCCATCTTAGAGATATTTTTATTAATAAAATAAATTTGAATTTGTAACATATGAACTATTTTTAAATGTTTAGTAAAATAAATAATTTTAAATGATTAATTTAAAATCAAAATGTAAATATATGGTTTATAAATAAAATTAATTTTATTAAGTCACATGCGATTATTATTAAATATTCGTCATTTAAATTCGTAATTTTTGAGACGATTCACCCTTCACCCCAAGGAATTTTTGTATTCTGTTGATGCAAAATAATTTGAAATAATATAGGGACTTACACAACGAATCAAGCTAGAATTTGTGATATATCTATCAGCAGAAGCGATATGCGCGATACTTCCTCTTTGATCTGTGTCTGCAAGGTTGACGAAGCATACACAAATTCAAATCAAATGGTTAATTCGATTCTATGTATTCGTAGATTCCTCTCTTACACAACGAATTAAGCTAACATTTATGGTACATCTATCAGAAGAAGCGATATGCGCGATACTATCTATTTGATCTGTGTCTGCAAGGTTGACGAAGCATAAACAAATTCAAATCAAATATACGGTAATTTCAATATTGTCAAGCAGAGATTTGCCTTCACTTAAAACAAATTTTGAAACTTTTAATTGTTTAATTTATTGAAAATTATTTTATCACGGCTTAACGTAAAATTTTAAATTTTGGTTCATTTTTATTCCAATAGATGGCGTTAGGTTCAAAAGGATAAGCAAAGACACATTTTAGTTGTAAAAATATTCGCTTTTGGTCAAAGTGGCGCCACCGTCGCTCAGACTGTCAAAAAAATTTGACTGCGATACTAAAGCTGTTCCGGAATCCGTGATACTCCAATCGTCAATAATCTCAATAATTTTGAAACGGCCGTGAACATATAATATGCGCTGACATGTATAATAAAATTTTAATTCACCACTCAGTTTAGCAGTGTAAAATCTAGTATGTTGTTTTGTTAACGGAGACTGCATACCTTTTCAAATTTGACAGTCGCTTGTCAAAATAAAATAAAATTGTTCACGTGTTTTTGGCAAAGAATTTGAATTAAAAAATTAGTAATTTTGTAAAAAATCATATCCAAAAAGTGAAAAATGCCGAAAACACGGTCAAATGGTGGGGCACCCCGTAAACAAGGGTTCAACAATTCAAATCACTCAATGAACCCGGAACGGTCAAAAGATGGCTTGAAGGGAGTAGCAAAGCCACGTACCAAGAGCACCATCAAGCGATTGCAGATGTACCGAAATTTTAAAGCCAAGCGAGATCGTCATGGTAAAATTTTAGTTCCAGCCCCGTTCCAAGGATGGAATGCTTCAGGAACAGTCGCTCGAGTAGAACCAAGTCAAAAATGGTTTAGTAACTCACGTGTAATCTCACAAAATGCGTTACAAAAATTTCAAGAAGAAATCGGGAAGGCGATCAAGGATCCATATCAAGTAGTTATGAGACCAACAAATCTACCAATTTCATTACTCAATGAAAAGGCGAAATACGCTAGAGTTCATTTGCTAGATACGGAAAAATTCGAAAATGTGTTTGGTCCGAAAAAACAACGAAAACGGCCAACGTTAAAAGTACGGGATTTAGATGATATGACAAAGACGATTGATGACAATGCAGAGAATTACGATGAGAACAAAGATTATGATTTGGTGCGTGATGATGGTGGTGTAAAAGATGCAGTTCGTGATTGGGTATTTGGTGCAGGTCAAAGTAAACGAATCTGGAATGAGTTACACAAAGTAATAGATTCATCAGATGTGCTGCTTCAGGTTTTAGATGCCCGCGATCCCATGGGTACACGTTCTAAGTATATCGAAGATTTTTTAAAGAAGGAGAAGAAACACAAACACTTGTTCTTTATATTGAATAAGGTAGATTTAGTGCCTAACTGGGTGACGCAAAAGTGGGTGGCTTTGCTTAGTGCTGAATATCCAACAATTGCTTTTCACGCATCTATGACACATCCATTTGGTAAAGGCGCGTTAATTAATCTAATGAGGCAACTGGGAAAATTGCACATCGACAAGAAGCAAATTTCGGTAGGATTTATTGGATATCCTAATGTTGGCAAATCAAGTGTTATTAACACCTTGCGATCAAAAAAAGTTTGTAGTGTTGCCCCAATTGCTGGAGAAACAAAAGTATGGCAATATATTACACTCATGAGACGAATATTCTTGATCGATTGTCCAGGTGTAGTATACCCTTCGGCCGAAACAGATGCCGAGAAGGTACTCAAAGGTGTTGTTCGGGTAGAACTAGTAAATGGGCCAGAGGATTACATAGAGCCAGTTTTGAAACGAGTACGCCCGGAATACATTAAGAAGACATATAAAATCGATGTTTGGGGAAATCATACAGATTTTTTGGAACAGCTAGCCAAAAAGTCTGGTAAGCTATTAAAAGGTGGTGAACCAGATATTTCTAGCGTTGCAAAGATGGTTTTAAATGATTGGCAACGAGGAAAGATCCCGTTCTACACAATACCCGAAGGCTTTGATGTCACGACCATTGGAGAAAATAGGAAACCGAAAAAATCTGATACGACTCCGCCCAGCGAGAAAGACAAGAATTTAAAAACAATAGATTTACAACAAGTTCAAGATTTCCGTAAAATTCGAGTGGGCCTCGAATACGACCCAGATGATATTAAGGAATTGGATAAAATTGATTTGGAATTACTCGAAAAGCAGAAGCAGGAAAAATTGGAAAGGCGCAAGAAGAAAAAACTTGAGAATCCGGATGGGGAAGATTTTGATAACGATTCATCTGGCGTAAGCGATTTTTACTCTGAAGATGAATACGACGAAAAACTTGAAAAAGTAGTTCACAAAAAATCGGCACGCCAAATCCAAAAAGAAATTGAGATTAAATCTGCGTCTGGAACATTTACGGTAGAAGATGATTTGCCAAGTGGTAAAAGATTAACAGCCAAAGAGCGGCGGGCGATCGAACGTGCACAGAAACGCAAGAAAGTTGGAAGTAATTTCTATGAAACAGCTAACGTTAAAAATCGTAATCGTAACAAAAGGAAGAAAGAGGAATAAAGTACATAATTATTATCATTTTTGTAAAACAATGGAATACATAAATAAAATTTGTAATATACAAACCGAACACACCCAAACTTATATTTTTATTTTTATTCACCTCAACCTTTTTTTATCCACTTTACATTTGTTTTGTAATTTTTTTTGTATTTGTAGTGCTATCGTCAAGTCAAAGTGAAGTATTGTGGGGTTGTGGTTTTGATAAAAAATCTGAATTTGTCTGAGTGCTGGAATTATTTTTTGTTTGCCTGAATAATTTTGATAGATTAATATGGTTACAGGGAATATATCGAAATTAACTTATATAATACAATCAAGTGTAAGTACTTTTATTGTTTTACTTGTGTCGCAATAATGTAAAAATTTTTCCACTCAATTTGATTTTGCTTTTTTTATCTTTATTGTATCTAATTGAATATTTTGGTTTCGAAAGTGCGCTAAATACAATTACATATTACAAAACTAATTAGTACCAATTGAATAATGTTATTTGTAAATTTGCTTTCAAGTACATTACCTACATTACACAGTACATACAGGCAGTAAAAGATATAATTTAAAGGGTAACCTTGAAACAGAAATTGTATCTGGAACAATAAAAAAGCTGAATACGTTGTTTTTGTTTATTTGTGATGATTGTGGTTTTGTAATGGTGGCGTGATTTTGTCTTTCAGGTTATTGTACCAAACAAAAGTCTACTTAGGTACTTTTTAAGCGTGGCTACTGACATCACCGCCATCAAATTTATTTCTTGATTCATGAATTCGCATGACATAAATCTACAGTGCGAACGGGGGAAATAAAAAAATAATCAGGTGATCATCTGTAATATGTACTTGATAATCTTTTTTTATTTAATACCACTACTTGATATAGGGATCCTACTGCATCCTGGACATGAAGCATTGGGAGTATATTAGGCGCTTTCAGGGCACCCAACTGTCGGGAACATGTTGAGTGAAATCGCGGCCAACGCTACGAAAATGTTTAGCTCTATATGAAATTATCAAATCAAATTGGCGTTGATTTTACTAATCATGATAGGGGACCTGAAAGCGCCCATTGATAAATGAATCCGGAAATTCTGATCAATTATGCTTAATTAAGGATGTTGAAACTGAATACCTGTTCGTCGTGTTTATCTGGTTTTTTTAAATTTGCGTTATTCAGAATTTCACGATGATGTTTATTTTTGGATTTTAAATTGTCGTATGAAATGATTCTAATTCTTTACGTGTTTTGACGTAAATACTTGCCTCAAATGTAGATTGAAATGTTAACCGGTCTCGGTTTTTCTTTAAATGTAGCATACCACCTCTGTTTGTAATGACTCCGAAGTGTCACCAATGAAATCTTTCGGATAATTCTGCTATCTTTTGACTAATGTATTTAGAAAGTAAACTACACTTATAATTTGTCTTTACTTCAGAATTTTGGCTGGAGGAATCTTGGATGACCACACTAGTAGTGTTTCGTTCAAGCATATTATCATAAACTACTACTTATGGAGTCTAGTTTTAGGTCTTATTGTTTGTGTAATACCTCGAAATCTAAGGTTTTTGTCTCAAAGTCTAGACTTAGACGATATCTATGCATTTAAATTGATAGCTGATTGGCTCAAAAGCCAAGGTCAAAGTCGAAAACCAACTGACGAAGATTTGAAACACAACTTACGGAATTAACAAAGGTGTGTTCGTCTACGCTTTGTTAAGTCAGTTATTTGGTTATGCTACGAGTTCTCTTTTGATTCGTATTAACCGTAAAATAATTCACGAAAACTAATTCTTCGGAAAAACCCAGTTGGAAATTTGTCAACATGCATGTGAACTATTTTCTACGAAAGACATATATGTCTATGTTACTTTTTTCTAAATGTGTATGAGAAAAAAAGAAAATAGGCTTTTTCGATATTTGATGGTATGATATAAAGACCATCAACGATTCATCTCAGACTCACAAACGAAAATTAGTCCCATTTGCTGATAAATTTCTATATACGTGTTATGCTTGACTGTCGCTAACGAGTCATTAATGTGTTGTCAATAACTTTCCTGCTGGGAAGGAACGAGTAAAGGATTCAGAACCCTTTCGTTACGGATTTATAATATCTTCTCAATCACAATTTTTTTGCAGATCAACATATATCTATTATCTATCTGAATATAATCACTTAAACACATTTGGGGGGGAGCCTGATTATTAATAATTAAAAAAATGTGAATTTTCGTAAATTTCTGTTACGTTTTTCGTATAGAATGGAATGATACATTGCTTTACCAAAGATAATGTAGTTTAGAGCAAGTAGTGCAGTTTAAACATCTAGTGATAAAAATGAGTATCAGCCCTATTCTAAGGAGATGGTACAAATGAGTACCACCTGTAACGAAACGGTTAAAGGTCCACTTATCACGATTCCGCTTTTGCTTATCGACTTAATTGTTGGTTTTTGCATCAATTTTAACAATTTGAACATCAATGATTATATCAAATCTCTTGCCGATCAATACTAATTAATTTCTGACTTTGCTGGAGTGACTTATCCGTCAAGAATACACATTTTAATAATTTTATTGAACCGTTTAATTAATTAAAGATATACCGCTCTTTCGCCACAGATCTACCTACGATTTAATGACCCATTTATTTCCACTGAAATTTGAACTTAAACCTCCCGATTTTAAAATTATAATCACCATTCGGTTTTAAAATTATAATTTTATCAGCTAACAATTAAAACGCAATCATAAATTAAGTTTTTAGTGTTTTACTACCAAAATTGAGACATATATTTTTAACACTAAAAAAGTTTTTTGTTTCTAAGTGTTAAGATGTTAATTTGATTATTAAAGATTTATTTGTTGTTTGTTGTTTTAAATAATAAAATTAGCACGTACACGAATAAATTGCAAGAACTAATTAATTGTTAGTATTTAGTATTTACACAATAACGTAAGCAATTTAAATATTATGATGCTGTTTCGATTTTGAAATAAATAAAATTTCTTATTTGTTAGGCCATTATTAATTGCAGGTGATGTTTGTGAGAACAAACAGGTGATTCTAAAATGACCGTGACCTTTCAAATCCGTGTTTTCTTATCATATTCTTGTCAAAGTTGTCTTACGAGAAAATAAATTGAAATATGTAAATTTTATATTTTCGTTGAAGTAAAGTGGTTTAGTAAATTCGACATTAAAGATGAGATTTTCGGAACCGCATTGTGTTGCGGATATATTTGCATTATGTTAACAAAGCGTAATACCGTTTGGTATTACTAAATGGCGTTAAATCAAATAATATGGTCGGGCCCCTTTGTAAACGCATACACGAGTTTATTTTCTAATTTATCAGTGTTTGATAAGTGTTGTCAATCGAGTAATTTTGAATTCTTTGCTATTTTGGTCAATTATATATACCTATTTACAATGTTATTTTTACTCCTATCAGTATTGATTAAGAATACGAGCGGAAACAGAAGTATCGTATTTTATTGCTGTCTTTTAGTTTAAAATGAAATTGTTATCGTCGATCACGGTCTAAGCGTATAATTCGTTATATTAAATACACATTTCATTCTTTATAAATTAATTATTAATGTTGTGTTTGAGCTTAAATTTAATTAAAGTTAAAAGTTATTTTGAGTGGTGTAGTAAAATTTGAAAAATCAAAAGTCGAAGTTAATTTTTTTACCTTTAAGTTTGTTTGATACCCACTTTCACGAGTGTTTAGATTTTTTCGAATTTAGCCAATTTAAAATAAGGTAGGTAATTATTTTTTAAATCAAAGCATCTAGATTAAATAGTCTTCTAAAAAAATTCCACCATCAATTTTCTTGTAATGTGATATAAACAGTTCTATAAAATAATAGAACTGTTGAGATCAAAAAATAATAATTTTAAATTGGCTATTATTACAAAAACTCGTTATTGAATGCTACAATGTTCTTTCGGATAATTCCGTAGCTCCGCTATCAACAAAATGTTCTCATTTCTCTAGTAGTAGTTAAATTAAAAACAAAATCAACAAATTGAGTGGTTTGGCAGGCAGCTTAAAAATCTGCACAACTACATCAACAGCGTGCACCCCAATATAAAATTCATATTAGAGACCGAGAAGCAACACTAAATCAACTTTTAGAATACAATAAAAAATAACAACAAACATAATATGTAATTTCAATTTCAACATCGGACAAACAGGTCGGAGTTTTGTTACACGATTTAACGAACACGTATAAGATGTGGGAAAAACCATAACACAGTCCAAATACGTAGAACATCTGAATCATCAACAGCACAGCACACATACACAGGATATGATAGCAATTTAGCAATCCTACACAAAATGAAAAAAGGTGAAAAAATGAATAGAATAGAGGAGTAAAAATTTATCAACACAGAAACAACCCACAATTATTGAACGATAGGATGCCGTACAACAAAGTTTACGAATATATAAAGGAAAATTTGTGAACCAAAATTGGAATAGAGAAATAGCTTACGAAGAGAGAACTCCTAAAACTAGTACTGAATAAAAAGTATTATCACATAAAGGAAAACGATATTCTCACCTTTTATTTAAATTTAAAATTAAATCACGTGATAAAAGTGCACAATCAAAATAAGGGAAAATAATTTTAATTTAAGTCACAAATTGAGCAGAAATAAAATGAACTTAATTTGCTACAAATACAACACCAAAATACATAAATGTAATAATCCGAAATCAATCATCAACAGTCATTAATATAATATAAAGTAAAAGTGGACAGAATGTGGCTAAAGAAGTAAATCCAGCAACTATACACTAGAATCAATAGACTAACAATTGGAAAATATAACATGCAGCTACACTTTCACAAGCTTGAATAAGAGTACATACATACATCATCCACAAAATACAATAAAAAACTGAAGAAATAGCAAGGCCAATACAAATTAGCAAAGTTATTTGAACAAAAGAAACAACGCCGCACAAATAACATCCAGTAGACAAATAACCAATTTTACCGGAGATCGCAGAACAAAAATATATTGAGAAAGAAATCGCCTTGTTAAACAAAGGATTAAAATACAACATAACTGCCATAAACAACACCAATCAGAAAAAGCAACAAATAATGCAGATGGAAAGTGCAATCATAAAAACACAACCGAAACGTCGAAACATTATAAGAAGTGAAATCATACAGAAAATAACCTTGGACAACAAGCTAGAACACACATCCAAGAAAAGTAAGATTCGATTGTGTATAACTGAAATATAAGTTTAAAGAGAAGAGGCTGTGGAATATATCAACCAACTAGTTTAAGAACCTCAATAAGTGGTGAAATATTTTGCTTAAACAAGTTTTCATCTACATTTATTTCGTTCCAAATACATACTATCACGTTTATTTATAAAATCAAAAAGTTGTTACCAAGCTACTTTAAACCAGATCGCTTTCTAAATCTTGCTTAAGTTGATTAAAAGAAGATGTACTGTAAATGAGAACCACGCCATTGTAAAAAGCTTTTTTGATCTCAACAAAAAGACAAGCTGTAATGTTTGTTTTCTGATGCTTCGTAAATATCTTCCATCAAGGCGCGGATACAGTAATTGATTTTTTCGTGAAACTGTACTAATGATGATAAATTTTTTGTATTGAGATTGAGAGTAGGTTTCTTAAAGATAACTTGCTCTTAATTTGTACTAAATATTGGAAAGATCGATGGATTTATTATAGTTAACTAGGCTGACTCCGCTATTCAACCCGAAAACTGAAGTTACACGGGTAAATTTAAGGAGCGATATAAAAACGTAAAGATTATTTAATCATTTCAAAAGAAGTTTAAACTTAAACTAGTGTCGAGTTCACCCCGGTAATATTGCTATGGTGTGTTTTTTTATTTTATCGGAGCGAGCAGAGAGATAATTAAAAAAAAAACTTTGCGCTTTCTAGCTTTGTCAACGATCGGAAATCTTTTGACAGAAATAAAGTAGAAATATTACAATCTTTAATCTAGCAAGTGAAAAAATAACAGAAACAGTTAAATTTTATTCTAGAGAACCGAGACATAACTTCGATAAAGTATTGAAACTGTGATGGTAGAACATGTCAAAACAGATAAACGATTTTTTGTTTTTTTACTTGGGGTTACTACGATATGTATTCCGAAACGAAAGTTCTTTTACTAGAATTCGGAAATTTGACACGAATTTCAATTTTAAATGTACACTAGGAAGCAATTGAAAGTTGACGCAACGCATTCACAATGAAAATCATTAATTTTACGAAAATCATTATCTCAAACCTGACCATTATCTCAAACATATTTGTATTGCGACTAACATCGTTTGTAAGGCAGGTTTACGTATGCGATCAAAAAATGATTCGCGAATCAAAAGTCAATCATCATTGGGAACATATACAAATTTTCCTACGCGAGATTAATTTTTTTTTAACTTTGGGCAAATTTTGATCGCAAGCATCCAACATAATACAAAAAAACAAATTATGAGCAATAATGACGCTCATTGATTGGCTTGATTCCCAAATTAATTCTTGATCGCAAACGTGAACCTGTCTTTAATAACCAAAAACAAAACAAATAAATGAACCGAAAATTGTCGAATTTTATTAATTGCTTTGTTTTTTCGATGCATATTAAAGTTGCGTAAAGTAGTAGTGCAAGTATAAGTTGACGAAACAAAACATTAAAGAATCGTGAAAATAACTCAAATATATTTAATATGTTAAATGCAAATAAAAAATTTAAATTCTGAATTGAAGACAACAATATCGAAATGAAAAAGTCCAAAAAAAATTCGCAAATTAATTGTGAAAGATCGTAAAAATGGATCTACTTACTGTGAATTAGCCTTAAAATTCAACATTTCGAAGCAAGTTGCAAAAAAATTGTAGATAAATATTATAAAGAAGGAAATCTTAAAAGGAAGACAACCAACCAAGACGATCGACGATTATACGTTGGAAGCAAAGAGGAATCGTAGTAAATCTGCGAGAATGCTAAAAGAAGCTACAGAGCTAGATGTTTCGGTATGGACAGTGCGACGAAGATTAAAAGAGTCTACTCTAACACCCCAATTATCGAAGTCGTCTCACGTCATTTTAGACGACTATAGTCACGTCACTTCATTTTTACTATTATCGAAGTCGTCTGCTACGGCTCTAGTCACATGAATACGACAACAGTCACCTAATTTTTTCAAGTCACAAGAATATTTTATGCGACGTTCATTAATGAAACACATTTACGATTTTTTTTTTTTTTTTTTTTTTGTAATGCAATTTATATTCATTTTGCAAATATTTTACTGTTTTAGTAAATATATGTATAAGATAAATTTATCATTCAATAATCGAAGGGTTTTGTTGAAAATTTGGGTGGTCCAAAGCATCCATTCTGGTTCCTGGAAATTAATTTAATCATTAAATAATTAGATTTTACTTACCTATTATCAATTTACGTGTATTTTACAATAAAATATTTTGATTTTTGACATTGAATGGCTTGTCAAATTTGAGCAAATTATTAGTGCTGCCCGATATTTCTATTGTGGTATGCGTGTCGTTTAAAACGACTTAAACAATACCAATTTTGGCGCGACCTGACACGACTGTAGTCACGTCACTTGAAGTGAGACGACTTCGATAAATGGGGTGTAAATAACTATATTGCCAAGAGACGTCCACTAATTAGCGCTGTTAATAAAATAAAGAGAGTGAATTTAGCAAAGGCTTATGAAAACACCCAAGTATTAGAAATAAATAATGAAGTGACGAATCCAAGTTCGAATTAAAACCCAAAAAAGAGAAAACGAGTCTGGTGCAGGAAAGAAGATCGCCTTAAAGATGACTACATTCAAACAACTGAAACATGGAGGTGGTTCTATCATTGTTTGGGGATGTTTCTCTAAATCAAGAGTGGGAAAGGTGGTCAAAATTCTCGAAAGGATTCTCTCTAAAGATTCTCGACTGGCAGTTTATACGTAAACGTACTACAGGATAACTTAACAGAATCAGCTGCCAAAATAGGGTTAGGTTAATTTATCTTCCAGCAAGGTAATGGCCCTAAGCATACATGTTGGATTGCTAAAAATTATTTTACTGAAAGTTGTATTGAAATGCTGAATTGGCCACCCCAGTCACCAGATATAAATCCGATAGAACACCTGTGGTCAATATTAGACTCTAAAATTCCACTGAGTGCTAGATTTAATCAAAATACCTTTTGGGCGATACTTCATCAACAATGGGAATAATACCAATCGAAGTCCTATAAAATCTAGTGTTAAGTATGCCACAACGTTTAGCAGCACTGAGACAAAACAAAGGTTGAGCAACAAATTTCTATTATAAACTTATGTTCGTACCCAATATTTTATGTTTAATTCCAAATTTAGGATATTTTTCCATCGTAAACTTAACTTTGCACCATAATGTATATTTACATTTGCTCCTTGTATTTGCAGACAATATAAGAATGGACAATATAAGAATGAACTTTTCTTTAAAATGAAAATGTTATACGTTTATGAAATACTATAATAAATAAACACAACATTTAAAATAATTTAATTTATTATGAGCCATTTGACTTTAGATTCACAAATTGCTGTCGTCAAGTTTCAATTGCTCCCTAGTGTATGACTATTGAGATATTACTTATTAGTTGTGTGGTTTTAATAAAAATTATATTGTACGAAACAGTATTTTAGCAATCGAGAAATTTGTGCTTGGTAGTAAGAAATTCACGATTCCTAATAAAACAACTTCGTTTCGGAATACATAGTAAGCCTCGGGTCGCGTTTTGCAACATCATATTTTCGATAACTTATCGAAGTTTATGTCTCGTTTCTCTAGAATAAAATGGGATACTATTTCATATTTTATATCATTTTTAAGCCTGCTAGATTAAAAAATTGCAATATATCTAATCGATTTCTATCACCAAATAATTTGTTTAGGATACTTCAACGAAATTAGAGAAAGAGATATTGTCACATTTATTCTAGTAGGTTGTGATAGCAATAGAAAAGAAATCGAAAATGTGATGTTACAAAATGCCACTCCTGATCATTCTTTTCGCTCCAATGTAATAAAACAACATGCTACTAGTGTTCATTCGGGCAAAAAAAAGTAAAAAATATCATGATATAAACCCACTTCTTTATTACATCAATTTCATGCAAATTTTTATTTATTTGAATGGTTCAGTTAACACTACCATTACGAAGAAATTAAAATTTCATTAGGTTAAGGTTGTACGTTTATTATTTGAATAAATAAATATCAACAAAAGTACAATTACATTTAATTTGTTATTCCTGAATAGTTTGCGCCCAATAAATTGTGCCATATTAAAACATTAAAGAAAATATGGGCCAATATCTATAAATAAGTACAACACTTATTCTGACAAGCGTTTGCAGTATTTTGACGTGCAAAAAACATTTTCCATTTTACTTTATTTATTTTAATTTTATTTTTAAATCCAATATTGGTCGTTAATTGGGTTTTGACACAAAATATAACAAAGTGAAGTGTGAGGATCGTAAAAATATCATGATAATTTTATCATTTTTGTACATGACCAATATGCATATTTGGCAAAGATCCGTTAAAAAACTTCGATACAAATATGTAGTTTCAGGCCAAACAAAATGATAACCATAAACTAATATAAAATAATGACAGTTAACTTATTTTTATCAAATGCGGCTGAGATTTTACAATACAAATCACTATTTCTTTTCGAACAAAGGCTTATCTGGTCTCTTCGATCACCCCGATGTATACAAAACACACCTGGAAGTAAATATTGGTCGTATTTTGAGACTATGAGAGTAGGAAAACCGCTAATTACCGATAGTTGTAAATACGTTTATCTACCGTGATTTATGTTTTTATTGTACATTATTGCTTATTTTATGCTAAAAAGTATTCTCTTCTTATACATATCACACATAGTCTCGTTTATCAGCATAAACAGTTTTTACTACTCGCATACTCTCAATAAACGGCCAAAATTCAGAAACGATTTTCGCGGCAACACAGCTGTTATACGAGTGTTAACAGTCAATAAGTTGTGTAAACCTGTTATATGAGTGTTGTCTGAAAAGTTTCCGATACAACAAAGATACAAGACATTTTTTCTTAAAACCGTGGATTTTCCCCATGGCAACCGCTGAGATGTGAGCAGCGCATTGTCTTGGTGGATGAAGTTTTTATTTTCTGCAAATGTGACCGTTTTCTGCCGCATTTTCTGCCTTTAGCTTGCCAAATAATGATGCGTAGTATACTGTAATTTGTTCCCCCTTTTTGAACATAATCGATTAAGATAACTCCAGGATTGTCCCAGAAAACAGTCGTCATTCCTTTCCCAGAAGAAGGAACGGCTTTTGCCTTTTTTGGAGCCGACTCCCCTTGACTGTTCACTATTTTGGCTGTATTTTTGATTCTGATGCTAAAACTCTGATTTATTGCACCTAAATTGCGCCAACAGCGGTTTAAATGTTCATTCGATCACGTTCCTGGTCCTCAGTGAGCAAACATGTTATCTAACGGACGAAAAGCTTTCTCATGCCTAAATCTTGATTCAATATGTGGCGAAACTTGATTCAATATGACATCGAAAAGTAGTCGACTGAGTTTCAAACCGAAATTGCGGTGAACGAATATTTTTTTTAAAATATAAAACAAAAAACAACAGCAAACGAAAAATACCGAAAGTTAAAAATTTTACTTTGTTAGGCTGAGATAAAGACGTAAAAAATGGGATGCAAACGTTTTCATCCAATATTTCGGTTCAACATGAAACCTCAGTAATTGTTAAATAGGTACATATAAAAAATAAAAGATTCAGAAAACTTAATTTAAACCCTCAACATATTTAGTGTTTCTGCTCCTACACAATCTCCTACGCGAATCGGTGGTTGTCGTGAACATACATCTCTGAAATATTAGATTTTGGTGTCTGTAATGTCTGGCTTTTAAATGTCATTTAAATATGGGTCGATCACCTTGTTAAGATAACAAGGGATGTCTCCATTCATCATTTGTTATTTTGTCTTTTATTCCAAACCGTTGGCTTTTCTTTATCGGGAGTGCAGCGACGGTCGACCGTTCAAATTGTTTAGAGTTGCGATGACTAGTTCCACAAAGTGTGTTGGAACTACTATGGTTTGCAATATACTGGATGTTATTCTTGTTTGTTTTCCTGAAATAGATTGAGCAGACTGTAATATGATTAGCGTTTACTGTCAGTGGTATCGAATTTTCCGGCATCTAATGACAGATACTATTTTGTATAAGAATAGCAGAGCCTACAGCTGAAATGTCTACAGTTTTCGGAGTTTTTTTCTCTGCACAGCACATTAAATTGTAAAATAAAATTTGACATACGTTTTATCATTTATAATTTCAAGATACCACCAACTGAAATTTTTAATTTTTTAATTTAACACGTTCGCGGACCCTTTCTAAATGTGTTAAATACAAATTTGATAACTTTCTTAATTGCAATGATATTTCGTCGCAGAAAGGAATGTATTGTTGAGAATTGACAAATATGTCGTCATCTCCGCGAACGTGTTAAACATCTTCCACATTATTTTAACTTGGCGATTTATATATATGCATTTAAAGAATTGAATGAACCTTTAAATGAAGTAGTTCACCATCCCTTTAGTCAGTTTTATGGTTAAATTAAGAAAATGAATAGTAAAAACAATTGGTCCCTAATAATTTTGTATTTTGGGTGTATTTTCTTAATATACGGTTACGAAGAATTTAAATAATTCAAATTACATTATTCCAATTTTAGCTTATGGTCATATTCATTCATTATCCTTGAAATGGCGTATCATTCGTTGATATGACGAAAGTGCTCGTGAATCATTTTTGATAAATGTAGGCCAGTATAAACTTTAACTCGTTCTCAAATTATTAGAAGCATTGTTTATACTTTTTGAAGCATTAAAACCCTTAAATACGTACAAAATAGTAAACGTTAAAGTATGATATTTCTCTAGTTTACCCCGATAACATTATTCAAAATAGAATAGCTTTGACATCTTTCCCGTTGTTTTGCATACATAGAACTTTCAGCTAAATCCATTAGTAATCCGTTCCTATGATAAAAAACGATGATATTTCCGTATGTGTATTTAAACAGTGGTGGATTTAGTTTGGATTTTGTAAATATAAATATTGGATGTGTGTGTTGAAGCTTTAGAGAGTGAATGTCAGGATATGCAACCGCCAAGAGCTTAACTAATTCTGATTAGAAAATTCGTACTATATATACGTCGCTGTTTCGTTTAATAAACGATTAAATTTGTTTTTGTTGTGTGTAAAGAAATTTTAATATTTTGATATCTGCGCTGTGTGGCGAATTTAGATTAGTCGACATAAATCATATGACTTATATAGAATTTAATCGGATTGTTGCTAGAACCTGATTAGACAGTACAGTTACTCCGAGTTAAGTGGTATATTCCAGCTGGTATTGGATACAGCTAATTTCGACAAGTTGTTATTAGTGTTTTATATTATCTTAAGTCTTAGTACGTACGGAAATTAATTCACAAATATATTTTAACACATGTTTAATTAGAGCACAAATTATTTATTGTTATTAAATTTTAATTTTGTTTTATTGCAGATGACTATGGTAATAATAAATGCGTATTCTTAAACAACTCCTAATTTGCAGTCTAACGCAAACCACACAATAGAAATTAGTTTACTTTTAAAAATTTTATTTATTCATAAATAAATTGTAAATATATATATTTAATTTAATTGCCATCCAAAAAATCGTGAAGTACAATAAGAAATCAAAGAACTAAGATTATTTTAATTTTTTACTAAATACATTTTATCGTAAGATAATTACACAGTATTCTAAAATATGGCATCGAGTACAGATCCAAAAAGTATTTCATCCGGTTTATCATTGCCCATTTGGATGAGACGTATTGAAAATAAGTAAGATTTTATTTATTTTTAAAGAGAAATTTAAACTTACGACTAATTTTGTTATTTGTTATTATATTTAAGGTTCGATGACAGTACAACATTTTCACCTCCAGCTCATGATGAATCATTTTTTTACATACGATATCCTGTGTCATCAAAAAATACCGATGATAAGCAATTGAACGTGAATAAATTAAATTCGGCCCTACAAAATACCGCGATTGCAATCACTGAACAACAACAAACGCTTGGCACGAAAACAAGTACAATAGTAGCAGCTGATACAAAGGCAACGACGAATATTACGACCGCTAGTAGTGCGCTAGAAACAAAAGTTGATTTTTCAAAACATACAGAGCCATGTCGTAAATTTATTGGGGGTATGTTCATTTTATTTATAGTACTAACTACGTAAGCAATACGCTAATCACGAAAATAATATAAAAAATAATAAATTATCGTGTTGCTAATTAGATAAGGAAACAGTAAAGTAAGATGGATAAGAAATCAAAACAAATTTATTTTTATTGATAAGTGTAATACGCTAATGTCGCGTGACATTCAACGGCTTAAAAACAAATTAGTAATCTCATTTCTTCACGATGAAAAAATAAAAAAAATAATAATATTCGGTACATGAGAAAATATTTTAGTTATTATTATTATATTAAGTTTAAAGTTCATGAGATAACAAACATTTTAATTTATTTAAATTTATTAAGATTTTTTTTTTACAACATACTTCAATTAGCATTCGTCTCAAGATTGTATTACTATTTGGAGTGGCATTTTATTACATTCGAGTTAATTAATTCCCGTGTTGTGTGTGTTCTGAATCATTCTAGAGAAATTTGAACCGGTCGTGCCAATTGTAAAAGGGCAAACAAAATCACAGGGAACCGATGATGGTTTTAAACATGCTGCTTGCGGAAATTCAATATTAAAAGTAGCGCAACAAGTTGTGTCTGGACGGCAATTTTTTAATCGAGGCGGCTTCAAAGTAGCAACGTGAGTATAACTTATTTTTTTTATATTATGCATACGAGAGGGTATTACGTAGTTCCTACGAGTAATTTTATTATTTCATTTAATGAACTCTATTAAAATGGATCATTTACATTTTTTTTTTTTTTGTTATGATTATTCGTAATCATATCAGTTTGCACAATACGAGACCGTGTCTACTACAGGCATACGACATTTTTACTAAGCATTTTAATCATAATTTAATTTGTTGTGTATATTTTGATATTACGGTTGTTTGCAAAGTCAAGACCTTTGCTACATTTTTTGTGATCTATGGACTTGTGTGTAAAGTGAAAATGTATGCTTCTGATTTCATAAAACGCGAAGCCAAATTCAAGAATGCGTTTAATTAATTATCTTTTTTAATTTTGTCCCACTTTTAAATTACTTATGAGAAATGATTATAGTTGTTTAGCTACTAGTAAGTTTTAATTTTTCTCTGTAACAGTACGACAGAATTTGTGTAAAAAACAGTTTATCAATTAACCTTATACCATAATCAATTGTTATAATAATCCTATTAAGTATATTTCCTTTTTTTTGTTGTACAATATTATCCGATCCTTTATTAAATAATAAAACCTTGGGGAAAAATATAATTATTTATTTATTTAAATATTGTTTATTAATTTTAATTAATAATTTTCTTGAATTTGTTTTTGTTTAAAAAAGAAACAAAAAAGTGTTACCGATTGATACTGTTTTGTCATAATTGATTTCTTACAATGATTTTAGAATGTGATCAAAAAATTAAATTTTTAAAATTGATGTCAATCAAAACAAAAAATTATTACATTGTGTGGTACGTAGCTCGAGTGAAATAAAAGTTTACCGCGGTTTCTAAAGCTCTTCAAACTCTCGTGAGATATTTGTGGAAAAGTCGTCGTATGGTAAAGCTTTACATCAATAGTTTTTCCCGGAAAAAATAACTTTTCATAAAGTGTTTATTATATTATTTGTGTTGTTCTGAAGTATTTGGCAATTTAGTATACATATGTAGTTGCTCCAAAAAAATTACGATGTATGTATATCTACTTAAGCATCCACTTCGAGTGAAATGAAATTTTCATACAAATTTGATACGTGAAATCTGAAATGAAAAATTTCACTTCTGAAGGCCTCCAAGTTTTATTGTCATTGTGAAATAACCCAGCAGGAAATTCATTAATGGCAAGCTAAAGAGTCTTCAGGGAAAGTCAAGAGACACGTACATTTATCATAAAATGAGAGTAAATTTTGTTATCTTATCTGAGATGAATCGTTTATGAAATGTCATAGATCGTATGTGAGACGTCATAGTCGAATGTTATGTGATATATCTGAGATGTATCTAGGTCTCGGATGTCTGTCAGATAAATTTTTGGATTGTTTATGGAAAAATGTAATAAAAACATTTAATTTTAAATAAAGAATAATATTCCTAATTTATTTCTAAAAAAGGTAGTAATGTGTATAATATACAAATACAAATAAAATGCGGATTGGCAAATAGACTAGACGGCATTGCTGAATTAAAAATATTACAATAATCTTTTACTGCGCTTGTGTTGGTTTTAATCGCTGTACTTTGCATAATTGTCGAATATAAAAAAAAAATTAAATATTTTGGTTATGTTAAAATTTTTCTAGAAAACAATTAAAAAAATGTTTACTTACCAATTCGAAAAACAAAATGTTAACACTATGAATTTAAGAAAATAATAACTGCGATGCAGTTGAGAGTAAGAATGAACAATCTTATTTCACTCGAACTGCGTACTAAGCTTAAACTCAAAAGTGAACCTGATCCTTATGTAATTTCTGTGCTAAGTTAATTCTAAAACGTCTATTTTTCAGCCCCATTGAAAATAATAATATTATTATAATAGATTATATATTATGGTAGGTATTGAATAGGATGTACAGGTACTTGTAATCGATAAATTCATAGTTGTGGCTTGTTCGGGAAATGGCATTCGATTTTTTCATAAAATATAGAATATTTTTATTTTTTTCTGAAAAACATCCCATCCTCTCACCTTCGAAATTTGAAAGATATGATGAGCCTGTGTGAAATCAAAAAGGATTTGAATCGAGAGGCTTCATTTGAGAATAACTCAAATTATAATAGATTCGCAAAATTGTTTCTTATGACAAATTCTTTTCGATTTCCAAAAAAATAATCAATTTTATTATGCGGTAAAGAATATGACAAACAGCATTAATATTTTTCAATGACGAGCTGTGATTGACGAGAAAACTACGATACGACAAAAAAAAAAGATTTTTTAAAAATGATTTCGATATCGATTCGAAAAAATAAATCAATTTTTCTTTGGAAAAGAACGTGCGATGGCAATTTAGAGCAACATTTTTTGATCTGACAGCAAGTTTTTTTGACCAAAAATCAGTTTTCGGGTTGAAACATATTTGCCATTAGTAAAAATGAATATGTATATGATTATTGACGATTGGAGGATCACGAGTGGCCTTTAGCGGAAAAATTTAATATTGAACGAGCTATGACAATTTGAAAATACGCGTGAAATATTGAAAAATAGCTAATTTAATTTTTATTTTTTCCGCTAGCTGGGTTTTCTAATTTTTTCAATCGTCAATAATAAAATAATGCACGATTTATGCACGATTTACATGTTCCAATTTTTTTTCCCAACAAATTTTTTACTGAAAAATAGAGCTGCACGAATATATAAAAAAAGTTACTAGTTAAAAAGAGTCAGCAATATAAACAAATAAGGCAATGCTATAATTTTTTTGTATGTCCCATAAATTTTGACAGTTCGAACAGCTTGCGTTTAAATTAGATAACGAACAACATCGAATTGCAAGTAAAAATAAAATATTTAATTACCGCTCATGTTTGCTCGTTATGTTTGAATGATGTTTATGGCTGCTTGATGTTTATTTGAAACTTTTTTGAATTTTTTTCATTTTACTGCTATAAAAATACTCGTAGAAACTATATTTTATGGCAACATTCCCAGTTTTATGCCAACATTTGCTCAAATTAAAAAGAAAAAAATCCAATTTTATTTTACTGGAATTTGTTTCGTGCTCCTCTCGCAAACGAAAATCGTAATATACTTAACCTTTCATTTTTTACTGGAAAAAAAATTGGAACATGTAAATCGGGCATTACATGTTCCAATTTTTTCTACCACAAATTTTTTACTGAAAAATAGAGCTGCACGCATGTAAAAAAAAGTTACTAGTTAAAAAGAGTCAGCAATATAAACAAATAAGGCATTGCTATAATTTTTTTGTATGTCCCATAAATTTTGACAGTTCGAACAGCTTGCGTTTAAATTAGATAACGAACAACATCGAATTGCAAGTAAAAATAAAATATTTATTTACCGCTCATGTTTGCTCATTTTGTTTGAATGATGTTTATGACTGCTTGATGTTTATTTGAAACTTTTTATTTTATTTTACTGCTATAAAAATATTCGTAGAAATTATATTTTATGGCAACATTCCCAGTTTTATGCCAACATTTGCTCAAATTAAAAAGAAAAAATTTAATTTTATTTTACTGGAATTTGTTTCGTGCTCCTCTCGCAAACGAAAATCATAATATACTTATGCACGGTTTACACATGTTCCAATTTTTTTCCCCAACAAATTTTTTACTGAAAAATAGAGCTACACGCATATAAAAAAAGTTACTAGTTAAAAAGAGTCAGCAATATAAACAAATAAGGCAATTATGCTATAATTTTTTCGTATGTCCCATAAATTTTGACAGTTCGAACAGCTTGCGTTTAAATTAGATAACGAACAACATCGAGTTGTAAGTAAAAATAAAATATTTAATTACCGCCCATGTTTGCTCGTTTTGTTCAAATGATGTTTTTGGCTGCTTGATGTTTATTTGAAACTTTTTTGAATTTTTTTATTTTACTGCTATAAAAATACTCGTAGAAACTATATTTTATGGCAACATTCCCAGTTTTATGTCAACATTTGCTCAAATTAAAAAAAAAAAAATCCAATTTTATTTTACTGGAATTTGTTTCGTGCTCCTCTCGCAAACGAAAATCGTAATATACTTAACCTTTCATTTTTTACTGGAAAAAAAATTGGAACATGTAAATCGGGCATTACATGTTCCAATTTTTTCTACCACAAATTTTTTACTGAAAAATAGAGCTGCACGCATGTAAAAAAAAGTTACTAGTTAAAAAGAGTCAGCAATATAAACAAATAAGGCATTGCTATAATTTTTTTGTATGTCCCATAAATTTTGACAGTTCGAACAGCTTGCGTTTAAATTAGATAACGAACAACATCGAATTGCAAGTAAAAATAAAATATTTATTTACCGCTCATGTTTGCTCATTTTGTTTGAATGATGTTTATGACTGCTTGATGTTTATTTGAAACTTTTTATTTTATTTTACTGCTATAAAAATATTCGTAGAAATTATATTTTATGGCAACATTCCCAGTTTTATGCCAACATTTGCTCAAATTAAAAAGAAAAAATTTAATTTTATTTTACTGGAATTTGTTTCGTGCTCCTCTCGCAAACGAAAATCATAATATACTTATGCACGGTTTACACATGTTCCAATTTTTTTCCCCAACAAATTTTTTACTGAAAAATAGAGCTACACGCATATAAAAAAAGTTACTAGTTAAAAAGAGTCAGCAATATAAACAAATAAGGCAATTATGCTATAATTTTTTCGTATGTCCCATAAATTTTGACAGTTCGAACAGCTTGCGTTTAAATTAGATAACGAACAACATCGAGTTGTAAGTAAAAATAAAATATTTAATTACCGCCCATGTTTGCTCGTTTTGTTCAAATGATGTTTTTGGCTGCTTGATGTTTATTTGAAACTTTTTTGAATTTTTTTATTTTACTGCTATAAAAATACTCGTAGAAACTATATTTTATGGCAACATTCCCAGTTTTATGTCAACATTTGCTCAAATTAAAAAAAAAAAAAATCCAATTTTATTTTACTGGAATTTGTTTCGTGCTCCTCTCGCAAACGAAAATCGTAATATACTTAACCTTTCTTTTTTTACTGGAAACAAAAAATTGGAACATGTAAATCGTGCATTAAACTGCAAAAAAATGATTTAAATAAATTTGTATGTATTTTAAAAACAATTGTTTAAATATGTAATACGCACTGGTCTATGGGCCTATTTAGACGTGTATGCACTACATGATGTATTTTCCTCGTCACTTACTTCTTCGCCTATAAACTTATTTTGGAGTGGGGATATTTGTGTTGCATCGATTTGCATTTTTTCCTCAAAATTTTTTTTTTGTGGAACGATTTGTTACTCACTAACACAATGAAAAAGTCATAAAACAAAATTTTGCTTCAGATTTAGTTTTCGCTATTATTTGAAATTTGACTGTGGAAGCCGAAACACGAAGATGTCAGAAATTTAAAAAAATCGGATACTTTTAGCAGGCAACAAACTTTGGCACTAATAAATGCGTTCCGCAATTGTCCTTGCCTGTTCAATCCATTAGCCACGCATATTACTAATAAAGTAAGGCGACGATACAAACAAGGCTTAAAAAATAAGATTTGCACTCTCAGTTTTGCTACAGAAAATATATACAAATACCGAAGCCGTAAAAGTTCAGGTTCAACAGAATCACCCTTAAATTCTCCTTTACCTTCTTCTATCGACATTACAAATAAACACAACCCTTTCGAACATTCAGCTACTGAATTTTCCTATTCCCATGACAACTCCCAAATTTCTACATCCATCCCATCACACTTTCAAATAAATGAGCCAAAACAAACCGTTCCCATAAAGTCACCTCAAAGATCCCTACTGTCATTAAAACATTCACCACCATTAAGACATTTCGTCTGTTAAAAAATTTTATCCTGTTAAATATTAATGGCAATTTTAATGATAATTTACGAATAAAATACAAAAATCGTTCAACTGTCAAGTTGTTATTTTGACATAACAGAGAAATGGCCTATACGTTTCTTCCCAAAGCAACGTATGAAATAAAAATAATTTTACGCATACAAACACAAGTTGCAATTGGTGTTAACAGTTTAAGATTTTACGTCTAAACGCAAATTGTGTGGAATGATGTGATTTAATACATACTCGTGTGGAAAGGCCGTATGAAGACAAAATATACCGTAATAGTTTACCGGCTATACAAGATCAATAGCGTATCCAGGAGGTATATTATGAAACTTAATCGATTTCAGAAAATTCGATTCGTGACGTATTTTGGTATTATGATGTTTTTTTTATCGAATAATTCGAAATCGAAAAATTCGCCAGATATGAAACAAATGTGACGTCAAAATCCGACTGGAATTATAATTATTATTTTTAAATATCAATGGATATAAAGGGTTATCCAATTCAAGCTTGATAAAGTAAACTTAAAAAAAACACAAAATATTCGGAATGTATTGTAATTTTTATTTCATTTTACAGATTGATCCTTGCCATTTTTAGTTAAACAAGATATCATTCAAATGTCCTCCACGGGACTTCTTACAGGCCTTGATTCTTTTGAGGTAATTTTCAATGACTTTTCGGCACATTTCGGGCGGTATCTCGGCCATTACCTTACGAATATTAGTTTTCAATTCGTCAAGAGTTTGAGGATTGTTTGCGTAAACACGATCTTTCGCGTAGCCCCACAAAAAGAAATCCAAAGGCGTTAAATCACAGGATCTTGGAGGCCAATTGACATCAGCCAATCGCGAAATCAAACGTCCAGGAAATTTCTCTTGCAAAAGATCTCGATTTGCTCGTATTACGTGACTGGTTGCTCCATCCTGCTGGAACCACATATCGTCAAGATCATAATCTTCGATTTTCGTAAAAAAATAATCGGTTAACATGCGGCCATAGCGCTCAGAATTGACGGTAACGGTTCGTCCATGGTTGTTCTCAAAAAAATACGGCCCAATCACACCACCAGACCACAATGCGCACCAAACAGTGACTTTTTCCGGGTGTAATGGCTTCTCTACAATCAATTGTGGATTTTCTGAGCCCCAAATTCTACAGTTTTGCTTATTAACGTATCCACCAAGCGAAAAATGAGCTTCATCACTGAAGAAAATTTTATTCGAAAAATCAGCATCAGCAGATTTAATAATTTTAACGCGTTGGTCGATTGTTAAATGCTCCATATTCTTAAATGGCAGAATGTCAACTAAATAAATGACAGCGTACTTGACGTTTATCTTTGACAGATGTCGGTATACAGATTTCTACTTTATCAACCTCGAATTGGATAACCCTGTATTTACCAAGATGTATATATTTTAAATAACGTATATATTTTAAGAATACACATATAAAATTGATTTGACAGGTCCACAACAAATGAATGATTCACTTTGTTTCATAATAGCAATATTCGAAGCGTATCGAATTTTTCGAAAGCGAATAATGTTTCATAATAGACTCCCAGAAATATATTATGGGCAGGCTCTTCAAAACAGTTTCTGAGTTAGAGTCAATAACTGCTGTGAGTAATGCCCTATTACTGCAAACTTATAATTTTCAAATTACAATTAAATTTTAACAAACAATTGATGTATACTGTTTATATTGAAGGTTGAACCTAGGTTCAACCTGGGTTGAACCTTCAACATAAACACCAAAAGTTAACTTGGAGTTAACTCGACTCAATCCAAAAAATTTCTTAGGTCGTCTTAACTGGTTAATATAAACGCCCAGAGTCGAGTCGAAAAACAACAACAAAAAATCAGTAAAGTAAAAAAAATAAAAATGACGATTTTTCATATTTTTGTGATTTTTGCGATTTTTTATTTTTCGAAAGTTCGAAAAAAAAGAATGATTTTTTGAAAGAAAAAAATTTGAATGATTTTGACATTTATAACCTGGTTTCGACTCAACCTCAAGATAACTCTCCAATATAAACACTAGAAGAACTTTAACGTAACCTAAAGATAACTACAAGTTGATTCGACCTGGGTTCAACCTCCAATAAAAACAGTATAATTGATTTGTTCTGAATGTATAACCAAGTTTTTACACAGTATCTCCCGGATGCCTCCGAGCCTGCCGATACACTCCTTTTACACATAATACCGAAGAATTGTATCTCCTTCTATGATAGACACTCTACCTTAGTTCAAAATTTAAAATTAAATTTTATATGTTTCAAATAAAGCTAGATATGAATTTCCTGAAATCTATTTTTTGGTTAGTAGTTTCATTTTTACTATTCAGTAACTTAAAATTAATTATTAGTAATGTCTATATAAAAGATAATTTCTTGGTGTACGAGTGAATTTCTCTATATACTAAATCAAAGCTAAAGAAAATAGAAATGCAATAAATAATTAATAACTCATCTAAAAATCTCATTTGGTTAGTTAAACAATCATTATTTCAATATTAAGTCATTGCACAATAAAACTTGAGGCTATGGTTGGTGTTCGTTCGTTCGGTAATTTTTTCGTCCGATCATTTCTTGTGGAAAAATTCCTCATTTTTGAGCAATATGAGTGGTCGAAAAAAATTATCAGAACGAACGAGCGAACACCAACCATAAAGGCGCCTTTAATTTAGTATTTTCGGCTTCTGAATAACCAAACATTAAAAAGTCACGATTTTAGCATGATTAAATTTATTAGTACCCGGAATCAATTATCACTCAATAATGCGATTTGCAAACAGGTCAAGGTAAAATTATAGTACGTAGTACCTAATAATTATTTTGTTGTTAAATATGCAACATTAGATTATTAGAGATAAATTAAATGGAAAATTAAAGTTTACCTAATTAAGAAGACAAAAATTCAACAAGAAACATCAATTTTTATAAAATCCAATTGGTGTCTTAAATATTAATTGAAATAAGGGAGTGTTTAAAATTAATTTTATTTCAATATATTTTAATGTTCATTAATAGAGATAAATGATGCTTATTCTTTCGGAAATATAGTATGTTCCACAAGAAAGTATCTCAAATTATTCTTTCTGTTTAACCCCCTCCATAATATAGCAAGTAAAATTATTCTCTCCATTCTATTAATTATTTTCGCGTTAGCTTCTTCAGTTCAGATTAAGCTAGTTCCATGTATAAAAAGCGTTTTGAAGTGGTGTTCTTGATGAGTGTGAAGCAGGTAGCAAAATACACCAAAACGTCTGTCATTTGTGAAGAAGTGGATTAAGCGTTGTAGTGACTGGAAATGTGGATGATTTACTGGGAAGAGGTTTAGATAGAGTCACTTCAGAGAAGGACAATAAGGTCATTTTGAAGTTGTTCGAGTAAAATCCGACTATAAACTTATGGCAAGCAAAACAACTCAGGCTCTGCGCCAAACTTATGGTAAACGTCAATTTTAAGTAAATTTTTCGGTAAATTCAATTATTTTTCAAAACCCTATGGCAAACCGATCTAAAAATCTGTCCTATAACCGATTTTTTACCGTAGTAAACGATTTACCTCAAGTTTGGCACACAGCCTAAGTCAGAAAGGTGTTGAAGTGTCAATAAATACAATTCGACGAAGGCTTGAAGAGTTCGATATTAAAAATAGGAGCACACTGTATAAATCTTTGTTGACAGTGAATCACATCGAAAAAAGGCTGACTTGGGCAAACGAAAATTTGGATCGTGATTGGAGCAATGTGATGTTTATAGACGAATCATCTTTTGTGGTATACAATTATTGGTGGAAAGCCTGGACAACTAAAAGTCACAGATTTGTCCAACGAACCGTTAAGTACGCACAAAACGTCCATGTTTACGGTTGCTTCACCAAAGGATTTGGAAGACTAGTCATCTTCACAAGAAACTTGGATGCTCAATTTATGATGAAATTATACCAAAATGGTTTGCTAAAGTCCGCTGAGAAACTATTTGGATGTGGAAACAAAGATTTAATATTGCAAGAGAATAATGACGCTAAATATCGTAGTCGCCTTTGTACCTAGTGGAAAGAGCAAAATGGTATTTAAACTTTGGATTGGCCGTCACAGAGTCCAGATGCTAATCCGATCGAAAACGTCTGGGGTCTTATGAAGACAAACCGTACAGGAAAAAAAATAACCACACAGTAGATTGTCCGCGTTCTCAAAAACATTTGGAAAGACTTTACTACAAAATATGCGGCCAAATAAGTGAAAGTTGCACTAGGAGATGTCAGTCTAAATAGACAACAATGGCGACTGGACTACATACTGGTTATTTATTGTTTTTTAATTGTTAAAAATTGTGTTTTTTAATACTTTCTTGTGGAATATACTGTATATCCCTTTTGCTGCCTGCCATCACAATTGTTGTGTGGGTAACGAAAAAGAATCATGTCAAAAATTTATTTTTGGATGTATTTTGGCCCAACATACACATTTCGTCGTATGAATATTAAAGTGTCCTATACGCCATTTGTTTCCTATACCTATAGGACACTTTAATATTCACACGGCGATTTGTTGTCACTAGACCAAATTGAAATTTTCAAACAGATCTGTCATTTAGTACAATTTTGATAGCCATTGAAAACAGACAACCCATTGTTTTTGCAAACATGGAAAAAAGTGAATTTCGTGTGTTGGTTAAACATTATTTTTTGTGTGGAAAAACCTTTATGCAAACCAAAACAGAGCTTGATAAATATTATGGAGACTTTACCATCGATTAAAATCATTCATAAGTGGCTTACTGATTTACGTTGTGGTCGTACAAGCACAACTGATGCCGAACGTTCAGGACGGCCGAAATGAAGTCACCACACCAAAAATGGTTGACAAAATCCATGATACGGTATTTCAAGATTGCAGAGTGAAAGTGCGCGAGATAGCTGAGATAATAGTAAGCATCTCAGATGAATGTGTGCGCAATAATACATGGAAATTTAAATAAGAATAGCGATCCGCGCGTTGGGTGCCGCGTTTGCTTACATTCGACCAAAAACGCACACGTATGAGAACTTCACAGGCAAGTTTGGCGATGTTCAAGCGAAGTAAAAAAGAGTTTTGCGTCGTTTTATAATTGTGACTGAAACATGAATACATCACTATACACCGGAGACCAAAGAACAGTCTAAACAGTGGATTTCTACTGGCGAATCTGCGCCGAAGAAGGCTAAGGCGGTTTTATCGGCCAACAAGGTCAAGACCAGTTTTTTGGGATGCATGCGGCATACTCCACATTGATTACCTTCAAAAGGGAAGAACAGTCAACGGCGAATATTACTGCAACTTATTGGACCATTTCAACGACGTTTTGAAAGAAAAACGAGTGCATTTGGCGAAGAAAAAAGTTCTCTTCCATCAAGACAATGCACGGGTGCACACGTGTGTATTTGCTATGGCCAAAACCCATGAATTACGCTTCGAATTGCTTCAACATCCTCCATATTCTCCAGACTTAGCCACCCCTGCGACTATTTTCTGTTTCCGAACTTGAAGGTTTCGGCTCGGCGAAAAGAGATTCGGCTCTAATGAGGAGATCATCGATGCAACAAACGCCTATTTTGAAGGATTGGAGAAATCGTATTATTCGGAAGGGATCGAAAAATTGGAAAATCGTTTGACTAAGTGTATCGAGCTAAAAGGCGACTACGTTGAAAATATTTTTTTGACCGAAAATCTTATTCCTTGTTCCATTTTTACCAGACTTCTCACTCCGCTCTCGTATAATAATAGTAAAATAATTAATGTCAAATCAAAAACAAATAATTAATATGTTACGAGGGTATATCAAAAAGTCTTGCAATATCATATGAAAAAAAAGAGTGAGTGAGACAACAATATATTTTTCAAAACCATTTTTTGTCGCGATGAAACTTCTAGAAGAACATTTCGATGTAAATTTTACAGTTCGTTTGTTTTTGTCAATTTAGTAACACGTGTTTTGAATTTTTCTTAAAATGAATGAAATTGAATATCGCGCCGTTATTAAATTTTGCTGTAAAGATGGACGAAATGCAATTTATATATTAAACTGTATATCAAAAGTTTACGGCAAATCTGCACCATCATATGCCACAGTAACAAGGTGGGTAAAATTATTCCAAAGTGGTCGGGAGTCATTAGAAGACGACAACCGCTCGGGTCGGCCAGCAGACGCTATTAGCCAGGAAAACGTAATTTTGGCCGAATCTATTGTATTGGTGGACCACCGTATTTCTGTTCCGCGGTTAGCGTGGAGACTTTCTCTTTCATACGGTACCACATATACTATATTACATGACCACCTTCACATGTCGAAAGTAAGTGCGCGATGGGTTCCCCGTTTGTTGAATGCAGAACAAAAAAAAATGCGTGTTCAAACTTCAAAGGCGATTTTAGATATGTACAAAGAAGATCCAGAAAATTTCTTGGATAACATAATAACAGGCGATGAAACACGGCTTCATCACTGGGATCCGGAATCCAAACAAGAATCGATGCAATGGATTAAACGTAGTGAACCACCACCAAAGAAATTCAAAACTCAATTGTCTGCTGGTAAGGTTTTGGCAACAATTTTTTGGGATGCTGAAGGAATTTTGATAATCGATTATATGCCACCGAAAAGCACAATCACAGGCATATATTACGCAGAGGTTTTCCGAAAATTGAAAAAAGCGATCCGGGAAAAACGGCCAAGGAAAGTTAGGGAAAAAATCTTGCTTCTTCACGACAATGCACCAGTGCACAAGGTTAATATTGCTCAAGCTGCATTAAAGGACTGCGGCTTCGTGGAAATTCCTCATCCACCGTACAGTCCAGACTTGCCACCCAGTGACTACTTTCTGTTTCCCAATTTGAAAAAACACTAAGGGGCCGGAAATTTTCCAGTGACTATGAAGTACAGTCTGTTGTAAATGAATATTTTATGGAGCAAAAGAAATCTTTTTTTTTAGAGGGTTTAGGCAAGTTAAATGATCGATGTGACAAATGTATAAACCTTAAAGGAGATTATGTCGAAAAATAAAAATATTGCTGTCTCACTCACTCTTTTTTTTCATATGATATTGCAAGACTTTTTGATTTGCCCTCGTATATAATTTATATGTTATCAAATTATAAATTATTTTTCAAAAATAATTCCGATTTAACTAAGATCCGTTAAAATCCGTAATACATTTCAACCTGGCTTTTTAAACACACATTTGTGTGGGTTTGACTTAAATTGAAGTAAAAATTTTGTTGTCTGGCAGGAAAAGGGATATACACAGAATATCCTATAATGGAGTTCACAACTGACATGACTTTTCTAAACATCAAAGTTATTTTTTTTGTTCGATTTATACCAGAAAACCACTTTGATTCGAAATGGCAATTTAAAAACACCATTGAAATGTGGAACTAAAGCAAATCATTTGTTGCTATAATTGAAATACTTAGTTCGTAATAAATGCAAAAATGTCGATATATTTTGTCGCTATAACCGAATTGTTGAATTTTTTTTTTAATTGAAACTACGTAAAAATCTTCAGAACTTAACCTTGTCGTCGTTTTCTCCGAAATATCGTTAAAACGTAGTCGCTGAATAAGTGAAATACACTGTACTTGAAAAACAAACAAAGTATATGCTAAATAAGTGTTTTTGGAATTATCACCTCTACTAATGAAATTGCAAACGGCAAAACATCTAACGATCCAACAATATTTTCTTGTAACGTGCGTAAAGCTATATTTTTCGTAAGGTGTGAACAAATAATATTATAAGATGTGAATTATTCGAAAAAGCGTGTGTTGCTAAAAATGCATTTATAATTTATACAACAATGACGAGAGGCAACTTAGAATCTATCAAGAAAAATACTGGTGTGATTGCGTATGTTTATCAAATAATTTGGTGCAATGGAATAGTTTTAATGGCGAAGATGCCTTTGATAAAATTGCATATGTATTTTGTATTTTTTTTATTTTAATCATTAATCTTTATTTTAATGATTTTATATGTTTTAAATATCTGCTATCCACAAAAATCTATTTGTTGTCTAGAAATATCATCCTAAATCTAAAACCAACATTTCGACATGCAAATATCAACACTGAAGTGACAACCAAATATGATTTTTCTGCAAGAAAGAGAAAGTAAATAAATCACCTTGCCAGCATGCTTATTTGAATAAGTTAGGTTTCACAAATAAGTATCGGTCCTTAGCTTAGATTATACTATAGATAGAATACCGACAGTATTGTTTTGAAGTATCAATTTTGTAATGTTTTTATTATTGTTTTGATATTTTTTGGGAAAAGAGAAAGAAGAATGCGGGATAACAACATTATAAATTTCATAACATCAAGTAGTGGCGGTGTGAATTGTTTTATATAGGGCGGGGGCAAAAAATAAATAAAATGAAAATTATTTTATTTTTAAATTTTTTTATTAATGCATTATAATAATAATTGTATAATGTTAAATAAAACTTTTAAAAATAATACAATAAGTATAAGTTATAGGTAACTAACATAAGATATTTCATTACTTTAATTAAGTATTACATAGATTAAAACATTCTAATAAAGATCATAATATTATACCTATGTTATATCTAATGTTATGCTAAATTATTTAAACCATATTAAAATATCCTGTATCGTTAAAATTAATCGATTTATTAATATCAAAAATATACTTTTACTGTTAAAATTCATAGTAGATTTTGAATATTTGTAAATCATATACTATATGCATATTAATTCACTATACTTGAAACTAAACGAATTAAAAAAGAAAATAAATCACAAAATTTAATGCAACTAAATAGCGAATCGCTGCCCCATAAAAATTAAATATAAAAATTTTAGCAACGCAACTGGATTTTCAATGACAATTTACGATTTATTTACTGTTATTTTCTAAAATGAAGAGCAACTTTTTCCCGTGTTTGTTTTTAAATCCGAATGTTTCACTTATTTTTATTCAATTAAATTTAAAATAAATCACCTTTATCACTGAACATATTTAATTATGCATATGTATACTATAAATTTGTGGAATATTATTAAAATCAATTAGAAGATTAATCAGAAAAAGCAATTAAATAGTTTGTAAACACTATCAAAAAAGTTACTTGTGAAAAGAAATTTCCTTTTTTCTTGATAACCGTGTGTTTTCACACTGGAACACACTACACTTGGTTATTTTAGTAAGATAGAGCACTTGATTATTCACTTATTTATTTTAAACTAAATAGTTTTCATTCACATCAATCACAACCAAAAAACACTTTAAAATAACGAAAATTTTCCTTTTTTCACCTCATCTGTGTTTCTCTATTTTATGTATATGTACCTCTCGTTTACCCATTCATTTGTAGTACTTCTAGTTTCGCTTGTGTTTTGTATTGGAATTTGTATTGGTACGTTATCTATATAATCTAAGGTCCTTAGGCTCTTTCCCAAACACTGACTTATTATAGACTTATTTGACGCCATTTAAATGACTCGGTCAAGTCGTTCCAATTCATTGTACCGACACTTGTTTGTGGCGTAATAACAAAAAAATAAATCGCAATTTCTATTATATGAAAAATATTGTCTTATAAGAGACCTCTTGTTATTGAACGGCAGGCTACCATTATTTTACTAAGATTTTCGATGGCCTTCTGGCATAACTGCGGCACTAGTTCTATTTCATTCATAATATTCTACTTTAGATCATCAATTGTTTGTGGATTGTTGGCATAGACTTTAAATAGCCCCATAAGAAAAAATCTAGTGATGTTAGATCACAAGATCTCGGCGGCTGTTTAATGGTCCCTCTACGTTATTCGTTTATCAAAGCGTTCACGTAATACGCATTTCAAATGTTTCCTGTTGTTGTATGACATGTGGCACCGTCCTGCTGATCTTGTGGAAAATTTTGATTAAAGTAGTTGGTGGATTGTGTAATTGCTGCGAACGATGACGAATTGATGGCTCTATTCTTGAAATTGGGAAAATTTCTGCATTCGTAATATAATTTGCTTTAGAATTTTCTGTGTATTCCAATTTTTGTTTGCATGTTCCTTAACCCTTTGCCAGCCTCATGATATATAGGCGGTTAATCGAGACGCTTCTCTATCATATTCGATACATAATCTAAATTAGATTATGTATAAATATGATACAGAAGCGTCTCGGACAACCGCCTATGTATCATATGTGATACATGGGACTGGCAAAGGGTTAATATTTGTTTTCCGAAAAATTCCGACTGGATAAATCGAATCAGAATTATTCTATAACAAATATTAGCAAGCTTACAAACAAATGCGAAAAATTCGAAATGGAAATCTCGACTACCCAATTTAAAAAGCCTGTTGATTTTAGAATTTTGTGGACATGTGGCTTATTTTAAATTTTATATTATTTTGTGTGATTCGGGAAGTTCTAGAAAGGGTTTTAGGAGGTTGCTCGATATCGATATGTCAGTGTCTTAAGTTTTTCTGTGTTAAGTTTTTTATTAGTCTACCTGCCGATACTGGGTCTAATTTGATTGATTTTACATTGGTCATTAAACTCTTGCTAATCTAAACTTTTATAATGTAAATTTTCTTCGATTTATCAGGGTGCTTGAATTAATGGGAACCGGAGCTTAGATTGATGCAAATAGGTGTCTCATCTACAGCTTTGGAAACTCCTTAAGTCCTCAATTTAGAAATTATATTTTGAAGTAAGAATTGCTTCTAAGGTGGAGAATTGATGGATGATTGAAGCTATCTCTCGTTCCTTAAATTATCATTTGAAGTGTGATGGTAAGGAGCTGTATCACTTCTTGGTCCCAGGTTTGTTACTCGGCATTGACCAACAATAATTACATATTTAATTCATTGTTTTTAACCCTTTAAGGACCGATTTTTTTAACTACATATCGTATGTCCCGAAATATCCCGGGTTTGGTCCTTAAGGGGTTAATGATCAGAAATGTATGTTAGAAAATGTAAGTAGCCCATAACTTTAACGTGCTAAATCTTAAAGTTAACATAAAGAATTTTCTAAACATTCTGTACTAAAACATGAGCAAATACTACATAGTAGACATATTGAGGCTGCGGGCCAATACTCGGGTAAATTGTACAGTAAGGTAAATTGAAATTTTAGTACACATTTACCTAACATAGCGGGCCAATTCTGTAGTAAATAAAATATGGTAATAATGGCTTAAAGGGTAAATTTATTTAAGAGACTCTCTTGAATTGGCTCATAGGTAATTATGTAAATGTCAAAAATTGGTTTAGTTTGTTTAGTTTTGGAGCGCTTTACAATTATTGCGATAAATAAATTATAATTACCTCGACGAGATTGGACCAAAATTTGCATACAAAGCTCGGTCGCAAGTTTTTAATAAAGCAATTGGAGCTATAGATGGATGTAATGTCAAAATTAAATGTCCACCTAATCAACGAGATCAATACATAAATCGCAAATTGGATTATTCAATCCAACTGCAAGCTGTTTGTGATCCAAATTATAAAATATACAATATGTGTGTGGGCTACCCGGGATCAGTGCACGACCAACGCGTGCTTATTAATAGTGCACTATACATGATTATTATTTTTTATTATTACTATTATTTTTTTCCATCGTCACCGTCAGGTTGGGAAAATAAAAATTATTTTATTAATCTAAAAATTCATAAGCTCTAGTTTCTTCATATGTCGTATATTAATTAACACGAAACGTCAAAATAAAACAACATCAAATCAAATTACCTATTTTTTATATGGTTTACCCAGCTTTTTAGTACAGTATTTTAATTTACTCAATACACTGCTAAAAATTTGGTGATTTTTTTTTTTTTTTAAATATGTACATATTTTCAAAAATTTCCACTATAAGAAATCTCAGTTTTCCAAAAATTTTCAAATTTTCAAAACCATTGGGGAAAAATGCAACCACAAATTATTCTATAAAAATAATAATTAAAATAACAGAATTTTGCTAATTCTTTAGACGAATTTTAGTTTATGGAATTTCAATTTATTGAAATTTTAATTTGGGAATTATAAAATATCTTTAAAAGCTTTGCTTAGTTTAGTTTTTTGACCAGATATCTTTTAGAATATCTACTCGATTTTATTTTAATGAGTATTTTTTTTCACGTGAATGTGATTCGCGTGGTTGGTTATTTTAAATTGCGTTCCTGATCGATTATTAAAATTATTCATGCATGATTTAATTGAGGTGTATGTACTCGCGTCATGCAGAATATATGCGTCAACTAGCGCACACGTAAGAGCTTAAGTAATCGGCTGTCCGGACCATGTAGGCTAGTGCTGTGTCCACCAAAATGTTATCGTTCGTTCTGCATGAGAAATCTGTTCTGTTTGTCGTGCTTTTCGCGCAACATAAAGGAAAGATAACGGAAAATGAATTTGTTTAGCATATATTAAAAAGTTTAAATACAACAAATAAAACACAAGCAATAGATTCCGCGCGCAGAACGGATGATAAAATGTTGGTAGTTGTAGCACACTCCTAAATTGTCCAGACAGCATAATAATTGTTTTACTCCTCCATATCTTATTGATTTCTTAAACCATACACTTTACTCAATTCAGTTGATCGAGAATTTTTAGCCTGATCTCATTGTAGTAGCCCGTTTTATATTTTTGTTCTTGCACATACATATTTTGAAATTTACTTAAGATTTCCTGTTCGTTCAATTTAGATTAATTTATTATTAGTAATAATTTATTATTTATGTATATTTTTGTTAGCTAGACATAGACGAGTTGTGGACAAGGTTACACGTTACTGATTAAAAAATATATAAAAAAAAATTGTAATTTATCAATATTTTTGTTGTCTTGTCATTCAATATCACGCATTTTGACTGTGATTTTTATTGACGTTTTACTTTAAACAAGCCAACCAAGCTAATTATAGGGAACCATACTATTGGCTTTATTATTAATTTAAGACTCAAGTTCTTATTTATTTGTTATCGATGATGGCAAAACTTATGATTCAACCCAGTTTTATAATATCAGGAGTAGTATTTAATAAAAATAAAATGTAATATTTCTTTGTGTGCTATATTCGTATAATGTTACTACTACATCTATTTCAAATAAAATACGCGAAGTTGTAATTATAAAAGAGCTATGAACTTTTTCATATTTTGATAATAGCGATACGCGTGAACCTCTGCGAATGTTGTTATGCCGCGTGTGACTTGATTATTTTTGTTTTAATGTACATCCACTGCCAACATGGCAATTTGTCAAAATTACTCTATCGTAGGTTAAGAGGTCATTTAAATCGTTGTAGAATATTGGCCCGCCACATTAAAATAATTAAATAATTTTGTGTTTTGTTTTTTGTAGAATTGACGAAGCCAATGCAGATCAGGATGACACAATAACACCAAATGAAGAACAAGAAATGATAAATTCAGCACGTGGGGTAATGCGACGCGGTTCCAAATCATTGCCGGCATCGCCAATTGGGTCACCCAAAACGGGAAGAAAAGCGATCAATTATAATCCATATTTTACAACGTACTCATCAGGTAATAGTTCAGCGGAAAATCGAGGTTGGATACTATCAAGTCTATTCGGACTGCAACGCGAAACAGTATACACAAAATCAACGTTATCGGTTACATCACAAATCGATGAGGATGTAGAGGAAGCAAATGAAACCAATAATAATACGACAAACGGGAACAGTGCCCATGGGGCAGTCGGAATGAATACTCACAAAAAGAGTGGGCAACACCAACAGATAACATTAAAAGCAAAACCCAGTGAACTCCGAGAAATGAATTTTTGGTCACCGACGTCGATGTAACTGGCGATGATGGTCTACGAAACAAAATTAAAGCTAAATAATTTTTACTAATTATAGATATAATTATAATAATTTATATGTAATAATAATAATAATTTTCGATTTAAAAGTTTTTTATAAATTATTAAAATGAATACACTCAAAAACACAAATTAATATATATTTTCTTATATTTTTATCTTTCATTTTATCCATTCACCAATTTAATGGTGTTTGATAATTTTACAATAAAAATTTTGATTTTGAAACGGTATAGTTTAAAATTGATTTTCCAAATTTTCAAGATATTTTATAAAAATTAATGAAACAACTCAATAACCGATATCCAAAATTAAATTGTTTGGATTCGACTGTTTACGATTAAATTGTTTGATACTCGGATTCCCCGATATGTGCAAAGGTTCTTTAAGGTTACATGTTCTCAAAATACTCAAAACCTTCATTCAGGCAGCACAACGAATAAAACAACCAAATTTCAAAAAAATACTACAACGCCTTTAGATTAACATCCACGCTGTCAAAGTTTAAAATATCAGAATGAAGAATACATTTTCGATAAAGATGGCACAAATTTCAAAAAATCAAGATTAGAATTTTATTATAATTTAATTAAAAGACAAAATGAACGATATCCACATCACGTATATCGTTAATAATAATAATTCATGTTTAAGACCATTAATGAGGGCCAATTAAACCATTTTGTCAACTTCGAATTCTTTCAATGCCAAAACAAATGACCAACCCCAGAGGCCCAAAATTTCTTTACCCTTTATTCTTACCTAGCAGTTTAGAAATTTTAATTTGAGTGAATTTAATTTTGCATTCGCCTGGATCCGTTACTCTATTTGAATATATAAGTTGGTATAAATTGTGGCGTTGCGACGTTTTACGAAAGTTCTTTGTCAGTTGGATAGAAAGAACATTACCTTACCGAAAACTACATACACTTTATATTTTATTTTTTGAAGTAAGCGTCGCCGCTCACCACCATAGGTAAATTTGATAAATATCATTTTCTACTTATTTTCATTAAGTCAACAATTTGTACTTAGTTTTTATATACATATGTAATTATTTATGTTATGTTATGTTAAAATTCAAATTAATTTAAAATAAAATAAATTTAAATAACTAAATTTCAGCTTTGATTTCCGTTAAATATTCATCTAATTCATTATATTCCTCGTTCCTGTTCTGCAATAGTATATCCTGTAATTTCTGGTAACGTAATGTCATATTTTCTTCTAACCATATCGTATTTTGGACAATCTTCTATAATATGTCTCGCATCCTTCGCTGTTCACAATTTTCATAGTTTTGTTTTCTCGCTAGTTTTAAAAATTTTCTATCGAAAGTATGATTCGTTCGTAACTACATAGACTTGATTACAAAAATTCTCGGTTCAAAAAAACGAAGAGACGCATGCCAAAAAATTGAAAGTTAAAGAGATATGGCTATACAACTTAATTAAATAGATCAAACGTACACAGGGGTTAAGACAAACTCTCAGACGGTTGAAGTCAACCGCGTTTGTCCCATATACATATATAATTCAGACCCATATTATAAATGCAGAAAAATCAACGATTTGACGAACTTGGACCTAAAGTGGGCAGATTACAAGTCTTTGACGAAACAGAGCATACGCAAGATGAGCCAATATACCTTACTGATAATAGAGCAAACATGGTCGGCCCAAGACAGCGGTTCATCAGCTCTGAACCCCAGATTGCACTTTTAGAAATACCTAAGTAATTTTTAATACATTTAGCAGCACAGCCTGGAGGATCCCGGATGGCGATATAAAGCTTTAGCTTGAATATTGACCATATTTGACCATGTAGAGATAGGTCTGATCATCGTTAACACGCAGAACACTATTTCAGCGAACCTGGTTGCACAACCATCCGGATATTGTGTTGGTAAAGGTAATTATAAAAACTAAACTATTTTATGTTTTTAAGCTTCTTCAGTTTAACAATAATTATTTATTTATTTATTTTATGTTTCAAATAGCTCTTAAGCTAATTTTCCAGTTTACAGTACAATATATACACATCATCTACTTAATAATTATAAAATTTCTTTTAACAGTTTTGCCCTAAAATTCTTTATGCTTCTACAATTTCTAATATTTTCCGGTAACTCATTATACATCGATATACCTACCTTTGTCAAATATCGATTTTTTACATCTAGATTGTCTTTTAAACTCTAGATAAAACTTATCCTTATGCCTAGTATCATTACTATGCACATCCTGTCTCCTACACAACAACTGACATAAATATTGTGGTAACGAATTTTTGTCAAGCCTAAAAATAAAAGTCATTACGTTCATATACAACGTATTTTCCACTGTTAAGAACTCTAACTCCAGCAACATATCACAGATTCTTGCATATCTATCTATCTTTCTATTACTTAAATAACATCCAACTAACTTAACAATTCGCCCCTCACACCATATTTGTTTAATTTTCCTATCAACCTTGCCCTATCTAGTGTTTCAAATGCCCTTTTAAAATCAAGGAAAACTGCTACTGTCGATTTTCAATCCTCCCTCTCTTTCTTCCAATCCGCTACCACCATCTGCACCGCTGTCTCTGTAGAGTGCCGCTCTCTGAAACCAGATTGGGCCCAGATAACATATTATTCTCAGCGATTTGCCCGAGTAACTTATCCAAAATTATTGACTCCAATACCTTGTCCAAGATTCGCAAAATATTTATAGGACGATAATCCGACATCTGACAACTATTCATAACTTTAAGAACAGGAACTACACATGACACTTTCAAACTTGTAGGAACTACTGCATATTCCAAAGACAAATTTACTATGCAGCTAACATATCCTCTTAGAACCCTCCATAAATCCTTAAACATTTTACAGCTTAACACCCCCTCACACCCTGCCAATTTTAACATTTTAACTATTTTATCTAGGGACTACCTGCACCATGCCCACATGCTCAATTACTCCATCATATTCTATATCCACATTGTCTTGCTCCTCCGAAGTCTCCCTTATAATATCCTCTACACTATCTACAAAATACTTGTTTAACCTCTTCTTAATGTCCATCTTTTCGTACACCATCACGCCATCAAAATCCACCCCATTTATATCACTCCTTCCCTAAGATTCAATTACCCTTTTTAATGTTTTCCACATCTTTCCCGGGTTGCCTTTGCACTGATGAATGTTTCTCCCATAGTACAATCTCCTCTCACTCCTAATCACAGCAACAAATCCGTTTCTTTCTTTTTATACTCCACCCACCCTTCCTTAACTGTCTCAGTCCCCAACTCTCCCTCTCTCTCCTTCATCAACCTAAATTTCTTATACGAATCATCTCTTGCCTTCCTAACCTCCTTCATTCTGTTGGTGAACCATGGACAATTTCTAGCTATATCCACTATCCTTAACTCGCCTGTTCCCCTTTTACTGCTTCTTCCACCTATAAATTTAATTTCCCACACCTCTCCTCAATGCCCCCAGTGACTTCTCGTACACCATCCTCTGCTCTTATAAGTTCCTCTTCCATAACATTTAGATCTATCTTTCCTTTGATCACCTTTTTCCCATTTACATCCTCCCCCTTGATCATTATAAGCGCATGGTCTGTAATTTTTGGGGTATTCACAACAATACAATTCACTTCCTTATTTGAAAATACTAAATCAATTATCGTTCTTAATGCATCTGTTACTCGTGTATTTTCCTTCACGAACTGTTCAAGCCCAAAAAATTCTGTAATTTCTTTCAAACACTTAACATAATATTCTTCCGATCTCTCCCAGTCTAGATTGAAATCACCCATAGTTATTATCTTCACTGCCCCCCAACAACACCAATCCTTCTAGCCACCCACTAAAGGCAGTTAAGAATTGCACTACGCTAGCACTTGATGACCTGTAACAGCATATTATCATTCCCATATCATCAATCCTCTTTGCTCATCCTATTTTTACCGCTAGCATCCAGTACTCCATCGACTTACGAACTTGACTTATCAGCCTACTCCCTAGTTTCTCGGTCACATACACTAGAACTCCACCTGTGTGCCTGGAGCTAGAATTACATCTATAATGAGTATATGCTTCAATTCGCAAAATACCATCTCCATCATCTGTTAAAACATGGGTTTCTGTTGCACAAAACACAGTTATTTTAAAATCTCTCACAACCTCTACAATCTCATCCAATCTACTTAATATGCCCACCGCATTTACAAGCATTACATGCCCACTTGCCCCCACACTCCCACGTCAATCTGATTTTGCCGTCCGCTTCACTACTCTCCTTATTCTCTCTACATACGCTGGACACATCATCCCATGCTGAGTGGTTGTAGTCTTCATTTAACTTCATTTTCTCCACCGCCTCCGCACAATTTACACACTTTTGACAATTACTAGCCAAGTGATCCTCTTCAAACTTCCAACACAATGCCTTTCCTTTACTGGGGCATTCTCTGGCTATATGCTTTAGACTCGAACAATTATAGCACCTGCTCACAAACACATAGTCCTTCACCTTGGCACAGCTCCACTTGCAGTATACCTCGCCCTTACTCAACATTCATTTATGCGTCTCCGGATCTACTTCCAGAACCAAGTCTATGTCCCGAAATCTTTTATTCTTCACCACTATTTACTTTTCTTAAGCAAAATCCGCTCTTCGCCTTATCTAGTCTATTTTGCTTTACAATTGCCCCAACAAGATCTGCCTAATTCACATCAGCTTCCTCCTTTATTTGCTGCAACTTGATCATGGAATTTCTAGCTCTCGGTACTTACTTTCCCTGTTGCTACATAAGTTTTATAGCTTAGAGCACTTTACAAAAAGTTTAGTTAAAGTCATTCGTAATGAGAGTATCTCATTGTTGTCACACCAATTTGGAGAAAATCCCTGATAATGAATAAAATCCCTATCGCGATCTTTGCCAGAGAAACGAAACTTTCATAGAGGATGTATAGTAGTAACATGTTGTTCAAATGTCCGGCAACAGTTCTTACTTCTTCGTTCGCAAAATTAAAGGGCAAAAGTAGGAAAGGCAGTTCCACACAGTCTCCAAGTACCGAGTTCATCTTTTACAAAATATTGCCATGCAACATTAAATACATAAGTTAGGTTAAAAGCAAAACTCTGATTGTATAAATATTTCTCGAAATTTCTTTTTTTTTATTCATAAATACTATACAAAAACTTAATTCGCATTTTTGATTTCCCACAAAAAGTTAACGAATATTTTTTTTCATATTTGTGGTGAATATTTTTTTTTCTAGTTCATGTACTAGATTTTTAGTTCGCTTTTGATAAATAGATACCGCTGGTTATCAGTAAGATGTAAATCACATGTTGATTTTGCAATTTTGACAAAACACATAAGTGTTTTGTTTTCGTGAAAGGTTAGAACCCAGTTTTTTTCAAATTAATTTATTTTTTTAAAATATGTATACAAATATGACTGAAAGTGATAAACGTTTTAATATAGTTGATGAAAAGACACCATACAATGTTTTATTAAGTGCTCACTATCGGAGGTAATTAATCACATTTAAGGTTAGAAGTTACAACTTGTTTAACTTTAATCATCATTTTAATAGGAGTTTTGCTTATCATACGATACGTGATCGACTTCCTGTTATATTAACGCATATTATCGATCAATTAGCCCGTGATCGAGATGTAATTGCGGCCGAATATGGAGACGAGGCAAAAGAGGAACTAAAAGACATTGTTGGGTCTTTGTCCCAGTTGAAGTATGAATTACAAACCGATAAGGAATTTCGATTGATAGACGAAATTAGTCCCGACCATATAATATGGAATAATCATTTAAGTGCGATGGCCGATAAAAATACGTATTACTCTGCGATTTGGCTTCATGCTGAATGTTATCTGTATCGACGAGTTAGGAATATATTTGAAATACAGTAAGTACACCTTGCGATGACCTTTATTATATCATCGATCTTATCATCACTATTACTAATTTTGTCTTATCACTTTACTAGATCGTTATTAAAAAATTACGATTATTTCCAAAAACAAAAAGAGAATGCGTTTACATCTCAATGCGTGCCGATGAAAGTAATTTCGAAGCATATTGAAGATCATCGAATTTCGTTGAAGAGGAATCCAGGCGATTTAGAAAATTATTTTGATAATTTATTAAAGATAAATTTATGGGGTAATCGGTGTGATCTCTCTATTACGGCTGGTAAACTATCGGAAGAGCAACAAGATCCACTTGAGGCCATAAACACCCTCGATCCATTGATACTTGCAAATGATATCGAGTTTGTTTGGAAATGTATCTCAGATCCGGATGTTAATCATAACGAGATGATGGTGGATTTCATATGTGATAATTCTGGTTACGAACTTTTTACCGATTTGTGTATTGCCGATTTTATTATCGAACACAATTTAGCAAAATGTGTTCGATTTCATGTCAAACAAATTCCCTGGTTTATATCGGATGTAATGCCTGCCGACTTTTTATGGACACTTCGTATGTTACGTACTCATACCGATCAGAATTTATCAAAATTGGGTCAACGGTGCTCTGATTATTTACTTGATGAGCGATTTAAATTGATGGATAAAGAATATTTTTGGACCACTAGCTATAGTTTTGAACGAATGAAAGAAATTAATGAAGATCTCTATAAAACTCTGGCCGACGCTCATTTAGTTATATTCAAGGGTGATTTGAACTATCGAAAATTATTGGGCGAGGTTAATTGGGAGCCGACTACACCTTTCGATATAGCACTACAAGGATTTCGGCCGAGTAATTTATGTAGTTTACGTACGGTTAAGGCCGATTTAATATGCGGATTAAAGCCAGGTGTTGCACAGGAATTGAACGAGCTTAATCCACAGTGGATGGAGAATGGAGATTACGGTGTTATTCAATTTGCCAGGCGGTGTTAAATGACGAAATTTTTCTTTGGCTTCTTATATACATATCATGGATCATCCCACCATTCCTCATACCTAATGTTAAGCGACTGTTAAACTGACCTTAAACAATAATGTTAAAAACTGTTGAGCGGCATCCTTTCTCTAACAATATTCTCTTTGGCAGCCTATTTAGGTTTAAAAAATACATAAAAACGATTTATTATGTTTTGTTAATAATATATTTATAAATTATTATTTATATTTTTCTAATTATATATAAAAAAAATTAAAATTTTTAAATTAAATAAAAAAAATTGAAACCTAACATAATTTTGTCTTCCATACTTTTATTTTAAAAAAATAAACTTTTTTTAAGTAAAAAAATAATCAAAATTAATTTTATTATTAAAAAATGGATTAAAAATCACAGTTAATTAATAATAGATAAAATATTTTAGTGTAATGCAGTAACATAAAATACAATTTTGGTGGAAAACTGTCCTAATTTAAGGACTATTCAAATATTACCGTATCACCATCCTGTATCGAATAGTAATCTAAATTCTTGGATAAATTATCCATTTCGACTTTTAAATTTTTATGATTCGCATCTATATAGCTAATTCGTGGCAATTCCAAACTGTCAGTCTTGAAAAGTTTTATTATGAGACCTTGTAGAGTTTGCAACGATAGGCGTACGGGAACCTTTTTTGATATAACACGGTTGGTATTCGAGTCCATAATATTGATTGTGATCAAAGATGATTTTTTTACTGCCGGGTTCACCATTGATTCTTCGGGTAAACCATATTTCTTTACAAGACGCGGATATGCACGACATTTTTTAACCAGCTTTAATCGTTCGATTTGGTTATCCTCCGTTTTAAGCCAATCGGCACCAAACATTTTCCATATATCGTACTCGGCTCCTCTTCTCTGTTCATTTGTTATCTCGGTTTTATTTACTATTCGTAAATTCGAAATCATTGCAACTGCTCGCGAAAACATTTCTTCATATCCACCAGATGATTGGTTTGGAGTTTGGGATAATTCCTCTAGCGCGGGCAGTTTATCTAATTCATTGAATTCTTGTAGTTCATCAGCGATTGGGTTATCACGCAGATTAAGTGTTGTCAAAGACTTAAATATATCAACAAACTCGTCATAATTACACTGTGGCAAATTAATTCGTTGTATTCCGTTTTCCATCAAAAGCAATTTGGTCAATTTCTTTAATTTGCCTAATTTTAAAATTTCATCAAAATTCTCCAATTTATTCATGTGCAAATCGAGCGCCTGTAAATTCTGTAAAACATCAAGATTATCACTAGTTGTGTCCACACTAATTTCAGAGATGTCATTGTCTTGCAGACCTAGCTCTTCGATATTAGGCCAAAGCCGAGCGATATACAAAATCTCATCCCAATTATTGAGGCCACAATGACGAAGGCTCAAGTTTTTCAAATGCCGGAAATACGGTTCTAACTCCTCAATTTCATTGATCGATGGCCGCTGAATCTTATTCTGCGCTAAATTCAAAAATCGCAACGATGGTAATTGTTTCACAATATCCGCAACTATATTCCAGTTCCACATCAGTGTTGAGGTCAAATCGATTTGGACGAGAGCCGTCAACGATTGAAGATTTCCGGCAGCTGCTGTTAACGAATGTGCCGCTGATATATCAACTAAATTCTCTAAACGACTTTGTTTATCGATAATTTTCTCCATGCCAACAATTTCGAAAATCGATGCACGCAAGTACTCCTGTGCCTCTTTCATTAGTTTCTCATCAAGGACATTTTCACAATCCAAGATATATTTGCGTTCAATTGCTGCAGCTAGGGTTTCTGGCGATGATATTTTGCTCGGCCGAATCAGTGATCCTGAAGTGGGATAACTCGTTTCAAAATACCGTACCCCATTCACAGTACCATTATGTTTGCCACGCTCTGGGTTGTCCCATTCGACACCAACCCAAATGCCCTGGTATCCTAGTATCTAAATTGTTCAAAACTAATGAAATTTACTGCAAAACAAACTTTTTAAGTAGGAATATCATACCTCGCCAACGTATTTCACCGTACCAATATCTGTGTAAACTTTTATTCGAGAATTAATCGGAAAGTTCGTCATGATGTTTTGATTATCAATTAATCCAACCATTTCAATTTCGTTCACGGAAGTTGCACTGTGTCCACGTGCACAAAACTTTTACAAATTTTATGTTTATGTATTAAAAAATAAATGATTTGATTTCGGAAAATGCATAAAAATAAATTTAGTTTTCTTATTTAAAATAATAACAATTTTCTTGTGATCACTTTATACGATTTGTTTATGTATGACGTTTACCATAGATTTTCGGAATCAACATGTATCGTGGAAGAGTGTAGAAATGAGTCACTAGAAAACTCTACACAAATATAAGTGCTGTATTCATTTGTAAATTTTCTAATGAGTTCTATCATGCCAAAAAGTAAATTGAGGGCGGTGTGTTCGTTGTACCATCGCTTCGATTCGAAAAAGGTCGAATGGCGGTATGTTATATCTCTTTTTCAACCCCAAAAAAAATTGGCTCAATTTAAGTCCAGTCCACACAAATGTGTGAGTAAAAAATCATAGTATGTTATGGCGTTTTTGATAAAAATTTCGCTTGACTTGAAGTAAAACCAACACAATTGTGTGTATTGATTTAGAACTTTTCTCGGACGACAATAAATTAAAAAGGAATTCACAAAAGTGTAAGTTGGTTCAAAACCAATACAAAAATTAATTTTTGACATGGTTCTTTTGCTGGTCCCACACAATTGTGTTACCGGGCAAGAAAAGGGATATCATTTTCGAATCGCGATAAATGATAAAGTTTCATCATTTAAAATGTAGCTGACATTTCATTCTAGAAAAAGTATTGCAAGATTATAAAGCGATACAAGTCGAAAATGATACAACTTTCACTTTTTCGATTCGACTTTTTTCGGATTTCGATTCGAAGTGATGGTACAACATACCGCCCTAATACCCGGTTTACATAAGACCAACATTTTTCTTCTGCAAAATGAATAAGATATAACATTGACTTTTTGCACATGAGAGACAAGAAAAGCAATATATCCCAACAAAATTTTGCAGAAGAATTTTAAGCCACTACACTGTAAACCATTATAAAATGTTGCCATAAACTATATTCGCTCCGAGTATTTTTATGGCAACATTTTAAAAATCAACAAGAAAAAAAATTATTTCGCATTAATAAATGTTGAGGATTCATAATAAAAACAGACGCCATAGATAAAAATGTATATTTCGCATTTGAATTCATTAAAAGTAAATTAATAATGATCCTATACAAAAAATTACTCCATTACTATATATGTTTATTTCTTTCTGGCACATTGATTATTTTTATATAGCGGATTCTTTCTTATTTACCTGCAAAAATTTGCAGAAGAAAACAAGTTTCTCATGTAAACCGGGCATAAGTTTAGCCAGTTGCCAAAGAACGTAAACAATTTTTTTGTTGTTTTTGTTATCAGTGTGTAGGTAATAGCGCGTAAAAGACCATCTTTTATTGTTTGTTTTTTAATCCTAAATTCCATGGAAAAAATTTGCTGCAGCATTTTTACTGAGAAAAACGCATAACAAAAAAATCTTAAAACTCCATAAGAGTGACAAAGAAAAGAAAAAATTTATTTCATTTTTATGAAAAACAGAAAAAAAAACAAATCGACATTTGACTATGAAAATGGCTAGCGACTTATTTTTATAAGTGTGAGAAAAATTTCTTATCTTTACATGTTTTATAAAGCTATGATAAAAACGTTTTATTTGAAACTGAAATGACGCTACAAAAATATAATAAAACATATTATTTAATTAAATTGCTTAAAACTGTTTTAATAATCAAAAATTTAGAAAAAATTAGCTCTTGTAATTAAATTTGTAGATACTTACTTATGAAATATAAAAAAGAAGAATTTTGTAGATACACACTAATGCATATATGTATGTAGCTACCATCGATACATATTTTGTAGATGTGTGAACAATGCTGCCATAAAAAATACTTCACATTTTTATAGTAGCATTATGCAAGCATACTAACACCATCACAATTATTTTCTCAGTAAAATTTTGCTGACATTTTTTGTTTCGTACACAACCAGTGAAATCTATATTTTTTCTCGCTTTTATTTTTACTAACATCAGATTTTTCCCATAAAATAGGGCCTTAAGGCACAAAATAATTTTAATGAATGAATTAAATGTTATTTAATTTTTTCATTTCTGTTCGGGAGCCGCATTTATTCTTTCAAAGAGCTGCAATTTGGCCATGCGTGTAATGTAAAATGAAAATAATTTTACCCAGATGCGTGCCGCACTTGAGCTTTGCGTGGAGACGCAAGTGCTGCCTGAGTATTGTTTGAAAATGCAGTACATATGTGGAAAGACTAATTAGTTCTATGTGTCGCCGCAAATTTGTCAAATTTTGCTTGTATATTTGCATGGTATAATTTGTGATTTCTGTTGTGAATCTATTAAAAGACAATTGTAGAAATTATTAAACCCCCTTTATTAAAAATGAGCTCAGGGTTTGTGACGGAAGCAGAAGCAATTGAAGCACGGAAGAAGCGGCAAGAAGAATGGGACCGAGTACGCCAACCAGATGATCCTGAAGGTGTGTGTTATTATTTTGGGTTGGGACAGGTGTTTGATGTAGATATTATTTTAATTTGCAGAATTGCCTGAAGAACCATATGATTCCCGATGTCTATACGAGCGTCTTAAAGCACAGAAAGATAAACGAGATTTGGATTATGAAGAGGCGCATAAATTAAGTAAGTCGGTTTTGAAGATCAAATCTTATTTCTATGTCGGTCAGATTACGTTTTAATTAACCATTGTTTCTCTGCATTTATCCAGAAAATATGATTCGAGGCTTGGATGATGATGAAGTAGACTTCTTAGAATTTGTTGATCGTACAAAACTAAATGCGGAAAAGAAACAGATGCTTGAAGAAAACAAGGAGTTGGAGGAATTTAGACAAAGCGTAGCAACACTTCAAGAAAAGTCACACGATGATAAATTGCATGCTGAGCTAGCTAAACCAAAGGCAGCGAATAAGCAAAGTTTGAATGGCGATACACCCGGCAGTAAGCGATTATCACAGAAAACTATATTGTCAACCAGTATTGTTTTAAAGAAACGAAAATTGGATGATGGCAATGCAGCTCCCGCTTCACCAATAACCCAAGATGAAGAAGTCGAACCATTGCAGAAGAAATCAACTGAAAATTTATCCACAGCGGCAGCGACAGTAGTAAACCCAAGTGCTTTAAAAGTTATTGGTGTGCTTCCAGGTCTTGGTGACTATAATAGTGATTCAAGCTCCGATAGCGACGAAGATAATGGTAATTTTGATTGGGTTGGTAGAAAAATCAAAAAGAAACAAGACGATGAATAGTTTGAAAAACTTACGGTCTTTGCTATTTAAGGATAAACGACTGAAATTCAAATCTGGTCTAATACATTTTCTTATTTAAAGTGTACTAAACTTCTTACATACTTAAAATATACCTAAGTCCTAATCGTTCATTATTTATACAAAATAATATTCATGGTTTTTTCTTTTTTTAAGATTGAATTGATATAAATGGTTGTTAAGATGTTCCGTTCCAATACGAGGTGCGATTGTATAAACGTCTTTCTGTGCTGGTTTTTTGCTGATACAATATTTATTTTTATTCACTATTTCAAACTAGGTAGTGTAAACCTACTACATTATTCTAATTATAACAATTCGGTGTAATTAATGATTAATTTTTGAATTAAATTTGTTTTTAAATAAAAAGTTGTAGGCTCAATTGGATCAATATTATGCCGCAGCCACACGAATGCAAATACACACCAACATTGGCGTATTTGTCCAAATAACAAATCGTGTAGCCACAAAACAAATGACAAATTCAAATAAAGGTTACATTTTTCCAACATTGGTGCACATTCGTTCAAAAGGCGGTTTTCCAAAAAAGATCAAAAGAAACTACCAACATTGGTATACACATTGGGCAACCGTCTACACGAATGGTATCTTTTACCAATATTCGCCAAATGTAAAATACGCCAATATTGGTGTGTATTTGCATTCGTGTGGCTGCGAATCATTCTTTAATTAAAGCGCCATGAAAACAAATATGTAGGGACATAAATCTCACAAAATAGATGAATGCTTATTATGCATAAGACTCAGGCGAAATTTCGATTTACTGATACGTTTAAGTACTGTGAAGCCATCGTTTCATAAATGAAAGCACTCCACGTAGGATTAAAGGGACAAAACGAAGTATCAAACGCCTTAAGTCGATTTATATTATCCGCTTCTTCCAGTTCCTTCACGTATCGTGTCAGACAAAAAAAACATTCAGTGTATTTTCTTGAGACAATTACAACAACACCACCATGGCTAAAGCAAAAACTAAAGCATTTTAGAATTTTGCTTTGGCTGAATGATAATGCAGATTTGCATTAGTTCTCAAGAAAATACAGCTACATATTTGTTACATGTATTTTTCATAGGAGTATTTATATTATCCATTCCGTACTTGTAAGAACTGAACGGAACGGATAATATAAATACTCCTATGAAATACATGTAACAATGTTTTTTTTTGTCTGATACGAAAAATGAAGGAACTGAAAGGAACGGATAATATAAATCGAGCTTAAAAGCGTTGCCACATACACATCTAATAACAGACGATTCGTGCGTAAATTTATTTTGCCTCGCCACATACCAAAAAAAAATACAGACGATTTTTACAACAACAATTCTTTATATTTTGTTTTGAGCTGAATGTTTATACCGTCATTTCTATCCAAAGTGTATATATTTATATTAATATATGTATATTTTGTTTTGGAATTTTATGACATTTGTTGAAGTTCACAGACAACAGAGAAAAAAATCGTTTAAAATGTTTTGATGAGTTCAGAAATCGTTTTAGATTTTTGTGCGTTCGTTCACGTGTAAAATTATACCCAAAGAAGTTAAATGTACAGAATGAGCCTAAGCAACTGTCAAGTGTCACAAATTCGGAGGGTAAAAGCGTTGCCACATACACATCTAATAACAGACGATTCGTGCGTAAATTTATGTTGCCTCGCCACATACCAAAAAAAATACAGACGATTTTTACAACAACTATTTTTTATATTTTTTATATTTCTATCCAAAGTGTCAAAATAATTAAATTTACTTATTTAATTTATAATTAAATAAGTTTACCATACCATATTCATGATGAGCCTTATAAAAATATTAAATTAATGAAAAATATATATTTTGTTTTGGAATTTTTTGACATTTGTTGAAGTTCACAGACAACAGAGAAAAAAATCGTTTAAAATTTTTTGATGAGTTCGGAAATCGTTTTAGATTTTTGTGCGTTCCTTCACGTGTAAAATTATACCATTCAGAGAAAAAATCGTTTCTAGGAACGGGTAAATAGAAAATTGATAATTTTTCAATTAAAATTATTAAATAATTCCAAATTTATTATTTTAGCTACTAACTTGAGATATTTTACATATTACCTCATTAGTTTGAGTCAAAAATATGCTCTAATTAATTCGTAAATGCGAAATCTGTTTTTAGATGTCGTCCGTAGAAATGTGTATGTGGCATCGCCTTAAAAGAGAAAGCATCAATCAACGGGATAACAACAACAACAAAAATCTATAAGCGCCCCACGCCACAACCAAAATTGTTTTCTTAATTTTGTTCGATTTATAACTTAAATTCAGGATAAATGTATCACAAATCACTTGTTTCTTGGCACAATTTACATTTTATTTTATATAAACACTTGGTAAACTTGATGGTGGTAAGATATTTCTCTCTCTCTCTCTGGCTTTCACATCCCATAAAGGGATATCGCCGCCTGCACTCCAGTTCTCCAGTTTCGGTATCCTATGGTTCGTAGATCTTGTTCGATGTCGTCGCGCCAGCGTAGTCGGGGTCTTCCTCTACGACGTACTCCGGCTGGTTGTTGGTGGGACACTTTATTTATCATCCGTTGTTGTGGAGACCTTGTTGTAATATAAATGTAAACGCACCTTTAATTTTAGTTTAGTACTTTTAGTTCTTAGTTCTAATTTTATATGTATGATAGTTAACCTATAAAAATATTGATATACCACATGTAACCACACACCATAGCTGTTGAATTAATAAATGAAACTTAAATATAATTATACGTGTTTATTCATTAATATAAGTACATAATAATACATGGTGTCAGATGGAAAAGACAGTAGTCAGTGAGTGTTAGTAAGATGGCATCTGGAAATGGGGGAAATGAAAATTTTCCGACAATGTGCTTTAATAATAATGTGGCTCTCAACTGGAAAAAATGGAAACAACGCCTAGAAATTTATCTTACGGCGACGGGAAAAGACGGAGCAGCGGAGAAAGTAAAAATTGCCATATTGTTGGATAAGATTGGTGAGGAAGGAATTGACATCTACAACACATTTGTATTTGAGACACAAGATACTAAATTCAATGACGTCATTAAACAATTCGACAGTTATTGTGTCCCGTTTAAGAATGTTACGATGGAGACGTATAAATTCAACACCATCAAACAGAAAGATGGTCAGTCGTTTGATACTTTTGTCACAGAACTGCGTAATCAAGCTATGAATTGTGAATTTGTGTGCGCAAATATGGACTGCAAAACGTCTTTCATGAATAGAATGCTGAAAGATAAGCTTGTGATATCTATAGCGGATAAAGGTTGTCAAGAAAAGCTACTACGAGAACCGGAGTTATCGTTGGAGAAAGCGCTTGAATTCTGTAGAGTCGTAGAAACCAGTAAAACACACTCAAAACTACTTGAAAGCCGAAGAGTTGTGAAATCAGAATGTGAGCAAGCAGTCGATGTTGATGTCATAAGAAAGAAATTTGGAAATTGGCGGCATAATAATGGGTATCCGAAACAAAACGAAAGTTCAATGTTAAACAAAGAGTGTACGAAATGTGGTAAAATGCACCAGAGTGGGAAGTGTCCTGCGTATGGAAAAACCTGCTTGTACTGTGGGGGAAAAAATCACTTTGCTAATGGCTGTTTTAAGAAAAAATCTAACTTCAACAAACCATCAATCAACCAAGTAGAAACGAGAACTGGAGGTGAACAAGAGGAAAGTGCTGATTTATTTGGGGTTAAGCTTGTTGGATCAATCGATGCCAATGAGCAAAATGCAGACTGGAGAGAAGACCTATATATTGGAGAGAACATAGTACGATTTAAGCTTGATACAGGAGCTGATATAAATGTGTTGCCTGCTAAATACATTGGAAGTGGTGGTAAGTTAGATAATACTAGTTTAACGTTAAAAGCATATGGTAATTTTATAATAAAACCAATTGGCGTTTGTACTTTAAAAGTGCAGACAAAATATAATGTAGAAAAAAATGTAAAATTTGTAATAATTGATCAGAATTTAGAGCCTTTATTGTCGGGCCAAACATGTGTTGAACTTAATTTTATTAAAAGAATAGCGTCAGTTTGTGCTCAGGTGTTACCGAAGGAGGGACGGGTTTTTGTTGAAACATTTAAGGCACAGTTTGAAGGGCTGGGTTGCATACCTGGTGAATACTCGATTAAATTAAAAAAAGATTACATTGGTGTGGTTAATCCAAATCGAAGGGTTCCTTTCGGTTTATATGAAAGGTTAGAGAGAACATTGGTTGACCTTGAAAAGCGAGAGATAATTTCAAAAGTCGATTATCCAACGGAATTTGTCAACTCTATGATTATAGTTGAAAAGCCAAATGGGTCATTGCGAATCTGTATAGATCCAAAGCATCTGAATTGTCAGATTTTGAGAGAGCATTATAAAATACCGACATCTGATGAAATTATGTCTCGTTTAAGTAATAAAAAGGTTTTTACGGTTGTTGATATGAGGGAAGGGTTCTGGCAGATTCGGTTAGATAAGAACAGTTCGGATTTATGTTGTTTCAATACACCTTTTGGCAGATATAAGTTTAACCGGTTACCTTTTGGGGTTTCAGTTGCACCGGAAGTATTTCAGAAAACTGTTAGTAAAATTTTTGGGGTATTAGACAATGTCGAGACATATTTTGACGATTTAATTATAGCAGGTGAAAATGAGCAAATTCATGATGAAGCGTTAAATAATGTTATGAAGCTGGCAAAACAATATAATATTAAATTTAATAGCGATAAGCTTCAATACAAAACAAGCAGTGTTAGGTTTATGGGGCAGGTAATTTTTGAAGGAGGTATAAAACCAGACCCCAAGCATATTAGAGCAATTAAAGAGATTGAGACTCCAAAAGATAAAAAAGAGTTGATGAGGATCTTGGGGATTTTCAAGTTTTTGAGTAAATTCATGAGTAATATGTCGGCAAGTACGGCTTCTTTGAGAGAACTTACTAAAGATAACGTGCCTTTCATTTGGGAAGGTCAACATGACCAAGCTTTGAGTACGTTAAAGGACGAAATTTGTAGTGAACCAGTTTTAAGTTTTTTTTGACATAAATAAGCCAATAACTGTTCAGACAGATGCTTCAAAGGACGGTCTGGGATGTTGCTTGATGCAGGATGACCATCCAATTGCATATGCATCGCGTGCATTAACTTCCACGGAACAGAAATATGCTCAGATTGAGAAGGAACTTCTAGCAGTGGTATTTGCAACGGACAAATTTTATCAGTTTTTGTATGGACATCGGTTTGTGATTCAATCAGATCATAAGCCTTTGGTTTCAATTTCAAAGAAAGATGTCAATAAAGTCTCTGTAAGATTGCAGCGAATGTTGCTTAAAATAATGAGATTTGAATTTGAGATTGTTTATGTACCTGGCAGGGATATGCATATTGCCGATGCACTATCACGATCTTTTATCAAAGATAAAGTGGAAGACGATCCGGAGTTGCAATTCGTGGTTCATTCTCTGTCGACGGACATATCAATGACTCCTATTAAAAGAAAGCAGTTTAAGGAGGAAACCCAAAGTGATCCAGTTTTGTCAAAGGTATACGAATTTAAATTGAATAATAAGTGGCCTCCTTGGAATAAGCTGAGCCCTGGATTGAAACATTATTTTAAAAATAGAGACGATATATTTATTTCTGATGCGATTCTGTTTCTAAACAGAAAAGTAATTGTTCCACAAACTATGAAGAATGATATGCTTAAATGTGTACATACAGGGCACTTGGGGATGGAAAAAACGTTATTAAAAGCCCGTGAGCTTATATATTGGCCAAATATGGCAAAGGATATACAAGATTTTGTTAGTAGATGCAGTGCGTGTCAAAAATTTAGGGGACAGAATTGCAAAGAGCCATTGCGTCCATATCAATTAGCGAAAAGACCTTGGGAAAGAGTTTGTGCTGACATATTTGAATTGTTTAATAAATATTATTTAGTGATTGTTGACTCGTACTCAAATTGGATCGAATTGGCTCAAATAAAAACAAAGACGGCACTGGAAGTCATACACGTTTTCAAGGAGGTTTTTTCTAGATTAGGAATTCCTGATAAGATAACTTCTGACAATAATCCATTTAGTAGTTTTTTATTTAAACTTTTTTGCAAAGATTATGGGATTGAGTATAGTCCTTCGAGTCCACTGTATGCTAAAAGTAATGGGTTAGCTGAAAAGGCTGTAGGTATTTGTAAACAAATCATAAAAAAATCGCAGGAATCAAGAGAAGAAATAACATTGGGTCTAATGGAGTATAGGAACACTCCATTGAAATTTTTGGGATTCTCCCCATCGCAGTTGTTAATGTCAAGAAATATGAGAACAAAAATTCCGTGTCTTTCTGAAAGGTTACAGCCGAAGGTGATAGATCCGAACCTCATACAGTCTAAACTAAATTTTAGACAAAATCAACAGGTTAAATATTATAACAGAAGCGCCAGGCCTCTACCGGCATTATTTGAGGGCGAACATATTTTGTGGAGGAAAGATCGAGTTTGGGTTCCGGCTAAGGTGATTAAGTGTTTTAATGATAATTCGTTTCTGGTGAGGGATGAAAGGGGAGGTACTTTCAGGAGAAACAGAGTGTTTTTAAGAAAGACATTGATAGCATTCAATGAGAGGGTGGAATTAATAGATCATTATGATTCTGTTTCTCCTGGGTGCGTCTCTTTGAATAAAGATGGTGGGGTTGAACAAATTGAAATGGTCAATAGTATTGGAAATGATTTAAATAATGTTGATAGCAGTTTAGTTGAAAGTGTTGAGGATTTAGAATTAAGTAGAGTACAAATTGAGCACGTTAATTTGGATGTAAACCAAGATTTAGAATTAAGTGGCGAAAACAAAAATGAAATAATTGACCCTCTTGGAATAGTTAAAAGATCACGTAGAGAAATTAAAATACCGTTTCATCTAAAAGAATATGAAATAAATATTGAATAAATAAATATAAAAAAAAAAAAAAAAAAAAAAAAAAATGGAGTAAAGGAAAGAAAATAATAATATTGATTTAAAAGGAAGCGTGTAATATAAATGTAAACGCACCTTTAATTTTAGTTTAGTACTTTTAGTTCTTAGTTCTAATTTTATATGTATGATAGTTAACCTATAAAAATATTGATATACCACATGTAACCACACACCATAGCTGTTGAATTAATAAATGAAACTTAAATATAATTATACGTGTTTATTCATTAATATAAGTACATAATAATACACTTGTAACGTGGCCGAGCCATCTCACTCGATTGGATTTGATGAATCCGATAATATCGCTGCCTCCGAGGAGTTGCTTTATTTCGTGATTCATACGAATCCGATATTCGTTGTTCGCAACTTTAATTGGACCAAAGATTGAACGGACAATCTTCCTTTCGAAGGTAGATAATAATCTACAATCGTTAGAGGTCATGGTCCAGCTCTCGCTTCCGAAAGCCAGCACAGGTCTTATAAGTGCTTTATAAAGTGCGAGCTTGCACGACTGCGATAGATGTTTCGATCGCAATAATCTTGATTTGGCGTAGAAAACTCGTTGTCCGGCAGCGATTCGGGCTTTTATTTCTGCCTGCATATCATTCGACGATGTTATAACTGACCCGAGGTATTTAAAGTTTTCGACGCTATCAAAGTTGTGGTCGCCAATTCCGAGATTTGCCGTAGAGATGTTCCTAGGTGTTACTAAATATTTGGTTTTACTGCTGTTCACCTCCAAACCAAGTCTTCTTGCGCAGCGATCGAGCGGTATGAAACTGTCTTTGATATCGCCAGGTCTTCGGCCAAGAAGCACGATATCATCTGCATATCCAAGAATTTGGCCTGACTTATTAAATATACAGCGCGAGGTTTCGATGTTGCTTTTCCTCACTACGTACTCAAGCGCCAGATTGAACAGCAAAGGCGCGAGTGCATCACCCTGTCGAACACCAGATGTTATTTCAAAGGGGTCTAACACAGATCCTTCAATTACGATTCTACATACAGACCCGAATGTTGTTAATTTACACAGAGAAACGAGTTTCTCTGGGATTCCCAGGCATATGAGCGCGGCCCATAGGTTGTCGCGGTTTATACTGTCATACGCCTGTCTGAAGTCTATATATAGCTGATGTATGGTTATATTGTACTCCCAACATTTTCCAAGATCATCCTCATGGTGAAACACTGGTCAGTGGTCGATCGGTTGGAACGAAAACCACACTGATAGTCGCCAATGATGTTTTCGGCGAAAGGGATGAGTCTGGCAAGTACAACATTAGCCAACACTTTGTAAGCAGTGTTCAATAGAGCTATGCCACGAAAGTTTTCACATTTAAGACTGTCGCCTTTTTTATGCAACGGACATATGAGCGCGGTTTTCCAATTCTCCGGCAACTCTTCTTGGTCCCAAATACAAACGATGAGATCGTATAAACTTGTTGCAAGAGTAGCGCCTCCGAGTTTAATTAATTCTGCGGGGATTCCATCGAGACCAGGTGCCTTGCCGTTTTTCAATCGACTAATAGCTGCGTCTACTTCCTCTACTGTGGGATATTCGACAAACACCTCTTCACCTGGCGGAGCTATATTGCTCTAATGGGGGTCACTTCGTCATTCCGATTTAGCAGATTTTGAAAGTAGGTTTGCCATACTGAGAGAACATCAGCCACGTTTGTTCTCAGCTCTCCATTCCCATCTTTGAAGGCTGTACTTCTTGGGTGGAAATCTTTAGTGAGATTCCTGGCGTTAGCAAAACAGTCCATTGAGTTTCCTAGTTCCGCTTGGAAGCTGATGTTTTCAATGCAAAATCTCATATGTTCGCGCTTCTTTTGTCGAAAAAATTTAGTCGTGGCTTTCCTAGCGCGGTGATATTCTGCTAGAGTGCTTCTGGTGGTAAGATATTCCTTCTTGAAATTTTTTAGGTGTATTTTCGCATTTTTTCACGATACACTTCATTTTGTACAAAGGTCTGTATTTTTTGTTATCACATAATACACCACTATATAAACAAATAACTATTTCATAAAGTTTGTATTATTTTGATGAATTATAATTGATAATTTTAAAAATTTATAATTTATAATTTTAAAGCGCAAAATTAACACGTCACTTCATACAACAACACAAACCGGTTTGACGGGCGCTTATAGCGAAATATGAGTAAACCATATGGATTTTTTATATAACCATCCTATTCTGGCTTGTGACAGATGAAATAGCAAATTTTATATGGGTAAAATATTGCCACCTATTCCTCAGTATTTTAACTTCCTTGGTTGTGTTGTGAAGTTATTCTGCCGTTAGGGTACGAACACGGTATATAGAATACAAGGTATGATCTTCCAGTGTTTTATTTTCGTTCGCTTTGCGCATATACGTCACGTGTATTGTAAAATTTATATTTAACTACTGAGTTTGTCAAACAATAGATTACGAATAAAATAAAATTCAATACGCCACCATACACGTGACGTAAAATTTAAAAATGACTTAGCATGCCAATATGCGCAATATTTTACCATGTATTCTATATACCTTGGTGTACGAATTTTCTATCAAATTCAATGTGACGTTTTCTAATTTGGTTTTAGTAGAGAATGCGCGCGCAAACTTCGTTCCTGGAATCTTCTGTGGTTTCTTTAATTTGTGGTTGTAGTAAGGCATATTTGAAAGAGTCTCTGAGCCATCTTAGTCCGTTCCAACAGAGAGGGTAGTCTATTAAGCTGCGGTAGGATACAATCCTCTCGATGCACAAACGGCTGGATTTTCTTCGGATCTCACATAATCCCATTACATCGGAGATAATACGGATTGGATTTTCACTATCCTGTTTGCTACGTATGTTTTAAATCTATTATAGGTTTGCCTTTAATCCATGCTAACGTTATCATTGAATTCTTCCAAGCAAATGTTTTAATATCCCGTTCCTGTAACGCTTCTTTATGTTTCCTTGATTAATTTTGATAATAATACAGCTGCGCACAATTCCAAACTATAGGGATAGTTAATTTGGATTTAAACGGCGCAACCTTTGTTATTATCTTATACCCCGTTTACACCAGTAGAATAAAAGTATGTAGCAAAAAAGTATGTTGGTGTAAACCCAAACTAAAATACTTTAATACTTTATCACGTACTATTTTACTATTAAAGTATAATAGCTATCAAAAAAATATTGATATTACAGTCGTGGTTTAAACTCTAATTTATTATTATTACACATTAATTTTATTTATTATTTATTTCAAATGGCCGGTAAAGACATTTTTTGTTTGGATATATTTCCATTTGTGATATTAAACAAAAAAATTATATTTGTCAACAAAAAAAGTAATATAGTATTATACTATGGGTTTACACCGCTTGTGGTGTAAACTGGCCGGGTATTATACTTTATTAGCAAAAAAGTATTATACTATTAAAGTAGCTCTGGTGTAAACCCATATTAGATTTGTAGTAAATTACAGCTGCATATGCGTCTTCTGATGCTGCCTACCTCGTCTGTGTTGTGGCTTAACCATCTTTGTAACTTTAATTTTTCTAACTTTTGCTATTGGATAGCATATAGCAAATCATTTCGCTTCTATCCTGTGTTCCAATCTGTCCCTAATGTCCATAGTTGTTGCAGGAATATTTTTGATTTTATTTTAACCGGTGCCAGCCACTCTATGGGGTCAAATAGTTTGGAAGTTTCGGCTAACACTGTTCTGTTTGTGAAAAGGCGCTTCGATAGTGGTTTGATTTTAAATTGGAAAATATCTCCTGTAGGATTCCATAAGATACCGAGGGTTTTATTAGTTTCCCCTATTTCGATTGTGTGGTTGTTTTTATTTTGACCCTCACTACGTACGTTTTCTATAGTATCGTCTGTGTTGCTACTCCATTTTCTCACATTGAACTCTCCTTGTCTTAAACATGTGTCTATAATCGTTCTTGCATTATGATACAGCGCATCCCCAATGCAAAAAACTTTTTCCTTTAACAGCGCATCCCCAATAGAATTTCTAATGACTTTTTACTTACAGAAAAGTATGAAAAAAAAACTTGACAAAAAAAATATTTTTTTGTCAAGTTTTTTTTTCATACTTTTCTGTAAGTAAAAAGTCATAAGGAATTCTATTGGGGATGCAGGTTAACTTTTTCCTTTAACTTTTTCCTTATGAAGAGCATACCCAATGAATAGGGAAAAGTCAAAGTAAAGCTAACTTCATTTTACAAAATTATTTTTTGTTTACCTGTTATTTTATATTATTATATTATATATTATTTATTACTTTTTCACAGGACACAAAATCCAACACTAATTGTTAAAATACAAATATGCATTCAATATTTTTTAATTTGTGACAAGCAGAAAAACCACAACAACCAATTTTGCAAATGCGGTTTACTTCATTGTATGTCTCATAAGGAAAAAGTTAAAAGTTTGATAACATTTTTCATAAGGAAATCACCAACCTAACAAAAAAAAAAAATTTTTTCTCAAAATTTTTTTCATACTTTCCTGTAAGGAAAAAGTTAAAGGAATTTCATTGGGGATGCAGTGATAGTTTGTTTAAGCGTATTCGCTCCTGACAGTAGGTTAGGTTTCAATGGTTGACACTTAGGCCATTTTTGGCCCATTGTGATACCATGCATTCACGCTACATCATTAACCCATTCACCTATTCACCTACTCACACAACTACAGTATACCTCCCGCACATTGCAAGCTCCATGTCAACTTGTACATTGACATGGTCGGTGCTGAATTCTGCACTCCATCAGAGGGTCTTAGTTGTGTTTATTAACATTACCAATTGTAATCGATGATGAAAATTCGATTTGCATCTAGCCTCTGGTGGGATTCGAACCCAGTACCTCCCGGTCCAAGTGCCGAAGCTTTAACCACTGCACCACTTGTCCGATCTCCTGTCAGTATGTCATCTACATAAAAATCTTCAGTAACTGCTCTTTTTGCTGCTGGGTATTTGTCGTCCGCACCTTGCGCTAGTTGGCGTAGGATTCTTGTGGCTATAGATATGTAGTCGAAGCTGTTGCTTATATATGGCCGTTTTCAGCTTGTTCGTGCTGATTGCGCCTTTATCGTTTCACCATAGTGTCAACTGGTACCTTTGATCTATGGGGTATGGATTTTTATTTGTCTAAACATCTTTTCGATGTCAGCTTTAAACACATACTTAAGTTTCCTACAACATAACAATATCTCTACGAGTAGTTGTTGTATTGTTGAGCCGGAGCAGGTCATTTAACGATATTTCATTTTTGATGTTTGTGCTGAAGCGTCAAAGACTACTTTGAGGTTGGTTGTTGAGTTATCATCTTTGATTACTACATATGGTGTGGTAGAAAATAGTGTTTAGCTGCATCATCACGTTGCTTCTACATATAATCATTCTTCATCTGGGGATTTTTATTTAGTTGTGTTTCAAAACTACGAAATCTTTGCTCTTAAATGGTAATAATACGACCTATTTTCTTATCTTTTGTAGTTCTTTTGAAACTGCTATTCACATCTTTATCCATCACTGGTAATTTCCCGTTCTAGGTGAACTTCTTCAGTTTCCCAAAATCTGTTTAGCTGATTTTCTAATTCGATATACGCGCTATCCAGATTTTATGTGGTGATGTTGAATACTTCAGCTTTTGAATTTTCTGAACACGATCCATCCTATCCACGGGTATCCGGTGTGCTAATATGGATCTGCATGTTCTAGGTTGTTCAGATGTTCCAAATAATGTTTGAATACATTATTTGAGAGAAATTTGTTTTCTGACTACCATTCACAATTTTCCATCTATTTTCTGGACGCTTTGGATCCAGGTCTTTGGGCTTCTGTCCATTTTCAATCCAGAATTTTTCATATTCTCTGGTACCATACAACCTTAACTCCCCTCCCTAAGTTTGGAGGTAAAATAATGGGCTTGGGAAAAAGAAATTTATTATTTTTTCACTAGATGGCTTTAGTGACATATAGTTACCTCGCGATGTGTTTGTCTAGTAGGCAATACTTATACTCGTTTGAAAGAGGAGATACATAACTAAAAACATTATTAAATTGGACCGACTGAAGGCAGGAATCGACCACAATTAGCCAATAGGAGAGGTGTTGTGATCCAGCAGGGCAACGCCTGGCCTCAACGTCCATGATGACCCACCAGAAGCTCCGGGAGCTTGGTTGTGAAGTTATTATGCATCCACCTTATAGTGCGGACCTGGCACTAAGCACCGCTTGGTGCATCTCTTTTAGTTCATGGAAAACGCTTTGGATGGTGTAAAAATGGTGTCAAAAAAGGTTTGTGATAACTGTGGCAAGGGTGGGGAGGGAAATAAATGAATGTGGTCATGTTAAAACGGATGATTGTGTTGCCATGTTAAATAAAGCCACGAAATAAACGTAAAAAAACATAATGGATTTATTTTTCCCCAAGCTTATATTAACGTTTCTAAAAAGCTATTGCTATACATTTATTTCAAACGTCGTATTTGACAAGTTGATGCTTAATGTATCTAGGTGCACCTGCACTGGTACCGTGAAGTGCACCTGCACTGGTACCATGAATAATCTTATAAAACAATAAATTTTTCCATTTTCCTTTCAACATATTGAATTTTTTTTTTATTTTTCATTTTATATTCAGACAACCTAAAACATTATTCTTTACAATAAAATATTTATAATTTATTATAATAAGTAATTTACACATTTAAATACAGGTGATGATGTAATGAATTCAAAACTTTTGAAATATTTAATAATTAATTAATTAATAATTTATATATATTTATAATATAATAGTAATATATAATTTATTTATATAACATTTTTTGTTTAAATAACAATATCACCGATAAAAATTAGAAAACGAAATAACCGATACATCATAAATAAAATGACGAAAACAATGAGAATTAACCGTAATTATTTTAGCCTAATAAAATAATTGATTAGATTAAATTATTTTGCTAGTCGAATGTTAATGTAATGCTTGTAAATGGAAGTATTGGGCATGCTGGTTCTAATTGCATAGCGGTCGCCATACAATCAGCTGAGGCAGTGTAATCACCGAGTGTTTCCATTACTTGACCTAAATTGAACCAAATATTCGGGGAACTTGGATCAATTTTAGCTGCATCCTTTAGGGTTTTCTCTGCTAGACGTGGTTCACCCAATATATGATGCGATTTCCCTAAGAACGTCAAAGCGTCCGTGTAGTATGGATTTGCCGATACTGCATTTTGAAAGCATTGTTTTGCTTCAGCCCATTGCGATAAATAAACATGTATTTGACCTTTCTGAAATAATATAATGCGGAGCAAGATATAAATGATTATTATCTATATTAATTCTTAGTTACAGCCACATTTAATTACCATGTACATGATTTGATGTGATAACGGATATATCAATGATGCCTCCTGTAGACAATTTGATGCCTCATTCGGTTGTTCTATTGCTAAATAGATATCAGCTAATAGCAGCCAAATTTTCATTTGTATAATCCATGCCTTTTGTGGACCTGGACGTGGGCTAAACGAGCTTAATGAACTTGCGGCCTCACTTAGAGCATGCTCAATACGAGATGCTGCCAAAGAAGCGGCATGAACGGAATCTAAAATTGGTAGTAAAATGTAAAATCACTTCAACAATAAAATACTACCACAATTTTACTTACTCGAATCTTTATCGGACATCTGTGAATGAAACTGGACGATACTTTTTGTGTCTGAAAATTTTTCATAATCATTTTCCCCTACTCCAATCGTTTGTGATTCGTATACATTTTTCCAAACGGATAACATTTTTTGAACTGAAATCAAAGCCGTCTCAGGATCCTGCAGATGCAGATCCAAATGCGCTTTAACGTGAAGTAAATCAATATTATCGGGAAATTCACTAAGGGCATCTTCAACTATAAATAGGGCTTCTTTCGGGCGACGATTTGCGGTCAGTAATAGTGCAAATAAATGCAGACTACTTGGATGTTCGGTACGATAAGCTAACGCGATTCGAATATGATTTAACGCATCTGAAATATTATAATTGAGGGCGTGTTGTAGCCCTAGGTAATATTCGGCTAGATGATCATTCGTGTCCAACTGTACAGCCTTTTCAAATGATTCGAGCGCTAGTTTACTGTATTTGTCGCGATCTGTTTTCAAATTCGAGGTCATCGATACTTGCTGATAACCAATGCCAACGTAGAGTTGCGCACGAGATGCAATTCGTTTTGTATCCCGTTTTAGGGCATTTAACGAGTATTGTAAACCATCCTGAATCAAACCCAAATGTTCGTAGCATATTCGGGCAGACATTAATAGAGGTAGAGGGTCGCTTGGTGATAATTTGGCTGATTCATTTAAAGCTCTTACAGCATGGGCGTACCGCGCATTTGACATTAAGCTAAGGGCATATTGACGCCACACATGTTGTTCGCCAAAAGCAAATTTTAAAGCCCTTTCAAATGACTCGTGCAATAGTCCTATTTGTCCCCAGCGGACTGTGGCTAACGTTAGAAGATCGTATATCGCAGTCGCGTTACCCATAGCATGTGACCGTGCTTCACGAAATTCCGGACTCTGCGATAGAACAGCATCTCGGACCGCTAACGCTTCAGCTATCAAGAGTAAAATTATTGTCTCTTCTTGTTGGTTCTTTGGAATAAATTGATCCCGGTTTGAGTATTTTCTTGGAATCCAAGGCCTTTTGGCCGATTGTCCATCACGCCGTGGAGTTAAATTAGAGGGTGGAGTGTATATTGTTCCCGAAACACCACGTAACAAGACCTCGGCCAATTGTCTAGCTAAAGTTAACCGTAATGATTGCGTTGCTTTTGTTTCGACCGCGCTCAACATGGAGCGGTACCTTTCGATTGCTGCTTGTAATTTACCATATTTTATTAACACGATTGGTGCCCGTTGTAACGCGGTTTCTAGTATGGCACCCATCCGACATGATTCAATCGATGCATTTATATTATTAGATTGATCCTGCAGGTATAATATTCCTAAATCTGCAGCTCTTTCAAAACATGTGATCATCTCGCTCTCCTTCTCTGCCTGTTTAAAACGAGAGCTACCCCTTGTTCCAACTTTTTCCAAACACAATCCTTTTATTGCATATGATTCGGCTAGTATTCTTAAACTTCGTAATGTCAACTCTTTTTCCGAGAGTGTTGTGAGTTCAGCCTTTTGGAAATTGGACAAACTTTCATCAAACTCGCCGCAGGCATAATACAATTTTGCTAGTAATAGATGCGAATCTAGTGAAATACCAGCTTTTCTGCCCTCCTCTCCGATTACCATATTTAGATATCGTTTTGCGTCAGTTAATCCCGTTTTCCCTTTCGCATAATTTATTTCAATTGGTGGGTTCTCTTCTAAATAATTTTCCAGTTTACCTTCGCCAATCAAAAAATTTGATAGGCATTCTAAAACAAAAAAAATGAGATATATTTATGAATCATCCCCTAACAGATATATGAGATAGACAAATGACACGAAACATGATACATCTTTAAATAATTTCCTCATCCCTTAAATTACTCCCCTTACCTAAGTTTGGTGATCCAACTTTTAATTCATCAGCTAATTCGATTACCCGTTTCCATTTCGCTTCGCTGCGACATTTTTCGATGGTGGTTTCAATTTTATCAAAATTTCGATTACGACCCGTCATATTTTAAATTTTTCTCGTGTCGGAATTTTATTAAAAAAAAACTTTTCGTTGGCCAAAACCACTTTTCCTGCTTCTTTTCACCTGGTTGTGCATCCGAGGCTAACGAAAAACTGTTATCATTTGCTGCACAAGATTATATGGTATTTGACTTTTATTATTTGTTGATAAATTAAAAATTATATTTGTAAATTTATAAAAATATATTGTTATTATTTTAGCTAAAGCAAAATAAATAAAATAATAAAAGAAAACAAAATGAGTAATTTTGTATAAAACGTCAAAATAATGTCAAAATGACATAACGTGTATAATCATTTACTGGTGGCTGGACATGGAACTATAAAACAATGAGCGCGTTTTATGTGTGTGCAGTTGGTTCAAAAGTAGTCAACTACTAAAAATATTTTTTTTTTAATTTTACTTCTTTAAAATTGAAAGTGCTTGTTTAATTTTGACGACCTAATTAAATAAGTAAATGTGACTAATCTTGAGTATAGCTATCACTCCCTATTAGTGGTGCCGCCAGTTCCCATATTCCCGACATGTTTATAGATCCCCCGGCTCCTACAAGTTTTACTATGAACTGTGGAACAAAAACCCTTAACTCAAAGAACTGGATACGCAGGCACAGAATATACTATATAATATATGACGCAAGTACCCAAGTATAACAAAACGGAAAAAAATATTAATGTACTAGATTTTTTCCGAAAATATGACGTATTATTCGGAAAAGGTTGGACATTTTGCATTTATTGTGCACTCGTGTGTTGGTGAGAATAAAACACTATATAAGGATTATTGTTGTTTGCTACGCCATTACAAGTACAGCATAATTTGTGTGAAGTGAAATATTATTGTGATTATAAAATATAAAGAAAAATCAAAATTTTCAATAGTATTATCAATTTTTAAAGGAATAGTTCAAAAAATAATAATTTGTGTTAATAAAAATTGTATTATAATACAATTAAATATTTAATAAAACAAATACATTTCAAATAAAAATTTTTGAATATTATTAATCTAACATATTTTTGTTTTATTTCCCTTAAAAAATATAATGGCGTCATAATATTTAGTTCACAAGCCCCGCCACTTTTAAAGCACGTGCGCACTCACACATACACAAGGTTTTGTTTACTCAAATTCATCATTTGTCCGACTTTTAGCGACAACATTCATAGGAAAGATTTAAATATTTCGGACGCTTTTGCTGACAAAAGTCAGTGATGATTTCATCAAAATGTCAGGAAAATGCAGAAATTTTCAGAAATAAAAATACTTGGGTATGTATGTATAACAAAACGAAAAAAAAAATATTAATGTACTAGATCTTTTCCGAAAATATGACGTAGTTGTCGGGAAAAGTTGGACATTTTGGATGAGGCGAATTATGTAAGCATAGCGAGTTACGACAAATGACGTCCAAAGGCCTTTTTATTTAAAGCATTTTGAGTTGTCGTAATTTCGACGTTTTGTTGTTGTTTTAGTCGTACACATTTATAAATTCGAGACAAAAGTCGTACTATCTATTTTTTTCTTGTTTTCATTGACAATTTGTCAAAATAAGTTTGAGTCGAAACTCGTAAGTCGAACTCGTAATGCTTACATAATTCGCCCCCTTGTGTTGGTGAGAATAAAATAATGTACACGATATAAAAATCATTCTTGTTTGCGACGCCATTAGCTGTGTAAAGTGAAAATTTTATTGTTACTTTAAAATATAGTGAATAATTAAAATATGCAAATAGTGTTAAAAAAAACGGTTCTAAAAGTTGATAATAATTTTTGTTGATAAAATTTGTGTTGTATTGTGATTTAATAAATCAAATATACATATTTCGAATAAAAAATCTTGAATATTAATCTAAAATTGCGTTTTGTTTTATTTCCTTAAAAATATAATCGCGTCATAATATTAATCCACATAAGCCCCACCCTTTGAAAGCACGTGCGCACTCACACATGCACAAGTTTTTGTTTACTCAAATTCATCATTTGTCCGACTTTTTGCGACAACATTCATAGGAAAGATTTAAATATTTCGGACACTTTTGATGACAAAAGTCGGTGATGATTTCATCAAAATGTCAGAAAAATGTCGATCGGAAATAAAAATTCTTGGGTATTATGCCAGTTCCATGACTTCCATGAAATATCTCAAAAATGTAACGAAAGTTGGAACTGTCAAAATGAGTTCCATTTTGTTATACTTGGGACGGATAGAAAAACAAAAATAAAATTGAAAAAATTTAGTAGGTTTTGAAATAAAATGTTAAATTCTTCACATTTGCTCAGGCGTTCATTCTCTACCAAAATTCATTAACATACTAATCGCGTAAAAAGCAATATGGCTGACCCTATTTTTTTTTGTTTTTTCGTTATTTAGTAAGTATACAAAACCAACCGCACTTGAAATTATTGCTGCAAAATATGTATCCCCACTTTAAAATTTGGTTTATAGAGGAAGAGATAAGTTACGAAGAAAAAGGCATCATGTTGCCGCACCCTTTGTGGAAAGGCTATTAATCGCCTGAACAAATGTGAACAATTTTACATTTTGTTTCAATACCTAGACTTGTTAAATTAAATTTTTTGTTTTTTCTATCCTTTGCGCTCAAGCATTCAATGTAAAATGAAAATAATTTTAGATATTTGTAGCTACTGTTAAATATCGCCCATTTATTGGTGTCGATGCCGACTCCATTGGCACTAATGTGGTAATTCCTGGGGAATAGGGAACTGGGGAAAGAATTTATATGTATTTTCTGCTCAAATATTTTTTTCCAGCCTACTGACGAGAAAAGTTTGATGTAAATATTTATAAATTGGGAATAATTTTTCCATATCTAAATTGGCAGGTTCCCAATTTAATGTTGATCTCAAAAAAATTAACACTAGCTTTTTACCTCAGTATTCCAGATTTTTTTAAAAAATATAAATCAATTCCCTATTCCTGGAGAATTATCAGAATAGTGATACAGGGCTTGTTTTATAGTACGGTGAATAGAGAACATGTCGTAGCCGGCAATTTAATTGTTCCAAATATATCGATGTTAGCAAGATCAGTGGTTTGATTATGAAGCATTAAACATTACGAGTAACCCTCCATATTGTGGTGCTCTCTAAGGTATCATACGTCTATTGAAAATCTATGAATAGAAATCATGGTTCACGTGTTTTTCGTAGCACTTTTCGACTATATGTTGGTTAAAACCTTATAACCAGAGTTGAGCAAAGCTATTCCGCGATATAGTGTTACTAATATTGAACCATTATACTGCAATAAGAGTAATCGCCGCGTATTTTAAGCATTTCGTTGCACATGCCATCTTGATCAGGTGTTTGGCGTAAGTTTCCAAATTTCATTTGACGTTTCATTCATGATTTGATTGAAAGATAGTGTTGGGTTTTTACAATGATATCGAACTGTTGTCAATATATTATGGTTATTTGCTGAGGGATAATGTTGGTCTGCTAAAAAGCGACGAAAAATAATTTCACCACACTGTTAGGACTTTGTTAGTTTCCATTTGTACCCCTCCAAATTTGTTTGGAGTGCAATGCTAGTACGTATGGCAGTAGGCAGTGCGGTTTGTTTTACTGATTGGAATCGGCATCTTCAAATGACATTCAATTTCAATTTCCATTTCCATTTCCATTTTCATTTCCACTTCAATTTCAATTTCAATTTCCATTTCCATTTCCATTTCCATTTCCATTTCCATTTCCATTTCCATTTCCATTTCCATTTCCATTTCCATTTCCATTTCCATTTCCATTTCCATTTCCATTTCCATTTCCATTTCAATTTCAATTTCAATTTCAATTTCAATTTCAATTTCAATTTCAATTTCAATTTCAATTTCAATTTCAATTTCAATTTCAATTTCAATTTCAATTTCAATTTCAATTTCAATTTCAATTTCAATTTCAATTTCAATTTCAATTTCAATTTCAATTTCAATTTCAATTTCAATTTCAATTTCAATTTCAATTTCAATTTCAATTTCAATTTCAATTTCAATTTCAATTTCAATTTCAATTTCAATTTCAATTTCAATTTCAATTTCAATTTCAATTTCCATTTCCATTTCAATTTCAATTTCAATTTCAATTTCAATTTCAATTTCATCAATTTCAATTTCAATTTCAATTTCAATTTCAATTTCAATTTCAATTTCAATTTCAAATTCAATTTCAATTTCAATTTCAATTTCAATTTCAATTTCAATTTCAATTTCAATTTCAATTTCAATTTCAATTTCAATTTCAATTTCAATTTCAATTTCAATTTCAATTTCAATTTCAATTTCAATTTCAATTTCAATTTCAATTTCAATTTCAATTTCAATTTCAATTTCAATTTCAATTTCAATTTCAATTTCAATTTCAATTTCAATTTCAATTTCAATTTCAATTTCAATTTCAATTTCAATTTCAATTTCAATTTCAATTTCAATTTCAATTTCAATTGTGCTCGTACGAGGTGGAGCATAAGTGCAAGTGTACGAGCACAAGTACAAGGTACGCACAGGAGCACAGGAACACGTGTGCAAGTACGACCTCAAAAACAAAGTTTGAGGTCGTACTTGCACACGTGTTCCTGTGCTCCTGCGTGTACCTTGTACTTGTGTTCGTACTTGCACTTGCGCTCGTACTTTGCCCAAGTAATAATTTTGCTCTGATTTAGTTTTAAGAGCGCTCTTAGAACTACTTTATAGAGCGGCATGCACTAATTTTAACTCTGGAAGCGCTCTTAAAACTGTTATAAACTTTTTATAGAGCGAAAAGTAGCGGTCTTAGAGCAAAAATGTTTATTTTATAAGCCCCATAACCATCGATTTTGCAGCTTTATGAAGTACCTTGCTCTATATAGTACTTAAATAAGTTAATCTGCAATTTTGAAAGTTAGCGAACAAATTCCTAAGATAGAAAAAATAAAATAAACAATTTCGGAGGAATCGAATTATGCCGAACTTAGACATTCATCATTTTTTTTCTATAATATTTTTCTAATGGCATTTTTGATTTAATAAATTGCGATAATAAATATAACAATATATTTAGTACTTTTGGTTTGTAAATATGTATAGTGAACAATTATGCAATTATATTTTTATGGTTAAATCTAGTACGATACCTCATAAATTTTGAATGGCCCACTCAAATCATAAACATTTAATAATAAAATAAACATTTATTGAAAATGCAAATTTTCAAATTTTCTTGAAAAATTGAATTTTACAACTTCCAAAAATTTGTCGTTTCAACAAAATTTTATAGAAATTCCTTTATTTTGCCCGTGGAGTCATAAAAATTTAACCATATTTTATTATTATAAACAATAATATTTAAGCATGGACGCCAATATTTATTTTATTTTAATGGAGAATATTTGTTCTTGTTATTAATACCCCTATTATGGTTTTCGCCTCGCCGAACGATTCACGGTGAATCTTAAATCCGTGTGAGTTGGGGTTTCGTATTATGGTTTTCGCCTTTATTTTGGCGAGTGCACATCTAGTAACACTAGCCGAATAATAATTTTTATAACAATTTTTTTTGACGTTTGCGGTTTTTGTCAATAATTGTGTTGTTGTAATCATATATGATTCAGATTTTGTGTTTATAAATTACGGTTTTTTTCAATTAATCTAAAATCAGTTTAAATTTATGTTATTTAGTGTCGTTCTATCTTTTTCTGATAAACCAGATGAAAATATTAGCATGGCACAGATGCGAAAAAATAAAATAAATCGTTAAGGGAGCAATGTCATCCGTTTACTCTGCCTGGTACATTATTTTATAGGAGGCCCCAAGTTATTCAACATTACTGTCAAATCCTTCCAAAACAGGATTACGAATTGTCTATTTTCCCAAAGCTGGGAATTCCCCTTGCAATATCGGTATTTTTCTTCATCTCCCGTTAATTTCGAAAATTGGCTGGGATTTGTTGTTTTCTACATGTTATAAAAATATAATTACTTACACGTGAACCTCCATTGTTTGCTTTTGACTGTGAAATGAAAACAGAAAACCAATTTTATAAGATTCGCCTACAAAAAGTTGGCGAATCATTTTGACAGTTCAGCTCGTTTAGATGAATATCATAATACCAAAAATGTGAGTTGGATTCGCCGGGAATGTCAAATGCAAAACCATAATACCAAATTGTATATTTGACGAGTTGCATTCGCCGGGAATGTAAAATGTGAAAACCATAATAGGGGTATAAATTCTGCATCTCTCTATTCTATTGTTCAACTTTGTGCTCTGAAAGTGAATAATTTGTTTTCGTTTGCAGTTTATATAGAGCACGTAACGGTGTATTTTCTGTATTGGAGCTATTAGCTGAATCATATAGAAAATCGATTAATAAATAAAATTAATATCTCTATATCACAATAAATTTATTGCAGCGCAGTTTTTGAATACTGGTATAGTGTTGATTAGTGATAATATTAAATTGTTTACAAATTCCACTTCTTCAACTGTACAACTCGGTGCACTTATAAAAAATGCGAAACGTCAAACTAAACAAATGAAGAGTGCTTTATAACGCTCTAAAAGAGTTTAAATTATTTAAGTAAGCTCTAGATCCTTGATATTGTAATTTTATTTGTTACTTATGAGCACTATAGTATTGTAAAATGATGTTATATTTGAGCATATATCTAAAGAAGCTATAAATTCTAAATCAGTTGTAATATAAGCTATATTATAAGATAAAATGTGGCTAATAGAAACATTTTATTCCAAAATCCAACGAGCTCTATAAAGCAACATAAATAAGCTCTAATTGTGGTTATAGAGCTTACTAACAAAACTATATGCTCCATAAGCAAATAGAGCTAACATCATAAAGAAACAATGAGTTAAAGCAGCAGAAATATTGTGTAAAGCTGAAAGCTATAAAAATTTACCTTACTGCTAGGCTCATATTATCTGTTTTAGAACTGAATTAGAGCTCAACGCTGCTTATAGCTCTAACAAATGTTACTTGGGGCACCTGTGCTCGTACTTGCATCTGTGCTCGTATTTGAACCTGTGCTCGTACTTGAATGTAGAACATAGGATAAAATGGATTTTAATTATTTGCCTGTTGATAGTGAGACGCACTATTTAAGCTCTTACGAACCATTACAAAACAGGCAAGTTCTGTTTCACCTAAAAGGGTCAAATCCCGATGACTGTTAGAACCAGCTTCACAGGGCATAGAGGTATAGTTATACTCATAACTAGGGCAACCAAAAATATGCTTTTAAAAATTGGTTTTAGGGGTATATCCTCTATCCGGTTGCAAATTATTTAATTGCGAGGCGAAATATGGTTACTAGATTTATGTTGCCATGCCAATTGACACATTTTTTTAAATTTAAATTTGTTTTGCGATTGTAAAGTAGAAATACACGAAAATACTGTTATGCGTCGCAGTCTTTTCGTGTATTTCTACTTTACAATCGGAAAACAAATTTAAATTTTAAAAAATGTGTCAACTGGCATAGCAACATAAATCTAGTAACCATATTTCGCCTCGCAATTAAATAATTTGCGAACGGATAGAGGATATACCCATAAAACCTATTTTTAAGAGCATATTTTTGGTTGCCCTACTCATAACCATTATTCACCAAAATACAGTTTTTTACAAAGCAAAAAATACAAAGAATTTTTTCACAAGTCGAATTTCGTTTCCATCGGTCGTCCCACTTTAGACTTGAAAGGGTGATTGAATTTGTGAAAAATATAATCAGCATTATATACCTTCTTCTAGCTTCTTGAATCCTTCGATTCCATTCGACTGTGGGTGAAACAGAACGACTCAAATCCTTCTGGCACAAATTGGAAACCATTATTGGAAACACAATGGTGTCGCGCACAGCTCCTGATGGAGAAAAACCACTTCCAAGCGGCTGATCAACTTTTCTGCCGTTGTTGGTTGCATTTTAAAACTTCTGGCTATACTTGCTGAACACATCAGGTACTTAAACCATTTACTGCAAAAACGATGTGCACTCTTGACCACGGACCTTTTGACATTGGCCACGACTGCAACGTGCCCTTGGATGGTGTTTTCGCGTTTGTATGCTTCCAATTCCTGGGTGGGCTTGGTGCAGCTCCGAAAGAATAAGCAAACTTGAGTGTTCATTAGTTTTATACAAAAAAATTAAAAATTGTAAAATTTTGCAACCTCTGGCTGCATTTTCTGTTTAGGTAATCGCGACTTTCCGTTTTCGATAAGGGCGAAAACTTTTCTCAATATTTTGCACATGCCAGTCTTGTCTTCAAAATAGGCCACAATGAGTGCTGATGGTTATGATTTTTATGATTCGTTATCCATCTCTACTTGCAAAAAGGCGTTGGGGCAGGTCGATTTTACTGAACGCTCGCGGTATTCACTCAGCGTCAGAAAAATTTCTTTTGACATTGGCAGTGGATACTTGTTTTGTTTCAGTGCGTCATTTAAGAGAATTGTGGTGAAATCCAAGTAATCGATCGCACTGAATACTCCCAATAATTGTAATTTTTTGAGTTCATTTTCAATCGCTTCAGCTGCTGAGAAAGGCGTCTATTGCGAAAGTTTGGTTTTGTCCCGCCTTCAATGTTAAATAACAACGCTCAATAAATCCGGAGCTTCTATTCAATCACTTCCGAGTGCGTTGTTCCTCGAAAGCGGCCATTGTTTGTTATTTGTACGCGGCTATGGAAGTGAATTGCCCTGCATGGTGACACTCTTTTGTCGTCTCAGCGTTCTGTTTTGGCTTTTGTTTGCTGCTGTTCCACTGTGGCTTCGGGTGCATTGCCTTGCCAACACTTCATTATTTGAGACGTCTGAGCACAAAATCATCGATTTCTCGATTATTAGGCGGCTTAATCGTGTCTCGAAATAGCAGTTTTAGGACCACTTCAACATCCGCGCCAGCTGCTTCCTTTACATCTCTTGATTGTCCAACTTGCTGAGAAGTTTCTCCAGCATTTCAGTGTTTTATGGGCTGTTGAGTCCCTGCACAAACATTAATACTTTCAAGTCATTATATGTGCAATTTGCACGAACTTTTCGCATTTTAGATTTTCTCGTTCCATATCGGAAAAATCTTCATCTGCTTCTTCACAATATTGATATTTTTAATATTTAATATTTATTTATTTATTAATATTAATATGTGTATAAACTATAAAGTTTTTGTACAACAAAGAAACAGAACAAATAACAAAAATAACAATACAACATAACAACAATTAAACATGACATAATATAAATTACAAGCATAATATATACAAAATATATATATACACTATATACATTATTTACAAAATCAATTTTAATCTTTTTTTGTTAAATAGTTAAAAACCTTAGTTTTAAAAATATTAACTGAACTAACACGTTTTAGTTCCAGAGGCAAGCTGTTGATATATGGTATAGATGAATTAAATCAATTATAACATAACATAGTACCGGTAATAGTGCGGCAAGCCATGTCTTGTAGGCTATTGACTTTCGCATTGACAGAGTTTGCGTCAAACAAAAGAAGCACAAGATAGCATAGGTAAAAAAATCAATAGATTTTGCAGTTTATTTTCAATGTGAAATTTCCAGGAATGTTTACTGTCCAAAGTATTACTAAAACGTTTACGATGTCCGATCTGGTAATCGTTTCCCCCTCAAAGAAGGAGCAGACAGTTCGCCAATATTTACTACGTCTAATAAAGAACAGCAGACAAATTTTAAATGCATTAACGTATAAGCTCTACCCAAGGCACCACTTTTATACAACTCGTTCGTGTGGGTATACTAGACGCGGCAGTGTCCACAGATAGTATTAAAGTTTACCATAGATTACATTAAAGTGCTACAGACGATCACCCCGTTGAAAACCATTCCAACAAGGGTTTATAAACTTGCCCATGAAAATATATATAGAGATTGTGGATTTAGTCGGAATTTAATCGAGTATATAGTTTCTTGCTTAATTGACAGGCAGTGATAAAGCTGTAGAAAATAAAATTCCAAAATGTTTACGTTGATATAAGTTTGATATTGAAAATTTATGGTATAAATATAAAATATTTAGTCAATCTAGGTAATATGCTCCAGATAATCCGTCCAGCATGAATTACCTGTGAACGGTTTAACATTTAATGATTACAACGTAGTCGCACTTATTCTTGTGTAAGCATGCAACAAAACAAGCAAATCTAACTCAAAGGTGGTCTTTCATAAAATTTGCGAGTGAGTGTTTATGTTTAAGCCACGATTTTTAATTTTTGAAACCTAAACAACGTCGAACATGTTTTAAAATTAAAATCATAAAAAGAACCTTGCCATTTGACTGTGACTAATCGCATGACTATCTTAGACACCTAAGAATGTATAATGCGGTTCCACCGCTTTTATTTCGAATAAAAATTTTATTCTTCTTTCCATTACAATTTTCAAGTTTTATCTTTACTTTGCTTTGTGATTTCGTTTGCGCTCGTTATCAATTAATTAGCGATAATTACATTAGTTTGTTGTTTAATGTACATACACCGATATTGAATTGCAGTATTCGATAGGTACTCGTTTTAACTATACTACAAAACTAAACATTCAAGTCAGCACCACACACCGTAAAGTAATCAATTTAATTTTTTAGTGTTTTTTTTTTTATTGATAAAAATAAATCTTTAGTCAAGCGAATACTTAACGCGGCGCGCCATACAAATAAACTATGTCTGAGGTTGATGTGACGACAATTGAAAGTGAAATGGTGTCATCGAGTGCCGCGGATGATCCAATCATAGTTGTTAAAAGTGTTGCGGTTGAAGAAGATCTTAAAGATTTGTTACCATCTGTGAAAAATTTAGCGATCGCTTTTACATCGGAGAATCGTAGCCATGATGGAAGTGCAAATGAAAAAATTGATGTGGCTGATGATAATACTAGTGTTGAAATGATTCGTCAACCGGCGGCTGAATCATATGTACCACCCTATAATCAAAAGTATCATCCGGCCGAGCCAAATACAAAGTGATTTTTTAATATTTGTTGTATGATGTATAGTTTCAACATCGATTTAATTAAATAATTTTTTTGTAGGGTAACAATCCCAAACGGTTCAATTGCTTCAATTGTCAGTACTAACGGTGAGGGAGAGGGTGATGTGGTGCGGGCGAGATCGAAAAGTCCAATACCCGCGGCTAGTAATTTAAGAAGTAGCATAGCATTTTTTGAAAATTTAAAGAAATAATATAACGTTTATAATAAATTGAATAAATAATAATAAAACAGTAATAAAATGTGACATAGTCAGCAAATTATTTATTGTCTATTTATCGTACGTCATAGGCGGGTGTATACAATTAGTGATGCGTCGTTAAAGAACCATAAATAGTTTTTGTTTTAATATTGTATAGTGCCTCGGTTCTCAGGTGCGGCTTTTCAGCGGGCGGAATGTGGGTGATAGTATTTTTAAGTACATTTACACCATTTGGGTATCCGATTTTTTGTAAAGGACCCTCCTAGTTTCAATAGGCTCAAATATCCACTATTAAGTGTATTAACTGCTAGAAACCATTGAATTTCTTTTATAATTTTTCTATGTTCAGTTTCCTTAATAAACGTATTGAGATTATTGAAAATCTTGTCAATATTGAGGTTGTAACGCTGTAAAGGATCTGTCTTGATAATATTTAAACCAGAATATCTATTCTTTAGAATGAAGAAAAACCATTGAAAGTTGAATACCATTAAATTGTTTTCGAAGTTGAGTAACAAATTCCGATTAACTAATGTATTTACTTGGTGTGATAAAATTTGCAGGCAGTCGTAGATTCTGCTCATAGACTATAGTTCTGCCGACGAAATTTGAAAGTCTTCTCGAAATACTGTTCTCAACACTAGTAAAACTATTAATTGCTAATGATTTTGTCCATTGTGGGGACAAAACCAACGTGTATATCGATCGATCATTGTTAAACAATTTTGTCTTCCGATGGTGGTAAAGTTCCTTTAATGTCCGTTTATTTGTCGCTCATATGTACCAGTTTTACTCTTAACATACTTTGTTACTTTACATTTTTAGCAAGAAATGCAATTCTTTGCCCAAATGCGTATTTCTTTAATCATTTACGGCCAAATAAACTTTGTCTCTATTTGCTTTGCAGTTGTTTTAATAGCGGGAAATATTATGAAATGCTTCAAAAATTTGTCTACGGTATGGCTTCGATATAAATGGACATTGAATGCCAGTTGAGACATCACATAATATGTGTTTATCAGTTCCAGATATTTGCAATTTTTGAAAAATTAAATTTTGGTTTATTTCGATTAAAATCGCGAGTTCTAAGTCACGTTTTATTTCCGCTGTTGAAACGTAATCGATTATCGTCCCAATGGTCCCATTGTCCACTTATTCGATACGTGAAAGCAAGTAAAGTGAACAGAATTAAATTGTGCTATACAATCTATGTGTCGTCGTTGTCTGTGTGAAGCCTTATCTAGATTTTGACGTAATGAAATAATGAATAGCTTCTGCTTAATTATGATCTGAAAATAAAATTAACTCTCTGCTTTCAATGAAATTTTTAAAATGTTTAATGGTTGAATACGCCGCTAGTAAGGTTAGGTTTCAATGTTTATCGTTTTTTTAACGTACAAATCAATTTTCTCAAACATAGATAACATCGAGGTATTAATAAATGATTATCAAGATTAGCATAGTCTTGAAATGACGCAGAAAATGTAAAATTTAGTTTAAAAATCTTTAAAATTTCGTTTTTTATCGATCGCAAAATTAGGTCAAACAAGTATTTTGGTTTTTACGCCGCAATGACGAACTAATATATCATGTTTTACTGTGCCTAGATGACAAATCACTTAAAAATTAGGTGTCATTAATTTATTATTATATGCAATGTTTAGATCAGAATTATTGAATATTAAAAATGTATTAATTATTTTTAAACATACAAACAATATAAGTAAAGCTTAATAAACTAATTATACAAAATTTTGGTACTATTTATTAAAGAAACAAACCAATTTACATACATTACAGGGGTATTTAAATATCGATACTAAAAAAAGAAATTATAGTTTTCTTAGTACCATACAGCCTTAATTTGTTACCAAAGTCCGTGTTATTTTCACATAATCTGACCGGTAAAAATTTATCTACAACATGACAAGTACAAAAATTACCCTTTAATCAAAAATCTTAATTTTTTTTGAAATTTTAATGATTCAATACTTAAACCAAATTACGTGTACATGATTCGTCAACATTAAAGCGTAATATGTAAATATTTGGAGTACACTAACTAATAATTATTTAACGGCAGTAAATGCATTTAATTGACTTTACATTAGTATTGTACGCGACTGCAAAATTAACTTAATAACGATTTTAAGCCAAATTATATGTTAGTATTGTCTGCCGTATATTTACAATAATGGCTTCAATAATTGATTTCTACAAGATAAGTATTCGAATGCATTATGCTAAATAATTCTGGGGGCCTACTATGGAAATCGAACGTCGACGTTTTTTGTTCGTTGTTTATATTCAGCAATAGTAATTACTATTGCTGAATATAAACAACGAACAAAAAACGTCGACGTTCGATTTTCATAGTAGGCCCCCTGTATTTGGTTTTTTGAATCTGCTCCATGTTCAACACTGGCAAATCAACCATTATTACATTCATAAAAATTCAACAACTGATATTCAAATAAGAAATTTCCCCCTCAACAAAACCTAAATCAAATACCATGAAATATTTTCGACTAAATAGATTTTTGGCGTTCTTGAAGACGTAATCGCAGACTGAAAAACAAAATTAACGGATGGAACTCGTTGAGTTCATAAAACCCTGAGGTTGCAATGAACTATTAGCATCAATTCGCAAATGCAAAAAAATATATGCGGCTGCACCATCAACAATGAAATGTGCCACATCATCTGTTATACCGTTTTTTATCCTCGAAAATTTAATTTGTATGTTTATTCGACCATATCTAAATGTTGATGTTCAAAACCTCCCGACCTCAGTTATTTTCAAATATAATTTTTAGAGCTATATGTGTGATTCTAGACAGCGGTTACATATACACAAAAACGTTCGTTTCTAGAGGTTGTATTTTTTGAGTTATTAAGGAAATAACGAACAATTAAAATTCATTTTGATCTTAAAGTTTAAATTTGAATCTATGTACTTAAATTATGAATGTGTTAAACTTTGATATTTGTTTGCAAAGTACATGTTCTCAAATATAACCGTTGCAATTTTTATGGAGCTCTTGGTGAAATATAATAACATTGGGTGTCACTCGTTGCAAGTTGTTTAGCCACCTTCCCGGTAATGGTTTCATGCAGCAATCAAGTCGTTCCTATTAAGTTTTGAAGCCTCTACAAAGTTTCAGACATGTTTGGTATATAGATCCAATCAATGACTTCGACGCGCCGTGAAGCGTTTGAACGCCACAATAGAAGCTTGGATAACAAGTCGCTTACTACTTCTAAGTGAACCGCTTCTACTGCAAAACATTACTGCTAAATATCCGTTATCACCTTTATTACCTCGAGCTGGCGAAAATCTGGTCTGGTTGGAGTTACTCTTGTGCGCTGTTACTCTTTCTGTTGGAAGATTCCCATCAATTGCGTCAGCGTTCGTACTTATCCGCTATCCGGTAATGTCGAAACTATAAGCTCTACTCGTAGTGTAGAAAGCCGTTGATTGTTTCGCTGTTCTAGAAATTTCAAAAATTCAAGTTTCATTGCCTAGTTTCTTCAAAAGACTGATATTAGAAGTTAATTCTTATCTATTCCACGTGCATTTCCAGGCTTCTGATTGCGTGTCATTAGCTGTGTAGTGCAAATTTCTAATTGTGGCTGATGATTCTCTATTTATTATTGCTGGTTAATTTTCTAGAGTATTTAGGTTGACTACTTATATGTCCGTCTGTTATTATCTGTTATTAAAATTACACCAGGCCTTTTAACTATTGTCACCGGTTCTTTCCAAATGGCACATTGATTTGTCCGCTGCTCCACTAAGATGATTTTGCAGATAGTTTATTTTACACATATGCCTGAGAGCTTTTGATTTTGGTCTGTCAGGCATTTCAATATTCGAGAAACTAACTCTTTTCATGTATTTCCGTAAAACGTGGGTATTTCAATTGGTTTCAATTTTATTTCAGATTTTGTGCCACGGTAGTTAACAATTTTTTATCAGTTGCTCAGTTTCACTGATGGATCATTTAGCAGTGGTCTTTCAGGTCATTTGAATTCCATATTTGTCTATTCCTTTTTAACTGTCACATAAACCTCCCTTGCAAAATATCTGAACCTCTCAAGGTCATCGTCTGAGACAAAATGTTTCTTGAACTTAACAATAATACGTATGGAACTGTACCGGTGAAATTGTCGATAACGAAGATGTCTTGAAAGAAAATAAAGGCACACAATTCCTTAATTTTCTTTCAAAACATCTTCTGTATCGACGATTTTACCGGTACAATTTCCTCATTTTAATATCCTGTCTTTATAGTAGAAGCTGTACGCTCAACCAGTTGCTGATGTGATCTGTTATTATTTTAATTGTGGCGTAAGCCTTAATGCTGAAAATTGGCTCATCTGTTTTTATGAACTTTGTTTACAGAGCTTTCAGGGCTCTTTCTTGGTTTTAAGGGAAACGTCGTGCAGAATTCTCAATTTTTCTTGTAATTGCTCTCGAGTTGCAAAATTTTTCCGTTTACTACTTCTTGGTGGTCAAGTAGATCATTCATAAATTAATGAGATGACGGGACAGTAAACATCCATCTTTTTTGGGTGCCGGGGAACTTATAAAGATAGATGGAACATGGTCAAGGAACCACTTGCCTATCTCACCAAGAAAAAAAAATGATGAAATACCATTACATGGAAATTAATGCTTCAGCAGAAAACTACGAGATCAACAAATATCTGATGGCCTCGTCTCATTTCCACATGCCTCAAATGATCACTGTTGTGTGAATATGAAGAAAAGTATGAAACAGTATTGGATTTGCAAAACTGTCCTCGTCCTCGTCTAGCGCTAGGTAGGCAGAATCAAATTGCTGATCAATTAAATGACCTGCTGGATATCTGTAAGAGGCGCGTCATGTTTATTGAACTATTCGCAGATGATAGCTTAGAATGGCTTCAATGAGTAGAACAAGTATATGTAGAAACAAGTCACATCTAGATATCAATTTTATGTTAGATGTTCCTCTTAGTTTGCATCGCATCTGAAAAGAAGCAAGCAATCTTCTGCAACAACTTGCATGCTTTTGATGGCTACAAGTTACTAGTTCCGGAAATCAATTAGCAACCTGAAGCAATCTGTGATGAATTTATTATATTGCCCTTAGAAGTAACACTGAATCCTCGAGAAAAGTTATTGCAATCCTTAGAGCATGACATTCACTTAAGTTCCTTAAGAACTTGTAATTTAAAATACTTTAACGGTTTATCGCGTTTTAACGGAAAATAATTATAAAATACATATCATACTTTAGTGGAACTATATTTCAACAAATTTCATTTGGAATTGGGCTGGAATTACACTATAAAAGATCTTTGTCAAAGCTGTTTTATAAAATATTTGAATACATTTTTTTTAACAATTTTGATCAAATATGTATATGGTGTTTCCATGACAGAGTTAACCGGGATTATCTCGGATTATCTCATCATGGAAACGAGTCGGATTTAGAGTTTCCGTTAAATTTCTTAATCCTTCTTAACTCGACGAAAGTAGTTGGGTTAAATGAGATTCTATCTGTCAAAAGAAAAATTATAATAGTCAGAAAATATATAGTATTATTATAAAATGTAGTATTATTATAAAGAAAACATGTAGTTAAAATAAACACGGGTTAAAATATTCACGAAAAAGATTAAAATAGAAAAAGAACTGACAAAAACATAACACCGCCTGAACTGTCAAAACAAATTTAGCATGGAAACGATAGGGATTAGCTGGCCATGTTATTAGCTCGACAAAACTCAACGAAACCCTTAACTCGGTCCATGGAAACGTAATAATAATTTTTGAAAATTTCACTACATAAAAGATTTTATCAAATATTTACTCAAACTTCAGTAAAAATGGAACAACAACGAGCAGTGCAGCAACATTAAGTGCTTTTATTATTATGTATATCGTTAATAAAACTATTCGCTATGTTTTTGGTTGTATAAAAATACATTCGCCTCGAATTCTTGAATTAATATTTTTGTGGTTTTTGCCGTCAAATTGTATTTGGTCGGCATTTTGAATAAGCAATATGTCAAAAATAATTTACCAAATTTACCTGCATGAGGCTAAATTTGATTAAAACATTTTATAAAAGTGATAGTTTTATAAAACATGCATATTACACTGTTAAAGAAAATTGCCCTTTTTCAACCAAAAAAAAAAATTGGTACAATTTAAGTCCAAACTACACAATTGTGTAAAAAATCATTGTATGTTTTTGATAAAAAAGTTTCGCTTGATTTGAAGTAAAACCAACACAATTGTGTGTATAGATTATAGTATTTTTTTTCGGACGAAAACAAGTTAAAAAGGAATTAAAAAATGTGTAAGTTGGTTCAAAACACATACAAAAATTATTTTTTTTAGATGGTACTTTTACCGTACCTACACAATCGAAATACAGGGCAGGAAAAGGGATAACACATCTTGTCAAAGATCTTTTATCCCTTTCGAGTTCAAAAAACAATTTTTTTTTGGTTCAATTTAAGTTCACCATACACAAATGTGTATGAAAATTATAACAGGTTGTAATGTCTTCCGTATTTTAACGGATCTTAGTTAAATCGGAATTCTTGAAAAAAGCATAATAATTCGTAAACAAATTAATTATATAACATATAATTTATTTGTTCTTGATAACATATTAATTATTTTATCATTATTATAGTTACTGTTATTTTTCGGACGAAAACAAAATTAAGTAGTTTACACAAATGTGAACACTGGTCTGCAATTACCACCGAATTCTATGTTTGACATCTTCGTTTGTTGTAATCGAAATTTACATACACAATTGTGTATGCGGGTCAGGAAAGGGTTATAGTGTAAAGCCTTTATTCCACAATGAAACATATTTTTTCAGTAAAAAATACTGGGAAACCGAAAAGAAGAGAGTATTCATATTAAAATTACGTTAGAGTGATAAAGACAAACAAATGTTGCCATAAAAAGTATTGAGTTTCATACTTTTTATGGCAACATTTTCCCCGCTTACCGCCAGTAAATTTTACTGAAATTTTTTTTGTTTCGTTTTGGTACGTGGCGAAATTATATTTTTATCTCGCCCCGTTTTTACTGAAAAAATATGTTTCATTGTGGAATAAAGGCTTAATTTCGGCCTTGAGGTGGGAAATTACCTTTATCGTATGGTGCTGATACCTGTGCTTTACTAGTTAAACTATATTGTTCAACGTTCAGCAAAATATGCTTACTGGGCGTATACGCCATATTGAAAATCAAAATATAAAACTTTTGCAGTGCGTCACATACAATAATAAAAATAGAATTTGCTCTTATGTTTTTCTAAATTTTAACTTTAATTTGTGTTAATTTGTGTATTAACAATGAACAGCGATTTATTAACCCAAGATAAAAATGATAGTGTCCATGACTGTATGATAAATGATCTCGCTCAAATAGATGTTAGTCGGTTCAATACAGAAAATTCACATCACATAACATCAGTGTCCACTGTCATAACACCAATAACAACAACAAATGTCCAAATAGTAAATAGCGGACAAGACGGCCGAATTCGTGAGGATGCATGTTTGGAGGTGCCTGATCATGTGACCGATGGTATTATTAAACCGACTGGGGAGTTCTGTGAAGAAAACATTACGATAACCGATGAACAATTGGAGGAAATGGCAAAAGTGTGTCGTTTTTGTTTGGCCAAGCGGGACGATATGCGGCTTATTTTTGAACAGGGAAGTTGCATATCCGACGTTATTATGATGATAACTAATATTCACATACAACAGGATGATGGTTTTCCTGTGCAAATCTGTTTCCAGTGTATTCTGTATGCATCGCGCGCTTTTGCTTTCAAACAACAGGTGGAAGCTGCTGATGAAGCACTAAAAAATTATATTGGACAAGGGTTTGGTAATATCGCTCTTCAGCCGATCGAAATACATGATGATTTTATATTTCAATCAATTAGTGGGGCCAAAATCACTGATGATAGTGAAATGGCGGGCTTTGGTAGTGTGGAAGAGTTAGATGAACCTGACGCCACTATTCACGTGGGGGACAATGAAGAAGTTATAATAGTGGATTTCGAAAATACTGAGAACGTAAATGATGATGGTAATAAATCGATTACTTCGTCGGTTGACGGGAGTATCATAATTAATGAGGATCAATTGAATAGTGAATTACTGGAAGGTGCTTTATATTGTGAAAACTCGGGTGATGAACATATGATCGATTTGCCAAGTGAATCGGACAGTAATTGTAGTCGGGAATCCCTTAAATTGAAGACGGAAGACAGTAAACCACAAAATGATTCAGAACCTCAGGATGATGAAGACGTGAGACAGAGTGATAGTGTGGAGGACACAAATGACAACAAACGTCAATTGCGAGTCACTCGCAGTACTGTAATTAAAGAAGAAAGCAGTGAAGAAGATTTTGATCAAGAAGAGGATATACAATTTGACGATAGCGACAATTTCATCTGTAAAATTTGTGAACAAGTATTTAAAACCCAAGAAAAATTAATCCGACATGGTAGAGCCAAACATAATCGAAGGGCGAAACAAAAGCATACGGACGAGGTTGATGTAAGTTACCATAATTATAATGCACTATACACCAAGTATGATATCTATAAATTAGTAATCAGTAATCAACGTATGTGATAAACAAGAAATATTAATGTCCTGATAAGATAAGATAATGCATTCAAAAGGCCAGAAGTCAATTTGGTTTCAAGAATGTTTAATTTCACAACGAATTTTACATACACACACAATTTTTTATTAAATTCATTATTGCAATTAATCGGAACTGGCCTTACTGGCCTTATTTTCTTCCATTTTCTGGAAAAATACTTTAACTAATTCGTTTGCGCCTTTCTGATTAACTTCTTCATAGTAAGGCAGCTCCTCCATTAGTTTAATCCAACCAGTTATGCCTGGAAATTTATGCTCATTTATTGGTATAATCTCTTTAATCGTAGAAATGTTCGAGATTGCGGCAAAATCAGCAATTGTAATTTGATTCCCCAGTAAATATAAATTCTCGTCAAAAAGTGCTTCGAGCGAATCATATCCATCGTGAAGCAAATCGATACGATCTTGTGGTATTTCGGCCGCCCCAAAATAAAGTATTGACCGCACGATTGTTTTGATCCGTTCGAATAAGTTGGCTGCATTAAAAATAAGGCGCTGATTAACATATGCTCGTTGTACTAAGTCCTTGGGATATAGAGAATCATCTGTCGCATATTTATCTGCCAAATATGCCATTATGGCATGACTATCCCAAATAATAGTGCCATTATCGTCGAGAACAGGAATGGTGTGTTGGGGATTCATCTGATAATACAAAATTGATATAAATTTATTAGAATTTGACTTTAAACTGGAGCACTCACCCTTAAAAAATCTGGTCTCAATTGTTCCCATTGCATTAAATCAACATTCTTTAGTTCCAGCTCAATTCCAAGGGCTTTTGCACAGAGCATAACTGCTCGAGATGGTGGGCTTTTTATGGTGCAGTACAGGATTAGTTTTGCCATGTTTAAGTTATTTTGTTAACTGTGTTTGCGAGCTGAAATCTAAAACAAGACTAAATTTATTGCTAATGGTTACTTTATTGTGTGATTCGACGTTTTATTTAGATAACATTATCTCTGCTACACATAAAAAATTTGGCTATATAAATAGGAGATTAACAGCGAGCTAATTGATCTTTTGTGTTTTGTGTAATTAAAATTTGTAAAGTTTTAGGGTGCATTGTGAATATGTTCGTAATAGTTTGGTTTTTATTTTATTTTCTAGGATTAATCAATTTCAAATCCTAATATAATTTACGAACATTCGACCTTTTTTCTAGAACTCAGATATCACATCGTTCGAAGCGAAAATCCTACCAGAAGAAAAAACGCTGTACCCATATACGTGTACTGTGTGCAAACAAGGTTTCAACATTGAAAACGATTTGAAAATTCACTATTCGCTGCACATCAATAATAACGGGAAACACATTTGCCTGCACTGCAAGAAAGAATGCACTAGTAAGTATTTAAATCTTTCGAAATAACCGATAAATTAACTCAAATTCGTTTAGCCTATTTACAGCTGAAACGACATATTCGGACACATTACGAGGATAAACCGTATAAGTGTCGAATATGTAGAAAAGGATTTCCTGAGATGGGTTCATTGACTCGTCATTTTCGCCGACATACTGGCGAGCAACGCGAGAAGAAGCATTTATGTAATACATGCGGTAAGGGTTACTATGATTCGCATGCATTAATCATCCATTCGAGAACACATACGGGTGAACGTCCCTGGGCTTGCAATATATGCGGTAAATCATTTATTGATTCGCGGCTCCTGAACTCCCATCTAAAGGTGCACAGCGGCAAGAAACCACATTCGTGTGAAATTTGCAAAAAATCTTTTACACATCACAGCACCCTAACGACTCATCTTCGCACGCATACAGGCGAGAAACCGTACGTTTGCTCGGTTTGTGGCAAAACTTTTATCCAATCGTCCAATTTATCGTTGCATATGCGTGTTCATTCAGGTGAGAAACCATACAAATGCATCGTGTGTGATCGAAGGTTTGCCAGCTCGTCCACACTTACAATGCATTTGCGGATCCATACAGGCGAGAAACCCTACAGTTGTAAAACGTGTGGTAAAAAATTTGCTCGGCACGATTTATCGGCGCATATTCGAACGCATACGGGGGAAAAGCCATTTGCATGCCAATGTGGTAAAAAATTCACAACAACGGGGCAATTAAATCAGCATGCACTTACGCATACTGGTGTAAAACGATACATATGTTCCGTGTGCCAAAAGAGATGCTCCTCATCCACCTACCTAAAGAAGCACATGAAATCGCATGCACAGACGCAGCAAAAAACCGATAAACCCAAAACAGAACAGAATTTAGACACGGTCATCCAAATAAAGTATATTCCACTCGATCCGAATTCTCAACAGCACGACAATGACCCGGAGGCTGGTGATCACGATAATTTAATTAAAAAATGTGATGAGAATGAGAGCAAATCGGATGATGACGAAAAAGGTGGTACGCTAGACAACGCGATGCTCCATATAAATTCAGTAGATTTATTGAATGTGGTCAATAATTCTTCGAATGTAGAACTTCAAGTTCCGGTGCTGAGCACTAATGATTTACAAACTAATTTGGGTACCGTATACAGTTCGCTAGACGGCAAATACATTTATCAGGCCATCGATCCAAGTGTTATAAGGATTAAACGAGAAACTGGTAGTCATTTAAATGACGAAAATCCGATCGAGATTTCCAGGTAAACCTAGCGTACTGGCTATTTATTGTAACGTTAAGATAAATAAAACTGTTGTAATTTAGAAAAACGCCTTAAATTTATTGTTCATTTCAACAAAATACGAGAATCGTGCAAAAATAATGCTATTTTTGACATTTCACACTGCTACCAACCTCAGTGTTGAATTTCATTTTGACAACGATACTTGTAGATTAATTAATAAAGTTTATTTTTATTAAATAAATTAAGTGAATAAATTGTATTGTTAGTTAATAACTTATCTGTGAAATGAATAAAATGCCTGATAGGTAAGTTTAAATGTTTCCCGGTTTTCTTAGCATTCAAATGAATATTTTTGTAAACAAAATGTGGTAAAATCGGGGTAAGTCCTATAAAATTATAGCTGTCAACATTGATTTTGCTATTGGACGACAGAGTGCTCTTTGTTTAGTTGAAAGGTAGTGTACTTTTTAAACTTTTGGCCCTATTTAAAATAATAAAGTGGGAACCAGTTAAAAATATAAACTTAACACGTTGAACGCCAACAGGTTTTTTTATAAGTGGAAAAAAAGTTTCTTTGTTTTTAAGTTTTATTTAATAAAATGTGTAGCGATATAATGATTTCATTTATTTTGATGCATTTTTGAGCGAAATTATGAGGGTTTTTATGTGTTAGTCATGGGTGACTGACGAAGCACCAATGGCAACTCATCGTGTACTCAGTGTCAGTCACCTGTGACTGCCATGGCTCTATTGGAATAGACCAGTGTCAGTCACAGGTGACTGACAAAGCGGTCAATGTGCTAATAAACTACAAAATTTGTGATTGTTCATATAAATATACAATACCTTAAGGTTGGACCATAGTAAAATTATGCAGTAACTGTCAATTTGTTTTCATAGAGTAATTTAACTGGTAGATCTACAGAAGTCTCTTTAATCGTTTATCGGTTTTTTTTAACGGAAAATAATTTCAAAATATTTGGTTTTTTTTACTTTTATCATATAACCTGTTTTAGTGATTAAATGTACAGAACTCTGATTATCATATAAATAATAAAGTTTTTATTAGTTATTGTGGACCAGTAGCGAGAACGATTGGTTTAATTTTACGAAATAGTAAAAGAAAATTTACAAAATTGTGCAAGTAGTCAAACTTATCTGAGCGATCACTGATAAATCTTACATTTATTTATACAAATTATATAATTTTAATAGTTTTCATTAAAATATAATTTTTAAGTTTTGTAACATTTATAAAATATCTTTTTTTTGTCTGGAACAATTCAGTCTTAATGTCAACTCTGAAACTCCACCACGTTTCGATTTTCGTAAAAGCTTAAAGATTTATTGGTTAACATCGACTTTGATGCCATCTTAAATGATAATAATGACATAGAAACACAAAACTGTTAATTTTTACTCTGATATTTTTGAATGTTTTGAATAATCTCTTCCGTATACTCGCGGAACAGCTGCATCGCCATACCTTGGTATAGTAATATATTACGTTACACGTAATCTTAGAAACAAACGTTGGCAAAGATTCCTAAAAACTAAATCAGACCCTGATTACTCTGAATGATTTCAGTAGTTTGTCTGACGAACTTTATGGGAATTACATCAGACTCATGTAATCTAATCTAATCGCTGATCCTAAGTGTTTCTGGCGCTTTATTAATCTGAAGAAATAGTCTGACGGATATCCTTCCACTTTGAAGTATAATGATCATTCCTCTAATGATCCTAAAGTCATAACAAATCATTTTGTTAACTTCTTCAGTCTGGCTTTCACAAACAGCGATTTTGAACCCGATGAAGGTTACTTTACATACATGAATAACTGTATTCAAACAACCTCAACTTCCATTCAAATCGATTATGAATCCGTGGTACAGAAGATTTCCAAACTTAAAGATGATTTTTCATGCGGTCCGGACAGTCTAACATCCATGGTCCTAAAACACTGCAGTGATATTCTTGCTCAGCAGCTGACCGCAGTTTTCCAAAAGTCGCTTTCGCTTGGAATTTTTTCATCTATTTGGAAAAGCTCTTTTATAGTTAATAAGAATGACTGCAAGTCAGACATCTGTAATTACAGACCGATTGTGAAATTATCTTGCATTCCTAAGCTGTTTGAAAGTATTGTGTATGATTCACTGTACTTTCATTGTAAACCGTTGTTTTCTGACAATCAACATGCTTTCTCAAAGCCCGGCCCACGGCCACAAACCTGACGAAATTCTTCGTTATCTTAAAGACCATATATACCATGTACTGCTCAGGTCATCAGTATCAACCAATTTCTCAGCAACATCTGGAATGCCCCAAGGAAGCCATCTGGATCTAATTTTTTCATTCTGTCAATCAACGACGTTGAATGTTTAATTAAAAATTCATCGATATCTGTATTCTGTTGACGCCGATGACATAAAGATTTACAAACGGATTTCAAACACCACCGATAAGAGCCTATTACAATCCGTTCTCAATAACTTCTCCACATGGTGTGAAAAGAACAACCTTGAATTGAACGTGGGCAAATGTCAAACAATCACCTTCTCTCGAAAACGTGCACAGTCCATTTCGGGACTATTATATTAACAACAATTCCGTTACCAGAGCCAGTTCTGTTCGTGATTTGGGGGTCATTTGTGACAGTGAATTGAATTTTAGACATCACATCGATCGTATTATCAATCAACCCAACTCTGCGCTCGGTTTCATCAAGCGTTGGTCGAGAGAATTCGACGATTCTTATGTTACGAAGGCTCTCTATTCAACATTCTTTCGTCCCCTTCTCGAGTATGCTAGCCAGGTGTGGTCGCCTTATCATGAGGTTCATATTAAGAGGATTGAAGCAGTCTAGCGTAGATTTCTTCGCTTTGCTATACGCGGGCTACCGTGGGTCGACATCTTCAACCTGCCTACTGCCAACCTACTTTTTTATTTTTCTTGACTATAGTTTGATATTTTATTCAATTTAGTTTTTTATTTGTTTTTTGTTTTTTTTTGTTTCATTTTATTTTGCTTTACTTTATCTTCTTTTATCTATTTTAAATTTATTTAAATCTATCAAATCTGCTTGAACTAAGCAGACTCGACTTAACTATTCTCTTAGCTATTCATTTATAATCACATTTAATTTTTGTACTAATACATATTTTGCCGTTTTAACATCCAAATTTTCAATTTCACTGGTTAAGCAATTCGATATCATTGTTAATTCACTTGAGTTATACTCAAAAAAATAATAATAATACAGACGGAGACTCCCCGCGCGCGGTTGGGAGCAGTATTAGGTCGTTGGGGATTATTATTATTATTATTATTATTATTATTATTATTAGGCGTTTTCAGAAATATCCCATGGTAACTTTTGGGTAACTTGCTGACAAAAAATTACCAAATGTATTTGCGAACATGTAACTTTAGGGTAATTTAATTTTAGTGGTTTTTTAATTTCTGTTTTTCTGTCAATCTGTATTAAATTAGTACATATCAGAAAAATTAAAGCACAAACTATTAAAAAATACAACAAAAGTGTATATATCTCTTAAAATACGTAATTAAATTTTACTGAATATAAATATTATCACGCGAAATGTAATCTTACTTTTTATATAGCCAAGGCAAGTTAAGTAACTTTTGTTACCAACATTAAAAAATTAAAATTACTCAAAAGGTACCATGGGATATTTCCGAAAACGGCTATTATGCACTAACTTACTCTCTTTCGTTATTTTTCTTTCATTATTTGGGAAAAATAATCATATGTTCTCGCTCCTCGTTCTCCAAGTACACCGGCCTTTAATGTTACCAGATGTTGTTCCGAGTTTTTGATACCAATTTTGCATATGAACATAGAATATAATTGTATTTATATGAATTGCATATAGCTATCATTTCTAAGGGCGATTGCTCATAGTTTCCATAGTAAAATGGTACAATAACAACTCGCAACTTGTTGCCAAAAAACAATTTACAATAGAAGATCTAAAGATATTGCTCCAATCGCTTATCCGGTTTTAACGGACAATGATTTCTAAATATTTTCTATTTATGGCTTTTCTTAGGATATAAATGTCTTTAGTGCTTTAGCATACAAAATTACGATATTTATGTAAAACATAAAGTTTTTATTAATTATGTGCATCGAATAAACAAAAACAATGAGCAAAATTTCATTTAATGTACTAGTGCTGCACGGTCATTCCAGCACTTTGGTGACTGCTTCAGCCCGTACAAGGATTTCTTCAATTTCAGTACATTACAATCGGGAATGTATATTAAGGAACTTTCATAAACACGTCTTTGGAGAAATTTCCACGAAGAAAAGCAGTGACAAAATCTTTATGCATTTTGAATTTGGATTTAACTGCTCCGGCCTAGTTTAGAATATCCATCTTGAACTTATTATCTTTGCACCACGTTCAGGCTTAACAACATCTCACGATTCATTTTTCTTCAATGAACGATCTCTTGTCCTGTTTAAATCCTTGTCCTGTAGTAGTATTATAAGTCTTACACGTTCAGGATTTCTACTTAGTTCGGTTGCCGAATCGTGCCGTATGCATTACATTTTAATGACCTTATTAATAATATTAAATATTTAAGCTAATCGTTTAAGCTAATCGTTTTGCACATTTGAATATTTACAATTTTACAATAATTCTACAATAATTAGGGTAAGCACCTAAACTAAAAATTGAATTTAATTTACATTCAATCTACAATTGTAGTTGTAAATTTATAAATTTACGAACACCTATAGATATAGCTAATTAATTCTAAACAGATTCAGATTAATCAGTCGCCAATTAGAAATACTCTTGAAATGGATAAATCTTAATTTATTTTGACCATTTTAACTTAAACATCAGAGGCGGTTAATTAGCCGTAAATTTAGAAAAAAATTGGCGTGATTCACTTAGTATAAGTACAGTCCATAATTCTTTATTTGCAATAAAAATATTCCAAAATAACGATTTTTTTCCTACCTTCGATATTTTTCTATACAAAAACAGCGTTATGTCGTTTCTGTAGTTATTCTATGATCGAAGTATTAATAAGTCACAAAAAGAAACAAGACCAATTAACGAAAACAGTAAACTAAATTTATACAAATTCCGAGTAATCACACTAATTATTTGCATTTTTACTTCGCATAATTAATTTTGATGGAGACCTTTTACCAATTGTTCGAAAACAGAACAGATATTTTTAATTCTATATGCAAACTATTTAGTATGGTAATTAAATTTTTTAATACAAAATTATTACCAATATTTGTTTTATTAATAAAGGTGAATTGACGTTTCTTGTTTGTCATGACATGACCTAAAAAAAAATTAGTTTTTCCTACAACTACAACGGCAAACCTTCGTTAATTAGTTGAAATATAAAAATGATGTTCTTTAATTAAAAATTCGTAGCAAATCACATTCTTGAATTGAATGTCAAACTTTCGACATATGGTCGAATTTCTTCAGATCATGAACATATCTAGTACAGTTAGTTATTAAAGGTAATCTTAAGTAGCGTTTTGAGAAACTGTCGCTTTGATTGTGGATAATTTCAAAATTAAAGTAAACATTTAATTTTAACGTTTAATTATTTCACGTGATCATCATATTTATTTACTCGTACTTTACCAACTTCGATTTGTAAATAGGGTTTAGCTTTATATTTTTATTATCAAGGGGATCCGCCCGAAACGCGATATTTCAAAACGCGATATTTCGAAACGAGATGTGAAAAAGACGGGAATGGTACAAACGCAATATTTCAAAATGCAATATTTCAAAACATGAAATTTCGAAATGAGGGGGTCGATTTTTTCCAAAATTCGACGGATGACACATGACGTTTTCGTTACGTATAAGGAGTATAGTATACAATTTTATATATTTTTATTTATTTATTTATTTATTTATGTATTAATTTACATCTGGTGTTTAAAATTAGATTTATTAATATAAATAAAATTTGAATAAAAAAAAGTTTTTAAAACTCTTTTAAATTCATCTCTGGACAAAGTAAAATCGAACACGGTAGATACAATATTAAATACACGGCTAGAATTACAAACCGGGTCCGACATACCAAAATTAGACCCATGGAAGTGCAGATCAATCACTGAGTGATCTCACTGGGGCACGTATTGAAAACAAGGACAGTAGATGTGAACAATCAATTTGGCCTTATAAAGTCGCGCACAAAAATTGCGCAAGATAGTTGTCTTTGGACGAACAATGGTTCAATATTCAGTAACAAACAACGGCCTAGATACGGCGGAAGCACATACTTAGGAGCGTTTACCTCTCGAGGAAGTCGCCTTAAGGCAAACAACATAAATCGCTTCTGGATTGATTCTATACGGTTAGAGGAATTGTTATAGTACGGATTCCAGATAATTGACGCATACTCCAAGTGCGATCGAACAAATGAAGCGAAGAGGACTCCTAGAGTATATGGATCATAAGAAACGGATTAAAAACCCTAACATTGAATTAGCCTTATTAATACATCTGTCAATATGGTCCTTAAACGATAAATCTCGTGAAAACAAAACCCCTAAATCTAGAAAAGAGTGAACTCGCTCTATCATAACGCCATTTAAGAATAAACTATTTTCAGGTCCATAACGTCCATAACGTCTTCTAAAAAAGTTCATAACTTTACATTTAAAAACGTTCAGACAAAGCTTACTCAACCTACACCAGTCGCAGAAAAGGTTTAATTCCTGTTGTAGATTTAGCAGATCGCGATCATTTCTAATCTTACAATAGATTTTTACATCATCAGCGTAAATCAAAAACTTACAATGTTTGAGCCACCGCTTCACATCATCTATGAATGCAATAAATAATAGAGATCCAATGTAGCTACCTTGTGGGACACCAGACAAAACATTTATGTCTCTAGATAAAATATTATTTAAAAAAACTTTTTGAGTTCTGTTCGTCAAATATGAAAAGATGAACTTTAAAGGAAGGGAATCACACTTGTTGAGCTGTCCTAGTTTCTTTACCAATAAAACATGATCAATTTTATCGAAAGCTTTGCTAAAGTTAGTAAACACTACCTCAACACCATCATCACCTTCTAATGCTAAAGTCAAAAATTTGTAAACAAAGCAAGATTTGTCACAGTTGACTGCCCGGGGTAAAACCCATGCTGGTTTACTGAGATAGAATTTTTAGTTAAGAAAAAGATGCGGTCCTTGACCATCGATTCAAATAATTTAGGAGTAGCCGTTAAGATAGAAATACCGCGGTAATTTTCGATATCCGTTCTCCGTCCACTCTTGAAAATTGGTTTAATGAAACTGGATTTCCAAATTGACGGAAAAACTCCACTCTTCAAACTCAAATTGGTGATGTCCGTCAGCGGCTGAGCCAAAACCGAAGCCACAACTCATATTCACATTTACATTCAACAGAGCGTGCAGAACGTCATCTGTAGTAAACTGAAATAGAATGTTTGGATTATTACTAAAAACAAGTTCGTCATTCCCTCTCGAAGACGGGACATTTTCAAAAAATGCTGCAAACATATCAGTGATACTTTGTGAATCACTAGCAGTCAAAGAATTGAAAGACATTTGCGAGGGTATACCTCTACAATTCCGTTTCGAATCAACATAACTCTAGAAATATTTAGGGTTGTTTCTAATATTCGACTCGATCTCGACAATATATAAATTATACAAGAAACGATTTAAAATTTTAAATTGAGATCTGAGAGCGCTAAATATTTCATAATTTATGACGGATGGGTTTAATTTATATTTTTTATGAGCTTTAGACCTCCGATTTTTTAATCCCGAGACTCGACTATTAAGCCATGGCTCGCGCATCGTCGAAACTACAGGTGAACAGGGAATAAATTGTTCAATTACCAAGTTCATTATTTTATAAAACTGATCAATATAAGCGTCTAAACTACCCGTTATATATTGATCCCAATTAATATTGGCCAGAAACTCATTTAAAGCATTATAATTTCCCTTTTTAAAGTTGAAAGACTCACTAGAATTAAAATTTACGTTAACATTAACACAATTTTCAAATATTAATTGGATATGTAGTGGTATGTGAAAAATACTTGAAGAACCGCCGAAATCATTACAAGCAGTGATTGTGCCGTGTACTTCTACTGGAATGAACACCAGATCGAGGATATTGCTGCACTGGTTCTCGATCTTATTAATCTGTCTTAGCCCGATAGAACAGAATGAGTCCATCACCAGATCTGAAGTTAGATCACCATTAAATGGCAGAAGTTCATCATGAACAAAAATCATCACAGAATCAAAATCAGGAGCTGCAACTGCTAGTTGATTAATAAAGAAAAAATAAAGACAGCTCACCATACATATTAACGGAGGATCCGTATGGTATGTAAACAGCAACTATCAACACCAGCTTTCCATTGAAAGCAAGTTTAACAGCCAAAATCTCCAACTCGTTACTCCCAAGGTCAATAATATCCGCACGTATATCTTTCGAGATAGCTAGCAGAACTCCGCCACCTCTCGCTGTCGATCCGTATAACGATCGCGTCTGAAGACATAGTAGTCTGGAGGGCAGTACTCTGCAGAATTGTGCGAGCTTATTAGTGTGTGTAATTTTTCTGTGGTTATATTTGTTTGTTTTCTGCGAATGTAAGCATCAAAAATTATAAATCGGTTCAGTTTTTTGGTGCTTATGTCCTTTCGCCGTTTTACTTTTTTGACACCTCACCAAGTATTTGAGTGGTGAGTTAACACGTTCGTGGAAGTGGCTAGTCGCTATAGCGGTCATACAACTTTTATTGCGACGAAATATCATTGCAATTAAAATGTGTTATCAAATGTGTTCCTGAGTAGCACACACATTTAGAAAGTGCGCCTCAATCTGTCAAAGATTTTTTAACTACACAAATATTTTGGTTTTTTTCAATGCGATGTCGAATAAATGTTTTGTTTTCGCAGAAACACAGAATTAGAAATTACATTAAAACTGAAATTAAATAAATTTAATTTTATTTAAAGCATAGAAATGTAATCCAAAAAAAATATACACAAACACACGTATCACTACTATACTTGCGGTTATTTCGTCAACTTGTCGAATTTTGGAAAAAATCGACTCCGAGATGTGACAAAAGCAGATATGGGACAAATGCGATATTTCAAAACGCGATATTTCAAAACGCAAAATGGTACAAAACGCGTTATGGTACAGAATGTGCATTGCGAAGCGGCGGGAGCGTAGCGACCCGCCTGATATAACCCGATCCTATATACTCTCACTCCTATCGATTTTGAAATTCCTATAAAATGAAATTAAATTTCCTCTTCATCCGCCTGATATAACCCGACCCCAAACTCCCGCTCCTATCGATTTTTAAATTCCTATAAACTGAAATTAAATTTCCCTTTTTCTAGAATGTACATTGCAAAGCGACGGGAGCGCAGTGATTCGCCTGATATAACCCGGTACTATACTCCCGCTCTTATCGATTATTAAATTCCTATAAACTGAAATTTTTTCTAATTAAGGAGCGAAGCGACTGGAGCGCAGCAACCTGTCTGGTATAACTCGTTGCTATACTCCCGCTTCTGGATTGAACTTACCACTTATAAAAGATTAGGATTAAGCATGGTTCAAAAAAACGCGAATGTGTTGCATTTGTTCTGTATAATTATATAATAAAACAAAATGGGTCAGACTGGACATTACCACTTCCGCAAATGTATTTGAACTTCCAGTGATTATTGCTGATTGAGCTGTAACATCTCTAATAAATTCATAAACCACTGAAAACCCAAAGATGCAAAATTAAACATAACCAAATATTAAATATTATTACCGTATTAAAATAATTTGTTTTTGTTTTCAGATGGTTGCCCTACAAACCAGTCGGAGACGTTATTAGTGGCACTCGTTTTATTGCATTTAAAGTGCCGTTAAATGAGGTAAGTCAATTTTCTATTATATTTATCGTAAAGTTTTTGATTATAAATCAGTGTTTTCTGTAAATCGTCTAATATTGATAATGAATGAAAATAAAATAAATTAATTCGTCAGCACGTTCTGTCGTTTTCACAGTTCTTTTTGTCGAATGCCGGAACACAAATATGTCAAGAGTTAATCATTCGAAATATTTTTAAAAATTTATTTATAATGTACATTAAACCTATACAGACATAATTTATATATTTTCGGGTTAAATAAATTGGACCGATATAGGTATAGGTAAAGTGTAGATTAATCTGGGTGACGATAAGTATTCTAAGTGAACACGTATGTTTAACATGATGAAGGCGTGTGTGAACTAGGTTAATTTCTTCGAAAAATTGGGATAATATGGTACGTGTAATCTCTACATCAAGATAAACTATAAAATATCGAAGCATACAAAATTTGATTTAGTTTTGGCATAACAATACAGGTATTTACAAAAATCGGCGCCAATTTCTATATATAACACATCGATATTTTATTCTTCTAAATTTCTTAATTCACCTTCCATGAATCGATACAATGCTATATCCACAAACAATTTGTTGAGTTCATAGAAATATGAATGAAATATTTTTCAGTCTTTGGTCTCTAATTCAAATATGAATTTATTCAACTCAAAAGAAATATAATTAAATTATTATTTAGATTTTTTTTTTGTGTTTAGTAATGGTTTATTTAAATTCGTAAACATAACGTATTTTCTTTTGTTCCAATCACGAATTACCTTTTTGTCAGCGACAAATAAACGTTTACATAAGGCGATGAAAAGTTTGCATTTTAGAAATTTGTTTATACCTGCTATAGTAACATATCATGTCTTTTTGAAAAGCGGCTCTAATTTAATTGTTCTTGTACACTGGGAATAGAATTTGAAATAATTTATTGGTAGTAAACAATAGGTAAGCGATAAAGGAAATTCTTTTGCTTAAGAAATTGTCTAACGTGATTTTTCGCATGGGAGGTTTATTTGAATTTTTTTTCGGGATGATACTATTATAATACTGTAATTTTATGCGCACTGCGAATTAAGACACTATTTGTAGTATGATTTTAGAGAATTTATAAATCTTGTTAAAGACCATAAACGGCATTCCTGACATCAGACGTTACACGGTTCTTATAAAAATATGTGTGATGATATTCTCAATGAACTTCCCGAGTGTGAGTTAAGTAAATTAATTATATTCTCTCTCTCTCTAGCTTTCACATCCCAAGAAGGGCTTTTGCCGCCCGCTTTACGGCCCTTCATTCGTCTCGGTCCATCGCTCTCGTCCTCCAGTTTCGACATCCTAATATATGTATGCAGATCTTGTTCGACGTCGTCACGCCAGCGCAGACGAGGTTTTCCTCTAAGACGCACACCGGCTGGTTGTTGATGGTACACTTTATTAGTCATCCGTTGTTATGGGGACCTTATAACGTGTCCGAATTAGTTGTTGTTGTAGTTAATTATATTGCCCGCCATAAAAATGGTTGAAAGACCACAAAAAAAATCTTGTTTCTTTTCTCCAATTTATAAATGCACTGCACCCTATAGCTGAATCCTGCAGTAACCATAAATTTAATATATCTTTCACAACACCATCAAAATTGAGACATAAGCCAAAGTGTTTATGAGATTTTAGTAAGTCTGTCTGATGATTTACGGTTATTTGTCCAACAATGTGATAGAAGAGGCAGTTTCAATATTTTACAACAAACAAATCTGAAAACTCAATTCTAGTTTGAATTCTAAAGTCGTTTGCCAATGGTTTTGCTACAATGTTAACTAAATAATATTCTCTTCATTTAAGCAATAACCGTAGTTATTACTAGAAAGTATATACCCCAAAAGCTTAGAACATGTCGGATAATGCAATTAGTATTTAATACGATTGTTTTGACTTCAATAAATTGTTTACCTAGTTTATTCTAGGAAGTTTTGGAAAAATTTCATTTATTGCCATTTTTGAAAAACCAACGCTCACCTCTATATATTATGCAAAGCTTAAACAATTCTGTGGTTGCAATTGCAAGGCATAATCGCTTAAGTTAATATCTGTCATTTTTCAGTAGAGCTAATTTAGGTTTAAAAACGAATTTTGAAAAAAGGATTACTGCTTTTACAAATCTAGAGCTAGAGCGAAAATTGACTATAACTGATTACTTACTCGGTTGTTCTGTGACAGATTTGCCTAGTAAAGGTAGGTAAAGTTAAGGGATTACTGCGAATGATGTAACTTCTGTGTTGATTTCTGCAATCATAATCCAATCAATAAATACTTTGTGTTCATTGTTGTTTAAATTATGTCCTCAACTTCCTCTTCCAGATACCCATCCAGACTTAGATGGGTGTTAATCATTTCAGCCATTTTAAGATTTTTATAACATAATTTTTACATTTTACAAGCATGGACCTATAAACAGCATTAAATCCGTAAGATATTTTTCTTTTCATTGCTAATAGTTTTCAAGTAGTTTTAAATTTCTACGTTAGCAATATGTCGTCCGTATCCCTCCGAGTAAATTTAAAGTCTTTATAGTTTATAAATCCAAAATTTCTTTTGGTATATCTAAGCCACAACAACCCGGAAAAAATTATAAAATTCAGTTGATTTCATTGCTAGTATTTTAAACTCCTGCTTAGTGCCAACCGAATAAACTGGTACCAATCTCTCGAATGGTGTATTTTTACAGAGGTTTCTTTCTTTTTTCGCTCGATAAGTGAGTGGTCGATATTACACTCCAAATGCATATGCCCTGGAATCAAAAGCTCATGGTTGATTATTTTGATGTGATCACAATTTTCAAATTTGTCAATAACATACCAGCAACAAATGAATTCTTGTTCTGGCCAGGGCACGAATCACTGTTAAATGTCAGTGTTTAATATCACTTTCGAGTGAATTTAAATGTTTAGAAAGATAGGACGTAATATTATTTCCGCCACGGGCTCCTTGTATGGCGTAGGCAGACATTGTTGTAATTTGTAAGCATATGTTTTAATTGTCGAATTATTTGTTACTCTTACATTATCATTTCCCTTGGATTTGTGTGCTAGATCTGCTTCAAAATGGTGAGTTTTTTGTTCCATTATTAAATTATTTTCCGGTTCGGCAATACCAATTTTGGTTTTTGAGATGTCGCAAGTCTCGCAGGTATCGACACTTGGCGATTTAAATTTTAAACCCATACCTTTAAAACAAATAATTATTTATGTTTTTATATTTATTAAAACACAAACAAAATAATTAAACTCACTTTTAACTATTTCTGAATATTTGGTTATACTCACTGATGTATGCTTCTCGCAGTATAGGCTATCCATTTTCTTAATAGACAAATCGAAATGTAAGTATTTTAAGCTTGAATCCCTACGAGAATAATGGTTCTCCTAATTCGATTTCTTTTACAATTTTACTACGAGAAAGGTAAAAACATGGCTCAAAACACAACGTCACCATTTCTTTGCTGCTGATTTTGAAAAAGCACCTTCTCCATAAACAGCACAAATTTTTTAGCAAGTCTTTGCGAAAAAATTTGTGCTGTTTATGGAGAAGGTGCTTTATAAAAATCAGCAGCAAAGAAATGGTTCGCGCGCTTTCGTTCTGGAAATATTGATGTCAAAGATGCACCTCGACCAACCACTGGAAAAGTCGATGAAATCATTCAGAAAATTGAAGAAGACCGGCATATAAGCAGCCATGCAATTGGTAAAGAACTAAATATTGATCACAAAACAGTTTTTACCCATTTGAAAACGGCTGGATACAAAAAGAAGCTTGACGTTTGGGTACCCCATGAATTAACAGTTAAAAAAATAATGGACCGGATTTCTATCTACGAAACGCTGCTGAAACGGAACGAAATCGAACCATTTTTAAAGCGAAGGATTACTGACGAAAAATCGTAGATTTAGGTGTTTTTCTATTTATTCAATTTACGGCTGCCGATGCGTTTTAATGTACGGTGATGGTTACGTATAACAACACCGTAGGTCGTCGCTCGTTATTGTTAGACCCGTTGCACGTGCCTCGCTTTCCGTTTGTTAATCTAACTCACAGGTTTTTACTAACGATTTCACACGCACAAAATTAAAATACCTCTTCCGAGTAAGCGCCCGAGTAAGTTATTATTTATTACTTTAAATAAAATAATAAAATAAATAAAATAATTATTTATTGGATCACAATTACAATTTTATTTTTATTTTTACAATATCTTGTATTTTTTTTCAAAGTTAATCTTAATTTAATTATACACGGTATATTTTTATCAAACACAACTTTAGTTTTCTGAATCTAAACTACAACAACACCGGTCATAAAATTGTACCAAAAATCAACTCAAAAATCAAAACTTGAATGTCATAAGAAAAAAATTCTTCCACCGCACAAACGACGCGCAAAACGTTCTAGAAGAATTGTCTTTCTTCTCTGTTGCTCGTTTACATCAATGCGAATTGATGTAAACGAGAGGCATATAAGAAAAACATTTTTCTAGAACGTTTTACTCTGCACACACTCGATGCGCATTGATCTCGCTCTCTTATCATTCTTCTTACCCTCGCGTCATCATAAGAAGGTGTACAAAACAACAACCGTCGTGCGGGCGTTCAACACACACCAAACGACTCCAAAAGTAACCCAGTATGCAATTATTCCACTGTGTGGAAAAAACTGCTCAAATGTCGTACAAAATTCCGTACTACAAAATATCAAAGACACAAAAATATTGATTTTGGAGAAAAATAATTGTTTTTCTCTTTCTATTTCGCGGTAATATTATTTTCGTTTAAAAGTTTCGATTGTATCTTTTATTTTCAGTTTCTTCTGACAAGTCGACGTACACGGTTGCACTACATAATTAGTTTTTTTACTTTAAAGTGTAGTGTTTCAATATAATGTTTTTCGATTTGTTAAAGTAAATAATTTTAAATTTAAATATATAATAATAATTATTAACTTATTTTGTGATCGCGATGTGCAAATTTGGACTAAAAAGGTAATAGAGATCTGTCTCACCCCAGTATGCAATTATTCCACTGTGTGGAAAAAACTGCTCAAATGTCGTACAAAATTCCGTACTACAAAATATTAAAGACACAAAAATATTGATTTTGGAGAAAAATAATTGTTTTTCTCTTTCTATTTCGCGGTAATCCCAATATGCAATGCCGACGGAATTCCATTTACATTCGCGTTCTAAAACCACACTGCTTCTATGGAAAGAACCATGTGTATCACGCGGAAATTCGTACTCCCCGCCAAAGAAAAGTGTCACAAAAATTCCGATGTCGGTGTGAATCCCAACTAAAAAGAGAGAAAAAACCACAGAAACAAAAAGCACGTGTTTGTATATATTTTCCAATTGGAATAAATAATAATTCTTATTTGAAATAAAACAAAATTTTCCATTTATAATAAAATAAATAATAATTTTTTATTCACATTATTTTTTATTTGTGTACTAAAAAACATAGAAAATTTATTTACATATTTAAATTTCATAAATTGAGTTTTGTATTGCATCCGCCAGCATATTGAGATCTTGAAAAAAAATCATTGAAAATTTACTACGTAAATGTATTTCGCGGCTACGCCATTGTGAGACAGATCTCTCCCAGTATGCAATTATTCCACTGTGTGGAAAAAACTGCTAAAATGTCGTACAAAATTCCGTACTACAAAATATCAAAGCCACAAAAATATAGATTTTGGAGAAAAATAATTGTTTTTCTCTTTCTATTTCGCGGTAATATTATTTTCGTTTTATAAGTTTCGATTGTATCTTTTATTTTCAGTTTCTTCTGACAAGTCGACGTGCACGCTTGCACTACATAATTAGTTTTTTTACTTTAAAGTGTTGTGTTTCATTATAATGTTTTTCGATTTGTTAAAGTAAATAATTTTAAATTTAAATATATAATAATAATTATTAACTTATTTAGTGATCGCGATGTGAAAATTTGGGCTAAAAAGGTAATAGAGATCTGTCTCACAATGGCGTCGTCGCGAAATACATTTACGTAGTAAATTTTCAATGATTTTTTTTTCAAGATCTCGATATGCTGGCGGATGCAATACAACGTGGCGGATGCAATACAACGTGACGGATGCAATACAAAACTCAATTTATGAAATTTAAATATGTGAATAAATTTTCTATGTTTTTTTGTACACAAATAAAAAATAATGTGAATAAAAATTAATATTTATTTTATTATAAATGGAAAATTTTGTTTTATTTCAAATAAGAATTATTATTTATTCCAATTGGAAAATATATACAAACACGTGCTTTTTGTTTCTGTGGTTTTTTCTCTTTTTAGTTGGGATTCACACCGACACCGGAATTTTTGTGACACTTTTCTTTGGCGGGGAGTACGAATTTCCGCGTGATACACATGGTTCTTTCCATAGAAGCAGTGTGGTTTTAGAACGCGAATGTAAATGGAATTCCGGCGGCATTGCATATTGGGCTATTACCTTTTTAGTCCAAATTTGCACATCGCGATCACAAAATAAGTTAATAATTATTATTATATATTTAAATTTAAAATTATTTACTTTAACAAATCGAAAAACATTATAATGAAACACATCACTTTAAAGTAAAAAAACTAATTATGTAGTGCAAACGTGCACGTCGACTTGTCAGAAGAAACTGGAAAATAAAAGATACAATCGAAACTTATGAAACGAAAATAATATTACCGCGAAATAGAAAGAGAAAAACAATTATTTTTCTCCAAAATCAATATTTTTGTGTCTTTGATATTTTGTAGTACGGAATTTTGTACGACATTTGAGCAGTTTTTTCCACACAGTGGAAAAATTGCATACTGGGTATGCAATGCCGACGGAATTCCATTTATACATTCGCGTTCTAAAACCACACTGCTTCTATGGAAAGAACCATGTGTAGCACACGGAAATTCGTACTACCAGCCAGAGAAAAGTGTCACAAAAATTCCGGTGTCGGTGTGAATCCCAACTAAAAAGAGAAAAAAAATCACAGAAACAAAAGACACGTGTTTGTATATATTTCCAATTGGAATAAATAATCACGTCGATTCAATGGATTCTTCTATTCTTCTTGAAAAATCTTCTTCACTCAAACAGAAGAAATCAATAATAGAAGAATCTTCTGTTTTGCTATTCAGTGTATCAGTGGGATCCTAATCTTCTATTTTCATTATTAAAAGTTCCAAATCGAATTTTTTTCTTCTATTTGCTCTTGCTATAATGTCAAAAATGTATTATTACACAAAACCAAAACAAATGTCAAAACTTCACACTCTTCGTAGGTTCATATTTAGACTTTGATGGCCCATATCTTGTGTTCCCATTTAAATTTCAACATTAATCTTATGAATATAAGTTATTCTAAATAGCATCTGTTCCCAAACTATAGTTCAACTTGTTATGGGTTGTGGTAAGGGTAATTTTAAAGGTGCAAATTTTATACAAAATATTTAAGTTGATTCAATATAAATCTGCTATTCTCAATATCTTCTATTCTTCTATATTTTTATATGAAAATTATTAAATGTCGAAATAGAAGGAAAAAATAGAAGAATTGCTATTCCATATTAAAAATAAACAAATATTTTGATTTTTTCGCTTGAAGGTTTTTACTAAAAATAGAAGATATAAAAATGAGACTTTTATGACAAGAAGAAATAGATTTTTTCGATTGTTATCAAAAGCGGGTTGTGTTCTGATTAAATCTTCACAATTTAAAAATGAATTTTTGTTTAATGCGAAGTGAAAGAATCCGCAAAAACGTATTGGTTCGTAAGTAAATTTATTTAATTATTTAATAAAAATTAATTAAATAAATTTTTTTAGACAAAAACCATAAATGAGACTGAAGGATATAAGAATAAACGAGGATCCGTTTCAGTTACCTGATAGTGTATGCCACAAGTACTTTTGATTGCAAAAGGGAATTGTTGTGATGCTCGTAACCGATTTAGTAGCAAAATCGAGCTTCAACTCAATACCATTTAAATTACAAGTATGTATTAATTATTTGGAAATGCAATTAGGGTACATAAATGAGTCTTATTACTTAGGTACTTGCTACTTTGCATTTTTGTGGGCAAGGGAGCTATCAAGCTTCCGTTGGTAGCAACAATGTGTTGGGCCTGTCACAACTTAGTGTGTCAAGATGTATTCACAATTTAACTTGCTTAAACAAATATTTGGTGCCAAAACACATAACATTGCCTACAACTATTTTAGAAAAAACTAGAAACAAATCAAGGTATGAAAAAAATGTATCATATTTATTAATTTATAAAATTTCGTAATGTTCCATTTACAGGTTTCAGGACAAATATGGAATGAGAAATATAATCGGTGCTATTGACGGTGTCTAAATAACCATTATCGCCCCACCAGAAAATTCTGTTGAGACACCTGGCAATTTATACATTTGCAGAAAAGGATATTACAGCATAAATGCGCTGTTAAAGTTGGGAATGTGACATCTACTAGCGCATTAAAAATAAGCTCATTGTGCATATCCACACTACGGTAACTTGAATCCGGTAACTACTTCGTTTCTTTCCTCTTTACCTATAAAATAAAAAACATTTATAGATAAAGGGGAAAGAAACGAAGTAGTTACCGGATTCAAGTTACCGTAGTATGGATATGCACATTGAGTTTTTTTCCCATGAAATTTTAGCACGGCATACTTTATGAAAATAAAAATAGAAGAAACCAATTCGATTTGGAACTTTCAATAATAAAAATAGAAGATTACAATCCCACTGCTACACTGAATAGCAAAATAGAAGATTCTTCTATTTTTGATTTCTTCTGTTTTAGTGAGGAAGATTTTTCAAGAAGAATAGAAGAATTCATTGAATCGCCGGGAACATTAAACGTCAAAACGAAATTTTAATTATTTTATATCCTTAACAACTCAAAAAATATAATTGCTAGAAACGTAAATTGTTGCATATACATCAAAGCCATCTAGAATCACACATAGCCCTCAAAATCATATTGAAAAATATTCGGAGTCGGGAATTATTTGAAATTCAAATGAAGATACGGTTAGATAGACTTATAAAACAAACCAAATGTTTCACGAGAACATTACAACAGTCAAAAATTTCTTTACTTCGTATGGTAAAGACGTGTATAATATAAGTCTTATTTAAAAAATCGCATTATTATGTAATTATTATTTGTAATTATTATTATTATTTTGAAATCCAATCAAATCTGTCTTAAGCAGATCATAATTTCAGTGTATTTCGTTGTTGGAGACGAAATGTCTTAGTTAGCTCTTTCCGCACGTGCGAGTTGACAATACCTAAGTTTAATAGTCGGATGTCGGAAAGCCCGAAATTGTCTTACTAGAATTTTAGAATTTCGAGTAAACTACAAAAAGCTATGCGTTTTAAGCAACGAAGCTCATTTAACCATCCAATTTAGTTAGTCACTGCGAGTTTTCTGAACTCCACGAGTTCCTCATCCAATATTTTTTTATATGCCTCCTCAATAACACCGAAAATTTGTTAATCGAAACTATTTCTAGTATTTGATGTAGGTCTAGTTATGGAGGAGTTACGTTTTAGTGTTACGATTTGTTTTTTACCTTGAGTTAATTTTTTTCTTTTTTAATCTTTGTAAAATGTTCCGGTTAATCTTGAGGATACCTGCACTTTAGAAATCGATTTTATGCAATATACTTCTTGTTTGACCTCAGTGCTAGTAAAAAGCTAGTTTTTAATGCATAATATAATTAAATTTTGTACTCGTTCATTACTGTTCGAAATTTGTCCTAATAAATAATCTAGGATTAAAGCAGTAAGATCTTAAAGATTGTTGAGAGCTAATAGTGCCTCTGAATGAAATATTAAACAACAACAAACTGAAATTTGTTAACTAATTTAAATTTTCTATAGGCCGTCAAATTTATCGTACTCGTCAGTTTTCTTAATTGTGCAAGTGTAATACTCAAGTAAAATATTACGAGTGCACACTAAGTTTAAAGCTTTGCTTGCTATGTGGAGTACGGGTTCATTTTATATGTTGTCAAATCAGACACGTGAAACACTTGAAATTATTATATGAAGCAATGTTATGTGCTTTGGCACCAAATATTTGTTTATAAGGCAAGTTACATTGTGAATACATCTTGACACACTAGGTTGTGACAGGCCCAATACATTGTTGCTACCAACGGAAGCTTGATAGCTCCCTTGCTCATAAAAATATAAAATAGCAAGTACCTAAGTAATAAGACTCATTTATGGACCCTAATTGCATTTCCAAATAATTAATACATATGGTATAGGGAGCTTCAATCGAGCTTCAAGATTTTGCTACTAAATCGGTTGCCAGTGTCACATTTCCGTTTTGCAATCACAAGTACTTGTGGAATACACTATCAGGAAGCTTAAACGGATCCTCGTTTATTCTTATATCCTTCATTCTCGTTGTTAGTTTTTGTCTAATGAAATTTATTTAATTAATTTTTATTAAATAATTAATAAATTTATTTACGCAGGAATACGCTTTTGGCGGATTCTTTCACTTCGCATTAAACAAAAATTCAATTATAAATTATGTAGATTTAATCAGAACACAACCCGCTTTTGATAACAATCGAAAAAAATCTATTTCTTCTTGTCATATAAGTCGCATTTTTATGTCTTCTATTTTAAGTAAAAACCTTCAAACGAAAAAATCAAAATATTTGTTTATTTTTAATATGGAATAGCAATTCTTCTATTTTTTCCTTCTATTTCGACATTTAATAATTTTCATATAAAAATATAGAAGAATAGAAGATATTGAGAATAGAAGATATATATTGAATCGACTTGAATAATTCTTATCCAAAATAAAAAAAAAATTTCCATTTATAATAAAATAAATATTATTTTTTTATTCACATTATTTTTTATTTGTGTACAAAAAACATAGAAAATTTATTTACATATTTAAATTTCATAAATTGAGTTTTGTATTGCATCCGCCACGTTGTATTGCATCCGCCACGTTGTATTGCATCCGCCACGTTGTACTGCATCCGCCACGTTGTATTGCATCCGTCAGCATATTGAGATCTTGAAAAAAAAAAATCATTGAAAATTTACTACGTAAATGTATTTCGCGACGACGCCATTGTGAGACAGATCTATATTACCTTTTTAGTCCAAATTTGTACATCGCGATCACTAAATAAGTTAATAATTATTATTATATATGTATTTAAATTTAAAATTATTTACTTTAATAAATCGAAAAACATTTCGACTTGTCAGAAGAAACTGAAAATAAAAGATACAATCGAAACTTATAAAACGAAAATAATATTACCAAATAGAAAGAGAAAGACAATTATTTTTCTCCAAAATCGATATTTTTGTGTCTTTGATATTTTGTAGTACGGAATTTAGAATGGAATTAAAACAGGTTTTTCCACACAGTCGAAAAATTGCATACTGGGACATAAAAAATACAAAAATTGTGGTTGCGACCGCACAGTCGTAACAACGTTCGCGGACACTTTCAAAATGTGTTTAACACAAATTTGATAACTTTTGTAATTGCAATGATATTTCGTCGTGGAAAGGAATGTATTGTTGAGTCTTGACAAATGTGTCGTCTTATTTCTTAAAAAACGAAAAAAGTGTATGACTGATTTGCGCCAAAGTGTTAAAAAACGAAAAAGTTATATGAATGCTATAGCATTTACGTCCGCGAACGTGTTAAATCGCTTGATTTAAAGTTTAGTAAACCTCTTCTTGTATTTGACGAGTGGTAAAGTGATTTCAGTGCCATCTTTCATTAAATTTTCGAAGCCTTATTATGATACAAAATATGTGCAGTGATAGCATATGTGAAATGAATTAAATATGTGAAATTTACTATTATATAAAATGATTGTTTATTTAATTAAATCATATTTTAACAGAACTTATCGTCTTTTAAAATTGGTGTACTTAGGTTAAAACTAGCACACACAATTGTTATTATATTATCTATATAAGGAAGTATAGATAATGCGACTTTGTCAGACAACATTTTAAACTTTTTAATCCGAGATATGCGCCTTTCTACGTGAATGCAAGCTGATGCTATTAGTCGATCACCTTCAACGTCAGATTTGGTTCTCTCGTTATGCAGAAACTGCGGACGAATTATCTCAACGCCAGCTTCTGCTAACTCATTACCGATTATAAACTCCTTGTCTACCATCACAGCATCTCCGAGTGTTACCTTATCTAACAAATTTGTTAAATTAAAAATAGCTTTATCTAATGTTCGACCGCCTACTACTGTGCTTATAAGATTAAAAGACCGGAGGGAGAAATTCCTATCAATAGTTTAATTGTATGGGTGCTTATATAGTGGGAATACGCTCAAGTTCTGCAGGTAAGGCATCGGAATTGAATGGCCTTTATTTCCGTATAATCTAAAACGGTTATTGTATTTGAAAATTTTCAAAGCAAACTGGCAAACTTCTTAAATGTTCTTCTTTAGTTTGCCAATAAATGCAACATTCTAGGGCATTCGATAACAGGTGAATATAATTATAAAATATTTTTTCGTTGTTATAGAATAAATTAGCAGTTTGCACACTAGATAAATCGGTTTTAATTCTAAAGCTGAAATGTAAGAACATTTCTGTGCCTTAAGGAAAAACCGATGTTAGCACTTTCAGAAGGCCGTATCAATCGGCTATAGTGTTTAATAATTCTATGGTTGGTACTCCCGTCAGTGAATTCAATCCTTGGTTTGTATTAATTTGAAATGGTAAGTAGTTACACTGAATATCCTCAGTACTTGTATGTCTTTAGGAAATGTGTTACTAGGTGCGCAACTAAATTTCCGGTTTTTTTTTAAAAATGAAAAATGGTTTATTCAAAGTATTGTCCTTCGCTATCTACACATTTTTGTAATCTCTGTGGCAATACTTAAATACTACGACGATAACACGACGCGTCTTTGGACCGAAACCATTCATCCAACCAATTTTGCACTTCTTCGAAACTGGCCAAGTGTAGCCCCGCCAAGTCATGCGCCATTGACCGGAACAAGTGATAATCCGAGGGGGCAAATCTGGCGAAAAAGGCGGGTGCGGTAGCAGATCCCATCTCAGAGTTTTGATGCTGTCCTTTACGATGGGAGTGTGATAGTATGGAGCGTTGTTATGCTGCAATATCACTGGTTCGTGTCTCGTGTCCCATTCTGGTCATTTATCGAGCAATGCATGGTTGATGTTGATGAGTTTCTCATTGACAGTATCGCCATGTTTCAGCAGCTAGTACACGATTACTTTCTGGTCCCACCAAATGCAGAGCATTGCCTTCTTTTCGAAGCGATTTGGCCGTGCCGTCGATGTTCATCGCCAAGTGAAAGCTACGATTCTTTGCGTTTGGGATTCTTAAAAACACCCACTTCTCATCTCCCGTAACAATTCGATGCATTAGGCTCTTTCTTCCATGCCGTGAAAGCAAATCAAAGCAATCAAAAGAAAGCATTCAAAATTTCTCTCTTCGATTTTCCATATGTCTCTCAGTCAACTTATGCGGGACCCATTTTCCCTCCTTTTTAATTTTACCATAGCATGTAAACGTTTGGAAATATCTTGGCGGGTCGTGTTTAATGCCTCTGCAAGTTGATCTTGAGTTTGCGTATCAGTTTCATCCAATAACGCTTGCAGCTCGGTGTCTTGAAATGTATTTGGCCTTCCGGAGCGCTTCTGGCCCGCAAAGTCGAAATCGCAACTTTTGAAGCATTTAAACCAGTCTTCACAGGTAGTTTTCGATGGTGCATGTTCGACGTAGGCCTCCTCAAGTAAATGACTTGCTTCAGATGCATTTACTACAAGTTGAAGCATAAAAGCAAAGCTTCCCGCGAATTATGTTTGTTTGACACAAAACTCGACATTTTCATTCTTAGAAAAAAATATTAATGCGTTGCGATATGGTATTACAACTGGTTATCATTAACAACTGTCCACGCAATTTAATTTTTCCATATTTTTCATTTTTCGAGTTGAAGGGCCTTTTAATGAGTTAGAGGTGAAACACAGCAATATTTTGAAAGGTGTTTTTCGTGATGGTTTCGGGTCAGCTTCATATACGTACCAGACAAAGCATCAGAATTTTAAGCGAGCAAAAGTTATATATTATTAATACTGATAAGCTCAAAACAGAACAAGAGCGAAGGCGACGAGCGAAATCGCCTGCCATATTACAAAACATCGAAAACATGCAAACACAACCATCGACGCAGGCAACGACGATTTGTTCGTTGAAATAAATTTAGAGTCTATTGGCCTGTTTTTTGTTTGTATGTAATAAAAAAACAGGCCATATTTTTATTTTTATTGCCGACGCAACAATGCTGCCAACTGTTTTTTTTTATATACAATATATAAGTTGGTAACGCCCCAACGTCATAGAATTCGACTCTTTAAGCTAGAAACAGAACAAGAGCGACGACGGCAAGCGTCGACGAATAAATAAAAAATATCGCCGCGATATCGCTGTAGCTAACAGAACAAAAGCGTCAGCGTATGGCGATAAAAAAACAACCAAACGGCATAACCTTCTGTGTTTTTGACACATGACGTTGTGGCATTAGGCTACTAGATTGAAAAAAAAAGTTAATAATATGACGGTTAATTGATGCCGAACTTATACATATATAAAAAACAGTACACAACATTGTTTCGTCGGCAACAAAAATAGAAATAGACTCTAAATTTTTTTCAACGAAAAAATCGTCGTCGCCTGCGTTGATGGTTGTGTTTGTTTTGCATGATTTCGGAGTTTTCTAATATGACAGGCGATTTCGCTCGCCGCCTTCGCTCTTGTTCTGTTTTGAGCTTAAATTTATTTCAACGAAAAAATCGTCGTTGCTGCAGCTTCGATCGTTGTGTTTGTATTGCATGTTTTCGGTGTTTTGTGACAGGCGATTTCGCTCGCCGCCTTCGTTCTTGTTCTGTTTTGAGCTAAAAACATAAACAATTTTTATAATTTTAAAATTTTTATTATCCGAGTATGCTACCTTACTTGTTATGTTAGCTACAGCGATATTGCGGCGATAATTTGTATTTATTCGTCGATGCTTGTCGTTGTTGCTCTTGTTTTGTTTCAAGCTATACTCGTGTAATATTTAACGATCGAACCGTTGTTAATGCTTCATATGTGTGGGTTGTGTCTCAAAGTCCCCCAAAGTGTGTAGCAGACGGTGGCATAAAGTGCTTTTGAATGCCAATGTCAGCTAATGTTCGTAGGCCAGGAATTGCTTCGTGTAGAGTTTTAGGTTATTCATTTCTAGTGTTCGGGCTCCAACAAAATTGGTTCCGTTATCGCGATACGTATCCCTTGTATGATTTAGTGCCACAACTAGTGTGACCAGACCAAAATTCCTATATTAGGGTACTCTAAAATTAAGTTCTTATTTGAAAAATTGGTATAGTGGACTATAGTGGATTACTTTTAATAAGAAGTTCTTCTTCAATTGCCAAAGCATGAAACAGATTTCGTTCCTTATCGTTGAGGGTTGGTATTGCAAATATAAACCGCATTTTATGTTTTACTGATTCTAGCAATTCGTATTTGTTGCTTTTTTATAGGGTAAAGCAAGTCTGGAAATATGAGGGAGTGGTTTTCGAGGTGGTGTCTATCTACGTGTCGGTCTGTATCTTCTCTGCAGCTTAAGCGGATTTGCTGATTTTGATGAAACTTCGCATTCTTGGGAATTTTTCATGGATTAGGAGGTTCCAGTGGGGTTTGGCGGGACAATTGTTTTGGAAAGTAGTATTTGCGAGGGAATCGTTTGAGAGCGGAAAAACTGGATTGGTTGTGTAGTACGGATGGTTAAGATGATTTTACAAAACTTAGGCTGAAGTGATGATTTTGGCAGTAAACTGTTGTTTCATCATAGTTCAGCCGCTCTGCGGCCCAGATGGGTGGACTTATCGAGATGGAACTTCATGAATTGGATTTGGTTCCCGTTGATTTTCCAATGGTTGGCAGGAAGTAAAAGTTTTCGTTGTGAAACATTTTCTTCGGAACATTCTCGTTTTTTGCAATTGTTTTGTATATACTATGTGATTTACGAAGAGGTCAGACGATTCTGAATTGACTTGGCAACTAATTTGACCCAAGTAATTTATCTGGAATTTGGTCGGAATTGAAGATTTTTTTATTACAAAACTATTTTTTACCAAAATTTGGCTACGTTTTCGTTTAATTTCGGTAGTATTTGTGAATGTTTTGACCAGTGAGCTTCATGAGAGTCAGATGCTGGAAATCTTAAAATTATTTGGTTGCCTTTATAGTAGCAGTAGTGTTCAAGTACAGTTTGTTCGCAATTTGCATACATTCGTGGTGGTAGAGAATCTCTTGTTGGCTACAACATTCACACCACTACATTTTTTAATAACATTTTATAATATTCTGAACACTCGAGAAATCTTTTAAAATTAGACTTGTTTTTGCTAAGCGCAAAAGAAACGATTTGTCTTATTGAACATTTTATTCTGACGCAATTTCATATTTTTAAATTAGGGTATTTTGCAAATTGGTTGTGGTTAAATGGGTATATTACCCCAGAAAGGGGTAGTTCTGGACACCATAGCCACAACCTTTCGATACTCGTTCTTTTGGTAGTGTAACTCTTTCCTTTGGTAGGCTTGCCATTTTTCTTTTGATTTCTAGACGAATGGTTTTTCCCGTTTATGATACAATATTTGTTTCGCAGGCGTGGCAAACTTAATTAAAGTTCTCAATGCAGAGTTTTACGGTTTCCTTCTACTTGCTTGCTTTGAAACGTGTATAATTGGATGTCGGACATCATAACTTAAGTTTGAATTTACCATTCTTCCTCATACTCGCATCGCAGGATGTGCTCCTCCAAAGACGAGTTGAGTGTAACTAATTTGGTTTTCCTTGACACTAGATTTTGTGTTCTTTATGTGTTAATTCAGCATGAAGCTTCACGTTTTAGATCATTCTAATTAAGTTATTCCAGGAACCTCTGTAGCGGACAATGTGATGAAAATCAATACAGAACCTCTCTACCAAACCGCCGAAATTATTTGTTGTTGCCGATGTAACTAAATGTCTGAAATCGTTTCGTTTCGAGATCCATGTCTTTTATAGCGCTAACCTGATTCGGCCTGTGATCAGCTGAAAGTTGTAGCCATTTGGGGCCCATCCACTTTAACATGTTGCACAATCGGTAAGATTATCAATAGAAACTTTGGTTTTTATGTGGTCGTCCTCTAATCCTGAATCCAGCATGATGTTATCATAAAATCGGTGCAAAGATATGATATGATGTTTCCCATCTTCATTAGTTCATCTACGTCATATATTAAACACAACCAATGCAGTAACCAGACAGAAATCATTGAACCTGGGCAGTTCTATTTAATACAAAGAAATTTTTTGTAAAAAAATGAGGTTGGAAAATCATATACTGTGACGATAAAGACCCACCCCCATCATTTGACCCTCTCAAAATTCAAAGTAAAGAATATATAGGACAATTTATTAAACTGGCATCACTGCATATTATGTATAGTTTCCTGACACAACTGTGTCCCAGTTCTCAAACATAACCCTACGAAAATGTGGTGCATCACAATAATTTTATCATGACATAATGTAAAACTGTTTAAACAGAAATCACATTTCTTAATTTAAAATAACTGTCTCTCTGGGTATATCTTTATCATATTAATTGAAAATCATTGAAAAACATTTTTATTTCTGTACCATCACTGTCGTCATCTTACATGTAAAAAAAAAATGTACTCGGTATGTATAAGAAGAAAATTTTTTTCCCATAAGCCAACTTTAAAGATTGTGTACAAATGAATAAAAAAACGTTTAACAGAAACAGAAAACGAATACGTTTTTATCAAAAATTGACAACAACAACAACAACAAAAAATTAAGTCCATTGACAATTTGGATATTTTAATAAATATCACAATAAATAAATACTCTTAAATAAGAGGAATGAATCTTGTTATTATTACTGTTGTTGTTGTTGTATTTTAAAACGGACCGATATCTTTTTTATTATATATGATTGTTGTTTGGCTTTAAAACACATGTTATAATTCAATATTCAAGATTGTCGCCAATCATCTCTTGTATTTATAAATTACAAAATTATATGTTTCGTTGCTTGTGGTTTTCTTTTTTCCATTTTATTTTTTTGCAGTAAGAGTATCCACATAAATTTGCAAAAATCATTTTACAATTTTCATATAATAAATGTCCGTATCTTAATCGGTATTGGTTGATCATGGCTATTGGCCGTACATATAGATTATATACAGTAAAGTGAAATGTATTTTGCATTATCATTTCTTTTTTGCAAACTGCTAGTTTAAATATAGGTTTGTAACTACCAGGCTGTTATTCAACCATATCGCCATCTTGAAATGACAAAACAAATTCTTGGCTACGTACTCATCTCAAAATGAATCAACATTCCTATATAAACGATAATTTATAGTATATTTAGATGTTAACCATGTCAACACTCTACTCTATTACTACATCAACACACAATTGCAGCAGCAGCACTATCACCGCAATAAAGAAAACAAAAAAAATTTGCAAAGACTTATAAGAAATACCAGTAAATATTAATAAAACCTATCGTGCACATATAAAAGCAAGGCCATTAGTTGCAATGCATTATTTATATAAGGAAAATCACAATCCAAAACAAATTAATTAAATTGCAAAAATATAAATTAGACATTAATTTCTATCTTATCTATTTTATTTTATTCTCCTTATTTCAATAAACATTTTCTTTTGTTCATTTTAATTATCTCATTAAAAGAATATTTTCTTATTTTATTGTTATTGCATTTCACGACATAGATGTACCGTAGTACACATAAAATACCATAATAGCAAGCACTGTGAATTCGAATTTTTGAATGATGTAAAATTCCAACCACTTGGTATCGTATGACTTAATAATTTCTGTTGAGAAATTTATAGCACTTAGCACTAATGTTACGCGTAAGTCTTATGTACATTCGGTTTGTCGAAATGCGAGGACTTGACATTGTACAAACCATATTTTGAAATTAGAATTGTATTTTAGCTAATGAGAACAAGATTAGCTTACATGCACTCCAGTGATGTAGTGATGCAACGCTTTGGTGGGTGATTCATTCAGTACGGCTTTTCTGGAAGTAGAACATCTTTACGGAATTGACCAATCCTTTCTTAAGAAGTAGTATGGTAACAAGATTACCTATAAAACCGTCCGCTGGAACTACAGTCCAACGATCAATTTTAACTTCAATGTTGAATATAAACCCAGAAATGGAGATGACCTGCTGAATATACTCCTCAAAAACACAGTAGCGACAGTAGCCTTAAAGTGAGCATCGATCACTATATTACGGCAAAACAGAAAAGAGATAGCACAAGAAATGAAAATATAGCAAACCGATTTGAAACGTTCACCAAGAAGGATGGGGAAGAGAGCGGAAATGAAAATGCAAATATTCAACGACAGATACTAATCGAAAATACAAGCCACAAGGTGGTGCAAGAACTCAAATCAAGCGTGATAACGAATGGAAAAACACAAAGTAAAAATTCAAACACACTAAGTCATCGACTATAGAGAAGTCAAAAATTATTACGATGCTCACAACAGAAACTATTATACATACCGATTGAGGTCTCCAAAGGGTCTTTCTGTCGTAATTAAAGGCATCGATGTCCAAGTTAAAACAACTGAAATCCAGGCCGCGCTTGTTGAATATGGATTTAAGATACAGAATTTATATAGGATGATAAACCGCTTCAAGCAACCACAACGAATAGTTAAAGTTGAACTGGATTCATCCGACAGCATTTTGAAAAAAGGAGAAACTCATCTATATAAACTAAGTACCTCATATACAGATGGACTAATTGCAAGTTGTTATCAGTTTGCGTCTTATGCGGTGAACTACATCATATGAAAAGTTGCCCATAACTAAAGAACTCGTCAACAGAGAAGAAATGAAGCAATGACGGTAGAAACCACACCGCAAACTACCGGGGAGATCCAGTCTACAGAAATATTATTCAATTGTCACGTCCCAGGTGGAAGTATAAAACTACGCCAGATGTGAATAACTGCATGCAACTGATTATGCAGTTAATGACAACAATGCCAAATCTGCTACAAGCAATGTTACAAAATGAAACCATTATCATTCAGAAACTGGAATGTCTCCTGTACACATTTTCATGCGGAAATAACGTACACTGTGCAGCAAAACATTAGGAACTCGCAATAATAATGTGTTGTACATTTAAAAAACAGAAAAGGGAAAAAAGAAACTAGTTGTGCATATCCAAACTAGAGTAACTTGAATCTGGTAACTTTTCGTTTTATCCCCCTTTACCTACAAAACCGGTTTTGTCGTGGATTCTTTTTTAAACTAAAATTTTTGTAGATTCAAAGGCTGGTGCTACACGAGATTTTAATTTCTGGTTTCAAACTAAGTCGTAATAGATTTTTTATTGTTAACCTTTATATTAAATGAAAACACCTAATTTTTTTATATTGTTTTATTCTGTTCTCTCGAAAATAAAATTTAAACAAAAATCTACATCTCAAAAATGTCGTTAAATTTTTTTATTTTCATTTCTATTTTGTCATTTCGGATTCACGGACAAAAATTGTGCGACTTAAAATTTTTGTCTGTGAATCCGAAATGACAAAAATAGAAATGAAAATAAAAAAATTTAACGACATTTTTGAGATGTAGATTTTTGTTTAAATTTTATTTTCGAGAGAACAGAATAAAACAATATAAAAAAATTAGGTGTTTTCATTTAATATAAAGGTTAACAATAAAAAATCTATTACGACTTAGTTTGAAACCAGAAATTAAAATCTCGTGTAGCACCAGCCAAAAATTTCAACACACCAACACAAACAAAAATGAAATAAAAAGATTCTCAAGGTCATTTTTTTTTTACTGGATATTATTTCTCTTACAAAGCTTCATTGAAAATTTAGCTTCAAAAATAACTTGATCAAAAAATCAAAATGGAGGGATGGTTGGAAAGAGCATGAAATAATTTCTCGGCGATTCTAATATATTCCGTGTTATAGTGTTGGGGAACATATTAAAAGAAGTATTATTGATCAACCCCTTTTCAAAAGTAATATGTGTGTCTGAATTTCAGATTGCTCCAAAGAATTTAGAAACTCATTGGTGGACCGAAAAGTTGCGATTAAATTTAATTATTTATTTTTTTGGCGCCGCCATATGTTTGGAAAACTTTTGAGCAATTGGAAATTTCCTGTATCCAAAAGCTGATCGGTAAATCTTTTGGATGTAATATCGTGAAGTAAATTCACACGCACGTTTGCAGATAGTTTGATTTTCATGACATGTTTCAAAAGATAAAATGCTTTCACAAAAGCACTGTATTTTTCAGCATTGAATTGATCATATCCTGGAATGATTGACAAAATTTGACGAATATCACCTGCGCTGGCACCAAAGAGCTTCTTCCATTGCTCTGTAACTTTTTGGCAAACCGTGTAGAGCACGGATCAAGCGCTTCAAATGGTTTTTTATTTGCCATGGTACATTCACCCTAAACAATAATTTTGCAGGTTTTTAGTATACTGTGGCAATTCCTGATTCGAGGTATGCTGGAAGAAAAATTATCTGCTTTATTCAAATTGAATGGTATTTTGAGAGTTTAATATGCCGTGCGTCTTCCAGCGAACAAAGTTAATGCAATTCCAGATGATGCTACAGAAAAAATAGTTTTCCAGTGCCTCCGGATGCATCAAGAAAATAATCCTTCTGTTTCCGTTTGTAATTTATTGCATCCCTCTAGTGTATGCCAGTCTTGGGATCATATCAAACTTGTAACACATACTTATAGAGATACATGTAATTGATCTACTATGCATCTTCGTGCTTACTTAAATTTGAGTAAATAGCGACAGACGATGGAATTTTTTGTGATTAATTAAAAAAAAAACTAAAAAAATCCAAATTTTGGAAAAAAAATTTTTGGGATCACCTAGATCCAGGGGTTCGATCACATATTGGTATAAAATCTCTATATGCAAAGTTTGAATCCGATTGCATGAATAGTATGGAGACTTATAAAGAGGGTCCTCTTGACCCGGGGGACCGACCCTTCAAATTTGAGCAGTCACTAAATTCATATAACCCCATTCTTAAACTCATTCCCGTCAAAAAATTGAAATAAAATTGAAATTTTAGAAAAGATTTATAATGGGACCCCAAGTCCCTGGGGTTCAACCTCTTCAAAAATACCGAAAGGTCGGTTCTGAACATGCAACTTATACGTAGTAAAAATTTGATGACACAGAACAAGACAGGCAGACACACAAGAATTCATTTTTATATTTAGAGATAGATAGATAAGGTTTATCATTCCTAATGTACGTTGGCAATGCGACGCACTACTTTATTTTGAAAGCATTGTATGATTTGTAAATTAGCAGAGCCTCCTTAATATAAGAGCCGTAAGATTCCGCCATTTTTTTCCATGTGCTTTCCATAGAGGGGAAGCTTTTTGTACTTTTTCATACCAACTAGTGTATTTTAGTATTTTTTTAGAAGCTTTTTTGTATATAAAAACATAAATTCTTTGTTTGAATTTTCAATGTGAATGGTTAATTCAATATTCAGGAAAAGCATATTTTAATATTGAGTCATATTATGTTGAGTTAACGCAAAAACATTTAAATTAGTTTAACACAATTTTTTTTTTTTTTTTGTAGAAACAAGAATTTGTTTATGTGTATGTACAGAAAATTGGAAATTAGTATAGAGTGTTCCATAAAAAAGTCAGCATTATTTTTCCAAAATAAACGTTCGTTAAAAAATGCTTTTGGAGTAGCAATGTAATATGGGGATTATTGTGTTTTGGGTTCTATTTCAACATTGTTGATGACAGACTTCGAAAACTGTTTTTTTCGTTACTTGTTAAAAATTTGATTTTTCATCGCAACAAATTCGCAGCCTATATTGTTTCATCCTGTAGTATAAACAAAACAGAGCTTCACCAAATAAAAATATTATAATTTGATAAAGCTTTTTGCAATTACTAAACCTGTTAAAAGATGTCGCTTTCAAATTAATAAATTAATTCAAATTACCCGTATTGAGACTTGTACCCCTGTGCTCTCGCGGGAAAATTTATTACTACGAAAAAGAGTTTATGCTGCTTTTTCTATGAATTATTTATGAAAAGTGATCTTGGAAAGTTTAATATTATTTGTATATTACAATAAAATATAAAAACTATAAATGTATCTACAATTAATATTAAAATTATCAATTTAAAAATGGAAAAAGTGTCTCGGATGCATCTTAAGCAAGCTTCATTTTTTTCCACTGGTAGCGTTTTCTGTACTTTCCCTAGTCTCAATAGAAATTGTTACACAAATTGAAAGGGGGTCTCCAGGTTAGGACGGTTGTAACGGGCGTGTCTTATAGCAGGCAGCTCGTTGTATAAACGAGTTCAAAGTACGAATTGTGCTTTAAGATTTTGTATCCGTATATGAGCCAACCATGCAAAAAATGGGTAGAGCCACGGGCCATTTATATACTCACAAAAACCATTAAGTTATTAACAGTATACAAAGGCCTTGGGTTATTTTATTGAATTTCACACAACAACGATCCCAGAAAACGTGCACGAACGAAGCTATAAAAATGAAACATGAAACATGCATAGCCTTTCAAGACCAGTAGATCTGCATAATCTATTGAACCAGCCGGGAATTACTACAATGTATACGAACTGTCTGTCATACACCTTATCCGAGGGCCTTTAGCATCAAAAATCCTCAATAAATCCTTGTATTAACAAATTCGTGTACATTGTAAGAATTCCCGCCTGGATTGAATCGAAATAAAAAAAAACAAAAATTTGGAAAAATTGTGACATTTTTCTATTATTGTTTTACAGAGCGCAGCAACTATGATGGTTAATATTTTACGACGAAAAGTTTTATTTACGCCAACCGAATAATAAATAAAATTTATAATTGTTTTGAGTTTTATTAATTATGTTAAATTATTGTATTAAAGATTTCGCACTTAACTTACAATAATAATGGTTTATTTTCGTAAATAGTTATTTAATTATTTTACACTTTTCTGTAATTTCAAGTAAATTTATTACAGAGACATCTGTAAACGGATTTTCAAATTACAGAAAGCTCGGTTTTGCAATCGAATAAAATTGAAGTTTTTTACGTTTTGTTCTGTTTTGTAATAATATTTAATTAAGAAAACCATGACAACGTTGATTTTTTGTATACAAAAATAATAATAGATTTTGATGTAAAAATTTTATTATATGAATAATATTATTGTTACTACATGGTGATTCATAAAATTTCGTTTCAACTCACGTTTTCTCTTTAATTTTGTTATAAATGGAGAATGTTTAGATTGCTATTAAGTGCATCGTTCATCTCAAAAATTCTGAGGTGCATGTGACCAGAATTTACCAAATAAGTTACATTTTTATAAAACTAAATTTTAAATTGGGTGTAAGACGAATCCGCGGCACCACCCTTTATTATCTTACTTTATAAACCTACACAACTAAACGGAAGGCTCATTTTTATAGAAAATTAATAAATTTATACTCCGCTTTAGTTTAAATTTACCAAATAAATACTACATTATGATGGCTGATTTTCAAATATGTGTTCTTTGAATAGTTTATTAAAAATATAAAATTAAAATTTAGATGATTTTTTTAATTTTTTATTCATAAATTCATGTTCAAAAATTTTCCAATTACCACGGTTTCTTATAGTAATGCAATAAAAGCTTCCCCTCTGCTGAAAGCTCTCCTTTTAATATTACGGCTCTTCAAAATCATAGATGGCTCTGAAATTAGTCGTTATAAGCTAGGATACCATAGTTCCTTAGTTTTTTTAGCATTTACATATAGAAACAAACAACAGGCAGTACATTATCCTATGTGATATTTAAATCTTTTACTTTCTTTTACGAGTACGTGGCAAAATAAAGTATTGTTATTACGAAAATAAGGACCTCGAGATTTTTGCATAGTTACCGTCCAAACTAAATGTTTGTGTCATCTCTGGAGTCCATGCGGATTAACTGATCCGAGTGGAATTTGAGTTTAAGCTTTGTCTACAATTTTGAAGTGGCTTATGGCCGAAACTGGTTCACCGGAATATTTGAAAAATATAAAGCGTTTAAAATATAAAAATATTTAAGAATAAAGATTGGAAAATAAATTTTTAATAAATATAATCCTTGTGGCTTTTCTGAAATTTAAGCGGAAAGGGCCGTTTTTAATAAAGCCAATTTTTCTACCAAAATTCGTCTAAGTTAAATTTGTCTAGAATTCAAGTGCGATGTGTTTGTGATTTACGTACATCCAACAACCATCAAAAAAGTGGACAAATTTGATTGAGCAAAATTTATTCGTTACTAACTTCGGACTGTGAGTGCGGGTAAAACCTCACAGACATGCAGCAGTCTTTACACTGGCTTTAGACCCATCATGCGGATTACCGAGGAATAGGATTTAATAAGTTCTTGTGTTATGACATGATCGATGACCTGGTCGCGTATTCTTGAAATCGGTGGATATCTCCATCTGCGGATTATAAAGGATTAGGCAAAAGTTCGTGGCCTTTTTTGGGTGATATTGAAACATAGATTTTTCTTATTTCAAATGAACTTTATTTACCCAAATATGTGCCATTTTAATCGATGACCTTTTGCCATTTTTCCGGTAGAGCAATGATCCCAGCACTGTAGAACTTCTGTGGTTTAGAGGTGAAAAATCGAGACAACTCGTTTTCACAGGCCTCTTTTAAATTTAATGTAAAACCATTAAGATGTTTCTGCATGGACCAGAACAAATAGCAGTCCGATGGTGCAAGGTCAGGATTATATGGTGGGTGCACCAAAACTTCCCAGCAAAGCTCTTTCAATTAGAATCAATCGTTTGGCCCGGTTACAGCACCTCATAATGCACAATTCCTTACCAATCCCACCAAACACACAGCATTATCTTTCTTGGTGTCAATCCTGGCTTTGATACCGTTTGGGAAGCTTTACCTCGTTTCGTCCATAATATTTTTCGCACAACGTTGTCGTATCTTATCCATTTTTCATCACCAGTAATCATTCGGTTTAAAAATGGCTCGATTTCGTTCCGTTTCAGCAGCGTTTCGCAGATAGAAATCCGGTCCATTAAATTTTTAACTGTTAATTCATGGGGTATCCAAACGACAAGCTTTTTTGTGTATGCAGCCATTTCCAAATTGTTTAACACTGTTTTGTGATCAATATTTAGTTCTTCATCTTTAATTTTATATTTAGTTCTTCATCGTTCTTTCATCTTTTAGTTCTTCGACTTTTCCAGTGGTTGGTCGACCAGAGCAAGGTGCATCTTTGACATCCATATTTCCAGAATGAGAGCGCGCGAACCATTTCTTCGCTGCTGAATTTGATAAAGCACCTTCTCTGTAAACAGCACAACATTTTTCGGAAGCCTGAGCCGCGTTTTTACCTTTGTCGTAAAAAAACTTAAGATATCGAATTTTTTCATTATTTATCTCCATGTTTAAATTTTAACTTTTCAGTCATTTCACCGATATTACACCGATGTTTTTATGTCAAAGTGCAGGTTTAAATGTAACCTTTTAAACACACACGTAAAGCCATCTACCGGGAAAAATGTCACGAACTTTTTCCTCTACCTATTAGTTTGTATTAAAATTCTTTACTACTTTAATCGTTTTTTCAAATTTGCTAGCAAGTTTTCTATTATTTGGGCTAATGACTCCGCATTGATTTACCCAGTCGGAAATTTGCATCGATTTCAAGAATACGCGCCCTGATCAATGGGAATTCATCTAAGAGGTGGTTTTTGATTTGTATGTACAATCAATCCGTTACGACCAAATTCGTTACGGCCAAATTATACTATTTTATAGAGATCTATTCATTATATCAAAATTTCAGAATCTTTAATTGCAAAATTTGTCAAATTGCAGATTTATCTATAAAATTCATTTTACAAACGTAATATTACACTACGCCATGTTTGATCTTAAACGGCCAAGAAATGGCAGGCTTCTTCTGTTCAGCAAGGTCAAATTAATGCTGAAATCTAAACTCAATACAGGCTTTGCACTTTAAATTCATGATTTTGCAAATGATATTTAGTTTTTTAGTTCATTCACTACTTTTTACAAGTCAACCTAAATTTTTTATACTTCATTTTCAATTTTTTCTAAATCAACCTCAATTTTTTGCAAAGCAAATTCGCGTTTTTCAAAGGAATTTCAATTAAATGTAGAGTAAATTCAAATATTTTTAACACACAAATTCAAGTTCGTAAATTTTTTGTAACTTTTTGCAAAACAAATTTAGTGCTCCTAATTCGATTAGGACGAAATTGCTTATGCTTTATGAAAATGGGATTCTTAAATAATTTTTGGAAGAAGTTCAGGAATATAGCCACCTGGGATGAAACTCGGCCATTTCTTAATCGACTTTGATGGAATTTTGTATGTTGGATGGAAATGGGATTCTTAAATGATTTTTGGAAGAAGGTGGATGGAAATGGGATTCTCAAATGATTTTTGGAATAACTTCTGGAATATGGCCAGGAACATTTAAGAATCCCATTTCCATCTAGCATACCCAAATCCCATCATAATCGGTTAACTACTTGAGTGATATGCCCGAGCGTGACTCGGGTGCGTAGTTCAATTGTTTTTTGATTTGCCCGAGTCTTGCTCGGGCAAAGCTTATTTTGTGACTTGAAAAAAAATTGAAAAAAAAACATTGTTTTCAGATTACTTGGTAATTATTTTCTAAAGAAATATAAACCTGACAATTTATGGACACACTTTCTCGTAAAAAGCAAATTTGCTTTGTAAAAAATTGAGGTTGATTTAGAAAAAATTGACAATGAAGTATAAAAAATTATGGTTGATTTGTAAAAAGATAAATTATTTTCAACACGACCCGATTCTACAATCTAACCGATTTTAATCACGGAGATTAAAAGATTCTAACGAGTTTTGTGCTTTTTATGGTTTTGAAATTTCTCGGATTTCTCGGACAATTAAAATTTGACCATGGCAGGTAAGGAGGTAAGAAATGTTATCGTTAAACTACTAAGTTAGCGATCATATATTTGGCATATTGATGAAGTGACTTCATCAGCCGTAGAGTTGAACTAAAACGAATACTAAATACAATAGGTAGCAAAATTGTGGTTAATTATTCAAAATTAGCGACATATAACCATTTTTAAAAAAGCTTCCAAGTTTTGGCGTTACAAATAAAAAATCTAAAACATCAAACGGCTTTCAAATTAATTTATATAAATAAAATATTCAAGTCACCGACTGCCACTTACTCAAAATATTTTCAGTAAGTCAGTAACCCAAAAACATTTTTCTTCAAATAAATAAAATATAAAAATAAAATTTATTACAATAGTTTTTCATTCTTCTATCTATATATACACGTTTATATAAGAAATCGATTAATATCCTATTGATCATTTGATCACAATTTGATTAGCTATTGTGTGTATTACCCATGTCTTTTATGGTACCATTTGAAATCAAATTAAAAATTAAAGAAGAAAATAATAAAAATTGAAAATCGAACTTCATTGAAACCGTTTTTATGGTATAACCCATTTGAATACCAAATAAACCAAAACAAAAATTAACTAAACACGAATATCAATATTTGGGTAAGATCAAGTGATCTCTTACTGAAATAATAAATTTCTTGCGTGTAGTGTCTATTATACAAATGAAATTCAAATATTGTGTGGAGCTTGTCGTCTTATAATATTCTTGTATATGTTATAGGTACCTAGTATTACAAAGATTATTTTCTTTTTAACCAGTTTTCTTGTGTCATCTTCTTATTTTTCTTTTGCTGCGCGATCGGACATTACAACATTAAGTAGATATCGAGAAGATGAGAAAATAATAAAAGAGACAGTCCTTTACGACGTTTGGTCTTTGGTTGTCGGATAAAAATAATTTTACAAAAGATTTGTTGGCTTTTATTTATTTTCAAATAGTGTACTTTGTGCGTCTGTATATCTGGATATATAAATATGAGAGATGATCATCTTATGTCGCGATCTATTGATCATATGGGGTACATACCTCAGTATATTATGTGTATACACATATATAGAGATGTGAAGAAACGAGATAAATTTTTTGTTTATTTTTTTTGGCTTGTATTTATATATTTTGGTAGTGTCTCAAGTATTAATGCTCTGTTACATTTTTTACGTGGAAAATATTAGAGATAATATATCATCAATTCAATGATTTATTAACTCACGATTTATTTATTTTTGGAAGAAAACTACAAACAAAATTTGTTTTGTTTTTTCTTTCGCTGATCAAGATGAGGCTTAGGTATCAACATGGGGACATTTATGTATCGACTCTGCGTACACTAAACTTATTGAAGTTTTGTAATCAAGATGGAATTGATTCTATTTTTGGGATATTTTTTAAACATTTGAATTGTGGGAAGTTTTTCTTTTTGTTTTATAGGATGCGATATTGTCTCTACCGATTTATGAGGTTTCAAGGGTAAGGTCTCCTGAGAGTCATATTTCACAAGTATACATTCGAGTGGAATTCCATGAAATATACGAAAACAGTGTTACTTAGTTAGTTGTATAATGTGTCGACCACGTAGTATCTACAACTATGTATATGTATTTAATAAAAACACATTTTTATGAAATCAAAAACATTTCTTTAGATAGATTAGGCTTCTACAGCTCTAAATTTACTGAATATGTGTAGTTCAAGGCGGTTAAAGCTATGGTTAAGCCATTTGTTCTGACGGTGTATGGCCGTATTCTATAAATGACCTTCGACATAATCATAAAATGAAATCTAAATTCCTAATTTTTTAATTCTCTCTTATAATAAAAGCTTTTAAAGTGACGTATCGTTACAACAAAAGAGCTATTAGAAATTAGAAATTAGAAATATAGCCGAGCTGTAGAATAAAATTATCAAATCATAGTACTACTAATGTTGTAAATTTTATATGCCCCTTTCCTGCCCGAAAATTTAATTTGATTTCCGAAAATCAACCGTATTGCTCGACCATTTAAAGAGATACATTTTTCATTTTAAAAAAATCAAAAATCAAACCAAAGTATTACAAGCCTTTACTTTGGTATTTGTTGGTGTTAACATGGCGATTCCACGTAATACCACATTATTAGCAAAATTGATATCGGTGCGGATATTTTGATGTAAAGTGTCCATGTGACAGTCGACAAAAAGTTTTGTAGTGCGAAATTCTCCAATTTCCCGTACATCAGCGAATTTACGGAATGCGCACAAAAATTTCGGTTGAGGTGTACGCACGTAACCCTTGGTGGGTGAATTGCCATAGCGGTTCTCAAGTGCTTTATTTTTCACAATTGGGCCAATTATTGATTTTGCAAGATTATGATTTGCCGCTTCAACACAAATGAATTTTTTAAATTTTAATCTTGCCACCTTTTGTTGCACGTATTCCAATTGAAATGCGGTGAATATTGAAAATTGATGATTTGCGTACTCGTTGAATTGCCTAGATGACATTGGTGAAAATTGTTGTTGTTGTTCGTTGTTTAACGTGGATGGTGTCAATTTCTTTTGTAATCGCAACCTTTTTCAAATCCCGTCATATGGCGAAATGTAGAACTTTTAATTTTTTAGTGGTACATCATTTCGTATACCGCCAACAATTAATCAGCAACCTGGATGGAATCGAATCATAACATCGTAATCGAGAAACTTTGTTTGGATATTTTGATGTTTTTGTAAGGCTTTTTTCACGAAATAAGTAATCCAACGTCTCATATGTATTTTTATCAAATTTTCATAGAAATTTTCGATTTCTTGTGTTTGTAATGCAAACTTTGCATGCATCCAAATGCTATTACGAAAAACTGTTGCATATTTATTTGCTTCGGCTATCTCGATATCCATTGTCCAGCTCGTTGATTTTGCTTTGGATCCAACCAATAAATGAAAATAATAATCGAGAAATTTTATCGATGTCGTAAAAGCAGCAACAGCGTCAGCATCATCATTTTGACATTTTTTGTACAGCAAATAGTATTGAGAAGTTCCCACAAACAACGGTGACATTTCGTCAACATCTTGTTGAATTTTTTTAAACACTTATGAATGCAAACACTTTTAAAACATTTTACATTAACATACTTTTTTATTAATCCTTAATTTTCATCATTGTCACTGTAGTATAATTTACGTTTGCCCCTAATGTCGTCTAAGTAGCCCGTGACAAAAATCAATACTGACTGGCGTGGCTTACTTTTACTTTTTATGTAAAACAAAATGTATCTATGCTACTGGCTACGGCAACAATATCATATATTTTGAGTGATTTCATAAGATTTAGTTCAAAATTTCATGGCTAGTTGTGATATTTTTCAAACAAAAATTTGTTGCAGTGAATAATTTTGCTTGGCAACATTTTTGATAATTAACACAGCACATAGTAATTTTGGAAAGACTGATACACCGCAGTTTGAACGTTTACTGTAATTTGTGAAATACTTTAACTTGAAAAAAATGTCTTGTGGCTTTTCATACTTTTTTGGATATGGTAGACTTTGGACTTTATGGTTGATTTCCAAAATCATGTACATACACGTTTGTGTTGGTAAGTCGTGATAAAGATAAATCTATAAAAATTCCATTTGGCAACTTTTTTTTCTAAATTTGCAAGGTTATTTACCTAAAGATTTATTCAATGATCCCAAGTATAAAGCTCTATTTCGTACCGTTTAAGGAACTATTGTTTTGTCAAGATCGAGTGAAGCCAAATATTTTTAATAGGGCATTTAATTGGGCCTTAATGCGCTTTTTATATGCAAGTTCTACCTGTTTTTTGATTTTGATTTTTCTATACCTTCAAAATGGGAGAGCCAATTGTTTTATCAACATCGAGTGGAGCATAAATTTTTTAATTGTTCATTTAATTGCCAGATGAATCGTTGCCTCTGCCAGATGGATCTCAATGGTTTTGTCGGCTATAATAATATTTTTACCGATATTATGTAGCTATTCCATGGTACGGTGTGAACCATTTAGATGAGGTAGAAGGCAAGCTAAAACCAGAAAGTTTATCTGAGTTCGAAATACATAAACAATTTCGTTTGCATTTGTATATCATTTAACTATAAAAAAGGAGACATAAAATAAGCCAAAAATTGAAAATTGTGATGGTATACAATATCTCGCCCCTGATTTATGCCGGTCACTATTTTTTAGAGACAAGTTTTATTCGTCCTGCTTTTTATTTTAGTCATCTTTATTAAATGGTGCCTAAGTTCCGGGAATAAAAAGTATAGTCTTGATTCAAAATAAGTGAGAATGAATTTTAGGTGAAATCGATATTGGAGTCTTAATATTAGTTCTTAATTTAAAAAATATAAATTTCCAGGTACTTATACTCAAACTCTGAGCATTACAAAAATTTAAACTATTATGCGTCGACATATTTCGTTCGTATAATTTCGTGTCAAGATAAATTTCTGTTTCAAGGAGAACGTAAACATGCGTTTAGTATTTGGTATCGTTTTTTTCGGATTATGGGAAACATGCATTTTATTAAAATATATTTATATATTACGAATATAACTTAGTTTTACAAATACAAAATGGTGTTTTCTAAATATCTTAAGCCTATTCGGACGAAATCATTAGAATTTTGGTCACATTCTGGATTATATTGCAGGTAGATAAGTAATTTTTTGTGGTTTTTCTAGATTTGTCTTGTCTAGTGGCGGCTACCTTATAGGTTGTAACAGTACAGGCTTTCTTATAAAAATAGCCTTGATACACCGATAGGCACCTCCACACACTTTTCCTTGTCCTTGCCAATGGAATCCCATCAGATCCTAAGTGGACAATTCCCCAGGCTCAATTTGTTCCGCCTCGAATTCGCTTATGCTATGACTTAAGCTATGACCTGTGCAAACGTAGCTACCACTGTAGCTCTTCGGTAAAATCCAAGAACATCGACCGACATTATCCATGTGTTGCAATCTGTGTTCGACCCTCTCCGCCACCTCAGCACCACTGGCACTATTACTTCCTTAAACTTTAGGTACTGTACAATACTGGTTTACTATCGTTCTCCGTTACATAAGCAATTTCTGCACCAAAATCATCGAAACGATCCTTGCTATTTCATCCCCATTCTCCATAAACATCGCTCCCGCTGACCAACAAATGGTTCAGAATTATGGCAATATCCCTCGACCTTCTTCTTATCACCGATATCATAATTTTGTTTGCCTAATATTCGGGTAGATACTCGATCGGCTAGCAAGCAAGCAATTTGCTAGCCGCAATCCTGCCTCCTTAATCAATTATACAAAGGAAATTAAAATTTTAAAATACATTTTTCATAAAATTTTTGTTTATTTTTGCGATGTTACAGTAAAATTTACTGCTTTCTTCAAAAATTAAACAGTAAATTTTTGTGGTGTTCTACTGTGCAATCGCAAAAAAAAAAAAACTTATTGATCGATGATTGATTATTAATCGAGTATCTACCCCATATGTCTATCATTTGATCAAGTTTTTTCTCCATGTTTTCATTGCGTTTGATTTCTTGTTTCATTCATCTTTCTGTGTTTGTTAATCAAACTTTTATTGCATATACGAGGGCAAATCAAAAAGTCTTGCAATATCATATGAAAAAAAAGAGTGAGTGAGACAGCCATATTTTTATTTTTCGACATCATCTCCTTTAAGGTTTATACATTTGTCATATCGATCAATTAACTTGCCTAAACCCTCTAAAAAAAAAGATTTCTTTTGCTCCATAAAATATTAATTTACAACAGAGTGTACTTCATAGTCACTGGAAAATTTCCGGCCCCCTAGTATTTTTTTCAAATTGGGAAACAGAAACTAGTCACTGGGTGCCAAGTCTAGATTGTACGGTGGATGCGGAATTTCCACGAAGCCGCAGTCTTTTAATGCAGCTTGAGCAATATTAACCTTGTGCACTGGTGTATTGTCGTGAAGAAGCAAGATTTTTTTCCTAACTTTCCTTGGCCGTTTTTCCCGGATCGCTTTTTTCAATTTTCGGAAAACCTCTGCGTAATATATGCCTATGATTGTGGTTTTCGGTGGCATATAATCGATTATCAAAATTCCTTCAGAATCCCAAAAAATTGTTGCCAAAACCTTAACAGCAGACGGTTGAGTTCTGAATTTCTTTGGTGGTGGTTCACTACGTTTAATCCATTGCATCGATTCTTGTTTGGATTCCGGATCCCAGTGATGAAGCCATGTTTCATCGCCTGTTATTATGTTATCCAAGAAATTTTCTGGATCTTCTTTGTACATATCTAAAATCGCCTTTGAAGTTTGAACACGCATTTTTTTTTGTTCTGCATTCAACAAACGGGGAACCCATCGCGCACTTACTTTCGACATGTGAAGGTGGTCATGTAATATAGTATATGTGGTACCGTTTGAAAGGGAAAGTCTCCACGCTAACCCTGGAACAGAAATACGCCGGTCCTCCAATACAATAGATTCGGCCAAAATTACGTTTTCATGGCTAATAGCATCTGCTGGCCGACCCGAGGGGTTGTCGTCTACTAATGACTCCCGACCACTTTTGAATAATTTTACCCACCTTGTTACTGTGGCATATGATGGTGCAGATTCGCCGTAAACTTTTGATATATAGTTGAATATATAAATTGCATTTCGTCCATCTTTACAGAAAAATTTAATAATGGCGCGATATTCAATTTCATTCATTTTAAGAAAAATTCAAAACACGTGTTACTAAATTGACAAAAACAAACGAACTGTAAAATTTACATCGAAATGTTCTTCTAGAAGTTTCATCGCGACAAAAAATGGTTTTGAAAAATATATTGTTGTCTCACTCACTCTTTTTTTTCATATGATATTGCAAGACTTTTTGATATACCCTCGTATCTTTACGGTCAAATTTTTGCGTTATAACAGCCAATAATTGCACCATTTCGAAAGTTTCTGGTTCCCTGGGAACGCCTCCATCATCTTCATAACCTCTCGTAGTCGCAATGATAACTTATTTATGCAACCAGTCGTCGGTAAATTACGCTGCTTTACACTTCGTCAGTTTTTAGATTTAACTTTCGCGAAGTCGACACTTAGTATGGAGAAAATGCTCTTGAAGGTGTTATCGAAATAACGGTAGGTTACCCATCTGTTGTTTTATTGTATTCAGACGATGGCGAGTGTAGTTTCGTGTCGTATATGAACAGCAAGTAGTCAAACCGATCCATCCACCAACACTTAGTGTTCCTTGGTCGTCGATAAATGGGTTTAATGAACGTAGCTTACTTCCGCGTTTCAAATCGGACCCGGTGGTGCGCGTTTGATTTGAGAACCTGTTAAATACAGAGAAATTTGTCTACTTTTAAATTTGTCAAACAATTGATAACACTGAGCGAACGTTCGAATTACAAAATAAAATGAAGGCGACTTTCGAATAGCTTTGGAATGGTGGAGAAATCGGTTAGACTGCTTATAGTTAGCGCAGCACAGTCGAACGATTTTTTAGGTTCCAAGTCATCAAAGCTTATATTGGAGGAGTGAGCATCAGATACTTTCTCCTCTACTTCCCAAAACCTTTGAATTGTGTTATGAAGGTCGACGTGGCATATACTAACAGAGCCATAAATTGAAACGGAATTTTGATCAATTTCAAAAGTTGCTTTGTCAGAGATGACGTAGCCGAAACATGTGTTTTGAGCGAAAAGATCGTCATCAAGTTGATATTTTTCCTGACGCAGTAATTTCATAAAAATGTCTACTCCAAGCAATATATCTAAAATGGTCTCGATTGGTTGAAGTTTTGATCAGCTAAATGTAATAACTGAAAGTGTTCGAATTTTGGTAACTTCGCAGTGATCAGAAGGGGGAGATCAGAAGTTAAATTTTTCATTATGATGCTCTCAAGAATAAAGAGAGATTATCGGATGATAGTATATTCAGTGATACAGATCCTTTGGTTTTACCAGCGCTTATAAAATCTAGGAGGCCTTTAATATTTACACAGGCATAGTTGCGTGGAAGATTATGGGATTGAGTACATTTGTCCGTGATCAAACTGATTTCTGCTTCAGAGTCTAAAAAGGTTCTAAATTTTTGATGAGACCTTTTGACATCCTGCACAAGGATTAAAGCAGTAATACGGTCAAAGACGATTTAGAAACGTTGTGAGTTAGAGATTCAGATGAATGCGCTGAATTAATACTAGAATTACACGGTGAACTTGAATCAAATTTTAATGGACGGTTCTGTTGACAAGAATGAATTGAAATAGAAGATTTATGTGAAATGTTGTGAGCTTGGCAGACAGGATAAGTTGTTAATTATTGTCAATCGGCCGATGGAGTATTATTTTTAGGTTTATCATACTTTACTAAAAGTAAATTACACGAATATCAAGCTTATTTAAAATGAGAAAGATTAACCAATTATCACATATTTCATATTGCGTATACCCAAGCACTTTAATTCCCGAATAACACCATCAGATATATCAGCGATTGTACGAAACTCAGAAACACAGAATTGTTGCATAGGAGTTTGTTTCAAAAATTTGTCAAAGAAGGCATTCATAACGGCTTTTCTTTTATTGTAACTTATCCCAAGCTTCTTGATAATTAAGAACACAAATTGGGATGTAGCGGATGAATTCGCCAGCTTCATCTTTCAAAAAACTTTTCAATAATTTAAATTTATGAGCATCGTTGTTTCAGTGAACGAATGATTTATAAAAATTCTTGAACGATTGGCTGTATGTTCCAGAAAACGGTTCAATGAAAACACGCGGAAGTTTAATATCTTGATTGGTTTGAGTCAAAGTATTTTCCTTGAGACCCTCAAAAAAACTGAGTTTGCTAAGCGTATATATTATCAATGGTTTTATTGAGCCATTTTCGGAAGCATACAGTCAATGGCTGTCGTTCAAGAATCTTTATAAATCATCCGTTCACTCAAACACCGGCCCGGCAACGATACGATTTTTTTCTAGTTTGGCTTTTGCAAAAAGACATAACTGGTGATGGTGTTTATCTATGCAATGTATTTTGTATGTACATAGCCAATTTAGATAGTTGCATGACGCACATAGTCATTCATCCGATACTCTCTTTGTAAAGTGCACTAGAAGCCATCGACTTATTGAAATCACTGTTCGGTGATAAATTGATTTTACAAAATGGTTCTGCCCATTGTCGTTCAAGATCGTCCGAATTGACACATGTTCACTTTTTTCCTACAATGAGGCATCGTGAAGTTAATTTGAGGTTTATGCTGAACGCTGATTATCAATACGATTTACAATACTCGGTATCAAATTTGTATTCGAATTGACTCAGTAATTCGAATTTATTCATCAGTAAAATTGTAACTACAATATTAGGTCTTGAGTTTGACTTGGTTTATAAGAACTTATGATAAATGAAGAGAACTTATGACAACTAAGAAGAAACATTATCTTTATAGTATTTAAGTAAATGAAGCCATCTTCTTCTATTTCATAAACATTTTAAAAGCTTTCCAAATTGCAATTTTGTTCCATGTAAGCAATTAGTTAACGTTTTCATATTCAATAAGTAAAATATGAACGTATCGTCTTATCTACATAAGAATTGTTAAAAATATAATATTTTTTATTGCTAAAAATAAAAATAAATCCCATCATTATCGCGCATGATTAATCATCTTTGATATCCAGCTTGAGTAATATATTAATTCTTAATCTTAAACAAATTACTGTGTATATGCAATGCACGGCCACACACACTCCAGCATACATATATTGATAAATTAATTGATTTGAATCTGGTGGTATTGAATTAAAAAAAAATAGCCATGACTCGTAAAGTCTATAATGGCAATTACAAGACATGACACAATACAGGTGATTAACTCGTGACAACTCAATAAATCGTCTCTAATAAATCGATCAAATTACAAAACTCAATAGAAAAAAAATTGAGGTTACACAACCTAAACGCATATATGGACATCGAAGACATAAGAATTTGTTATTTTATTGGCATTGTGTTAGGTCGGCATAAAATACATAAAATAATTTGATATTACTCCACAGCAGGAGGGGAATCAGAAGAAAAAGTCTCGGGGTTTGAAGATACAATTTTTCCGTTTCGATATCAATTACTGGGTTGAATTGACATCGAGCCTCTCTCTTTCTCCCTGTGCGCGCATCACTAAGAAAGGCAATAAAAATACAAATATAATTGTAATTTGATTCTATTGGCACAACACCAACTAGAGGTGCGTCCCCTGTTATAAAATTGAATTTATGTAATTTATACGGATTGAAAAGTGATATAACATTTTTGTTTATTAGAAAAAAGTTAATGAACCGTACCGCGCGCAAGCACTACAAGCGGCCGAACTAACTCAATAACTAACCTTAATTTATATAAAAGAAATAATAAACGAGAGTTGCAAATATATGTGTAGGCGCGAAATAGTCACTCGAGGTAAAGAATCATTTAATTGAAATGAAACCGTCTTCACAATATAGACAAGTCGCATTATTCCGCATTTTTAACTTCCTTATTACATCATTACAATGTCTTCCCTATATCTCAACGTAGTAATACCGGGTATAAAGAAAAGTGCTAGAAAATCATGTTCATATCAACTCAATTAACCATCAAATTTTTAATTTTATCGGTTGTTAATGGTTGAAAAAATCCATACAAAACAAATGCATTTCACATGAAGATCACACATAAAAAAAAATCTGTATAAGATAAAAATAAAATAAGAAATAAAATAAAAGTTACAAAGAATACGAAGAAGCTCAAACCGTGGGCATTTTAATGAAGTAAATAAATATTTGTAAAATATTTTTCTCCGTTAATGGCCAACACCTAACTGTACACAGTACGAGTATATACATCATCTTGGTATTTTTTTTTTTTTTTCAAAGACGAATCCAAGAAAATAATTAAGATATAAACGAAAATGCGTAATATTGCCGCGGATATCTGATGATATGAGAATACCATACAAGTATAAAACAAACCAAAAATTTAGGCCAAGAGGGAGGTAGAATAGAGCAGTAATGAAAAGTGAAATGTATATGCGAGCACCCAACAGAAAGAAAATATGAAATGCTGTTACAAAAAAATATATATTTTTATAAAGAACAGAAAAATGTCATTTGAAGTTTCCTTGTTTTTGTTCAAAGACCGTTTTCTTTACAAAACGAAATTATGTCTCTGAGATAAAACTTATAATAGTAATTCATGACAAGTGTTTTTGTTTAAACGCTCTGCACTTTTTAGAAAAAATGGTTTGCACATTTCTTGGAATGAAATGAGTAATAGTTTCTGTTATGATATGCCCATAAAATATTCTATATTATTGCTAGCACTAATAATTTCTTTGACTTGAAGTTATGATTAAGACGTCACCGATATGCTTTTCACTTTGCCTGGATCTTCGGAACTTCGGATTTTTGCCGTGATCTTCGGATTGAAAAGGTTTATTTCGTTCCTTAGAGTCTTTTTCATAGTGGCAAGTACCAGTTTCTCTATTATCTGTGTCTTGTATATTAGTGGTGCACTGTAAAAATATATTTTTGAATGAGACAGATATATAAAATTAGAAAATGATAAGAAGTGTTATTCCTTTTGTACCATGTATCCGTTTCCGTTGGCTATTTTCAGATTAAAATTTTATATAAAAATAATCTTTTATCTTTCTTTTTAAAAACAAGTGAAAAAATACCAAAGAAATCTTTAAGACAAAATTTATTAGAATGAGTATTCCTAGTAATGGCATGCATTCTTCTAGAAACAAATGTGTGAGGTTTGTCATAAACTGTCTTAAACCCAAATTTTTTTTAAACGTAATTTAACAGTCTAAATTATTATTAAATTATATTATCACTTCAATTTAAAACAAGAAGATCAACTAAAATTTAAATTAAATATGTAATATCAAAAATTTTGAAAATAAATTTTCTTTACAATTATGCGAATAAAGGTGCGAATAATGCGAATAAGTAAAGGGAATTCCCACGATCAGCGGAACTTTATGTTTCGTCATAAATTGGCCAACAGGGCACAGAAACTATTAGCAATGACAAATAGGTGGACCTTTTAATAGCAGTACCCATCCCAGACTAATTTTCATTGCTCAAATTCGTTAAATATCATAATACACGCACTCAAATTACACTGTTAAATTTAATTATAAACATTGTTGTTGGTTTTAGGACAAGTTACCACAAACTTTACCTTCAATTTTAAATTTTTATTTAATTAGTATGGCATGCCGCCCATTTCATCTGTTTGAGTAATGTTTAATTCGACTAATATCGTAAGGGTCGCAGGAATTCTTCTATGATGTCATCAAGTAGATACAATAGCCCTTTCTACTGATTATTAAACTGTTTGTTTGTCATGCCTCAGCGGTCTCCCAAATTTTCAATTTTTTATTTATAATGTATGCCATTTCGATTTTATCTGTTTGAGTAATTTATTTTTGGACTAATATCATGAAGGTCACTGGGATTCTTTTAAGCTGTCATCAAATAGATACAATAGCCTTTACTGAAAATTCTTAGTAATTTCTCAAACTTTCTATTAGCCAAGTCTCAGCGGTCTCTCCAAATCTTAATTTTTTATTTTATTAGTATGCTATTGGCGTCCATTTGTTTTGTTTTAGTAATTTAATCAGGTTAGTCATCAGGAGGAAACATTATTATGCTATATAAACAGTTTAATACTAAGTGTTGAGCTGTTGTATTCTCGTGATGACATCTTACAATAATCCCTGTGACCCTCTCATAATATTAGTCGATAAACTATACAAACTGGTGAAATCGCATACTTATAAAATTAAAATCGCATACTTATAAAATTTGAGAATTTAGGAGACTAGTGGGGCATTGCAAATTATTATTCTCAGTATTAAGGACTACTGTAACCTCTTGATGACATCTTCGAAGAATCTTTGTGACCCTCATATTCAAACAAGTGAAATCTGCATCCACACAAATTAAATTTAAAACTGAGAATTTCGCATACCGAGCAGAGAGAAAAATTAAAATTCCAAGTTATTTCTCTTTTACTCATATTACGACGAATATCATCATAAACATACAGTAAATCTGTTGTAGTACCGTGGACCCTTCTAAACACCGATTGAAAAATACTAAGCAAAATAAGGCTGTCGATATGAGATTCAATTTGAATTTTTACTATACCCAATCAAACGCCTTGGACAGAGAACTTAAAATGCTAATAGCTCAGCGGGATCGTTTTAACAAAATTAAAGATGTCTCTAGATCAGTGGATTGCGATTTTACTTCCCAAATTGCAGAATGCAAATCGACAATAGATATATTTGTAAACGAAAAATAATTTAGGGATTCTACGGACATGAAATCATTATTAGAAATACAGTCCTTAACAAAATTATTTGCGCATCGCACAAATTTAACAAATCACTCGAGTATTTTAAAATTTTGACCCAAAAATTAGCTTAAACAAAAAATTAATTTATTTGTTATTCGAAATGGCATTAATTCTGTATTTGATAAAAAAAAAATTATTTGTGCATCGCAATAAAAAATTCTCTCATAACAGGAATACCTATCATTGATTTTAATGTTTTGATAAAAATGTTACAGGTTATCCTTTTAGTTATTATTTTCTATTAGAAGGTTGTAGTGCATATTTTTTAAAATGGGTAAAACAAAGGAATTGTCTTTAGGTCAGAGCCGCGAAATTCTTTTTCGTTTATAAATACGAGTATCTAAATTTTCATTCTTGTCTTCCTACTTCCTATAAAATTAATACAGTAAACATTTTGGCTCAAAAAATTTTAAAACTTTCAGATTCCAAATTTCACAATAAAATTTTTAAAATATTAAAAGAAACATTGCTAACTAATTATCCCGCAAAATTAATAAAAAAATGTATTTGGAAACAAAAAATTCTTAATTTAGAAAAAATCGTATTTACAGTATCGACTTTTTATATTTGTTTTTGAGAAATTTATAAAAATTTTCATTCAAAATGATGTCGATGAGACATCGAAAGCTCAGTTATTAAATTGTTTTATTTTATTTAAAATAAAAAACGAGCCCTAAACCATAAAATTATAATTTTTTTTATTATAATTTTCTAAACGTTTCAAATCATATTTTTTTCAAAATACTTGACTCAAAATTTTTATAAGAAATTAGGTTAACGGTGTAACACTAATTTAATGATATATTTGTTATTTGTTAATAGTTTCACTACTGAATAAATTTATATAAACTTAAGTTTTCGTCTTGCACAGGGTAACATAATTACCCATATAAAATTAAACATGCCCTATAGTGCATTATTCGTATTGCCCATCCGATTCGAAAAATATTTACGAAAATATTTCGTAAAATAAAATTTTTCTCTCAGACTCCAATTTTAAAATTACTGCTTCAAAGTAAGAACCTTTCTAAAGGGTGATCCAATATTCCGGAAGTTTTTTTTTGAAATAAAACGCATTAACATCAATTTAATAATCAAAAATTGTATTTGTGACGTAAGTTCGGTTTATGGCATTTAATGTTTGAAAATCGATTTCTTTTAAATGTTGTCCGCGACTGGCTCTTAAATGATCCATTCTATGGGTCCAATTTTCGAGCACTCTTGCGTGCATTTCGGCCGATATTCCGTTAATTACGCGTGTTATATATAACACATATATTCGCTTTTAATGCAGGAATCGATTAAACAATTTCAGATACCCCATAAAAAGTAATCTAACAGCGTCATAAAGATCTTGGAGGCCAATTCACGAGTCCGTTTTTTGATATGATGTTCTCATTAAAATTTTCTTTCAATAAATCGATGGTTTGGCCTGCTGTGTGGCACGATGCACCATCCTGTTGAAATCACAAGTCGGCTACACCAATATCTTGAATTTTTGGCAAAGAAAATTCATTGATCATTGTTCTGTAGTTTGTGCCATTGGCGTTTACACGCTGTCCTTCCGCATTTTTAAAGAAATACGGTCCGATGATGCCACCTGCCCATAAACCGCACCAAACAATGTATTTTTCAGAATGCATTGGATGCCCTTGAATCTCTTCTGGCTGTTCATCAGCCCAAATACGACAATTTTGTTTTTTGACGTATCCATTCAGCCAAAAATGAGCTTCATCGCTGAACACAATTTTTTGATAAAAAACGGATCAATTTGGAGCTGTTCCAACGTCCATAAACCAAATCGATGACGCAAAGGAAGATCAACCGGCTTGAGTTCTTGAGCAAGCTGTTTTTCGTATGCCTTCAAACCCAGATCTCTCTTCAAAATATGTCACAATGTGCCATATGAGAGAACCAGAGCTTGAGAACGGCGACGAATCGGTCTTCACGTACACTTGCAGCTATAGCAGCAATATTCACATTAGATCCACTTGTACGCACTTTAGTCGGTTTATGAATATCCAATAATGAAAAAGTGGTTCGAAATTTATTGATTGTTTCGCGATTAGCGCGTTCAGTTGGATGATTATGAACACCATAAAATGGTCGAAGAGCACGAAAACAATTTTTCACAGAATATTGATTTTTGAAATAAATTTCCACAATTTGTAAACGATGTTCTCGCGTAGGTCTATTCATGGTGAAAACTCAATGAATACTGAACACAAATGTCATATGAACATGACAGGTGTCACGCATGAATCCCAATGAGAATGCCAATGGGAAAAAGTACTTCTTATTGGATCACTCTTTATAAATATTGATATAAGGAGTATTTCTATTTTCTTGGCATTCTAATTGATTTATTAAACTAGTTTAAACAATTAAAACATAAAAACAATATGTTGACAAATCAATTTGGTAATAGTTAAGACATCGTTACGCAATTCAAATACCAAAAATTCACTAAATACAACCACCAAGTTATACGAATACGTCAATTATATTAACATGTGTCGAAATTCTACACATACCACCAATAATTTATATTACTCCTGATATCATGCCAAGTTCCCATATAAATAACATTCATTATACACAAAATGAACAAATTGACGATTAATTTGCCGCCAAAACTGTCTTAATTAATTCTTTTACCAAATAAATAACAATCACCCCTTTTGTTAAATTAACATTTAATAGCATCGTACTCGTGTATATGTATGTGCATATACGTACACATTATAACAAAATGTCAAAAATTAATTATATTATTAAAATTTATGTTAAAATGAATTAATTAAAATTAAATAAACAACACAATATTATCATGGTCTCAAGCTGATGGTAATTATCGGGTCGGGGTAATTTAAACCGATGAGAGATGTGTTCGAGATATTTGCCATTTAAAACGAAACAGTGTTTCACACAAAATCGTGCTGATACTGGTGAGACTTCTGCAATTGTATACGGGAGATAGAAGACCGAAAGATATTTCATCAAATTTTATTTTTGGACCAGAAATTAAGAGAAACGCTGATTAAATTAAGAACAACAACAATAACCACGGCAAACAATACAACACGTATACACATAAGACAACAGGACATTTACACGAAATATTTAAAAATAAAAATTCAATCGGTTTGTTATTTGTAAGAAATAGATTTTTGATTTTTGGTATTGCGTTACACAACGGGATATCAGAAGTCTTGGTGGGTTTATATTGATTTCTTTCATTTTTGTTATTGTTGCTTTTGTATATTATTCCCATGTAGTGTGGTGGATACAATTTTTTTTTGTTATAATTTTTTGTATTCTGTTGAAATCTAAATAATAATATCTATAATATGGCCTCAATAATAAGGATATTGTCTGTTTAACGTTATAGTTTGTTATGTTGTAAAAAGTTTTTTTGTTAACTTTTAGTGTTGTTTATGGATATTTGAAATTTCCCTTTCGTCGTCTCATCCGAGTCCGACACAATAAATAAATTATATGCAGACTTGTGACGTCCTATTTATGTGGTTGTCTTTTTAATTCAATTACTTTCGCCGTCGTTTCGATAACGATCGATAAAGTTAAGGTCGAATTTAGGTTGATTTTTTGTGTTTCATCGTATCTTGTAATTTGAAATGGTTAAAAATGATCAGTGGGATTTTTGAAATATTCCAGATTGATTTTTTGTAGTTATGTCCAATTGAATAATTGATTGCTAATTGTTAAATTATGCAATATTTTAAACCAACTATGGGTGAAACCTTCTAAATCAATAAATTAATTCAAATTTTTATAGACATATGTGCAAATTGATTTCTGTGGCGTTACATATAAATTAAAATAATAATATATACTTTAGCAGTTTATAAATTCCTTCAATTAATTATATATATTAATGATATAAATAATGATATAATTAATTATATATATTAATGATATGCGGAATATAATTTGCTTTAAATTCTTTATAGTATGCGAACTTTTCGCCGGCTATTTTAATCATTTTTTCAAATTCAATAATTTTTTTTTATTATATAACCGAAAACGAAACGGACTGAAACGGAAACGAAACGAAAGACGGAATGATACTGATTATAAGGCGAATCGGTAAAGTTTTGACGTTTCGGTCTTTTATTTAAGAATTGTGAGCATGAAAAATGGCATAGCTTTAAACTAATCTTTTACAAAATGAGAAATCTCCAATCAAATTTTATTCTAATTGGAAAATAAGGCACAAATTACCACTGTGGCCCTATTCTGTCTTTTCCTGGGAATAGGGAATTAGGAAAAATATTTTCATAGCATTTTTGTCTAAATTGTATTTTTCTGGCCTACTGAAAGAAAAAGTTTAGTGCAAAAATTTTCAAAACAAAGTGAATTGGGAAACTTTGGTTCCACAAAATATTTATTGGGAAAAATATTTTTCCATTTCATTTTGTTTCAAAAATATTAACACCAAACATGTTCCCTCAGTAGGCCAGAAAAATACAATTTAGACAAAAATGCTATGAAAATATTTTTCCCAATTCCCTATTCCCAGGGAAAGACAGAATAGGGCCACTGGTCATTAAAATCCCAAATCAGATTTCCTTTATAATTTTTCATATTTTACGTTATAGATGTCCATTAATATTTTCGAGTTGTAAATTTATTGTTTTGACGTCTCAAGCAAAATAAACAAAACCGATAAAAAAATTCACAATTCAACGAAAGTACGATACAAAAATACATTTATTGTGAATTACCGCAAGAGCCGAAATGAAAGGCATTTGAATTGAATCATCTTATCCGTTCGTTTTCGTTTTGTTTCTTCTACATAACTAGTCTAGTCTAGTCTATCATGTTTTCATGCAATCAGACCTTACCTTCGTTTCAGTTCGTTTCGTTTTCGGTTATATAACTAGGCCATTAGTAGGGAAATAAATAATAAAAAACTTGCAAACAAATTTGAAAAAAAAACGATTAAAGTAGCCGGCGAAAATTCGGATAATAATGGTTGTTTTTTTAGAGGTTCACAATTTTCAAATAAAATAATTAGAACAAAGAAAAACATTTTGAATATCAGTGAAACTAGCTTTATTGGATAGATAATTTTATGCCATTAATGCATGATTTCGGCCATGTGGTCGCCGTTTGTGGATTATCTACACTCCAAATCCGACAATTCTGTTTATTAACGTACTCATTCAACCAAGCTTCATCGCTGACCAAAACTTTATTTGGAAAATCAACATCACAATATCAATTTATGCTTCGGCCCATTGACTGAATTGGCGTGATAGCTTTAATTCCTGCACAAGTTGTATTTTGTAAGCACGTAAACCAAAATCCTTAGATAAAATCTTCCGTAAAGGATGGTCACATTTCCGCAGTTGCTGAGAACAACGTCGAATTGATTGATTTGGGTCTTTCTCAATGCTATGCTGCACATCGTCTATCGCTTGTTTGGTACGCACTATTCGAATTCTATACAGGAGGCGTATTATCATTTAGGTGGTGCGAAAACAATCCATAGTTAACCGAATTACTCGCTCTGATGGACCATTATGACGACCCTAAAATGGACTTAATGCGCGATGAGTTTGACGAAAGGGATCTCATTATTTTGATAAACAATTTCAACAATTTCCAACCGTTGCTCTGGCGTGCAGAGCATTTATACGGATATCCGGTGTGTTGAGCGAAAAATAGAACTATTACAAACCCTTTGGAATTTTACCAGTGATATTAATTCAAAAGATCTTTGGTATGAATCCATTTTATCCATAAAAGCGATTACATGACAAGTTGTTCACACTTTCATTCACAATTGTACGTGCACGAATCGTATTGGCATATGTCAAAACCTATTGCGTTCTACTTCTAATTGTTTTTAATGTATTAGTGCCTGTGTACACTGTTATAAATTCAAAGATTTTAGTATCAACATATCCTTAAACCTATAACCCGCAAGGGATTTTAATTTTCAGTGAAATTTAAATACAAATTACAGACATAAAACAAGTAAACAAGCAAAAAAATGCTCGTATTTAGATGACGACTGGTGGTTGACAAGTTGAACTTTGTGTACTAAACAGAAGCCCCAATTTATGGAAATAGTTGTTACTTTCCATTTCAATAGTTCTAAGTCGACCAATATTAGAGAACCTTCGTGAATACTTCGTGCTAGTCACTTCTAACAAGAATTCGCCGAAGAATTTTAATTTCAATTTAATTTAAAAAAAAAACTTGTCAAAACTTTACGACTCGGGTGAAGGGTTGTTGTTTGAGTACTTTGGATGAGAAATTTAGTACCAGTGGTCAGATGAGAAATTTAGTAACGCAACGTATTTACAAATGTATTTCTATGAATCTTCAATGTTTCTTCGTATACTATTTGATTACCATTATCACTCCGTACCAAAAATTTTAACTCTAATTCCGATAGTGCATTAATTCCCTAAATAAAGTTCCTCATTCGAGGAGCCTAAATTCTAGCTCTAAGCCGGGTTGCAGCTCGAGTTTTGATTAAGTGCCATTAATGCACTCTTACTAAATTTCCTCATCGAAGAATCGAATCATCATCCCTAATCCGGACTTCGTCTTCACGAATTTTTTTCTATAAATCTTAAATTTCCCTAGGGATGTACATGACCATTAACATCCCTTATCATAGATTAGAACTTAGGTTCCGAGAATGCGTTTGAACCACTAATCCGGATACGCAATGTCTTCACGCTTTTTTTCTTCGAATCTCAATTTTCCCGGGATCTGTAAATCGTCATTAACACTCCTCACCAGAGATTTTTCAATCAGACATCATATAGCGAACTAGATTTCTCAAGTCTTAAAATATTTACGATATTTTTTTTCTTTAAACTCAAATTTTCCTTGGAACTGTAAAAGGCCATTAATAATCCTTACCAGACATTTCTAATAGATCGTCAAATTGCTAATTAGATTTTCCATCACTTTTTTTTTCTATGAATCTCAAATTATTTTTGGAACTATAAATTGCGATTAATACACCTTATCATATATTTTGACTTACTCGTAGGTTCCAATAGTGCATAAAATAGCTAATTAGATTCCTCATTTGAGCCCAAATATGAACTCTTAATCCGAGTGCAACATCTTCATGAATTGTTTGTACGGATCCCCTAATCGTTGGCAATAAACACACTCTCTTAAATTTTGGTACTTAGGCATGTATTAACATTTTGTGATAGTGAGAGTAATTTAAAAAATCTCTTTAAATTTTTTTCCAAAATGATAAACCTCTAGCTACATTCTGTTGATTGAATGGGCTGACAGAAGTTCAATTGACTATGCGATTTTGGTTGTGTTAGTTCTGCTTTAATCATCGCCATATTTTGGCCCTAATAATTTTAGTTGGTGCCGATATAATCATTATTTACATATTTATGTTTAAATTACGACTTTCCAAGCTCATTTTCATTTTAACTTAAGTTCAACACAAGCAATTGCACAAATGCAACCGCACGTTTGTGCGGGCACCAATAATTATTTCTTTAGATAGGTGCTTTTTGTAAAGTTAGTTATTTGGAATGGTAAAAATTTGTTTTGTGAACCAGGAAAGATTTTTTAAATTTTATTATCCCTGAAATTTGTTCTGGGCCAAGGCTCTCTCAACTCTTTCTCGGTTTCTGTCCTTACTTTTACGCCGTTGCCAGCCAATTCGAAGACGTACGGCTATAGGACCGATTTTATCACCATCCGCACATTGCATAGCTCCATGCGAGCCTATACTGGCTAACCAAAGCGCCTACTGTGGAGAATTTGAGTTCTAGATGCCTACCCGGCTATAAAACCACATGTTACTCTTAGTATGAGAAATAAGTTGGACCTCGTGGGAAGTGAACTTGAAATACTTTCGGACCGTTAAGGATTAAATGTTAACAACGACACGCTAATGATACTTAACGTTGTTTTGCGGAGTAAACATGAAATTAAAGGTATTTTTTTATTTCTCCCGATTGTTTTTCTAAGCTATTTTAAAAGTACATATTTGATAGAATGAGAAACGTCGAAGACATGACATAAATGTTTCGCTTAAGCCATTGTCATGAAAGTAGAACGGTGGGGATCCACTTGAAACGCGATATTTCAAGACGCGATATTTCAAAACGCGATATGGTACAGAATGTACGTTGCGAAGCGACGGGAATTCAGCGACCCGTCTGATACCGATCCTATATACTCTCGCTCCTATCGATTTTTAAATTTCTATAAAATGAAATTAAATTCCCCCTTCACCCGCCTGATATAACCCGAACCTAAATTCCTGTTTTGTACCATATCGCGTTTTGTACCGTATCGCGTTTTGAAATATCGCGTTTCAAATGGGATCCCGGTATATGGCATGTCTAACACTTTTGGTCTTGGACAAGTTGATTGGACAAGTCTATTGAGAAACTAATGTGACTTGTCATAAATAATAAGTGGTTTGGACAACATACCAATAAAAATCACCAAAAACTAACTTTTATTCTGTTTCTTGCATATTGAAAAGAAAAGGTAAGAAACAGAAACGTATGTCTTTCATAAAAATTTATCCACATGCATGCCGGAATATTCCCAATTGGGAAGTTGCAGAAACACAATTTAGTAAGATTCTGTTAAAAATTTAATCTTGTTCTGTTGCAGCAAGCGGTCGCTGTACTATATTCAGCTAGTTGACGTATTTCTTCAAACGTAGTCGTTCAAACATTCAAGGGTTTCAAAGAACAATAATTTTTTTTTATCTTGTAAATATTATTTTCAAGCAACAAAATTACTTTTGATAATACTAATCGCGATCCATTTCAATGGGCTGAAAAATGGTTTGAACAACTCCATTCTGATTATTTTTCGAAACCATGGTGAAACTAACATTTATTTCTTATTTTCGTCATACAATTCAATCTGTTTTGCTTAGTTCTATTAAAATTAGCCATTTTACAGTATCATATCCTGAGCTCACATAAGATTTCAGTTGTTATGATAAAGCCGAGATTAATCTCGATCTGATTAGAAACAGTAAAATTTCATTCAAATTGGACATTTTGTAGTAGCATTTTACGCAGAATCTTATAAAAATCACAAAAGTTACAAAAAGAGAAAGTAAAAAACTAATTAAAAGTTATACCTTTGTGAAACAACGGTGCTTAAATCGAATCTAGATGCCAGACCTCACAACAACTCCAGCTGCACCAAAAAATTTAATGTGGTCTGTAGTCTTGTAAACTATACCATGAAAAATGTTACCAAATGACCTAGCTCCTTAACAATCCATTTCCAATCGCACAGTCAAATATACCTTGATCGGTTAATAAATAGTCTAGTCCCGTGTCCGCTCCCAGAACTTCCTTAAAAAATCGTTTCAAACCCCCTAATTTTATACGCCATATGTATAATTTCATCTGATCAGTTATTAAATGGTTTAGTTTCGTCTCAGTTGGTTATATTCCAGCAACCAAATCTATTTACACCAAATTTCATCATTATTGGTTAAACATTGCCTAGTTTCGTCCTTAGAACCATATTACAGAACTTCCTTCATAAATAATTTAAGAACCCAAATTTCCATCCACCATACACAATTTAGAGTGCTACGAATTAATAAGAACCAACGCATGGTGCAACATGCTTCGTATGTTTAAGAATTTTCAAATTTCACTCAACGATGTCCTCTCTCAAATAGCGAACATCTCAGAGATTTCCGAGCATGTAGATAAATAAGATTTCATTCTTACGTCAAACTAGTTCAGAACCACTTCAATCATCTCTGTGCGATTCGTAGTGTGTTTTGTTGTAAAAAATTTCATTTTATAAAATTCACTCAAAACTGTTCCCAATAACTAAATGTTTGCCCTATAAATGTTTTTCCTATAATGTAAAAATATTTGTGTTTATTAAAAAATTTCTGATATTATTTTGAAAGTTCAATATTTGAGTATTTTTTCAATTCTAAGTACTTAAAGGTAACAGTGTATATTTTGTTATTTTGGCATAAACTTCACTCCAATCATAGATAACAGTAATTTACGAAGAAAACAAGTAAATCTGGGGACCAGTGATAATTTTTAAGATAATCCTATAAAAATCTCAAAAGGCAAAAATCAATCAGACGCAATCGATTCACGTTTAATTTCTTCTCTCCTTTAGTGGACGGATTTCGATTCAATGGACGTCTTCGTGTCATAACGTTGTGGTTCAAAATTTTTCCAAGCCATACATGGTTCAATCCCATTTTTAATGATTAAAATACTTAGGGCATTCAAATGTGTTGATGATATCTACAACTCGGTTCGAATTGAGGACTAATTTAATTGGAACCCGAATACGGAAATAACTTTCAGTTTACGAATAGTTTTTTAAATTATGTAATTTACCGTTACTTATTTATTGCAAGCGCAATAAATAATTTTTTAATTAATTCAGCGAGCGTCAGGGTTGTTCACAGTTGCTTTGCACACCAAAAAATAGTCGTTGCAAACAGTGTTGAAATGCTAATTTAACCGCTGGAATTTGCATATACCACTTTTAAAATTATTGTGAATCATTCAGTTTTATCAAATCGACCAATTTAGAAAAATTAATTATCCCTATTATGATGTCGGGTCAATATCAACAAAATTATTAAAGTCGGGGCGGGGCTTTGATCTTGTAGCTTTAAATTTTTTAAAACATTTTCACTTAAATTCTTACCTCGATAACCACTGGTGGTAAAACAGGGTTTGAATTATAAAAATCAAAGAAAGTAAATATTAACATCTTACTTGTACTTTGTCGAAGGGCCTAAATCATGTACATATGTCTAATAATAACCTTGAAAATAGTTCAAAATGCTAAATTAGAAAATAAAAGTTTATATATATGACTTTGTAGCAATAGAAGTCGGTTCTGTAAAGAGTTCAGTATGGGAGAAATTGTTTAACGCGAGCAGCGCATGGAAATATGTAATATACATCTAATAATAATAATTTCGTATAGACCGATTCATTTTTAACAAATTATTAAATTCGTTTAGCATAAAGAAATGGTCCGGACAAAGAAAGTGCTAATTCATAAATATTATTGTACTAAATTAGAAAGTCGATAAAATATTCATATAAATTAGAGTAGAAAAACGTGATCAGACGGAAAAATTAGCCACACGCAGCGAGCGCTCTTCGATGCCGAGTTAAACATATAAACACTAATTAAGCAAATATTCACACGGCATCATGTATAAATATTGATTAGACTACACACAACTATTAATAATATTAATTGCTTAATTAAATAAACAAATTATTTTTAAGTTTGAGATAAAATCGAATGAATTTTTGAAGTATATTTGTGTGTATGCATACAATAAACAAATTAATGCACTTGCACGAAATCGCCGCGTACACGTATAAAAAATCGAAATCCGCGGCATTTGAATTTTTTTGTGTTTTGACAATTCATAACTGGTTTTACGCGATTTAAAAACGCGCCTTGTGTTCGCAACTTATCTAAATAAAATATTTTTGATATTAAATCATCGGCTAAACTAAAATGTTCACGCGTACCATTAGGCTTAAATTATTTTTAGGTATTTTCTAATATGTACACTCGATTCGGTATATCTAGATAAGACAATTTAACGATTCAGATAGTTTGTTTTCTTAAGTAGGTACACTGCATTTTGGACTGTGTTTGAAAACGTGCAAATCATTTAAATAATTGCGCGCTAAATTTCTCTAACACGAACAAACTGATCAATGAATGAATGATGAGCCTATATTTGTTTTGTTAGATGTATCACGTACTCGTATATGGTTTTCCGATATTCATGGAATCATTGCGATGTTTCATTCATAATAAAAGTAGATGTTTGTGTAATTGTCTGTATGGTAACATCCCTTAAGCTAACAGAACCCATACGGTAGACCATTACAAGATAGTATGGATAATTATAGGCTAATTAAATGCTCTATTTAACAATTTTGGGCTCCATCTCTTTCAACTAAAATGCGGGTTCTGCTAGCCTTAGAAAAAGTTAGCAGAACCCATATCTATAAACGATTTAAAAACAATTAAAAAATTAAAGGTAAATTTTAGGCTAATTAAATGCCCTATTTAATTTTTTTTATTATGCTCGCTCTAGGAAAAAGTAAGATTTTATCACTTAAAAGCTAACAGAACCCAAATCGAAAATCGGACCAAAAATCAAATTCGAACGCAAAACAAGATCAATTGACAACAAATAGTTTTAGACTCATTATCGCCTTATCAAACGCCCTATTAAAACATTTTGGGCTCCAATAGTTTTTGACCAAATTTCAGGTCATTTAATCTAAAGCTAGCAGAACCCAAATCGAAAATCGGACCTAAACCAAAATTAGATCGCAAAACAAGAACAATTGACATATAAATAATTTTAGGCTCCTTATGGTGAATATGCCTTGCCCCATTAAAACATTTTGGGCTCCGCTTGTACTTGACCAAACTTCAGGTCAAGAACAATAAACAAACAAATAATTTTAGACTCGTTATAGCCTAAGCAAACGGTTCATTACAAATTATTGGGCTCCACTCGTTCATGTCCAAACTTCGGAATATCGGACCAAAACCAAAACTAGAACGCAAAACAAGAACAATAAAAAACAAATAATTTTAGGCTCATTATGGTTTAATAAAATGCTCAAATAAAACATTTTGGGCTCCACTCGTTCTTGACCAAACTTCAGATAATTTAATCTAAAGCTAGCAGAACCCAAATCGAAAATCGGACCAAAACCGAAATTAGAACACAAAACAAGAACAATTGACATATAAATAATTTTAGGCTAATTATCGTGAATAGGCCTTGCTCCATTAAAACATTTTGGGCTCCGCTTGTTCTTGACCAAACTTCAGGTCATTTAACGAAAATCGTCATTTGGTCCGAAAATCGGACAAAATTAGAACGCAAACCAAGAACAATGAACAAACAAATAATTTAAGGCTCATTATGGCCTAATCAAATGCCCCATTAAAACATTTTGGGCTCCACTCGCTCATGTCCAAACTTCAGTTCATTTAATCTAAAAGCTAGTAGAGCCCAAATCGACGAAGAATAAACAAACAAACAATTTTAGGCTAATTTCGGCCTAATCAAATGCTAGATTAAAAAATTTTGGACTCCACTTGTTCTCTACCAAAATTCAGGTCAGTTAATCTAAAGTTAGCAGAACCCAAATTGAAAATCGGAACAAAACCGAAATTAGAACGCAAACAAGAACAATTGACATATAAATAATTTTAGGCTCATTATGGCGAACGAGTGGAGCCCAACATTTTTTAATGTACCATTATCTGAGGCCATAATGAGCCTAAAATTATTTGTTTGCCAATTGATCTTGTCTTGCGTTCTAATTTCGGTTTTGGTCCGATTTTCGATTTGGGCTCTTGTAACAATTGCATTGCTACCAAGATTCACTACGCTTGCTTTTCCTCCGCCTCTGCGCTGTAGTTATTGGTCCGTTTTCTTCTCGGTGGTTATGTGTGTGTGACTCGGTGAATCTGACAGTGTAACATCGATAACGTCATCAGCTCGGTTATAATTAAGTTCGTGTTATCGTATGATTGCTTCTCCGAGTTAACGACGCGTTATATTAAATTTTGTTTATTTGGTTGGAAAAGAAATAACCTCATTACAAATTGGTAACTCGAACATGGTACTTTAATATTACCAAAAATATTTATTTAAAGTGGGTGACATAAAAGAATACTCAACAAACTAATAAAAACAACAAAAGTATACAATAATCTATGTGCGAGTGTTGTATGTTAATTAAGTGAGATACATTAATTAAATCTTTAATCTAAGCGGAAAAGGTAAATTTTCTTTTATTTAAATACTCGGAAAATAATACCCCGGTTAAAATAATCTAATTTTTTTTTGTTTTGGCAATAGTCACGTCGCGGAAAAGTGGTTACCAGTTCGGAAGGTCACCCACCACTAAGTCGTGTGATTTTCCGCGCTTAAAAAAAAAAAAAAAAAAAATTGTTTGCTGTAACCTGTAAATCGTCGATCGAATAAACGGTGCTGCGGGAATTTACATTGTGTCGAGACGCGCATTCGAAAAACATCTAGGCCATCCTTGACGGTCATATTAAGTGATATATATACACCCATACCGTTATACACCGCGATACCACGTACGCGTGTTTTTGGAGCGTAAGATCAACAACCCTACTCAGAGTTGGGCAAGCAACGATATTGCGTGTTTTTGTGGTGTTACAACTATTAAACTAGTGAAATATTTGTTGTGTAGTAGTTCTTTACCTAGAAATAAGAGGGTAGCCGGTAAATTAAATTATAGTGAATCCGGATAGTTTTATTGCAAAATTTTCGAATATCTATACGTTATTTAGATATATGTATATGGAAATATCCGTTATATATTAACTCCGAGACGCATCAATTGGATTAACTCAACATGTTAGCCAGTGACAAGGCCTTGTAACGGACAGCATGTAAGTAAGAACTTAATATTTTTTCCTCTATAATATTTTTTTTTCTATTATATAACCTACATATATTTCTACATACATATACATTTTATCTCAAATTTAGGGTCTTTATTGATTAATTTATATAAATAATTGGTAGTTCAACTAATTTAATTACTGGCTACAAGTAACTACCTGTAATTTAGGTTAATATATTTACGTACGTTGTTGTATTTAATACTGTCAGGTTCATGGAGTACATGCCTAATCATTCAATATCTATTTAACTTATTTTACCTGTCTAATTTAGTTTTTTTATTTACAATAAAACAAAGGAAAAACAATAATCAAAAATCAAAACTTTCTATTTCTTATTGAGTCGTATCCTCATGGATAATATACAGTGCTAGAGTCTGAGATGTCCTTGATGTTTGTTTAAAGTGTGCCTGGGCGTGCCAAATACCACTATACGGCACGGGGTGGGAATATTCAAGACACACGAGACGTTGCTTAAAGTCCTATGAGAAACTGGAGTCCATCTTCGGTTATGAAACCACACTACTAAGTATGATCCGGAAATATTTTCAGACTAGCGGGAATTCTTACTTTTAAATATTTGTACCAGAATTAAGCAAGCAGCACTTCTTGCTCCAGTTATGTTGATATAAGAACCTAACCCATCCGCCTGATTGCTAGCGGGTAAACGTGCTGCAGTATCAACGGGAATTAGCTGGAGTTTCTGTCGGCAGTTGGAGAACAGAACATTGGTATTCTAGTGGAAAGCTGTTTTAATGTCACACTACCACATGTTAGCCCCAACTCGTCACAGTGGCGCCCAAAAACGGTATGTAAACGGTAAACTTTAAGAACTCATTTAAATGGTTCAAATATTTAGATTGAAGAACTCACCGTGGATTTCGGTAAATTAAAGATTTATAACATTATAGCCACGTAGGTGTTTAGATTTTAATGTTACTAGTATCCGTAATCTTATTCGATTTTTACGATTCGCAATTTTACGGGGTCAAGGTTAGTATCCGCTTCCCACATACGGTTAGTGTTGATTGTATAAGTTACAATCGTTGACTATAACCGACATCCCCTACAATTTCGACCACAGTATTATTTCAGTAAATTTCCCATTCTATTTTCAGTTTATCCCTCTAAAGGTTTTGACTTTCTGAAGATTAGATAAAATTGACATAGGTTTGGATTTATTTATGATTCGTTGCGTTTTCTGTCATCTATGACATTTATGAATAATTCATCATCGAGTACGATAACTTCTAATGTAAATTTATTCAAACTAAACAACCCGGATCATTGTTTTAAGTAATATTTTTTTTTAATCGAGTGTGTTAACATATAGGTAGGCATGCTTTAGGCTACATCAAGGATATGGCGTCATTCATTATCGCTTACAAATAAACGTTATAATTAAAAGATTTTTTTTTAATCGTGAATTAAATACCTTCGGGGAAATTTGGTGTGTTTAGTATTCCTAGTTAAACTTTATTTCAAAGGTATAAATATATTCCGTGTTAAATATTTTTCAAATTGCTTGTTTTACCTGTGATAATTATTATTAATATTGTTTTGATTAGTGGTGGATTTTGGTTCCTAAATTCAAATTTTTTTGTTATATTATTTTTTTTTCTTCTGAGTGGGATATCTGAATATCTGATAGAACATGAATGTTAATTATTTGGATTGTGAAGATCTCTCGGTCGAATGCCAAGTCAGAGACATTACAGGCAATATCTCTCAAAAAATGGTATCCCTGACGGACAGGTTATTATTAGAAAGAAACGGCACAGCTGAACCTCCTACAAGGGCTCATAAATCAGCCCGCAATTTTCCTAAACGCGAAGTCACATTATTAATCTCAAGATTAACTTCACTCCAGAATGATGTTGAACTGGTGTTAAAACAAAATGTCCCGGTTGAGGCGGAGAAAGCGGATGAACTCTCGACCATGCTATATCATGTACAGGGTCGGTTGTCCCGTCTTAAGACTAGTAAATCTGTCGCACCAGTGGTTACTGAACTATTAATATCAAGCGACAAGTTATTAAAATGCATCACCGATTTTAAAAACCATGATGCCGTGCTGACCGATTTAGAAGAATCTTGTAGAGAAGCAGGGGAAGGTTTAAAAACGGATATTTTTGTGGAAGACCTCTCGGATGAGGAGGACGATGGTGTAGACGGGGTTACCGTGAATACCAAAGCAGAAACCGGCTCCCTTAGCTTAAATATCGTCCCTAAGTTGGCGATTCCTGGATCTTCGGCTACAGTCCTCACACCAGAGCGTAGTAAGAGGCCTGAAACCAGGGAAGTTTCTTCGAGAGAAAGACCAATTGAAGATCTTAGTAAAACCATGTCACAGGTATCGTACGCACTTCCTGCGGGCGAAACCGAAGAAATTCTCGTTGATCGCTTAGCTAATAAAATCGCGATGACATTGGGTTTATCTGTAAATAGTAAAATTACAGAACCTTCCCAGTTACGTCTAGACACAAATACTTATTCTCCAACACCAAAGGCGCTTCCCCCTTTTAATCCTTACGTTCCACCTCCAAAGGTAATCCCTAGTTGGGACAACAGTGCAAAATCAATGCATACCAATTCCAACGGTACCTCTCTGACTGCAGTAACAAAATCGCGGGGTCTTGATATTACCAAATGGAATATATCCTTTTCCGGCGATCCTGACAGGACCAGTGTTGAGCGTTTTTTCTACCGGGTGGAGTGCATGGCTAAATCTAATGGTGTTAGTAACGATAAACTGGCCGTAGACATTAGTGTACTTCTCCAAGGTAAAGCTTTGGACTGGTACTGGGTACTACGAGAGGACTATGGCCTTGTTCATTGGGAGTCGATCAAGAACGGAATGACCAATCGGTTTCAGGATAGGCGCTCCGATAGTGAGATTCGCCAAGTTCTAGAGACCCGTAGGCAAAAACATAAGGAGCCTTTCATGGATTATTATCATGCAATCCGAGAAACGAGTATCCCACTAAAGAATCCATTGACCGAAGTCGAGCTATTAAATCTGTTAACTAGGAATATGAGATCGGGTCTGCAAGCTGCGTTAGCTGGTCAGACTTTCTATGCGGTAACGGAGTTAGTAAAAAAATGCGTTTCGGTGGAAGACACTTGGAACCGAATTGGATGGGCACCAGAGGTTTTCATGATGAATAAACGACAAGTCTCTGAGGTAACCAGTGGAGAGTATGACAGTGGAATGAGTGCGGAATTAGACTTGGACAGCCAAGATTCGTATTTTGACCGTTCGATGTGTGAGCTTGGGTATAACCGCCAGGCGAAGGTTTTTCTGAATACTCCACACAATAACCCTGTGAAAACTTCAAGTCCTTCGGTGCAATGCTGGAATTGTTTTGGAAAAGGCCATCTATTCAAATCATGTCCGTCAAGGAATAGGCGCATATTTTGTTACGGTTGCGGAGCGAATAACATCCTCAGTATTGATTGTCCAAGATGTGAAGGAAAGTTTCGTTCGGGAAACGCGTACCCCGAAGCCAGAGTTCCGGGGGTACTGAGCTTCAAGAATCGCCCCCACCAAGCCTCAACGAAGTTGACAACGGTCGAAGAAGCAGCCTCAAATACCGACCCAGAATTTTATGCTCGCCTACACAAGACCACCTGACTTCCGAACCTTCCTCCTTCCCTCCCCATCCTTCCTCGGTATCTATTTCTAAGTCAACTCAAACCTCTTCTAACCAGTTATCAAGATTAGATCGTTCACTTAAATATTTCAAATCCCGTCAAGTTTTAAAAAACCTAATTTCGGAAACCGTCATACCTACTGACCTTGATAATCGGCCGTACGCCCACATTTTACTTAATGGTGAGCCTTATAAAGGTTTGTTGGATAGCGGAGCCAGCATAAGTGTTTTAGGTGCGGGTTCTGAAAGTTACTTAGAAAATAATAACTCGTCCTTCCGTCATTTACCATCATCTCTGTCCACGGCAAGTGGTCAGAAATTGCAAATACTGGGTCATATTCAAGCCAAGGTTTCCTACGCGGGAAAGACAAAAACCATGATTTTGCACATAGCACCCGCCTTAACCCAATCCCTGTATTTAGGAATTGACTTCTGGAATCAATTCGGTTTGGTTCCCGTCATAATCAATGAGCTAGTTGACTTCCCGGAAGCTTCTACACAGTCAAATAATAAACATGAGCTCTCTTTAGAACAGCAAAAACAAGTCGATGCGATAATAAAGAAATTTCCGTCCAGCGAAATAATGGGCCTGGGCAAGACTCATTTACTTGAGCATAAAATCGATGTAGGTCAAGCAAATCCGACCAAACAAAGGCATTATCCTGTGTCCCCTGCCACACAAGAAATCATATACACGGAGCTGGATCGATTATTAGCCTTAGGGGTTATTGAAGAAAGCGGAAGTTCCTGGTCATCCCCAGTTAGTATCGTGAAAAAGCCTAATGGGAAAATTCGGCTGTGCCTTGACGCGCGGAAGGTCAACTCAGTCACTGTGAAGGACGCTTATCCATTGCCGTTGATAGATGGTCTTTTAAGCCGATTGGACAACACCAGATACATTAGCACAATCGACTTGAAGGATGCCTTCTGGCAAATTCCTCTTGAATCCGGATTAAGGGATAAGACGGCTTTCACAGTGGCTGGGCGACCTTTATACCACTTCACCGTGATGCCATTCGGGTTGTGCAACGCACCCCAAACATTGTGTAAGCTGATGCATAAGGTCATCCCTCATCAGTTACATGATCGGGTCTTTGTCTATCTCGATGATCTTCTAGTTGTCTCGGCAACATTCGAAGAACATCTATCTTTATTGACTGAGGTAGGCAGATTGCTGTCTGCAGCTCATCTGACTATCAATGTAGAAAAAAGCAAATTTTTGCTAAGACAGACAAAGTACCTGGGTTATGTGATTGGTGAGGGGTGCCTTAGAGTGGATCCCGACAAGGTGCGAGCTATAGCAGAATATCCCGTTCCACGAACTCCAAAACAAATTCGTAGTTTTCTGGGGATGGCTGGGTGGTTCCGCCGATTCATATTAAACTTTTCCTCCTTAACAGCACCCTTAACCGATCTACTAAAAAAAGGATGTAAATTTATGTGGAATGAGTCAGCCCAAATTTCTTTTGAAAAGATCAAAAACGCCTTAATTACTGCTCCTTGTTTAGCCAATCCTGATTTCACAAAAAGATTTTATATCCAGTGCGATGCGAGTACAACTGGAATAGGCAGCATATTATTTCAAAAATCAGAGGATGGTGAAGAGCATCCGATCACTTTCATGTCTCACAAGCTCAATAAAGCCCAAAAAAACTATAGCATTACAGAGCTTGAATGCCTTGCAGCAGTTATGAGCGTAAAAAAATTCCGGCCCTATATAGAGGGATATGCCTTTACGATTATAACCGACCATTCCAGCCTTCAATGGCTCATGAATCAAAAAGATCTTGGTGGAAGATTGGCTCGATGGAGTCTTAAACTCCAATCTTTTGATTTTACCATTGAATACCGAAAGGGATCTCAAAATGTGGTCCCAGACAGTCTTTCTCGATGTCTGGAAACTTTAGATTGTAACAACGCACCCTTACACCTAAATTTAGACTCTCCCGAATTTAAAGAGGATGATTATTTAGCTATGATACAGGCATTGGAAGACAACCCCCAGATGCAAACTAATTTTTCAATTTTGGATGGTAAGATCTACATCAATACCAGCAGTCCATCGGACAACGAGTACATTAACCAGCCCACATGGAAACTCGTTGTACCTTTGTCAGTGACCGATCAACTCGTTGAAAGAGCACACAAACCACCAACCTCTGCGCATCAAGGGTTTGCGAAAACACTAGAACTCCTGCAACGGAACTTTTACTGGTCACGGATGGCGGTCCAGGTAAAGAATTTTATTAGTGGCTGTGACGTTTGCAAAACAACTAAACCCGTGAACTTTGCAACTAGACCCGAAATGGGAACCTTCACCGAAGTGGTACAACCATGGCAATTCCTTTACATTGATTTCCTTGGGCCATACCCGCGATCCAAAAAGGGAAATACACATATTTTAATAATCTTAGATAAATATTCAAGATTCCCCATCATCGAACCCCTTAGAAGTGCTACATCCGAAAAGGTAGTTCAGTGTTTAAATAAGATTTTCTCTATTTTTGGTGTTCCGGAAATCATATTTTCGGATAATGGTAGACAATTTGAATCCATTTTGTTGTCCAACTTTTTGTCAAACTACGGAGTGATCCACAAATTTACTCCTAAACATAGTCCCCAAGCTAACGCGTCCGAACGGGTGAACGGATCGATACTATCCGCTATCCGGGCGTACATCCAGGATGACCATCAAACCTGGGATGAGCATTTAGATGAGATTTCAAGCGCTTTGCGTAATGTTGTACACACATCAACAGGGTTTTCGCCACATTACCTGGTCTTTGGGCGGCATAAAGTTGCACACGCCTCAACTTATAAATTGTTACGAAAACTGAAATGTTTGGGAGACAATCAAGTCATGACCGCGAACTCGCAGGCGACTCTAACCCAAGAATTAGTCTTAAGACATTTGAAGGCCGCCAATGAACGGAATGCATCGACATATAATTTAAGAGCACGTCACCGTATCTTTGTCCCCGGACAACAAGTATTCGTACGAAATTTTCCTCAGAGTGACGCCGCTAAGACATATTCGGCCAAATTAGCTTCCAGATTCATTAAAGGCCGCATTTCTAAAAGAATAGGAAATGTTGCATACGAAGTTATGTCTGAAAGTGGGAAAATCCTTGGTATTTACCATGCCAAGGATATTCGCTGAACAGGAGAGAATTACGTCTATGCCCAGGATTGGCTGGAGAAACTAATTAGATTACGCTAAAAAAAAAAAAAAAAAAAAAAAAAAAAAAAAAAAAAAATTTTTGGTCAGAGTAAGCCCGGCCCTTTGAAACTTTCTCAGGGTGTGGGACAGCCCCACGATTGTAACAATTGCATTGCTACCAAGATTCACTACGCTTGCTTTTCCTCCGCCTCTGCGCTGTAGTTATTGGTCCGTTTTCTTCTCGGTGGTTATGTGTGTGTGACTCGGTGAATCTGACAGTGTAACATCGATAACGTCATCAGCTCGGTTATAATTAAGTTCGTGTTATCGTATGATTGCTTCTCCGAGTTAACGACGCGTTATATTAAATTTTGTTTATTTGGTTGGAAAAGAAATAACCTCATTACAAATTGGTAACTCGAACATGGTACTTTAATATTACCAAAAATATTTATTTAAAGTGGGTGACATAAAAGAATACTCAACAAACTAATAAAAACAACAAAAGTATACAATAATCTATGTGCGAGTGTTGTATGTTAATTAAGTGAGATACATTAATTAAATCTTTAATCTAAGCGGAAAAGGTAAATTTTCTTTTATTTAAATACTCGGAAAATAATACCCCGGTTAAAATAATCTAATTTTTTTTTGTTTTGGCAATAGTCACGTCGCGGAAAAGTGGTTACCAGTTCGGAAGGTCACCCACCACTAAGTCGTGTGATTTTCCGCGCTTAAAAAAAAAAAAAAAAAAAATTGTTTGCTGTAACCTGTAAATCGTCGATCGAATAAACGGTGCTGCGGGAATTTACATTGTGTCGAGACGCGCATTCGAAAAACATCTAGGCCATCCTTGACGGTCATATTAAGTGATATATATACACCCATACCGTTATACACCGCGATACCACGTACGCGTGTTTTTGGAGCGTAAGATCAACAACCCTACTCAGAGTTGGGCAAGCAACGATATTGCGTGTTTTTGTGGTGTTACAACTATTAAACTAGTGAAATATTTGTTGTGTAGTAGTTCTTTACCTAGAAATAAGAGGGTAGCCGGTAAATTAAATTATAGTGAATCCGGATAGTTTTATTGCAAAATTTTCGAATATCTATACGTTATTTAGATATATGTATATGGAAATATCCGTTATATATTAACTCCGAGACGCATCAATTGGATTAACTCAACATGTTAGCCAGTGACAAGGCCTTGTAACGGACAGCATGTAAGTAAGAACTTAATATTTTTTCCTCTATAATATTTTTTTTTCTATTATATAACCTACATATATTTCTACATACATATACATTTTATCTCAAATTTAGGGTCTTTATTGATTAATTTATATAAATAATTGGTAGTTCAACTAATTTAATTACTGGCTACAAGTAACTACCTGTAATTTAGGTTAATATATTTACGTACGTTGTTGTATTTAATACTGTCAGGTTCATGGAGTACATGCCTAATCATTCAATATCTATTTAACTTATTTTACCTGTCTAATTTAGTTTTTTTATTTACAATAAAACAAAGGAAAAACAATAATCAAAAATCAAAACTTTCTATTTCTTATTGAGTCGTATCCTCATGGATAATATACAGTGCTAGAGTCTGAGATGTCCTTGATGTTTGTTTAAAGTGTGCCTGGGCGTGCCAAATACCACTATACGGCACGGGGTGGGAATATTCAAGACACACGAGACGTTGCTTAAAGTCCTATGAGAAACTGGAGTCCATCTTCGGTTATGAAACCACACTACTAAGTATGATCCGGAAATATTTTCAGACTAGCGGGAATTCTTACTTTTAAATATTTGTACCAGAATTAAGCAAGCAGCACTTCTTGCTCCAGTTATGTTGATATAAGAACCTAACCCATCCGCCTGATTGCTAGCGGGTAAACGTGCTGCAGTATCAACGGGAATTAGCTGGAGTTTCTGTCGGCAGTTGGAGAACAGAACATTGGTATTCTAGTGGAAAGCTGTTTTAATGTCACACTACCACATGTTAGCCCCAACTCGTCACACTCTGCTAGCTTTTAGATTAAATGACCTGAAGTTTGGTCAAGGACGAGTGGAGCCCAACTTTTTTATTCTATTAACTTTTAAGTGATAAAGTCTTACTTTTTCGTAGAGCGAGCATAATAAAAAAATTTAATTAGCCTAAAATTAACCTTGGAAAGTTACAATGGTTTTTAAATTATTTTTTGATATGGGTTCTGCTAAATTTATCTAAAGCTAGCAGAATCCGCGTTTTAGTGTTAAGGGATGGAGCCCAGCATTTTTAAATATAGCATTTAATTAGTCTATAATTAGCCTATAATTGTCCATACTATCTTGTAATGTTCTGCCGTATGGGTTCTGCCAGCTTAAGTGACGTGTATGGTAATTGATTTGCTTTCTAACAAATATTACGTGATTTTGAAGACACTAAACTTTAATAAACAATTCTTTACATATCACTTTATATTTAAAGTTATTTTACAACCCCTGGGCAATTACACCGGCAATTCCATTCATGGAAGAACACTTATACTCTAATAGAAAGTAATACACTTTCACAACTAATAATCTGCAAAATCATTTTAGAGCGCCCAGGGCGCTATTTTTGAAATCCACCGATATTTCCGCATGCGGATTATAATTTGTTTTAAAATTCTTTATATTATTCGAATTTTTCGCCGGCTACTTTACTCGTTTTTGTCAAATTTGCTTATAAGTTTTCTTTTATTTATTTCACGGCTAAACAAAAATCGTTGAATATTTCCGACTGGACTCAGTAGTAAATATCCACCAATTTAAGTTGTAAAATAAATAAAAGAAAACTTGCAACCAAATTAAAAAAAAAATGATTAAAGTAGCCGGCGACTTAGCAATGTAAAGTGTAAATAGCAAATCTTTAGTAAAAAGGATTACGAAAAATGTATATTTGATGCAAATATTGGGATCAAATTTTATCATAATAATTCTCAAGGTCGGGGTTATTAAAAAAAATAATTCTTTAAATGTTTGAAATGACATACACCTGCGATAATATGGCCAATTAAAAAATCTCAGAAATATTACGGTGTGCCATCTAATAGTGGACAACTTGAGCTTTTCGCTAATAGGTTTGGGGTGGCTTCACACTGGTTTTAGGACGTAACATTTAAGAAATGTTCCCAAGTGTGGGCATATATCGCTTGATAGTGGACAGATTCAGCTGTTCTTCAGAACAGTTAGCACATTAAAAAAAAAATTTAGGGTTATTTTTTCCCATTATTTTTGTGTAGGGGAAGGTGGGGTACATTTGACACAGGTTTTGATTTTTTTTTTCTAACAATTTTCTTTATTTATTGAATCTACTTCTTATCAATAAGTAAACTTAATAATAATAAACTCTTAATAATATAAACTTAATTCGGATGAGATACCAGTTTCCCTGCATAGCTGATCCGCATCTTTTGTAATTCGTCTTTGATAGTTAAGATGTTAAGGTCCTTATGTATATTTTTGTTTTTTACGAACTAGGGTGCTCCTGTAATGATTCTGAGAATTTTTGACTGTGTTCGCTGGACAATGTCGATATTCGAATTTGAGGTTGATTGCCATAATTGACACCCATACGACCAAATTGGTTTAATCATTGTATTATACAGAAGAAGTTTGTATTCTAGGTCAATAGTTGAATAATTTTTCATCAACCAGTGCATTTTATCAATTTTTAATTTGATATGGTGTCGTTTCATTTCAATATGTTTTCGTTAAGCTAACCGTCGATCTAGATGGACGCCTAGCTATTTTGCTCAATTTGATTGAGAGATTTGTATTCCGTTCATTGTGACAGGCGGACAAGTAAGCTTATTTAAAGTGATTGTTACGTGGGTCGATTTCTCTTCATTGTCTTTTATCTTCCATTTCTTTAGCCATATTTCGATGTCATAAATATGTTATTGCAGAATTTTGGACGCCATTTGTGAATTTTTACGGCTACATACGATTGACATATCATACTATCATCTGCAAAAGTAGACGTCAGAATTTGCGAAGGCGTTGGTAGATCTGAAGTGAAAATTAAATATAACGTTGGGCCAGGCACACTACCTTGTAACATAATATCTGTCTCTCTCTATCTATCTGTGTTCTGACAATTTAAGACTAATTTTATGAAGCAGACCCCCATGCCAAACTTTATCGAATGCTTGGGCAACATCGAAGAATACGACGGAGCAGTATTTTTTCTTTTCGTATGCTGACCTAATTTCTGTAGCTACTCGATGTACTTGCTCAATGGTTCCGTGCTCGGCTCTGAAACCAAATTGATGACTAGAGATGATATTCCGTAGTTCCGGTTTAATATTTTCGATAATACTTTTTTGAATACTTTCGAGACGATTGGTAGTAGGCTTATTGGTCTATATTACGAGACTTTTGTAGGATCCTTGCCAGGCTTCGGGATCATTTTTATAGTTGATACTTTCCAGCATTCAGGTATATATTCTGATTCGTAAATTGAATTGAATATTTGAGCCAGTCGTCCAAAGGCGCACACTCAGACAGTTGTTTAAGCATTTCACCTGTAATTCGATCAAACCCAGGGGCTTTCTTTAATTGAATTTGATGTGCAAGAATAAACTTTACCAGTGGTTTCTTTATCTTAAATTTCCTCACAGGTTTGATTGCTACATTTTCTGTCTGAACCACCGATAGTCCACGGTTTGGAGTGAATACACGTTCAAGGTGATCAGCTTTTTCCTCGTCACTTCTAGCCCATTCATCGTTAGAAAGATAAATTGTCGGATTTGGATGCTGAGGCCGCTTAAGGTATTTAGTGGCCTTTCATAATGAATAGTTTGTGTCCGAATGGGGAGATACTTCTTTAAGATAATTTTGCATATAATGTATCTTGTTTTTGTAGTAGGCTTTGTAGTTTTCTTTTTGCCTGATTAAAGCTATGTTTAGCATCTGGCGGTCGATTAATTAGGCAGATGTGTCTTAAGTGATGTGTCTCTGTTAACATTTTTTCTATTTCAGCGGATGTTATGGTGTGTCTTGTATGTTTGCTCTTTGGTTTAGGCGAGGCCGAAATAGGTGCATTGACTAGTAGATCATTAAAGTTTTATATAGCAATGTTTATATCGTTCGTCGTCTGCAGTGTAGACATTAGGTCGATATGTGAACTGATGTACATCTTGAATTTCAATCAGTTAGTGAAGGTATTTGTTAGATAGTTATTTGTAGAACATGGCTTTTGGTTGGCCCAGTAATGTAGTAGGACCGGAGAGTGGTCAGAAGATAACTCTAAAAGTGGTGTAGCTTGGAGTATTTCTCGGTTTATTTTACTTGTGACTGCAAAATCAAGGACGTCAGAGATTTTTTGACGCCAATAATTTGGATGGCCGCACGACGCAACATCGTAGTGGTTTTTTTTGAATAACATTCATTAATTGACGTCCCCTTGGAGTAGTCAATCTTAAAACGCAGTAGTTATGTTTGGCATTAAAGTCGCCGGCGACCATAAAATGTTGACCCAGGGTTGCAAAAAATCTTTTTTAGCGCAGCCTGGATTTCGGTTGTTTCAACAAGGACATCGATGTGAACGACAGAAAGACCCTTTGAAGACTTCAATCGGTATGTATAATAGTTTCTGTTGTGAGCATCGAAATAATTAATGATTAATGAAAATGTAGCATAGAGATTAATTATGGTTTTTACTGCTTAAATTTAAGCATAAATCATAAAATGAACTTTTATGTGTGACATAAATACAGATTTCATTTAATATTTGGAAATAACTAAAGGCTCATCATCGCTGCTATTGCCGGAATCATCACTGTTGCCAGTGTTGAAATTTTTAATTTTTCCCCTTCCTCCTTGATTTAGTTTCCTTTTTCCGAATGATGTCCGAAAGAACATTTTTCATGACGGTTTCGTCAATTAAATGTCTCGGTTTTCTGTATAGAATTTCGAACCATTGTTTAAAATTATTGACTAATTAATAAAATATTATTTAATGGGGTACATTTGACATCTGTAAAAGTACCCCAGTGTGGCACATTTGGCACGGGTGTGAAGCTTGTCCTAAATTTGTCCTAACTTTTTATATGGAGAATGTATTAGTTAATCTCTCGCTATAATGAATTTTAATATTCGTAATAATTGTAAATATTAATAGAAAATACAGAAGCAGTTAAGGAAAGTAAAATAACAAAACAACTATCAGAAATAGATTCAACGAAAAAATAATGGTTTGTGAAGAATAAAACCGTTCAGTTGAACCTTGTAATTAGCAGCAAGTCGTGGGTTAGTAAAATTCTAGCAAACTAAAACAAAAATTTTATCCAATGTTAGATGCAATTATCGAGCACTTGCTATATGTTATTGGATTCGTCTAAGTGTCAACTATTACTTTTATGAATATCAAAAAAATTCTATGATGCTGAAAGGAAATATGGTTATTCGAGTACTGCCGTATAATTGATTCATGGGTGTCTATTGTGTAACGAAGATTTAATTCAAAATTCAATCGCATATAAGGTATATTTCCAATCATTTTATTTTCGATATATAGTATATCGGAAAATTTTCCTGGTTTTCCTTTCTGATAAATTGATCGTAAGCAATTTATAAATTTTAACAATATATGACAATGTTTAAGTGAATTGCTACATTGATATTTGGAATTATTTCTATTATATATTTTACAGACGTGTGCAAGTCCGGTTCATAACTAAGGATTTTAATCCCAAAATCCCACGTCCGAGATTTTTTCAACATTTTTGTATGAAAAGAAGCATATCTTTTGTATAATTTACGTGGTTTTATTGGGTAAAACGATCGGCTGAAAAATCCAGGATTTATATACATAATTATGAAACAGCTGTTAAAGCTTCCATCTAAGATGCACATTTTTCGCAACTTAATTGTAAAACCCAATCACTCTCTTAACTTTTTTTTGCAATCTAACTCAACACTCAACTTAACTTTCAATAAACCTTACAAAGAATATGTACCACTTAACTCGACTCCAATCTGCTACTCCACATGAGGACGCATGAGTTCGGTCTTTTTGTTCGTTGTTTGCCCCTTTACTTATAAAACCGGTTTTCTGAAAACTATCTCTCTCTCTCTCTCTCTCTCTCGCTCTCTCTCTCTCTCTCTCTCTCTCTCTCTCTCTCTCTCTCTCTCTCTCTCTCTCTCTCTCTCTCTCTCTCTATCTCTCTTTTTATCTCTACCTCTGTCTATATTTCTTTGTTTATTTCTATTTCTCTCTCTCTATCTCTATTTCTATTTCTACCTCTATCTATCTCAATCTCAATCTCAATCTCATTCTCAATCTCAATCTCAGTTAATCGCCTCTAACATTGAAATTTGAATTAATTCTTCATTACACAATAGACACCCATGAATCGCTTATACTATAATACAATATGACCTTGAAAGCAAGTAAATCGTCATATTTCGTTTTAATGGCATATAATTGTCTTTTGGTTTTCGCTGGTAGTAGAAGACACTTAAACCAATCCAACGACATATGACAAGTTCTCGTTTTTTGTCTTCAACATTGATATTTGGAGTTATTTTTTCGTTACACAAGGGCATGATGCTTAGCATTTTAACAACATTTTTTTACGATTTTAAACAATAATCTATAAGTTAAACACTTAAACGAGTTAAATTGGGGTACCTTTAAAAATTTATTATTCGGAAGACCAATAATACAAAACATATGGGTATTACACCCTCTTGATAGCTTAAAATAAATAAGTTGTTGTCTGAGTTTTAAGAAAGAAATTTCACAATCATTCAATAATATCAATCATTTAATTTGAACATTGAAAATAATTACCTAGATATATTTCAAAATTCATTATAACGAGTAAATAATTTACCCTTTATTGGTTTATCCGAAAAAGTACAATATATTATATTCACTTATACATATACAGCCTTTTAGGATTTAGTACAAGCTTCACGGATTTGTAGAGAAGCGTGAAGTTTGTCCTAAATTTGTTTTTGTAATTATAGGACAAAGTTAGGACATACTTATCGGGAATCATTTGGCATCGTCAAATGTACTTCATTGCAAGATGTTAAATATGTCCCACAATTTTTTTTTTAATTTTCCGTATGTACTTCACAATATTGTCGTTTCGTGTGTTTTTAATTAGAAATTCTTAGTTTGTGCCTAGAACTTTTTTTTTATTATGCAATAATTTTATAAAATGAAATCCTATATAAAAATTATTATGAAAAAAAATCTTACGTTTTTCTGCCATCCATCTTGATTTTATTTGTCAAAAAATTACTATGAACTCACCAGTGTCTTGTTGGTGAGTATATTTTACACTAGAGTCACATCAACGAAAATAATTTAATAGGGTCCATTAAACGAACAAAATAGCCAATACTATCCATTGGATTTACCACACAAAAACAATTATAATAAAATTAAAAATATTTTTTTTTTTAATTTAAGATGTTAAATTTATTATTAAGATATTTAGCACGGCGCTCACCAAGACGCTAAAGATAATAAAAAAAATCCAGCTGTCAAATTATGAATAATTAAAATCTAACCCCAAATTATTTAAAAAAAATAATGTTGCTAACTTCAGATTTGTTTATTACAATTATTATAAAATCCAAAATACAAGTTTCATATTAGGGTAAATCCGTGTCGGATGGAATATTTCCGTTAATTAATATTATTATTCATATCCAATTTGGAATTTGTTATATTTAAAAAAAACGTTCAAAAACAAATTTTGCTAAATAACACACTACAATAAATTTCGTAGCCATATGTATCCAGTACCAGCTATAACGAAAATTAATCGAATCATGCACAATTTCATTTATACAATTAACACTTGATCACAACTTACATTAAAATATTTCGTCTAGCTTTCGGTAAATCTTCGTCTTTTTCTTTGGCAATAAATTTGCGAACACCTTGTATAACTAAAACTGCGGCCTTAAAAGCAGTTAAATCATTAATATCAGTATTAAAAATTTCGTTGTCCCTTCGACTGAGATGTTTTTGAATATTTTCAAAATTTTCCGTTTCAAATTTCATTTCCTTTAAGTATGGGGCGACTTGATCAAGGCCATAAATAATTTTACGCTGTATTTTTAACATTCTGAAATTTAGGATTTTATTAAAGAAAATGAAAATCATTGTTATACTCGAGATATATTATTATTCTTACATTGGCCTGCATCTAAATATCCATATTAACATATCCAATAGGGCTGATGGTAGAATTTGGTAAAGGCTTGTTCGAATATGATAGTAATATAGAGATTTAGTTGGTGTAGTGTTTGGGCACCAAAGTGAATAATCTAATGGATATTTAAAAAGCAGTTTTCTACCTACAATCAAAATAACGTTAATTAATAAATTTTTCAATTGAACGGACGAACAAATATTTTCAATTTACCGTATGTGCTGTGTGTATAGAACGACTCTAAATTTTTCCGTAACATATTTACATTGTAGTATTTAATGTGGTTTTCCCTATATGAAATAAATCGCGTTTAATGCAAATAAATTATGTTCGAACTTTGAATCGAACTTACTTATTTGTGCCATGGATCCATGATGCTGCTATAACTGTATTGGCCACAATGTCGACGGGTATCAATTGAAGTTTAACCGCCTTATTCGTGTAAGTTGTTCGTAAAACACCACGCAATGAGGCAAAGCTCCATCCATTTACTCCGTTCAAGCCTTCAGTATAACCGGGCATTGGATCACGAATTGCCGACATAACTTAAACAAAATGATATTATTAAATTTTTGTTTAACATATTATGAGTTACAGTTACCAATTGATGGTCGAATAACACAAATTGGGAATTGATCACGATATTTTTGAACCAAATCCTCCGATAAATGTTTGGAAAATGAGTACGTGTTTGGGAACTCCTTTAAAAGTCTAAAATTGAATATACATTTTTAATAGAAGATAAATTAACAGAAAGTGAAAATGAAATACTTTGGCTGAAGGGCGAGTATAGTTTGGTCATCAAACCGATCGAAACCTTTCAACAGAACGAACGCATCCATTTCACCATCATAATGTCTTTCTTCGGTAATCTGTTGGTGCGATTGTGAATAGGCTGTCGACACAATCACAAAAACTTGTAATCTTTTGATATTTGTAGCTAATTCCAATAATCGATACGTTCCAAAAGTATTGGTGTTAAAAATATCACGTAATGGCAAATTAAATCTTACATCAGCCCCAGAGTGCAATACAATATCAACGTTATCCAAAATTTCGGTTAAATCGTTTCGACTCAGTCCCAAATGTTCTTGGGTCAAATCTCCCTCCATTATTTTTATTTTTTCTAATTGTGTCGGCTTATTTTCTCGTAGATAATCAAATGCCTTAAACATATTTTATTATTTTGTATACGTTACGTTAAATATTTAAACTACACAAATCGTTCGCTTACCACTTGCTTCAAAAACTCTTGACATCGGACATCAAAGTTTTTCTTTGCCCGAACTATTAAATACACACAACTCACATCATCACACTCGCGTAAAATCCGTTCGACGATAACTTTTCCAACAAAACCGGTAGCACCCGTGACCAACACATTTTTGTTAGCGTACCAAGTTTTTATTTCCGAATCAGACATAATAATAACGTAAAACGGGTGCGAGCTCACAATTACAACAACCTCTCTATTGCTATTAGACGATTGGAATGCCATTTTATTTATTCTAATCGCTCAATCGTTTGCTAATTTCAGGTTAACAGGCCAAATGAATAATATTGTTAAAATTATAAGAACACTTGTTGTGGTTGCGATTTTTAAATAATTTGCATAAAGTATTGCTGGATGAACGGAAGTAAAGCAATAATGAAATTATCGACCTCAAGATTTTTGCAACCGTACTGCTAGCCTATATACAAGTTATTGGGTTTAATCCGCGAAATGATAAAAAAATAATTTTATTGATCAAAAAATATTATATTTAACTTCACAATTCGCAATTCGATTAAAATTAAAAACTTCTTCTAAAATTTAATTTTTGGTGTTGGATCAATTTAGCTGCAGGCACGTTGCGGATGCGCGTGTTACATTGGAATGTTAGCTCGTGATAACTTACATTGGAATATTAACTTACATAATATATAAACAAACTGGTTTACATGGCGTAATCTAGATCCAAGTTTCGATCACTCATCGCAGCATTTCTGGTCGTTTTGCGGCAACAACGGTTCGAATTTTGTGACTTCACATATCCCCACAGAAAATAGTTCAGCGGTGTTAAATCACACGAATGCGGGGGCCAGTTGACAGGTCCATTTCTCGATATGAATCGTTCAATAAATGTGTCCCGTATTGTTGGAACCAGATGTCCCTGATGTCAATACCATCCAATTGAGGTACAAACAAATTAGTAATCATGTTTCTATACCAGTCTCCGGTAACTGTTCACCAACATCATTTTTGAACACATATAGATGATTCCTTCGGCCCATAAAGCACACTACGATTTTGAATAATGTCTCGTAGATTATATTCACTCCAAATGCGACAATTCTGCTTATTGATATAGCCATTCAACCAAAAATGTGCACCATCACTAAAAAAAAATTTTGTATGGAAAGTTCGGATCGATGTTAATATTCGCTGTGGTCCATTCACTGAATTGGCGGCGTGAACTATGGTAGTATGGTTATAATTTCTGCACAAGTTGAATCTTGTAAGCATGCAAACGAAAATCCTTCATAAAGATGTTGGATTCTGTAGCTGCTGAACAAATCATAAACGCTCCTCCGGCATAAGTCGTTTCATTATGAAATGGTAAACCAAACTAGCTAAAAATCAACTGTTAACTGTTAAATTGGTTGTCCCCGAAAAAAATGGTGCCAGCTTATAGTTCTATACCTCGAAATGAAACACCCTTTACAAATTCAATAATATATTGTGCCAGAGGTTGGCAAGCAAATGAGTCAAGAGCCATTTCCAAAAAGATGGGAGGGATATCCTTTTTCGTTCTTGTAAATCAAAACGGTTTTATTAGTTTAGATAAATTCTAAATATCGCAGAGTTTTTCTGAAAATTCCGCCGTGTAGAAATAGTAGTCTTAGATTGACAAAAGCTAATGGCTCCACCCCTCCTTTTTGAAATGGCTCTTGACTCATTTGTTTGTGTCAACTAAGGCTTACATTTTCACATTGTAGAATTTTCCGACACACTCTATGATTTTAAGAATCTATAAAATAAAATTACTTATACCAATAAAATCGATTTGATTTACGAGTCCGATAAAGAATACCTCTCCCCTCATTTTGGAAATGACCCTTGATTTATTTGATTGTGTCAAAAAAGGCTAACATTTCTACATTGTAGAGTAATGTCCTTTGCTTCTTACCAACTGCCAGTCGAGATTTATTTTCAACTCAGGGTTTGCTACATTGAACTGGAGTTTCGTTGAGACTTTTCACTTTTGCTTGTACGGTTTTACCAGTTCTCTGTTTTGCTTTCTTTTAACCCATCTTTTTTGTGCTCAATCGAGTTTATCTCATTTTATTCGTTCGACCTTCGCCTTTTACTGTATAGTGTTTTTTTCTTCATTGCTCATTAGACTGGTTGACGTAGCCTAATAGCCTGTATATACTGGGATTTAAATAATTTGGTTTACATAAAGAACATCTTCTAAATCGGATTTATTAAGTCGCACTCTGCCAATGCTATAAGTTTCACATTATATTGTTATCTGTTTTGCCGTTGTCTTCTGCCTTGGGGGGTTTGGCACTTCTTCGATATTTGAGCGTTTCCAAGCATATATGGCCTATATTTGTATGATTGTTAATTCTCCTTTTATCTATATTATTGCGTTTTCTTTTGCGCTCGAGTCATCGTAACTCGAGGGTATGTACATACGGCAGAGTAGTTACTAGTTGAGTCAAGACTGTCACTATATTCTCAACCATCGGAAAGCTTTCCAATCCGTACGGCTTCTTTTTTAACACAAACCGCATCGTTCATTATGCTCTTAAACTCGAGCAGTTAGATACATCATACGACGTGTTCGACGACATTTGAAGGTGCGAGACGTTCAAACACCAATGTATGTGTTTTAAACCAACCACCTGTATGTGTTTTAAACCAACTTCCATATTTGTGGATTCCTTTCACACTTCGTCCGAAAAAAAACACTATAACTACACACAAATGTGTGTTCTTATAGTGTTTTTCGGACGTTTTTTTTTTTGGTAGAAAAAGGGATAGAAAGGCGTAAATTGATGTTGAATGACGAGTCTTATTTCAAACGCGATATAGTGAAGTATAAATAGAGCGATTATTAAAGCGATAATTAAATAGTGTGTTAGTTAGAATATTTTGGTGTTAATTTTGTGTTGTGTAATGTTTGTATTGTGGAAATAGATTTGTGTGTGTTCAAATTTAAATCAGTTGTTTTATTCACAATACAGAGATTCGAATCTTGAGTGATAAGGCGAAAACTTAACAATATTTTGAGAGTCCTTATACATACGCAAATCGTTTTTTAAAGAAAATTAACATTTTTCGTTTCGAAACGTTTAAACCTATAGTTTTTCTTCTTTTTCAAAAATTATTTGATTTTTCATAAATTTTTCTAATGAGAATTATGGATTTGCTTAAAAATTTCAAAAATTTTCTGCTGGTTTCAAAAAATAGAGATCGGCTCAAAATCCCGAATCACGAAATCCCGAATTATCAAAATCCCGACAAAAAAAAAAAATCCCGACCTTCAAAATCCCGAATTATCAAAATCCCGACAAAAAAAAAATCCCGAATTTTAAAATCCCGACTCTCCAAATCCCGACTTTGCTGAAACCTTAAAAATCCCGACTTAATTCGGGTTTTTTTTAAAAATTTTAAATATTAAATTTTGTTTTTTATAGCTAAAAAATCCAAATTTAATATTTAATATTTTTATAACTACCTAGTAGAGTAGGTGTCATTAATAGATTCTATATAATCCACTCCTCGGCAGGTAGTGCGACATGTTTGCTGATCTTGGCTCCTACATCCCCCGAAGTTCAAATCTTAAGCCCTTCGGAGGGTAAAGCGGGGGGGGGGGGGGGGGGGGGGGGAGCGCAGCGATCTCCTGCGTGCCCGTGAGAGTTATCGAAGCCGTTGAGAGTTATCAAAATGCCGGCCCCGGGTGAATTCATAAAAAAAAAATTAAAAATCGGGATTTTGAAACTCGGGATTATGAAAATCGGGATTTTGAAAGTCGTGATTTTCAAAGTCGGGATTTTGAGCATCGAGATTTTAAAGTCGGGATTTTGATTTCGGAATTTTGAAATTCGAACAAACGAGCCCAACCCCCAAAAAATATTAGCAGAAAAAATTTCCTTTTTGTGATAGTGATGCCTCTAGCGCAGAATAACAAAACACATTTTTTCTGCTGGACATTTTCTGCTTTCTTATAAAGCATTTGATATGACTGATGGTTTTTCATGGTGCCTTACTATTTCCAATATTTTCATGGGTCTTGCAATTGTTTTGGAAACTAGAACGAAACCTAGTGTTGGCGGGTGATATTTTTGTCATTTTAACCTGCGGCATAATCGTCCTGAATAGTTCACCCTAATTCTACTCGTTCATAAGTTGAGCCTCTGGAATTTGGCACGCCCTTCTAATACTTTATCCAACATTGTCGTGAAATTTCTTCATCAAAATTCTTAGCTTTCTATTCAACATTATGCTTTAAATCGCGTAATTCGAAAAGTATCCCTTAATCCCTTCCTTATTCATATATCTCTCTAGGCCATCCAGCTATCCACCATCGTATCGTGGCGACCTAGCTGGGCTAGCGTCGGCTTATATTGTCTACGATTCCAAGTTAATAAAATTACGATAACAATTTTGAAACACGACCTAGGCTCGAAATAACTCTTCTCGGTATTTTGAAAGTCTCTACCGCGCTAAGGCCGAAAAAACAAAGAAATCAAATTAGTTCATCCGTCTGGATGCCTGTCTGTATACTGATGTTTTCTCGAAAATAGCTTGTTCGATTTGAGTTTTCCTGCTAAATTAATCTTGTAAATCTTCGTCCTTCTAAATCCTATCCCCCAAAACGCATCGCGATTCCTTCATCCATAAATTATATTTGATCTCAAGTTTTAGTCTTATTTTCCCGATAAACGATTTTATTTTTATTAAGAAAAATGTTCTGATTACATATATTCTTTTTCCCGCCACCGCTAAACGAAAATGTGGAGAATAGCAGATTATTAAAAAATATTTTTTCAAAAACATCTTTGTATGATTAGCATATTTTAGGTTTTGCGGTTTCCAAGTTAAAATTCTCCATTTCCTGCACTTCACGTCTCTTTTCCGACTTGGGTGGGTCTGACCGTAATTCTCATTACCCTAGCATTAAGTATCGTGGGCTTCAGAAACAACTAAAGCCGAGTTCATTGTTGTGTTCATTCCGTTCGTTCCGTTCGTTGTGTTTTTTTGTAAACCAATAGGATTTCTCGTAAATGACGTTTTATTTCTTCGGTATTTTTTTCATCAAGTTTATCTATCTTCAACTTTTTTACCGAACGAACATGGCAAGAAAGAGACGACATGATATATTATCTAATAGTAGAAACAGACAGACACGTTTTCGCAATGTTTATTTTGTAGTCAAGTACGTTGTTCATTTTCTGTTTTGATGTTTTGTTTATGAATTTCTCATTATTTTTATTTATGAAAAACTGCAAAACTACAAAACGCCAAACTACAAAAGTCAAAATTTCGTTTTTTCGACGATAGGTGAAACAAAATTGTTCTGTAATTTTTTCATCAACAATGAACCCAAAAATAGTACTGCAGAAAAAATACCGAACGAAAGGAACGTGACCAACACAACGAACTACAACAATGAATGCGCCTTAAGTGATTTTCATGAAAATTATTTTGAGGGGATTTCAAACCCTATAAATCGATTGCAATGGGTTCTAATTTTGTATAAATTCAATTAGATTGTTTCTGATATCGCTTGATTTTTTCGATAAAAAATGTTATGAGTGGTTTTTAAGTGCCGGGAGCTTAATGATTCTAATGATTCATGAGAGAGACGTGTTACGGACGGCTCGCAGATATCATCTAAACCACACAGAGGCTTCACACGGTGATTTTGCCAGCTGTACCTCACGGAAAAATGCTATGGGTCATGTGGTTTGAGGCTCCTGGCCTATACCTTGATTACAGAAATTTATATAAAAAAAAACAAAACGCAAATTAAAAATAAAAAAAAACTGGAGGTTCCGCCGAAATTCGTCGGCCGAAACTTGAGGAACACTATAAAGAAAATAATGACCGGGTGTGCCCATCCGGTGACGACCGGATCTCCCCGAGCGACAAGTTCAATGTCTGCTGAAGAAACCCCCACAAATGACCCATCGACCCCGAAAGGCCGATGCCCAGTCACAACGAATCAGCATAGAAGGGTACGGACGTTTCCCCAACAGAAAAAGCCTCTTCATCCGGAGAGACCTTCTTATCTTCCACAATTCACACTTCAATGGTATGACACCGCCGAAGTGCCACTAGGAGACCGCTGAATTTTACGGTCGCCCGCGAATGAACGACACATAAACTGGACCTGTCACTCTGACCCCGTGAATGTCCTGCCCAGGGGATGGATGGGAGTGGCAAGCTCAGCCTGTAAATATGGCACCGGCACAGAATGAGAGTACCCTCTCATCATACCGATCCGAATAAAATCTAATAGTTCATTTTATTAATAATTTTACTGGTTTAAGAAGAAAAAGATAACAAGAAAACGAAGATAAAGAATAATAATCCTAATACCACCGTAATGTCGCCATACAATTTTTATTTAAAAGAAAGGGGAAAAAGATTCATAGAGATGGAGGAAATGAGAAAAAGAATGAGAAAAGAGGGCAAAGAAAAATAGATATACTCAAAAAAATAAAATAAAAATATAAAATAACAGTAGAAATTAACAGAACAAATAAATCAGCGCTTCTAAAATTGGAGCGAGGCCAATGTACCCACTCAATGCGCGCTAAGCAACATCTATGGCACTCGATTACATAAGTATTTAAGATTAAAGTTTGAAAAATCAATTAATTACCAGTTGGAAAATAATTCATAAGAATTAAAAATTAAAAAACATAGTATGGATTTAAATGAGAGCATGTAAAATTTGGCAATACGAAATTAAATTGAATAAAGCAAAAAAAAAAAAAATAAAAAAAAAAAAATTGGTCGCCGTTAGAGGGATCACCTTCTCTGAATGCCGATCGATTTTTTTTTTGTCTAAATTTTCAACTAACTAAATTGATGTTTAGTTCATACCAATCGTTCAAAAATGGCACAAAACAAACCGCATCTGATGTTTAATTAAAATCGGCTATATAAACTTAAATTTAACATTCTACGAAACATTTCTATTCGGTAATTGATAAATCGGAACTAAGTTTGCAGTTTAGAACTAAATTTTCGGGTAGATTTTGGTTTACAAATATTAGAGATATCTAACAATACCTGGGTGAACTAACGATCAATTTAGTTAGTCGGAAATTTTGACAAAAAAATCGAAGTAGAAAAAAAATGTTCTCAAAAAAAAAAAAACTAAAAAAATCATGAAAATTAATATAACTAGTTATATTTGTATAAACAAAACTTTTATTTTTTTTTTCACTTAATTGACTTTTTCAATTACTAATTTTTATGTCACTTCTTCTCTTTTCTAGAAGAATTTTATATTTTTTTTTGTTTTTACACGCTTAACAAACCGAGCCGAGACTTTTTCCAATTCAATTCCAAAAACAGACTACTAATCAAAATTACAAAAACTAGCCTCGCAAGAAAAATTCTCGCACCAAAAAACCCTTCTAGAATGTTCTTTTTTTTGCGGTTGTCTTTTTGTTTTTTTCTGCCGCCTACGCGGCACTTTCGCACTTCCTCTTACGCGCCTCAACATGACCATATACGAAAAAAACAAAAAAAAAACTCTACTTGGTCGGCTATTGCACACACACACTCGGCTCGGTGCACATTCTTCTCTTTTCCACATCTCTTCGTCGCTTATTGGTACAAACAGTACCACCTGCTCGCGAACAGGTCACAACAGTCACAAAATACGCTACTCATCATAGAACTAAATAACAAGAATGCACGTAAAGAGGGAAATAATTGTTATGACCATAGATTTATCCATCATGTTCACTCCTTATTGTCCATCATGTTCACTCCCCTTACCGCCAGCGAGCTCTAAATACTTAATCTGCATTGGCACTATGTAATTATGACGTTGCCAAATTATTCTACATATCGCCATAATTTACTTATACGCTAATTGTTCAATAAGATTTAAATTAAAATGTTCAACTAGACATACCACCTACCTTATCTTACATAATTTGAAATACTCGATGCCGCCTTAATTCCCAAGAATTCACATATAGTTAAATGTTCACCATAATAGTAATTACATCAAGAGTACGTATACTAAAATAATATCGATACCGCGAGCAGTAAATTTTTTTTTCACAATTTTCAATTAAAGATCAATGAATATGAATTTGTTAGCTTTACGGTCTATAATCCCATGGTCCATTAAAATATCGTAAATAAAATGGAATACTCTCTTCTTATACAATTAGTTTTGGTTTAATACCCGTTTTAATTTGTTTTGTTAAGATTTTATTTTTATTTATTTTTATGTAACTTTAATAGTTGAGTTAATTTTAATTTTTTTTTTGTTTTCGTTTGTTCGCTAAGAGCTAAGACAAATCGCTTGTTTCTTAATTTAACATTTATTTTTTTTTTTTTTTATCTTAATGGGTTTATTTTGATTTGTTGATTAAGAGATTAAATTTTGATGGATTTTTTATTTTCTTTATATTTGGTTATGTGTTGTTAACTCGTTCGGGAGTATTTCGTGTCGCAGACATTTTTACCATATTGATAAAGTGTTCGTCATGTGTTGGCCGCCTGGTGACAGATTTTAATTGTTTATGGTTGATATGTAATTAAAACGTTTTTTTTAAAGTTGTTAATGTTTTAATTTATATATATATAGAGGTTTACGACCAATTACCAGTTTGATGTCAATTTATTCTTGTTTTCTCGATGGAAAGGTGGTTTACAACTATATTTTGTAAATTCGAGTTGTATAATCCTGAACTATTACTAATTTATAGTTAGTTACATAATATACCACCCCTAATCACTTTATTTATCGATTTTGATTTCCGCTTTCTACGGCAAAAGGCATATGCGCTTTCACTTAACGTATCAACCTTTCTCTGTAACAAAGGAGACCACAAAACCTAATAAAAATCTCAAACAGAGATTTCTTAATTCGAAACTAAATCGTATTCAGCAAGGCACACACAAACATCATAATTTATCGTATTTATTTGACAAATAGTTTATATTTACATTTTCTGTGTGCATACATTGTCTTTTCGGATAAAAGAAAACTGTACACGGCGAGATGAGCGCGCAGCGCTCAACAAAATTTTGACATAAATATTTTCCAAACAATATAATATTAATGCATTCGATGTGGTATAACGATGAAATCTAACAATGGAATCTCTCGTCTTTTATTACATAAAATCTTACGAAAAAAGGATAAATATTATTATTGTTGTTGTTGGTGCTGTTGGTATGTCTCCAAATGAAATGAAGCGCCTTTGAAATTTTTTATTTATATCGATATTATTTTTAATGTTCATGTGAAATGGATTCCCGCATTCATAATTTTATTTTTTGGTTTTTGGTGAGGTTATAAATTTTCTAATTTGACACAAAAATTCATAATATTAAGGAATTGTTGTTTTTCTTATTCCTACTTGTAGTATTATATAGTATAATATGTATTAATAGTAGGATGCAGTGGTATGCCTTAGTAATTTGAATTTCTCGGAAGGACTGGCGAGAGAATTATTTTTAACCTAATTAAAATCGTTGAATTTTGCCGAAAACAATTTGATTTACGTCCATATCATCGTGAACATTTAACCGTAGTCCACTTCATCGTAAGCTGCTACTGAAGTTAGCAGAAAAATTCAGCAGACAAAAATTACACTATCTACCTCCTTTTATATACATTGGTAGAAAAAGCCAGCAGAAATTTTTTGTTGACCATTTTCTGCAGAAAAACCGTATTATTGATGTTTTTAAAATAGTCGTAGCAAAATTGACTCATTTTTCTTTTTTTTTCTGAAGATCCACATTTGTTGCAGATATTTTCAAATACTGAGCAAAACTCATGACGCCAAAATTTACAATGGATGCATTGGAGCCAATATTCATTTTTAGTTGTTTTGCGGTAATCTTCGCTGCAAGCGACGCATTTATTTTCAGAAAATTTCTCTTCTGAACTAATGGTGATGATATTTCAGTACTGAAAATGGTGAAAATAATCATACCTCTATCGTTATATGTACTATACATATAACGATATAGCTACCTACCTAAACCTACAAAATCTTGCAAATTTTCTGAAACTACCTGAGATACCCGTTTCGGATACTTCCCGGTGGAATTTTTCCGATTGTGCCTACGCACAGCGCAATATTTATGTCGACCTACCCTGAAAAAATCCAACGGATCGTATCATGTTTAGGGGTCATTTTAGGGTTGAGTATGAAAAAATTAAGAGTATTAATATAATAGATAGAAGATGTTTTGCTCTGTTGCTTCTTATTCAAGCATTTCTATATTGCTATGGGATGAAGGCCATCAAGAATAATAGCTACACTTCCTTGAGGCTTTCTGAGTAGGTTACATATGCTGATTTTTGAGACATGACTACTGAGGCACCTGGATGCATTCCTCCACTCGGATGCGTTTTCCTTTAAAAATATAGGCAGGCGGAATAAACACTCCTTCAGCGTTGCAATAGGCTATGACAAAAGTTGTTTCTCCTCCTTTTCAACCGATGTAATTGCCGCTTTATTTTTGAACCCTTTTCAACCAAAACCTGTCCTGGCCTATTATTTCATTGCAGGCCACTTGCATCCACATGAAAAATGTGCCCTGGCTTATCAAACAACTCTGTTTGCTATTGTGTTATAATTGCAAAGTCTTTGGCACATTTCACTTAGCATTTTGCATTTCTTCCTTACACTTTGGATTATCGAAATTGTAAATTAATTTGTATTTAATGTATAGAATTATTATTATTTTAATAATTTATTGTTTATATATAAGTAATTTAGTGAAAATAGCAAAAATTTGGGATTATTTCTTGACTAACGAGCAATATAAGAGCAATAAAAACGAAGTTTCATTTGCAAAGTTCTTATAATCTGTAAAAGACTTAGCACTTATTAAAATTTTACAAAGTGCAAAGTGATTAGTTTTTGGTTAATTAGGCCCCAGGTTTTATTAACTGGTGCTAAGTTAATTCACTAATATATATATATAGCTATGTCGAGTTTTGATACAAGTACAGGATGTGATACGTTTGTATTTAAATGCTGAATGGGCTTTGACCTTCGATAAATTGACAGATTAACGGATTAAGCACTTTCTAAAACACCCACATTCTCCTCCATCATATAAACATAATGACCTTGGCACATGTGTACGATTTCTAAAATCCACAAATCAAATTTTATCACATATTTTTCTAAATGCGTGCGAATCCGTCCTATTTATTTACTCGATGTCGATTACCTTTAAAATTAATTTACTTAAAATTTAAAAATATATATGCACAAGTATATACATACATATATTTAAAATTTCGCGCATGATGCCATTCATTGAAAAAGCCAAGCAAACACGGCGCACAAAAAACAAAAATGTTAAGCAAACAGTTCAACACAATCGATGATCGATTTTTTTTTTACCCGCTGTCGAATACTTTGAGGAAACAAATCAAAAACCAAATAAAGGTTATAAATATTTAAGTTCTATATAAACGATTATTAAGTTAAATATAAAACAAATTAATGTTTGCATTCTAATAACATTAAAATTAAGTTAATTTAAATCAATATTTGGCTTAGACATTCCTTGTCAAAAATGCCAAAATATTTTTTTTTTTTTTTGCAATTTAATTGGCATTGTGTACTCATAATAAAACTACTGCACACACGACGGTGACGCGGAGTGCCGCTCGGTGTTTCATTTTTTTATAGTTTTCACACTTGCTCCTGTTTAATTTAATTAAATCGCGGAAATATTTAAGCCTCGCGTATCATAAAAAATTGTATTTATTCTAGATGACATTATGCAAATATACATAAATTATTGGTAAGAAAACGAACATAAAAACCGGAACAAATACCTGGGGGAATATACAAATATATGATTTTGTTAAAAATAATACTATCGAGTATATTTTTAGCTCTTCGACCACTTTATACAAAAAAAAAAAAAAAATACAACAAAAAATTAAAGTTGAAAGTAAACATATCAAGGCGCCATAGCCACCCACTAAAAGCAAAAACAACAAAATAATTTTATTTTAAGAAAAACCAACATAAAAAACATTACACACAACATTGCTACAACGGGGCACCCAACAACAAAATGCCAAAGTTATGTGTTCCTGCTTTAATATTTTTTTGCGGTTTTTGCCGTCATTATTTTTTCCTGTTCTTTGCAGTCGCGACATCATCGTTTTCATTTTAGAACACATTCTTATCGGTTTTGTATTTATATGTTCATATAATGCGCGCGATCTTTGATGTTGACAACTTTATATGACACAAATACAAAATTATGAATAGAACTGAGGTACCATCGAATGACTAAATTTCCAAAGTGGTTTATCTTGTCCGACTACGAAATTTGACGTTCTACATCTATATGTAAACCACCGAACAGGAAGTAGGTAACGCAAAATTGTAATATGGTTACATTAAACGTATTGAGATAATTATTTAAATCGAAATTCAGAATTTGATTTTCCGACATATGAGCAACAACGGTATGCCATTTAAATTAATAATTTGTGATAAATAAAGAGCGTGCAGATTAACCAAATAACATTACCCAAGTATAGTGGCATCTGGAATGTATATATTACGGTTATAGTTCAAAATCGATAAATGTCCGAAATTTTTACTTTTTAAATTCATTTACACGATCAAAAACCGACAGAGAGCCTTCCCAATCAGAAGGCTAAGCGACATGAAGGGCTCCGTGGGAATTAGTAAATCCGTTAGCCCCTTATTGTTCCAAATGACTTTGCACTAATACCAAAAAAAGTAGTCCGTGGGGTAAAACAGTGGTTCTTAACCTTTTTTTACTCGCGGCCCACCAATTAATTAATATTTTTTTTGTGGAAATATGAAATCGGAATTTACCAATAAATGACGCCACCTGTCAATGTACCTTTCGACAAATCTGTCCACAACATCCAATTTATAACCTTACAAGTTTCATACAATAACGCATGCGTTTTTTACGTGTTAAAAATGTCGAGTTGTTTGCCTACATATTACGATTTGGGGACATCATTGATTTTTTGTTATCATTTGAATAATACTGCTGCAGAATCACATAGAATATGCTTGTCAAAACTTACGGTGAGCATACTCTTGCTTTAATAAATTCAAAAGTGGTGATTTTGACGTGAGAAACGAAGAACGTGGAAGACCACCAAAAAGTTTGAAAGCAGTGAATTGCATTGTTGGATGAGGATGACGCTCAAACGCAAAAACAACTCGCCGGTCAATTGAATGTGTCACGAGAAGCCGTCTCCATACGTTTAAATGCCATGTGAAAGATCCAAAAGCTGGGAAAATGGGTTCCTCATAAACTGAATGAAAGGCCAGAGGAAAATAGAAAACCACTTGCGAAATGTTACTCGCCAAATACAAAAGAAAGTTTTTTTCTTCATCGAATTGTGACTGGCGATGAAAATAGATCTATTTTGAGAATACAAAGCGCAAAATGTCTTGGGTTTATAAAGGACAACCATCGACGTCGACTGCAACGCCAAATCGCTTCGGACAGAAGACAATGCTCTGTGTTTGGTGGGATTAGAAGATTTTGATTTATTTTGAGCTGCTAAAACCTCTCGAAACCGTAAATTTTGAAAGCTACCAACAACAAATGATCAATTTGAATCGAGCTTTGCGTGAAAACGACCAGAATATGATAAAAGACAACACAACGTGATTTTGCTTCATGATAATGCACCATCACACAAAGCAAAACCGGCAATGGAAACGTTGGAAGCACTTAATTGGGAAATACTTTCCCATGCGGCTTTTAATACTAGCAAATTTGTCTCCGTCCGATTATCACTTATTTGCATCGATGGGACAAGGGCTTGCTGAGAAGCACTTTACTTCCTACGAAGATGGCTCGATAACTATGGTTTGCCTCAGAAGAAGAACGGTGTTTTTTGGCGTGCCATCCATGCACTGCCAGAAAAATGGGAAAAATGTATAACTAATAATGGGCAATACTTTGAATAAAATACTCTTAATCATTATCATCAGGAAAGTTGAGGTGTGTGCTGGTGATATAAAAGATGAAAATCTCTTTTTACTTTCGCGACATTTGAAAAAAGAAATAAATTTCGCAGCTTAAGACACAAGCAAAATTCAATCATTGACTGACAATGAAACAACGCTAAACGTAAATTAATGGCCGGAAAATCAAGTATTGAATTGCATTGTGGATAATGATGGCTCTAATGATGGCTCTGGTACTCATAAAAATAAGGAGCCACGTTTTGAGGTGGATAAAAAGACGGACAAAATACGAGTTTAATGAGCGCGTAATATAATAACAAACCTTGGGAGTTGGGCCGTCCTCTTTCGGACAATTATAGGTCACACTTAAAATATTACCAATTTTACCTACCCGTTAGTAGGTTAGTAAAATATTTACTGAAATATTGCAAACAAATTAACTGCAAAAATAAATTCAGTTTCCATACAAGAACTAAGCATGTTATGTCAGAAAGCCGTATGGTCCCTCAGTTACACATACGTTATTTTGCAGTCTCATGAAATCCAACAGATTGTGCCTCACGGGCTTAGAGACATGACAGTTTTGTAATTTAATTTAAAATTTTGGTGTTATGCCTATAGCATAAAATTTAATTAGAAAGTTTAGCGGAAAATAAATCTCGGGATTTTTATGTATTGTATTTGTATCAATATTTGTTTGACCATACGCTGGAAATAGAAGTAAGTGGACCAATTTGATGAAACGTGAACGACTTTGGTAAATGATTATTCGTATCGTATTTAGAGCGCTCGCAAAAGTATATTTGTGCGTTTAAACTAATTCAAGGCAACTACTTAGCCCAGTTATAACTTTAGGGTTTCGCTTAAACGGATTTGTAAAGTCTATAGAATTACTTATAGCCACGTAAATGAACAAAAATGTATTTGATTATTCTTAAATGTACTTACAATTGATATAACAATTAAAAATGTACAATTTTTAAACGAACTGGCTTATTTCAATCGTGAAAATAACGAAAATTGCAAATTATTGTTCAATATGAAAATTAATAATTAACTTTTAATCTCCTCTTCTTCTTCTAATACCTCAAAATTTCATTTAAATAGCTTTAAATCAAAGGTCGTTGAAATATAGTGGAAAAAGAATGAAACATTTCGGAAATGCTAGAGAGACCTTTTTATCAGATAAACTTGTCTAGTAATAGTTGTATCCTGTTTCAGCAGCTCATAACAGAGGGTAACTTTTGACCCCACCATAAACACCGCATTACCTTCACACCATGGATATTTGGGTTTTGTTGTCGTGGAAGCAACAACTAACACAAACGTTCGCTACACTTTCAATTCATGTTACAGCACGTTGCCAAAACATATCGTTGCGTAACATTCTTCTATTAATTTTTCGAAATTCTTCCAATCTTCAAGTCTTTAGCTTTACCTTTTCGAACTTTGCACTTGTCTTTTATTTGTAAAGAAAGTATTAATTATCCAGTGGATTTAATGTCCTTTGAAGGTCAAATAAATCTCCTCTTTTCATTCATGCACACACCACTCATTCACTTACTCACACAATACCATGTCCAACATGTACACTGACATGGGCGCTGAATTCTGCACTCCAATGAACAGAGTAGGTTTTGAACCCAGTGCCTCCCGGTCCAAGTGCGGAAGCTTTAGCCACTGCACCACTTGTCCGGTTGCATTGCGCGATTGAATGAAATGCAAACAGTGATACTAACAAGATCTATGACCCAAAATCATCAAATATTTTTTGACATCCGATAATTCTGACTACTCCATAGATCACACTAAGGCCATGGTTCAAGTCTGATGAGGATGGAGGGTTGTATTTACTGATACTTTGTAAAAAATGTTTATACTAAATTAATAAAATACTCTGTAACTTCGGAATTACCCACTTGATCATGAATCTAACTGTGGCCATCGAATAGGACCTAACAACGTTTGGCGGTTTTTCACGGTTTTTTAATATCTCATAAAACACCCTGTTAGACCCATTAGAAAATATATAATTTACTAAGGACACTCGTTTGTGTTTAGACAGTCTACCAATGTCACTGAAGTTCATGCTAACTGCTTAGAAAATACTTTGGAAAGTACCTGAGGCCCATTAAAAAATTAAATTTTTAAATCTCATGGGACACTCTGTCAGACCCATTAAAAAATTATATTATTTACTAGGGACACTCGTTTTTGCTTAGACAGTATACCAAAATCACTGAAGTTCATGCTAAATGCTTAGAAAATACTTAGAATGAGTTTGGAATGTACCTAATACCATAGACACATATCTGGTTTCGTAACTAGGATTAGGAAACTATGGTTTGCGAGATGAAAACTCAAGACACACTACAATTTCGTTTGTCTTCTCGTTTGGTTTTAAATAGTAATGGAGTAGGCATTGACAAAAATGCCAAGATTGACATTTAATTGACTATTAAATTGTCATAAATGACTTTTCTTTTGACAGAACAGAAAAAAATTTGTTCCCGCCAACCAAATATCACAATGACAAATAGAAAACTCAAAGGAAAATAGATTTGCTTGGTAAACTATTAGTGTCCGAAATCTCCATTTTTGGTGTATTCGGCGTTGGGAGCACAAAAATGCCTCGGGACGAGAAAAGATATCTCATTCCGAAACTATGTTTAAACCGAGTTGCAAACCATTGTTAGGGGTGACACTCGAAACCACAGTTACGAAACCAGTAATGTGTATACTGTATATAGCATAAGGCCCATTAAAAAATTACATTTTTAAATATCATAGGATAAAAAAATAAAATTTATAAAATTTATAAAATTAAAAGTAAATTATAAAATTTTCTAATGGGTCTGACAGGGTGAGACCCATTAGAAAATTTTATAATTTACTAGGGACACTCATTTGTGTTTAGATAGTCTACCAATGTCACTGAAGTTCATGCTAAATGCTTAGAAAATACTTAGAATGAGTTTGGAATGTACCTAAGACCCATTAAAAAACTACATTTTTAATTCTCATGGAACGCCCTGTCAGACCCAAAGAAAATCATATAATTTACTAGGGACACTCGTTTATGTTTAGATAGTCTACCAATGTCACTGAAGTTCATGCTAAATACTTAGACAATACTTAGAATGAGTTTGGAATGTACCTAAGGCCCATTAAAAAATCACATCTCGTCTACATTACAAAATTTAAATTCGCCTGAATGTTTACTTTCACCAATACTATTATAATTAGTTTTTGTTTTTGTATTTTTTGGATTAGTTTGGATAAACTTCACTAGCATATGTAAACTCGAAAAGCATTTTTAATTTAACAAAAAACCGAAAATTTCGAAACTCCTCATTCCCTTGAGACTTTAAACTTCGCTTGAGCTTACCTAACCATTAGAACATATCAGAAAACTATGGACAATAACTGTTTGGGGTTACTAAGCTTAAAGGCCTAAAAAAGGACATCCTTGATGAAATAGACAATTGTGAAGTTACGAAATTTTTTTGAATTTAAATACATCTCTTATCCTCATCAGACTTGCTCCAAACTTCGTCTTTACTTAGAATAAGAGTCTATCAAATGGCCATAGATGACCCTTAAGCAAGTGGATATATCCAAAGTTACGGAACATTTTATTAATTTATGCCCGTAGTATGGTTAATCGCCACACATTCGCCCGGAGTAAGTAAATCACCCGATTTTCATTTTGTATTATGATTTTCGCTTTTATTTTGGTGAAACGTTGTTTGTGGGACCGCAGTGAATTTGGTTTCCATAAACCTGTTACATATTTTGTATCACAGAAACGGTGTTGTACGTCAACTTTCAGAGTTTTTGACATTAGTTTTGCAAATATTTTGATTGTGAAATTGAATGTTATAGTCGGGTTACCGTAACGAGATCTTACGGAAACCCGACTATAAATAATTTTGTATTAGACAGTTTTAACTAAATTATTTCATTATTTACAGATTTTGCGTAAAAATTAAACCAGAGAAAACAAACATGATTATAGATTCGCCTGCAAACTGATGACGAGCAGTTTGGCATTTAGTTCACTCACAGCGAAGCACATAGTACCAAATAACGAAATTACGAAATTGAAGTCGTCGAGTGAATCAAATGTGAAAACCATAACAGAGATATTAGTTTCGAAAATTTTAAAACTTCTAGTAAAATAAAACTCTCCGTCCTCATCAGACTTGCTCCAAACTTGGGTTCTGGGATCACTTAGAATAAGAGCCTATTACGGATAATTATTATCCATGATGAAGTAGATAAGTCTGAACAGAACGAGCAAATTGATAATTCAGAAGTTACGCGGATCATATTAATAAATTAGTTTTGAAAATCTCATTTTTTATAGTAAATAACCCCCTACCTCATCCTCATTAGACCAAACTAGTCCAAACTCCGTCGAGGATAACCTAGAATAAGGGCCTTTCAGATAGCTATGATGGTGCTTGGTGAAGATTCTGCTATCACTTGCTCTGTTAGGTTTCACATGATTTCTAGCTAGGACGTTTATGGTCCGAAAATATAAAATTATGTATTTCGATAAAAAAGTATTGAACAAGATTATTATTTTAATTGAAACCGCGAAATATCAATGAAAATTCTATTCTAATTCTCAATAGTTTTGTTTCACGTGAAATATTTTGGTATGTTAAAGGCACGTAATATTTGTGTATATAGTTGGGCGAGGTTTCCGGTGTGAAGGTGGGAAATAAAATTATGTCATTCCTTGGTTTTTAATGTGGCACTTGCGCAATTTTTCAGCTCTCTCTCTTTATTACTTTGTCAGTACGCTAATTTCTGCAGTTGCTTGGCGGCCAAATTGGCTTTGTTATGATATATAGACCGGGAAAGGAAAGTCTATGACTTGTCATGAGTTCTGGACCTTGAGCGTATGGGGATTTCACATGGAAAGGGTGCTTGAGTTACGATTGAGTTATCATGTTCACGGTTACCAATTCACAAATTGATGGACCAAATCTATTTTTGTAGTGCAATTGGCGAGTTTTGTGTTCGAAACCATAATATACTCAACTCCAGGTTATCTAATTTTTTAGAATCATTGGAATTTTCCAAAAATTACAAATTATGTTCCAGCTATTTCAATTGAATAGCATCAATGTTAATCAATATTTTGCTAGGTCTAGCAACTTAAAAGTCTTTTCCATACACAGCTTACTTAAGCTTTATCGAAGGACTTAAAATTATTGTAAATAGATTTTCATATTTCTTGTGGGTTACGAATTTACGATACACCAGCATCTGATGTATTATATCGTGTAAAAACGATTTAAAAGTTTTATGTAAGGATCCTATCTGTTTTACATCTTTACCATTAAAGCAATTCCAGATAAATTTACTGTATATATTGCCTCAAAGTCAAAATCGCTATTATTTAGGCCAAAGTACTAAACGTTTTTGAATAAAAAATAAAATATAATCATTTCTCTATCACATATTTTACAACCCTTGACAGAAAACGAATTCACTTTAAAATTCACCTTTCATGAAATAATAACTCCTCGACAAAACAATGTGAAGTGTCTTTTGTATTTTTTGTCGATTGTTCCATAGAAGTATATAAACCAACCGGTAACAACAAACTAAACTAACACAAATTTCACAACAAAATATAAATCAAAATTCTGCATTTCCATTTCTAGAGCAAAATAGTCACAATGTAACCCAACAATAATAGTTAAGAGACCTAGATAGAGTTTTTGATTTATTTTCAATAATGAGCGTCCTCCTTTTATTGTTCAAACAATTTTATGCTACGAATATTAAACGAAATTTTTTTTTAGAATTTCAGAGATTCTATGTTCTAGTTTAGGTTTTTTTTTTGTGAAAATCATAAATCATTATCTCACTATGAGCCACCCGATATTATATCGGGTGACCTGAAAATTCAACAAAAACATTTAATTAACGAAACTAACTAACGAACGTTATTGATTACTAAACCGCCCGTTTTTATTTTAAGTTCTAACACAAAATTTCTAATCGATTATCCAAAATCAAATAAAAATTAATTTAAACAAACACACAACAACAAAATAAGAAATAAATAATTTCTTAAATCCCGCCTGAAATATTAACAAAAATAAAAAAAAAACACAAAACAAATTATTACTGTTGCTGCTTCCTTTTATCTCGATCCCAAGAGAATCGAAATCGACGAAGCCGCAGCAAATTCGAAACATGCGAAGAAAAGAAAAAGTTGTCCGTTTGTGTGTAAAGATTCCGTCAGTGTTTATGAGAGAGGACTGTATAATTAACTACTCGAGCAAAAGCCAAAATATATCATAAATTTCTTGTATTGAAAGGAATGTCGGGGTTTTAAAAAGTTTTCGTTTGTTTATTTAAAATTTCGATTATTTATTTATTTTTTTTTCCAAAAATATACGAAAGAAATTAAGATTCGATTTTGGATAATAAAACACGAAAATAACTTATAGAGAAGTGTAAGGCGTGTCATACTTTTAATTCCAACCAAGTTTCTTGTTGTTCTTGCATTTATTTTTGGATTGAACTCTTTACTCGAAACGACGCAGACGTCGTATGTGGAACTGCACTATATATACGTTTTAAGGTTTGCTGCAGTTATTTTTGTGCACAGAACGTGTGAAAAATTATTTGTAATTTTTTATTTATTTGTTATAAATAATTTCCAAAATCGGTTTCATGTTTTTGTTTATTAACGCTGCTGGGAACATCGCGAGATATGAGTTTGTTTGTTTATTACATGTGTGCGCGCTGATATGAAGATTGAGTGTTGTTATGTTCTTTATGGTTTAAAACTGGTGTCAATATATATATTACTCTGTTAAAAATTATGTTGTAAAGCCTTGTTCTTTAAGAACATTTTCACGTTGAACGCAATATTTACTATTCCTTTATTTTCCGTACTTTAAATAACTTGCATCATTCCCCGAACTACACACGCTTGATATAAGACAGAAATGATGTCATAAAATCCTGCCCTAATACTTCCCCCCTCCCCATAAAATTAAAATTTTTAAAGGTGTCTATATTCTCCAAGCGATTTCTCGTTTCTTCAAAAGTAGTATTTTCAAAAGATGAACTTTTTGGATTCTGTTAGAATCCAACCTCGGTTTTTAAATTAATAAATTTTCTATATACGATTTATCAATCGGGATTGGGCAATACTAGTGCTGCCATGTGGTAACTGACGAATTTACCGTAAGGTTTGGCATTTTAGTCCTTATATATTTACTCCGAAGTGCAAAAATGGAACTAAACCGTGAATTCAGTGCAAAAATGGAAGGTCGTCCAAAATCCGTCGCGTTCCGAACAATGTTGACGCTTTCCATGAACTGATACTGCAAGATCATCATGTGACTTATCGTGAGATTGAAGCATCCTTGGGCATGTTGTGTACCTTACGGTTAAGGCTGGTTTTTATTTTAAGTCTTTATCTCAAGTATATTATTTCGAATAAAACTATTATATATTTGTTTACGGATGAGGTTGGTTCAGTCGGCAATTTAATTCGACTTAGAGATAGTCAGCGTTTTGTATAAGTCTGCCAGGCTTGTGTTGAATTGTAAAATCATAATGTTCAAGACAAATTTGCCAACGTATTTCACGAGATTTCGGCGATTCTAAATTTTGAACCATATAAGTGCTCTGTGATCAGTTACAAGACGGAGTTCATGGCCATATAAGTATGGTCTAAAATGCGTCATTGACCATATTACTGCCAACAATTATTTATTTGTCGGGGAATAATTAGGTTCCGCTTTATTTAAGACGCGACTAGCATACGCGATTGGTTGTTCAGAATCATTAACTTCTTGGGACAAAACAGAACCAATTGCAATATCGCTAGACAAGTCAAAATAAACGATAACAAGTCAAAATAAACGGTTTACTAAAATTAGGCATTTGAAGAATACGAGGGGTAGTAAGCGATTTCTTAAGCGATTCAAAAGACTCTTACACTCTGAAGTCCATGTGAAAATGGCATTTTTCTTTAAAATTTTGTCATAGGTTTTGCTATTCCTGAAAATTGGAAGATACATTTTCGGTAATATCCGGCTAACCCTAAAAATGATTTTATTTCCGTTGGCTTGTGAGGTACAGGAAAATTTTTAAAGGCTGAAATTTTAATCTCGTCAGGTTTAATACCGTTTGGTGTTACAATATGTCCGAGATACCTAATTTCTTGTTTTAAACTAGTAGAAGCGGACAATTAAAATTGTCCGACAGGCGCTCGATAAAATAGGAAAAATGCAACAGACGGACGGACAGAGATGTAAAACCTCTGAAACAACTAAGGTGCTAATACAACAAATTAGCCCAATGATTGAATGCTAGAAACGAGCGCTAAAATATATCTTTCCGTTGTTTTTTCGAAATGAAAAGCTCATGATTCCAGCATGTTGTATTTGTTGCTAAGCAACAAGTAATAATTGTATTTACAAGAATATTTTTTCTGGCCTAGAATAATAATTGAAATTTAAAAAAAAATAATAGAAAGCCGCATCTGGGTGACCTTTATTTTCAGAAAAAGTTGAATATCTCGAAAACTACTTGACCTTGAGTTCCCAAATTTTAAATGTGACCTTTTTAGAGTAGTATCTATCTGTATGCAAAGATTTGAGCTCTCTGGTATGTATTGTTTTTGCTGTGATAGTGCCAACAGACAGACGGCCTAAGTCTTTGTACAAGCTTGCTCGCAAGAGCGAGCGCTAAAATTGATACTTGCTACCGTTTCTTTTTAAATTGAACCGACGAAGACTTTTAAAAACTTCTTTAAGATTGTTATTATGCTTATTTAGTGAGGCGCCATAAACAACAATGTCGTCGGGGTATGCAAGACATTTAATATAATTTAATCCACAAAGAACCGTATTTATCATGCGTTGGAAAGTGGCAGGTGCCCCTTTTAAGCCGAATGGCATACACACGAATTCATAATGGCCTTCGTCCGTGCTAAAAGCTGTTTTGGGCTAGTCATGACGTATCAATTTAATCTGGTGGTAACCACTCTGTAAATCCAGGGTTGAAAAATATTGACCCTTGTCTAATTTGTCGAGGATATCAGAAATGTCAGGCAAAGGGTAGGTATCATTAATAGTAATTTGATTAAGTTTCCGTAAGTTTCATCATTAATAGTAATTTGATTAGCGTTTAGGAATTTTTTCGCATAATTAATAAAAGAGGGGAATTCCAGGGACTCATACTGTCTTGGGCTATTCCTTGAGAGATCATGACGTTAACTTGCCTTTAAATCTCCCTCTTTAGTTAAATGAGTTTGTCTAAAGGGACGAACATGAATAGGCAATGGATTTGCAATGGTACGAATTTCGTGCTGCACAATGTCTGTTGTAACGTAAATCACCATCTACAAAGAATACATCGTTATATTCTTTAAGAATTTCTTTTAAAACTTCATTTTCTTCTGAATTTAGGTGATTAGGTGCTTAGGTCATAATTATTGATTGTTTTTATTTTAAATTTAAGTCGTTCGGTTCTAAAAATATCATCTGATAAGTTCAAAATAGGTAGAGTGATATAATTATTATGAACTTTGTATGAATGGAGCTTGCTATAAATATACACGAAGCTGGATCTTGAGCAGAACAAACAAATTCAAATTCATTAGGGAGATTAATTGGAATTGAAATGTGTTGTTCACATCGAGGAAAAATTTCTATAAATTGTAAAACCTGAACTTCCATATCAGACGATAAAGGTAAAGGTACTAATTCACGATTAATAGGGATTTCGACTCTTAGATTTTAAAAATTTATGTTGCATATGTAATGATTTAGGAAGTCTAATTGTAATGATTTAGTGCATTTGTAATGATTTGGAAATATTTGTCCAATTATACCACAAGCGCTAATTAGAAACGTATTGTTACGTTTTCGCCTTGTCACTCAAGGTTCGAATCACTGGATTGTGAATAAATACAACTGCTTCAAATTTGAACTCACACAAATTTATTTCCACAACACAATAATTATACAACACAAAATTAACAATTAATTATTCCAATTATAACACACTATTTAATTATCACTTTAATAATCCCTTTAATAATCGATTTAATAATCACTCTATTTAACCTTCACTATATCACGTTTGAAATAAGACTCATCATTCCACATCAATGTACGCCTTTATATACCAAAATATTTGTTTCTAGAATAATCCTGAATGCTCTCCAAGAATCGAGCAAATATTTTAATATAGAAATGACGCCTAAATGTTGAACCAAATCACCAATACAATTGAACAATTATTGAAATAACTTATTCTATTCTAATCTAGGTGTCACCGTAACAGGATCAGCTACCAACTCAAAATTCATTTTTATTTTACCATCAGTAGGGATTATCGCATCGCATTTAGCAAGAGTTTCATGCGTTTCGTTTGATATACCTCTTAATTTGGATTTAGATTCCTTATAAACTGTTTTATCTTCTTATATGTTGATCTACTATCTATCTGAACATAATCACTTTAACACATTTGAGGGAACCTCATGATATTATAGGTAAGTGGTATGTTACATATTTGTACCAATCGTATTTTTATTTGGAACTCATACAAACCACCATCCACCACATAGAAATACGATTGGTACAAATATGTACCCCGTTCCAAATTTTTTAAGATATTTTTCAAATACTTAAATATTGTGTTAAAATTTCTTTTTTTTTCAATTTTAAATGAATTGGAATATGTTTTATTTATATTATTATGTATTAGTTAAATTTATCATTAGAAACAGAAATAAATAAATAAAAAAGTGAAATAATATAAAAAAAATATACTGGTTCTGCCCATTGTACGATATATCATACCAGCTCCAGAGGGCCCATTGACATGACATTGAGCAAGACTCGGACAAAACAAAAAAAAAAAAACAATTGAACTACGCCCCCGATAATCAAGCTCGGCAAATCACTCAAGTGGTTAAGGAAACATTCTTTAATATGATGATCGTATTTTTTGCAATAAGCACAAGGAATAGATGAAACTGAGTTGATAGACCTAATGTTTAAGTTTGATGTTGATGCATTCTGAAAATTCTGATTTTTTTCGGTTATCAAATTTATCACTACAAAATTTTAATATTTGTTTCAGAGTAGCCTCTTCTCTCAATGCTCTATTGATCGCTTCAAAAATTTTAGTGAAACGGCATGCTTAACTATTAACTTAATAGAACCATCAAGGCCTTCTTGGAATGATTTCAAAGCTATGTTGGCATCAAGTTTTTTTATTGTTTCGGCTTCATTAGTCCCTACAGAAGCAATACGATAATATTTAATTCATGAAGTAAGGATTCGACACAATTCGCATAGGTTTTGACACTTTCATTTTTCATTTGTCGATTAGAGGAAAGCTCCATCTGAAGATGCCCAATAGATCTGGTGTCAGAAAATTCATTTTCGAGAAGTTTTTAAAATTTGACCATGTATCAAGTGTCTTGTACTTTATTAAATGATAAGCTTTTCCATCAAGCTTAAGTCTAATTAATTCTAAAAATTGACCAATTGTTGAGGAAGTGTTTTATGGATAAATTCGCACGATGAAATAAATGTATGCAGTTCATTAGAATTTCCAGAAAACTAGGTACGATCCTGAGTACATGTACATACTTTGGTTCTAAGGATGAACTCATTATTTCTAGATTATTAATTGTTTCTAAAAAATAAAATAAATCTTTGTCGTCCGAAATCGGTTCAATTTTTATACAATACTAATTTCAGGGGATTGATTAGGATTAGGTATTTGTAATTTTAATGGGTTTTGGAATGTTTGGGACTCGAAACCTCTATCTCAACATTACGTAATTCTAAAAAACATGTTGAATCATCAGTATCTTCTTGTAGTGATTCGCTTCCTGACCTATCAATATCAACAATTTTTTGTTTTGTATTTTTTTGACTAAAAAACTAACGTACGTTTTTTGACCAAATAATGTACGTTTCAGGTAATACACTAGATGGAAGTATTAATGCAATATAAATATACTCAATTTGTTTTAGGATTAGAGTTAGTTTTAAGTTAACATCTGAAAGCAAGGTTTTATAAAATTTAGATTTAAGAAATTTGAGGCCGGTGCTGCCCAATGGCGAGTTTTGAAAGTATATAAAATTGTATATAAAATTTGACGTTTCTGACAGCGTTTCTATACCTTTCCATCGACATCACCACCAAGTGTCTGCGAGACACATATAAAATTATTTCAATTAGAAATTCTAAGTGACGATCATTGCATTGTAGCTTTATATAAAATACGGTATAACTGTTCAAATAATAATCGTTAAATGAATTTACTGTATTGCTCAGAATAAACCAAATTTTGTACGGCGCTTTTGTAATGCGCTTTTGGTTCTTAAACGTGAGGAATGTTGTATAAATTTAGCTATAAATGTTTTTGCAGGTGGTCTTACTTCTATTACTTTGAACGTTGTTACGGAATGGTTCAATACCATTCCTCAGATTTAGGTAAACACGCAGAGGCCTCTCTCACAGTGATTTTGCCTACTAGATCTGAGGGTTTTGTGTTGTAGTTAAGTTTAGACTTGCTTGTTCCTATAGCCTACACCGTGGAACAGGATAAACATAAAAATTAAAAGCAAATTAAAAACTAAAATTAAATTAAATACATCGGTCGACAACCGAAACTTGAACCAAATGTAATAAATTTAATAACCGGGTGTGCCCACTCAAAGACGTCTGGATCTCCCCGAGTGACAGGTACTCAGTCTGCTGAAGAGACCCCCCGAATGATCTATCGACCTTGAAAGTGGCCGCTCTTCACCCGGAAAGACCTCCAGCTAATCCCCCACATAAACACTACATGGTAAATAAAAAAATTTCCTCTAATAATTTTGTTTTAATCACAGTTACACAGGGAGAAAAAAAAATTAAGAAAAATTTTAGAAACAATTTTTTATTTTATTTTTCTTGTTACACTCTTCGTATATAGAATGTTTTATTTTATTTTATTGAAAATCAAAACTCGACTATAAACAATTTAACCTCACCGGGTTTCTCAGAAAATACCAAAATTAAACAAAATAAAAAACAAAAATTAGACTCATCAAACTAGAACTTATTTTTTTAATATTCCAAACGAGACTGACCAAAATATTCTCGTACTGAAAAAATTTACAACAATATTTTTCCGTTGTGCCTACCCATTCCTACCGCGCATCAATCGCACACACCAAAATACGAACCACAAAAAAAATACTCCACGCACACTAAATCTCCACGCACTCCATGTCGCACACACGCACACGGTACACGTTGGTCTTGCTCTAAAATTATTCGACGTTTACGCAACAATAGCGGTGGGTAAAACATAAAACAGAATATTAAAGCCCATGCGAATGAAACTTTAATGAGAATGCCGCGGGATAGATGGCACCAACTATTCGATTATAACGATTTTTTTTAAATGTAAAATTAATAAAAACAAATTAAATAATGTTATGACCCTAAGGTGTCGTAACAACGGTTTAAACGATTATTACTTGACAGGGGCATCCGCGTGCGAGGTTATACAAGTAAAAATACCTTTGCTGTACCATTCGTGCAAGTTAGGTGCGGTACACCTTGTATATAAAAATTTTGCCTTTTCATATTAGGAGTTTAATTTTAAGGTTGTTTCAGCGCTCAGGGATACCTAATATCTACTTTGTTTTAATTTTTTTTGTATTAGTTTAGTTATTTAAGCTTTGCATTCAAATGGTATTTATTAATAATTTTATTTCCATTGAAGCTTTGTCTTGATTTTTCGAAAAGCGACCATTGAATTTAGTTTATATTTGTTTCAATTGAACAGAGTCGCTATTATTTAAAACTAATGTTGAGTTAAGTTAATATTATTTTAATGAATGTTTAACCAAAGTAACATTAAAGTGAAGTAGATACCTCAAATATAAACTCGTGTGGTGTTAGTATGAACATGGTCAATTCTTGAACTTGACTTATACATCTGCCACACACCAAATATCTCTTAAATGTTAATCTTGTTACACGGTCATTGTGCTGTTTTTATTATTTATGTCTATCATCTTAAGTCGTCAAATGCATAAACTAATGAATTTACCAAACAAAGAAGAAAATAATATATCGCTTCCAAATTTGCACACAGCAAAAAAAAAAAAAGTTCACATAACTTCTTTAAAAATAAAACCGAAGACAAGTTGGTTGTATATCAAATCAATTAAGATTTTTTTTTTATTATTATTATTTTTATCATAAATAAATTTGTTAATAAAACCAAAAAAAAAAAAATTAATTTTCGTCTCGATGATATACTAATATCATATCAATGACCACCAACGATGGTCAGCCGAAATTGAAAAAAAATCTATATTTTATTCAAAACCAATAAAAATAAAAACAACAAAAAGGAAAATTAATTTAGACGGACTATATACCAACAACAACAACAACATCACAAAAATAAAAGGATGATAATGATCTTAATTTAGATGGTATGGATGTGCGCGGATGACGATGATGATATGGCGCTTTATCAAAATTTTATCTTTTAATTTAAATCTGATTCCATGAATTGTTGGTTTTATTTTTTGTTGGTTGGCCTTCCTGGGTAAATATTTGTTATTATATTGTAACATTATAACGATTGAATTACATATAGCCAACAAATTTTATTGACAGCTGATGATTAACCCAATTTCTCAATATGTAAACCGATTATTTATTGCGGCCACCACCCGTCATACAGATATGATGAGTTAATTGATTTGGATATTATGCATGTGCGTTTGATCCATTTCGGAAATTAAAGCAGAACTCTTGTTTAATGGAATTTGCGTTTATCATAAATGTATATAGTTTACCCGATGTTCGAGTTGGCGCTATAAAAATTCCTTATCTTTTCAAGCGCGAGATACCGCGCAGACATTTAATTACACCGGAACTAAATATAGAACTATTATTGATTTTGTATAATATTTTTGTGTCTACACCACCAATCAATTAAGTGTGAAGGGGCAATTAAAATATTTTCGTAATTACATTTAGCTTACATCACAAAGCCACAATTATTGATGTGCTCAGGTGCGCTCTCGTATACGAGTCTCTCGAAATTCTTTTCTATAATATCTCGTATCTCTATTTGTTTATTTATAGCACAGAACTATATAAATTAATTAATTAACTTATTTAATGTAAACATAATATAAATTATGAATAGAACTTATACGATTATTTAGTGCATTGATGCTAATAAATTTGTCAATATTTGCGTTTAAGCATCGTGGACAAAAATTTATTTTATTTAGATTTTTTACCGAACTCATATAATGTGAATACAATTCATCTTGTGTATTGTTAGACTTTTGGACCTCCTAATTAACATATTTATTTGCCAATGTAAATAAGTACTTTGCACGAAAACCCGGATGAAATGAATTTATATATGTCATTTCAGAAACAACGTATATGTCGCTTACATATTTTTGAGAGAGTGTACCCCTTGTGACTTAAATACATAATATAATGAAGAGTAAAATATGAATATCGTTGGTCAAGGTTACACTAGGTAGGTCTCGATGAGGATGATTGGCATATCACGTGGTCTTTCTACATTTGGGACAGTTGTTTGTTTTTATTGCCAATGGCACTTGAAATCATATATCAATGTTAAAGAGAGGCGTTTAATGGTTGAAATTGAATTTAGGTGCTACTCTAACATTTCTACGTTAATTGGTGTGATTTGATCTTGAAACATTTAAGTTACAAAACTGTATGTTGAATATCATGACATTGACCAGATTATCTAAACAATTGTTGTTATAAATTACCACAAAAAATTACATTATACGTTTTCGACTATGATGGCCTACACAGCTCTTGATTGAAGTATTTAGAAATATCTGTGAAAGTGACACTTAAGAAAATGTCTTAGTAAAAATTCAGGGATATGAACCTTCTTTCCAAATTATATGGTGATAATACTAGATATTTTAGATTCCTGAATCGCCTTATGGCAAGTCGGGTATAATAATTCTTTTACTCAACTCGTATGGTAATGAGGCTTTTCTTGTATATGTTGGGGATTCCTTAATATTAGATTTGAACGTTAATTTTCGTTTCGTTTGCGTAGTAAAATAAAGTATGGATTGGAATTCATTAAAAATTTTTGCACCAAGAATTTTACAGATTTACCATTACGAAAAAATCGCTGCGTGCGTATGTGGTTCCGTGCGCACTAAATATCTGTTGGTTTTCTACAGCCGAAACTTTCTCATAAATTAGAAGAACCCAATGATTGAAAATTTCGCGCTGTATATTCAATAAATCAGGCCAAATTCTTGGATATGCAGATGATATCGTGCTTCTTGGCCGAAGACCTAGCGACATCAAGGACAGTTTCATACCGCTCAATCGCTGCGCAAGAAGACTTGGTTTGTAGGCGAACAGTACCAAAATAAATTTTTTAACAACACACAGGAACACCCCCATGGCAAATCTCGAAATTGGCGACCATAACTTTGATAGCGTTGAAAACTTCAAATCAGGCAGAAATAAAAGCCCGAATCGCTGCCGTACAACGAGTTTTCTACCCCTAATCAAAATCATTGCGATCTAAACACCTATCGCAGTCTTGCAAGTTCGCACTTTATAAAGCACTTTAAGACCTGTGCTGACTTTCGGAAGCCAGAGCTGGACCATGACCTCTAACGATTGTAGATTGTTATCTACCTAATTCGAAAGGAAGGTCATCCGTTCAATTTTTGTTCAAATAAAAGTTATGAACAATAAATATCGGATTCGTATAAACCACGAAATAAAGCTACTTCTCGGAGGAAGCGATATTTTCGCTTTCAAATCCAATCGAGTTAGATGGCTCGGCCACGTTGCGAGGAAACAAAGTGTTCCATCAACAACCAACCGGAGTACGCCGTAGAGGAAGACCTCAACTTCGCTGGCGCAACGACGTCGAACAAGACCTGCTCGTATTAGGATGTCGAAACTGGAGTATGGGTGCGATGGACCGAGACGGATGGAGGACCATAGTGCGGGCGGCAAAATCTCTTCCTGGGCTGTGAAAGCTAGAGAGAGAAAATGATTGAAACCAGTTCATCGGAAGTGGTAGCTTCTATACGAGCTTTTTCGTTTCGCAAATATTTTGAAAATTACATCATTTACGAGAAAAACGTTCCGGATCACTTTGCCAAAATTTAAACGAAATTTAACAAAAAACTGTTTTGTAACAAAAATTCGGACCTGTACATCCAGCATAATCAATTCTTATGGTACAATTCCGAATTTTTGTTACAAAACATTGGGATGAAACCTCATGCTTAAGCTTTTTCCACAAATTGTTGATCCCAGTGGATTTTGATCAAAATCGGTCCACCAGAAGTGACTGCTTCCAAATGAGCTTTTTGCAAATATTTTAAAAAGTAGGATTTGTTTACGTGGTCTATGTGGTTTTCACATGGTTTTCTCTACGCGGATTTGTCTACATGGTTTTGTCCACACGGATTTGTCTACGTGGTTTTGTCTACGTCGTTTTGTATACATGGTTTTGTATACGTGGTATTTCCTACGTGGTTTTGTCTAAGTGGTCTTATCTACATGGTTTTGTTTACGTGGTTTTGCTTACGTGGTTTTGTCTACATGGTTTTGTTTACGTGGATTTGTCTACATGGATTTATCTACGCGGATTTTTCTACGTGGTTTATGTGGTTTTGTCTACGTGGTCTTGTCTACATGGTTTTGTTTACGTGGTTATATATACATGGTTTTGTTTACTTAGATTTGCCTGTCATGTCCAACACAACCAACTCCACGTGCAACGAGGTCAACAGAAGAAAACCTGCGCGACATTCTGAACAATTCGATAAACCCATGAATTTATATAAATATTTCCCAATATTTTAATTTATAAAATTTATCATAAATTATTATTGCAAACGCTGCATTTTTTTATTGTGTTTCCATTCAAAATAATTGCAGTTTTGCTATATTTATATTTTCATTATATTTTATATACGCAAACTAAGCAAACTTTGTTCGTTAACTTTTACCAAAAAAGTTTATATTCAATAAAAATAAAATCAGAATTGTTTAGGCCCAAATCGACAGCCGTTACTACAACTTTTAGATGTAGTCGCTGATTTTTCGAAAACAATTTTCGAAAATCATATTTTTAGACGTAACTAAAATTGCAACTTTAGTCGCGCTTTTTTGATATTTTTAAACAACAATAAAAGTAACGTTTAATTCGAAAACAAACCATCAACATAAAAAGAAAAATCTGACAAACTTGAAAATTAAAAACATATAGCAAATCCGTTTCAACACAAAAAATGATTTTCGATCAAAAAAATTTGCTGTTAGATCAAAAATGTTGCTCTAAATTGACATTACATGTTCTTTTCCGAAGAAAATTGATTTATTGTTTGATCGAAATCCTTTTTAAAAATCCTTTATTTTCTCGTAGATTTGTTCGATACATATAAAATGTTATCAGTGCGCAACTAATTTTCCGGGTTTCACACATAGATAGTGCATTCCAGTTTCTATATATTTCTGCTGATGCTCCTCGGTGATTTTATGTTAATGTGGCACCCATCTATATATCCTATGTACCTTGGAATTTTGTTTTATATAATTCCTGATGGGACTTTAAACGTTCTTCTGGATTTGCTGGCATTTTTATAAACTGCAAAGACAATCCCCCGAACACTCTTGATACCTCGTATATGGTGATACAAGAGGTAGACTGCGTAACACCCATCAAATCTCCCGAATCTGTTTGATAATAGCCTGTAGCATAATACAAAGCAATCATAATTTTTTGTTTTGCGGTTAACGGAAATGCTCTGTTCTCAACGTTAGTCAACTGCTTTATTCTCAAATTTCCAAGTAACTCAACTTGTTTTTGGAAAAACGAAACGCCTTTTGAGCTCCACATCCGTGTAGTACTGGAAACTGCGTTCTGCATTATTTTTACCGATTTCCAAAAAATAATAAGAATCGTTAAACGAGGAGAACGAAGAAATTAATAAATGGTTCATACCGAGTGATACAGATATGGAACCAAAACTATTTTATTTACCTTAAATAAAAGTTATTAGCACAGAAAACCAACACTAATAACCTTAGATTATACTATAGATAGAATACCGACAGTATTGTTTTGAAGTATCAATTTTGTAATGTTTTTATTATTGTTTTGATATTTTTTTGGAAAAGAGAAAGAAGAATGCGGGATAACAACATTATAAATTTCATAACATCAAGTAGTGGCGGTGTGAATTGTTTTATATAGGGCGGGGGCAAAAAATAAATAAAATGAAAATTATTTTATTTTTAAATTTTTTTATTAATGCATTATAATAATAATTGTATAATGTTAAATAAAACATTTAAAAATAATACAATAAGTATAAGTTATAGGTAACTAACATAAGATATTTCATTACTTTAAATATGTATTACATAGATTAAAACATTCTAATAAAGATCATAATATTATACCTATGTTATATCTAATGTTTTGCTAAATTATTTAAACCATATTAAAATATCCTGTATCGTTAAAATTAATCGATTTATTAATATCAACAATATACTTTTACTATTAAAATTCAAACTGATTTTGAATATTTGTAAATCATATACTATATGCATATTAATTCACTATACTTGAAATTAAACGAATTAAAAAAGAAAATAAATCTCAAAATTTAATACAACTAAAAAGCGAATCGCTGCCCCATAAAAATTAAATATAAAAATTTTAGCAACGCCACTGGATTTTCAATGACAATTTACGATTTATTTACTGTTATTTTCTAAAATGAAGAGCAACTTTTTCCCGTGTTTGTTTTTAAATCCGAATGTTTCACTTATTTTTATTCAATTAAATTTAAAATAAATCACCTTTATCACTGAACATATTTAATTATGCATATATATACTATAAATTTGTGGAATATTATTAAAATCAATTAGAAGGAAAGCAATTAAAGAGTTTGTAAACACTGTCAAAAAAGTTACTTTTGAAAAGAAATTTCCTTTTTTCTTGATAACCGTGTGTTTTCACACTGGAACACACTACACTTGGTTATTTTAGTAAGATAGAGCACTTGATTATTCACTTATTTATTTTAAACTAAATAGTTTTCATTCACATCAATCACAACCAAAAAACACTTTAAAATAACGAAAATTTTCCATTTTTCACCTCATCTGTGTTTCTCTATTTTATGTATATGTACCTCTCGTTTACCCATTCATTTTTAGTACTTCTAGTTTCGCTTGTGTTTTGTATTGAAATTTGTATTGGTACGTTATCTATATAATCTAAGCTAATAACACACAAACAAAATATTATTTGACAAAAACACCATCTTAAATAAAAACACAACAACAACAATCTATTTTTGAAATTCAAAATATAAATTCGGTATAAAACGTCAAATGTAACAACGACTTTAGCCACCACCAATATGGACGTCTACAGTCATGATTACAACTGAAAGCAACGCTATATTTTGTTATTTTAGCTTCGTTTAAAAATACTAAAAGGTTGACTTTAGTCGCAGATGCGTCTTTAGCATCGTCTGTTGATTTGGCCCTTAGTGACTGGTACACAAGTAATTTTAAATACATTTGTAAAATTAACATAGTGTGTTTTATTTAACGTGAATACTACGCGAGTCTTATCCCTACCGCGACACACAGCATTTATACGCGGATTTGTCTACACGGATTTTCTACGTGGTCTATTTGGTTTAGTCTACATGGTTTTGTCTACGTGATTTTGTGTACACGTTTTTGTTTACGTGTTTTTTCTACATGATTTTGTCTTCGGGGATTTGTCTACTTGGGCTATGTGGTTTTGTCTACGTAAGTTTGTCTACGTGGGTTTGCCTACGTGGTATTGTCTACGCGAAATTGTCTACGCGGTTTGATCTACATGGTTTTGCCTACGCGGATTTGTATACATGGTTTTGTCTACGTGGATTTGTCTACGCGGATTTGTCTACGTGGTTTTGTCTACGTGGTCTTGTCTACATGGTTTTGTTTACGTGGATTTATCTATGCAGATCTGTCTACAAATTTTTCTACATGGTTTTGTCTACGTGATATTGTCTACATGGTTTTGTGTACGTGGATTTGTCTACGAAGATCTGTCTACATGGATTTGTCTACTTGGCTTAGTCTACATGGTTTTGTCTACATGGTTTTGCTCACGTGGTTTTTCTACATGGTTTTGTCTACGCGGATTTTTCTACGCGGATTTGTCTACGTAGATTTGTCTACGCGGATTTGTCTATGTGATTTTGTTTACGCGGATTTGTCTTCATGGTTTTGTCTACGTGTTTTAATCTACGCGGATTTGTTTACTCGGATTTGTCTACATGGTTTTGTCTACTTGGTTTTATCTATGTGGTTTTATCTACGCGGATTTGTCTACCTGGTTTTGTCTACGCAAATTGTGGTCTACGTGTCTTTGTCTAGATGGTTTTGTCTATGTGGTTTCTCTAAGCGGATTTGTCTACGTGGTTTTCTCTACTTGGTTGTCTACATGGTTTTGTTTACTTCTACATTTTGTCTACGTGGTTTTGTTTACGTAGTTTTGTCTACGTGTCTTTGTCTACGCAGTTTTGTATACGTGGTTTTGTCAACACTGGTTTGTCTATGTGGTTTTGTCTACATGGCTTTGTCTACTTGGTTTTTGTCTACGCGGATTTGTCTACGCGGTTTTGTATACATGGTTTTGACTATGTTATTTTATATCTACATGATTTTGTTTAAGTGGTTTTGTCTACGTGGCTTTGTCTATATGGTTTTGTTTACGTAGTTTTGTCTACGTGTCTTTGTCTACACGGATTTGTCTACGTGGTTATGTCTATGTGAATTGTCTACGCGGATTTAAACCCGGCAATTGTTCCAGCATCTTGTATAGCCTGTCTTTGGGCATTGTTGAAATAACCAGGCACTGTGATTACAGTATTCGCTACCGTTTTACCTAAAAAAGCTTCGGCGGTTACTTTCATTATAGACAAAACCATTGTGCTAGAAATGGTCAATGTTTCATTTGGGCTTGAACAACTTGATTTTCAAATTTATAACCAATCAAACGCTTAACATCTTTAAAATAAAACGGCATATTAGAATAGATTCAAATGATAACCCTGCTTACACCTTGAAAAAGTTTCAATCAAAAAATTTGAAAATTTCTTAAAATTGACCGTTTAAGTTTTTATGGTTGAAAATAGATTGAAATAAAAGATCTTATTGATGCTCAATGAAAAATTTCAGGTCAATTTCCAAGTTGGGAGTCCGGGAAAACTCAATTGAATATATCGCACACACAAGATTTGCAAATTTCTAAAAATTGGCCGTTTAAATTATCTTGGCTGGAAATAGGTTCAAATGAAAGGTCTAAAAAAATTATTTTTCGTCATTGTATTTGTATCTACATTATCGGCATTGACCTGCAATTTTATTCAGGCGTGAGCATCAATAAGACCTAACATTTGAATCTATTTCCAGCTATGACACTTTAAACGTCAATTTTTAGAAATTTTCAAGTTTTGTATGTTCGATCTATTTATACAAATTTTCGGACTCTTTACATGGAAATCGACTTGTAGTTTTTTTATTACATATAGTTTTAATGCATTTAATAAAATAGTTTAATTTTGAATAATATACGTTGATAAACCGAAATAAACCTTTTTGATTTAAAAAGAAAATACTATGTTAGCACCAAAATTTATTGTCTGCTTTATCGGCATTTTTCGGCTGATTATGTATACGAATCTACCTTACCTTTTACAGACAAACCCTTTAAGCTGTTCCGAAATCTGCATTATCGGCATTTTCCGGCCAGTACATTTTGGCTATTACATCGAAAACTGCATTATCGGCATTTCGGCTAATCCGTTTTAGTTGTTACAGTCGAATCTGCATTGTCGGCACTTTCCGGCTGGAGCGACTCATCTAACTTTAACAGTATACAATTTTGTCAAATGCATTAATTTTGAAAATTGTTTCTTATAAAAATATTCAATTTTTTGCTAGATTTCATCTCCCATCTTCTATTATCGCGATATCGTTGAGAAACTCGGTGTTGTTAGAGATGATGAAAACGTTACTGTGGTTGAATCAGTTAAGTTGTAAAATGCACTACGATATTTAATACCGATTCGAGCACAACAATATTTCTATTTTGTAAAAATTAAGAGGTCAGTATTTAAATTGAAATTTTCAAGATAAAGACAAAAACAGAATATAATCATCCTGAAAATGCAGGATAATTTGGAACATAGTTTACTGCGGTTAGACCTTAGTACAAAGCCACAAACAGGCTTGCTCCAAACTTATTCCTTGGTATGTACTGAGATAGCTGAGACACAATCTGCATTGCCGATTTTTTGGTTTTAAAGTTTATTAAATTATATAATTATTGACGTACGCTCTGAAACGTAATCAGAGTTACCGACAAACAATTTTTGAGTTTGTTGAGTTGAAAAATTTGTCTTATCACAAAACTCATAGCCGCAACAGAATAATTCGGAATTAATCTGGTCATATTCATAGATACTACAATTTTTATTTGAATTTTCCCATATGTATTCCACGAATGTCCGACATTTATACTGTGTACTAAGTTGGTGAGAACAGCCGAACAGCATAAAATGTGAGTCTTAGAGAGCGAAAAGATATTTTTATTTTTATTAATAATCATTATCATTGTCTTTGCTTTCAACAATCTTATCGATCAAATACGAAAGAAATACGTTAATAATAAATTGAAAATAAACAATGTTGCAGGTAGAAATAATGAATTATCTCTTGAGGGCGATCAAAAATGATAATTGAAAATTTAACAGAAAGCAAAAAAAAAACAAAAATAAATAATTGAATATTTAACAAAAAAAAAATTATTTTCGTATTGAAATCTTCTGACCATCTCATCTCATCTTGATGATTTGGGGGGAGAAAAAAATGCAAAATGAAAATTGCGCTTGTGCTGCTTCCCGGAAAAATTGTTTTTACAACCAACTGAATTTCAACGTCAAACCACGTTTCGCGTGTGTGTGGTCTCTGTTCAAGAAACACTCAAATCAATATTCGATTATTTTATGATTTTTGTTGCTGTTGTTTTATGCTGCATGTGCTTTTTTACTGTCACGTCTTGCGAGGATTATTTATTTTGAACGTTTGAAGTCTCCACTCCGCATATTATGTAGTTACACATGTGCGATATATGTACATGCAACACAACACAATGATGATGATGTATTGTTATTGATGCGCGCGATGAAGAGAAACCGCGCTCGTTTTATTGTTATTGTGTCGTTCTTGATTTTTTTTTTTGTGAGCTCGCGACGTTTTATGATTTTATAAATTGAATTTATGTGTTGCATGTATATGCAGTGCGGATATTTTATAAAATGCAATTGTTTAGGCCAAATTTATTATCCGTATGCACTTTTTACTTTCTTCCTGGTGGATTATTACTTTGTAGATTTACCGATTTTTGTTTTTTGTATATACTATCGGATCATGTTCCTGGAAAAGCGTTTGAGTACCATCGAATATTTTTGCAATCTGTGCCATCGTAATAATATTTAAATGCGCTTAACGAATCGGACTTATTGTTGTTTAATGGGGCAAAGCAATTAATGAAAGCAAAACATAAATAATCGTTGGAATGGAGTCGCATAATTGTCGCGCTCGTTTGGTGGCAGAGTGCATTCCGTTTCACATATTATTTTTTTGGTAGACGTTAATTGAATTTAATTTAAATACTTACATTAATTTGATTTACGATTTCATTTGAAGGCTTGCAGTTAAATGATAATTTATGGTTTATTTGTTTTTTTTACAGAGATTTTTTCATAGTGGACGGGACATTGCCTCAAAAGATCAGTAAGTTCCTTTTACCGATTTAGCCGGTTTCGGTATAATATCGTTTTGTTTTTTTTTACAACAGTTTTACACCGCAAATATTATTGGATAAGGTACAAGATCTTGGTATGATTATTGATTTGACCGCAACGACAAGATACTACAATCCAAGGGTACGTCTATAATACATACCTTTAATTAAATATTGAATACGTTATACGATTTTACTTTCATCAATACAGGAATTTGAGGATAATGATGTACAATACATAAAAATATTTACTGAAGGACATCAAGTGCCTTCACGCGATGTAATTTCAAAGTAAGTACACGGCAATATTATTTTAATTAAAGTTTTATTACCGTGTGGTTTATTGTTTATGCATATAAATTTAAAAGAACATTCATCAAAAGTCGGTATGCGGCGAATTTTTTACCTCGACACCTTATTTCCATATGCATGCATATAATACATACATATATACGTTTGTTCTAGGCTTTATATTTTTAACGTGTATATCGTGTACACATTATATAATTATTAGGGAATTTAATGGTGTGAAGTTGCTATATTGTTAAATAAAATAATTCCTTCTGGAAATTTTTATACTGGCCATATTCGATATACGAATTTTTATAGGATCTATGCTGAGAAAAACGTTTATAGATTAGATTGAAGAAAATACCTTTGATGGAGCCTTTTTCATTAATATGATCCCACTGTATCGCTGAATTAACTAGAATCAGATGGTTTGGCTCTCGATTTGCAGAGGAAATATTACTTATTTGTGGCTTACCCTCGGAGTGGAGGCTGACAATCGTAATAAATATTTTCGTTAGAAATGCTGAAAACCACTATTAATTATTACTACTCTGTCATACATCCATTTTATAGACTAGTGTGAAGTTAATCACAAAAAAGTACACAGAAATCCAAACAACAGCCAGAGTGTTAACAATAATAAATGTCTCACTTGTTAGAATCCAAAAATATATAAACGTCAGGCCCGTGCCTGCGTACACGGCCGCTTGAGTGCAAACAATTTAGCGGCCGCCCCGTGAGGTAAAGAAAACTTACTTGCTGGGACATAAAAATCAATCAATTAAGTTTTATTATTTTTTATTTTCATAACATTAATTTAATTTACATAAAATAAGCTCTTCTAGCTTTTTTTAGGGTGAATTCAATCATTTGATGTTCTATTGATATTAAAGCTAAATTGACATCGTTGATCTTAGATAATTTTTAACTTTGAGAACGATCTACTCCGGATGCAACGGACACTGGTAATGTTAATAAAATACGTAAAACTACGCACACATATGAAACCGTATAAACTCAAAGCGTATCTGCACAATTTTAATTTTGTCAAATAAATCAACACCATTTATTATACTCGCACTTGAAACTCGTCGCTTCTTTGTTCGTCTGACAGTTTCAAGGGTAAATCTTTATAGTTTTGCAGTAACGACTCTTCTGATTGTTCCCCAATATCTAAATGAATCCAAACATATCATTATATCGCTGACGTGCTTCGAATCTTTTGGAAATAGATGTTATTGTTTGATCCAGAATGCAAAAATAAAAATTAATTCTAAAATGCGTTTTAGGATCCAAGATTGATTCATCTATGCTTTCATAATTGAAATTTCAGGTTCTTTTCTCACCAATAACAGGAAAAAGCAGGTTCTACGTCCAATTCATTAGTTAGACCAGAATTCTTTCAAACTCGTTATCGTTTCTACATTTTGTCAAAAAATTGGTTAAGTCCTTTAACGAAGAAAGGCATGCTTTAATATGAGTGGCTGCGGATTTTGCAATAATTTGCTAGCTACATCAATTTGTAATAAATTTGTTTGCCAAATTACTATGGAATATATTTTTATAATATAATTGCATATTTTTAATGATAAACAGTGTGCCATATGAGAGATTCATAAATTTGCACAATCTTTTGGTTGAACTAGAAAAAAATAAGCATGTTTCTTGTTCTAAATAAAAAAGAATTGCTGTCCCTGTGATATAGTTGCAGAGTCATTGAAACGCATTCGTGGACAATTTTTTCACTAGAAGTTTTGCAGAATGACACATATTGTAACTTCCGCAATATATGAAATATAAAATTGTCGGATAAAGACCAGATTACAAGAAATGTGATTTTTAGTCCTTTTAGACAATTTTTACCGTTTTTTTTTAAATGATGGTATTTTCCGTCTTGCCCATTTAGAAGAAAAAATTGCTCCCAAAAGGCAAGACGGCATATGCCGACTGGTCGGCTAATCCCGTCTCGTCCTGTAAGATATAAAATATATGTCAGGCATATGCCGTCACTGAATTTATAAAAAAAAACATTTTAGTTTCAAAAACTTAACTAATTCGAAATACGTTCATTTGTAATAAAATTCAAAATAAAATTACCAATGTATAATTCAGGCAAATCGTACTTTGCAAAATAACAAATTAAGTTGCGTACATGACATCGAAAATAAATAGTTCCATACTCAAAACCAATTAAATCACGTGAAATGCTTTATACTACGCCTACTAGTTCTGAACTCGAGTTGCAATTGTTTTAACTTTGTTGTTGTTTTAACACATTTTGTGTGATATCATGGTATTATTTTCTATCTAACTTCCGATCTCATGTACGCACCATTAGTGTGACTACTTAGCATGCATAGAATTTTTTGAGGAATTTAGCAAGTTTTGTTTTCGCGCATTCCTTGCATCTTAAATAAACGGCTTTACGTTTTCGAATTTCGGGAATTGGTGTTTTTTTCTCCATAAACAGATTGAATGTTGCATGACAATTTGTTGCTGTATTACCGGACCCACAAAAAAACGGCCTATTAGTTGCTACTAAAGGGAGGCGTATCATGGCTTTAATTTGTCATCTCGAAATTGTAGGAAACTTTGATTTGAGCCAGTGGTTTTCTTGTACAAATAGTAGGAGTCCCAGGTAGCAACATCTAATAAGTGTAACATAACTTTTATATCAGCGAATTGTTTTTTTTTGTGATGGGTAATATGATACCATCTGGTCACTTCTATCCACTCCTGGTTCGTATTGGGTGTAGATTGCTATTTTTCAGGTTTTTTAAACCGTTTTTATTTCGGACTTCAGTCAATTTGTGATGAATATAGTGATACAAAGAACGTCGCGTTTAACCTTCCATTTCGATTTCGCTTACTATTTCCACAGCATTTTCCCTCCTGTTCGATCGAAGAGTTGCTATACAGTGCATTTTCATGAATAACAGAGTGTTGCAAAGTTCCACGCTGTTATAGTAGTTATTCACAAAAACATGTCCTTTTGTAAAAATGGGTCAATTATTCGATTTACTATGGAATTCACTTTAGAACAATTAGAAACATCGTTTTTGCCCTGATAAATTTCAATATTTATGCGTAACCGCTAGTAGTGGTAAGTTCGTAAAGCTTGGTTCCAAACTTAACTTTCTTGCTTCCATTATCATTGCTATCCTCATTACAACTAAAGTTGCGTAAAAACTGCTCGAACCTGTGTCATTGTTACAGGAAATAATGGGTGGTAATACAGAGGATCATTACCGTAGGCCAGGGCAACCAAAAATATGCTCTTAAAAATATGTTTTATGGGTATATCCTCTATTCGGTCGCAAATTATTTAATTGCGAGGCGAAATATGGTTACTAGATTTATGTTGCCATGCCAATTGACACATTTTTTAAAATTTAAATTTGTTTTTCGATTGTAAAGTAGAAATACACGAAAAGACTGCGACGCGTAACAGTTTTTTCATGTATTTCTACTTTACAATCGCAAAACAAATTTAAATTTAAAAAATGTGTCAATTGGCATGGCAACATAAATCTAGTAACCATATTTCGCCTCGCAATTAAATAATTTGCGAACGGATAGAGGATATACCCATAAAACATATTTTTAAGAGCATATTTTTGGTTGCCCTAAAAAAAGCGATCGTATTGTTGGGGCTTTTACTTGTGATTGCAAAAAAATTTGCAATATGGCAGTTCCTCGTTACTGGGCTTCTGTTTTCACAAAGTTTTTTACCATACTCATTTGTTGATTCGACGAGCGTTTCCAGAAGTAACGGATTAACAATTTGTTCAAAATCTTGTAGTGTTGTTGCGTCAGGCTGAATTTCTATTTGCACACCGCTACTGCTTGCATCAAAAGAAAAATACGGTATTTCTTTAACATCATTCATCCATTCTTCACGCGATTCAACGTCAATAGGTTCACCTTAATCTTCTTGATCACAATCATTTTTGATCTCGGATATTTCGTCCCCTCGATCCGAATGATCTAGTTCAATAATTAGATTTTCCATATTGCTCATTTCGTCACAATCGCTTATTGACGATTCATATGTCGGATCACCTCCAAAATTTCCATCATTACAAAAAGGATCGATGTCTGAAGCATCATCGTCGCTTGGACATTCGTCGTATAATTTTCTTAACATTTCTTCGGTCATACACTTCTGTCATATTGAATTATATCTGCAATATTTACTCCTTTTTAAAATGTATTTCAAAATCGTTAACCCAATTTTATTACTTACCGCGAAGATGTTATTAAATATTTCATTTTGAATCTTGTCACCAGTTTTTGGCCGCATTTTGGAAACGGCCGCCTGTGTGCGGTGCACACATTGCATGCGTTGTATGTATCGCGCTCCATATCAGTGCAACTGATTCCAGCGATTTGATTATCGGCTGACTGTCCACATAAATTATAATAATATCGAACATATTATTAGACGCCTCAACCAAGTCAAGCACTCCCCAATCGCTATCACCTCAGATTAGTATACACTAATCAGGGAGCAGAACTGAGTTACCCACATTTATTGATCACAGAAGATTTCGGCTCCTACGTCGTCTAGGTTAGAGTTATAAGGTTCAGTTATCTGGTTATCTGGAGTTATCTGGTTCAAAATACTACCCGAAACGTATTATAGACGCTTAAATAGATAAAGGATCCTTCAGCGAATTGTTAACTGACGTGTGTCCTGCCCGGAAACTTTCCCACTAATTTACTGCTCACAGACCCATAGTCGTATTGGTCGCCATCTGCTTACCAAACATATCGATCGGAAGAAGGTGAATGATAACCACTCATTCTCGTTAGATAGAGTCGTCAGCACTAATACCCATACAGGCCGTTGGATCTTCTTCATCATTTTCATGTAAGTGACTTTACCGGGCCGGCCGCCATACTCTCACATCGTGCATAAGTACAGATCTTTATTATTATTATTAAAGTTGGCTGGAACCCAAACAGTATCCGCACTAAATGCCATACGTCGGCCATGGTGCAAACTGATAATTTTCTCCCAATTCGCTAATGCGTTGCTCTTTAAAACTGCATACGCTTGAGCCGGGTATTTATGACTGCTGATTTATATTGAAAGATCTGTAGTTAAGGTCAGCACCTTAACCATCAAGACCGTCATCACACATGGAATGATGAACAAACACTATTCGTTATAAATTGTATTTAAAACGGCCGGTAAGAGCAGCGAATGAAGTGGAGACAGGGACAAAATTATCTGCCATTCACGTAATAACGGATTTAACTATAGGCCACCAAACAACAGAAGCGTAATGTATATAATCAAAATCAGGTATTTGTAAATAAACAATAGCATATTAGGAGCCAAACCCCAGGATTTCCTAAATGCTCTTCTATATTGTCAAAAAATGACATTGGCCTTTTTGAAGTTTACTATCAAGATGGAATCCTCAGGAAAGTTTATTGTCTAAAGAATTAACGAGATGTTTTACGATATCAGATCTAGCTATCTTTCCCCAAAAAGACAAAAAGCAGACAGTTGCAGACGTAGAAATATTGTATTTGCTCCAATATTTCTACGTTTAACAAATACTAGCAGACTAGTTTTTGATGGATTAACGTACAAACTCGCGTGTTTATGCTCGAACAAACGACTAAGTCATCAGCTAAGCTCAGAGCTTTGAAACCAGATTGGCGCAGCCTAACCAATAATACAACAATAAGTAATAACCACGAAACGGGTGACAAAACACCAGTGGCACTATTCTGGTAATTCCCTGGGAATAGGGAATTGGGGAAAGATTTTATATGTAATTTCTATTTAAAATATTTTTTCCGGCCTACTGAGGAAAAAAATTTGATGTAAATATTTATAAATTGGGAATAATTTTTCCATATCTAAATTGGTAGGGAAAATTATTCCCAATTTAACTTTGTTTTCAAAAAAATTAACACTAGCTTTTTACCTAAGTATGCCAGAAAAAAACTTTTTAAATACAAATTACATATAAAATCTTTCCCCAATTCCCTATTCCCAGGGAATTACCAGAATAGTGCCACAGGGAATCACCAGAATAGTGCCACAGGAGGGCAGAAAGATAATCCAGCTCAGGTTGGTGGTTTCATCAAAGGCACCTGCAATATCTAGGAAAGTGCCTTCGTGAAATTTTTTAATATTTCGCAATCTTTCAATTCTTCTATCAAGTTCATGCAGTTCGATTTCACACGATTTCGCTACTTAAGTACAGGTTTTAGTAAGGCGGTAAGAGCAAGTGTACCAACTCTGGTTTCAAACCCCTTCTTTCTCAATGGCGTCCCTCCATAAGTAAATGGCTCCAATAGGCATACTTTTTTGAAAAGATCGCCTAACAACTCAGCCTACTTACTATCTAAGATAGTGCTCAAAAATTTCGCTGTATTAGTAAAAGTGAGTCTAATGCTGTTTAAAACACGAGAGGTCGCTTTCGAAATTTTGTATTTTTTAGTAAACAGAATCAGCTCTGCCTTAGACTACTACTCCTACTCCCCCTCTGCAGTTCTATTAGTGATCCGTTGATTACCATGTTCCTGAGAATGAGAGATAGAACAGTTGATGGTGTAGCTCTAGCCACTTGCTTTCTATTGGTGGAGCTCCAGCTTAGGCGATTACAATCTTGCTTAAGTACAGTGCATTAATCTGGTTAGAGACGTTAAATTTTCCTCGCTTTTGGGATAAAATCCACCTTAAATACGGACGATTTTCTAGGACCATATGTTTAAACACTCTATGTAGATTACCGAGAAATGGTTTGAAGCTCTTTATCGTCTACAGATTCTTTTTTTGCAAACAATACCGCTATGTATATATCTATGTATTCCCCCATAAAGTTTGGTCGATACATCCTGAGCTTCATCGAGTCTTCAGATTTTCTTGGAAAGTGAGTTTCTAAAAGAAGCTCCAAAAATTGTACCACACTCGATGAAGATGCCCATGAAGCGAGGACGGTTGATTTAATGGAGATTTGCACAGGCATGAGGTTGCTTGGTCGGAGGGCCCTGCCATTTTATCACAACAGATATTGGTAGTGCCAGAGACGAGAGTCACGTCGGGCATCTGTCTGTCGTAACAAATTTTGCTTTTGATGAAGTTTTTCAAACAAAGAGACTTTTATTAAGAAAACGAATAAAAACTCATCTCTACCATTGAGGTTCGTGCAGGTTGACCTGAATTATTTGAAGCATATGCAACGTTTAGACCCCAACTCCGGATATTTCCTGCTATTGCATGCTAATTAGTGTTATTATCCTCCCTGCGAATCCTCCTACAAGTCTTCCCTTTCCCAGGCTATAAAGTCCTACAAAATTCTGTGCTTGTTTTCTTAATTCATCGTTTTGCAAATTGTTTATATCGGTTATTAATTTAAAACTTGAGATAATTGTTGGTATGTTTTTGAATCTTTCTTCTATTTGCATAATAACTGTCAATTACAATATTGAAAAAGTTTTACTTAATTTCATCAACAGGATCTTTATGTACCTCATCTTCTGATAGCCGGGAAACTCTGTGAAGTATTCATGGTACGCGCTAACCTCCTTAGCTTTATTTAAGAAATCATCGAATTGAGATCTTAATTCTATCTTAAATTTTATTTGTTCCGGCCTTCTAATAGGCCTAATAGTTCCAACTTCATTGGTTTCTAGAATGCTTTTTGTCAAATTATCGTTAATTCAACGGTTTTTGTTGTTTAATGGAATTGGCCCAATTCTGGATTAGCACAAATTCAGCCACTATATTTTTCGGATGGCAATGAACATACTTGATACGAATATGGTATCTGAATTGCTTATTCTTGGATTTTATAATAAGTTATTTCTATTTTTGAATTTGTTTGACCTCTGTATTTTGTATGTCTGTTTGTCTTATCTTTGTAAGATTTATAGTATCTTTTAGGGGCTAGTTTGTTTTTCCTCAATTTATGAATGAAAATGTATGAAAATCATATTTCTTTGATAAGCACAAATTTCGTCGGTGTACCCGCTTTTGTAAAGTTTTAAAATTAGGCTTAAATTATTTCTGTTTTTTTTTCTTCTTGAAATTGGGATTTATTTTTTTCGTCTTTCAGGCGAAATTTGAAATTTTCTTTTCCCGTTTTCTCGGCTCATTTTTCCCTTGAGCACAAATTAGCACAAATTGGGCTTAATCGGTATGCAAAGTTTCAATTTCAAATTCGAAAGTTTCTCTGCTGCAGTTACACACACCATTAAACGTGCCAAGTACTTTAGATATAACGGTTGCATGGTTAAAATTCGCAAATTTTAAAAGTAGATTATTAGTAGATTAACGCGATTTTTAATAAATTCCGGGTTGAGCTAACTTCAGAATTTTCTGTTTATTTTGAATCAATTTAAACAAATTCTGGACTGGGCTAACTTTACACTTGGAATTCAATATGTTCTTGGAGAATGCTGGGTTGCTTTTGGCCCAACAAAATAACAAATGCTGGGCACGGACGACCAGCTGTAATATGGAAACGAACGAAGCTACAACAGAAGCGAAACAACTTGGCAAGTCATGAGTGATAATCGATGCAAAAGCACGTAACAGAGTAAAATAGTCCTGCCTACTAGACGTCCTATGCTCCTAAATTGAAGATAAAGTAAAAAAAGAAACTGTCATATCCGTAGGTGGTAAATTAAGCAAAGACCTACCAATTAATGGAAACTGTTCAACTATGAAGTTTCATTCAGAATAGTCAATCCACCTGGACTGAAAGGGTGCCGAATTTTCGGTAAAATTTTAAAAATGGTCCGAAATAATTTTGTTTGAAATTTATGGCTTAAACTGTATGTAATCTCTGTAACTGTAACATTTCCGATATGTACTAAAGTGATATTCATAAAATGTAACTCGACTCTATGAACGGATGTTTTGTTCTGTAATTTGGCAGCACCAAATTTGATGACGTAAAATTACATATCACGATTTCAATAGCGAGTAACTCGAAAAAATTGTCCTTTTCCGAAACGGTTTTCGCATAAATATGTTGTTACCAATAGCTTCTCTATATACCAACAAAATCAAAAGCTTACGCCAATTGTAATTTTTGAGCTTTGAATAAAATTTATTTGTTTAACCTTTATGTTTACAACCAGCATACCCGGGTATGTCCATAATTCCATACATTTAGTATTGAATGAATCAATCAAAATTGTTTAATTTCATTTTAAATTGATTAATACATTTTGGCAAAATGTAATCTAAAACAAATAATTGTTATTAACAAATAATAATTACTAAAGATTTCAAGCTAATAATTCATCTAATCCATAAAATTTTGGGTAATAAAACACGAAAACTTACCCGGGTAAGCGGTTGTAAACATAAGGGTTAAGATTTATTAATTTTTTTAAATACTCCTAAATGTTGATAATGCAATACAAACACGTACAATCGAAACAAATACATAGTTTGTCTGCGATGTACAGAGAAAAAATATTGTTCGTAAGGGATACAAACGAATGAACCCAACTGTACCGTTTTATCTCGATCAGACAGCCCATCTGGGCTGTAGGTACACCGCATACAGACACACTGAGTACTTTTTAAAAATTCGTCTTTTGTGTTCGACGATATAGCGAATGGTAAATCTGCAAAAATCTCGAGTTTAAAAATTTTCTTGACTTTATTTTATTACGTAAAAGTGAAATCGAAATTATTTTTTCTAATTAATTTTTTTGACATTTTTGTTTCATTGTTTTCGAAATAGGCCATTTAATCCAGACCCTAAACCTAATTAACCGTATAAACATGCAATCATGAGGCCATTTTGCAATATAAATTACCCATTGGTGGCTAAATGACAAGATATGATGATCAATCCTCAGCTAACGATTACCCAACGAAATTTGATGAAAACGGTATGATTGTCTTTCAATGAGGTGCTACCCGGCGGATGTTTTTTTACAGCAGATTATTGGTTAACAAAATCCAATTAGTTTTATGTGAACATAATTAAAAGCCGAACAGTTTTTGAACGATTCCCAGAAACCACAATTATCTAATTCTTTCTGTAATTGATGGACCACACGAATGGAGGAGTTATAAGCCATTTCTAGGAAATATCTATATATAAAATCTCAGATAAAATGTTCCGCTCTATTTTTCCCAAATCACCCCATCAAATCCTTGGCGGCGAACAAAATACTTCACTATAGAAAGGTAATAAAGTTATCTCTATAATAATAAACCACAATTACAACCGATCAATCGTAAAACATAACAACAATTATTTGCCGAACATCAAAATTATGCTGAATATGCTAAAAAAAAAAAAAAACCAATTTGTTGTTGTTGTTGTCCATTGTAATTTATGGATATTTTATTCATTTTGTGTACACAAATGTTGTATGCGCGCACTGTTCCATCTTTAAGATCTGTTAAAAATCTGCATAATCGCAACAATAAAAATATTCGAGGTGGTTTAGTATTTTATGCGGTTAACAAAATTGAATACAAATTTTTGTTGTTGTTGCATTTTTATTTCCTTCTGATTAGTTGTAAAATTTGTGTGTGTGTGTGCGCCGAGCGCAGGAATCCTTTCTTCATTCAAAACAGTTAATTTATAATCTTAATGTTAAAATACCTTTTTGGAGTTATAAGAAATTCGTATTTAATTTATATTTCTTGTTTTTGTTTAATTTTAATTTTATTTGCAAATTTTTATGATTTTTTTTTTGTGTTAACTTAAGAAGATGAAATGATATTGATGAAGATGATGATGCTGCGTGGTTCATTATTTCCACAATTTATTTGATTTGGATTTCTACATATAAATAAAATCGATGTTTATGCTTTTTATTTGTCTTGGCTCTGTTTCCTATCCACATCATAATGTTTTCCAGAGTAACGTTCTTGAAAAAAAAAAAATAATAATAAAAATTGGGAACATCTTAAATACATTTTGTATAATACAGTAACATAATAAGAGGATGGGAGAGCTTGCCATACGATATGCCATTAATTTTATAATTGTGATTGATTTATAGGAAGTGGTGGTGCTCCACCCGCGCTCTCGATTGTCATTTGGAATAAAACACAATAACGATTCGATGTTTGCTTGCGCGGCGCTTGTTCGAAATATTCTTGTTCTGTTATTTTGTATTGTACGAGTATATCGCAGCTTTTTGGCAATGTTCTGAAATTCTAGAAAACCATAAATAATATTTTTCCTTTATTCCAATGGGGGTTATTGGTTCGTGGGAGTATTATTATTATTATTGGGACTTTAGAGGTTCGTATATTTTACAAAAAAATTTGTTTATCGTTGTTTTTTAGTTTTTTTTTGTTATTTATTTGGAAGATACACAAGATTTATTTGTACTAACAATTTTTATTTCTCGATTTGTTATTTTCAGATTCACAAGGGCTGTAAACAATTTCCTTGAACGGAATGGGCATAATGGTAAGTTTTTCATAATAATTTGATTTAACATTTCATATTTTGTCATTGGTACGTTTGTAACTTATTTGTTTTACAAATCAGTTACACAATTTGTCTTGAAATGATTAAAACGATTTGAATTTGAAATGTAACGTAAATGTCTGATCGAAAAACATTGTATTTTGCGGTGATGTATCTGTCAAAATACGTTTATCGTAAATAATAATCGCAAATATTTTCTTGACTTTTTTTTTTGTTCGCGCAGCTTTATTGCACATTTGAATATAATTACCTTTTGCAATTTTAAATAATTAAAGTATTTTTTCTCGTTTTGAGATTAAAGTATTTTGCTTAAGAACAAGAAGAATGGTTTATGATGTTTGTGCTAAACTGTGGAGGGTGTTCACAAAATAATATTGAACTCATAAAGCACTTAAAAAAAGTGTGTGTCAGCTCTTACGCGCGACCGGAGTTTACTCTTTAAGAACGATCGTCTTGGAAATATATTCAACTAGCGGATACCCGGCATGTGCTATTAGGCTAAAAAAGAAATACATTTTATTTGTTTGTTGGAAAAAAAAGAAATTTTATATATTTATTAACGTTTTTATCTTAATACATAAAGTAAACATAAAGATTGTTCGGCGTTCCAACTTTGAACACCGTGCGAAAAACAGGGATTTTCTAAGTTCAAACCAGTAACACTTAGCGATTGGCCTTGAGCCTTGTTGATGGTTATGGCGAAAGCCGAACGTACTGGAAATTGTAATCGCATGAAATCGAAGGTTAAATCGGTCGAAATCATTGGAATTCGTGGTATCAGCACATCTTCTCCTTTACATTTGCCACTGATGATTGTAGGTTCGATTAAATTCGGCGATAGTTTTTTAACAGCAAGTCTTGTTCCATTGCACAATTTCGGTGGATCTTAGTTGCGAATGAGCATCAACGGTGAACCAATTTTTAAAGTTAATGTATGTGGTGGCATTCCAGATGGTTCCAAAGAGTTAAGAAACTCTATTGGATAGTTGACAGCTAGTTCCTCACCTATAACTGTGACAATCGATTTGTACTTGACAACTTCACCGGTTCATTCAGTTGAATTTTATGACCGGTTCATTCAGTTGAATTTTTTCACAACTTCATTCAGTTGAATATTGTTTATTTTGTTGACATCATCATCATTCTCCGGCGCCAAAATTGCTCGTTCGCAAAGCCAATCCATATTTTTGAAATTGTTTGTAATATCGGGAAAAACTTTCTGTACAACATTTTGAATTGATGACTGCATTTGGCAAAAGTTTGGTGTAGTCGGATCATATCCGAGAATGTAAGTTTATCTACATGTCTCCAAACATATGACGCTTTTAAACATGCATTTAGTTCATCGGCTGGTGTTGATCTTGAAATCACTGGCAAAGTTTATCGCAAGTCACCAGCAAGAATCAATAGAGCTCCACCCATTGGTCGGTCATTTTCTCTGAAATCTTTGAGAGTTCGGTCAAGAGCTTCAAGAGATTTCTTGTGTGCCATAGTGCATTCATCCCATACAATACATGAGCTTGTTTTTAATACTGCAGTCATACCAGAATTTCTACCGATGTTACATGTTGGTGTTTCGGTATGGTTTACATTTAATGGAATGCCCAGACGATGCTACAGCTAGTGCAATTTCATTTCTCTATCGAATTTCAGCGAGGTTCAAATTGAGCAAGAAGGTTTTTCCAGTGCCTGCATGTGTGTCAAGGAAATAATTCCACCACTTTCATTTGCTACGTGTTGCATACATTTTTCTAAAACTATTTCTTGATCAACAGTTTTTTCTGAGCATCGACAAAATGGCGCAATCCATCAGAATTATATTGTCATTCACGTATACCAAATCTCTGTCGTGAACATTGTTTCGATCACGTGTCGGTGCTGGTAGTCCAAGCTGGTAAAGAATTTTGTTGTTGATTGAAATACATCTATCCTCAAGTAGTATGAGTGCTTCATTGAAAATGACATCCGAAAACTGGATTTCCACATTCGGATTCTTTCTACGTGCTTGTCTTAGTATATCGTCACTCATGCTTTCTTTATTCTTTTCACAAAGATTTTTTGGATCAGAATTCGCGCAAGTCGTTAAAATAATTGCAAACAGCGTGCGAATTTGTGGCGAAAGACACGTGAGAGCTGCTTCTGCCAATGTCGTGTCTCAATGCCGATCGTTTTCAAGTAATTTCGTCTTTGAATTCCGTTCCAACTATGACGACTGCCACTTCGTTGATCGGTGGAGCGTTAAATCGTCGTTCATGCTCACCCGATGGTGTTTTATCGGCTCTTATAGTCATTATGTAATCATCTGATGGCATTTGATCTAAGGCGAGTATGAATAGTTTAACCAAATGATTATGCTGGTGAAATAAACGTTGCAAATTTGAAATAATTTCACGTCGTGTTCCGTTGATAGCCGCGCAACGTTGATCAACTTCTTCTTCTTCATCTCCTGTGAAATAAATTTGCAAAAACTTGAAATCTTGATCTGGTGTTGGAAGACGCAAACCGATTTGGTGGTAAACTTGTCCTTGCACTTTGAATGTTGGCGTAAAACCTGGAGAAATGTTTTATTTTTGACGTATTTTTTTATGTAAAAACAAACAAAACACGAAAAACAGACAAACCTGTATTGCTAACAATGTTTGTAGCTCTGAACAAAGTCATTTGAAAGCTCAAATTGTATTTCCGAATGTTTTGCAAAAAAGATTTGGACAACACTGTGTTGCCAGAAACGTAGCTTATAAGTGGTTCAAGTGGCTCAACCAGCGGTGGCAACTTGACTTTACCATTTGAACAACACATGCCGGGTGACTCCTTTTGAAATTTTCAAGGCGTGGCTGTACAGACAAACAGTGCTCATCGGGGCTGCAGGGTTTGTCATAATTGAATGCCGCCAACTGAAATTCAATTTCACGTTGTTCGGGTGTTTTGGTTGCTCTTTCGGTTCTTTTTCGTTTCGCATCTGCTGTATTTCTTCCAATCACAGTTCTTTTTGGTGGCAGTTTTGATAACTAATATTTTTTATTGTTATTTTTTATATGTGGATAAATAATTTTTGCAAGCAATTGCAAATAATACGGGAAATCACCAAATTTCACGAAAACAAATATTTTTTTACTATTTATGAGGTTTTTAATATTTTCTAATTCGATTATTTGAGATGATCGACGCGATAACCATAAATGATAAAACTTTCTGATGAGAATGACAGATCCATTGTACATCCGGATGAGGTTGAAAATGTTTGTATTGGAAAAGTCGAAAATCGACTTCATGAAAGGACCGAATGTGCCTATGCATTGTTTTGGTAGTCTAAAACCATCTTCACATTATTGCCTTTCAAATGAAACCGGTTGAAACCGAAGCACACCGGTTGGATGGTTTTAAAGCCTATAACTCACATAGAAACATTTTTTTCTGTTTTATATAGTTCCTGTTTTATTCTATTCACACCATCTTGAACATTATTAATTCTGCGAATAGTAACGTAATTATTAAATACTGTGACAATAGGTTTGGAGTAACTAAAATACGATACGTGAACGTCGGAACTTACATTAATTACGAAACGTGAAAGCATCGCATCAATGGTTGTACTTAAACCAAATCTAAATTAAGACGTGAATATTGAAATCTTCACCAAGTATATGAGCGGATGTTCATGATAACGTTTCTTCAACAATTTTGAACCCTCTTCTGTATATGCTAACAATGCATCGCGGAGAAAATGTATTATGGTTTTCTCATTCTGATTGACTGAAATATAAACTGTGATCTAAGAATTTGTTTACCGTTTGGCAAAGTTGATCTCGCGGCGCATATCTGCCCATAAGCAGATTTGGTTTGAGTAATGTGCTGGGAATTTTTTCTCAAGTTAGCATCATTACAGACAGTAAAGTCGTGTTGCGAATCCCCAACATTTTGGTAGATTCCAATGACCCTTCCTCCCCCTCCCCCGCGCTTAATGCTGGGTCGTGTCTAATTGCGTTATGTGAATGAAACTTTCAATTTCGACCTGTTGGAGACTTTGGCAATTGCGAGAAAAGGATTATTAATCCGATAAATTTTATGAATGTATGAAGTCCTTCTTGAGCCGTGACCCTGGTTAAGGCTACGTAGACCAAAGGTTGTGAATGTGATCTTACTGTATATGTAAACAAATTTTTCAAATGTTCCTCGTTGTGATTTGTGAAAGGTCAACGAGCAGGCTGGTTTTAGTGGAAGGAGAGAAACTCTTGCTGATCTACAATTGATAGGAACCGCTGCTCTACTTTTTTCTTTTGAATTTGCACCGACGTCTTTAGGAAAAAGAAACGAAACCCGTATAACTCTATTTTGATCACCCAATTCAACGTGTAATTTGTGTAATGCCCTATTGGCTAATCCATCAGCAACGTCGATGTTTATGGTTACCACGTAGGGTTTATCTAGAATGAAAATAATTTTGTATGGTAATCCTCCTATGTCCATCGTGCTGAGTTTGTGAAGGTTCTCTCTAGCGACCCTTTCTTTTTCGCGATCAGCTCCACACCCGAGTATTTCGTCATCAGCAATTGATTTCAACTCTTGTTCATCCAATTGACCTCCATTAACAAACTTTGTAATAGTGATGAGAATTTATCGGTCAATTCAATCAAATAATACAAAATATATAAAAACTAATCCCTTGGAACCCTACCAATAAAAATGATGGGCAATCCATGAAAAGCGGCCATATAATGTTCCGTTATTTTTTTCAGTCACATTCTAATATTTCCGCCCAGTATGAACAATCGTGCCTCCTATAGCAACGGTTTTCCCTGTGGATGCACATGCAAGATAGGCATTACAATAACCATCCGTATCAGTGAATCGGTTACAAATTTCCATGATGAGTTTGATGATGAAAGTCTTCCCGCATCCAGCAGAGCCAGTCAAGTACCTACAGTTGTAACGCGAGTGGGTCTTTTGAGGTTACCAACCATATAATATGTTGCGCCAGCTCAAATTCCTTTGCGTTTGCTTTTATCATGAGCACGGGAAACTCTATAGTCTCCATTAAGTTGTGCTTCCTCTTCCATGTTGCCTCGAGCCTTATTCATCGTCGCTGCTACTACGTCATCGTTGATTCCTGAATTCAGATCTTGAAGTTAATCCGGATTACGAATTTCCTAAACGTTAACCTGATTCCATTATTATCTGCCTGTGAATTGTTGAGCTTCATTTCTTCCCGACATAGTCGCGTGCAAATTTCCATTGTTTTAGCGATATCGAAATTAGATTCGAATCCTTTTCTCCGCACCACTATGAAGCCTTGATTTTCATCGAAAATACGCAGAAATTTCATATCTGTCAACATTAGTTTCATCAATCCTTAACGGGATATGTGAAGTAACCATTTCTCTCTTGTACTCTGTTAACTCTTTTCCCAGATCATAATTTCTGTATCTTATAATTTTTGGAATTTTCTGTTTTTTCACCCCCCCCCCCCCCCCCCCCCCCCCCCCCTCCTCTCCAGTTGGAGCAGTTTTTTTAAAGTTTTTATGATTCGTTTTCGCTGATGTGGTCAGTAAGTAGGTATATAAACAACAGTTACCTACGCCTTGCACATGTTTTCGCGCAATATAAACCAAGCAGCTTTTTGACTTGCATTTCAACCGTATTGAATACTTGGACACTAAATTTCTTTGTAGCAGCAACAACATCGAAGTCTGAATTCTCATTCATAATTTCGATGAGTTTCTGTTGTTTATTGCAGACCCCCAGCTTATTGATGTAATCGACGGCATGAATAATCTTCAGTGATGGATTGGAAATCCATGTTGGACCCAATCACGTTTAATATTAAAGGATTGAAATAGTTTTTCCATTTCTCTGAAGCTTGCCGTTTTATAAATACTCGAGGTCGAGTTATCCCAGCTCGTAAAATGTTGGATTTGCTTGTTTTCAATTCTGGATTTCCTTCCAGTGGTCGAAATTCCACCGTAATTCATTAAATGTTTATGTTTGAACGTTATTTAGGATCTTTTGTCTAAGAGTATACCTCTTTAGCCATTGCATATAATTTTTGTTCTATTACGTCAGCTGCGAGCGTGTACAAATACTTCGTTAGCGGTGTGTTGTTTGCCTTAATTCCTTGCAATACCTATGAAGTTTGAAATTTATTGTTAATAAATACGAATTCATTCTCAATTTCAATCTTATCATTTTTTCAATGAATTTAATAATTCAGTAAATCAGTACTTCTGTATAAACGGTGTTTTTTGTAAAAATTCTTTCATCATTTGCTAAATGTCCTTAGGTATAAGCTCAATTAAATTTGTTGCGTCGGACTGGTAGAAGACGAAACTTGTGATGACGTCACAAACTCAAACGACCTTCCCTGCTTCCTCCCCCTCGCCCCCTGGACCGGTAATCCTAAAACCTATTGGTATTTCAAATACATTTTACAAACGGTGCACGACAGTGTCTTGGTTGTCGTTGGTAGCAATATACATCGTGAAATCTAGATAATTTTAATCGGATTTTATCGTCGTAGCAATCAAATTCAATTCCGTACGTAGAAATTAATCTGTGATAAAAAATCCAAAAATGCTGATATGATTAGAAAACCTGCAAAGTACAAATCGATTATGGAGAATAAATAAAGCCGGAGGTAGTGGGGGCAGTCGATATCGTCGACATGAAAGCGGAATTTGAACAATCTACATGGGCCTGTATTGAGACTATAATTCATGAAAAATTTGGCAAAAAAGCTGCTTATATCTTTCGATATGTTAATGGTATTATGGCTTGAAAAAGGTGCAGTAAACAAAGTAAACGGTGACTAGGACAAAAACAACTAAAACGAATGAGACAACGCAATTTTTCAAATGTCATGTTCATTTTGTTGGTAAACAAACATTTCGTGTACCAATAATAATGTTAAAAATTACCTGAAACGGTTATTAAATCACTTCAAATAGTTTTGGAATACAATATTTTTGTTTAATTTGCAAAAAAATATTCATTTTAACTGTATTTGATAAAAAAAAGTCAAAGATATCAAAAAACAGAATCAAAATTGAATTCTTTTTGCTCGATTAACTGCTAGAAAATAATGAGCAATAACTTTTTTCTGACATTTCATATTTTTTGTCATGGCTACTGTGTTATACACTGACTTTTGTTTTAAAATTATGTATATCTATTATTTTTCTCCCTTCAATTGGATTTTTCAGGGGCTGAAAAAGTTGGTAAAAAAGTATCATAATACCATAAACAACAGAAATATAGAGGCACAGATTTTAACGTACTGACTATTGAAGGAAATTTTTTTGCAGATACACACAATTATGAGTAAATATCGCAAATGAAATACAAACACAGCCCGAACGGAATATTCTAAAAAATTTCGACTGGACGTTAAAATTTTGTACAGTACGATATCGTCTAGCTAGACGAATCAATACTTTTATTACATTTTCTCCATTTTCGAGCTATCAATAAATAGGATTTCCAAAGCAAATTATTTTGATTCCCTTAATTTATAAAAATTTCCGAACACAACCCAACCCCAAACACAAAAAAAAAATGAATGACAGATATTTGTTATAAAATAGCAAATCGCTTGCTCATTTTGTTTTTTAGGCTAAATTTTTGATATCTATAAGTTGGTCGTCTGCGAACCAAAAGTACTACATTCTCAGACGATAGTGGAAATTGGCGGACGAGGAGATATCCGAGTCTGGCAACCACGGGACTCCGGGAATGCACTTTTCCTCCGAATTGCACATACTAGTTTTTCTCCGATCGAACTTTAAAACGAAGATAAATCCAAAATAATTTTTAGTATTATTCATTAATTATCATATTAAGAAATCAAAACAAAGTAAAAAATCGAAAATAACATAAAATTATTGCTTAGTTAGCCAGGACATCCTAAGACATAAATACATTTTTTGTTTTTGTTTTTTCAAAATTGTCAAGTTTGTGTACCTATTTGATTTATGAGAAACGTGTGAACGAAATTTAAGGGATATGGACAGTGAAAGCGAATTATCCTCATCTTGTACCCCGCCGGATATATTAGAAGCAGTTAATTCAGCTACATGTGATTTACTCCCGCAAAAATCGAAAGAAAAATACGAAAATGCTTATAAACCATAAAGCGTTTATCGTCAATCTAAGCACATCAAATCATTTTCGGATAACGTCATTCTGGCGTATTTCGTTGATTTATCTACAAAATTGAAATCACCCACATTATGGTCAAACTACTCAATGATCAAGTCGATGCCTAGTGGTTAAAAATAATGTGGATATTGCAAAATACCAAAAATTACGTGTCTTCTTGAAAAGCAAATCCGACGGATATAAAGCGAAGAAATCTAAAATATTAGCTGTGGGATATGTTCAACAATTCATTTTGGAAACTTAAGATGATTCGTTCCTAGTTATTAAAGTAAGCATGTAGGTATTTAAAATGATTCTTATTTGTATTTACACATTAAATTCAAATATGTTTTCGGATAAAATACAATTCACACTGCAATATTTTTTTTGTATGTAATGTTATGATTGTTTTTTGTAGGTTGCGTTAATTTTTGGAATCGCTGGTGCTTGTCGACGGGATGAACTAGCCCGCATGGAAATTACTGACATTAGTGATTTGGGATCTAAACTTTTAGTTAAAATTCCGAATAACAAGACAAATAAACCACGATCATTTATCGTAAACGAAAGATATTTAGAATATTACAGAAAATATATAGCTTCGCGTCCAAAAGATTTAAATTCTTTGCGTTTTTTTTTAAATACACAAATGGTAAAGGTTTCAAACAAGTAGTTGGCATACATCAGTTTGGTAAAATGCCACAAATTGTTGCTACTTTTTTAAAATTGCCAGACGCAAAACAATACACAGGGCACTGTTTCCGCCGTTCATCTGCGACAATTTTAGTTGATAATGGCGCAGATTTAACATGCTTACTAAAGGGTATATCGATGAATCCATTATCAATAAAATTGAAGTTGCTCATAAGATTTTCGATACAACGGATAATGAAACAGCCGATGCAAATAATGTTAATGATTTTAATAGCAATATATCAACAACAATGCTTTGATGCGATACTACTAAACCACCAATGATCAATAATTGTACTAATTGTACGATAACCGTTAATATTACAAATAAGTAAAATTAAACTCCTATACCTAACACATAATTAGTTTGGCATAGATTTATCAAATAAAAATTGATTATTATGTATACTGTAAAATTAAAATAAATAAATGCGTTTGACCTTATAAGTGTACTCTTATTTCTTCTATACGGAAATATATTCCTGGCCTAGCCCAGAAAAAATATTCTCGTACTATTATTACTTGTTGCTTAGCAACAAATACAACATACTGGAATCATGAGCTTTTCGTTTCGAAAAAGCAACGGAAAGATATATTTTTTCCTACGATCGGAGAAAAACAATTTTGTACTATACATGGCATGCTTGTATGAATATGTATAATAGCAGGAAAAACAACAAAGCTAATCTAAAAAATGAAATAGAAACCATAGAACACACACGCGACGAACAACGGAAGAAATGAAAGTAATGAAATTATAGCATTACGTTTAGGACCCGGGTTTTCCCCACGTATCAATGAGATGACTTTATATACATTGATGGATAGGTGAGAATTCCACCTTTACACTAGTCAAGGTGTCAAAACGTCAGAAATAAAGAGCCGGGAGAAAAAAGCCACGAAAAGAAAAAATTTCCTTGAGCACGCGTTTTCCGTATTTATTGGAAAATGGCCGATTTTGTAAAAAAAAAAAAAGTAATTGCACAGCCGAAAAGTAGACGTTCTCAGCTTTCAAATAATATGTCATGGAGACCAAACCGATCATATATGAATTTTTAATTGGTGATTATTTACAATATTTCCCTCCCTTCAAAAACAGTAAAAAATTAGGATTCAACAAACAAAGTTTTAATCAAAATGGAAGAAAATTATAGATTATACAAATTTCACAGATGACAAAGGACCTTCTGAGGATAATCAAAAAAATTTGGAGCAAATTAGTGCAATACAAAAGAAAAAAAAAAATAGGAACAAATTCCTTGCGAGGTCAAAATTGCGCAGGAGCAGAAAGTTTGACCCGTTTTTTCAATATGGTCAAAGAGTCAAAACGTGACTCAAGTCACAGGGTATGAGAGCGGTAGATTTCCTCTTTCACATGAACTTAGCATAAATGAGAAGATATGGATTTTTAACAAAGTTATTGAATAATTTGTCCGCCCGCTCATGTGTAAATGCACGGAATGTGCTCTCCGGCATACAATACAGAAACTCAATATTCTAAGTGCGCTTGGGCCCGTTTATCTCGGAAACGGTAAATTTTTTGGAAAGTCACTAGGACCATTTTTGTAGAAAATTAACTGATCTTCAATGTTTATCTGAACAAAAAATCTCTAACTACCATATTTTGGGAGATATTCGCGGAAAATCGATTTTCCAGGTCTTTTGGGGCCATTTCCTCCCCCTATTAGTCAAATTATTGCGTACGTGAGAATAGAAAAGAGCGGGGTCTGTAATTGGTGAGAAACGGATTTCTCTCTGTTCGTTAAGGATGTTTTGGTTAAGAAATATTGATTTTCGAAATTCGTAAGATTCTAAGGTATATAAATGTCTGCTTTTGTGTTGTATATGTAAAACGTCTAAATTGTTCAAGCAAGCTGTATGATTTTCTAAAGTTAAATAGTTATGAAAAGTTGATTGATTGCAACCAGATAAATGTTCTTTAGCTCTAACTCCAAAATTGAGCCTAGTCTGACCAATATAGAGAAACTACAATCATTGCAATTGATCCAGTCTGGTGTTTGACTTGGAAAGGCGATCAAATCTAGGTTTATTGTTAAAATCATTTTCTTTATTGTGTTATTATTATAAAAAGCAAAACTAATATTGGTATAATTGTACACGATGTTGCTAATCCGTTGGTTCGTTTTAAAGTCTTTTTAATTTTAAAATAAATTTTTTAGGCAAATTTGTTATAAAATTAAAAAATTAGTTTTTAATTTTCAAAAATATATTTGAAATATATATGAAATAAATATTTCTCGTCAAATAAATATTTTCTTTAAATTTAAAAGGATTTCTTTTAATAATTTTACAAAATATTTTATTAAAATCAAAAACTTTTTATTAATTTCTAAAAATTTCATTTAATAACAAACAACTAATTTTTAAATTCAAATATTTTGAAATTAAAAACTTTGTTTTTCATTTTACAAATCAAAATTTCTCTCAGTGTAGGATTCTCAGCCTATATCTATGATTCTTGGGCCTATGTCTAGGACTCTTGTCCTTTGTTTTGGGTTTGGGTGTTTTTAACAAGGTCCCCTCCCTCCGGAAGAAGGGAGGGGGTGGGAACAAGGTGGCAGCACTGGTAAAACTCTCTCTAAAGTTATTGCGAATATATCACTGAGGTTTTAAAGTATGCTTAAAATTCACAGAATTTGTCCATTTTTGGTTCAAAGCTCTTCTACCAGTGCCATGTCCAGTGTAAGTTATTCTGGACGCATCTCGACATAATGTGCATTCAATAACTGTTTTATCTGTTCAAAACAAACGCTTTTCTTAATGTTTTGGGGGATGGCCTCTTCAACTTATTCTCTTGGCCATTTCTGTGATATGCCATTCTGTTATTAGGCCGTGGGCCTTGTTTCGAAGGCAAATGGTGAGGGCGAATTGTGACTTCTTTGATAAGACTTATTGTTGTGTAGAACTTTTGTTGAGATTCAAAGGTCATCAGACGGTTTAATTGTTGTTCTTTCCTTTCGTTTTCTTAAAGTAGGTAGATAAAAAAATTTGAAGATTTTCTGGATGCCTATAGCGGACTTCAGTTTCAAGTACCCTCAGACTTTAACCCGAAGGCCGCTAGGCATCCGGAGTTCTACACTAGCAGTAAAAGTGATATCTTGGCCAATCATTGAGTCACCTCGATTAGGTTGAACTAGAAGAAAAATCCTACAACTTTGTTTTAATAGCACGCTTCTTTTTTCACTAAGAATATTTGTAAAAAATTCTGTCATTGATTAGATCTAGTCTAGAAACATTACAGTCAACAACCGTACGTCAGCTCTAAGTAGATGTTTGGCCTTGCTCTATTAAATAACTCAATTATTTATAAACACCTTAGAGATCTTGCAATTTCAGTCGTGATTTTTCTGTATTCTTTTTAAAGATATTAACTTTAATAGCAAGAAACCTACAAAATTGCACCCATCCTAGGACAACCCTAACAATAAACTATTTAGTTTAATCACGTTACATTTTTAGTTAATGAGGTTATCATCACACGTTATAAAGCACGCGCCACATGCGATTCAGTTATTTGATTTTCAGATTGTGCCAATGTCATGCCACATGTAAACCTACATACGAATAATTTGTGTACTATACAAAAATAGAAAAATGGCAACAACAAAAATTCAATTCAATGTCAATGTCTAGCGTTTTATTATGTAAATTACAAAACTATTATGTGATCGTCTTTTGATACCAAACATGATTTCTAAAATTCATGCTATCATCAGCGCTATAAATTTGTTATAACCACTGCATTAAAATAATTGAAAATTCCAAGAATTTTCCATTCACAACCAAATCTAACGTTTTATATGTAATCTGATTTTCGATGTGCTGCGCGTGGCCCGATGTCATTTTCATTCATCACATTGTATAGATAATGTAGTCTCAAGTTAACAGAATAATGACACAATCAAATTTACGAAATTGTGTCAATATTTAAATTACGATATAAATAAACCAAGACGGATCTATTGTAGGATATTCCAGTTCGTTTGGCGTCACTTGTCTCAGCATGATGAAGATGTCTAGATAAAATTGATTGCAAATCCCGAATTTTTTTTTTTTTGTTTATTTATTTTCAGATAAAAAAATTGGTGTCCACTGTACGCACGGTGTAAATCGAACGGGTTATTTAATCTGCCACTATATGATAAGACAGATGAAAATGGACCCAAAAGATGCAATAGAGCGGTTCGGTATCGCGCGTGGTTACCCAATTGAACGAGAAAACTATCTTGATTCCCTTAATAGTTTACGTTTACCAGATGATATGAGAAAGAAAGAGAAGATTCCGGTCAAGCGTGATCATTTGGCAAACGATCGGAATCGCGATTCCCGTAGTCAACGTCGAAATCCTACATCAAACCTTGATCGTTCTCTTAATAGTAATCGACGCCGAGAACATTCTCCAGTAAGGGAGCGCAGCTCAGTATCACGTAATTCATCAACAAATTGGCGAATATCGAGAGTTAGTAGAATACCTGACCAACCACGTGGTATAGAGCAGCAGCGGAATAATGATCAGCCCCGAATTTATGAGCATCGGCACAGTCGGGATGATAGAAACCAAGGGCGAACGATTCCCTCTCGGGACAGTTCTTTTAATCGTAATTACATTCGACCACTTGATACTAATAGGCATCAAAATGGTGGCCATAGTTATAGATCGAGGAATGACGATGTTCCGCAACCGCAGGCCAGTTCATTACAACCGCAGATTCGTTCAACACAACCGATGGGGAGTTTCGAACGATACCGTTGGACACCCCGGAATACAAATAGTACAAATTCAGTGCCATCATCTTCGGTGCCGCGCCATTCACCGAAACATGACCGATAAATTGTTTCTGTACGAAATTTTTATTTTATTAATTTATTATTTTTTGTAATAAATACCATGAAGAATTGTGAATTTTCTTAAGTGGTTCTTAAAGATAGCGGAAAATTGGGTTGGGTAAGTAATATTTACCTTTAAATAAGATCGTGTTTAGAATAGTTTTAAAAGTCACCTTTTCAAGGGGTCTATCTGCTGAATGATTTATAAGAAAACATGCTAATGGGTGGAGTTTTATTAATAAAGGAGCTGCTCAAGGATATCTTGAACTTTTTTCGCAAAGTTCGTCAAGTAACATATGAAACAGGAGATTTCGGCGGACCGTTGGCGATATGAACTGAATCGAAGGGCGGACTGTGCATACGGCAAAATCGCTTTATGGAATTTGGAAGATAGAAACAGGAAAATGATAAGCGTGGGAAGCGCAGCTTCAGTGCTGCTATTTAGAGATTCAAGTGACATTTTCGTGAAATCGTGACGATAAACGTAATACACTTTGGTTGTTTGTTACAGGAAAATATTTTATAATTTTAAGTGAGAAAGGAAATGTCGAGACAACCAGTAAGTATATTAAAAGCATGCATTACTTTTTATAACTTTCTTAGTTTTCTAAGATTACAGTTTTGGCATATTCAATAATTATAAATTTCATATATGATGTAAATTGGACCGAGCCTATACTCGGGCCACCTAATTGATGTGTTAGTAGCTCAGAAACATAATAACAGACCGGTGGGAGGATGACATTCACGCACCTTATGAGAGAGTGGGATCTCCACCAGCAACGAGAAAATATTTCAAAAATAAAAGAATTGGATCACAATAGTGTGTTTTAGATGGAATTTCCCGACAAGGCCGGAAACATAATGGAGTGTGTATTGCTTTGCTTTTATCGAGTACATACAACTATGAGAGATTTTTTTTTCTGAACTTTAAAATATTTTTGATATAAATCGAGTCATTTCCGTGCGATATCCTTCGTGTTTGTTACTCTTTGTTATTCAAAACCAAAATTGAAAAGTATGAGTTACTCGTATTGCATGACAAATGCCAAGTAAGTCAGTTCGTCGTTCACTCTAAAAGTTTGAAATGAAATATGCGAACTGTCGAGTAACTCGTGCAGAAATTCGTATAGTAATTTTTAGCGGACAAAAGATGAAAAATGGGGGGAGACTATTCAAATTCGACTCGCTTCGCTTCTCATTAAGAAAATGCGATGCATTTAGTAACAATTTGTTGTATCACCATACATGATTCTGGAATAAGCGGAATAGTTATATATTAATACTAAGAATTTTTTGTGTAGGTTCGTCCAAAAAGAGAAACAAAATCTCCACATTGCTTCCTATAAGAGCTCGTTTGTTACAAATAACTTTGATGCTCCCTATATATGCAATTTGATAAATTAGCATGCAGCTGTCGATGATAAAATACAGGTTCATTCAAATGAATTACTACGGTTTCCTAAATTTTACCTTCCGAATTGTTGGTGGTCACTGCGATCGCTGTAATGTTTGGGAATTGCTTTCGCTACAAAATCAATGGCAAGTTGCTGTCGCTTGGTACGATTTCGATATGTAGAATGAAAATGTGATTAAGAGATGGCTTAGTGCTATTACACAGACCTGTGTTTGGGTTCATGTTCCGGAAGAAGATGAAGTGTGAACTATTATAATATTCGATTATCACCAGGCAACTCTTTAATGAATTACTTGTTCAATTCTAACTCGCTCTCTCTAATCGATGGATAGCTGTTCTATGTGTTCACCACAAATACTTTTCAGGATATTATCCTTTGGTATCATATCTGTTGGGATTCTCAAGGTATCTGTAGAAAAGTTATCGATTGTTGACAAGGGTCCGGTTCAGTATCGATTAACGATTGGTTGGATTCATTTTGTCTTTCACTTTTTATGTATGAAATTATTGAAATTTTTTAAAACTTGGCCACAATGGACTCGATATCAAACATGTATCGTTTATATCGGCACTTCGACCTCTTGGTACCATGGACAGGGTTTAACGAAAATCACTCCCATTACAATCATTGTACTTCTGAGATATCTCTTGCCGGAACTTTCTGAAAGATTAACGTAGTACAGCTTTAGAAGATCAGCAAAGTCAATTCCTTTTGATGATCGCACCTTTTTGATCTAGTTGAAACCGTGCTGTAAGTTTTGTATAACCGCCTGTTTACCGTGTGTTTGTTGTAGCACTTCCCGTATTCGATTAGCAGGTAGCACAATTTGATGCTTATTATTTTTGTCGCCGTTCACCGTTTCCCAGATTCTCACTAGTATTCCGTCATCTTTTCTCTATAGTGCCGCTTTGAGATGCAATTTCGTGCCAATGCCGTTTTTTACCTTCTATCAGCCATTTTATTACTGGCCCAATTTACTCATCACCCTACTGATCTTCTTTCAAATGTAGTTTATACCAACTATGTTTCGATTCAAACTGGATTGAATTGATTACACTGAACTGCGCAGAGCCTTTTTGATAATCATCTGCATTGTTGTGCAACATACGTCGTCGGTGTACAGTCTTGAAAGTGTAGGCAAAGTCGTCGATCCATTTAGCCATTTGTCCCACGGGTTCCTTAAACTGCATCAACCATTTCAGTGCCGCATAATCCGTTCGAAGAACAAACTCCTGCTCATACAGATGCAACTCAGTCTTTGTCTGAAATTAGAACTTGAACGAAATTAGAGAAAGACAACTTGTTAGCATTTGTTCTAGTAGGTTGTGATAGCAATAGCTACCCATTTCAGTTTAGGAGAACGAGAAATAAACTTCGATAAAATATCGAAAATGTGATGTTATAACATGCCACCCCAGGTCGCTTGTAATACTCGTTTATGATTGCGGCCTACTTAGTACAATGATGTCATCCAAATAAACCAGACATGTTTTCCAATTTAGGCCTCTTAGAACTTAGTCCATTAAGCTCTCAAATGTCGAAGGCGCATTGCATAATCCTAATGACATTACCACAAATTGATAAAGACTGTTTCCTGCTGAAATGCCGTTTTCTGTCTATCATCAGGATAACCGCTTTTCAGAATGTACGGAAAATCTTGGCCCCTGACAGCGTGTCCAAGTTGTCATCAATGCGTGGTAACGAATAGCTGTCTTTCTTTGTTATTTCGTTTAGTTTACGGTAATATGTACTAATCAACACAAAATCGTGTTGTCCCGTCCTTTTTCTGAACAAGAACCACTGGCGAGCTCCATGGGCTGCTAGACGCATCGATTACTCCATCACGTTCTAGTTTTTTTAGTTAACTTGGCAGTCTACTGCTATTTCGCGAGCGAAACTCGTCTTGGTGCTAGATTCTATGTTGTACAATATTAGTATTTCCTAGTTCATCATAATTAAGAGCAAAGACATCGGCTAATTCATCCAGTACTTCCACTGCGACATCTATCTGTTCTGCCTGGAGATGGCTGCACAGTGAATGATCTTCTTCTGCCTATGGTTTGGGACAACCTAACATTTGTTTATGAACTTACGTTCAAAACACGTACTGCTACTTTTTGTAGAAATTTCTCTAAGGTCCTCGCACACACAAACCCATTGTTTTTGGCATTCGCAGGTTCCACAGTTCCCATCTGGTCACCGTCAATGTTCGCGTAGATGACTTTCCCCACATCGGTAGAGTCTCGACTCTGTCCTCGACTATAACTCGCCAAGCATGTTGTTCGCCTGCGTTTATTTGTGTCGGTACTTCTACATTGCTTCATTTTAGCACTTGGGTCTTCAAATCCACGACCATCTAGCAATTCTTCATAGCATCCACTACGATGATACATTCATCAGTTATTCCCAGCCGATAAACTGATGTTTGAACCGCATTCCGGCTAATATTACTGGAAGAGCGCGCACTCTTAGCAAGTTATAACGGACAGTAGCAACTATCTCTTCTGGATCTACGATATCAGGACGCTCAACCGATTTCAAAGCTCCGGTATCTATTCATGCTGTGCTAATACGCATTTTCTCCCTTCCATTAGCCTACGCCCCTAAAAACTGGTGTAATTTAGTTTTCCGGATCCATGGCCAATAATTGAGACAAGTGCCGCTGTCTTCTCTCGGGCGCTATGTTAGGTTCTTACAATCATTCATGTAATGCGCTGGTTGTTGGCATCAGAAACATCAGGACGGGGAACGCAATCATTTTTTTCTGTTACCTCGAAAAGCAGCGGCCGTGGTTTTCTAATCTCCTCTTTAATAAAAATCTTTATTTGCGTGATATCCTCTGCATCCAGCATGCACAATTTTACTGTGTCTGTTGCCAAATTTGTTCTAACTGCGTCACATTCTAAAGCCTAGCGAATACTTTATTAATGGTTTTACCTCTCGTATGTTTATGTTGAGAACGTTTTATCTAGCTGGCCCTCTGGTATGGAGGAGTACCTTCAGTTGTTTAATTATATTTTCAAACTCCTTGAACTGGCCGTCGAATTCCACCTTCAGAGACTCCATTTCTCCTCTAAGCTCTTCAACTTGGAGAATTTGGGCGTGCTGAACTTGGTTGAGCTTGGGTCTAGCTCGGTAAACCGTCCAGCTTCTTCTGCTCATAGCTCAGCAAATCATTCGCCTTGCTGGTCTACTTTGGCGCTTTGTTCTGTTCGGAGTTGATTGAATTTAACATCCATTCTCATTGCTTCAAAAGTGCCTGCAACATGTCTCTCATGTCCAAGGATGGCTTCTGCTGTTCCGGAGTAGGGGGTTGTACTGTTATGGTTATTTATTTTTGCTCCATTGCGTCGGTTGCCTCATTTTTAAGTTTTTCGTTGCAAAGCTGGACTTTCTGCTCATCACTTGGAGTGGCTGGCGGAATCTCTGATGGTTCTGACGTCGGTGATGATTGTTGCGAACTTCGCCTTCCTGTTTCAGCATCTTCCTCCATGGTGCTCTGTATTCTCGAAAGCAGCTTTCTCTTATTGCCTTTGGTTGAAAGCCCGATGCTCTGCAGCTTTCCCTCAACTGCTGTGATGTATAGATGTTTAGGTTTTTAACCATTATTGCAATTGCAAAATCCCACTTCTGACATAAAATATTACGAATTTGTGGCGTTCGATATAGATTCGTAAGCACGATTTTGCAAATAAAACACTCAGCGATTTGAGTTACAAACGTTATTTTCCAAAACCTTCAATTTCTCCAACAATTTAATTATTTCACTTTTTATTACTGCTCACTAATTTGTTTTCACTGTTGTTCACTTTCACTGTACACTTTTACTGTTCACTACTTTTCAACTGTCTGTTGCAACTGTCTTTGCGTCCTAGATTGCTCGCGGCTTATATATTATGTATTGCTGTTCGAGATTATTCATTTTATTGCATCTGGCGATGTATGTGTATTGCAATTGTAAATTACTTTCATTTAGTTGGGTTCGCGAACATTCACGTCATCAATTCCTCTGTCGTGATGATTAACACCGTTCTTAATTCCAGTACTTTGCATGATGATTATCGCCGCTGTTCACAATTGCTTTCATTATTTTCATATTCCCCTCCACTTTGAATGCCAAGCTAAAATTCAATTCTCAATCAATATTGGAGCAATACTTGATCCGACAACATCGATCCGTGGTAAAAATAATATTCGCCTCAACAAAATTATGGACTCTGAATAGGTTCGAACTCGCGACTTTTTGTTGACAGTATTTGGTTGTATATAACTTAATCGCTGGATCACCGAGTGAAGTACTGTTAGAGCAGATTTTATAACAATGCGTACGTCTGGCAACCCTATCTGTTGAGCAAATTACGCAAAATAGAAATAGAAGAAGGCCAGGGATGCAGCTGAAACATCTGAATAACGTGTACAACGGTTTCAAAACAATTTTACAATGTATTATTCGAGTAGGAAAGGCAATTTTCTGTCTCCGCACGGGCAACCTTCAGATGCTTAAACTGCAACGACAAGTTTACGAAAAACGCGGTTAACTTATTTTCTTGTCTAAGAAAATCGAAATATTTAACAAACAAGTTTTTACAACGTCCATTAGGGTAGCAGAACCCACACAGTTGAACATTACGAGATAGTATATGGATAATTGTAGGTTAATAATAGGGTAATTAAATGCCCCATTAACAAATTTTGGGCTCCACTCGTTCTTGACCAATCTTCAGGTCATTTAATCTAAGGCTAGTAGAACCCAAATCGAAAATGAAATTAATTACATAATGGCCATAATGAGCCTAAAATTATGTGTTGTTCAATAGATCAGGTTTCTCGTTCTAAGCTCGTTGTTGGTGCGATTTTCGATTTGGGTTCTGCTAGTTTTAGATTTAATGCCCTAAAGTTTGGTCAAGGACGAGTGGAGCCTAAAATTTGTGATGTGAAAACATCTTCCTTCAGCGTATCGAATAAATAATATTGGATGCATATATTTGTAAATATCGACCACAAAACCAAAATAATTAAATGTAATATAAAAACACAATTTACGCATACTCATGCAATATATCTACACACATCTGGCGTTTCAAAATCATCGTGAAATATGTAAAAAGCGAGTATGGCTTGCGTATCTAGTCGAGACACCACCATGCGTATCTAGTCGAGACCATAAACTTTACGATGTTAAAGTGGATTTACGCAAGTTAACGTTGGATGCCATGGCCCCGCTAGAGATCGATAATTTATGCGAGGAGGTTTTAATAGACGATAGTCTACATGAACAACAGCAGACATTGCTTTGGAGCAAGGAAAATTGTTTGCAAATAGCGCCAAGTGAAGGCTGTTTGCCCCAGAGTATGCTTTTTGACGAGCGTATAGTAAAAAACTATCTTTTCCAGCGAGCGTATGGTAAAGAACTAGCTTTTTCCACTGAGGCGTGCTGACAGACGCGGCGTTATTCATCAACATTTATTGTACATGGTGATGAAATGAAGATAATGTGACTTCGTGTACGCGATCACTATTGCCTTTAAACATATCGGCCAAAATACCTCATTTACTCGGGAGCAAGTTGAATCGAAAAATTTCATCAGCGGTTTTATTGAAAATAACTTTGCATTTCTTCGCTCCATTCCAAATTCGACATACTACTGGCATCAACGTAAACGAGCTCTTTTTGCTATGATCCGTCAACTTGGTAAGCCCACTATTTTTCTAACAATGAGCACTAATGAGATCGGCTGGCCGAAGTTGATGAAGCTTCTGTATAAACTACAGATTCCGAATGAGAGTATGCTCAGTGATGAGACTTTGGAAGAGATGCACTTCAATACCAAAGCTTCCTTAGTAAATGAAGATCCAGTGATTTTTGCACTCCATTTCAACAAGTCTAGAGTGTCTACCAGTCTAATGACGATTTTGCAGTCTAATCGGGTGGTGCATTACATTAAAAGGATCGATTTTGAGCATCGCAGAAGTCCACACGCGCACATATTGTTGTGGCTGGAAAGCGCACTTTTGGATGTCATAGGTTCCGATACCCAATCAGCCTGTGATATGATTGATCGCCTCATTAGCGTTTTGGAAAAACAAGCTTCTGCATATTCTAAACTGCAGCGACATAAACATACGTTTATGTGTTCGTTACATACGATCTTCAGCTCTGTCACTTTGAAGCTCCGTTATGCTTGCGTCAAACAGCTATTCTGCCACCTATGCCTAAGAGCGACAATCGTAGAATCAGTTATGCGAAGAGTTATCAGAAATATTGGTAAAACTTAAAAGGCAACGATCATGCTGATATCGACGCTTTTTTAAAGGCAAACGCAATTCAATCGGATGTTTACTACGAAAATGTGTTCAGAACAAGTGTAACTAGAGAGTAATGGATGCATCCATTTAATCCGTTTATCTTCAGCTTGCCTGGTTCTAAGGAAATTGAGTATTGAACTTTTAAATTCTGTTGAGATCACCAGCCAGGAAGCGGCTTGGTACTTGCTTCGTCTACCTATGTTGGAGAGCTCGGTAGTTATACAGTATCTTCCTACGTGCTGGCCAATAGGGCGACAGAGGATTAGAAAATCCAAGGAGCAACTGGACGATGTTACAGGACCTAAAGTTGGCTGAAATTGCTGTGTATTACATCATTCCAAGTGATACCTCTAAGCGATGGAGAAATAGGTCGGGAAAGCGCATTCTTCGCTACAAAAACTACGACATGACGTCGCAGTTTGATGAATATAGGCGAAATGGTGACGTTGTATATCCCGTTCAGAAACGAAAAGACTGAAGTGCAAAATATACGCAGATAGATACATGGCGGGAACGACTCATTTGAGTCTAATTGAGACATCCGAAAAACATCCGATGCAGGCAATGAAGATTAAACCGCTTAGCTTGATCTTACGAAACTAGTTATTCGGTTCAACAATGGGACTGATCCATTTACAGACTTCAATGGAAATCCGAATTTTGTTATGAATTGTGATTTACTTCTGGCTACACTGAATAAACTGGGCCCGATTGCAAAGAAACGGGATAATATAATAGACAAGGAAGCATTCAACCATTTCATGCGCATGACTAATGATCGCGATTATTCATTCATGTTATCGGAGTTCTGCTTGACAAATAACAAGCCTAACACATTCAAATTTTCTTTACGGAACCTGCTGGTTGTGGCAAAACATTTGTCATCCGTTTATTAATGGAAATTAATAATAGGTTCACAAATACCGATGGCTACTGCAATGCTTACATTTGCTGTGGTTCCACGGATAAAAGAGCCGTCGCGATCGAGGGTTCTACTGTGCAAATTGCCTTGAAAATATCAATATCAAAAGTTTGCCTCTATCTTATGAAATCGCTCAGCAATATCCCACACTATTTAAGTATGTGTACAGTCTCATCGTGGACGAGGTTAGCATGATTGGGACTGAGGTTAATATTATTGGGGCGTCCAACTTTGGAGGAAAACATATTTTTTTAGTGGGCGGTCTCTCGCAACTACCGCCAGTGTGTGCTACTCCGATAAATCGTTAATTCAAGAACTCCTTGGTCGGTCCAACTTTGTGGCGGAGTTTAAAATTTTACGAGCTGACGGAAGTAATACGACAAGCCAATCAAGAATTTATTGAGGTTTTAGCACGCATAGGAAACGGCGATGTACTGGATGAACCCGAAGAATTTGATTAAAGAGAGTGCCTAAATTTTATCAGGCTCTTTCGAAACAGGAGGGCTACCCTTTCAGTTGGTACTTTTGATTGACAAGCCGTATAGTATCACCACCAATATTGATGTAGCAGGCGGTTTGGCTAACGGCGCTCTCGGATACGTAGTACATATTGAATTTGAAGAAGACAACACCATTAAGCGGATTTGGATGAGGTTTCCCAACTCCAACCATACGGGGCAAGAGAAACGCATCTGTATGCCTTAATCCAAACAGGACAATGTTGGTAAAGCGCCGTCAATTTCCTTTAGTCCCTGCTTGTACCATACACAATCCTCAGGGTGCATCTTTCGATGCATTCGTTTACGAATATGAGAAGAATCACAGAGTCACTTCAATTGAAGGGCTTTATTTTATTTCAAAGAATATGGATACGGTATTTTTCATCACGGATTGAGAACAACACATTCCACGATTGCTTTGCACAACGAGCCTAAGACAATATTGTTCAACTTTTGCGCAATAAAGGCATGACGTTTCTCACGTTCAATTGTCAAAGTATGAGGTCACATTGGGAAGATCTGCGAGATTTAGTTATGCGGAGCTGCACTATACTCATGCTTGGCACAACAATCGATGCAGTCTTCCAACGGCAGCTCGGTTCTCTTGAGTCTCAAGTTTACGTCTCATATTTCAGTTAGCACAAGCCTATATATTATTTCCTGGATATCTTAAGTGAACCCGGATTCGCCAAAAAGACCAAGACTAGATTTAAATTAAAAACTGAATATACTGAAAATCATTTTGTTTTGTATCATTTTTATTTTGTAACTAATAATTAATTACAAGAAGACGAATTACTCCGAAGAAAAAACGAATTAATTATTTTAAAAAATACAAATTTTTGATGATGACGATGATGATGTTTTCACACAAATTTTGTGAGTTGTGCGTTAACTCATTGTTTCTTTTTTAATGGGGCATTTAATTAACGTATATGTGAAGTTATCCCCGGGTTCTATACCCGAAATAAAAAAAAAAATAATCAGGCAACACTAACATAATTATATCCGACTAGCTCATGTGAAGTTAGCCCCGCCCCGTTTTATATTATATTTTATTCCAAATACACAGTTATCCCCGAATTTTATTATATGAAAAATAAAAAAGTTTATTAAAATTATTTTAATTTGGAAAACACACAAAATAAATGTAATAATTTAATAAAATGAAGTAAAACAATTTTTTTTTTATTTATTTATTTATTTATTGTTTAAAGAGTCTTAAAGACTATGACAAACAATTTAAGATAATATAAATGTGTACTAGCATATATGTACATACATTAAATAACGTATAAAACAAAAAAAAATAGACTATTTTGTAACATAACAAGAAAATTATGATTAAGTTCTAATAAATAATATATTTCACTCAACAATATACAGGTAACCCTCCGAGAACACGGCATTCGAAGAACTCGGATATCCATTTTCTCAAATTACACGATTTCAAACAACACGATTTTCATTATTCTCTTTTATTTTGTTTTTTGTATATTGTTACAGGCTGGCTACTGCCAACCTGCAGATTTCACTAAGCGCATGCAGAGGCCTCCACGGTGATTTTTGCCGGCTACGTTCTCAGGGAGAAGTGCTAAGGTCGTGGGGTTTGAGGCTTGCATGACCCTCCTGGCTTACACCGTGATCATACAGAAATTTAAATAAAACGCAAATAATAATAATAAAATATACTCGGATGTTCCGCCGAAATTCGTCGGCCGGAACCTGAGGAACGAACAGCAGATAATCAAATAATAAATAAATTTAAAAAAAATGATAACGGAAGAGGTGCTTTGGTGCGCGCATCCATCCGAATTCAAACGGGGTCGAGCCCTGGTTACGGAATTGGATGCGGGCACCAAGGACCGCAAACACTAAACCGCCACAGAGGGAGTCTCCGCTCCCATCACACCTAACCGAAAAATTTAATATTTCATTTTATTTACAGAAAACACAACAAAACAAAAGGAAACAACTTCCCCAAAAAAAAAAGGAAAAGGGAGGGAACGAGAGAGAGAACGATATGCATCGAGCGCGCACCCGCTGTGCGGCGCTCGATTACAAAAATTTAAATTTATAAATAAAAATGTAAAGAATATAAAATAAAACTGAGCAAAAAATATAATAGAAAAAATCAAAAAAAAATCGTACCTTAATTAAAATAAACTAATAATGTTGCGGCCTTGGTGCCGTCATGCCACAGGTGTCCACCACCCGGACCGTTGGGCGTCTTCCGCCGTAAGCTAAAATAAAACAACAATAGCCGGTTGGCTACCGTTAGATGCGTTGCGGGGTCCCTTGTTGACTACCCCGTTGCCGGATTCTGATGGAAACTCCGCACTACCCAAACGGCTGGCCTCAACTGGCCGCCGAATCCGTTGTAAGGAAAAACCCAAAAATATGTGGCCTCCCCTAGACTCCGGTATATTGGGCGTTGGCTCGCCTACACCGTTGCGGCCTTGAGCGACCGATAAATATTTTGGCCTCGACCGGCCGCCAAAATATGTTGGGCGTTGTCTCGCCTTACTCGTAAATAAAGTGTCCTCAACTGGCCACCAAAACGTGTCACAATAAAATTGAGTGGCCTCACCTGGCCACCCGTAACTAATTGGTTCACCGATGACTCACCGATAAACCGTAATATAACGTTGGTTGTTTAGCCAAAAACCGCAAATAAAGTGGCCTCAACTGGCCACCTGCAAATAACTGGGTGGGCGTCTTCTGCCATAAACCGTAGAATAATAGTGACTGTTGTTTCGCCGTTATACAGGGACCACACCCATCAGTAGCCAAAAATATAGGGCGTTGTCTCGCCAAAATCAAATTAATTAGGCCTTGGTTGGTAGCCGTCAATGTTAGGCGCCTTACCGCCGTAGATTAAATGGATCAAATCCCACGTTAATTATACCGCTGTTATCTCCGAAATTCACCGTTTGTACGGCCTCGATTGACCACCGATAAAATATGAGGCGAGCCACAATTAGCCGCCCGTCACACTCGCCGATGAATTAGCCTGGCCTCAACTGGCCGCCAAAATCCGTTGTGCGTTGTATCGCCTAAACCGTATGTACACAAAAAAATTGTTTGACCCAACGATGCTAATTTCTAGTGAATTATATACACTCGTGTCATCCACTTTCGAGACACCCTGTTTATCGTGACTATATAATTCAGATGATGAATTACTTGATAACAATTTACTACTCTTCTTTATTTTAGTATAAAATGTTCTAAAATTTTTATTTTATTTTATTAATTTAAATCTTGTGCGCCATTTTGATACACAGATGCACTTTTCAAAACACCAAATTCCCTTTTTTCCAATTTCTAGATTTTATTTACACAATATGTTTTATTTTATTTTGTTATACAGTACATATATGTATAGTTTATTAATTTAATACTATATAGTGGTATATATTTTTAAGCGTATATTTTGAATAAAAAAAATTTACTTTAAAGTGGATCAACACCAAAAGAAAAAAATTATTACACTACACAATTCAAGACAGACTCTATTTGTCAAAAAAACTAGCGCGCAGTGCCACGTCTTCAAAAATCAAAACTTGAATGTCATCATACAAAACATTCGAGCCCCGCACAACTCGTAAAACGTTTTAGAAGAGATGAATCTCTCTTCTCTGTCTCTCCTTTATACCAAATTTTCGTTGGTACAAAAGAGAGACATACAAGAAAAAAACATTTTTCCCAAAACGTTTTACTTTGCACACACTCGATGCGCATTGTTCTCTCTTTCTCGTCTTCTCTTCACCTCCGCGCCACCACACAATGGGGAACAAAACAAAACGTCACGGGTGCGTTCACAGACAAACACAGAGGTGAATAAAAACATAAGAGAAGATGGGCGAAACGAAGACAACAACTGGGGTGAATAAAATACCAAAAAAAATCGTCGTTGCGACCATACAGTCGTAACAATATCATAACAAAAAATAAAAAATAAAACGTAACGTTTTTTTTCTTTTCGTTTTTGTAGTCTCTAACAACACGGTTTTAAAGAACACAAAACGAATTAATCGTGTTCTTAGAGGGTTTTCTGTATTTATGTGTTTTTTTCGTCTCCTTTATTATCAATTTTTTAATTTTCTTAGGTAATTTATCTAATAAACTTAATTGATTATTTTAAATTTTTTTTAATTTTTATTTTTTTTTATTTATTAATTTTCTTTTTTAAATTTTTAATTTTTCATACTTCACTTCCTCTTTCCCTACACTTTCCGTAAGTATACATTTTGTTCGCAACCGACAACATTCCCAAAACAGAAAAATCGTTTCTAAAGGTTTATCCGATTAGGTCTCGAGCCACTTTGTAATTAAATATGATTTTAGTGACATCTGGTATTTGTATATATTTTGCTCATTTTTAAAGACTCAGATAATTCATTAAGTAAAAAGAGACATCTATAGAATGGGTTGTTTTGTCCACGTGTTGTGTTTACAGTAGGATATACAAGTTTGAATTGTTATTCCTTCTGGTGTTGTACGAATGTATCTCCCCTACAGTAGTAAGGTTAATGTTGAATTTAGTGAGACTTAACTGAACTTTCCTAATGTACACCAATAATTGAAATTGGCCTAAGATATCAATATGCAATATCTTTAATAATAACAGGCAAACGTTTAACGATTTTAATTTTTCTGTGTTTTTTGAAACGCAGTTGTCCAAAGTGAGCTCATATAGTTAAGTCTAAAATTAATGTAAGCATTGTAAATCATCTAAACGAGTTTTTCATCAATGTAGCTCCGTATTCTTTTTTATTGCAAACCTGTAAGGGCCAACAGTTTTTTAAAGTTTCGTTGTGTGCTCTTTCCAGCAAATAAGTTGTATTTTGAACTCGATCGATTTTATTGTTATTTACAAACAGATAAGATGGAAAATATGTTGGGAAATCTTTATTTTGGAAAAATATGTAATTAGTTTTGGACAAATTTATATTCATTTTGTTCGCACATAGCCAATTTTCAATTTTAAGTATATCATTTGTGATTTGTTCGATAACCGATTTTTTGATTTATAAATTAAAGTCGAGTCATCTGCATACATAATCAATTTGCCTGACAGTTTTAAATTAAACATATCCTTAATAAAAAAATTAAATGCTATCGGTCGAAAGACTGATTCTTGTGGCACACCCGTTAAGATTTGTAATGGTCTGCTTTTAATAACATTTATAACAGTATATTGGACACGATTAACAAAATAAGAAGAGAGTAGTGAAAAAGTTGAGTTGGATGGATTTAGCCTTTTTAGCTTTAAAAGTAGAATGTCATGCAGAACATCATCGCAGGCTTTTTTAAGATCTACAGAGAGCATAGCAACATAGTCCTTGTTATAGTACATTCCTAATAATATTTCATTGAGAACAGACATTGCAGCTGATTGGGTACTAGATTTTTCAACAAAACCAAATTGGTAGGGCTTATGATTTTGTTCTTCAGAAAATATGTATGTAATCTTTCTACCATAATTTTAGCAAACAATTTTTTAATCATAAATTTTACAGAGCAGCAAAAAATACGTCTTCAGGACATTTTGCTGTGCGTTATATACCAATTATTTTTCTACGATATTGGGGTAGATCGATCACAATAAAACTGGTGTCAAGATATTTAATAATTGATTTCCTTTGCTAAAATAGAGGTGATAACATAAACAGCAATCCCACCACCTTTATGGTCGTCTCTTGTGCAGAAGAAAGACTCGTATCCAGGTAATAGAACGAGGTCTCATTGCAGTAAATCCATATTTAATGTCATTGCAGTAAATCCATATTTAATGTCTTTAAAATATATTTAATATTTTCAAAGCTTGCTCGAAGTGACGTAGCATTTATTAGAACGTACCGTAAGCAATCATTAGTATAATTTGGTTCTGAATTTAAATAATGCTTTAGATGTATAGATTTTTATAAATATCAGTTTCCTGAATAATATGAAAGGATTCCATGTTTTCGATTGCAGATCAATCTTGGTTTTGTAACAGGCATGACTTACGAGACATACTGTTATATGTAGAAATTTATAAATCTACAATACTAATTCAGAGCCCTTACGCGGTCACGTATAGCGCGGCTGGATCTCAGGAGTTGAGGAATGGGTTTTTAAAGGGTTGAATCAGTTTGGCTAAACCGCGGATATGAAGTTAGAAAAAAAAAAATTTAATAAACAAAATTACAAAATTAAACACTATGGTACTTAAAGGTGTGGTGGTATAAAATGGTAGAGGTGCTAAAATGGCTACTTGGTATGTGAAAAGAACTATTTCAATTAATGGCTTCTGATCGAGACGGGACAATTAAACGAGAAGCTTGGACTAAAAGAAAATGGAAAGGGGAAAAACAATCATCAGAACCACATTATACACTTAAATCACTTAATCGTAATGGTAATCATGTTGAAACTTAACCTGTCATGCAAGAACCTACCTTGGCCTCATGATGATTTCGTTCACTGTTTCATAAGTATTAATTCGTAATGATAATAATTGAAATCATTGGATTCGACTGATGCATTATATGCATTAAATTCATAAATTTATTAAACTCTAAATTATAATCGAAATTGGAATTATTCACCAACAAAAATATTACATGAATTAAAATAATGAATTTAATTTTAATGAAGATAAGTCCTTTCCTGAATTTGCAAAATAAACTAAAATCCTAAGCTGCAGCCTACCTACCCTATGCTATATTCTAAAAATAGTAACTTAACTATAGGTAAATTAGATCTTAATGAATAAATTTATTTGAGTTTATATAAAAAAAATATGATCATAAAGAAAAAAAAATATATGAACCTTGTACAAATGTGCACTACTGCACTGCACTGCTGAATCCAGATGATATGTTGATTGTTGATGATATGTTGATTATTGCAGCCGACAATTTATAGTTTGTGTATTAGTAGATGCCCATGCCACAGTAACATAAATGGCGTTAATGTATATAGTTAATGTTAGGATTATTTATTATATTTTTTTTTTATTTTTTTTACATTAAGTGTTTGTATGTTATGTGAAGTTTGATTATTATTAGAATTTTATATTATTTTCTTATTTTATTTTTCTTTGTGCAATATTACTTAAGAGGTTATTTTACTTTACACTAGAATCCACTTAGGGCACTGGCTTGTTAAACCCCGCGATATTTTTCTTATTTTTAACTGTCCGATATCACTTGTTATGCATGTACTATTTATTGAAGACTTCAGTGTTTATACTTTTTATTATTATTATTATTAATATTATGATTAGTATTAATTAAGTAGGGTTAGTTAAATTTTCTTCTTTTTCTAAATTTTCACTTACTCGATAATCACTTCTATAAGCTCAAATGTTTAAATCCCTTCGACAATTTTTTTTCAGAGCCACACCCATTTTAAAATTATTTTCAGTGTAGTGCTACACAAACTATTATTATTTCAATAGATTTTTATTTACTTTATCACATCGACAGAGAATACTTATTTGTAATACAGCCATAGTTATTTACTTAATTTTAATTTGTAGCACTCAGCAACTTACGACTTATCTATAGTCAGCGGCCATCTTCGAATGTAAATTGGATCATAAATTTGACAGATTATGATAATAAGACGGAAAACACATATCTTACCTTTACAAAAACAAATATTTACATGTAATTATGTTAGTGTTGCCTGATTAATTTATTTTAATTTCTGGGATAGAATCCGGGGATAACTTTACATACGTATTTAATTAGCCTAAAATTTATTTTTAATTTTCCAATATTTTTAAATCACTTTTTGATATGGGTTCTGCTAACTTTTTCTAAAGCTTGCAGAACCCGTTGTTTTAGTTGGAAGCGATGGAGCCTAACATTTTTTAATAGAGCATAACTATCTATACTACTTCGTAATGTTCAGCTGTATGGGTTCTGCTAGCTTAAGGGGCGTTTTTTACATTTGCATGCGGGCATCAAGAAAACGAAAACCAATCAATGTTGTTCTGTTAGTTGTGGTCATGCCACAAATCTTTCCGAGATTTCATAATTGGTTTCATGTCCTTAGTAATTTATAAATTTTTGAACATCTATATGACAAAATTGCTAAACAGATGTAATCATATCTAAATGCCGTCATTTGATTTACGTAATGATCCTCAAAATGTACTGCAATCGTTCTTATATTTTTAAATCTGATGTCATAACACGAAATTGCTGTCGCGATACCATCTTAACGTTAATCTCGTTCATGCTTATTATACATCTCATCGTCTTAATGGTGGAATAGTCGATTCCTTTTCATAATCAAGCGAATGCGTTATGTATACAGATTAAGCCTGTGCCCATATGTTTCCGTATGTACATAACTAGATATGCGAAGTCTAATAAATTTGCTGATTATCTTCAAGCAACTACACTTAATGTCGCATATATACAGATTCACACAGTAGTTTTGATCTAGACAATGTCAATTGTGCGAGGATTTTTAATTTAATTAAAGTCTTGAATATATGTGAAATAAAATATTTTTGTTGGACTGTAATTTATCGTATTGTTAGTCGCGTCTCTCAATCCTCGATATGTAATTATTCACTTGATATATGAATTTCATGTCGAATTCTTGTGTTTAGCATCGATTCGATATATAGCTGAAGATGACTGAGATTAGTTGGATACGATAAGTGGAAAGCTTGTTTTAATATCGCTAAATTTTGATTATATCTCTTGTATCTTGATATCGGTTGTCTATGGCATAAATCATTTTGATAGTTTGGCATATAGCGCCGCATTTTAAGCGCCTGTTTCCTATCAAAAATTATCTTAATATGAAATCTGCTGGCTGCAAACGTTAGATTTCTAATTTTGTGTGTGTAGACGCGCGGTTTGTCACTATAATATCCACCATTGATAATCTTCTAAGTTTTTATTGTTTTCTTGTACGAATCTGTATTAATAAATTATTTTTGCAAAGTAATCAAAAGGCGCGTTCATTTGCGTGATCTTATCACACAAAAAATAATAATAAAAACCGAACAAAAATTAATAAAGAAATGGCGCCGCAATAAAATTAAAAATACCGCCTCATTTTAAATTTTTTTTAATAATTTTTAGTTGGGACGTTTAAAAAATTTACTACACGTTTTAAATTTTAATGTATTCGTGAACAAATTTTTTTTGTAATTTAGCGTTGTACATGATAATATTTTTTTTGCACTTAGCATAAATTAGGCTGAATTTTTAATTTATACATGCGGTCCCAGAAAAAAAGCCAAAATTTTACGCTTAAACAATGTGGGGTATATAGTTTCAGGTAGCGTGAAATTTTCGACATATTGACAAAAAACCAAACAATAGATCAATAGTCAAAAAAATGATGAGCTATGGTACTGGTAATAAGGCATCGTAAAGTAAGTTGCGATGTCATGGTCAATGACAAGGGTTTGTAGAGATGTCTGTGCTCAAGGGCCTATGAAATCAAATTATTTTAGCCTTCCTTTATAGAAGTCAATATAAATAAGGGTTATCCAATTCAAACTTGATAAAGTAAACTTAAAAAAAACACACAAAATATTCGGAATGTATTGTAATTTTTATTTCATTTTACAGATTGATCCTTGCCATTTTTAGTTAAACAAGATATCATTCAAATGTCCTCCACGGGACTTCTTACAGGCCTTGATTCTTTTGAGGTAATTTTCAATGACTTTTCGGCACATTTCGGGCGGTATCTCGGCCATTACCTTACGAATATTAGTTTTAAATTCGTCAAGAGTTTGAGGATTGTTTGCGTAAACACGATCTTTCGCGTAGCCCCACAAAAAGAAATCCAAAGGCGTTAAATCACAGGATCTTGGAGGCCAATTGACATCAGCCAATCGCGAAATCAAACGTCCAGGAAATTTCTCTTGCAAAAGATCTCGATTTGCTCGTGTTACGTGACTGGTTGCTCCATCCTGCTGGAACCACATATCGTCAAGATCATAATCTTCGATTTTCGTAAAAAAATAATCGGTTAACATGCGGCCATAGCGCTCAGAATTGACGGTAACGGTTCGTCCATGGTTGTTCTCAAAAAAATACGGCCCAATCACACCACCAGACCACAATGCGCACCAAACAGTGACTTTTTCCGGGTGTAATGGCTTCTCTACAATCAATTGTGGATTTTCTGAGCCCCAAATTCTACAGTTTTGCTTATTAACGTATCCACCAAGCGAAAAATGAGCTTCATCACTGAAGAAAATTTTGTTCGAAAAATCAGCATCAGCAGATTTAATAATTTTAACGCGTTGGTCGATTGTTAAATGCTCCATATTCTTAAATGGCAGAATGTCAACTAAATAAATGACAGCGTACTTGACGTTTATCTTTGACAGATGTCGGTATACAGATTTCTACTTTATCAACCTCGAATTGGATAACCCTGTATTTATAAGGTATGGGTTTTCAAACATGTCTTTAATTTGAAATTTCAGTCCAGTAAAAAAGTGTAATAGCGATTCGGTGATAAATGCCAAGACATCGTAGAAATGTTTACGCTGTACGGTATACAAAATCATATTAATTGAATTTATGTTTTTTAGACGTAAACATATATGCTATGGGGCTTAAATACATTTTTTTCAATTTTAAAATTTCACTGTTTGTCCGTAACAGATCCATCAAATGTCATATCGCTTCAATTTATGAACCTGCATAACTTTTCGTCCACCTCCAAAGCATTCTTGTATCCCATCGATGATCCAACCATGTGTCGCTGATCTTCTTGACAATTTTGATAGACTTTTCCAATCTCGTCGTGTATCTTGAGATCTGTTTTTGCTCTTCGTGAAATTTTACAGCCATACTAAATGATTTTGTCGAAAATCCATAAATTTCCCGCTTTGGTTGTGTGTTGGTCGTGCTGTTGCTCTCTACTGCAGCTCGATATTTGTACATTCGTCGTCGTTGATCCTTTCTCTTCCTCGTCGCATTCTAGCATATCTTCACCTCAACTCCTATGCGTGCCATCTTTGCAGGACTCTACGCCGTTGCCGTCTGGATCGCCCTCTCTCTCTTCAGCAATCAACTCCTTAATTTTATTTTCAATCTCCTAGTCATCGACTTCCATCTCTAGAGACTTTATTTAGCATCCTCTTCCGTGGCGTTCTGCAGTCTCGATAGAATAGCAGCTCAATGGATGGAGATGGCAAAAATTTGTTTGCAATTTCTGCTCTGCCAATTACCTCACACCCATCCGCCATCAATTCACCATTCATTACTCCTCGGCCATTCCGCTCCCAGTTAAACTTCATCATGTTTTAACATATTTTCACCTACTTAACAGATATAATGATCATTTATTAATTAACTATAGCTCTTTAGCAATTAGCCATAATCAGAACGGATTAAGAAAACGAAGATGAAAATTGTCCTTTAGATATGTTTGTAGAAAGCCGAATATTACGAATAAAATAATAAATCGTTATATATCGCGATATTTCGTAAAAAAAATCCGAAGCTTCTGCAAAAACCATAAATGCTGTGGTTCTGGCCACACTAATCCGAGAAAAATCTCAATTTCTATTCGGTTTCTCTCTATAAATTATTAGACCAGGTTTCTTAAGTTTTCTGGGAAAATCCTAGGAACCCAACATAAAAATGAGTTCTGTTTCTGTGTAAGCTACACCAATCTGAACAACATCTCAATTTGGCCAAAATTAGTATTTATGGCAGCGAATCAAAAAGACTTAGGCTCACCTTTCTAGCCCCCCATCTAAAGGTTTTGACAAAAGTGATAATTGAATTCGTTTGGTTATCATTTGGTCAGGATTGATCACTATTGTTTTTTCGTTTGGTCACTTACGATTGAACGGTAAACAAATAATCATCATTTTTGTCAAAGCTTTTAGATGGGGTGCTAGAAAGGTGGAGCCTAGGACTTATACAGGGTGTTTTTTATGTTCCTGGTCGATGCTCTACACTTTTAAATGAAATACAATTTTATAATTTATATTTTACTAATTGATTATATGGCCTTTAACATTATGTGTATGGAATATAATGTTGGTCAAGTGGCCGCCTCTGGCCGTGGCGTAAAGATAAGCTCTTTTTAGTACATTTTTCATAACATTTTCGCTGACTTGTGGTATTATTTCAGCAAATGTTGTCCTTAAGTATTGAGGTTGTGGTTGTTTATTGGTGTACACCTATCGCTTTAAGTGCCTCCATAGAGAATAATAGGAAGTTGCAAAATCAGGGTATCGTGGGAGCCAGACACAGCGAAATATTTCTCACAAAAAAGCTACATTGCATGACGAGCTGTGTGTGATAGGGCCTTGTCTTGTTGGAACCACATGTTCTTTAGGCCTAATTGATCCAATTCGGGCATCAATAACATGTTTTCCATAACGCATGTCGCGGTAGTGGCCATCAGTAACTGTCAGTAGAGTTACTCTAGGACGGTGTAGTGGTCTTTGTTGCATCAATTGAGGGTTGTTAGTGTTCCAATACGTCAGGCAAGTCGAAATGTTCTTCGTCCAAAAACGTCACGTAATTTTCTCCGCCTATTCGCAATTGAACAATTATTTAAGTAAAATGGTTTAATAAATTCAACACGTTGTTGCGGCGCTAGGTACTCCATAATAAATTGTTATCGACCATTCTCTACGACTGTCAAATGCTAACTGACAAATGTCTTCTAAAATAAAATGGTAGAAGCATTGTTGAGGTCAACTAAGTTAGCTACAACTGGTTTAGGCTCTTTAGGATGGTGAAATTGGCAGCGACCCTCTATTAATCAATTGTATGGTCTAAATTTAGAAACACATTACACCGAAAAAGAGCTCAATTTTACGTAAAAAAAGTTATCCCAGACTTTCATCCCATAAAAATCAAATATACGCTTGAGGCAATACTACCTAAACTACCATGATATTATGTTATATATATTATTCTATCACGACATAACAAAAGAAGTCTAAAATAAACCGAAATATTTGAATAAAATAAAGTTTGTTGGACTAAGTGACGTAATTAAATACCCCTTTTTCAAAAAAAAAAAAAAATTTGCTCAATTGAAGACCAAACCAAACAAATATGTGATTAAAAATCATAGTATGTAATGGCGTTTTTGAAAAAAAAATTCGGCGTTTTTGATAAAAAATTTGATAAAAAATTTTATTTTCGAAAAAAGTTTCATAGAACTTCTATGCGTCCAAGCTGCGCAATTAAATTTTAAATTCTCAAAATCATTAAATTACTCAATATTTTAATACTCAATCGTTTCCACAGCCCGTTCTATAAAAGTGTCGGATTAGGACGAGAGTTTTTTAGATGTGGCACACTAACAACTTCATACAGAATAAGTTTCATGGAACTTCTATGCATCCAAGCTGCGCAATTAAATTTTAAATTCTCAAAATCATTAAATTACTCAATATTTTAATACTCAACCGCTTCCACAGTCCGTTCTATAAAAGTGTCGGATTAGGACGAGTGATTTTTAGATGCGGCACACTAACAACTTCATACAGAATAAGTTTCATGGAACTTCTATGCGTCCAAGCTGCGCAATTAAATTTTAAATTCTCAAAATTATTAAATTACTCAATATTTTAATACTCAATCGCTTCCACAGCCCGTTCTATAAAAGTGTCGGATTAGGACGAGTGTTTTTTAGATGCGGCACAGTAACATCTTCATACAGGATAAGTTTCATGGAACTTCTATGCGTCCAAGCTGCGCAATTGAATTTTAAATTCTCAAAATCATTAAGCTACTCAATATTTTAATACTCATTCGCTTCTACAGCAAGTAACAGTTTGACGAGGTTGCAGAAGCTCCTAGTAAATGACACATTTCCAATCCCACCAGACACAGAGTAACACTTTTTCCTCAAGAATTTTAATTTTTGTAACTGATGTTGATGGGTGACCTGGATCAACCGATGGTTTTCTGCGTTTAGGATTACCGTATAAAATCCACTAGGCATCACCCGTAATGATTGTTTCTTTTGTCATTTGATGAACAAAATAGTTTCCTTCCTTCTGTATTTTCCCACCATTGCATGCAATCGAAGTGATATTGTTTGGTGAGTAACTACTAGCTCCTTAGTGATCTGCAAGCTCTTTCTGAGTTTGATACGGGTTTTTATCCAGTAAAACTTTAAGTTATTCGTCTTCAAATTATTTAACTGCACCTGGACGTGGATCGTCCTCAAGACCAAAAGTGCCATCACAAAGTTTTACAGATTTTTTTTTACTGTTGACTCACAGAATGTTCACTCAAAGACGAGTTAATCAATTCCATAGCAAGCTTATCGATATCGAGAGATATAAATGAGTGAAACTTTTATCATACAAATAGGTATGGCTATGCTACATATATCCAAAATGGCGAATAATTTCAAAAGTACTTATGTATATTTTAATACCACCAACTTTAGAGCCGATCGTCTATTTGCACACGTAAGCGATTGGGTAGTCAAAATGATCTAGAATAGATAGCTAACGATTCTTCCAGCTTGGACGCATAGAAGTTTTATAAAACTTATTCTGTATGAAGAACATAGTGTGCTGCATCTAAAAAACACTCGTCCTTATTCGATACTTTTATAGAACGGGCTGTGGAAGCGATTGAGTATTAAAATATTGAGTAATTTAATAGTTTTGAGAATTTAAAATTCAATTGCGCAGCTTGGACGCATAGAAGTTTTATAAAACTTATTCTGTATGAAGATGTTAGTGTGCCGCATCTAAAAAACACTCGTCCTAATCCGACACTTTTATAGAACGGGCTGTGGAAGCGATTGAGTATTAAAATATTGAGTAATTTAATGATTTTGAGAATTTAAAATTTAATTGCGCAGCTTGGACGCATAGAAGTTCCATGAAACTTATCCTGAATGAAGATGTTACTGTGCCGCATCTAAAAAACACTCGTTCTTATCCGACACTTTTATAGAACGGGCTGTGGAAGCGATTGAGTATTAAAATATTGAGTAATTTAATGGTTTTGAAACTTATCCTGTATGAATATGTTAGTGTGTTGCATCTAAAAAACACTCGTCCTAATCCGACGTTTTTATAGAACGGGCTGTGGGATCGATTTAGCAGTTAGTTTAGTTTTAGTTTTGTGAAACTTATCCTTTATGAACATGGTAATATGCCACATCTAAAAAGCATTCGTCTTAATCCGACACTTTTATAGATTGGGATGTTTAAGCAGATATGTAGAATTAGTTCGTTTTATTTAATAATTTTTTTATTAAATTCTTTGATTTCTGTGGTCCCATTAATATAATGTTAGTACTTTAGTTATTATGTGGTTGCTATAGTTTTTACGGAATGGGTGTAATTTTCGGGCTGATAGTGATCGGATGGTGAACTTTCGCTGTAGTGATAGCTCGCCTAACTCTATTTTCTGGGATGATAGTTTTCTCTCATTATAATTTTTCCTGTGGCACTATTCTGGCTTTCCCTGGGAATAGGAATTGGGAAAAATATTTTCATAGCATTTTTGTCTAAATTGTATTTGTCTGGCCTACTGAAGGAATAAGTTTAGTGCAAAAAATTTCAAAACAAAGTTAATTGGGAAACTTTTGTTCCACAAAATTTTTATAGGGAAAAATAATTCCCAAAATATCTTTGTTTCGAAAATATTTACACCAAAATTATTCCCTCAGTAGGCCAGAAAAATACAATTTAGACAAAAATGCTATGAAAATATTTTTCCCAATTCCCTATTCCCAGGGAAAGCCAGAATAGTGCCACTGGGATGAAATATTCTGGGATAGTAAAATTTCTGGGCTGATAGCAATATCCTGGGATGGAAAACTGTCGTGATAGTTTAGTGTTGTCATCGTCGTTTTACGGGATGAATCCTTGGCTAACTTTATATACATCTCAATTTTGACAAAATTTGGAGTTTAGAATACTGAAATTCCCATCGACCTATAAACCACTTGTTCGGTTTTCCTAGGTTTTCGGGGAAAATCCTAGGAACCCAACATAAAAATGACTTATATACTGAGTTTCTGCTAGGCTACATCATTGAAAAACTGTCCAAGTTTGACAAAAATTGGTGGTTTAGGGTGTTTAGGACAGTAAAATTTGCTGCAAACTTGAATAAATCACTTTTACGGTTTTCCTAAATTTACTGGAAAAATCCTTGGAACCCAAATACAAAACAGGGAAATGCGAACTTTGATATCGACTTTCTATATTCACATGCTCGCGTTTCCTAGGTTTTTTGGTGAAATCCTAGGAATCCAATTTCAAAATGATTTATATTGCGTTCATGGCATAGTGAGTTAGTTCGGAAAAAATACCATGGTATCACACAAAATATATTAAAACAACAACAAAGTTGAAACAATTTCAACTCGAGTTCGGAACTAGTAGGCGTGGTATAAAGCATTTCACGTAATTTGAATGGTTTTGAGTTCGTTAGCGAGTATAGAACTACTAATTTCCGATGTCATGTACGCAGCATTATATGTTGTGGTTGTACTAGCTACGAAACTGAAAAACACGCAATTTTGTTGGCGTTTCTGAATAATATTTCTACTCGAAAACTCAGTGTTCAATCCAGCAATAGGTAGGATCCAGACGGTTAACAGCAAAATCTAAAACTAAAATGGTTGAATGTAAATATAATTAATTGTATGTAATCATATCACTTATCTTGTATCATCATGTCAGGGTAATTCATTTTGTTCAATATTAGCTTAATTTTGTTAAATATTGTATAGTTTATTTGTTTTTTATACAAGAAACTTGTTGACATCTGATGACTTTGACGTCTATCTAGTTTCATTATCGACACAAAAAATTAGAGTTAATGCCATCTGTTGTAGAACTTTTTAAACAAAATTGGTAAGGTAGGTTTCAGCACTATCTTTTTTAATTTGAATATCAACCGCAAGTGATAGACGTGAAAGAAAAAAGAACATTAAGCTGTCTGTACCCAAAAAATTACTAGAAAGCAACAAGTCATATCGATAAGTACGTAAAACGTACTACATTTGTGAATACAAAATTAAATATTTGTAAAATAAAATAAAAGATAAATAAATTATAAAGTAAAAAAAAAACGCTTTTTAGTACGAGCGTAATACAAAAAAAATTTCAGCAAGAACCATCAGCATTTGATCAATTTTTTTCGGGCATTACATCAACGCCGCAGCCACTATCTTTCTGATGTAATTTTGACGAGTTGCAAAATTACACACTCAGTCTTATGCAAGAATGGTAAAGTCTCAGGTTTTATCGGTTTATCGAAATAACTGATTTTATATTAACTAACACATTTAAACATTTTGAGAATAAGGGGAAATCTCACTATTTTGAGCAATTGGTGAAATTTGTCCTATATACATCCAAATTATTTTTAGGACTCTGTAGGACGAAATTACGCTAATAAGGCAATTAGGAACCCCCCATCAGAATCATTTGCTTTAGACCTCAATTGGCGATTTAATAGTAGCGTGAGATTGCTCGGAAGTAAAAAAATAGTTGATTGTCGCAAACGCCAAAGTGAACTAAAACACTAACTTTACATGTTCCCTATTGAAATAGGTCAGCCTATCACCAGGAAGTAGTAAAGCATTAATTTTATAAAGATCATTAGCTATATTGGAATTAGAAAAGTCGTTTTCAATAAGGAAAGGGAACCTTCGGCTATTACTATGTCTATTACTAAACATGCGAGAGTGTGGGATTCTTACCGACCAAACTTGATCAAAGCTAAACTATATGCCATTTGGCTCCGTGCAACTACCGTTGGGTATGACTTCACGAGGCTGATGATTTTCCGATATGATTCCGCAAAATAACTAATTTACAATTTTGAGAACAATCTTTTGCTTTATGGAATATTGGGAATTTGGCTGGAACTAATCTATTTCCAACAGACAAGGATAAAATGTGGCTTGTACCGGAAAATGAATAATATATACCCAAGTAAAATATGTTCCAAAAAAAAATCCCAAACTTGTTGCATGCAATAAACGTTGCACAATCAATAGGTTTTTGCAACAAATTTCAATCAACAAATTTGTTCTACAAATTTCAAAAGGTTGGCAAGTGGGTATGTTTTCTGAAACGCTCATGATACGTTCTCCTATTGGGAGAAATGAATCGAACGGTTCCTGGAGGTCGGCGATAGTATTAACGGCACTGTTACAAATGGGTTGTTGCAACAAATTTTAAATAACCGATTTGTTCGACAAATTTCAAAAGATTGACATGTGAGTAAAATGTATTGAACACATTTGTTATGTGTTGTTGTATTTGAAAAATCAATTATGAGTGACGAAACTAATTTTCACATAAGTGGACATGTAAACGGTGGTGTGCAATTTTTGCTAGAAGGATCATTGGAACGTATTTTAACGAAAATCCGAAATCTGGTGATGTGCATTTGCTTCCACGGTCGCCCAAATTAAAAAAAATTATTATTATATTGACTTGACAACTTTAAGAAATGTACACGTGAGTATCTTTCTAAAATCTTTATTTTGCCCAAAAAATTAATTTTGAACACTCGCATAAATTTCTGTCCAAAATTATACAAGTGTCCAGAAACTTTTCACCGGTTCAAACTATTTTGTCTTCGCGGCTACTAAAACATGAAAACATAAGACACAAATTTTTGTATCGCCAATGATTGATTTGAACTTTCCATTAATTCAATGACCACATTCTCAGAATTTGTAATGGTTAATTAAGCGGGCCATAGTGTTAAATGTGTGCGGTCACGTCACTTGAGGCCTAAATATAAATCTTAAAATTTTACAGTAATATTTCGTTGCTCGGCGATAATATATGACCGTAGCGAGTAAACATACAAATATGTCTTGCGTATATGACACAATTTCTTAAGAGATTTTTTTTTTTTGCAAACTGACAACAACAACAACAACAATACGAACAACCACAATAAATAAAATCCCAAAACGTATCATTATTACTTAAATTGAATTGATGATGATAGTGTCATTCATTTATAATTAAATGATTGGGTTGTAAAACCGAACGAACCAACCAAACATACAACAACAACAAAAAACTACAACTCGGTATCATAAAAACGAAACTAATTGTCATGGATGGAGTTTTATTAATGATTTTGTTGAAATGTGTTAAAAACTACAACAACAACAACTAAATTTTTTAATGATTGTGTCATATTGCTACAGATATCTGTCTGTGTCGTATACTAAGCTCCTCCGTCACTCGGCGATCTTATCGTTGAAGCGCGTAATGATTTAAGAATTGACGCGCGAGAACTGCAATTAAGTCGTGAGTGCGTTCGTGGTACGAGTGCGATGCATTCGTCATTGTCTAGAGAATTCTACAATGCAAATAAATAAATAAATATTTTGTGTGTGTGTGGCATTGTGTAAAATCAAAATAAATAAACAGAATACAAAAACTACTGCACGACTAATCATAGGTTATAGTTATAATATTAACAATAAATATTAGAGATGAAATGTTAAGAAGTAAAATAAGAAGGCTTCTCGGAATTTGACTGATTGTCGTAATGTCTTAAAATTTTTGGTTAATAAAAAAAATAAATAAAAGTTTGTTTTCGTAGGCGCCACTATTTAGATATTCTAATAATAGACGATGATTACAACGGGTGATGATCAGTGTGCCAAAATTTAATAAATTAGCAAAACGCTATAAAAGAAGTGATTGCGGTTAGTTATGTACGAATTTTGATTTAACAAATCGCGTTTGCCATTAGCGAGACTGACGTAAGTTTGCTTTTGAAATTAAAATTAGTTAATTGATGACACGCGCACGCTTTCACCGTTTAGACATGGCTTGCGGATAAGTGTGATAAATAGGATGAATGAAAGTCTACGGATCGTCATATATACGCCTCTTAGAGTTTATTTATCTATCTAAAATGTCATCTTGATATACTAACCACCAAACTGTCAAATCTCAGATACACAAATTAAACATTGCAAGTGTAGGTCGGTTATAGTGATTTTTCTGATGATTCGTTAAAGTGGGGTTAATATTTCTTTAGTTTCAGCATCATATTAAGAAATTATTACTTTTATATCGCCAGTTCTGAATTATATTGCCGAATATAAATGAAATGAAAACCATCCTCACATTTAATTGACGATAAGATGATAATGTAGATCGAGATATACAAGATCACACTAATAAGGTCACAAAGAAAAAACTAGCCTCAAACCTTAGGTAGGAAAGGCTACAATCTTAACTTTGAACTTTAACATCAAGATAAGATATAGGGTGAGCCAAACTTGTAACATGTGATCTAAAAATAAAATAGATCATACACTCAAGGGATTCATTCAGCAATAAGCGTAACGGTATTTGTGGTACACGCCGATACTAAAGAATTTAGACCTGGGAGTATTTTACAAGATTCTCTTTGATAATCTCAAAATTCCTTCATTTTATTGCGACAGTAAACAGTCGAATAAAATACAAAAAATGCACGCCTTATACGAACACTCAGCATGCAACAAATACAGCGAATATTAGATTTACCGAGAAACTTGCAGAGGAATTATGAGGCCTGGGGTAGTAAATATTTTGAGGCCATTATAGCAAATATATGCAAAACATATTTTATTTGCAATAATTATATCATATTGTTAAGAATTTCGGACGTTCGATAGGGACTCGTACTCGATTTGGCAAACAAAAAAAAAACACTCAGCAGGAGTTTGCGATCCCTTACTGGCCGCACACACTTCACACTGTTTGCACCAGTCTTCAACGTCCTTGCGGCAACGCGAGGTCGTCTATACCTTCTATCAGTCATTTTCTTACAGGCCAAATTGACACATCAGCCCCCTGGTCTTCTTTCAAATGTTTATCCCAACCACGTTCCGATTGAAATTGGATAGATAGGGATCGACTATAACACGCTACAACTCGCTCTTTGCTCTCTTGCTTCTAAGACAACACTGCACCTATTCCCAAGCTGCTAGAATCTGCATCCAAAATGAATATCGGCCCGCGGATACGCTAAAATAGGAGTGCTGCATAATTTCATCTTTGATTCTTTAAATGCTTTTTGATGTTCTGTGTTGCATTGAAATGGTTCACTTTTTCCGGTGAGGCGATTGAGACTTAGCGCAGTATCTGTGAAGTTTGGTACAAATCGTCGATAGTATGACCATAATCCTAGGGAACTTCTTAGTTGGCTAATATCCTGTGGTGTAGGCCAATCCACAACTGATACTAACTTCTTTGGATTCGTTCGCACACCATTGCTCGAAACAATATGACCCAAATAATTCACTTCTTCCCTGAACGGGCTGCATTTCATTGCACTTAACTTCAATCCTGCCGATCAACTCGCTTGTAATACTCTTTTTAGATTGTTAACGTGTTCATCAAATGTGTGACCTAGTACAATGATGTCATCCAAACAAACCAGACATATTTTCCAATTTAAGCCTCGCCGAACTTGCTCCATTAATCTCTTAAATATCGCAGGTGCATTGCATACTCCAAACGGCATTACCAAAAACTTGATAAAGATCGTTTCCTGCTTAAAACATCGTTTTCTGGATATCATCAAGATGGATTGCTACTTGCCAATATCCGCTATTCTTTGATCCACTGTACTGAATATCTTCGCCCCTGACAGCGTATCTGTTAACTGTCTTTCTTTGTTACTTCGTTTTGTTTACGGTAATCAACACAAAATCGTGTTGTCCCGTCCTTGTTCTGAACAAGAACCAGTGGCGAACTCCATGGGCTGTAGACTTCTCTATTATTTCATCACGTTCAATTTGCTTATTGAACAGGTGCATTGTCAAAATCTTGTCAATTTCGTTACTTCTCTCTCCAAGTCTTACAGGCTTCCCCACATATTTTCCGCTTGTTTTGGATTTTGCATAGCTCTCTGATGTGTGACTGCCCATATCTTAGCTCCTACTCTGTCGTGACCCGCCCATTGCTCCTTGCTGTTGCGAAGACAGTTTGCAAAAAATCTGCTGCTTTACCAGAGCCGCAATGAGTGTGTTGAGCTGCTCTGCTCCCTCAAAAATTGACCTGCACTGCCGCTTGATACTGCAATTTAAAATTCTCAAATGGAATTTTGCCAATGAATGTCGCAGGTTTCAAAATTCCTCTTGAAATACCAGCTGTATTGGGAACGGTATATGTTGCGAGGTATATGTTTTGAGACGAGCCTCCACTTGCTTGATTTTATTTTCAAACTCCTACCTGATTAGTCCTTCAAATTCCCTGAGTTGGCCGTCTTCTTGGGTACGCTGTTGTTTATGTAGATCTTCAAGCAACCACGTTGCTCTGCTCGTAGTTCAGCAAATTGGTCGCTTTGCTAGTCGATTTTTGTACCTTGCTGTTCGCATTTAGTAGTAAATTTAGTGTTTATCCCTGTTAGCCGTCCTTTATAACTTTGACGACGCACTAACTTTCATCAAAAAACTGTCAGCCGTCTTTTATCACTTTTCGATTTGCGAAATAAAATATTTATGTATTCGAAGATTTATTGTTTATTATATTTATAATAACTTATTAGAACTTATATTATCGAAGAGCTTTATTTTGTTTAATATAGTTGTTCTTTACAAGTAATTTAATTAAGTTTATTTGTTGCAATTAATTTTTATTTTTTAAGCTGCTTGAGCAAACTCCAAAATTGAATTACACAAAACAAAAACTTTTTCTCAAACGTCAAATCAAAATGTCGGAAAATGGTAGATGGATTCCCGTATATTATTTTAAATTCAGTGCATAAATAATATCGAAAGTTGTACACGACGCGACGTCTACGTTTGAGTTTTTGTACTAGATTTCATAAAACATCGAACATTTTGATTCGGATTGTCCAAGTTTTTTGATTGTTTTGGCTACATGAATTGTTATGCTAAATGCGTAAACAATCCCTTTTAGTTGAAGCAAAAGAGCCTGTATCATGTCTCCCAGGTAAGATGGTTTTCTGTTGCATCGCTCAGGTTGCCTAATTTTTAACTTCTTCTTCGCAAAGCTGGAGTTTCTGCTCATCGTTTGGGGTAACTGGCGGAATCCCTGATGGCCCTGGCTTCGATGATGATTGCCGCAGTCTTTGCTCTCCTGTTTCAGCATCCTCCGCCATGGCGCTGTCATGTCTCGAATGCAGCTCGCTCTTATTGCCTTTGGTTAACGATTTAAAGTTACAAACTTTATTCTCCAATACATATTTTTAATTTCTACTGTTCACTGTTTACTAATTCACTTTTACTGCTCACTTTTACTGTTCAATACTTTTTCACACTTTTTATACTTTTTAACTGGTTAAATTACAACTGTGTCTGCGTCCCAAATTGCTCGCGCTTATATACTTGTCTATCGCTGTTCGAGAATTTTAACGTCATTGTTAATTTTAGTTATTTCCATGATGGTTATCGCCGCCTTTTACAATTGCATTCTTTATTGCATACTCCCCTCCACTTGGAATCCTTCAATTCAATTTCCTTCGATTCTTCAATCCAATTGACAATCGATCCGTGTTAAGAATAATAATCGTCTCAATAAAATTATAGTTACAACTTGGTTCGAACTCTCGATCTTTGGGTTGATAACATTGGTGGTGTATAACTTTAACCACATGGCCAGAATGTATCATTTTCATGATGCCGCTTTCGTGAGCCGTATTTTCACCATTCTATCCGAGGGACATCGGTCAGTGTTATAATCAATTATTAATGAATGAACGTACTTGTTCTTCTGTTTGTTTTTGGAAATGGAACGAGAGAATGCACCACTGAATCCGCCTTAAGTGACTTAAACCAGATGAGTGACTTTAACCAGATCAGATTATGCGTCGCCAGTGACTTTAACCAGATCAGATCATGCGTCGAGAAATGCGGCTAATATGTCGGGGTTTCCAATAAAAACTTAACAATTTGTTTCTTATAATCTGTCAACGTCAAAACGTCATTCAACATTTTTATCATGATGAAGTTCACGAACGAGCAACGTTTGAAAATTATTAATAATTTTACTACCGTAATTCTGAGTCGGTGGTTGTAACTTTAAGGGTGCTTACTCCAAATTTCAGTCGTAGTAATAATCGTCCCGTAAAATTCAAGTCAAAATATTCACTACTGGATGTTCCTGAATTTTGCGTAAAGATCTTGGCTTACACCATTACAAGAAAAAATTAACTCGAGAACTGAAACCGACTTCTCCGATTCGGTTCTGCTAAAGTTTAAAGAAAATCCTGAATTTCATCGAAAAATTATCTTCAGCGATGAAGCAAGCGATGTTACGGTGAATGGAATTCGCTAACAACGCCAACAACGTTACAGGAGCTCAGGAGCAATATCAAACACGAAATTGCCAACGATCCGGCCGATATGTGTGAAAGAGTGGTGGAAAATTTGCTCCAAAAAATCGATTTCAGTATATGTGCTCGCGGTGGTAACATGTGTACTGCATCTGCAATAAATTTCAGTCCAATATCTCAAATTTTCTGTGTTTTATTTAAATGGAAAATTGGTATGTCCCTATTGAAACACCCTTTATAATTGACGTCATCCGTACATGAAATTAACAGATTAAATGGAATGCTTTCTTAAAATTTTACAGCGCCATATTTTTTAGATTATTATGCAGCCAAAATGTCTGCATGTCTTATCAATATCGATCAAGATCGTTCAAGATACTTTCGTTCGATACGGATCGTTATTTTCTGGGATGAAATCCTACTATAACTTCACACCGTTTGTTTGAGCCATGCAAATTTAATGTCTGACTGTAAACTTTATTTTGTGACTCAATACGATAATCAACATCAAATATCGATTAAATATCGGGTAACCCAAATATTCGATGTGCATTCGATTCGAGATGACATATAAATTTAGTACATAAAAATGTGTTGTCGAAATCCCGCATTTACTCGTATTACTATAGAGCGTATTACTAAAGGGAAATTATGTATGACGGTTTTCATCTCCCTCCGAGATTAGATTACAACACCTCGGACTGGACCATAAATTATATTTTAATCGTAAAAACTGCCGAAATAAATTTATAGCACCACAACAGATATAAAATATTAACAGATTGTTAAATGTTTTTGGTACGGTTCGAAAGAATTTTGACAAACAGGGCCCGCATACAATATTGATCGTAATCGCATGCAGATGAAAGCAATGCATGCAGCCACAAACTTTCTAACATACTTGCATTCGGTAGATAGAAAATTGTCATATAATTAAAACACAATAAACATATACGAGTATTTTGAGTTATGACTAGAAAAATATTTATGACACAACAAACCAAAGTATCAAATTGACAATTGATATATTCAACAAAGGGGTCCATATCATATGTCGTTGGTTTGTGTGTCAATTGAATGTGTTGAGTGCTTCACAAATCAGCACGTCTATTGTCTACGTATGCGTCTATTGTGATTATGTATGGCGTATGCGCGCGTCTCTGTAATGCGACAGATTCATATCTAGGTGGAATTTTGTATTTTATCTGATCGTTAGGCACGGTTTCCATATGAATATATACATATATGTACAATGGAATGTTGAACGATTATTACGTGACAAAGATTTTAAAAATTATACAGAAAATTACAAAAAAAAAAAAAAACTAAAAAATTCGAATGTTCTGTTTTTCGAATTACTAAAATTTATTTGCTTTATAAATTTAATGTACGCGATATATTCAAATGGCGTTCGACGTATTTTGACGAATTTGCGTCAGCGAGACAAGATTTTTTTTTATAATGCATTTTGAGAAAAAAACACTTGTTTGAAGTACGGGGATCGTTCGAGACGTATGTACATCACAACAAATTTAAATAAAATACTATACACAATTTACGAGTGCATCAGCTGACTACATATTCAATCACGGTTATGGTCATTGGGATCTTTAGAATCTGCTTTATACACTCATTGTATAGGTTCTAATGGTTCGGAATCGGTTAGTTAGAAAGAATAGTGAGAACATGCTCATCTAAGCGGAAATTTATAGAATTTTGTATTATCAAAATTTAATAAGATTTCATAAGCCAACTGTGATATCCCTAGAGATTAAACACAACCTCCGGAATATGGAGTTATGAACTATTTCTGATAAAAATAATAATATACTTAGGGTGAAATATTCTCTAAAAGTTTGAATAATACGTGAATGATTATTTTTCTAACTGACATGGTCACATCTAAACATCCCATATACAAGAGGTTGTGTTAAGATCTATCTGAGATATCTCAGTTGGACTAGGAATTTTTATTATATTTGATCATAATTAAAAATTGTATAAATTGTCCTCAACCCTGGATGTGGGGCTCCTGAATATTTATTCTAATTAACATGGTCCCCCAAGTAACCTAACACTCTATATACCTAAAGTTATGTTTAGATCTCCAGATAGATAACTCAGATGTCCCTACCCATCGGTGTGGAGCTTCTGTTTTTTTTAACCGACATAATCTTTAACTAATGCTCCATATATCAGAGGTTGTTTTAAGATCTCTACGGATACCTCAGTTGGCTTCATGATTATTTTTTCTAATTCAATTGGTCTGAAACTAACACCCCATATGTCTGAGGGCATGTTAAAAGCTCTAGAATTTTTTTAGTTGACCTAAGATATTTTATTATATTTGTTCGTAATTCTAGATTGTATAAACTATCCCCGTATCTGCATAGGGAGCTTTTGATTATTATTTCTGATTGGCATGGTCCATTACTAACACAGCGTATACCTAAGGTTGTGTTAAGGTTTCTGGGAATACCTCAGTTGGCATAAGAATTTTTATTATATTTGGTCATAATTATAAATAGTATAAAATGCTCCCCCCCCCCCTCTCCTGGATGGGGAGATTTTGACTATTTTTTTTTAACTGACTGACATTGTTCCAAACTAACACTCCCGCAGATTTTAACTAGTCATGCAGCGGCCTCATGCAGCGGCCTCATGCACGGCTAATACTTAGGGTATTGGGTCGTGAGGATTTTGAGGCTTGCATGACTCTGGCCTACACCGTGTTTACAGAAATTAATAAAAAAAACGCAAACTAAAAATAAATTTAATAACCGGATGTTCCACCGAAATTAGTCGAATGGTGTGTCCATCCGACGACAATCGGATCTGCCCAAGTGATAAGTACCCAGTCTGCTGAAGAGACCCCCGAATGAATCATCGACCCGGAAAGGCCGATGTCCAGCTGCAACGAAGCAGCATTAGAGGGTAGGGACGTCTCTCCAACTTTATTTTAGTTATTTAAGTTATGAGTTTAAATAAAAAAATAAATTCACAAAAAAAAAACAATTTTAAATTGAAAACAAAGAAAATAAAATATAAAACAAAACCTCGTACCTTTGACCTTCAACAAGGCTACCATGTAGGATTATTGCGGAGTCTCTGTCCAAAATGAGTTTGCGGCTTTCTGGAGAGCCGTCATGCCACAAGCGCCACGCCTAGGCTGTTGGGCGTCTTCCTGCCTTAGATCGTAAAATGCGGTTGGGCGTTGGCGCGCCTGTACCGTGTATCCAAAATTTAAGTGGCCTCACCTGGCCACTCGCAAACAATTGGTTGGGCGTCTTTCAACGCCGAAATCGAAAACAAACGAATGGCCTTGGTTGACCACCTGTATGTTGCGGTGTTTCTGCGGTTGTGGATAAAATCACAAATGGTCTGTTCGCCACCTGCCGTTGCGGTAACTTTCACCTTCAAACTTAAATTTAATTTTTTTTTTCAAAATATCAAACTTGACTTTAAAGAAAATTTTAAACACGGTTCATCAAAATTCCAAACTAAACTTACCTTTTGAAAAACCAGAACGAAACTCGTCTTACGAAAAAAATTCTCGTACCAACAAACTAAAAAGAATGCAGGAAAAAGTGTTTTCTTTCCATCTCTTGCTTGCACGTGCACAAGCCGATGATGCGCAGCGCAAAAAAAAGCGCACGTGACGCGCCCAAAAACACAAACCAAGAAACACAAAAAAATATCAATCTAGATTTCACCTGCTCGTACACACGCACAAAGTCACACATTGGTCTCGCTCCATCATTTATTCACCGAACCACTAAATAAACGGGATGCACAAAAAGAAAATACAAAAAAATGTATGATAACCAGTGCTGTCACTGTTGGTTACCAAAAGCGTAGTAGATTTTACCGAAAAACGTAGTAGATTACCAAAAAGCGGAGTAGATTGAAGATACCATACAAAAACAAAATATTATGAGTTATTACCTGATTACGATTGTCGATAAATTTAAATTTCAACAGTCCCTCCTGGACGATCTTTTTTTGTCGGTACCCATGATATTTTATGGATAGTAAAGAATGATCTGCGAAGAAAGATATACGCCATTAGTTTCTATTTAGCTGGCAAGGCAATAGTCTAAGATTCTTGAAGCGCGAGCGCATCATTTAGGAGTGCCTCGAACCCAGGACACAATTAACATAGATTTAAAACAAATAATAAACAAAAAGTATATGTATTTCATTTTTGAAACAATTCAATAATATTAAACTATAAAACTTATATATTACTTAGACTTAAACATAACAATCTAGAATTTATTAAATTTTTAATTTATATTCGCCGTAAACTAATGCAAATTTATCCGCAAATTTCATTAGACCATCCGAATCAGATGGTTCCCAGCAACTTTTTTTTAAATTTAATAGCTCATTCGCATTCATTAAATTTTCAACTGTAGTAGTTTTTAAACTGTTTTGAAGGGTCGTTTTAATCAAATTTAATCGCGAAAATTTACGTTCAGCCGGTGCTGTACTATGCGGCAGAGCACATAATTTCAGCAAGAACAAAGTTCCTGGTATTCTTCACCGAAAATAGTTTTATGACCTTTTAAATTGGTCCAGAATGTTATTACATCATCCTGCATATATTTTGTACTAATATCAGTGTTACCAATTAAACGTCGAAATTGATTGTTAAGCATTTCTTCTTCGCATTCAGAATATGTATGGGAAAAAATTTAATAACGTTATAAAAGTGCTCAATCCTCCAGAAACAATTTGGTTAATATCAACAAATTTAAGTAATTCTAATTTTCTGTTGTTAAACTTAAAACGTTTTTTTATTTGCGAGTTTAATTCAACATAAAATAAAATCAGTGATTGTTTGAGCGATTCAATACCCTCCTGACCAATGTGTTGAGATTTTAGAAATTGGTCGAAATGGATCCCAAAATACATGCTGGTTATTAGTAGATATAAACTATTATTTTTAAAATCAACGTCGATATTAAGAAATTTCAATTTTATATAATTTTTTAAAATATCTAAATATAGTTGTTTCATCTTACTATAAAGGATATGAATTTGTGTGCTTTCCGACTGAACTATTTTGTTTGTATCGTTTAATAACTTTAAAATATATGAAAGGAACAATAAATACAACTTGTTAATAGGATTCACAAAAAAATCATAAATGTCACCGGCGTTAGAACTATGTAATTCTTCAAAATCGTGCAGCCCGAATGTTAATAAATGTTTCAATGCTTCCCACTGCTCTAAAATTCTATTAATTACCATTTCATAAGATAACCACCGAGTAATACTCAATTCTAGCAACTTGTGATTTTCTAAATTGAAGTATTCCTGAAATTTTTTATAAGCTCCTATACGCTTCGGGCTTTGTGCAAAATGATTATATATGTTTTTAACCGTTTTTTTTCTATGTTACTCGGCAGTTGTTTGCTTGCAGCTGAGGCGCACAAATGTAAGCTGTGACATGTACATCTAAGTAGAAACAAATTTGGATTTATATTTCGAAATTTAGATATAACACCGTTTGTGTGCCCTGTCATTATTGATGCGTTATCTACAGCTAGTGAAATTACGTTTTTTATAGGAATTTGAGAATCCACTAGGGGATCGTAACGAAATTCCAAAAAAATAAATCCCAAGGATACAAAATCCCAAATGAAAAATAAATCCCAAAAAGTATAATCCACAAAATGAAAATCCCAAATATTAAAATCCCATACTTTCAAAAAAGCAGAAATCCCAAATTTGATGATCCCAACATTTCAAAAAATACTCAAAAATAATAAAGAGCGGATTTTAAAAACTTATTTATTTCAAATTTGTAAAGCATTTATTAGGCAAAACATGTAAATATTTAAAACAAAATTAATGTGTTAGATGAATATTGTGAGCAATATTTCTTAAATATTCCAGTTTTGTAGTTGAAAGTCTACTTTTTATAACTCGTTTAATGTTTTTATATTTGTTAATATCTTGTTTCTTTTCGGAAATCTATGTCCGGTTTTGATCTTTTCAATGATGGCTTTAGAAACAATAAGTTCCTTTCCAAGGTGGGATATTATTCGCTACAACCCACTGTTCTGCGTCCCCACAATAATCTTAAGGCGACGGTGCCACGCCTCAACGCTGTTTTGAGTACGAGGGAAATTACTTTTTGCAGCATTTTCGACGGACCAAAAACTAGGGTCATAACGCGGTTAGGTTTGTTAGAGCTGCTGCCGGTTATGTAATTACATTTAATGAATCTAGCAATTTTTTTTGCGTTGTCATCTTTAAGATTATTATACAATGAAGTATAATAAAGAGACATTTCATCAGGAGGAACAAATGCGAGGCTTTTTATCATCCTAACTTCGAGACTAAACTCTTCACATTTTCCGTATTTACTCGCTGCTCCACACTTTTGCACTTGTCGCCATAAGATTTGGCCAAAATGAAAAAGGCAGCCTTTGAATTCTGCGTTAGGAAAATATTCTTCGGTTGCTAAATAAATAGTTTTTTTTCAAAATCCGTAATGGTCCTTTGTGGATTCAAATGAAAATCGTTTTCACAGGCTATACGATGCAATTCATAAAAAAAATCAGAGTAACAGCTCTTGGTCTTTTTCGTCATCAAGCAAAACACTAAGGGTACGGCTTCATTTTCGATTTTTCCATAAATGCTAAAAAGCTGGGCCATTATAGACAGTACTTCAGCAACACAATATGCGCCACCTAATCCAATAGCATAATTTTACTCAGATGGGTGCATTCTTTCAATTCTTAGAGTTGCTTCAAAATAATACAGTTCTTTTCTTTGAGCCGAAAAGAGCATCCTGGATTAAAGATGCCTGATGTAGCATTAGTAATTCCTGCAGCAATGTACGACATGGATAAATATTTACTGAAATAATTTATAAATAAATCTAACATTCAACTGGAATAAAATAAAATATAGCGATTAATAAATACATTGTGATAATCTATAACCAAAGGGATTCGATGTGTAGGGAACTCATCGACATAGGTACAAGGCCATGTCTTCGCTTCATTTAAGAAAGCCGCAGGCATTCCAGATTGCTCTTCACGTCTCCTGCTTTGTTGGCAACTTCCAACGTTAATGGGTATAAAATGTCCCATTTAATGATGTATACTCGACATCCGGTATCCGGCATTCTACTATCAGCATCTGGCATCCAGCATCTGGTATCTGGGATCCGGCATCCATCATCCGGCATAAACATTCGGCATCCGGCATAAGCATCCGACATTCAGTAACCGGCATAAGCATCCGGCATCTGGTATCTGGTATCCGTCGCCTGGTATCCGGTATCCGGCATCCAGTTTAGGATATCTAATTTGACATGAATTTAGATATAATTAAAACTCAAGCATTTACAGCTTTGTCCCTTGCGTTTCGACACGGTAAAACAAAATAATTTAATGTGTACTTAATTTTTTTACTTTATTGCAAATCATCTTTATGCATCCAGGACACGGCATCGGGCATCCGTCATAATCATTCGGCATCCAGCATCCTTCATCCGACATTCGGCATCCGAAGTCCGGCATCTGGCATTCGGCAAAGGAATTCGTAATCCAGCATAAACATCCAGCATGAGCCGGATGCCGAATTCCGGATGATGGATGCAGGATGCCGGATGCCAGTTGGCGGATGTAGGATGCCAAATGCCATATACTGGATGATGGATGCCGGATGCTCTATACCAGATGCCGGGTGCCGGATACCAGATGCCGGATGCCGGAAACCGGATTCCGGATGCCGGATACCGGATGCCAGATACTGTATGCCAGATGCCGGATGTGAGATGTATCCGTACCCATACCTCGTTTAACGTTGTTTTGGATACCGTTATGAGGAGATGATTTTCAAGAAAGTAGTGCAATCGATTTCTAGCACTCCAAAACCTCATCTTATACTATATCAAAATAGTTCGAACTGAACATAATTAAAAAGAGAACCCAGACTCTTCCTAAAGATCGAATGGAATTTTTCGAAATTATAACTCATCGCAATCGCTGTTTGGTAAACAAAAACCTATTTCCGAAACCTGTGGCACACACACATACAATTTTGTAGCGTTTAAATGTAAATCGACCTACCAAATGGCACAGTGGTTAAAGCTTTGGCGTTTGGATTGGGAGGTACCGGGTTCGAATCCCGATAGTGGCAGGATGCAAAGGTAATTTTCATCTACAGATTACGATTTGCGATATAGATGAAACAGATCTATGACCCCCTGTCGAAGTGCAAAACTCATGGGCCGATCCATCTTCCATGCCAGTATAGGCTGGCATGGAGCTATGCAATGTGCAGATGGCGACAAAAAGCGGACCTATAACTGTACGTCTCCGAATTGGCTGGCAACGGCGTAAAAGTGAGGTCGGAAAAAGCAAACCGCGCAAAAGTTGGAAGAGCCTTGGCCCCATAACAGATTACAGGGATAATAAAAAAGGAAAAAAGTATATATTCCTTCAATTCTCGAACTGGTAAATTGTGTGATAAATTCTTGTATTCATTCCATCGATACGAAATTGTTTGATCTTTACAGCGACACCACTATGAAGATAATCTAAAAAATTTTCTATTAAATTTTCTACAAGAAAATTCCACTCGGAAAAATTTAACAGTGTAACTTGGTGTGCCTTCTAAAATTTGTTATTGTAAAATTTACGTGAGTAGGCATTTCATATTTTTACAGTAACAAAAAGTTGAACAAAATTTATTGAAAATCGCAAAAAATATTGAATGATTTAAGATTCCCCATTGAAAGTTTGTTATTTCATAGTGCCCCTCACTAACCCTAAATCTTATCGTGGTATTTTAAAAGCCTTTTAGGTAGGCTATTTAATATATGTAATGTACATTGAATTAGTTTGCTTTTAACTATTTTAATGCGATTTCCGATCATTTCTGTTCAAGTTTTTGTTGAATTAGACCGTTAAAATATTGAATGCAAGAGTTAAAAGTTTAAACTTGGTAAAGAAACTATTTAATAAAATTTTATTGTTCTTTATTAGAAGGTTCGTGTAAAACTGATTTATCGTAACAAGAAAAATGTTTTACATGTTATTTGCAGACGGTTAACAAAATTAAATTATAATTATAATTCCAAGAATCGTCTATTAACATATCAAATAAAATTATCATTAAAGAATTTAGCTTACGTTATTAATTTAGAATAAATGATGGGAACAAAATAGTAATTTAATACAATTTACTTTAAATGAAATTTAATACAGGATGTTGTTGCGATAACGTAACTCCTCCCCCTAGGAGTGAAGTGGCGGCCATAACGTCCCTGGGTTTGTGGTGTCATTGGTTGTAGTTGTAATCACTGGTTCATCTTGCTGGATTGGATTCTTCCTACATTACTTTAAATTGAATTGGTCAATCTTATAAACTATAGTTAATAATTACATAAATTACTACACCAAAGAAATAACTCAAGGCTACCATGTTCTCACGAGGTGTCGAACATTGCCCCCATCATTGCAATCGGAGCCATATCGCATTTACTAGAGAAATATGTAGACGCGCAAACATTGTCATATTTCTTGATAAGCACTTTATAAGTTGGAAACAACATAATTATAATTATCCTTAGCTAGCATTTTTTGTTTAGAACATTAAAGTAAATTTTATATTAAGTTTTTAGTTTTAAGATCTAACTCAGAGTTGTAACAAGTCAAATAAAATTGTTAAATAAATTTGGAAAATAAATTTTTTTTAAAGTTTTATTTACGAGAAATATAATTGGCGCAGCCGTCCGGTACGTGAAAGACATAGTGAAGTGTAAACAGTGCGAAGGTTAGCAAATAAAAACTAACCTAAAGTGATTTCCGTTACGATTTTTTTTTAACAAAAATTAGTGTTTTTCAAGTTCCATTCAGGGTACAATATACCCTCTTTTACTGTGTTATTTTAACGAGTGGTGGGTTTGAAAAAATAAAATAAAATAAAAACCGTGACATCTCAGGCTAAAGGATTTTATCCGCCCAGACGATTCGAGAAATACGCCGCGTCGCATCACTTGACCTCACGAGAACCTATAGGACACGACTACATAAGGTAACAAATTTTTTATTATTATTATATATTTTCGTTTAAATTTTTTATATAATATTTGTGTTACCACCATTGGCTAAATTGTGTACTACGAGATAGGCACAGAACTGCCCTCTGTATACTACGAGATAGGTACAGTACAAAATTTAATAAAATAAATTCTGGTGAATGGCAAAAAAGTCAGAACGAAGATTTGACGAAAATCGTAATTTCGAAGACAATAACTCATTTCACAGAATGAATCTCGAAACAACTGCAGCGATAAACGAGCTCACAGAGCAAATAAAAGCTGTAGTTGGACAGGTGCAAAAAATGGCAACCAGATCGGAAGAACAAGACCGAACTCTGGCATTTTTGCAGCAACAACAAGCGAACGATTTTGCAACAAAAGGTGCAGAAGCACAGCAAACGACGTTCGATGCGTTCAGGATCCCTGATCCAATAAAATCGATACCGGAATACGACGGTAATCGAAAACAGTTAAATGCATGGCTTCAGACAGCAGAAGATACATTGAGCGTATTTGTACCCCTCGTGTCTGAAGCACAATTAAGGTTGTATTCACAAGCTGTGAGCAACAAAATTAAGGGTAGAGCTAAAGATGCTTTATGTCTGGCTGGAAACCCACAAAGTTTTCAAGAGATAAAAACTATTCTCCTGGAAACACTCGGCGACAAACAGGAACTGTCGTTTTACAAATCTCAGCTCTGGGCGACGAAACAAACTGAGAGCATGACGGTACATTCATACTTCAGCGAAATTAAAGAGAATGTACAAAATATAAAAACTCTAGCAAGACAGAACGCTACATACAATCATGCCTGGCTTGCTATAAACACATTCATCGAAGAGGATGCTTTAGCAGCATTCATTTCGGGGTTGAAAAAACCTTACTTCGGGTACGCCCAAGCGGCAAAGCCCAAAAACATAGAGGAGGCATACGCTTTCTTATGTAAATTCACCACAAACGAGTTAATTTCAAACAGTAACAAAAAACCGGTTCAAACGTTTATTCCAAGTAATAACGTGCAATCAAATAAATTCAACAACTTCCAACCGAGAAACAATACCAACTCGGTAATAAATCGAAAACCGCCTCTCTCGGAAAAAGACAAACCGACTTCCATGTCGATAGACATTTCGACGAGGTCGAAAAATACATTTAATCGAGCAATTAACACGCATGAAACGCTTTCGGAACCCGAGAATTCTCAACATAACGAGAATGAAACAGAAGAAGATTCTTCACCTGAATTCGAGGTATACGCGACAAATTTTCAGGAGGACGAACTGGTAGACACGGAAGATTAAACTATCTACCGTATTTAGTATGTAAAGACATACACAACAACAAATCAATTAAGCTTCTAATAGACACCGGGGCAAATAAAAATATTCTAAGACCCGGTATCATTCCCAAAAATCTACTAAAAACCCAGGAAGTTTCAGTAAAAAATATACTTGGAACACACTTGGTAAATAAAATGTGTAAAATTAATTTGTTAGGTTTTAATATTCCACCTCAAAACTATTTCGAACTAGATTTCCACAGATTTTTTGATGGAATCATTGGTTCAGAATCAATGGCAACATTAAACGCTAAAATCGACTTCCCAACAAATCACTTGATTTTAAATAATCACAAATTCAAATTTTTCCGCTACTACCCAATGGGCAACCATTATAATCATATTGTCACATTTCAAACGTCGAGTAACGGAGAATGGTTCGTTCCCGAATACCAAAAACTCAACGAAGAAATTATTATCCAACCAGGAATATAAAACGGAATAAAAATAAAATAAAAAGATTGAAATTGAAATTGAAATTGAAATTGAAATTGAAATTGAAATTGAAATTGAAATTGAAGTTGAAATCGAAATTGAAATGAAATTGAAAAAAACAGAACTAATTAAAATCAAATTTTATTTATCATTTCAGGCAAATTTTAATTAAATAATTATTTAGTTATAAATAAAAATAAATAACTTGACCTAAATAAAGTTAACGTGAATAAAAAAAATTTTAGAAAAATTAGAAATTACCATTCTAGATAATATAGTACACGTAGAAATATTATATTATAAATTAGATAAGTTGGCATTTACGTTATATACGAGTACAATGCATTTCATTATAAAATTATTAGTATTAACTATAAGTATAGAAATCTGTAAAAGCCAGAAATTGGAAATAAAAAATTTAAATAGCGATCCAATTTTAATAATTAAAACAAACAATTGTAAAATTCAAATCGAAATATAAAAATAGTACACCCAATCAATTTACATAACTTACAGAATACAGTAGAATCAATAAATAAATACATTTATAATAAACTAGGTGATAAGAATGATAAACTAGAATTATATAATATAGTAAAGCAAAAGTGCAAGAAATTATACGTCAATCTACAAAAAATAAAACCTACACGACGTTATAGACAAAAACGCTGGGATGCACTCGGTTCCGCATGGAAGTGGCTGGCAGGCAGCCCAGATGCAATAGATCTACGGTTGCTGGAAAGCAAAATGAATGAACTAACGAATGAAAATAATCAGCAAGTACAGATAGACACCCGGATTGATGAAAGAATAAGATTGATCACAGATACGATCAATAAAGCGGTGACGAACACTAACGCAGCTAATAAAATAATACTCAGTGAGATAGAGATGATGACAGCTATCATCAACATAGACACTATAAACAATATATTAGAGGACATTCAAGATGCCAGCGTTAGAACAAAAATTGGATTAGCAAGCAACAAAGTGCTTTCGCTAAAAGAACTAATGACGATAAGAGATCTAATGATAAACCAAGGAGTCAATATAAGTATACCAGAAGAAGCACTCCAATACGTAGTATCGAAAATTGCCGTAAATGAAGAAATGCTCCTGTTTATTCTGGAAGTACCAAAGCTGGAAGAAGAAATATCAGCAGCAACAACGACCATACCATTAACAGTCAAAGATACAATAATAAGAGAGTACCCACAACATATCATAATGACGAAACAAAAACTATTTCCAACGTTAAACCCTAACAGTTTCGTACAAAAACATGGAGAAATAAAAGAATTCGACGACGAATGTATCAAACCTCTGATAATGGGTACGAAGGGTACTTGCAACGTAACAGCAAAATCGGACACAACAGTACACTATATTACAGAGGACAAACTTTTGATAGATAACGCTAAAGAAGAAATATTATCATCAGATTGTGGACCGAACAACAGGACACTAACGGGAAACTTCCTGATAAACTTTTGGAACTGCACGTTGGTAATTAAGAACAAAAAGTTTCAGTCTCTCGAAATTAAGAGCGAGGCGGAAGAAATTCAAGGAGCGCTACATAATCTTGAGATAGCGCGGAGATTGGTTAAAAAGGTGGACATCGATGTAATAGAACAACAAAATTTACAAAACAGGAAGCTGATAACACACATGAATTTACAACAAGAAAATCAACAATATTGGATATAATCCTTATCAGGCGGTGTATCTATCTCATCACTGGGATTAATACTCGTAACAGTATATGCGTACATCAAAGTTCGCCACAATATCACAAGAGCAGTAAGACGCAATATAAAACAAGAAAAGTTAGAGTGTTCCATCAAAGAAGATACGAGATTCTCAAATCTAGTAACAAAATTAGGGATCAAAATTAAGGACGAGGACGACCTTTCCACACCCCCGGGAGGAGTTATAATTACATAAATTACTACACCAAAGAAATAACTCAAGGCTACCATGTTCTCACGAGGTGTCGAACATTGCCCCCATCATTGCAATCGGAGCCATATCGCATGTACTAGAGAAATATGTAGACGCGCAAACATTGTCATATTTCTTGATAAGCACTTTATAAGTTGGAAACAACATAATTATAATTATCCTTAACTAGCATTTTTTGTTTACAACATTAAAGTAAATTTTATATTAAGTTTTTAGTTTTAAGATCTAACTCAAAGTTGTAACAAGTCAAATAAAATTGTTAAATAAATATGGAAAATAAATTTTTTTTAAAGTTTTATTTACGAGAAATATAACTCTATATATAAAATATGATTATTAGAAGAACAGTAAATCCTGCAATTAAAGATTTAAATGGCAGATTAGTGGTCTGTTTCAATACAATAATTTTCTTCAAATTTTCTAATGTCCAATTATTCAATTTTTGAAAGTTGAGTTTTTCAACTATCTCGTGATGCTGAATGTCGTTAGTTATTGTTGAGATTATTTCTATTATGTCCCAATATATTGGAGTTCTGCTTTTGTATTCGAAGCCATTTATGGAAATTGAACAGTTTTTGAAATTGATTAATAATATTTCTTTCAGTATTTGTGTTTTATATTGGTACCACACGATGTTTCTATAGCAACTTCATTTTGCGATATGATAAGAAAGTGTTCTGGTTCAAACATTTCTATTGTGTCACCGATGTCTGTACTGGTTATTAAGGTGCAATTTGCTGTGTTCGGTTGAATGGATTGTTTTTGGCAATATCTTATCCTTTCAATTGTGAGGCATGGTTTGTTCACATATTGTTGAAAATATTCGCTTAATAAAAGGAACGGGGTTTTAATTTGGATGGTGTAGGAATTGTTAATTGGTAATTCTTTTAAATGGTAAAATGAAAATGAGTTTGGGTGAAATATTGGTATTTTAATAATAAAGATTATATTCGTATGGTTATAGTAAGCTTGGAGTTCGAGAAATTCGTAAATGTTTTCGTCGGAAAAAACATTAACACTTTGTTCTCTTAGCATATCGGAGACATAAATGATTTATGTTGGGTGTAAAATATGTTTAGATATAACCCCGAGTTTGGCTTAAAGTAATGATTCGGAAATATCATTCAAATGTTCACTCAACATGTCCATGTTGAATAATATTTGTTCAAAATATTGATTGGTGTGTAAGGTTCGTTCAATAACATCTAACTTTTCGATTATATTGTCATGAAAATTGTTCAAGTATTGCTCTAAATGTTCTTGTTGTGTGTTTATGTGATTTGTGATATTGTTAAATCTTCTCAATATTTGTGTGTTAATATAGATTTGGGTTTTCATTTGATTACTAATTTCGTTCTGATTTGATTGTAAATTGTTTGATTTTGTGTTAATTTCTACGTGGTCTTCGTAGTCTATGTTTCCAGTGATTGCTTTAATGATTCCTCCAAGTCCATTGATAAGTCCTCGTTTGTTTCTATACTTCGGCCGGATTAGATCTAAGTCGTTTGATAATGTGTGACATTTCCTCCGTATTAAATTTAGTTTAGGTAAAAAATCAATATATTTTCTGGATTGATTGTGAAAGTAGTCAATATTTCTTGTTATAAATTTAAATTTATGTTGTACTCCGTTAGGTTGATTATGTGAAGCAGTTTCGAATAACTCGTTATTATTCTTACATTTCCTAATTTTAAAGGTAAGAGTCCGTTGTTGTTATTCAAGTCATGAATTTCTATTTTTTGCTGTACTGTACTTTGAAGTTTGAATGTCCTGGAAATAAATTAAGTGTTGCGTTTATTTTTTATCTTTTGCTTATGAACCCTTCTTTTGTCTGTCGTTACTGTTACTTTATTATCATTTAAAACTATATGTTTCATAAACCTAGGTGCTAACTTATTTCTACGGTTTTCTAATTCATAAATCTCTTCACCTACTTCATAATTTTCTGGTTCTACCCTATTTTCATTTAATTTTCCTATGTTTCTTGTTTTGTTTACTAAGCAAAGGTTATGTGCTAACTTGCATAGATCATCATAATTTTTTGAATGTTTCCTAATGAGATCTTCTCTAGATTCGTTGTTTTGTTTTGCCAAATTTAATGGGTTTGATTTGGTATAATGTCCATTTGTTAGCTCGAATAGAGTTAATTTGGTCGTCGAGTGTATGGCATTGTTATACGTGATAACTACTTCGTCCATTATTTCGTTGATGGTTTGGTCTTATCTTGGTTAAATATAATTCTAATTATTTCTGTTAACGTTGAATGGAAACGTTCTACCGGTGAATTCCCTGTGGAATTCTTTGCAGTAGTATAATGTATTTCTATGTTATATAATTTCAAAAAATCCTTAAAAATACTTGAGAGAAATTCCTGTCCATTGTCTGCTATAATTTTCATGGGTATACCATGGTGGGAAATTAAATGTTTTAAAGGTTTTACAATATAAATAGTATTTCTTCCTATTAAATAGTAGACACTTGAAAATTTACTAAATTTGTCTATTATAGTTAGAAAGGTTTCTTTATGTGAAGTATATACGTCTATGTGTAATATTTTTAGTGGTTTATCCGGGGTTTCCGTTAATTCGTACTTTATTTGTATAACATTTCTTTCATATTTATAGGTTTGGCAAATTTCACAATTGTTAATTATACTAGAGATAACATTTTTCATTTTCGGAAAGAAGTAATCTCTTTTTAAGTGTAAGAGAGTTTCCTGTATCCCTCTATGGTTGGATCTAATATGGTAATTGCTAATTATATCTTCTTGGTCGTCTCTTTCTACTACATCTCTCACTATAAAATTACATCTAATTTATTTAATCTTAGAATAACAAAAATATTTGGAAAATGTTGCTTGTACGAGTTTAAAAGTCTCGTCATCCGTTAGTATTCCTGTTACCTTTTTTGGAACGAAATAGTTTTTGAATATTTCTAACATAACTTCCTCTTTCATGAAGTCACTTCTTCGTATTATAAATCCTTTTTTTGTTTTAAATAATATCTTATATTTTATATCTGGTTTATCTATATTATGCTATTTTCTAATATAACCTGGTACGTGAATTCGTTCAACGGTCTTTCCGATATTGGTATTCCGTCATCTAAGTTTTCCTCTCCAGAATGTATGGTTTCTAAGTCTTCCGAATTATTAATAATTAAATCGTTCGAACTAGTTTTTTCCTGTAAATTAATTTCTATACGTGGTAACGAATCTGCATTTGTGTTCAGTTTCCATTTTTTATAATGTATATTGTAGTCAAATTCTTCCAGTTTCAATCGCCACCTTACTAGTTTGGAGTTTGGTTCCTTTAACGAGAAAAGCCATACTAAAGGTTTATGGTCAGTCACAATGTTAAATTTCCTGCCATATAAATACGGTCTAAAGTATTTCGCTGCCCAGACGATTGCTAATAACTCGTTTTCGATTGTACTATAATTTTGTTAGGTTTTTGTTAGAGTTCTACTGGCATAACACGTTGGCTTATCGGAACCTTTTGGTCCTTGGGAAAGCCCCGCTCCTAGAGCGAAATTGCTAGCGTCGGTTGTTAGATTAAAAGGTTTGTTGAAATCAGGGTATTGTAATAATGGGTCGTTACACAACAAATTTTTGCAGATTTCAAAGCATTCCAAATAGGTTTGATCAATAACAATACCTTTGTCTTTTCGTATGCATTCAGTGAGGGGTTTTGTAATTCTAGCGAAATCTTTTAAGAATTTCCTATACCCTACTAACCCTAAAAACTTTTAATTTGTTTTTAGTCCTGGGTAATGGGAATTCTTTTACAACTTTAATTTTCTTAAGGTTCGGTTTTGAAATCTTCCGGTGTCACTACGTGGCCCAAAAATTCAATTCCCTTATGTAAGAATTTGCACTTTTCCAATTGGACTTTTAGGTTTGTTTCCCTGAGTCTTTGAAATATTTTACTTCAATTCTCAGTATGTTCTTCTAGTGAGGTCGAATAGATTATAATATCGTCCATATAACACAGATAAATTCGCCCTTCATATTCCCGTAGGATGTTATCCATCACCCTTTAGAACGTTAAGCCAAAAGGCATTCGAACAAATTCGTAATGCCCATTGTCAACGCTAAAAGCGGTTTTGGGAATATCCCATTTGTTGATTTCGATTTGATGAAATCCAGAAGCTAAATCTAACGTACTGAAATATAAGCATTTCACTAGCTTATCTAAAATTTCATTGATGTTTTTCATTTTGTTCGCCACTAGCGTCCGCCTTTTTTGGTACGATCCAAATGGGGGGCAACCAGGGTGAGAAACTGGGCTGTATAATGCCCTGTTCTAACATTTTAGATATTTGTGATTTTATTTCGTCCTTGTGGATTTCAGGGTAACGTTACGATTTTGTGTATATTGGACTATTGGTACATCGTCTATTGTGAAAGAGGAATCAACCAATTTATTATTATGAGGAAGAATTATCAAGTGGATTTTAACTCAACATGGATATTAGGAATAAGTACTATATATTAATGGAACGGATAAATCATGGAAAAATAGATATGTCATAGAAATCAGGTTGTATATTTTAATTTTATTTTTATTTTCTCATTTTAACCTTATAAACATTTTATTATTATATTTTATTACTTTTACTGTACATATGTATAAGAATTAATTTTGTTCGTTATTATCTACACAATTAAGGTTAGTTATTCGAATTTACGCGGTTATTTTATGGGTACCTTGTGTTTAAATTGTTTTGAAATAATGCCTCCTTTAAAATTGTCGGTGGAGTTTGGTTCTGTGATTTTTCTTGTGTTGTTTTACTATACATACATAATTTATGAATTAATCCCGTTCGGTTTTTTGTTAGTGGCATTAAATCTTCGTTTGTTCTCAAAATTTACGTCCGTTTTAAATTAATTTTGAAGTTTGGTGTTTTTCGATGTTCACCGTATTGCATATTACTCAATTACTGGCTGAGAAATGGATCATCGTCGAGGGACTAGTCATCGTTATTGTGACACGTTTGACGAGCGAGGCTAATGAGGGATGGCACAATAAATTTTATAAGTTATTTAAACTTTTGTATAGATTGTGATGCCCGGGTTTTTTGGAATTTTTGTTATCCAATTATAACGGAGTATAACGAAGAACATTTTTTTAAATGGACCAACGTGTCACATCGGTGAAGTGGATTATCGATGGTAAAGGGAGAATGTTGGATGGTTTTTTGCAATAAATAGAAATGAAAATGTGGATCGAGTGAAATAGATTCACGGAGGTGCAAGCGGTGAAATGAATTGACATATAAAGTGTATGGGGTGCACGGGTACCTTTGTTACTTTAACTCGTACAGCGAGGCTACTTTTTGATCTCACGCTCATCCAAGTTGTAAAGTTTCTCATTTTTGAGTGTGATGGTGGTCTGTCAATTGAAGGGGAGGTTGTCGTAAGGTTTGGAGTTTTTATTGTAACTGTGACATATAAAAATAGACGTCCATGAGTCCAAAGGGGGCTCGATGGACGCATCACTCACATTAGGGTTAGAAATACATCGATGGTTTAGGAATTCTGTTGTATTTTTTCGATTTACACGGTTTTCTTATAAGAGTCCCGCTTTCCAATGCATGGTGTTCTGCGGAACCATTCTGCCGTGTGGATCGGGGATGGGTGAGATAATAACTATCAAAGTTCCAAATCCTTTTGAGGCCCGCCATCACATTTGTGCGGGTGAGAGTGAATCATGTCAGGGATTTGTTTTTATGGGTGTTTAGACCAGCATACACGTTTGTGCATACCTGTTGGATTGTTTTCGTTCGAAAAGTAGTACTCCTGTGTTAATGGTAAGGTTATTGATACCTTGTCGGAAGGAAATAGTTAAAATGTTGTGTAATTTGTATGTTGTCGTATTGTGATGCTTCTTTCAAAATTAATTCCGATTTATTTGGGATCCGTTGGAGTAAGGAAGACGTTACAACCTGTCATTTTTTACATAGGCATTTGAGTGTGGTGGACTTGTATTGAGGAAGGAAAAAAAAATTTTTTTCTGGCCGGTAAAAGGGATATAATGGGCTGCCCAATATGTAAAATCATTTTCAAAAATGATTTCCCCTAATAATTTCTTAACCTTCTAAAATAATCAAGTTAGGTCCGTTTTTTATCAATAATGAGATCAGGAATAATTTTCAGAGTGACATTCTTGTTATTCTTATTTTGAGCGTAATAATAATAATTTAACGTACGTATTTATTAGACATTGTCTTTTTTATTGTTGTGTTAGGGTCGCTGGTTCGAACCTCGCATTGGTGCTAAAATTTATTCGAAAAATGAAGTAAATTCAGTATGCCAGTTGAGGGAGACCATATATGAATGGACCCGCATACCTTTGAATTTTGAGGCGGAAATATATTCTGAAATAATTTATAGGGAAAGGTTTATACTGCTGCTTAAAAGTCACGAGAATGTTGTTTGTGATATCCTTGAATTCCCAAAGAAGGAATCATATGGAGAATATAACTATATTTAGGTTTCTATTTTCAGACATAATACCCTCCTCATCTTCATAGTGAGTCGAAGGAAGATATTCAACGGAATTCAACTAACCTTCTAACTTTACATAATATAATAATTATTTACTAACACGGGAATTTTGAAATGGTGATGGTACACTTATGAGGAGAAACATCGATCTGTATTGTGGATAAACGACAGTTCGCTCAAGTAGATTTTCTCATAAGTTAGAACATTTAACACATCCTTATCCTGTAGTACTAGAGACCCTCGCAGGTTCAGGATTCCTAGTCAGTTCGGACACCGAATCGCGTCTTATGTCACAGATTTTCTCGAATAATTAGGTGATATTCGAATGCAGTAGTAGTAGTATGCATGTGCTCAAGAAATTCAGTTGCTGCGTTGTTCGGGAAAATTTGTGATCATCTAGACATGGGCATACGTAGCATGAAGTATGTTATAGGTCATCAGCCTAACAGCTGCCCTGCGTTGTAAACATCTTATCTTATATATCTTATCTTATTGGACTATTGGTACATCGTCTATTGTGTTAATAGAATGTTTGATTTCGTTAGTGAATGTTAAAGAATCACCGTCTTTAAGGAATATATCTTCGTGTTTTTTACAAATTTTAAGTAGTTCAGTTTTTTCTTCGTCATTCAAGTCGTCCAGTCTTAGTAAATTTTGTAGATTATTGTTTGATTTAGTTAGAATTGGTAATTCGAAATGTTCCTGTTTATTTGATTCTACTTTTAAGGGTTGTTCTAGCCTAAATGTCTTATGTTCGTTTGATGTATTTTTTATTTCAATGTTGGAATACCATTTGACACTACGGTATAGTCCTTCAGAAATTTGTATTTCGTCCGTGATTATTGTTGGTTTTACATAGAAGTTTCCGTTTTCTAAGTCTACTGGTAATCGTGTAATTAATTTAGAGTGTGGGGGAATTTCATATGTTTTTGACATTAAACAAGGCTTTGAAAGTAATGGAATCTTAACTGTATCAGTTTCTAAATAATTGTCTATGAAATTGAGTCGAATTTTTAATTGTTGCATCATTTCTGTACCTATTAATCCGTCAAAGTAATTATGGAACTTAAAGAGATAAAAGGTCAAATTTTCGTTTGTTCTAAATTCTTTAAGTCCAGGTATAATAATTTTTTTACAATGTTCTGTTTATTAAATATAGTCGTAATTTCTATAGGGTCAATAACGATAAAGTCTTTTTCGTCGATTAAAATTGGGTTTACAAAAGATTTTGAACTACCTGTGTCAATAAGAAATTTTAAGTTTTTACTACCGTTTCTAATATGAATGTAAGGAAGAAGATGGCCCTTATTAGTATTATTATTATTTATGTCTAAATATCCGATTTGTTCTCCGAGGCGAATAAATGAAAATTTTGCTCGTCTACCTCGATTTCTTGTTGAGGTTCTAAATAATCTTCTTGAGATTCTAGATAATCTAATTCTGTTGTATTTGTTACAGAATCATTTGATTCGCCTTCAATATTAAATAGTTCTTCCGATACAAATCTTGGCTAGTTAGTGGGGTGAATTGTTCTATTTGCTTGATATTGAATAGGGGATCTAATTTTTGAATGTCCACTCGATGTATCCATTGGTATTGGTTTTGGATAATTGGGTCTTGTAAACTGGTTTGAATATTGTTGAGGTTTATAATATTGTTGAAAGGGTTTGTAATTGGAATTTTGTGGGGTTCTAAAATTATTAGAATTTTGAGATAGTCTTGGATAATTAAAATTATTTGACGATTGGTTGTAAACATTATTTGAAGGTGTCCTGAAGTTAACGTTATGTGGAGTATTCCTAGTTGGTATTTGGTTATATGAAATATTCTGTCTCAAATGTGAGCTATTTTGTGGTTTTGAAATTGAACCAACATTTCCGTGAAGTTTGAATGATTGGTTATTAACTGTGTGAATTTTATTATTTCTCATATAGGAGATATTTGTTCCTGCAAACAATAGCTAAATGCTTCTGCTAGTGAACTGGGTCGCATTGCCCTTATGATTGACATTAAAGGTTCTTTAAGGCCAGATAGGAATGTGTTTAGACACATTTGCACATAGAGTGTTTGTTTAGATTTAACCACGTTGTGTAACCACGATCTGTTTCATGGATTGTATGGTTTATTATTGTAGAATATATATATCTATTATTTTGGAATAAAAACTTTCGACTGTTTCATTTTTTGAGTCATAGAATGTAAATCTTTAATCAGATTAGTTTTGTTTCTTTTGTCGGAATAGTGAGTCGTTAAATTATTTTTTATATCAGTTTTTATATCATTTTCAAAATAACAAATTTTGTTAAGTTCGTTAACAATTTTTTAAATGTAATCATCGTAACAGGTCAAGCCGGTGATCGATATAATATTACCGGCACTTTGATCCTAAAAGCCTGCCCGAAGTAGAAGGGATTCAACTACCAAGGCCAAATCAGAAATTGATTTGGAACATAAGGTACAGTGATTCATCGACTACCGAAGGTGTTCCAGAATTAATTAAGTCTTTGAACATTATCGGAGCGAATACTTCATTTTCAATTTTAACATCCGATCCTTGTGCAACACAACATAGTTGGGGCAAATATAATATTGCCGATCTCATATACATTTTTTCGCCAAATTTTTTTTTAAAAGATGGAACCAATGCACAGTAACCACACCATGCGGACACTTTTTTCATTAAAAAGTTTAGCTAAGACAACAATTTTATGAGACATCTAACGTTACATGAACAAAATTTTACGAACTTTAAATTTTTTAATCGATCTTTATTTTCGACGATTTGCACATGCTGGATGCACATGTTGAAGTATGTACATATACTTGTTGAATAAAAACGTAAACAAGAAGCAAGATCAAGTTTGAATTTCTTCAATGGTTTTTGCTTTTCGTAAAATATTATTATTTTTTTTTGTGTCCTTTTAAAACAAAATTATGTTTTGTGTCCTATATTACCTATGTACCTTATGAATGAACTGTGAATATATTTTATGATACGAGAGACTCCATTAAAAAGAAGTTATTGTAAATAAGACTTATTATTATTGTTTTAAATTTAATCAAAATAATTTTTTTCGAGTTATGTATATGCAACATTGTTATTCGTATTATTAAGCGATAATTTGTTAATCCGTGGATAATTGATAGTAGGGATAATAAATATGTAGATTATATTTTTTTTAATATTAAATCTAAGGAAGCATACACGTGTTAATTTTATCTTGTCCTTATGAGTGTGTATTTTAAAAACGCATATGAAAAAAATCGACCTTGAACTATTTTATGAACTAGACATTTTTGTTTTATAAACTTATTCTTAGTGTGGAATACCGTCGATGAGGTAAACTAGTTCAGCGTTGCACTTTTTTATTTATTTATTCTTGCATCGATTGGTTTTGATACCGAAAAAATCTGAGAATGATGAAATTTCATAAAAGGGCCCCAATTTATAAATATAGTCTAGGATGCAAGAATATTATTAAATTATATTAGCCTATTATAATGTAAAATATTATTTCGTTAAAAAAAACAGCAGCAGATAATTTTTTTTATTAAAGCTGATGTTCGATAGGAACTACAAGAAACTCGCGTTTATAGTTGATAAATTTGAATTTAGTTTGATTTCGGTTTGTTATTTATTTAGTAGAAATGTGGAAATGGGAATTGAAGGAAGACGAACAAATATGAAATATGTATACAAAATATTTTTTTATTTTTTCCTGTGATGTATGTGCAATAAACTTTTATTTAAAAAAGTCGAATATTATAAATGTATTGCTTCTCCAAAATTATTTTTCCAAGGAATTAAATTATTTTCCCTTTAAATATTATAAACTTTTAACAGGAGAAGCTGCCACATTAGTTCGTCATATCGCAGTAACTGAGGCAAACTATAGTGCGGCTACGGAGAAGATTAAACAGAGATACGATAAAAAAAGGCTCATGGTGACAAATCTCATAAAGCAGTTTGTTGATCAGCCAGATAATTCAAAGGTTTCGGCTAAGGCGCTTCATCAAATAGCTGACGTATCGGATGAAGTTCTGAGAGGATTGAAGGTGTTATCCGAAGCGGAAAAAGAGACCCTTGGCTCATTCATATTTTGGTAAACAAATTGGATAGTGTGACTAAGCAAGCATGGGCAAATGAGATAACTGTAGAGGATTTCCCTACGATGGGAAGATTTTTCCGATTTTTAAGCAAACGAAGTGATTTATTGGATGCTATAGAAGTCAATAAAGTGTCGACCAGCAATCGAGTTAAATCCTTCCAATCAACTGCAGAGCCTTTGTGCTTTAAATACTCGCAAGGCCATTACCTCAGTAAATGTGACCAGTTTCTTTCCCTAAGCGTTAATGATAGACGAGGTTTTGTGCCTGAGAGAAAGCTGTGCTTAAACTGTTTCACTCCAAGTCATCAGTCAATCGTATGCAGATCGAGTTATACATGCGGTAAATGCCACAGAAAACACCATCTTATGCTACACACCGAAGATGCAGTCAGGCCAACAGCGAACACGGCTACTACAAAAAACATAGAAGAGGCCACGACTCATGTCGTTGTCGAATGCAGCAACCATATCAAGTTTCCAATCATTATTACCAACAGCAGTAATTCGAGTTCCAATCTGGAAATCTACAAATATATGCAGAATGTTGCTGGACTTTAGATCTCAAGCGTTATTCATTACCGAGGAATGTATGCAGTGATTCAAACCTACGAGATCAAAGGCAAACTTCGCAATATCCGGCGTGGCATCGAGAAAGGTCACTACGAGAGTTTCAGCTTGTGTCACACTGAAATCCTGACACTCGACAAAGAATGAGGTGCTGTTTTTTTTAAATAGCAAATATGATTAGTTATGTAATATAAAATAGCAAATATGATTAACAATTAGCTTTTCTGAGATTCTGAAATTTTCATCAAAAAATATTTACTGACGTAAAGTAATGTTAAGAGTTAAATGATACAGAAAGAAAATAATTTCTTTAAAAAAATAAAATTCTAAAAGTTTTGTTTAAATTTGAAATACTTTTTAACTAAATATTAATAATTATTATACCTTATTTAAAAGATAATAATATCAGCTTTTTAAAAATACAAGGTTCTGCGTTGGAAGGCTCCGCTTTAAACTTCTATAACTTGATAGGGGGGCTTTAACGTGCAAAGTGACAGAAGTAACCTTACCTTCGTTTTGATCAAGGAATCTAACGGTACCATTCGTGTTAGCTACTTTAGGGACACCCTGTATGTATAGATGATAATTAATATAAATATGGGCAAATATTAAAATAATAAAAATTTAAGATTTATTTACTTAAATTTTTAATATTTCTTAATAAATTTTGAGTTTGAGTTTCTTGTATTTTTTAAGTTCTGGAATATGATTCCAAATTAACCAGAAACTTGAATATTGCTTAAAGTGATTAAATGAAATTTGCTATGATCTGCGGGAATTGGATTCTAAAATTAATTGTTTTTGAAGTTGTTACATTGTATTGGAGTGCAACTTCATACTTAAGCTTTTCTCATAAATTAGGAGATCCCAGTTATTTTTAGCCGAAAGTCCGGAAGTGGCGTAGGAGCCTTTTGGGTTTGTGCAAATATTTTGCAAAGTGTATTATTATAATTAGAAAAAACATTATGAACTAAAAGATTCTAAATTAAATTCACAATAATATTGGCCAAAATCAGTGTTTCAATGGAAATGGTAATTTTAACAGAAAACTGTTTATCAACAAAATTCAGCCTTTGTACAGCCAGACTTTACTATAAATTAAGAGACCGCATTAATTTTAGAAGTGGCAGCAATATTATATACATACTTTTATATAACTTTCACGAAAAAACCATTAAAAACCAAAAGAATGTAAATTAAATTTGAAACAAAATTTGTTCAGATCATTTTAATTTATTTTACCTATTAAAATAAAGTAAAGTAATCGTGAAAAATGTTGATCTTGCGATTTATGTTATTTTGTCACAGAAAAGCAAGGACTGATGAAAACATCGCTGCTGTGCGAGAGTGTACGGGAAACTCCTTGGCAGTTAATTTATCGTCATTCACAAGATCTTGCCCTGTGACTTCAGCTTGGCAAATTTAGTGTAGAGGCTTGGGTCTGCACCCGTATAAAATCCAACTGACCTAGGAACTTAAGGTAAACGACCATAGACAACGCCGTAAGCTAGCTGGTTTAACTCTCCGCTTTTCGCGGATGAAATTACGCATCATGCAGCAAAACACCTACAACGTCTGCACCAGCATGAAAATCTGGGCATAGGCTGTATGCTGAATACCACACCAACAAGAAGACGGCAAAGAACCAAACCATTGGACTTTTCGCGACCAGGAGGTCAGTAGACTTACTGTGACAAAAAATCTGAGGTGGAGTTATACGAAACTGGGGATAATCACTTGATTACGCCGACTAATCAAAATACTTTATTATGCAATGTAATTTACTACATGGGTACAAGACTTAGTCGTAATATAAATAAATAAAAAAATAAAAAATATCCAGATATCATTACATAAGTCAATCAATTGTTCAACCGCTAAGAAATATTAAAAAATTTAAGGTTTATTTAATTTGTCCATATTTTATGCTTAAATCGTTAAAAAGTTGGCTACTTGCTTTTTAATATTATTAATGTATATTACATCTTGTAATATGTATGTTATATTAATTATCGTTTATATATTAGCATTAGAATAAATTGCAGTCGAGAGTACACGATCAACGTAAAAAATAAGAAGAAACAAAATAGGAATTTAAAATTTCGTTTTTCTGTTTATAATATTTAAAGGGAAAATAATTTAATACCTCGGAAAAATAATTTTGGAGAAACAATACATTTATAATATTCGACTTTTTTAAAATAAATTTTATTGCACATACATCACAGGAAAAAATAAAAAAATATTTTGTATACATATTTCATATTTGTTCGTCTTCCTTCAATTCCCATTTCCACATTTCTACTAAATAAATAACAAACCGAAATCAAACTAAATTCAAATTTATCAACTATAAACGCGAGTTTCTTGTAGTTCCTATCGAACATCAGCTTTAATAAAAAAAATTATCTGCTGCTGTTTTTTTTAACGAAATAATATTTTACATTATAATAGGCTAATATAATTTAATAATATTCTTGCATCCTAGACTATATTTATAAATTGGGGCCCTTTTATGAAATTTCATCATTCTCAGATTTTTTCGGTATCAAAACGAATCGATGCAAGAATAAATAAATAAAAAAGTGCAACGCTGAACTAGTTTACCTCATCGACGGTATTCCACACTAAGAATAAGTTTATAAAACAAAAATGTCTAGTTCATAAAATAGTTCAAGGTCGATTTTGTTCATATGCGTTTTTAAAATACACACTCATAAGGACAAGATAAAATTAACACGTGTATGCTTCCTTAGATTTAATATTAAAAAAAATATAATCTACATATTTATTATCCCTACTATCAATTATCCACGGATTAACAAATTATCGCTTAATAATACGAATAACAATGTTGCATATACATAACTCGAAAAAAATTATTTTGATTAAATTTAAAACAATAATAATAAGTCTTATTTACAATAACTTCTTTTTAATGGAGTCTCTCGTATCATAAAATATTTTCACAGTTCATTCATAAGGTACATAGGTAATATAGGACACAAAACATAATTTTGTTTTAAAAGGACACAAAACAAAAAATAATAATATTTCACGAAAAGCAAAAACCATTGTAGAAATTCAAACTTGATCTTGCTTCATGTTTACGTTTTTATTCAACAAGTATATGCACATACTTCAACATGTGGATGCATGTGCAAATCGTCGAAAATAAAGATCGATAAAAAAATTTAAAGTTCGTAAAATTTTGTTCATGTAACGTATAGATGTCTCATAAAATTGTTGTCTTAGCTAAACTTTTTAATGAAGTGTCCGCATGGTGTGGTTACTGTGCATTGGTTCCATCTTTAAAAAAAAAATTTGGCTAAAAAATGTATATGAGATCGGCAATATTATATTTGGTTGGGGTTACTAGAAAACGTTTCGATAAATTAGCTTTTTGATTGATATTAGTATTTTTGGTTGTGTTTTGGTCAAAATTAAACAAAAATCCAATAAAGAAAATTGTTTTTCTTGAACTTTTTAACTGGAGCTATTTTGCTCGAAGTATTCAGTCGAAATAAGTCGAAATATCCAACCCATCCGCTATATAGTTGTGGAACCATATAATGTGGTTGTTTAAAACCAAAGTAAATTAAAACATAAACAATCATTTCCAAATTGATAACTTACACTTCCTTTAGAAAATGTTAACTAATTGATTACAAGAATAAGATCTAACACGCATTCCGCGCACACCATTCGCCGACTTTCGAAGAAACAAAAATTGAATTCCGTTTAATTGATACAAGAAAATTTCCTTATCGTTTCACAGATCAGTATTTTATTTTTAATACACACACACACCAGATTCGTATTCTTATACCCTCAAAAAACAAAAACCTAATCAAGACAAGAATATGTGCATCGTTGTTACAGAAAATAACCAAAAAAAAAAAAAAATGTTGTACCTCACAGCTATGAAATTCTTTTACTTGCGCGCACATTCTGCTCTTGATGCCGAATATATGCAGCATATAGCCCGGTGCAGCTTTCCTATCAAAAATTCATAAATTCTATGCTAATTTTGTATGCTCCTTACATAAAAAAAAACGCTAAATTGAATTTACCAAAATCATATCTGTTTAGTCATCATCATCATGATCACCATGATTGGCATCATCAACATTTTATTATAATATGCGTGTATGATCAGTATCATTATAATTGATTAACAATCTCAATCAAATAGTAAGAAAAGCCTAACCAAGATCAAATTTTGATTTTTTGTAAAACAATCAATTTGGCACCGATCATGGCACCGCAACAACAAGCACAACCCAAGAAGCAACAACAAAATATTTTAATGATCGTGTAATTGATTAGAAATAAGATGATTGAAGGGTTTTGGTATAAAACGTCGTACTTGTTTGTGTGTGTGTGTAGAGATCTAACGTTAGCATTTATAAGAACGGCATGATATGCAAATTATGTATTTGATGATTATAATTTTATTGTTTAAGAGCTCGAGCGAGAAATTATTTATGAATTATTATTGTTTTGACTTGTTTTCCTTTTACTCTCGTAATGTTCTTGGTTTGTATTCTTTGCGCAGTCATGTTTGGAGGATGGGTTGCACGAATTATTTTTTGTGGGTTTTTTATTATTATTATGATCATCATCTGCATAAGAAGCGAATCAAATTATTATGATTGTTTATTAGGATAAACTGATGCTTCTGTATCGGTGAATCGTTCGATTGATAGCAGAGGTAATGACTTATGTAAATGATCTTTAAATTCAGTTTCTAATGATCATATATTTTGTTAATATTTTTGCTATGTGCACCTACTCGACAAATGGGTAATGTGTGGGTGATTCTGCCCAATAAAAACCTAGAAAAGTTAACCATAGCCTATAGTTTGGAAAATCTGAATAATATATATTTTTGAGTAAACTAAATTTATAGTTAGTTCGTACCATAGTCATTCATAGATGGCACAAAACAAACAACGTCAAAATAAAACATTAAACTTGTGAAATATTTAAGATTTATCAATGTTCAAAATATTTCTAATCGGCAGTTTCGTTTTGATTTATGGATATTGTTCATTTCATCAAATTATCATATACTTCTGGGGTTTTGATAAGTCTCATCTACACCATTGGCCTTGTCCATTGATTCGATTACTTTGATGATCAGTTAACACTGAAATGTAGTAGTTTCTGGAATTACTGATTTGCTCTAATGCAAAATCAGTGGCACTTCTAATTTGTCGAGTTAAACCCGGTTATTCACGAACCTTTCTCCACTAAATTGGCTGCGGCTTCATTATTTACACTTCGTTTTTTATTTAGTCGATCTTAATTAATACCGAACTGCTCTCAATATGCCCTGGATGTACAATGTCAGGTTGTGCCAATCAACTGTTGGGTATAGAAATAAGTCTTTGCTGCCGTTTTTATCAAAAATTGGTTATTTATTGTGAAAGAATGGTAGGTTTGATTTTATCGCTATTCACTCCTTTTCGCATCTTTCTGGCAGCATACGACGTCAGAAGAACGCTTCATTTTTTTGAGGCTATCCATGAATCAACCCAATTTTTCAATCTTCATATGATGTAAGTGCTGCTCAAACATGCCATGCGACTTCGATCGAAACAAGTAATAAGCAGATGGGGCAATGTTTGGTGATGCGGCGGGTGGAATAAAACTTTCCAATTTAGTGTTTCCAAGTAGATTGCACCGCAACATGTGGACGAGCATTAACGTGCAGGAGGATAATTTTATTGTGTTTGAAGTTATTACTTAGAAGGGCGCGTGTTTCATTGAGTACTCAGCCGGTTTAACACCATTCCGAAGAAGCCTCTCTCACGGTGATTCTGTCGACTAGATCTCGGGGTTTTGGGCGTGTGGAAGTTGAGGCTTCAATGTTCCTGGCCTACCAATTACCAAATATTGAATTGACGTGGTACAAAGCAACACACCGTTGAAACGCAATATGTCCAATATTTTACTTGACCACCCAAGTAATTTCCACTTCTAATCAAACTCAATTATATGTTTTTGTACATTACTTTTTTTTTAACTGCCACAAACAAAATAAAGTCAAAGTCAAAGGTAATTTTAAACTTTTATTTTTATTTTTTTTCACAACAATTCGAAGAATTTACAAACTTTATTTTATTTTCCAGCGCAAAAACACAAACTGAATATTACAAAAAAAAATCAAAGCGCAACTTTACAATATCACAAGTCAAACTCGGCTTTACAATTCACATTTCTCATAACTAGACTGTTTTTTTTTTTAAATTTGAAACAAGACTAAACTTCTTGCACCAAACACAAAAAATCTAGATAACAATTTTTTTTTGTTTTTCATGCGCGTCACTCGCCTACTCTTTCACACCGCACATCACCCAACACGCTGAAATGGAAACATACCAAAACAAAAATATTCCGCTGTATCTTTACGAACGCACACACGCACAAGGTGCACATTGGTCCCACTCTCAATTTACTCAACAATGCCACAGAGTAGATGGCAATGCCATCAGTAAAGTGCTATACTTATTTGATGGTAACGAAATTAAAAATTTAAAAACAAAATCACATATGAAACAATGTTATGATCCCTCAAGGTGTCGTAACAAACTCAATCTCACAAATTGTGTCCGGTAGAGAGCCCTAGTAACGGTTTCGTTTGGACTTAACAACTCATAATACACGACACCAAGCTGATCCCACCAAATACACCCCCCGGGTGTGGTTCCTTTTCTTTTTTTTTTTTTGATAATCGGCATTAAACATCTTCCGGCTCCAATTCATATGGAACCTAATTTCCTTGCTTTTGAATCATTCCCAAAGATTTTAGATGATGAGAAATTGCTTGTTGAGTCACTCCTAAATGTAAGTGCAAGTTATTTATGCGTTTGGCACGAATCTTCATCCAATAATGCTTCCACTTCTGCGTGTGCTTACACTTTCGGCTTCCGCTACGGTCTTAGACTTCAACATCAAATTCTTCGTTTCTAAACTTTTGAGACCATTCCGACAGCGTCTTTCATTTAAGGCAGCCTCACCATATGTAACCACAAGCAATCAATGTGCTTCATCTGCAGATTTCTTCAAATTAAAAAAGTAATTCAAAAGTGCCCGAAAATTACGCTTACTCTGCTTAAAACTTTACATTTTATATAGGATATATCGTTTTACATGGGGCCATTTTAACCAAAACTTACTGGTGGCACCATCTTTTGTCGAATGACGGCGACTTATTTGTATTCCCAATATAATCTTAGACTATGTGCCTAAGAGCGATTTTTTCGACTAAATTGCCGACTAAACTAAATTAATGAGTAGTTTTTCATCGTGTGCATACGAGTAAAAATGTCTAAAAGAAAATATCTCATTCTTAAATTTTGATTGTAAGTTATAATCACATTCATGAATAATGCGATTCCCATATCTATATATGTTTTTTTTTCTATTTCGTTGATTTTAAAAAATAACAAATCGGTGTTGTTGAAAACAATATGACATATGAAAAGTCATAATTTAGTTTAGTTTACAATTTAGTTTACAATCGGAGGCACAGCATATTTAAAGATACTAGTGCCACCTTTGAAAGAATGATATGAATTAGTCATTAATTTAGTTTAGTCGGCAATTTAGTCGAAAATCTCGCTATCAGGCTCACAGTCTAAATATATAAAAATGGTATAACAAATGTATGTGTGCGCATCAGTTGAGAACGGTTGAACCGATTTGGCTCGATCATTTTTTGTTGAGATGGTTCTAACGAAAGAAAATTTGAAAAGTCGGAAAATTCGAAAAATCGAAAAATGATGCTTTTGAACGGGATTTCGCACGTAGATCCAGATAGCGTTTTAGAAAAGAAAACTTGAAAAATCTGAGTGGAAAGCGCGGAAACTTCCGGAAAATCCCAGATATAATTGAATTTTATTTTATGAAATTTCGATTTTTTGCATTTTTAAAATCATTAATTTTGATTGGACGCTGTCAAGCATGAAAAGTCGATGCAAAGTTTGAGAAAACTCAGAAAATCGTGAAATAAATTGATAAAAACACAAAGTTAACGAGATAAATAAGAGATAGCGCTGATGTGTGATCATTAATGCCACAAACCGGTAGATGGCGTTGTACGCTTAGGTGTTGTGCAATTTGACAGGTGCCATTGTCATTTTCTATTGTGCGAACGTGCAATTTTTCTTACTGTGTGCATCGCATCCATAAACGGTATTCCATTATTACTTACATTCATATGAAGTAATATGAAGCTATTGCTTACTTATCTCTGTTGAGATAAAACGCTATCCAGACATTTACTCTCACACACGCAACAGTACAACCAATGCTGTAACATGACGACATTTGGAACCGATGTTGTTGTTCGTCAACCCGGATACAATGCCACCTATAACGTAATTACGTCACCACGTGTTCATCATTTCGATAATGTTGAACGATTGCACTCATCTTATTCAAAATTGCCCTCTATTTTAAAGGTTCAATGGCAAATTTATCTTTGAAGCGGAGTGTATATGCCACCACCGAATGAAGAACCCGCAAGTTCCTTCAAATTGCTATCGACGAAGTAGCAGTGGTGATTGTTGGCGAAAATGTGCAATCGCATGATATTGTGATCAAGCGGCGTGCTGACGAATGAGTCAGCGCGTGTACGAAACACATCGATCATATGATGCACTTCAATATCCATTGATGTTTTGTCGTGTAGAGTTAGTTATTGAGCTGTTGATTGTACTGCCATTGCTATACAAATAACCTAGAACACGTAAAACCTTACTGATTTCATTGCTTTTGGCCACAATTCGATCGAAATCTTAAATAGCGTTACCCGTTGCATCATGGGGAATTTCTGCCACATTGCTAGATGGTGGCCGGACGCCACATTCTGCGTTGAAGCTGCCGATGAATATTCACACGAATGACAAGTCAGTGTGCTCAATTGCTGAGAACTCGGCGATGGCCAAGGTATTGCGAGAATGCAAAATCATCATCAGGGACGAGTGCACAATGGCACATAAACGATCATTGGAAGCGTTCAATCGAGCGATGAAGGGTTTACGAAGTGACTCAAGACGTTTTGATGGAGCGATGATTCTGCTGGTCGGCGATTTACGTCAAACGCTACCTGTTGTTCCGAGATCGACAGCTGCAGATGAATTCAACGCATGTTTGAAATCGTCAAGTTTGTGGCGCTATGTGAAGAAGTTGCAGTTAACCACGAACATGAGGGCAACGGTCAAATTCCTGTTGATGTTTTGACAGGATTGATTTCGTTTCCCTCGAATTTTTGCATGTTCACAACGTTGAAGGAAGAGCTTATCACGAAAGTGCTTCCGTTCCAATGGTGTTGACAGTCTGAATTACTAGATTCAAAACAAATCGCTGGGGAAATGCATTGTTACAAATCATTTGACTGTATGATCAATCAAGATCAGTCAACCAACCATCCGATTGAGTTTTTGAATGCGCTTGATTTGCCGGGAATACCACCACATAACTTGATGCTCAAGGTAGGAGCATTGATAATCTGAACCATCCGAGATTGTGTAACGGAACGCGATTGGCTGTGAAGAAACTGATGAACAACGTGATTCAAGGGCGATCATCAAGGGCAAATTCAAAGGAGAGACTGTTCTAATTCCGGGAATTCCTCTAATTATAACTAACGATCCGTTCAACTTCAAGCGTATCCAGTTCCTCGTTCGTTTGGCTTTCGCTATGACGATTAACAAATCGCATGGTCAATCGTTGGAAGTGTGCGGAATAAATCTCGAATTGCCATATTTTTCACATGGTCAGTTGTTCGTCGCGTGTTCGAGAGTTTGCAAACCATCATCGTTGTTCATTTACGCGCCGGACAAAAAACCGAAAAATATTATTTCACACAATGCATTGTGTTGATTGCATTTAATTCCACTCGAATAAAATATAGTAAAAAACTGTAAATGGTAGAAATTACGAAAGCCGGAATCTCATCATAGATGGAAACTATTTTTTAACAACAAACTTTTTTTTAACAAAGACGGAAAGTAAGATTTAATTTTTTTATTTTCTTGTTACATTTTTAAATGCGGAAGTCTCGAAAAATAAACCTTATGGTAAAAAGAGAGGGTTAGATTTTAAAAACTTGTTTGATGGATTTTTTGATTGTCAAAGTTTGAGGTTATGAATTTAGTGTACAGAAGATTTTCAAATGATAAGTTGTGTAGAATGAAAGACAGGTATGTAGTTTTTAGATTTGTTGAGTTTGCGAATTACTATTTTGAGTTTATTGCAGAAAAATGAGTAAACGGCCGCATTGCCTATAGTTAAAAGAAAAATACGATGTGATTAGACTCATAGATTCCGAAAAAAAAGTTTCAAACATGTTACCGAGAAATTTAAATCCTCTATTCCCGTTTCTTACTAGAATAATACATGTCTTCAGAAATTTTTCAAACAGTTTTTACCCAGTTGAATGCCAAAATGAGAAGCCAACGAAGAAACATTTTGTTATTTGTGGACAATGCTGCCTGTTATCCACACTTAACGTTTTCTAATATGAAATTGATCTATACCTACCACCAAATACGAGGTCAGTGCTTCAGCCACTCGACAACGGCATAATTCAGGCGGTGAAGATTTACTATAGAAAACTCATGTTAAAAGATTTGCTTAGTAAAATTGAAGACGGAGACACAGGTTTAGCCAGCATCAAAAAAAAAAAAATTTATTCTGGATGCGATAGTTTTTTGGACGGTGCAATTAAATGGGTAAAACCAACCATTATTCAAAAACGTTTTAAAAATTGTGGCTTCCCTACTATTCTAAATGAAGAAGCCAACGAAGAATCAGAACACGGAGTTGTGGAGATTCAAAACCTAATAGGTGCCATTTATAACGATCATTTGCACAGTGCAAATTTTTTTGTCAATGTGGGTGTTGAAACCGTCACTGAATCCAGTAGTATCGAACAACAATATACTTCGGAAGATGTTGAAAATAATTTGAACAGCGATGATGGTGATGATGATCGCGAAAATTTGTGAATGGAAACTTCATTACCTTGAACTAATGAAGGTAGAACCAAATTTAACTCAATCGACACTTCAGTCATACTTTTCACCAGTAATAGATGAAGCGTAAATAGTAATGGATTAGGATAGAAAGACGTCTCACTGTAGATAACTGAAATATCTACTAAAAGTCCAGATAACCACAAATTATATGTACATACATACATTGAATTATTTTGAATTCCAACTGACTCCAATTCATTTCCACACTGAGAGAAAAAATCCAAGAAACAACTCAAATTACGATAGATGCCTGAGTTTGAATCGACATTTCATTCACTTTTCAATACAATATGCCGCCTTTATGGTTGCGTTCGTTCGTTCTGACAATTTTTTCGACCAATCATATTGCTCAAAAATGACGATTTTTTTTGTTCTGCATTTTTCTACAAGAGATGGTTGGTCGAAAAAATGACCGAACGAACATCAACCACAAACCTGCCTTTAGTGTTGAATTCGATGAAAAAGTGAATGGAATGGCCATTGAGAATTGAGATGAGTTGTTTGATTTCTTCTCTCACCAAAATAATTTTTCGTGAAGGACAACGAAGTAATTTGGGGCGGAACGAGGTTCGTCGGGTCAGCTAGTAGCCTATAATTATTCGTACTATTTTGTAGTGTTCCGCTGTATGTGTTCTGCTAGCTTTAGGGACATAAATTATCAATAAGGTATACAAAATAAAGTAAAAAATATTCCAATATAATTTTAATAAGCAACCAGTGGTTAATTAGGTGAGTTGCCTCTTCAATTGTATTACATATTAGATCATTAAACTATAAACGTTTTAAAGAAACCGCCATGAGAACGTGAAATAATTTTTTTATTTTACTATCACGTACATTAACCGCGAGGATGTATCATCAGATCAAAAAACCAATTCATTAAGAAATTTTACCGCCAAAGATGATCAACTGTGATTAGTCTTCTCAGTTGGATTTATCTTATGTCATTGATCAAACACACAACCCATCTATTTGTCATTCTGAATAATTTTTTTCTGTTATATACGAAAAAAAAAAAAATACCACAAAAAATTGTACTGAAATTAACAATCAAATAAATTGACAGACGACATACACTCAACAAGACACATTACAAAATAATGGACAAAATTTTGTGTAGGTGGTTCCTTCACTCAACAATACAAAAAATAAATTCTCTATCAGTTCGTGATATGTTTCATCGTTTAACCCTAGGTGGCGGTGGTGTTCTGCTTCATTATTTCATTTCATAAGTTACTATTGCGTCTTTAAAGGGTTATCTCAATTATTATTTTATTTTTTTGTACTTAGTGCAGAAGGTTTTCCCCGCGCGCACCGATTTTCTTACAACAACATAAAATAAATTTTTAAATTTCAATTTATTCAATTTAATTGTGACACATGATCTTAATTTTAGTTCGTTAAAAAAAAATTTGGTTTCAAGATTATAACAAAAAAAATCATGTAAAGTGTCTGGCGCCAAAACATTACATTGTTTAAGATTTTTATTGAATTTCTGTTTTCGAAAGGATCGAAATTTTATTTAAGTTTTTTTTATGCATGCACTTCAGCAATTCTGTTCAATCTCGCATGATGCTAGCAATTTTTTCGATTTTCAACTGTTTTTCTTAATAAATCAATAAAAATGATTTGACGGTTTTTATTGAGTGTGTGTGTGTGTGTATTTGTTTGTAACAAAAACTAAATGGAAAAATTGAATTCTGTTAACCAGAAACGGGATTCAATCAGCGCACAAAATATCCTATCTGATTGTAAAAATGGTTTCATTTGTGTTTAACAATTTGTTCGTTTTTTTTATTTGTGTTATGTCTTCCAAGGAGTTGTGTTTTTTACAAGACATGCGAGTATAAAGATACCACGCGCCCCTATTGTTTATGATAAATGGCTTTTATTCAAAAATGAAATTTTACAAAACAACAATTTTTTTCATCAAATTAATTAATCATTTCTTTAATTTAAAAGAAAATTTTTCATTGGCTCGTTCTCGTTTGATGCCATAAATTTTGTATTTAATAAGAACATTAAAGGTGTTAAACGTTATGTTACTTTGATGTTGTCAATCAATTTTTGGGATTTTTGTTTTGTTTTATGTTAATTGAGGTTTTGATATCAATTGAACATGAAGTGTTTCACGGGCGTAGGAATTGAAAGGTAACAGTTTTTGAATGTTACAGTTTTTTTTATGTTTTTACAAAGAATTGGAATTTTAATTGGTGTTTGGATTTTCTTTTAAACATTTTTCAATTGTTAAGGAATATTTATTGAAGGTGTGTGGTAATGCATGTTATTTGTTTATAACTTTAGGCCAACTCATGTTTTATGGAGACTAAACACTTTTCTCGTTGTAGGTGGATATAATAGCATATCAATCGTAATAGTTTGTATTCTAATTCTAACAAAAACTGTCATAGTCCAATGGATCTAGTAATTTTTTTCCATTTCACTCAAATGCAGTGTTGTGCGTCTATGCGTTTCAGGATTTTTGCGTAGACATTGTCGAAGCTTGGGTATACGTTTATGAATGACGAATTAGATGTTTTATGTGCGGGGTTGTAATGCACCGTACGTACATCTCGAAGGATTCCCATTCCATAGGGTGACTACAATAATACTGCGTATGAGTGCTACGCGGAATTGTTTTTATCGGGCACCTCTTAGATGATTCATTATGGATGATTTGTGATTGATTGGTTGAATGTCAAATTTTGGGTTATATGCTTCAACTATGTAGCATTACATAAAATATTTTTTAAGAATGACGTAACGTTCCATGACCAAACGTTCTCCTTTGAGAATGCTTATACTTCTTTTGATGACTTCGTCCTCCTCAAACATTCTTCCTCCTTCTTTGTCTTCCTTTGAAAAAGTATATCCTCCTTGTCCTTCTTCTGCTTATTTGGAACATTTTGTACGATAATCGATAATCCTAAACGCTGAAAATAATGGGATAATCCAGACCAGCCATTAACATCAGTTGCAAAAATTCATGCCAAAAAATTGTTACTGTGTGTCTGGTGGGGTTGGAAAGGAGGCATTTACCACGAGCTTCTGAAACGTGGTCAAACTGTTACAGCTGAACGTTAACAGGCCCAAAAACGAGTCCACATACAGGAAATCAACCATACTTTTTTTTTAAGAATCTTTATTTCTGTATAATATTACAACTAATCATATATGGATTATCTAGTAATTGTTTTATAAGTTAAGTAGTCCATTCTTGTGGGATGAGGCCTAGCGATTCATCCCAGCTCTGTCAGTCCTTTGATTTAAGGGCTCAAGAAACCCGTAATTCTAAAGGCTTTGTAGCTTTTAGGCGCTTTGATCCATTGGTGCGATCCAGTAGGTTCCGCAGCTCCTCGTTGTCATGCTGCTGCAGTTGCAGTACATGACCCCTTGCAAATTTTTGTATTTCATCGCAGACGAAATCCATGTTTAAGTCTCGATGAAGATTGTCTTTTCTAATGTACCAAGGAGCATTCACAATGCTACGTAGTACTGTATTTTCAAATGTTTGAATGATCTTCGCTGTAGTTTTTCTTGCGCAGCCCCAAAGCTGAATACCATACGTCCAGATCGGTTTTGGGATTTGTTTATTAACAGCAGTTTGTTGTGCGTTGTCAGTTCGGAGTTTCTTCCAATAAGCCAGTGCATTTTTCTGAGTTTTAAATTCAGTTCTTGCCTTTTCTTTTCAACATGCGCTTTCTTTTCAACATGCGTCTAGCGTCATGCCGAAGTACTTAGCATTGTCAGAATATGGTATTTGTTGTGAATTCAGTCTAATCGGAATATATTCTAATTTCCTATTTGTAAAGTTGATGTGTGTTGATTTTGATTCGTTAAGTGTTATTCTCCATTGTTTTGTCCAGTTATTCACCATATCAACAGCATTTTGTAGTTTTCTTGTGGATTCAACTATACTAGCTGCTTCTATGTTTGGTAGATCATTTGTATACATGAGGTATAATACAGGGCCTAGAACACTGCCTTGTGGAACCCCTGCCAATATTTTCTTCAGTTTAGAGCATTCCCCTTCCTGTCTCACCCGGAAATAACGGTCGTTGATACAAGACTTTAGCAATTCAAAATGTTGTTTTGGCAAATCTCGTTGGAGCTTAAATTCTAGACCACGGTGCCAAACCTTATCAAATGATTGGGCTACGTCTAAGAATATTGCTGAACATACTTCCTTTTTTTCCAGCGCCTCCTTAATTGTATCAGTAATCCTATGTACCTGTTCTATCGTTGAGTGCCTTTTTTGAAACCCAAATTGTTGTTCAGGTATAAGATTTCTACTCTCTATAATTGGCTTTAATCTCTTGAGAAACAGTTTCTCGAGAATTGTTGATGTTGTTGTTAACAAAGAAATAGGCCTGTTGTTTCACATTGCGTCAGTTTGAATTGACAATTATTTATTAATTAGGTCGTGTTTCAATTGGTTTAAATGCCGCATAAAAAGTTAAAAAGTTAAAAAAAAATTCGTGGTAATTTTTTTTTAACTTTTTATCTTTTTATCTGTTTCAATTGGTTAAAATTTTGACAATAATATGGTTGCTTATTTTATGTGTAATTATGAAGGTATATAGCAAATTTAAATATGAAAGTATTTAAAATAAATACTATTTAAATGTATATTAGTTAATTATGGTTAGTTTACATCTAAATCATTACGATTTTTCCCAGAATTTGTACTTGACAAATTTCTGGTTACAAACAAATATTTTTGTTAGCCAAATGTTTTCTATATAAAAGTTTTATCAGCTCTTGAAGCGGATAAAAAGTTTGACATTTTTATTCACCACAATTTTTAACTTTTTAACTTTTTATGCGGTATTTAAACCAATTGAAACACGCTCTTAGGTCGTGTTTCAATTGGTTTAAATACCGCATAAAAAGTTAAAAAGTTAAAAATTTATTTGTGGTAATTTTTTTTTAACTTTTTAACTTTTTACCTGTTTCAACTGGTTAAAATTTTTGACAATAACATGGTTGCTTATTTTATGTGTAATTGCGAACATATATATCAAATTTAAATATGAAAACATTTAAAATAAATACTTTTTCAATATATATTAATCGATTATGGTCAGTTTACACATATATCATTGCAACTTTTCTCAAAATTGCTACATGGAAAATTTTTGTTCACAAACAAATATTTTAGTCAGCCAAATGTTTTCTATATAAAAATTTTATCAGCTCTTGAAGCGGATAAAAAGTTTGACATTTTTATTCACCACAATTTTTAACTTTTTAACTTTTTATGCGGCATTTAAACCAGACATCAAAAAATTCATTCAAAAGAATTTCATTGGTCACAAAACAGATGAACAAGAATTTATATTATTCACGAAAAAATCAAAATCGAAATATTGTGAATAATTTTGCTTCACGACTTTATGATTTCTATTTTCTCATGAACAAATAAACACAAGAATTTTGTTTTTCGTAAATGAATGTTTTAAAAAATGATGAATATTATCTATTCAGTTAACGGACAAAAAATATGAAAAAAGAGTAAGCTAATTCACAAACATTTTAGAATATCGAACTTAAGAATTATACAATTCTTTCCGGAACCATTTTCATGTTTTGCGAGAAATAACCTGGAATGTAAATAACTGGAGAAATTTACTTTACATGATGGTTGAGTTTGGGATGCCAATACGTAACGGGATGCTAGTCCGTTACTAATCCGTTAGAAGAGCTTAATTTTAGTATCGACGAGTATCAAAACTTGATACCCTATATCATGTGATTTTTTAGAGTGTTGACAAAATTTTGCTCCTAGAAGAAGCAAACGATTATAGGGGAATACTTTTCAAGTTGTTTAATATGGAGCGATCAAATTTTTGCTTGGGATTTAATTTACGTCCAAGTGTTTCGCTTGATATTCTCTTTATTTAAAGAACTAAGATGATTTATAGTCAAAAAATGAATTATGAAAAAAGTCCTTGCAATAATAATACGACAAAATGTCTTAATTATATTGCATAAATGCGGTATATGTATCTAAAAAACTATAATACAGTAAGCCCTCGATTTAACGGATTCTGATTTAACGGACGCTGGATTTAACAGACCTCGATTTAAGGGACCCTCTCTATTTAACGGGCAATTTTTTATTTTCCATTTTACGGTTGCCGATTATGATGGAATTGGGTATAAAAATGGAAAATGGAATTCTTAAAGATTTATGGAAGATGTTTGTTGAATATGGTCACCTTGGACGGAACTCAGGCAGTTTTTAACCGATTACGATGGGATTGGATTTGTTTAATGGCAAGATTCATTAATGATTTCTAGAAGAAGTTTCTGAGTATGGTCATCTAGAATACGGCTATTACTTAACCGATAATCATGAAATTCGGCACGTTGGATAAATATGGGATTATAAAATGATAAACTGCTGTACTCGTTAGAGGATTTATGCTCTTGCATTGCAAATACCGCTAAAGTTTTAATTTCCGCTTGGTTCGAAAGGTTCTGCAGATGTCCAGGTCTTAGAAAGTACGTATATGTATATATATTTTTTATTTATTTTACTAAACAGATCAAGTTGAATGATATTTCTTTTTTTCTGGTTATTCAATATCCTTCAATATTCAATTTACAAAACAATAATAACATTATTATTTTCCATTATTTTTGTGCACTTTTATCATTAGATTTAATTTTAAATTTAAAAAAATTGAGCATTACTCATTCTTTATGTGATAATTTTTTATTTCGTACTAGTTTCGAGATTTCTCTCTTCGTCAGCTATATTGATAAATTGTTGATAAGCAGCCATCTTTCTTAAAGGTAGCGGCTCATGATGTTAACATGTTCATGGTAAGGCTGGATGTCTTAACATCTATCACCAGTACGTGATCCACTCATGGAATTAGTGGGTTGAGCGGCAGGCCAACTACCTACTTTCACAAAAAATCACGTGATGAACCCTACACAAAGGGCTCTGATAAATTTATAATATTCTTATAAACTCTCTCTCTCTCTCTCTTTGGCGCTATATTCCATCAAGGGATTTGGTCACCTCAAATCAGGTTTCATAATCATATTTTCATTTCGGACAATGAGTGATTAATTCATTGATCCAGCCGTGAAATTTTTTCCTTGTCACCACCGGGAATCGAACCCGGGACCTCCGGTCTCTGGAGCAAGCACGCTAACCAATTTGCCAGCAGGGCGGTGACAATCCATTCTTAACAACAACGACCTTAAATACTGTTCACTTTCTAAGACCTTGAGATATCCAATCCCATCATAATCGGTTAAGAATTGGTCGAGCTCCGTTCCAGGTGGCCTAGTTCCAGAACTTCTTCCCAAAATCATTTAAGAATCCCATTTCCATCCAACATATTCAATCCCATCATATGAGTTAGAACAAGTGCAAAACCTATAGAAAATTAAATTTAAAAACATTCGGATTTAAGGGACAATCGGATTAAACGGACTCCCCAATTAGTCCGTTAAGTTGAAGTTTTAGTGTAATTGTTTGGAAATAATTTATGGGAGATTTGTAGCGAATATAATAGAATTTAAATTGTAAAACAAACGTTAGAAACAAAACATTTTTGCCATTTTCAAAAAAATTTGAATTTAACCACTTGGACGTAAAATGAAGCATAAGTACCAATTGAATGGAAACATGTTTGTTCCATTAAATATTTTGAGCGTTATACTTTAGTAGTTGTGTGCCTATTTCTTCTGAATAAAATGTTGATCCGCACTCAGTAATTCACAGCGTATCATAAATGCATTCCCCTTTTCAGGCGGCTTGTTCCTCAGAGCCAACTAAGGAATTACCGCTTTGGAATTAGCATCCCAAATGGGATCACCCTATGTATTATGAATAAATATGTTACTATAATAATGTTTAGTTAGGTTTTTATTGATTATAAAAATGTACAGGGAGGGAGTTGTTATTTTAGTATAAAATAAAATAAATTCAGCGATCCTGATAAAAATCTAACATTTAATAAAAATTCTAACTAAAATCAATTTTATTTAAAAAAAACTTTAATCATTATACAAAATAACGGAAATTCTGTATCTTTTTTATTAAAATAAAATTTTAATTAATATTACAGTAATAGAAACACTACACTAATTGAAAAACTACATACATACCGGAGTATGCACAAAATTTATCTATCTCGTTCTAATGAAACAATAAACAAACCAAAAATACAAAATAATTTTTTTAACAAAATATTTCCATAAAAAGAAAAGATTCACCAAAAATCAAAATCGTCAATTCCGTGAATAAAATATGTTCATCACATTCACTCTTTTATTTTTCTTTGAACGTTGGTTCGTCACAAATTATCATTTTATTAATTTGTGTAATTTTTATTAGACATTCTCAATACAAAACAAGAGAATGAATATTTTTTTTCGAATGAAGAAAAAACTTTGTTGTAGAAGAATATTCATGTGAATAAAAAATAGAAAAATTTATTTTCGAGAATATTTTTGATTCTTCATGTTTGTGAATTTTTTAATTCGTGAATTTTTATGCACATTCATAAATGAAGATTCTTTGATGTCTGATTTTAAACCAATTGAAACACGCTCTTAATAATTATTATTATTTATGACAATAGAATGTTCAGTGCATTTGTTTATATTAGTACGTATCACGTTCAAGAGCTGTCGTGGACTACATTACAATGAAATTGTTAGTACTTTTCATTTTCAGTACTTTTTTATTTATACATGATTTTTTTTTTGAGTTCAGTTCATTCATATTTGTTAGTGAAGTAGCGTGGAGTTGCATTAAAATAAATTTAAAATAAAAAATAAAAATTGCAAGAGAAAACAAACAACCTATTAATTTATTACGAAACAAGGCCTATACGATGTTTTGTCATTTAGTGATTTATAAGGCTTTGGAATCATTATGATTTCCGCTACTTTCCACTGTCTCGGAACATACGTAGTCTAAAGATAGCATTGATTATGTGCTGTAGTTTCCTTAGTGCTTTTTCTGGTAGAGCTTTGATTATTTGCCCGTTATCAAGTCGTTTCCAGGGGTTTTTTATCTTTGAGATTTTTCACTTCTTGTTTGATTTCTTTCAGTGTAACTGGTAGCTTATAGGTGTTAGATATTTACTTGTCCAGTTGGTGGTTTGAAGGTATTTTCTAGGTGTTCGGCAAACAGGTCAGGTTTTTGTTTTTCGCTGCGAGCCCAGGCTCCATCAACCATTCTACTGGGTGGCACTTGCATTTTAGGCCTTTTTAAACCTTTGGTGGCTTTCCACAGGAAATAGTCTGTGTCAGGTTTACCTGTCAGATTACTTAGGAAGCTGGCAACTGACTCATTTTTAATCTCCTTTATAAGTAGTACAAGCTCTTCTTTTTTAGTTAACCAACTCGCTCACTTTAACTGGATAGTATATGCTTTTTTGTAATATTTCTTGCTGATCAGGAGGACTTTCCCAAGCCGCTTTTTGCACACTTTCAATGAGGCTTTCTAGTTCTTCTGCTATCGTATAAGCATTCGAGATCTGCACTTGTAGGTTGATGCTTCTTTCACCTAGCTGTTGAAAGCATTCCCAGTTGGTTTTGTTATTTGTTAGTCTTGGAGGGCTTGTCTTCCTTATCACTGTGCCTTTTATTGTCAGTAAAACTGGAGAATGGTCTGACGATAGACCTTCTTCATTTTAATCTGCTAAGTAGTTTTCGGAGATACCTCTTGATATATAGAAATCCAGAAGGTGAAGAATTTTATTTGGGTCCGTAGGCCAGATTGGCTTTCTACTGGAGTGAAACTCACATTTTAATATCCTGCCTGCTTCAAATAGCTCCTTTCCTTTGGGACCCGTTCTATGAATATGAATTAGTTCCCAGAATATGTGTTTCGCGTTAAAGTCGCCTCCAATAATAAAATTATTGCCAAGCGATTTAAGAAGTTTGATGTAGTCTTCTTTATTTGGGTTATATCTGGGTGGACAGTAGATTGCTGATATACAATAGCTCTTGTTATTTTTCGTTTCGATAGATACAGTAGCTACTTGCATAGCTTCCCCCTCTATTTTTAATTCTTCGTGGTGTTTTATATTATCCTTAATAAAGATTGCTGTCCCACCTCTAGCTCTTTCTGCTGGATGTAGAGCTTGATCGCACTGGTATCCACGTATTTTGGGATACGAGGTTTTGGTAAAATGACTTTCTGAGATTAGGCATATATCAATTTTTTTTGTGTTTAAAAATGCTTCTTATTCTGAAATGCGTTGCGCTAGGCCATTTGTATTCCAGGTAGCAATTCTTAAGTAGTGTGTCATTATTTTTTCTTGGTAAGTTTGTTTTGACTAGAATCAATGTTTTTAGTGGAGTTACTAGTTTTACTTGACGCATCCGTTATTCCTTTATCTTGGATCATCGATGCATTTTCTAGTGTTCCTAGTTTCTGTTCTCGTTGTTTCATTAGCTCGCCCATAAATTTTAGTCTTTGGTCCTGCCCAACCAGATGCGAATTGATAGCATTTAACTTCTGAAGTATTTCTAGCAGGAAATGGTTTGCCTGACTCGGTGCGTTCTTGATATTTTCGTTTTGCTTCTCATTTTGCGTTTATGCCTTCTCGTACTTTGGCGCTATTTAGGGGGATTTGCCTAGGTTGAGAATTCTGTCTTGTTTGATTTCTCTTGTTATCTCTCATTCTTTGCAGTTCTTTCGCTACAACGCAGCCTCAGTAATTTGGTGGGTTGTTATTAATATTCAAAAAATAATTGCAGGTGTATCTTCGAATTTTTTTTAGAAGCTGTGTTTGAAATCCGTTGGCTTTTTTTTATTTTTAACTTCAATTAAACTGCTTGTAAATGCAGCACGCAGCTCGTACTTGCCTAGGTTGATGGAACTTGTAGTAGATCATTTATTTTAGAAGAAGTTTTGCTATTTTCATTAACAGAAATTCGTAACTGTGTACAAAACAAACATTCCGCAGTCTTACTAGAGATGTTTATCTTTCTTTTGAAAATGTGTTTAATATTAATCAAGCTACTTTGTCAAATATTCAAAATGCTATTGATTTCAGGAATTCAAGATGTGCTAAATGTGGAGACGAGAGGAAAACAGATTACTTTAACAACTATACTAATAATTGTAGCAAATGTCCAACAGCCAAATAATCATAATCTATCTATATATATAAAAATGAATTCCTGTTTGTTTGTTTGTTTGTTCCGAATGGGCGTCTCAGCCGCTTAACTGCATATCCAGAACCAACCTTACGATATTTTGGAAGGGGCTGGACCCCGGGGTCTAGGGATTGTGGTACAAATTTTTTCAAAAATTTTAATTTTCTTTAAATTTTTCCACGAAAATGAGTTTATGGGGCTGGTTATATGAAATTACTGACATGTTCGAATCCGAGGGGCCCAGCCCTGGATCAAAAATTAATTTTTACATGTATAGATACAAATATTTGATTATTCCAAAATGACTTCTCAGTCGCTCAACCGATCGCCATGAAATGTTTACCATGCAAATGTTGCATGTTCAGGACCAATCTTACGATATTGTGAAAGGGGCTGGACCACGGGATCTAGGGGCCATGGTAGAAATTTTTTTACGAGAATGAGTTTTGGAAAGGGGTTATATGATATATGAGACATGTTCGAATTCTGGGTGTCCGCCCCTGGATCAAAAATTCATTTTTACATGTAAAGATACAATTATTTGATTGTTCTCAAATAACGCCTTAGCCGCTTTACCGATCGCCATGAAATGTTTACCATGTTCAGGACCAAACCCACGATACTTTTGAAGGGGCTAGACCCCGGAGTCTAGGGGCTGTGGTACAAATTTTTTCTCAAATTTCAATTTTTTTAAGATTTTTTGACGGGAATGACTTTAGGGAAGGGGTTATATGAAATTAGTGACATGCTCCAATCCGGAAGTCTGCCCTGGATCAAGAATTCATTTTTACATGTATAGATACAATTATTTAAATGTTCCGAAATAGCGCCTTATTCGCAAAGTTAAACACCTAAAAGAAAATCTAGCGTGCGATTGTTATACACAAATCATACCTCTACTACAATTGATTTAATTATTCAAATTAATTTTTTTAATTTAAATTTAAGACAATCTTTCATCACTTTAACTGAAGGCAAATCTCTGAACACTTATATTATCCATACTAATAATCCATTTTTACTGGTTTGACATGTACTGTTTAGTGATATCCTATTTATCATATCCTGTTTTGAAATGTACCATAGTCAGCGAGTTCTAATTTCCACATAACCTCAGAAATAATTAACATTCTATATAAATCCACTATTGCAACCGGCGGCTTTTAATGAAAATAGTAGTTTCATACTAAACGCCAATAGTTTATTACTTTATTTAGTTTATTACTTAAATAATCAATGATTGTTTCATAAAATCAATTCTAGGAAAGGTACTAAAAATATTGTACGTATAAATTGATTTACTTTGAAAAGTACTAGCGTTTTATATTTGAAAATAGCATCTTCTACAAGAAACATCCTTGGATTCAAATTATTGTACGTGTAAAATTGCCTTTGTTTGAAAAAACTTCTTTTGTTTTTCGAAATGTCATTTTCAACCATAGTTCGCGGTAAAACGTATCGAAGTGGACGTAGTTTTAATCGTTTTGAATAAATTAATATTAATTTGTGTTTCGGATGCCATTGTTCTCGATTAGTTAGCTATATTGCAGTAAAATAATTGTTGGTGATTATTTTCCAGGTATTAAATATTATTTCAAGTGAATATACATTCTTATTTGATTTAAGTTTTCAGTTTGTAAACGTGTTAATCTATGATTAATTTTTGATTGTAGATAACATTTGATTTTGTTTAAAAAAAAATTCCGTAAAGACATTTTCAAACACAGTTCGCGGTGAAACGTATCGAAGGGAACATTAAAATCGTTTTGATAAATTAATACTAATTTCTGTTTTGAATGCCCGTCATTCCTGATTAATTAGCTACACGTTTCATTTTTGCTTAAAAAGCCACTGAAAAAAGATCAATTGGGCAGGTAACTGCAAAGTCGAAGAAGATTAGAGCCGCAAGGGTGGTTGAATCAAGCGAACAGTGTGAAACACGACTTGCAAACGTTCGAAGCAGTACATCTTTTTCTAGAGCTAATGAAACAACTGAACAGTGCGAAACACGACTTGTAAACGTTCGAAGCAGAATGTCTTCTTCTAGAGCTACTGAAACCATTGAACATCGTGAGGCCCGGCTGGAAGTCGATCGGTTACGATATGGACGATTAATAGAAACTTTTAGAGGTAATTTAAAGTTAGCAGCATTCAATTACGAGAACGACTATGATTACAATGTTTCAATTGGGCAAATGGAAAACCTTTGTTTGTATTGTCATGCTTTAAAGTTTCACAATGAATCGCCTGGAGTGTGTTGTTCAAATGGAAAAGTGAATTTGCCTCCTCTGGATGATCCACCTGAACCTCTTCTAGCTTACGTTTCCGGAACTACTGAGTTATCCAGACATTTTCTACAAAATATTCGAAAATAATTTACAACTCATGCTTTCAAATGACATCTTTTGGAGCAACCCAAATTGTTAAGGATGGAGGTTTTATGCCCACGTTTAAAGTACAAGGACAAATTTATCATAAAATTGGATCACTTTTTCCTCTCTCTAACAACGACCAGTTTTTACAAATTTACTTCATGGGCAACGAGGAGGCGGAGACTTATCAACATTGTGCTATTAGTCCCGGAACAAAACGAGAAATAATATCAAGTTTACAGATTTTATTCCATGAACGCAATCATCTGGTAAATTTATTCAAAACTGCATTGGAGCAAATCCCATCAGATGACCACAGAGTTGTTATTCGAGCAGACAAAACACCGTCTGGTCAACATGAAAGACGATTCAATGCTCCAACAATCAACGAAGTTGCTATTGTTATGGTCGAAACGGATTTCAACCGACGTGATATTATTATCCATAGACAAAATGAAAACCTACAGCGTGTTACTGAAACACACAGATCGTATGATGCTCTTCAGTATCCAATACTGTTTTGGCAAGGAGAAGATGGGTATCATTTCAACGTGATGCAAACTAACCCAACAACAAGTGCTGCGATGACGAAAAGGGTTTCCTGCATGAATTTTTATGCGTATCGTATTATGATTAGAGCACAACAATCAAACCACATCCTGAAGTGCCGTCAACTTTTTCACGAATTCTTTGTTGATATGTATGCTAAAATCGAAAGTGAAGGACTTCTTTTCATTCGCTGAAATCAGAAAAAACTTCGTTCCGAGGAATATATTCACTTGCGCGATGCAATTGCAAATGATGGAAACGTTGCTGACATTGGGAAATTGGTCATATTACCAGCTACGTGTACGGGAAGTTCAAGGCACATGCACGAATACGCTCAGGATGCCATGACGTATGACCAAAGATTTGGACGTCCTGATATATTTATAACGTTTACGTGTAATCCAATCTGGACTGAGATTATAGATTTACTTCTAATTGGGCATTAATCGAACTATTGGCATGATCTGACAGCTAGAGTTTTCAAACAGAAACTCATAAACCTCATGAACCTCATAACTAAAATTCATATTCATGGAGAAACTCGCTGCTGGATGTATTCTATAGAATGGCAGAAAAGAGTCCTACCACATGCTCACATTTTGATTTGGTTAAAGGACAAGATTACTCCGACTCAAATTGATAGTGTTATATCAACTGAATTACCCAATCCCCAAGAAGATCCGATACTTTTTGAAATCGTTAGCAAAAACATGATAGATGGGCCATGTGGAGCCGTGAATGCCAATTCACCTTGCATGAAAGACGGAAAGTGTCCGAAAAAATATCCCCGAAAGATGTATCAGGAAACATAAACTGCTGACGGGGGATATCCACAATACCGGAGGCGAAAACCCGATGATGGAGGACACACAGCCACTATCAAAGTAAACAATGTGCATCATGAGGTAGATAATAGTTGGATTGTTCCTTACACTCCGTTACTGTCGAAAATATTTAAAGCCCATATTAACGTTGAGTACTGCAACTCGGTTAAGTCAATTAAATATATATGTAAATACGTCAACAAAGGCAGTGATATGGCAATTTTTGGACTTTCGAATACAAATTCACTATTCGATGAAGTCACGCAATTTCAAATAGGACGTTACATCAACAGTAATGAAGCTGTTTGGAGAATTCTCAGTTTTAATATTCACGAGCGTTATCCAACAATTGTACATCTTAGTGTACACTTAGAAAATGGACAACGAGTTTACTTTACGGAAGAAAATCTGTTACAGAGTGCTGCGCAACCAACGAATACGACATTAACAGCCTTTTTTCAATTGTGCGGAACAGATTAATTCGTAAAAACGTTGCTGTATCATGAAGTTCCAAAATATTATACATAGAACACGTCGAAGAAGCAGTTTTTCAGAAGAAAGCAAGACACAATTATTCGGGAGTACCCTGGAATACGTGGTTCTGATGCCTTGGGTCGAGTTTATAATGTTCATCCTAACAATACGGAGTGTTATTTTCTGAGAATGCTGCTTCATGAAGTAAGAGGGCTAACGTCTTTTCAAGCACTGAGAACTGTAAATGGCGAAGTATGTCAAACCTACAGAGAGGCATGTCTAAAACTGGGCTTACTTGAAAATGATGAACACAGGGATAGAACACTAACCGAAGCATGTCTTATGTGTCGTTCAGCACAAATACGCAAGCTCTTTGCAATCATATTAATAACATGCACACCTTCCGATCCTAAAGGTCTTTGGGAAAAGCACAAAGAAAGTCTTAGTGAAGATATAATTTGGCAAGCACGTAGAACAAATCCCGATATAGACATACAGGTTTCAGCAGACACATTTAATGAAGCATTTATATTACTCGAGGATGCATGCTTATACATTAATAACAAAGTCATTTCCCAACTTGGGTTTGCCAGCACCGATACACCATGGAAACATTGTTCGTGATAGAGATCTATTACGAGAACAAAATTACAACGTTGGTCAGTTACGAGCTTTCGCTGAGACTCAAAAAAGTCTCTTAGTGGATGATCAAAGACAGGCATACACTAAAGTGATGCAATACATAGCAAACGGTAACGGAGGAATTATTTTTCTTGATGCACCCGGATGCACTGGAAAAACATTTCTTCTTAATTTGATACTTGCTGAAGTAAGACAGCAGAATACAATCGGCCTCGCTGTTGCATCGTCTGGAATTGCATCCACTTTACTCGATGGAGGACGCACAGCACATTCATCGTTTAAACTACGATTGAATTTGAATCAAGTGGATAATTTTTCTTGCAATATAACACGAAATTCGGGAATTGCCACGTTATTAAAAACATGTAAAATCATTATATGGGATGAACGTACCATGGCACACAAAAGCATTTAAAGCGGTTGATCGTACATTGCGCGATTTGCGACAAAATAACCGACCAATGGGAAGAGCTCCTCTAACACTACTAGCAGGTGATTTTCGTCAAACTGTGCCAGTCATTCCACGATAAACACCCGCTGATGAACTTAATGCCTGCCTGAAGGCGTCTCATCTTTGGAAACACGTTACGAAAATCACACTATCTACAAACATGCGTGTGAATTTACATCACGATGGTACAGCTAAAACATTTGCCAGGCAGCTTTTGGACATGGGTAACGAGAAATTGCCAAATGACCCTGTAACATGTGAGATATCGTTCCCGCCTAATTTTTGTCAAATGCTGCCATCAATACAGGACGTAGTAATGAAAGTATTCCCAAATCTTCCAAATAACTTCAAAAATTATGATTGGCTGTGCGAACGTGCACTCCTAGCTCCCAAAAATGACGGCGTTAATAAATTAAATAATGAAATTCAATCGCAACTACTCGAGCCACTAATGAAATACAAATCTATCGACACGGTTACTGATGTGTATCAATCCGTCAATTATCCTATAGAGTTTCTTAATTCTTTGGAGCCACTTGGTATTCCACCACACATACTATTTTTAAAACAGGGTTCACCAATAATACTGCTCCGAAATTTAAATCCACCGAAATTGTGCAACGGAACACGGCTTTGTGTGAAGAAATTGATGCCGAATGTGATTGAAGCAACGATTATTACCGGTAAAAGTAAAGGGGAAGATGTGCTAATTTCGCGCATTCCTATGATTCTCACCGATTTGTCGTTTGAATTCATGCGACTACAATTCCCATTACGCCTTGCTTTTGCAATGACAATCAACAAAACCCAGGGGCAATCATTGAAAATAGCTGGTGTTATTTTGGAAAATTCATGCTGTTCACATGACCAACTGTATGTTGCTTGGTCCAGAGTGGGAACGTCAAAAAATTTACTTATTTACACACCAAATGGAAAAACCAAAAACATTGTTTATGAAAAGGCTTTATAATAAAAATTATTAACTAAATTATCTTTATATTTATTATTCACTTTGATCTGGTTGAAGATTTGTAAAAATAGAGTATAATTATTTGGCAATTGGTAACAAATACCAAACCAAAATTAATTAACTATCCTCACAAACAAGATGTCCAATAATATTATTACAATAGTTCGCCTGGATGCATTGACGGAGGCACCCGTTACTGAAAGCAGCTACTTATAATTTTCTTTCCATATGTGATTGCAACTACAGTGATGTAAAGAGAGAATTCTTGCATAACAGTTAAGGTATTTGAATTATATACGTCCCGTGCAATGCCGGGCAACTCATCTAGTTATAATATAAAAATAAAGAAAATAAGTTATTCTATTAATTGGGTAGCGACGAATTTTCTTTAAAAGGAATAATTCATTGTCAAAAGTTTGGAAATAACAATAACGCTGGCCATTTTCGATTTTTCATAAAACGAAATAATGAAATTTCTTATTGAAACTATTTAAAACTAAAAATGAACCCTGTAGTACTAGTATACTTAAAATATTAATCAGAATACATATACAATTTATAAACATTATTTAGACTAGCGCCTGAATCAGCGAACACTTAAGAGCTTAAGTTGCTCTTTGTTTGGACCACTTAGGAAAGCAGTATGACCACCAACATTTTTGGAGTCAGTCGTTCATTTCTGAAGAGAAGTGTATACAATTTTGGTGCTCGTAGCACTAAATGAAATGGTATAACAAGAGCACTGAGAAAAAAAACCAGTAAAAATAAAAAAATATACATATAAAATCAAAAAAATATACATATATTTTTTAGGTAAAAAAACTCGTTTTTAAAATCAAAAGGATAATCTTTTTATTTTAAAATAAATTTTTTCGCCAAATTTGTTTATTAAAATAAACAAAATTGTTTTTATTTTCAAAAATACTTTCCTTACTTATGTCAAATAGTTTTCTTAAATTTTAAGAGATTGTTTTTAAGAATAAAAAAACTATTGGTTAGTTTTAAAAGATTTATTTTAATTTTTAAATAATTATTTTTTAACAAATGTCAAGTATTTTTAAATCAAAGTAATTAATGTGTGCGACTGTTCAAGTCAGCAAAACCGAAGGGTCATCTACTCATAAGAACATAACATTTCTACCACGAAAAGTATAAAATTAACTCTACCTCCCCAATTTTTAACCCCCAGGGCCATTGTGTAAAAATACACACAACCCTTACAAAAATATAATGAGAACAGCCTCAAAAAGTTGTTTTACTCAATCAGTACTCATTAGGTTGGAATGACCAAGCTGCAAAAATTCAAACCTTCATACCTTTAGTATAACACAAGAACATATCGAGTTGGCGAATTATATAATTAGCCGAAAAAACTTTAAAATAAAAAATAAAATATAGACGAATTGAAAAATAATACAACGGGATTTCTGGCAAAACAATAAATATAAAATTTTTCATAAGTTGTCATTATTATCAAAAAAATTGTTTTTAAATGCTATAAAACTTCTTTTGAAATAAATTATTAAGTTTAAATAAATAAACTTTTTAAATTTAAAAAGTATTTTATAAATTATTTTACAAAATATGTTTTTAAAATAAAAAAGCTTTTTATTAGTTTGCAAAAATTTCATTTAATTTCAAAAAAATACTTTTGAAATTCAAAAAAATTTATAACTTTGAGAAATTAAAAACTTCGTTTTTCGTGCGACTGTTCAAGTCAGCAAAACCGAAGGGTCATCTACTCATAAGAACATAACATTTCTACCACGAAAAGTATAAAATTAACTCTACCTCCCCAATTTATAACCCCCAGGGCCATTGTGTAAAAATACACACAACCCTTACAAAAATATAATGAGAACAGCCTCAAAAAGTTGTTTTACTCAATCAGTAATGCTGGAAACAGACGTGCGAATTTTACGCATGCGAAAACGCAAGTTAACTACATGAGCGTAATTTTCGGTAGAGTTTTCAATAGACAATATACAATTTGTTTTGGAATTTCTGTCAAAATATTGAAAAGCCGTCGTGATTTTAATAATAATTCATGTAATTTTTTTTTTATTATGTAGTCAACACTGCTGCGGTGCGTTTTTTTAGAAATAGAGACAACTTGCGGAAAAACGCAGCCTATGCGGAATACATGTATTTCATTTCATTTAAAGTAGTGTATTCTAATTTAAACGCACGCGTTTTTCCGCACGTCTGTTTCCAGCATACTCATTAGGTTGGAATGACCAAGCTGCAAAAATTCAAACCTTCATACCTTTAGTATAACACAAGAACATATCGAGTTGGCGAATTATATAAATAGCCGAAAAAACTTTAAAATAAAAAATAAAATATAGACGAATTGAAAAATAATACAACGGGATTTCTGGCAAAACAATAAATATAAAATTTTTCATAAGTTGTCATTATTATCAAAAAAATTGTTTTTAAATGCTATAAAACTTCTTTTGAAATAAATTATTAAGTTTAAATAAATAAACTTTTTAAATTTAAAAAGTATTTTATAAATTATTTTACAAAATATGTTTTTAAAATAAAAAAGCTTTTTATTAGTTTGCAAAAATTTCATTTAATTTCAAAAAAATACTTTTGAAATTCAAAAAAATTTATAACTTTGAGAAATTAAAAACTTCGTTTTTCAATTTTACAAACCAAAATTTTTCTCAGTGAGCGTGCAACTTAAGCTCTTATACGTGTCCGCTGGTTGAGGCATTATATATGCAAAATTCATGAATTCTTGAAGTAAAGTAAGACATTTTTAAATATAGAATTGTACTTTAAAGCATTCCAATCAAATGAGATAGAGTATTTTCATCTTCAATTGTCATTTAAATTCGATAAACTGTCCTAATAAATTTCGAACATAAATATATATAAATACCTGAAGCTAACAGGTCGTAATCGCTTCAAAACGCGTCTCGACTGAAGCCGTTTTGAAGGACTTCTAACTGATGAACGCAGGCAGTTTCCATTACTAGTGAATTCGATAAACAAATATCCGAGGGTCGCATCGATATACCGCATATCATTAACAATTCTCAAAAGTATCCCCAAAATGCCGGTATAACCAGATTTGCGTAGACATCTCTAGAATTGTGTGTTAATGGTCATCAAACATCTTCAAGACTGTACGTACACGTTTCATAATTTTATTTTCTTGTAAATTCGATAAAAAATTCCCCGAGGATCGTGTATTTGCATAATCGTTTTGTATTTTCTTGTAAAAAACGATCATGAAGTTTCTGGCAACTTCCTAGCAAACCTTATAAATCCTATTAAACTTCTAACAAACGTTATAAATGTAAATAAATCCTGACAAATGCAAATTGACTCATGATGCAATATAATATTAAAATTTAATTTGCAAAAGTTCTTTAGACCATATTCTGAGTTGAATTGCTAATAAAAATAATTTAATTAATCGAAACTACCAAAAATGAATTTAATATCAATATTGTGTAAAAAAATTATAACGTTAAGGTAAAAATATGATGATTGATTATATCATTAAACAACGAATGAATAATGCCATTTAGGAAAGTTTACACAAACAGCCATCATATACAAATTAACCAGAAGGGTCTAGGCAAACAAAAAAACTCTTTAGGTTTTGGAAATATAGAGAAGGAGAGCGGCCACGTGGCTTTGAAAAAGTCAGATATTGCTTAAAATGACGTCACTAACAGCTTGTTAATTATACTATTCAAGTTAGTTTACACAAACAGTACACAAATTAACCATAAGGGTCTAGGCCACAAACAGAAAACACTTTAGGTATAAAAAATATACGAACGTTGGCTTGCCTGCTATTAGCGGGTTCAGTAAACGTTTTCTCGATATTCGAATTTTTCGATTAACTATGTACTAATGCTGTGTGCCTCACGTCGATTTTTTTGTCTAATTTTCTAACTAACTTAATTTTATTGTTAGTTCATACCAATCGTTCAAAGATGGCACAAAACAAATCGCATCTGATGTTTAATTAAAATCTGCTATATAAACTTAAACGTAACATTCCACAAAACATTCTTGATCAGTAATTGATAAATCAAAACTAAGTTTGCTGTTTAGAACTAAATATCGGGTAGATTTTGAATTATAAATATTAGAGACATCTAACAATAGCTGGGTAAACTAACAATCAATTCAGTTAGTTGGAAATTTAGACAAAAAAATCGGCGTCAGGCACACAGCATAAGAGACATTTGACATTGGGTTTGGCATTTTAATTCATACGTTCGTTTCGTCATTGTGTGATCTTGCCCAAAACAAAATCAGAAAACATGTTAGGTTTAGGCAATAGTAATATGAATGAGTGGCATGAGAATGCAAATATCTTTATTCTTTAAAGATACAGGAAAGTTTCCATCAACAATATGACGAATAAATAGTTTATTTGATGAGGAGAGGAACTCAGTATTGCATCTCCAAGTGTGAGATCTCTAAGGTTGTCATCGTTCAGCAAATGTAATTCGTGACACGCATTGTGGTACGTGTCCTACATTAATAACATGGATTGTTCGCAAGTATTCGATGAAAATCAGTCCAACAACGTTAAGCAACAACAAACGCGAAAAGAAGCATTCTCGTTGCTTCGAATGGACTGTGTATAATCGGCTTAATGTATTTTCCATAAATATGCCGTCGTACACTTGGACTGAAATGCTACGCTCTCGTGGGTGGGGCTCACATTTTTGACTATTTGTTCCACGTGAAAAATCGTGACACATCAGTATACATTAATGTCTTTGCGAATAGACCGAAAATATCTGGTCGGTTTCATAGTTCAAAAAACTCAGTTAGTGTGTTTTTTGGGGCAGTAAATGCTTGTAGTAGAGCAGTCGTCGTTTATGCGAAACTCAAAATGCGCAAAAAAGACTTCATATCTGATAATGAATCGGCCTATTTGATAATGTGTTATTTCTAATCGTTATCATTTAAAATTTGAACAGCAAATACAGCCATATCGCAGCGGTTATGAACGTATTCAAATGTATTTGCTGGACTTCGCCGAACTGCAGAACTCAACGTTTATGTGTGCTTTATCGTTTTACAGCAACGGCGAATACGAAACCGCTCAGTGATGGTCAATGTCAACCGTTCAACCATTTGACACTCGTAATTGATATGACTGGCAGAATAGATACGATTGGCAGAACAACGCCAAGCTACAACACAAATGGCTTGCGCATGTATTGATGCGTACGTCAAATACCACAGAATTTGGCATCAGCGCCACCTATGATACACAAACATAATTACTATATGAATTATTCACAGAAGTTTTATTATTTATGAACTTCTATGAAAATATTTGGGGGTGGTGGTAGGTGGGTAGTGAAATTTCGCCAAAAACTCTAGAACCTGATCGCAGTGCCACCTACCGGATCCAATTGTAAATCTTAACTAAATTAAAATTCCACTTTAGCTGTGACGAGTATTTTAGCCTACAAGACAGTCAATGTAAGTTTTACATGACATATTTCACGCCATAAATAAACCAATTATTTAACATTTACTTCAGATTAGTGTCAGCTGGAGACGACATTTAATCAACAAATACATAATTTGTAATAAACCAATTCGAAAACTATCACGGGATTCGCCTAACCGCTTTATTATCACAGCCTTAACGTGGCGAAGCAACTTAAGCATAGCACAAAATAGATAATTAAATCGAGCCTATTCCAAAGCTATCAATCAATGTGATTAAAACCTGAAAAACCTTACTACACGGCAATTGTTAAGCTGTTAGTGACGTCATTTTAAGCAATATCTGACTTTTTCGAAGCCACGTGGTCGCTCCCCTTCTCTATATTTCCAAAACCTAAAGAGTTTTTTGTTTGCATAGAACCTTCTGGTTAATTTGTATGATGGCTGTATGTGAAAACTTTCCTAAATGGCATTATTCATTCGTTGTTTAATGATATAATCAATCATCATATTTTTACCTCAACGTTGTAATTTTTTTACACGATATTGATATTAAATTCATTTTTGGTAGTTTCGATTAATTAAATTATTTTTATTAGCAATTCAACTCAGAATAGGGTCTAAAGAACTTCTGCAAATTAAATTCTAATATTATATAGCATCATGAGTCAATTTGCATTTGTCAGGATTTGTTTACATTTATAACGTTTGTTAGAAGTTTAATAGGATTTATAAGGTTTGCCAGAAACTTCATGCTCACATAAAAAATCGTTTTTTAATGACAAAAATTTAAAAATCAACCCTGCCATATTTTTTGTGTGTTCAGCTACACTTTTTCTTTTATTGTGGTCTAAATTCCTTCTCAAGATGACCAATGTATAAATGATAAAATGTTTTCAAAATAAAGTGATAAGTTGAAGTTATAGAAATGGACGCACGAGTCCTACAAGAAAGTGTTCCCGTGATCTTCCAATACCTGAAAACAGCTCTATAACCAGCTAACCTCCTAAAGCCTTTCTCTTTATTTACAACAGCCATGACTCTAAAACATTAGAGTCCCAAACAGGCTCGGGCTTGACACATTTCGTATCACAAAAAGGATATTCCTTATGCAAATTTTACGTAGAAAATCTATTGTTTTGCCTGTCACTGATAGCTAAATGTAGGCAGTCTTTTTGTACGGGGGACAATCAGGAACTCTACAGTCTTATTTTTTTTTGTTGTACATAGTTTCAACCTTTATTTAAAAAAATCAATAAACCAATTACACGCGTGCCCTTCTACCATATACGTTAAAAAATAAAAATAAAAAAAAATCGAATGGAAATGAAAAAAAAAAATTTCTTCAATATTAATCTCTTAAGATCATTGTCACCATGGTGTATAAATGTACATATCGAGGAACATAATCTTAACAGCTTTAACCTTCCTTATTCATGTAAAACGTATATCGTTATTTTCAATTTTCTGGTATGCGCACTCTTAATGCGCCCTACATCGTCTTATTGTTGTTCTTATTATTTTGAATACCACAAATTTTAAATTTTTCAACACTTTCTGATGCCGTTGTTGTTGTTGTAGGTTTTGTCGTCAAAATTCAATTTTAATATTAATACAGATATTCATGTTGTTTTTGTAGTTGAATGTTTTTTTTTTTTGGTCGAAGACATTTGAATAAGATATAATTGTTGTCTTGAGATTTAGGGAGGTTGATATCTTTGACAATTTAAAATTAATGTAATTCGATTTTATAGGTATCGTGTCGTTGATATACACATGGGATTCAATTGTATGTTCAGGTGAATTTTATATTAAGGGGACATACGCGACAAGCCGATTATAACCCAAATACACACGTACAAGTATAATTTCTAATACTCGACGTTGTGCATCCATATATCCCTTTCAAGTATTACAGTACTTTGATATTCCTTACATGTTGTGTTCAAAATGTAAAACAGGAAAATCCAAAAATCAATAGACGTCGTCGTGTACATTTGAAATTAATTTTTGTGTACAATTCCGTCTTGAATTTCTGGAAAAAGAGGATAATACCAAAACCACAAATTGTGCCCTCCCTTTTTGCACCTCCTTTTTACAATAAACATACTGCTTTTTATAATGTTTGATGAACTTCCAACATAAAATAATTTCACTAAGGTTTCACAAAGAATTATATTATGTCGACATTATGTTGTGCCTTGTTAAACGACATCATTTCAAATTCAACTGAATTTACATTTTCAATGATTTGTTCTTTAAAATTTTTTTTTTTTAAATATCCTTATAAATGTGTAATCGGTTGTCCTATTGTGTGAAGAGTATTTGAACCGTCTAGTTGTGTTTGATTAATGAATACACTTGTCACTTTTTTTTTTGGCTAGGAACGCATGATTAATTTCAACTAGGTGAGAAGTTTAAAAATATGTAATGAAGCCGCCAGAACACAGGTGAATGATTATTAAATTCATAATATTTATGCAGTGCGGTCGGTATTCTGAAGGGGCTAGTTTTATGTGTTACACAACACAAATCGATTATCACTAAAATGATGCTAAAATATATAATTTTATTTTGTGTCAAACGTTGAAATCTAGGTCAAGCCGATAAAAGATTTTATACGTTGAATGACACTGACGACAAGCAAAGGTGATTGATCGCTGTATATGGATATAGACGTAAATGGGGGCTCACTTGACTTGACATTCAATATATGTGATTTTCGTAATTTCGTATTTATGTATTTATTTAAGTTATAATAATTTTTATAATATATAGAACTCTCAAGTACCTTATATATCGGCATTTTATGATTGAAGATTAAAATCAAATTTTATTGGAATATAATAAACATGTATGGTGAAATACGAGAAGAAGATTTCGTTTTATTGTTCTTTTATTGAAGACAACAGCTTGGATTGGAGAGAGAGAAAACCACCTACGCTAAATGTGGATGAATTTTATTGCCCGACAGATTATGATATGAGAAGCCTTGAATTTAAATTTTATTTAGTTTACTTCTACATAAATATTATGAACGTGATAACGATTGAATAGAGTTCGTTTGTCGGGAACTATAATTGCGTTTAACTCTACTCGTAAATGTATTAATTTATAGCTGCCTGTAAAAAAAAAAAATATTAATGATAATTTTTCAATATCGTTCCACTTCATAGTATATTTTACTATAATTAGGTTAATTTATAATTATTTGAAAGTATTATATATAATATTCTAAGACGTACAGTTGAGCCAGAACCTTAAATCAGCTTAATCCACAAAGAACAATAAAGATGCCTGACGGTGGTAAGGTTGTCGCGTAGACCGACTCACTCTGCCTGCTTGCTAATTTGTTCAAACTAATCCAAAAAATACAACAACAACAAACTTATTGTAATAAAATTTGTAAAAATAAACATTCTAATACAACTTTGCACACCGATTAAGCCCAATTTGTGCTAATTAGTGTTCACGGGAGAAAATTTGTGCTAGTTCAGGAGCCGAAAAAACCGAAAAAGAAAATTTCAAATTTCGCCAAAACACGATTATAAAAAAAAACTGAAATAATTTCAACCTAATTTTAACACTTCCCACTGTTAGTTAGTTCCCGGCAGCTAAACTGACAAAATTTGTGCTTATCATAAAAATAAAATAAAACTTTCATTCAAAAATTGAGGAAAATAAAATAGCCCCTAAAAGATGCTATATTAACCATATAAATACATTTCAATAGGAGATTCGAACTGCCGATAAAAGCTTAAAAATAAAATTACACATGCACATCCACAGAAGCCACTAACGGTTCAAAAATTGAGCAATCCAATATTACCACTGGTTGATCCTGGGTATACTATTCCAGCCCCAATACATTTACTCCTGGGAGCAGATTATTATACGGATATCATTCTATCTGATATACTAACGCAAGGTAACACACAACCAATTGTCCATCGCTCCAGGCTAGGTTGGATATTGTTGGGAAAACTAACAGAAATCTGCGTATTAAATAAAGCTGCAGTGAAAACAACTGCAATTACTACTCAGGAAAACTCTGTTTGAAATCGAAAAAACTCTCAACAGGTTTTGGGAGAGAGAAGATTTACATCGCCGGCGGAAACAAACTTGCGAAGAAGAGAATTGTGAACAGGAGTTCAAAAACATTTTTAAACGATCAACAAATGTCAGTTACATTGTAAAAATACCGATAACGGAACTACTGCCGAACTACTAGAGAAGCAATGAAGCGCCTGTACAGCAGATATAGAAACAATGTTTCGATAAATATTGGTAACCGTATTAGAGGACAGAAAGCTCCAGGCGAAACTCACCAGCCGAAAAAATCCAGGAATATCAACTAAAAACGATAACCTACGGAACAGCTGCTGCCACATATTTAGTGGCCAGAGCACTGTAGCAAAAGACGAGGAAAGCGAACAACTTCTATGTTGACGATTTGAAGGCGGTATCGCATCCCATTGAATCAAGTATTATATATTCGAAATCAATTAACTGCAATGCTCCGGCGTAGTGGCATGGCGGTCAGCAACAATGAAAAATTACTAAGCGATGATATTCAGAGTACAGATGCATATAAGATTGCAATTGACCAAAAAATCGAAGCTTTGGAGCTCTATTGGAAACACATCGACATATTTGAGTTTGATAGAGAACTCCCGCGAGATATTGGTCCAGTAACAAAGCGTAATAATAACGCCAAAACTCACGGTAAAAACTCTGGATTCTAGGGCTTGGATGGGACGAACCCATCTCAGAAGAGTTAGTGGAACGATTGGTCAGTTACATTAACGAATTAGTCTTGCTCAACTACCTGAAAATTAAAAGGTGTACAGGATGCACAGATGGATCACTTCTAGCGGTTCATGGGTTCAGTGACGCATCGGAAGAAACAAATGCCACTTGTGTTAAGTAATCACAGGAAAACATGTCAACATAAGCCTTGTACCAGCTAAATCCAGAGTAGCACCTACGAAACTGAAAGTGACGTTACCACAATTAGAGCTTAACGGATCTAATCCTACCATAGTACTCTCTTGGATTAAAGGCGACATACAAGAATACAAATCATATGTTGCAAACAGAGTGTCGGAAATCAAGAATCTGACTAAACCAAATCATTAGCATCACATAAAATAAACTGATAATCCAGCTGACTGTGCAAATCGAGGAATAACAACTAAAGAATTCTTAAGCAACAATCTCTAGTAGACAGGTCCGTAATGGCTATACGAAACAACATAAGCTACCAATTTATTGCGCAAATTGACAATGTCAAAAATCAATTGAAATGTAAATTTAGTGGTACCAATCAAAGATGAAGAGTCAGATAACACAGAGGTTGGCACCCGAAGTGTTACCAATTGAAAATGCTGTAAATTTGTCAATTTTTATGTTTTTTATTTCAAAACCTCACTATATCGTAAAACAATACCATATGTGTACATTGCATAGCTCCATGCCCGCCTATACTGGGTCAGCCCATGTGTTTTGTACTCTGTCAGGGGTTCATAGTTGTGTTCCATTTTATCACAGATCGTTATCTCTTGATGCAAATTCCCTTTTCCGTCCTACTCCTATTCGAACCTAGTACCTCCCGATCCAAGGTAACAAAGAGTCGTTTTAAACCTTCTCACGGTAGATTTGTTGATTTACTTTTACGCCCTGACCATCACTGATCATAGCCAAACCATCTTTGATGCAAGCAAGCAAGCGCTTTCTAAATTAATCCGCTGGTTTAAATTGTCTTTTGATTTGCAATGTAACCAAACACGATCGTTTTGTTTGTCAAAAGACCAAAATCTCAAGCTTGCCCCCAACGTGCAAATGTTTTAACACCTTTGCTTTTGCTACCAGAGCTGCCTTTTGTGCAGATGTTAAAACTTGTACTTTCTGTATTTTGTAGGGCTTCAATCGTAGTTCATTTTTTAATATGCACCCCATGCAACGAGCAGACACATTGAGAGAGATTTTTCGCCAATTGAGGTGCACTTTGTCGTGGATTACGTTGAATTCTGGCCTTCGAACCATTTATGGTGAAGAAAATTGTCGAGATAGTAGCCAACTTCATGAAAAGGCGCAAAAAATAAAATACAGATAAATATGATTTACCACGAAGCAGAAAAAATCATAATAAGGCATACACAGCTCACCAACTTTAAAGATGAATTAGCGCAGCTAAACGGCCGTGTTCTTAATAAAAATGTATACAGTTTATTTTGCGTGTTTTAAAAAAATCTCGCTTTAGGCTATGATCGCGATTTACTGCCATTTAGAGATGACTCAATGTTCTCTCGCAGTATGGTTTCAAGTTAAAAAAATGGAAGGCAAATGAAAAATCATTATTGAGGGACATTCCGATAGAACATTGGAACATGAGCGATAAACCATGTTCGGTAGAATTCACAAATCTTTGGACACGGTGAAGATGCGTTAGATATATCCTGGAACCCTGCCAACGATACAATTATGTTCAACGGCCACCTTGCACGATATTCTGTTCCTACAAAACGAACAGTGCTCTCCGATTCGAGCCGATTACTCGATCCTATTGGTTGGTTGGCTCCAGTAATCATTCGAATGAAAATTTTCGTGCAGCAGTTGTGGATGAAAAACCTTGATTGGGATGATCCACTGCCGGACAATTTACGTATCGAATGGTTAACGTTGCGAGAAGATCTTTTGGACGCAAATTCTATTACCAATCCCGAAGTTGGAGTTATTACAGGTGCTCTTTTACTATCACAACTCATGAATCGGTGTTTTGGCGGAAACACGGTTAACCCTTTGCCATTCTCATGCATCACATATGATACATAGGCGGTTAACCGAGACGCTTCTGTATCATATTTGATACATAATCTAATTGGACTGCGCATCTCGAGGACTATTACCTAAAACGTTAAGTTCTCACTCAATTTGGTGGCACGGTCCTCATTGGCTCCAATGTTTTTCAGAAAACTGGCCATCACAATCAACCTCACTTAATCGTAATATTGCGATCGGATTACATACGTCATAACCAAATTATTACTTATACACCAAGCGTTATGTAATAATCATTGGCTAAACCAATTGATCAGGAAATATTCAGCATTTAAAAAATTGCAATTCGTCGTTTCTTATATCATAAGATTCATGCACGGAAATTAAAGGCGCGCAGCACAACTGCTTCATTTCCTGACGATGAATTTCGCAATATCCGATATCGGATTTGTACAACTATGAACAAATACTATTTTTCGGCAAAGAAATTGAAGCTCTACGTAATGGCAAGAATATATCCAACCGCAGTGCGCTTATAGCTCTAAATTCTTTCTTGAACAACAACAACGTTCTACGAGTCAGAGGCAGGCTCGAAAACAGTGAAGGTTCATACGATACGAGGCATCCGATAATTGTCCACGCAAGTCTTTTGCGGCACAAACATTTTTTTTATAACAACTTTATTGATATGGCTACTACAATCTTAAACATTATTAATTCATTAGTAAGGTTGACATTAGCACTTATGAGATCAGCATAAATTAGTGTGGGTCTGCTGGATCAGTGTCCAGTTCCCTTGGTTTATAATTTTCATACGGTTAGTTCATGTGGTTTGATTCGTTTGAGCCGCCTTACTTCGTTTGTACTGCCCAGTAGTTGTACGGTCTCAAGATTGGTGTGGGTAAGAAGTCTCTTTTCATATTTTATGGCACATTCGCGGATAACGTCGTCTATCAATTGTATTTCTAAATAATTGTGGATTATTTAGAATAGTTGTTGTTAGTCACAAATCGGTAGGCGTTGATGACCATTCGAAGAAATTTATTATGGCTTCGATGTATAATGTCTCTATTGGATTTACGTGTACAACCCCATAGCTGCGCACCATACATCCATATTGGCTTGAATATAGTCTGGTATACCAGTCTTTTGCAATACAGGTTCGTTTTGGAATGATGTCCAATTAACCAGTACATTTGACGTTGTTTCAATCGTATCTGTTCAGTTTTTTGTCTCAAGTGATGTTTCCAGTTGAGACTTGAATCTAAATACAGACCAAGGTATTTTGCCGATTCAGCCTGCGGCACTTGCATCCCTTTGACGTATATAAATATGAAGAGTGTTATTTTTATGTCGAAGCGTAAATGTCACATAGGTTAATTTGAGCTCATTCAGTGCGATTTTCCAGTCAATTGTCCATTTAGTAACGTTGTCCATTGCTCGTTGAAGATTTTCCACTGCTCTTGGTTGAGATTCGTCTACCGATATAATTACAGTGTCGTCAGCGAATGTGCCGATGAATGTTTTATTCGTTTTCGGTATGTCCGCAGTATAAAGAAGGTAGAGGAGGGGACCCAATACGCTTCCCTGCGGAACTCCCGTAATCGCTGGATAAAAGTCCGAACATGTTTTTTCATGAATGACTCTGAATTGGCGATCAGAGAGCTATGATTCAAGCAGCTGGCAATAGTTTTGTGGTAGCATTTTGCTCTCTGAATGTCAATCCCTCATGGCAAACCCTATCAAAGGCCTGGGATACATCCAGAAATACGGCGGGGCAATATTTCTTTTCTTCTAACGCATGCTCTATTACCGCAGTTATTCGATGGACTTGATCTATTGTGGAGTGCTTATTCCTGAATCCAAATTGAAAATCAGGAACGTTTACCATTGGCTTTAGACGTTTTAGTAGCAGTTTTTCGAACAGCTTTGATAAGGTCGGAAGCAGTGAGATTGGTCTGTATGACGTTACTTCTTCATCTGGTTTACCTGGTTTCTTTAACATAATTATTTGGGCCATTTTGAAGCATTTAGGTACATACTTCAATCTCATACAGGCATTAAATAAGTATGTGATCAAGATGATTGCTTTACGTGGAAGTTCCTTGAATAGACCCGGTGATATTTCATCAATTCCTGGTGTTTTTTATGATCAAGATTTTTGTTGATCTTCAGCAATTTCCATTGGCGTGACCCTTTTAAAGTCCTAATTTATTTGATAAACAGGTGTTACATCAATGTTGGATTGAACACTGCTGCTAGGTGTTGAGCAAAGAGTTCCGGTTTTTCTTTGTCTTGTCGTTTACATCTTCTGGTTACTTTCCATAACGAGTAGTCTTTATCCATTTCTGGACGTAGCCCGCTTAAGTAGTTATCGAGGCAATTCTGTTTGAAATTTTTGATTTGTTCCCTGATTTCAGCCGGGTATTTGACTTCAATCTCCGCTTTGTCCTTTAATTCAGGAGTAGCTAATCTGGCAGCCACTCGAGTGTATTCAATGAAATTGTTTGTTTGTTGTTCCAATTCTTCTTTGCTTTTAATACTAACTTTTAATTCAACTAGCTCTTCCAATTTTTCTCTGAAGATGTTCCAATCCGTGAATCTATTAGTAAGGTTTTGCTTTTTCTGTTTCTTTATTATTATAGCGCTTATTGATAACAGTACAGGAATGTGGTCAGACGTTAGGTCGTTAATTCCTTCGACTCAAGTGTAACTTAGAGGAATACCTTTTATGATGAAGAAATCCAGTAGATCTGGTATTTTTCCTGTATCCGTTGGCCAATACGTTGACACCCCTGGGGACAGATATTCGCATTTGTTTTCATGAATGGCATTGAACAAGGTGTTTCCTTTCCCAGGAGAAATAAGCCTGGAACCCCAAGCTGTATGTTTTATATTGTAGTCCCCTCCAATAATAAATCTTGGACCGAGCTTATTGAAGACGTTATTAAATTGTAACTTCGTTGGTGTACGCCGTGGAGGACAGTACGCTGCTGCAATATTTAGATCTGCGCCATTATATTGGATTGAGTTAACAGTTGCTTGCAAATAGTTTTCACGAATATCTTCTTGTTGATATATGTTTGATATTATTTTTAATTAGTACAGCCGAACCACCTCTGACTCGTTCACTAGGATGGGTTGTCCAGTAGGAATTAAAACCCCTTATTCTGATAAAGCTTTTGTTGGACAAATGCGTCTCTGAAATCAGCGCAATATCAATGTTGTTTGTATGGAGAAATATTTCCAGTTCTTGGGCTCGTTGGTTGAGCCCATTAGCGTTCCAAGCTACAATGCGTAGGAACGAGTTAATCATTTGTGAGTATGTTGACTTTTTTGCTTGGTGCATAGATATAGATTTCCAGTTTTGCCTCCCTCTCTGCTAAATGACCAAGTGACTGTTGAATTTGGCTAAGCATTTTAATAATTTCAATGTTATTAGACTAGTTGGTGATTTGCGCATAGGATAATCCAACTGTGGATGGTGTGATTGTTGTTTGTGGCTTAGCAACTTTGATTGCTAAACTGTGTTGACCTTTAATTTTGTTCTGATATACACTGCATCCTTTATAATTTGCAGTATGCCCTTGTTGTTGACAAAGAGCACAAAAAGGCGCGATTCTTGCATTTTGTCATGTAGTGATTTTCCGCGCATGTAACGCATTTGGTTTGACGATAGCAAAAGCTCTTGGTATGTCAAAGTTGTTGACAATTCGTACATTGTGGAATTCCCCTTATCTTGTTAGGTGGCTCAATTAGCGCTCGCTCTTGCGAGCAAGCTTATACAAAGACTTAGGCCGTCTGTCTGTTGGCACTATCACAGCAAAAACTATACATACCAGAGAGCTCAAAATTTACACACAGATAGATACTACTCTAAAAAGGTCACATTTAAAATTTGGAAACTCTAGGTCAAGTAGTTTTCGAGATATTTAACTTTTTCTAAAAATAGAGATCACACAAATGCGGCTATCTACTTTTTTTTAAAATTTTCAATTATTATTCTAGGCATACTTTTATCTATAATAAAAAGAGTGTTATTACAAAACTAGTTTCTGTCATTTTTTTTTGATTCGCTTAAGATTCTATTCATTTTGTGTCTATTGGGCTAATTTGTTGTATTAGCACCTTAGTTGTTTCAGAGCTTTTACACCTCTGTCCGTCCGTCTGTTGCATTTTTCCTATTTTATCGAGCGCTTGTCGGACAATTTCAATTGTCCGCTTCTACTAGTTTTAACTATACAGTACGCAAGTTTCTTAATATTGTATACTTCTTTATTGTTGTCTTTTTGTTTTAAGTCGGTGTAAAACAATGGAAAGTGTTTCCTGACTTTTACACCATCAATTGTGACCATTTTGTATATGTTGGTAATACCTGCGACTTCATGTCCCATTTTTCCTAAGTCTGCTTTAATTTCATCGTGACTAATAGAAGACGGTAAGCCTCTGATAACCACTCTATAGGCCTTTTCACTCTTCAGCTGGCAGGTGTGATCTTGGATATTTTCTAGTTGGTTGCTAGATTAATTTTTTAATTTTTCCAATAATTTTTTGACATTTCTGTAATTATTTTCATTTTGAAAGGTAATTCTAATGTCACTATTTGAGAGCGCCTTAAAATTAGATGATTCACTAGTGGTTTTTATTATTTTTTTGTCGAACAAGTTCGAAATTGTTGATATTGCTGATTTTTTAAGGGAGTTTTCGTCTTTGTGCGCCTACGTTTCTTAGGATTTCTGTTATTAGCTCTGGAAAATTCTTCTTCCAGTTCTTCCTCATCTGTGAAATAATCCTCTATACTCAGAGCATTAAATCTTTTATTCTGTTCAGAGACTGGCAATTGCTGCAGCAACTAGTTGGAATTATTTGAATGATGTTAACTGGTTGATGGCTGAATATGATTGACAGGCAGGTTGTTAGCTCGTGCTGAATCTTCAGCGTTACTATTATTAACCTTTTTTTTATTTTTAGTGTAGAGTTTTCTCTCTTAAGTTCAGCAACTTCATTGCTCAGCTGCGCGACTAGTTTCTCCATTTTCTGAAACTTGGTTAACAGATCCTCGCTGTTTATTATGTTTGTTGGTGCATTCGGCATTTGTAATGAAGTTCCTTTTTCAGTGGAGACTGCGTCTTTTGCAGTTACTGTGAACGCAGTCGCTGTTGTCTTTAATTGTAGTGTACGTCTACTTACATTTGAAGGTGGTGATCTCAACATTTTCATGCTCTTAGGAAAGTTGTTCCCTTAATTTGCCAAGAGTTGGTTCCCCCAGAATCTATGGTACTATATGGAGCGGACCTTCGTTACTCATACATATCACTCGGCAGACATTCTAGATACCGACACTAAGGAATAAAGCAACGAGCCTCTTTCGAAATTGCGTAATTTGTTAACGAAATAAAGCAGAATTCCGTACTCAAATTACGTCAAATTTACCTCGGACACGTGTGGTATAGCAACCAGACCATTTACAAACTGCGGTGTGGGCTATGCCGGTCCATTTAATTTTCATCTCATCAAGGGAAGAGGACAAAAAACTAACCAAGGTTATATGTATTTATTCGTAAGTTTGACAGTTAAGGCGGTGCACATCGAGTTTTCAATGGATTTGACCAGTGAAGGATTTTTGGCCGCACTCAGATGGTTTGTAGCACGCAGAGGTGTCCCGACCAACATATTTAGCGATAACGGTCGTAATTTTGCTGGAGCTGAAGCTAAACTAAGAAAAACGATCGAAATGGCCATTCGCAACTCCTCCAAAACCGCCAAGTTTTCTGCAGCAGCTTACATTAAACGGAATTTCAAACCAATCCAAGCTCTGCATTTTGGTGGCATCTGGGACGCGGCAATCAAATCGACTAAATTCCATCTAAAACACATGATCGGAAATACAATCCTCATTCTGGAGGAAATGATTACCTTATTGACGAAGACGACAACAGAACCAAACATCGAAATGCTAACACCATAGCACTTTTTGCTTGGCCACAGTAATTTTAAAATTCCCGAGAATGACCTAATCGACGCAAAATGTTCACATTAAGTAGATGGCAAATGGTACAAAATGTGACTCAGCATTTTTAAGAGCGTTGGCACTTGGAATATTTTTCCACATTGCAGGCGAGAGTTAAATGGTGCAAAATGGGTGAATCAGTACGCACCAATGACATAGTAATGATTTACGAAACACATATGCCATCGCATGTAAATGGCCGTTGGGCTGACCTAGCAAGAAAGTACCAGTCAACAGAATGTACTTCACAGTCATGAATCACACAATATAGTCCAAAATCCAAAACACACACAAGATGCATTACACATTCAGAAGGGTCCAAAACACAATTCCACAAGTTAAACACCAGCCAGTGATTGCCTATTGTCATGGACGAATTATTTAATGACATACAAAGCCGAATGTATTTCTCCATCATGTTGTTTGTTGCTGTAAAAAATCATTAAAACCCTGGATGTGTAGTGGTACAAATTTAAAATAAACGTATAAGAAATAAAATATTGTTTATTCTATAAATAGTGACATATACATCCATACACATTTTGTTTTTATTATTTTGCTTTCATACATTTTGTTTTTGAGTGTATTTATATTTTTGTCGTTTACTTTTTCCCCTGATATAATCGTGAGGGATTATAAAATTGAAATGCCGTATGATGATCTACAATCTACATAATACATATTTTGATTTTCTATTTCGTAATTTACACGAGCTGTGTTTTGTAGGAATAGAATAAACGCACACACACATACCAAAGATCGCGCGTTGCATAATTTTTTTAATTTCGTTTTCCAAAATTGTGTTTATTTATAAAGCGCTATGTCAATCGAATTATTGAGTGCTTAAAGCTGCGCCAACCAAATTGCCCGCCTCAATGTAATCTGTACGATAATTTGTTAGACATTAATTACAATTTATTACAACAAATCCCGATTGTATTACAGTTGCCATTTTACAGGAACGAGTGGTCGATCTAGCTTACAAATAAACTTGCATCGCCAAAACTGTAACTTTATATGTAGTTATGATATCGGGATGGTTCTTGGAGCAGAATATATTACAAATTAATTACATTGAATAAGTTAGTTCAAGACCACCCCTTTAACATGCCTAAGCGTAAATTTCATCCCAAAACTATTGTTTATTTCATAAACGCCAATTTAACCAAATTTAATAAGGTTTTTACACCAGACTGCCACCAGATCTTGGACGAAATGTTGCTCCAAAGCCTTTTCGGTAGGTAGGTCGACCTTATCCACGTGTGTAATAAATTATTTTTGTATAATATTAGACGGAATATGCATAAGAAGATATAGGTTTCAAATTACGATATATAGGTTGGTTTTGCCACATTTAAGAATTTATTACACCAGATTCACTATTCCGGCTTTCCCTGGGAATAGGGAATTCGGAAAAATATTTTCAAAGCATTTTTGTCTAAAATGAATTTTTAGACTGAAGGAACAAGCTTAGTGCAAACATTTTTAAAACAAACTTAATTGGGAAACTTTTGTTCCACAAAATTTTTATAGGGAATAATAATTTCCCATTTAACTTTGTTTCTAAAATATTTACACCAAACTTATTCCCTCAGTAGGCCAGAAAACTACAATTTAAACAAAAATTTTATGAAAAAAGGCTACATATATGTAATTTAAAGGACGACTTTACCATATTTAATAATTTATTACATCAGACAGCCACCAGATATTAGTTCTGTTGAAACTTGGTGATAGTTGTGAAGGGCAGGTCAACTTTATCGAGGTGTGTAATAAATTATTTATGGGTTAGTTTACACGGAATTTGATTCAAAAGCTAAAGGCTACAAACGGGTTACCCACGAAATCCATTATGTCACGATCCTTTTTGACAAAATCCATTTTGACAAAATCCGTTTTTGACGTAATCATTTTTTGACAAAATACATCCTTTTCAAAATCCATTTATGATAAAATCCATTTTTGACAAAATCCATTTCTGTCAAAATTCATTTTTGTCAAAATCCCTTTTGTCAAAATCCATGAAAAAACCATCGAATTCATCGTTTTTGTTATTTTTTACAAGCCCGGGCTTGTAAAATATAACAAAAACGATGGATTCGATGGTTTTTTCATGGATTTTGACAAAAATAACAAGAACGATGGATTCGAATTTTTTTTTTCATGGATTCTTGGATTTTTTTTTCATGGAAATACGAAATTTATTTTATTTGTACGACCATGAGTTTAGTGACATTATACTAGAGGATTTTGACAACAGTGGATTGTGTCATAAATGGATTTAGTAAAAATTGGAAAATAACAAAAAAGGGTTTCAACAATCATGGGTTTCAACATCAATGGATTTTGTCAAATGAGGATTTTTATAAAAAACTACGAATTTTAGCAAAATGGATTTTGGAAAGATGGATAACGGGGAGATCCCGCTACAAACTTGTAATTTAAAGGTCGATTTTACCACCATTAATAAATTATTACACCAGACCACTACCTATATTGAGTCTTATGTTAATCCATGCCTTGTGAATGGTAGGTCAACCTTATCCAGGTGCGTAATAGATTATTGTTGTGTCAGGTTACACGGAACTGCAAAGGCTTCAAATATGTGATTTAAAGTTTGATTTATCACATTTAATAAATTATTACACCATTAAATTATTGCCACCAGATATTGGGTCAAATGTTACTCCATGGTCGTTGTGAAGGGCAGGTCAACTTTATTCAGGTGTGTAATAAATTATTTTGTAGTCATATTACACCAGTCAAATGTTAAGTCCTCTGCCATTTTGGTGGGCAGATCAATATTATCCAGGTGTGTAATAAATTGTATTTGTGTCAGGATACGCGAAATTGGCTTCAAAGTGCAAAGGCCTGAAATAGGTAATTTAAAGGTCGATTTTTAAACATGTAATAATTTATTACACCAAACCACAACCAGATATTCACAAGGTCCATGCGGAGTAATCATTTTACTTAATATCTGGTGGCTAGACCGTGTACTAAATTATTAAATGTAGTAAAATCGTCTTTAAAATTACATATTTGAAGCTTTTAACTTCTGAAGCCAACTTCGTATAACCTGACCCAAAATTAATTTATTACACACCTGGATAAGGTGGACCTGCTCTCCACAAGGTAAATAGAGAAGTATTTTATACAATTTCTGGTGGCGGTCTGGGGTAAAAAAATATTAAATGTGGTAAAATCGACATTTGATCATATTTGAAGCCTTTACACTCTGAAGCCAATTCCGTTTAACACGCTAACCTGATGTAAAGATAATGTATTACCTGCCTGTGGCACTCTTTTCTGGTAATTCCCTGGGAATAGTGAGGGAAAGAATTTATATGTAATTTATAATTTAAAAAAAAATTCTGGCATAGGTACGGAGGTAAAAAACTAGAGTTAATTTTTTTTGAAAACAAAATTAATTTGGGAGTAATTTTCCCTGAAAATTTAGATATGGAAAAATTATTCCCAATTTATAAATATTTACACCAAACTTTTTTCTTCAGTAGGCTGGAAAAATAATATTTGAACAAAAATTACATATAAATTCTTTCTCCAATTCCCTATTCCCGGGGAATTACCAGAATAGTACCTCTGAATAAGGTTAATTTTCCCTTTACTAAGTTAACGAGGTAACATTTGACCCAATATCTGGTGGCAGTGTGGTGTAATAAATACTTAAATGTGGCTTTGCCAACCTATATATTGCAATTTGAAACCTACATCTTCTTATGTCTAGTCCGTCTAGTATTATACAAAAATAATTTATTACATACCTGGATAAGATTGACCTACCCTACCGACAAGGCTTTGGAGCAACATTTGATCCAAAATCTGGTGGCAGTCTGGTGTAAAAACCTTATTAAAGTTGGTGAAATTGGCGTTTATGAAATAAACAATCGTTTTGGGATGAAATTTACGCTTAGGCATGTTATAGGGATGGTCTTGAACTAACTTATTCAATGTAATTAATTTGTAATAAATTCTGGTCCAAGAACCATGCCGATATCATAGCTACATATAAAGTTACAATTTTGGCGGTGCAGGTTTAATTGTAAGCTAAACCGACCACTCGTTTCTGGAAAATGGCAATTGTCATAAAATCGGGATTTGTTGTAATAAATGGTCTAACAAATTATCGTACAGATTTCATTGAGGCGGGCTAATTTGGTCGGTGCAGGTTTAAAACAATGAATTATTGAGTAATTTACGTAAAGCGGTTGGTTAGAAAATAATCATATCTCTACTTATATTCAATTACTTCGAATTTGCGATCTGCAGAAGAAACGGTTGTACTAAACCGTTAAAATTTTCTTCTATAAATTAACATATACTTGACATTCAGAAGTCCTACGCGGATCAATCAATATTTTTTGGGAAAGATGTTTTCAACAAAACATGTTCTATTGTTCTTCAACGCGTGCCTACTCCTATAGTACACCTATTTTTGTTTCAGTATTTATAATTTTCTAATACCCTAGACAGACACAAAAAATATCACGATTTCTTCCAATCGCGATTACATGTTAAACAAATAAAATCGCGATTTTATAATTATGGTGCGACAGACACAAACCCGATTTTGTAAATCTGCAAACGTTCAAATTCATATTTAATTAATGAAATAAAGCAATTTCAATGCGTATTTGATGATTTTGAATTACATCGAATCAGTTACAATAAGTTAATAAAAACTATATTTATAAATAATTTTTGTGACAGTTTAAAAATTTTAAAATTTAATTTACAATCTAACAATTTTTCTGTATACATTCAATGAAAATGACATGTTCCCCATCCCCATACAATCGTACTGATTTTTTCTTATATTTCACATTTATCTTCTTCCTACAACCCGATTGTAGTAATCTTGTTCTATAAACGCAATAATCCTGTTTTGCCAAAATCGTGTACTGACAGACTGAAAAAATAACTACGTAATCTTGAATTCGCGATTAGCTAGTTTGTGTCTGTCTAGGGTATAAGACTCTTTAATCAGTTTTTAAACGACAAATGTGAGTAGCGACAATTTACCACAGCAAACGAAAAATTTATATTAGAAAATAAATTGATTAGTTTTAAGATAGGTTAAAAGCTGTTTGTAATCAGCGACCTTACAAGCTACATTTTTTTATTTTCAAACTTAAAAACTTATATTTTTCGTTTTAAAACAATAAATTTTCAAATTTTTTAACGGAATAGTTAAAAAATCAAAAAAGTTATTATATGTATAAACTTTAATATTTAAGCTGCCAACACAGGTGTTTTCATCGAATTGGCGGCGTCTATAGCCGGTTACAACATACTTATGGTGTCTGTAAAATCAAAAATTAAGAACATAAGTTAATGAAAAAATTAATTGTTTGATTAATAATCATAATCTCAAATTTAGATAATTTTATGGGTATATAAATTAATAAATATAGTGTTCACTGTCAACTTAATCAGCCTTATTTAGTATATTAACAAAGTTAGTTTCGAAATCTATTCAATTTTAATTGATTCAAAACATCTAAATATGTAATATAAAGAAAATTAACAAATATGTCGTTTATTGGTCTGATCGTGGAACGTACAATCGTATATTTCCGTGAGCATATACAATTTTGTATTTTCCTGCAAATACGAATTTCTATTTATCGGTAAAAAATATACATAAAGAATTAATAGAGAACTCCATGTGAAAGATAATGCATAAAAATAAAAGGTGTTTGTATGTATATGTAACCTTTTATAGAATCAATGCCTTCTAAACTACTGGCCGCTTACACCAAATGATGACGACACGCTAAGTCGACGTTGTTGTTGCTTTCTCTAGTTGCTTTGTTAGTGTAAATATGTTAAAAGTATTATTGCGCAGTCTCGGTTTAGACTTAAATTGACGTCATGTGCGGAAAATGAGAGTTGTAAAAGGCCAGTAGTTTAGAAGGCATTGATAGAATAAACAACGTTTTATTTTTTATTCGTTTATTAGAAATTTGCACCACTACATATCCAGGGTTGTAATGATTTTTTACAGCAACAAACAACATAATGGAGAGATGTATTCGGCTTTATAAATCTTATTAAATATAATTAATCTATGCTATTGTCAATCTCTAAGTTTTCTTTTATTGAACCAAAAGGTTCAAGGCGGAGAGGGTGTTGGTAGTGTTGTCTTCATATTCGTAATGTTTACCTAAAATTATAATTATATTATAACTTTACTTTAATTAATTGCATTACATAATTTACCTATTAAAAAACTTAATATTTTGCTTGACATTTCTAAAAAGAGGAAAATTTACTCCTTACAGCCGAGTACAGAGGCATCTACCGTGTAATCAAATTTTGTACGAAATTTTTATGACAAAAACTTAGTTGATTCAAAGTTAGATGTCTCTACACGACTACAAGAAAAATTTGTGTAAAATTGACAGAAAAAAAAATAAAAGAAAGGTCTCTCAAAAAGTTATCATCTGAGTGTCGATTTTGTACCAAAAATTAAAGCGCGCTGCTGGCGAGGTGAGCAATAATTTTGTGTACATATACACTGTATAATATACAAATTTATATTTGTATTGTATTTTTTCTCTAATGTTGAGTTAACGGAACGGGATTATTTTTTATCCAACTCTTCAGCCAATCAAATCTTTCATATTCAACTAAACCCCGCCCAATTTAATCCAGCTTTAGTTAAAATATTTCCATCTTTTGAGCAATAATCTTAGTCGTACCAACATAGTAACAAAAATAACCGGAAGTATGAGCAACATTTTTGCTCAAATATTTGTTGTTGTTGTTTGTTTATGACAATTTTGGAATGAACTTCGCCTTAAATAATTTAATTTAAAGTTAATATATAAAATAAATGGAATAAATATGCGAGATGCATTTATGTAAAACAATTAGGATGAGACGAAAACGAAAGCTTCGTGAAAAATGGTTGGCTCGCAACACGAGAAGCACTCAGGCAGAATATCTACGCGCAAGGAAAGCCACGATTAAATTCCTTCGACAAAAGAAACGCGATCATATGAGGTCATGCATCGAAAACATCAGCTTCCAAGCGGAAGTAGGAAATTCAAGGGACTGTTTTGCTAATGCCAGGAATCTCACTAAAGACTTCCACCCAAGAAGTACAGCCATAAAAGACGGGAATGGAGAATTGAGAACAAACGTGGCTGATGTTCTCTCAGTATGGCAAACCTACTTTCAAAGTCTGCTAAACCGGAATGACGAAGTGACCCCATTAGAGCAATAGCTCCTCCAGGTGATGAAGTCTTCGTCGAATATCCCACAGCAGAGGAAGTAGACGCAGCTATTAGTCGATTGAAAAACGGCAAGGCACCCGGTCTCGATGGAATCCCCGCAGAATTAATCAAACTCGGAGGCGCTACTCTTGCAACAAGTTTATACGATCTCGTCGTTTGTATTTGGGACCAAGAAGAGTTGCCCGAGAATTGGAAGACCGCACTCATATGTCCGTTGCATAAAAAAGGCGACCGTCTTAAATGTGAAAACTTTCGTGGCATAGCTCTATTGAACACTGCTTACAAAGTGTTGGCTAATGTTGTACTTGCCAGACTCATCCCTTTCGCCGAAAACATCATTGGCGACTATCAGTGTGGTTTTCGTCCCAACCGATCGACCACTGACCAGTGTTTCACCATGAGGATGATCTTGGAAAAATGTTGGGAGTACAACATAACCATACATCAATTATATATAGACTTCCGGCAGGCATATGACAGTATAAACCGCGACAACCTTTGGGCCGCGCTCATATGCCTAGGTGTTCCAGAGAAACTTGTTTCTCTGTGTAAATTAACAACGTCTGGATCTGCATGTAGAATTGTAATTGAAGGATCTGTGTCAGACTCATTTCAAATAACATCTGGTGTTCGACAGGGAGATGCACTCGCGCCTGTGCTGTTCAATTTGGCGCTTGAGTACGTAGTGAGGAAAAGCAACATTGAAACTTCGCGCTGTATATTCAATAAATCAGGCCAAATTCTTGGATATGCAGATGATATCGTGCTTCTTGGCCGAAGACCTAGCGACATCAAGGACAGTTTCATACCGCTCAATCGCTGCGCAAGAAGACTTGGTTTGGAGGTGAACAGTACCAAAACGAAATTTTTAACAACACCCAGGAACATCTCTATGGCAAATCTCGAAATTGGCGACCATAATTTTGATAGCGTCGAAAATTTTAAATACCTCGGGTCACTTATAACATCATCAAACGACATGCAGGCAGAAATAAAAGCCCGAATCGCTGCCGGACAACGAGTTTTCTATGCGCAATCAAAATTATTGCGATCTAAACACCTATCGCAGTCGTGCAAGCTCGCACTTTATAAAGCACTGATAAGACCTGTGCTGACTTTCGGAAGCGAGAGCTGGACCATGACCTCTAACGACTGTAGATTAGTATCTACCTTCGAAAGGAAGGTCATCCGTTCAATTTTTGGTCCTATTAAAGTTGCGAACAATGAATATCGGATTCGCATGAACCACGAAATAAAGCAACTTCTCGGAGGTAGCGATATTATCGGCTTCATCAAATCTAATCGAGTGAGATGTCTCGGCCACGTTGCAAGATCTCCACAACAACGAATGGTTTACAAAGTGTTCCATCAACAACCAGCCGGAGTACGTCGTAGAGGAAGACCCCGACTGCGCTGGCGTGACGACGTCGAACAAGACCTACTCGTATTAGGATGTCGAAGAGAGAGAGAAATTAGGATGAGAACCAACAATTTTATTTTGCTGCAACTGTTGGTCTATAAATTATTTGAAAATTTATAAATTGTGATGTGTGTATAAAACTGAATATTGTGTATTTGTAATCCCCAGACATACGTTCATTCGATTAAATTAAAATAAAGCCCCAACTAATCGTAAACAAAGCAGAAATTTTGATCAAAAAATACAAAACAACAGAAAACATATCGCACATCCTTTTAAAAACTGTCAACACAAAAAAACAGTTTTGAGATAAATGCATTTTAATTTTTTTTTAATTGCTAACGCTACTGTTATGCTGAGATTATTCATTATTAGCTTTATAAAATAAATAATCTCAGTATCACAGTAGCGTTAGCAATTTAAAATGCATTTATCTCAAAACTGTTTTTTTGTGTTATGACATTTTTTTAGAGGATGTGCGATATGACTTACATAATAACCGTAGACAATTTTTTTGAGCAAAAGTTGGTAGAAAAAAGCCAGCTTTTTTTTATCTCCTTCCGTGAACCCACACTAATGTGTCTGTGCATTTTGTTCGTCAATTTTACTAAGGCAAGTAGCAAAATAAAAAGATCCGGTTGAACCGGTTGAATATTTATGATGATGACGTATACCTCACCTCTTCTACTCGCTTGCTTTTGAGCAGTGGAACCGATTGTTTGCTATGTGATTTAATTTTTCTTTTGCAAATATTTAAACAATACGAAATCGCATTTGACACATCAATTAAAAAAAATATATAAACAAAATGACGCGCATGCGCTCAACCAAACCAATATTAATAAAATAACCACTACTATGTTTTTCCGGTTCGCTCACCTCGCGCTTTCATTTTTGGTACAAAATCGACACTCAGTTCGTGAAGACGTACTCGAATTTTTACAATTTGTTTTTTTTTACAATTATTGCTCAATCACGCCCCATAAACAATACAAAATCGGATTCTGTTCTCAAAATTTGAGGAGGCTGTATCAGTCGGCTCGCCATAAACATCTTATAAGTAAAATTGGATGCCTTAAGAATCTTCAGCAGTAACGCACCCACTCAAATAACATGCGGGTTGAGCGACAAGTTTACATTCTTCTGACACAAAACCATCTGGTCCATAACTACCATGCTGAAAGAGCTCGGAAATTGTACACGGACAACGCTTTAACAAAGTGTACCAACAAGAACCAGTCTATATGTACGTCGTGGAGGAAGACCTCGAATACGGTGGCGTCACGAAGTCTGGAAGACGAGAACGATGAATGGAGGACCATCGTTGCACAAGCGCTGAAAAATAATGAAAATGTAATCTTGTGAAACCCTCAGTCATAAAACTACAAAAACAACATATTTTATGAATGTGTGTCAAAGAAGTTTTCAGTTTTTCAATTAAACTGTCAACTCAAGTCGAGAATACCAAATATACCAAAATTATAATTTTATTTTCACGTGTTCGAATCACCAAATTGCAGTTTAACATTTTACGAAACTCAAATGTTGATGTTATTTCGTAGTGTAGCGCGTGTGTGGCTGCAATTAGTACATTTTTTCTATAGAGCACCAACAACCCTCGCATCAATCATGTTCCTAAATTGAAAGGGGAATTATGAAATTTATTGAAATAGGAAGTAAATACTCATATTTTATCCATCCAAACAACTTAATTAAGCGGCAGGTGCCACATTTAAATTTAAACATATCCCAAATCAAGAGAATCCGACCAATAATTTATGACCAACAATTTATAAAAATCCATTTAAATAATAAATGTGTTTTTTAAAATAAAATTAAAAAAATTCGAAATTAAATCATGAAAATAAATTTGCAGGTGAAACTGACAAATAATAACAATCAACAAAAGTGGTTTACATTGAGCACAATAGAGAGCTCAGTTTTGGTTTGTAAGGTTGGTAGCCGAAAACATTTTTCTTTCTTGAATTTCAATCCACTTAATGCGCCGCGGTCAGCTCGATAAATTTGCATAATTTAAATGCTTTGATTTCGAATAATTGTCAAATTATTATTATTACGAGTATATGTAGATTGAAAGTTGCTGTTGGGCAGAGACAATGTTGAACATATCATGAACTAAAAAATTATACATTCATAAAACCCTAAAGACATCGAGTGATATCAAACGTGAGTGTATCCGTATGCGGATAAAATATGTGGGCACGAAATCTGATTAAGATTTTATTGGCGCATAAAAACGTTTTAATTGCTTACCTCAAATTCCGATGTTGTTGTAGTCGTGCCTTTAATTCGTATTTCAGGTGATTATTTAACATAATTTATGATAATAGAATTGTGTTTTTGTAAAATTTTATCTTTTATATTTTCGTAAATATGTATATTTTGATAATTTAATGTTTTATCTTATTTGCGAAAGTTGCTTAGTGTGTGGTCTTTAATAATTTATATCTCAAAATATTTGCGTTTGTAATTTGATATGCCTAAATATAGACTATAGTAAAATTTACATATGGCACGAGACACAACGTATATGTAAAGTGTGTGTGGGATATGTAATTTTGTATATGTCAATGTGATAACTCTATTTACAATTTTGATTGACATTTAAAACAATCAGAAATATGTTCCACCTTTGATGCTTCACGTACATCAAATCAATAGTGGAGAATGTCTGTTCAGTCTGTAGACGTTGCGCGGTTTGCACAATGCACTTAATGCTCCGTCTTCACTCGCAAAATTTTGTCATTACGCTAGAACAATGCCTCCTAAACTACAGGCTGCTTACTCCAAATGATGACGACACGCTATGTCTACTTTTCTGTTGCTTTCTCTAGTTGTTTTGTTAGTGTAAATATCTTAACATTATTATTGCGCAGTCTCGGTTTAGACTTAAATTGACGTCATGTACGAAAAATGAGAGTAGCAAGAGGCCTATAGTTTAGGAGGCATTGGCTAGACTGTCATGACAAAATATATTTGTATTGAATCTGATCATACGCATTACATCGTGATAATGAGAAAAATTATTAAAATTGGTGATGTTTTTATCATGACACTGTCAAAATGAGTAGAAAATTTGTATTTGACTCTCAATTAACCAAAACAGAGAACATTTTACATACATTTTGTGTTAATAGTTGTGACTGTGAATATAAAAATACAATTTTGTCATGACAAAATCGCCATGACAAAATTTTGCGAGTGAAGACCGAGCTTTAGGTAATCCTGGTGTTGCTCGAGGTTGTATTTGGTTGAGGCGTCGCCCGACGTTGAATTGTCTAGATACCCACCTCCGAAGCATGTATTGATAACCGGTTTTGATTCTTCTTTGGTGAGAATCAATTGTCTGATGACAAGATGTTTGTTGGTTCTCCACTTCCGGCATTGAAGAGGTTTTCCGGCGGTCTAATTCGCAAGAATTGTTGGAACATGTCGAAATTGCTGGTAACTATCCAGATTTCATCCATATTGCGACGTTCGTAATAACAACGTATGTATTTGACTTAGCTCCCACCAGCCACTAAAATACAGCTGAAATTAGGCCCAGGTTGAAGAGAACTTGTGTGATCTGCTTAGAGTTTGAGCACACCAAATTCACTTAAAGGAATCTCAATCGCGTCTCCAATTCCTCGATTGCCATGTCTCTACGCTTTGGTTTCAAGAAGTTGGTTTTAGTACCATGCTCTGGTAAGGAACTGAGGTTTCTCTACTTTGGTGACTTGATTCCAGTAACACTCCATGTTATATCGAAAGATTAGATGAAATTGTGTAGCATGTAGGTGACTCTCAACTACATATTAAAACCTCAACTACATTGGAACTTGGTTGGGTGAGTTTTAACAAATAAAGTATTAGTTAAAATAGATGATACTGTCAGCAAGTTAGATTGTTGTCTTCGTCAGTTGAAAGGCTCTCACTTTCAACATTTAAGGCTGGTAGAGTGCACAATTTTGTAGTAGAACGTTTAATTTCTACTTTGAGGGTGAAAATCATGGCTGCTCTTACAAGATTATCGTTACTAAGGTGAATTTCCTTGACTTGATCCCTCGCTCACATTAAAGGAGGTAAGTTATCTCTCTTTATCAGAACTAAGTTAACTATCGTATCGTTTGGGTGTCTAATTTTTCACTTGGCCCGGTGTTGAAACTGAGATAATATTCTTGGAGCATATTTTCCAGAACTGCACTCCGAAAAAAAATATGATAAATACATGATTACATTTACCATATTATGATAACACTTAATCATTGTTATTATTAATATAATCATTGTGTGTTAAACACAATCATTTAAATGATTGATTTTATCATACTATTATATTCTTAATCATTTTCTTGATCTTCTTTATCATAAGAATGATGATCACAAGTGGTCACAATGATTATATTAATAATAACAATGATTAAGTGTTATCATAATATGGTAAATGTAATCTAGTATTTATCATATTTTTTTCTGAGTGTGTTGTTGCATTTGATTTACTATCTCCCATTTGGTTAATATACCTGGATTTTTGTCTAACAAATCATTTTCCGGGGGAACCAGTAAAGCATTACTAGTTAAAAAATGTCCGGGAGTTAAAAGATCGATATTATCTTCGTCGTTGAATACAGAACACAGAGGACGTGACTTGAGTCATGCTACGAAACGTTTGATTTCCAATAACTCGGTGTAAATGATGTTTCAGTGATTTACCTACAACCTTCTATAGTCCTCCTTAATGTGGAGCGCTTGGAAGTATAAAGTGCGGTGAAATGTCCTGTGTTGAAAAATGATCCTGGATAATTTTCTCGCAGTGACGTTGGTTTTGGATTAGAAGTAGGTTTATCTTAATGTAGTTCGTACCGTTAACACTGTATAAGTAGGTTATCTTTCCCCGGTGCAGTGCAAATCTTTTGAATGCTACCAAGAAGATGTTTGCTGTTAATTCAGAAACAACTTTGATATGAACTGCCTTTATAAGCCTTATTTCCTCTGCCTTTTGAAATACTTATGTTCAATGGACCGGCTTAATCGACCCAGGAGTGTGTAAATGGCTTCAACTGGGTCACACGACATCTGGGTTAGATGATCAACAAATGAGTTGCTCTGTAGGGTTACTTTGGAATTGGAAGTATACAATGCATTTTTGAATGTGATTCCTTACTCTTTGTACTCCCCTTATTATGCAAAAGATTTTCTCGATAAATGTTAATGTTAATGCAATGGTGCCATGAATCATGGACGTATGTGCCTAATTAATAATTAAAAAAAAAAATATTGAATGTTGATCCCTGAAAAAATACAAAGGAGATGAGCAGTTACTCATAGTTGTTTTAAATAATGTAATTTGCAGTCGATGAGCTTAATTGTCAGATGCAGGGCCTTTATTGAGGACGTTAATATTATGTGTGGCCTTTTGTAGAGCAATACTCGTGTCAAACATCTGCATGTTTTCATTTGTCGGATCCGGTCCGCCATTTCTCCAGAGTACTAAATTTTGTAAGTGAAATCCTACGGGATGCATGGTCCGATGGGTTCAATGTTGTGGCTAGGGAATCCAAGTCGGTTCTACCCGATTTCGTGTAGTTGGGCAATTACTCACCGCCAGAGACACCCGAAACCATCAGGCATCGCCGCAAACAACCAAAACCGACAACCCTCCTATGCATCTGAACGAAAATGGAAAAAACATAAACGTACATATCCCATACATTGGAGGGAATCCAATTACCCGAATTTCGGGTACCCGACTTTCGGTTCCGTGTTTTTACCATTACCCCATCGGTTTCTACAAACATACGTTTCTATTTTTTTCCATTTTCGTTGAGATGTATAGGAGGGTTGTCGGTTTCGGTTGTTTGCAGCATTTCCCGAAGGTTTCGGGTGTCTCTGGGGGTAAGTAATTGCCCAACTACACGAAGTCGGGTAGAACCGACTTGGATTCCCTAGTTGTGGCTATGTGTTTCCATCGCCCGATTTTCGTGGTGTTTTGAATTTCTCGTACCCGACTATAAACGTTTTCGATTTTGTTGCTGGTTTTTGTAGTCAAGCCAAAACAATGGAAGCATCTATCCATCTGTAAATATCCGCTACTTCCATACATGTCAAAGTTTCCTTTACTAATGTATAGGTGATACCTTGGTTTAGGCCGTCAGTAGCCGCCTCGCAAAATCCGTGTAAACAGGAAAGTTATACGGTTCTTATTCAACGAGGAATTGATAGAATTTCAAGCTGTACCAGTTCGTCCCGTAACTTCACCCATTTTCCTGTAATTTAGAAACCTTGTCGCCCCTTGTTATTTCTGTGGTCCACAGTTTTTGTAATATAAGTTTGGATGTGATGACAATTGCCAACAACTTTCCCAATGGCTTAAACTATCTAGCAACTTCTGAGGCTAGTTATCTCTTTGTAAGTTCAGTTTCTGATGAAATTTGGTTTCTTTTGAATCTGAAGTAGTCACAGATCTGATTCTAATAGATTCGTACAGTTTTAATAGTATACCCTTGTATATAGACTGCGGCAATTTTGGGTGACCCGCCGACCACTTGCTCAGTTGAAATTGACCTTTTTAAAGTAATCTGATTAGCTGTTCTGGTACAAGCAGTGCATCGTGTAGATTATCAGCTCTATAATTAGAACGTCATCAACACAAAAGTCTTTTATTAAGACCTTTCGAACCATTGGATAGTCTTCACCTTCATCCATTGCTAGTTGATGTAATGGTTTTATTCCCAAGAACAAAACCGCTTATGTAGCATATGTAACGATAGTCAAGTTGTAGTATTCCCGTAATGATTGCTTCGTATTCTTCCTCCATAGTATTCTTTGATGTTCCTTTGCCACTTCAATTTGTCGGTAAATTTTGATTATGACTGACTCGAATAATTATGGATTGGGAAAAAATAAATCCAATTTTTTTTTATCTAGATGGCTTTAGTGATATATATCTCGTGATGTATTTGTCGCAGTGGATCAGACGGTTTTGTTTTGATAAAGGTGAAAACGCAAGTCAGGCGGCTGAAATTGTAAATGGTGTCTATGGTCCCGATACTGTCACAGCCAATCACGCGCAATTTTACTTTCGTCGATTCCGTTCTGAAAATTTCGTAATCGAAGATGCACCAAGTACTGTACGGACTATCGTCGAAAATGTCGATACAATCCTGGAAACTATCGAAATAGACCGGCATGCGGGTAGACGAAATCGAGTCATTTCTGAAACAGATGTTGACTGGCGACGAGAAATGGATTACATACAATAATATCAAGCGGAAACTATCATGAACGAAGGCGGGCGAAGCGGCCCAAACGGTGGCCAAACCAGGATTGATGGCTAGGTCAGTTTTGCTTCGTGTTTGATTGGATTGGAAGGGAATCATTTACTCTGAGCTCCTGCTCAATGGCCAAACGCTCATTTTGGACCTCTTCTGCCAATAATTGGGCTGACAGAAGACAGCAATCGATTAGAACCGGCCAGAATTAGTCAATAGCGGAGGCGTCGTGTTCCGCCAGGACAACACATGTTTATGATGACCCACCAGAAGCTCAATTAGCTTGATCGGGAGGTTATTATGCATCCAACTTATAGAGGACATCCATCTAAGCGTCCGAACCTGTCACAAGTGATTCTCAACTTTTTTTATCCACAATGCTCTTGGTGGTATAAAAATGGCCACCACAGAAACTTATGAAAACTGGCTGTCTAAGTTTCTTGCTAATAGGGACAAGGCGTTTTGGAAAAGCGGCGTAATGAAATTGCCGTCTGGCAACGAGAAAAAATCATTGTAGCCATGTTAAATAAAGCCTCGAAATAAACGTAAAAATAATGGATTTGTTTGTCCCTAATCTAATATTTTTTATGTTTACCTCATTCCATCGTATAGAATAATTGACCACAAGTTGTTTTACCGAGTAGCTCCAACAAGTAGAGTGTCATCCAAAGTAAAACTCGATGTTGACTTCATTGAAGTGTGAAATTTTGATTCATTTCCTCAAAGTTGCATGATGGTTAATACAAAATTGTCCCTTGCTATTGAATTATGGTGACATGTCCCTTTTGAAGATACTCTCTCATGATTCCTGCATACACGGGTATCATTTTCCATGAACGGCAAAGTAACAAAGTACAGTTCATTTGGAATCCGAGAGATTCATCCAGTATCTCTTCTAACTTCCAAAATTTTTCGAAGATCTTGAGCCATTAGAGTCTTAGGTTGAGTGGTTGTTGCCGGACCTGTACTATCAGCCAACCGAAACTTGTTTTCATTCCATTTGGATTTCCTCGAATGATCTGTGTTTCTGACGTATCCTCGTAGATATCTTCTCCTACCAAGATGTCTATGGGAGCTGATATTACTTAAGCCGTTGAGAGCCGGGTCGTGATGTACTTCCATCGATTATATTGATTGATACCTTTTTCCTTCATCTCATTGCGTTGGGATGATTTGTTCAAAATGAACACAATTTAGAATTATGTGCCCTTTAGCTGTCGAAGTTCTCGTCAAATGTTCTAGTTTGTTTGAAATTTTTTCGGCTTGTCGGACAAAATATCACTTTAGTGGCACCCATACAGTGTTTACGTCTTTTTTAGTCGTAGAAAACAAAGAGGCAATTTACTCACAATATTTCTACAAAAAATAGAAAAAAGCACTCCCCCCATTTCTAACCCCAGGTCTCTGGTGTAAAAATACACAAACCCTTACAAAAATAAGAACTTCCTTAGATCTCTTCGTGGCAGCTTACTTACGTACTGATAAAAAGTTGGTCTACCAGGTTGCAACGACCAAACTGTAAAAATTCAACTGTTGCTTTATATCTACAGTACAAAACAAGAACCTATCGGTTTGGCGAATTATATCACAAAATGAGAAACTTTTGGAAATTCTTACTATGTATGTGTAATAAGCCAGCACATATAATTAAGTTGACTAACTTATTATCAGTACGAAACCAAGCTGCCAAGAAGAGACCTAAAGAAGTTCTCATTTTTGTAAGGGGTTGTATATGTTTACACCAGAACCCTGGGTTTAAAAATTGGAGGGGGAGGGGAGTGTTTTTTTCTATTTTGTGTAGAAATATTATGAGTACATGGCCTCTTTATTTTCTACGACTAGAATAGTTGTAAACATTGTATCGGTGCTATTAAAAATGATATTTTGTCCGAAAAGCCGAAAACATCTCAAATAAATTAATATCACGGACGATTTTAAAATAACTTCTTAGTTCTAGTTTGTGTTCACGGTAATTTCGGCATACAAGTAGGAACAGGTGTGGCTGTTGGATTCTTTGTCCGTGATTGCCCCTGCGAATTGCTTAGTGTTTCTAACTCCTCTCTGAAGTTTTGCACCAGAATTACCATCGCTTCTCGAGCTTTCTGTATTGAAAAGTTGTCTTTTCAATGTATATGTTTATCAGTATTAATGAGTTCTTCATTCATATCATCTAACAGTTTTGCGGTCGATGTATGTACTTGTCTTCTTCCTCGTGGAATCCTTCTTGTAGTTAGACATGAGCGTTTGTATCTCCTTAAACGTCTGCTGATTTTCATTGTTTAGGTTGACCATTATAAACGCCTTGGTGATGTTATAATTTGTTAGTGGTATATGTGTCACTTTGTCTAAAGGACCAATGAAAAATCATGTTTTCAGTAAGTATACGATTTTATTCAACTCAACACATTAATAATATTTTGCAATTTATATACCTGAAAACTCCTGACATATGGTCTACATTACATGTTCAACTAAACAAAGTGAATATTTGGATTATTATTGCAAAATAATTATAGATATTTGTGGGACGGTACACCGAAGTAGTGGAATTGCTCTTGTTGTTAATTGTCTATATTCTAAATGTTGAGGACTCAGTAATACGAAACTAGTTAAACCGGACAATTCATTAGAATATTGTCATGATTGTGAAATACATACCAAAAATAAAAAATATTCCAGTTGGATTTGTGTTATAATGAAAGTGAAACATTTTTAGTTGATTTTTAACATTTATATTAGAGATGTCCCTGAGTCCCTAATAGTGTCGCAATTTTGTGCAATGTTTTTACTTTTTATATCTCCGATCCTAGAGATGTTCACGGGGTCTCACCTATATGATCGAATAGCTAAATCAAAATCCCACGTGCGTGATGAGCACGATTTTTATGATGAGTTTTAACTTGTCCAGAGACATTTTTACGTTTACGATTATGTACCATACCCCAGAAATGTTCACGGGGTTTCTTTCACATATTCGAATAAGTCGGAAAATTATCGATTAATATTGTGAACATGGAACACGAATGATGATTTTCATTTTGGTTTCCAAAATTTAAAACATTTTACTTTTCAATTTTATTCTCAATTAGAAATTTCGTTACTTCGCAAATTGAAATTTTACCCAATTGGCATTCCTAAAAATCCTAAGCTACGAACCCGATTTATTGTAAAAATTATCATATAACAGAAATTTGCAGTTGTACCGCTACTTCGCATCCTCTATAGTTGGCTGGGTGTTGTCCTTTACAGTTTATACACCTTGCAGGTTCGGATCGACAAAGAGAACAGTCTTTCGCGTTGTGTCTGCCGGCACATTTTACGCACCTAACATCTCTCCCGCAATATTTTTGGGTGTGGTTATAACCTTGGCATTTCTTGCATTGAGGTATTAATCTCGCGTTCTTTTTCAGTGGTTCTATTTTAACCCTCATATTAAGTATTGCTTTGATATTAAATATATTTTCAATTTTTTCGCTTTTGTTGAATGTGAGCATGAATAGCGGGAGCCCTCTTTTAACGATCTTGGTTCCTTGACTATTTTCAACTTTCTCTCGTTTAAGGATATTTACTGCGTCTTCAATTTGCAGTTCTTTCATTTTGAGATCTTCTATTATATCCTCCTTCTTGCAGGTGGGATGTAGACCTCTGGCCATAACCTTGATGTTTCGGTTATTTTTGTCTTCATATGTATACCACTCTTTACCTTCTTCAGCGAGCTTTGTGGCTAAAGCTCTGTATGCATCGGGATCTCTTGTGTTTATCTTCCAAACATTATTGTTTAGTGTAACTACTCTATAGTCGTTTGTGGACACTGATTTCATTAGAGCTTGGATATTCGCAAACTCAGTAATGCCTATCACATTAATTGGCGGTGGTGCTTTGGTCTTCATTGCAACCTTGCGTTGTTCTTGTCGCTGGTGATGTTGGGGTACAGGCACTGGTTTGACAGTTTCATTAACTTTTGCTTGCGAGAGCTCCTCAACTACTGGCGAGAATTCTGCTCTTCGTTTTTTCATTGGTCTTTTCTTTTGTTTGTATATCCAATCAGTTTCTCTTGCAAGTTCCTCCTCATCTGTGTGGAACTCAGCGTCAGTACGGGTAAGTGTACTGGTTTCGTTATAACAAGTAAGAGGAGTTTCCACAACCTCTGTCAGGTTAAGAAATAAAACACGCCAAGCGACTCAAAACAGTAATGTTAGGAGAGAAAGGATTCCAACTACAACTAGAGCGCCGACGCAACCAGAGCCAATAGGGCCAGAGAGGAGATCCTACTCTCAGATAACGCAACAGAATACTATTGAAGAAAATCCACTAGAAAGGATATTTCGAAGTATAGAAACGATAAATGCACGGCTAGCAAAACAAGAACGTGGTCTAGAAGCTATATATAAGCGGCTGGATAGACAAGAAGCTACGAATGAGCTTACATCAATGCTATACTAATCAAATGAATAGATCACTTAGAATTGTTATTTGGAACGCTAATGGATTACCACAGCATGTTCCAGAACTAGAAACTTTTCTAAACTTAGAAAAAATAGATATATGTCTTGTCTCGGAAACTCATTTAACAGAAACTTCATTTATTAAAATACGTGACTATCAATGCTATCATGCTATTCATCCAGGAGGAAACGCTAGAGGCGGGTCTACCGTAATTGTTAAAAATAATATTAGACATTATGAAGTGCCCGGCATTGAGGAAGAAATTATGCAGGTTAAAACCATAATAGTTCAATCACTAAATAATAGGGAACTCAGTATCTCCTCTATTTACTGTCCCCCACGCCATCAATTAAAAAAAGAAGACTACAGTCGACTTTTTAAATCACTAGGATCAAATTTTATCATAGGCGGTGATTTTAATGCAAAGAATACCTATTGGGGATCTAGACTTACAACCTCTAAAGGGAAAGAGTTATTTTATGCAGCTCGCGAGAACAACTGTGAATTCTTCTCTGGCGATAAACCAACATATTGGCCTGCTGACATACATAAAATTCCAGATCTTCTTGACTTCTTTGTAACAAAAGGAGTTTTAGAGGACTACACATGCATTGAAAATAGTGAAGAACTATCATCTGACCACTCACCTGTGATCATGACGCTGAGTACAATGATAATAAAAAAAGATAATTCACCCAAGTTAACAAACAATAAAACCAATTGGGATCTATTCAAGAAATTAGTTGAAGATCGAACAAATCTCGGCGAACCAATTAGAACGAAGGTGCAGCTGGAAGATGAACTAGAAATATTTAATAACAATATCCAGCAAGCGGCTTGGGAAAGTTCACCGATTTCTCATACCAACGCTATAATGAAACATAACTATCCTCTTGAAGTCAGAGAGCTACTCAAAGAGAAACGGAAAGCTCGCAAAATCTGGCAGCACTCTCGTGCACCGCAACACAAAACTATTTTAAATTTTTTGTGCAACAAATTAAAACAACTAATAAAGGAAATCAAGAACGAAAGCATAACTAAGCGACTACGAGGTCTTTCTGAATTAAAGGATGACGATTACTCGCTTTGGAAAGCAACGAAGGGACTAAAAAGATCCAAAATGCATGTGCCGCCTATCAAATGCGATGACGGATCATGGGCTAAAAGTGACAAGCAGAAAGTTTCTCTATTTGCTGCTTATTTAGAAGAGACTTTTCAACCGTTGCCGAGACAAACAGCAAATGAAAATACAACAGTCGTAAACAAAGCAGATGATTTTGACATAAGGCATGTGACTTTATTGGAGCTTAAAACTGAAATCAATAGTAATTTAAGTATCAGAAAAGCTCCAGGTTATGATTTAATAACTGGGCAAATTATGAAAGCCATTCCCGAGAAAGGTTTGCGTAAATTAAATCAAATAATTAATGCAGCTTTCAGACTAAAATATGTTCCACGACAATGGAAGGTGGCCGAAGTAATAATGATTCCTAAACCAGGTAAACCAGGAAACGATAAAAAATAAACACCAATTTGGGTTTAGAGAAAATCACTCTACAGTTGAACAAGTTCACAGAATAACGGATGTCATTGAGGATGCACTCGAGAATAAGAAAATATGCTCCAGTATTTTCTTAGATGTAGCTCAAGCTTTCGACAAAGTTTGGCACCAAGGGCTTGAATTTAAACTGCATCGAGACCTGCCTAAGCAATTTTATCAAATTCTGAAATCGTACATAGCTGATCGACACTTTAGAGTCAAATTTGAAAATGAGTACTCTGAAATAAAAAGAATATCAGCAGGTATACCACAAGGTAGCGTACTTGGACCTATTCTGTTTATTCTTTATACGAGAGACTTACCGAATATTGAAGGTACCACAGTAGCAACATTTGCAGACGATACAGCTATTCTAGCCGTTGGAAAAGATATTTCGGAAGCAACAAGCAAACTTCAAAGTGCAGTTAACACGGTGAGCAACTGGACTAAAAAATGGCGTATCTCATTAAATGAAGCCAAATCAGTACACGTCAACTTTACAAATCAAAATGTAAACTGTATTCCCGTGGTTCTAAACTCAAACCAGATTCCATATGCAAATACAGCTAAATACCTTGGCATGACCCTCGATGCTAAGCTAAGATGGAAAGAACACATCAAGAAGAAAAAAGAAGAGTTAAACATCAAATATAGAAAAATGTACTGGCTCATGGGTAGAAATTCCGAGCTCTCAATACACAACAAATTGCTTCTATACAGGCAAATGCTAAAACCAGTATGGACCTATGGTATCCAACTTTGGGGTTGTGCCAAGAAAACCAATGTACAAATGATACAATGCTTCCAAAATAAAGTGATACGAGGCATTGTGAACGCCCCATGGTACATTAGGAATGACAACATCCATAGAGACTTGAATATGGAATACGTCACCGATGAAATAAAGAACCATGCAAGGAAACACGTACAGCGCTTATCTCTACACTAAAATGCAGATATCCGTCGTATGTTGGACACCACTAGCGGAGTGAGGAGACTCCAAAGGCAGAAACCGCTTGAGCTGGGCAGTTTGTTTTAGAAGAAATTATTATAAAATGAGTAACCAATAGGTTACTCATCTTAATCCGAGAACTTAATTTAAGAAAGATAAATTACTAGATGATCTCTGAATCAGTTGTAATATTGTATAAATAAAAAAAAAAAAAAAAAAAAAAAAAAAAAAAAACAGAAATTCTAGAGCTGTTCACAGGGTCATGGTTATACTCTTGGAAAGTTTAGAGCAATGTTTATACCGCCGACCAGCGCCTAGTCTATTATGATGATTTTTACTATGTTAACAAGAATTACGAAATTTTTAAGATACCTACCTTTCATTTTTCAGTTTAACATTGTAAATTTTTATTCGCGTGAAGTTTGTCATAAACTGGCCTAGGAAAAAAATTAGGATATCTTTAGGACAAAGTTTACTATACTGTTCAAAATACTGAAATTTGTTCAAAATCCGGATAAATCGATTAAAGATTAAACCATTGATTGATTCGTTTTTACATACTAATGTAGATTGTACTTGCTTCAAAGTTGATAATACCTAATAGTCTGGGAAACAAATAGAAAATGGCCACAAAAATTCAATAAATATTAATATTTAATCCCAGTTTAATTAAGACAAAATTATACTTTTTGTGTCAGGTCAGCCAAATTTGCCTTGGAGTACTACAAATCGAACGTAAGATTTCCTGAATGTTTCCGAGGATCCCCTGTAAACCAGCGTGCAAAGTGATGTATTTAATGAGATGCTTCTATTTGCTACAAATATAGGACCTAATAGCATCTTACTATATACGTCACATGCATTCTGTTGCTACCTAGAAGAAAGAAAGAAACTGTCAACGAAGTCCCGTTTAAAGTGAATCATCAAGAAGGCATACTAACCATTTGCAAGTCAACAAAAATTGATAAAATTTTGAGAAACAAAAATGTTTACAAAACCAAAATTGTTATTTGTCAGAAGATAATGTAGCTTATAAAAATGCTTTTATTGGAAACACACACTCTTCTAGATCGTATTAAAAAACTTAAACAAAAGACCTCTTGGTTTCTTATAAATTAATTTTTTGGGAGCTGTTACAATATGAATATTGTCCCAAATTTTGGTGTTTGTTTGGAGTCTAAAACTAATACTGTGCAAAATTCTACTTTAATTTTCTTTTAATAAAACGTAGTTCACAAAATTTTCGGTTTAATATTTTTGGAATGTCTTAGCCTGCGAAATTCTAAAAAAATTTGTTTGTCGGAAAAAAAAAATTTGAGAGTTGGAAAATTATAACAAAACGAACGATACCTATTCTGAAGGATAGTGTTTTAAAGAAAATATTTTTTTTTTGTTGAGTAATTGTGGTAAATGTGCCAGTATTGTTTTGGATTTCCAAACAAATATAGAAATAATAATAAAAATAACTATAAGTGACTGAATAGTGTTATATTATAAATATCGTGAATTTTTTTTATCAGTTATACATATCTGTGGTAGAAAGATATATATACGTACATATATGCATTTGTTATAAATGAGCATATAAAAGAACAATACATAATATACATATTTACATTTGTTTCATTTTAATACGTTGATTCACTATCATTATGAACCGCAAGGGACCGATATTAGGGTGCATTTGAGCCAAAAAATGAAATTTTGCAAAAATTTAGGGTGGCTTTTAAGTTATGGAGGTCAATATCTAAAATATACGAGTTTTCTGGGACAAACGGTTGATGTCATATTGTAGGTGAGGTTTGTGGCTAAAAATCCTGGAAATATGAACCAAAAGTCTTGGGCTAATTTTTTAGAAATTTGGCCGAATGTGGCCGGACGATTTGGCATTTTACAGTTTTTGGCCAAAATGACCCTCCACCCTAATTTTTTGAATTTCTTTATATGCTATTTGATAACTGGCGTCAATACCTTTCCAACGATATGCATATGTCTGGGGTATGTCAAATAGCTTCAGCGCTGTGGGCGTGGCCAAAAACGGCCGTTCAGAGGCCGGCCGCAGCCAACGTGGCGGCCAAATCAAAAAGTTGTAGAACAAAAGTTGCTTAGTTTTTCAAGTACTACAAACCCTAAAAATATGAGATCAAATGAAAGAAGTACGGACAAACAAACAAACATATATACCAAAGCAAGATATATGGTGACGTCATAGAAAAATTTCCAAATGTCATAACTTTGGTCAAAACCTCCGTTTTGGGCGTTTGAGGTGTCGTTGAATTGGTATTGACGTCTACGATCATAATTTGCTAGTTAAAAAATAATTGGGGTACTTTTTGGGGCAGTTATACCCGAAAAACTGATTTTTGGGGGCAATTTTCGGAAGGTCATGTCTTCACTCAATGTTGGTAGAAATTCATGCTTTTATACATTATTTGAGACTACTTTTCAAGACCTTTCCAGTGGTATATAACATGATCCTGGCGGCCTCAAAGGGAAAAAGTTCGAAACTAGCTGTATATATATATGAGTTCGACGTCCAGCACAGTAGGTGCTTTCGTCACTCGTTTGGACTGCCGTCCAAAGTGATTGAAACTACCAAAAATAACGTTTTTCATCTTTTTTACTTCCTCCAATAATGCAAGTTTTTGCTTAATCAAAGCGCTGCGTTTACTCATCGTGTCGTCGTTTACGTGTAATAAATTGAAAAATAATTCACGTATACGTTTCACAGTAATTTATCGACTAATAAACAGTCATCACATTGTATATAATTCTGTATCTCGAAACAAGAAAATGAATAGAAAAAAATCAAATAACAAGAGGAACTTGTTGTTATTCCCATTTGATGACTAAAATATATTTCATCCAGTTGGTCTTGAAAAAAAAAACACGTTAACGTCCAAGAGTAAATATACTCTAGAGGAAATATCCTCTGAATTCTACAGCAAATTTGCTAAATGTTTTAGTAAAAAAATAATTATCACTCAGCAAATAATATTGATTAGAAAGAGAGTTTTGGAAAGCGTTAATTATATTTTAATGAAACATATTAATTTAAACCTATTATATTAATGTCTAAATCGCCTGGACACTTGTTTAATATGTATTCGAAACTAAACATGTATGTATTTTTTATACCATAACATTATATAATTATCTCTTTATTGATTGATTGATTATGAATGTACGACCAAGACCTTAGACAAGATCTTCCGGGTGACGCCGGGCCCACCGTACACTATTTTACATATAACAAAACCGAGGGATTAGATAGGTTAATTGGATGGGAGTGAATCAGCCCGGTTACAGACACCAAGAAATAGCCGATAGGAAGCCATGGTAAGGATAGGAAAAGGGTTTTTTTTTTTTTTTTTTTTTTTTTTTTTGAAAGAACCTTGATCGTACAACACAAGACAATACAAAGGATAAAAGTTTTAATGGTCATCAACAATTTCTTCTGCGAATCAGCACCTAACTAAAATAAACCTACACTAAGAATTATATTATTCTTCTGCCTCTAAATCTGAAATGTCAATTCATCATCAAATCATTAATTAAAGTAGGATTAATAAATTTTGATTTGATTTGAATGCACGACCAAGTTTAAAGCAGGAACTTTCAGTTACTGCCGCGCCCATCATATACCTACTTTATATACAACAAAAGGATGGGAAAGGTACGTTAGATGTGACAGACCTGGCCCAATTACAGACACCTAGAAATAGCCGATAGTTAGTAAGTTTAACATCACAAGACAACACAGTTCTAAAACTACTTTCAAATTGTGTCAGCTTCCCTTTAGACCGCATCTGAAATTAATTATTATTTTGAAATATTTTAGTTAAGTATAGCCATCAAAACTGCTTCCAGAATGCGTATCTCCTAGAGTCAATAAATTGTTAGAATTTGAATTATTTGCTGATAAGTGCTATTGATTCCGGAATTCTTTCCCTAACAATGAAATATTTAATTTAGTTTTATTATTATTATTATAAACCAGTTTTAAACACTAACACTCAGAGTATCCGTAACTAACCAGCACCACTCTTAAAATAGATTAACTGCTTTACCAAGAATAAGTAAACTGTCTAACTTATAATAACTTATTATAACTAAATACTAAATTTAAATAGTTATTAATCGGGTCGCCTTCCGAAATATTTCCTGCAAATTAACTTAAGATTAATGACTACCATTTCACTTTACAATATTCGAAAGTGTAGCCAACAAAACTGCTTCCAAAACACCAATGTCCTAGAATTTAAATTTGATAGTAAATTGAGATGCATAGATACTATTAATTCCGGAATCCTTTCCTAAATCCGGATTAAATTAATTTTATTATTCCAATCCATTTTTAAAACATTATCACACCCGAATATTTGTCATTAATAAGCACCCATCATAAATTAGCTTAACTACTTTACCAAGTATAAGTATACTTTCTATCATACAATAACATATTATAAACTTAATTCTAAATTTAATTTAATTTAAAAACTAGCATTAATATAATAGTGGTCGTTTGCTACAACCCAACATCAACCTGGAGGAGATTTGTAGATATAGTACGCAACCTGGAATACTAATAATATAATTATTCAACATTCATATTAGATAATAGAGATTAAGAATAAGATTAAATTAGCTGACTTCCATTTTATTTGTATAATAATGTTTATTATAAATATTGTATATGAACTGTAATGTGATTAATCTAAACTATAATTATTTTAAAATTTCATTAGTATTAACAATGATTAAATATTATTCTAAACCACGGTAAATAGCCTTATTTGTTATGAGGCTTAAAAGACTCAGCTTCCACTTTCATCTATATCTGAACCTCCAGATTCTTTTATTATATAAAATTATAGTTAATGAGTTAAATAATAGATGACTCTTTTTAATTAGTTGAAATTTTTCTTCAATTTACCGTAATTATCTTACTCTAAAAGCAATGCTACACAACAATAATTCCCTTTAGCTAAATAGAAAAATGTCAATAATAGCAAAAAATCATATATATTAGCTGTTCAGGCAAAAACTTATTTATCCCAAGAGTATTTATTCCTCGACGCTTACAAAATAATAAAGCTGCAAATAATAAAAATGTAGTCATTACGGCTTCAAAATTCTTCTGTAATCAAAAATATTCATTAGAACTAAATAAATTAGCTTAATCACGAACTGCAAGGAATAATATAGTATTAATAATAAACACCTGATAAAGGGGTACCGAATCAAAAAAGTCCGAATCAAGAAAGTTCTCCAAAAATGAACCAAAAAAGTTGATTTTTGTATGAACACCTGCGACTTACTTTAATTCATATTTTTAAGTTAAAATTATGAATTAAACAAAGCGATTTAGAAAAATGAGAAAACTCAGAAATGAATTAACAAAGGCTTATACTATTTCATTTTTAAAACACGTACCCTAACTCACCTTCAAAAAAAATTAAAAAAGGCACATTTTATTTAAAATTTAAATTTAAATTCCAAAAAATTAAAATAATATTTGCATGAATTTACATTGATTAGTTATAAAATATAAATATAAATAAAAAGGCTTACATTACTTCATTCTATAAACATTTATATTAATTCATTTTAAAAATGAATCAAGAAATGCCCCCCACCCCCCCAAATTCACCTTATCGAATTCTCTCATTTCTTCTTCAACTCCGATCTCAATTCATCCCTAAAGCGAATCAAAAACACTTATTTTAATTCAGAAAAAAAAACCTTTAATTCAGACCGAAAAAAAACCTTTAATTCATGCAGCCCCTGATAAACCTCGATAACTCTAAATGGCTCATCATATAAAACATAATAAATATAACAATTTAATACTCAAATGATGAATAATTGGAGGTAGTAATTAGTAAAATTAGTTAATTTCTGAAATCAAATTGTGGAAAGAATCATTTTCATAAATCATCTTAGTAAAATGTACCAAGAAATATGTAATGTATATGTAATATATGTAATGTAGATCTAGGAGTGCTCGCTACCCGTTTTTCTAGAATAAAAAACCAACACACTGCAACCCATAATGTTATTTCCGAATCCCAATAGATGAAAACTCAGCGATCGCCCGTTAACATCAATATAAAAGAAAATTTATCGCAATAGAGGTCCACCGTATCCTCGCCGCCCCTGTGTAAATTGTTAACAAAATGAAATGAAAAAGCCAAAAATCAATGATTGAATCGTTTGTTTTTCATATAGAAAAACATTTACACTACCAAGCACAAAAAGTAAAAGTATAAAAATTATGTAATGACATAAATAAAACAAAATGAAAACAAAAGTCCCCTGATCTTGTATATTTTTCGTTCGTAACCAATACATACACATCCATACAAAGCACAGCCGAAAGCATATAACAAGATTTGTATATACATCGCAAAAAAACATTTTCGGTGATATTGAAATGTACATTTGCTGTGTTTTAATATTGGAGCACTATCCGGAGCCAAATGGCAATTTTCTATTGAAACTGCAGCTATTATTCACTGGTGTCGCTGTACTATAAAAATTAAAACTAAATTCATTAATAAAACAAACATTTATCACCTGAAATATATTAATTGACATTTATTTTGACATGACGTTATAAACAAAAATTCATTTTGCTGCGTTTTAATTTTTTATTGTAAGATTTAGTTTCTAATGGTTTCAGGGGTTTACAAAATTAAAAGCCTTTTCAAATTTCCCATTGAAATGGATAGCGCTCCCGATAGCGGCTCCCGATAAATAAGTGAGCCGAGATATTTTTTTATCGATTTTTAATTAAAAAGTTGAATGAAAAATCTTAGTTTAGATTTAAATAAATTAATTAAATGCAATAATAGCGCGCTAAATATAAGTTTTCACATAGAAAATTGGCTGCTCCGGATACAGCTATCGGGCGCTAATAAAAAAACACAGCTATTATATCCCGCTATACACCTCCAATACTAATCTCCATGCAAAATATGTATAATGTACGTCGTACGAGTAAATAAATATAAAAACCAAAAGTTAGAATTCAAAAGTACCATGGCAATAGCAGAAAAAACGAAAAACAATCGTCGCAAAAAGAACAACAAAAATTGTTATCGAGTGTAACAAAACAGAATAACAGAATTAAAAAACACTTTCTGGCACAAACAATACTCAAACCACAAACGTAATATATCCAGACGAATTATTGCGAAAGAAAGTTTGGTCGAATACTGTGGCTCCACTTTTCATATTACATTATTTTTTGTAATCTAATCGAGGAACCCCATAATCCTGCCATCTATATATACATAGCAGAAACAGCCTAAAAAAAACGTTCGTATTTTTTTTCGCACCTAAACTACATACACATAGTAATAAAACTTTATGAATGAAGGAAACAATAACAAAACAACACGATGATCATAGTGTCGGCTTATTAGAAACGAGCTCTCTTATTCACGGTTTAATTGTTTTGTGTGGATGTAGTATGGATAATGAATATTTATAAAAAATAAAATATGCATGTATATCCCTTTAGTGATTTACTAACATAATTGTGCGGGTAGGGCAAAAGTACCATGCTAAAAATTTAGTTTTGTATGTTTTTTGAACCAACTTACACATTTGTGAATTCATTTTTAACTTATTTTCGTCCGAAAAAAACACTATATCTATACACACAATTGTGTTGGTTTTACTTCAAATAAAGCGAAATTTTTTATCAACAACGCCATTACATACTATGGTTTTTTACTCACATATTTGTGTGGGTAGGACTAAAACTGAGTCAATTTTTTTGTTTTCTTGGTTGATAAAGGGATATCGCAACACACGGGTAGTGAAGCACGTGGAGCTTGGCCATGTGCGCTATACATGTACAGAGAAAAATAGATTTTAAATAAATTTCGTCAAATACCTAGATACATAATTCTTTTTTCTATAATGTTGCTGCATGTAGTTTTTTGTTTCTATATATATATATTCGAGTATAGTTGTGTTGTATGTGGATATGTAGTTTAAATTTTTTATGAATCACTCAGACATATTTTATGGCTTCCTGAATTGAAAAAGGCCGAAATTAAAAATATAGACTTAAAAAATATGTTTTTATATGAAAAAATGGGACCTTTTTTAAGTCATATTTATAACAAATTTTTTGACTTAACAAAGGTGTTTTACAAAAACAAATTTAATTTAAAAATGGCCCAAGGAATTCATATTTTAAGTCATTTTAAAAATACATTTTATAATTCATTTTCAAAATGACTTAAAATAGGCATATTTTATTTTACATTATAAACATAAAATTTACATTTGTTTTTGATATGTAGACATAGAAATGCATGCGTTATAAGTGGACTTTTATGCCATTTATAAATACACATTTTATGCTTTTTATAAATACACTTCTTAAATCATTTTCAAAATGGCTTATGATATGCATTAATGAAGTACGGTTTTTTTTATTTCATTTTCATTACAGATTTTAAGTCAATTTTAAAATGAAATAAAAACGCTGGTTTTAAGTCCGGAAAAACACAATTTTTAAGTCAGCCTTTTTTAATTCGGGGAGCCATATTTTATATAGTTTTCACTTTTCGTCCTTCGTTTCCCATTTTATATTTATAAATATAATATATTAAAATGTTAACTGCCACAATAACGATTATAAAGTATACGTTATATTTTTTATCATAGATCATCATTTTTTATTTTTAATACAATTTTCATTGAGAATTCTTCTTTATCCTCGGTATGATCTACATCATCCATATATTCACATATAGTGTATTTAAACCCAATATGGAGTGGGGTACCAGAATATTTGCTAAACTGCATCTTTAACCACTTGAGTGGTTTGCCCGAGCGTGACTCGGACGCGTAGTTCGATTGTGTTTTGATTTGCCCGAGTCTTGCTCGCGCAAAGCTTGTATTGAAACAATAATTGAAAAATAAAAATTTTGTATTCAGATTACTTGGTAATTATTTTCTAAAGAAATGTAAAAAAAAACTAGCAATTTATGGACACACTTTCTCACAAAAAGCCGTCACTTAACTGGTTAAGTTCTTATGATTTGTTTATAATAATTAAATATAAAAGTATTTCTGTAAAATATTAAATATCTGCGTATTGTTCGATGAACTCTGAGTGAAACAATAAAAAAAACTGTTAGTCTATTTTGAAATAAAACAAAATTATGGCCAATTCATCGAAGAATATTAGTAAAAATTAGTAACAAATACTAATTTTTAGTTATACCAGTTCTCCTATACTTAAGTTTTTATCTAAAATAATTGGTGGAATACAAAACAATCAGTTATTTTTCATCATAGAAAAATACGTATGGATAATATTTGTTCCTTGTTTTAAACTGGTTTTCGGCTAATTGTTTGATTGGTATTTGCCTTTTTATGCGAAGCTGTTTGCAAAATTGCCAAGAGTTATTTGCAAATGGTAGTAAGCAAAAGTTATTTGACAACATAGTAGGGATTTAGCCGCTTTATTTCTAAGGTACACAATCAATTAAATTTCGGATTAATGAGCAAATGATTAGTTCATTGAAACCAAGCCAGATCCCAGGGCAGCTGAAAGAGGCATATTGCTACTGGATGAGGAATACTAGCATGCCCGGAGGATGAATTTATTTCCTTCCATTTACTGACCAAAACAACGATTGTTTGACTTTGTTGGGATACATTGTTAAATTGTTTCTCTCTGCCATGCCAACCAAACATTGAAGTTATTCTAAGTCCGAAGGATTTTACACATTCACTTGAAAGCTAAATTTTTGTTTTATATTAATGCTGTGTGCAATCAACTACATTGACTAAACTAAATTCAAACTAGAAGTCCCTGAAATTTAAAGACAGATATCACTAAAATAAAATATTTATTCTGTGTAGTTTATTTATTAATGTACATGTACAGAAATATTTTAAAACATCCGGAGTACACCATAATAAAATTATGACAATTCTAATGTAATGAAATGTAATCAAAAAGTAACCACCTAAATTTAATTGCATCAGTCGCGTGCTGAACAATAGCAGAAGCTTCAATATTTGTTTAGTCAAGCAAATGGCATAAGATGTTCATTCTAACAACTTTTGAATTCATTAACCACCCACCAAGATTTTTTCCCACATATTAATGTAGTTTCAATTTTCTGAATAATAAATCTTTTTTTGCAGTATTCTACAACCAATGAAAAGATATACACCTAAATTAACGCTTACTTTCGCAATTTATTATATCGCAGATGAGGAGTAATTAGAATAGAAACGCCTGTTAGGTGCCAATGTTCCAGATTTTCTAATGCCATTCTTGTGTTATTCACTTTCACTTGGCAACAAACGAAAAAATTTTACAACTTACATTCAATGGATACTTTAATTTTTCTTTGCATTTAAAATATTAGTTTTTGTCCGGGTTGAATTAGTTAATACCAATCTTTACGATCATTGCGTTATATAGGTTTTAATTTAGTTATTATTTAATAAAATATTAATCATTCGATTATGTTGTTATTCGAAATAGTAGATAAATAGCTGAGGATGATGATTTATTAATTTATATAGTGATAATAAATGTTGAAAACAATTATGTCGCTAGCAAAAGCTTGCTGTTTTACATTCTATTTCATTGAACTAACAACTCAGTTACTATTGACTATTTAGATGTCTGAAACTGGGTCCATTTCAGAATAATTAACTTATATATAAAAGGGTGGGCGAATGGCCCGCCGTCCACTTGTTTTTGGTTTGGTCGCATACTCTAAAGCATTTCTGCATCACGGCGCTTCACATTTACCTACGTGGAAAAGGAAAAATTATTAATGAAAATTGTATTAAAAATAAAAAACGATGATCTATGGATAAATAATATAACGAAAAGTCGAAAACTTTAAATTCGTTTTAAGGAAAATTGTGCGAGTTAATATTTTAATACTTTTATATTGGTGTAAATTACGGTTCGCATAAATAAAGGGTAGGAGAAAAATTTCGTGGTCGTTTTCGGGGTAGATCGCTTTACATTCATATATCCCAGTAAACATTGATCGTATCAAGCAACCTTGTATGCGTTTGAAAGGTGACATTTTAACTTGCACTTTGACATACAAAACATTAAAATCGGTGAAGTGAATAAAAAGTTACAACATTTTAAACATATACATACATAAATAATGAAAAAATTCTTTACTTTTACAATTTTATTACGACAAAATTAAAAACGCGGCTCAGGCTTGCGAAAAAATTGTGCATGGAGAAGGTGCTTTATCAAAATCAGCAGCAAAGAAATCTCGCTTTCATTCTGGAAATATGGATGTAAAAGATGCCCCTCGCTCTAGTCGACCAACCAGTGGAAAATTCGATGAAATCATGCAGAAAATTTAAGAAGAGCAGCATATAAGCAGCCATGCCATTGGTAAAGAACTCAATATTGATCACAAAACAGGTTTAAGCCATTTAAAAATGGCTGGATACAAAAAAAGCTTGACGTTTGGGTGCCTCATGAATTAACAGTTAAAAATTTAATGAACTGGATTTCTATCTGCGGAACGCGAAAAGCAATCGTGCATTATGAGGTGCTGCCACCTGCTGATGACATATCAGATATATCTGAAATTTTTTTTAACTATTTTTCTTAACTTTCAAGAAGCGGTATATTGTGGGCTACGTAGCGTTCAAGTAGAGTAAGAGTAAAATTAAATGTTCCCGTTGCGAAAACATGTTTATCAAAACTGATGAAATTTTAGAGGCTCCGACAGAATATTTGATTAGCAATAAAAATTATGACGATGAAAAAAAAAGAATCAAAGCTCCAACTGATTATTATTTCAAAATTTGCAAAGAACAAATTTATTTATTTTCCCGGATGTTTTCAGAACGTGCAAATATGAAAGATTTGAAGAAGAATATTTTCCAACGTTGTATTGTTAACACTAGCAGGTGTTACAAAGATTTGTATGTCGAGCAAAATCCATGCCATGAGCATAACAAGGCAGCCTTAAACTTCATGATTTTAGTTTTAATCAGAAAACACTGTACCTGGTTAGCTGAAAAACACATACAAAAAAATTAAAAACCGTACGAAGCTTTAATTGGCGAATACTATTGCAAAACAAATAATTATATAATGAAATGTACCGCACATGGATTATTTTATTTTTAAATTTTAGTAAAATTTATTTTAATTTTAATAAAACTTTATTATTGAAATTTTTATTTTATTTGTTTTATTGTTATTGAATTTGATTAAATAAATTAATTATTATTTAACTAGTAAAATTGCTGGTTTCTTTCTCTGTATCTAGTGGTATACCAAGTGAAATTTATTGTATATGGACGATTTATTGTATACGGAAACGTCCCCATCCATATGTTTCATGTACATTTTCTTCTAGGAATTAAAAATTCAAATTTAATGTCAAATAACCTCACTCACTCTCTTGAATAACCTCATCGCAATTCTTTTTCAAAACCTTACCTGTTTAACTCTTTGCCTGCCCACCATTAATATTAAAACTTACTAGTTTCTCGTTATCAATTAGCATCAAATCAAAATATGTAGTTGAAATGTATGTATTAAGACTAAATACAAAATATACCAAAGCATAGTTGTGATTATTTCTGTACAAAATTTATAACTGTTTTTACAGTTAGTAATATAGGTACATTTTATTTTTATCAGTTACATTACTAACTAATACTACTAAGTAATGTTCTTAGTCTCAAACAAAATTTTGTAATAAAAAATAAGGCAAAGCGTATCATCACCACATATGATGCGCAGGACAGTCAAAGGGTTAACTCATCGTATAGTTAATTGATTATAATAATGGTTGCACGACAAATTCGATATTAAACAAAAAATTATTTAACAAAACAATTAAAACTAATTTCAAGTAAAACAACGTGCATACCATGTGTCACTCAATCCTCATTATAGTGTCATTTTTTGTTTGTATGTGTGTCGAACTAACTGCCGATATTATTTTGTTCGATTCATGGTTTTTATTTTTCGTATATAGCTAATATGTACCAATAGTAATTTTTTTATCAATACATTTTCTTATTGATCCATGGTAGGTATGAAAATAAACAATATGAATATAATTTAAAACAACAAATGAATGGAATAACGAAAATAAAAACAAATAAAAAATAATAATTTACAGTTTTCACTTATAAAATTGTTTTTCAGTTTTTTGTGTATCTGCATACGTAAAAATTGAGGTTTTCGACTATGTTGATGGTAGTGCCATCTACTAGTAAGTAGATGTCAAATGAATATCAAAATAGCTAATGGGGTTCCTCGATGTAGTTTAAATTTTTCTCACCAACAATTGGCGCAATTATCAGTCAATTTGATAAAACCATGTCTTCATTCGCCAATAATTCGTCTGGATATATTGAGTTTGTGCTCAAACAATACTACCACCATGAGAATTCTAATACTCTACACCTTTATGAGTTTGAGTTATAGAATACAGTAATCATTTTATTATATACTTAAAATTTATTTGGAAAAATATATGTTAATAATAATTAATATATATTAAAACGTGTTAAAACAATGGAAAAAATGAGAAAACAGTTATTTTATTCATCCTCTGGAATCATAAAAGTCCTATACATATTGAAAAATTACATACATACAATGCGTATGATGCATTCAAACAACGGTATCAAAATACATATAAACGAAATTGTAATATACATATTCTACGCCATTGCAAGCGCATCACACACAAATTAATATAACTATTTAATATGTATCTTATTACGGCTTCAAAATTCTTTAAATCACACAATATATTATTTATGTCTATGAACACATAGATCTATATTATTTAATTAATTAGTTAATTAAAACACATTTAAACTATTAATTTTTAATTATTTAGAGGAGAGACAAAAAACACGTTAAATTAAACAAAACTACATACCAACATCCTGGTAACTCAAATTTCACTCACTTTTTGTAGTAACCCAGAATGAAAATACCAAATTTCTAAACTAAACAAGTAATTTAGTTTATCTAGCTTAGCATTTTGTGTTAAAACAACCCAATTAATTTAACTAAGTATTTGGTAATAATAGTTTTTCTGAGTGTACTGATATCATCGGAATCAGTCAGTTTGAAGATAGAAAATTGATTTTCATTCCAATGGAAATTACGGAGAAACTCACAATTTTGGGAAACTGTCAACGCTGTTCAATGCATACGGGCATGCTCGTTAATAGGAAATTCCCGGAAAATTTCATAAAAATTTATATTTTTGTTAGAAAATATTTTTATATAATTATTTATTCTAAAATTCGTTCTATCGAGACATTATACAAAAACTTCTACACATATTTTGTTATTGTTGCTTTTTAGGACAGATATGGGCAAGCTTCACCATTGTAAATTTTTGGTATTATTTTTCGTACATATTTCACAATTATCAAAAATACCTAACTTATTCCTCGATCTTTTCATTTGATGATCATCATCACTCATTTTATTAATGATAATATTTTATAATTTTAAATAAATATATTTGAATAATTAAATCGAACAATACACTAAATTTATTATAAAATAAATTACTGGTTGCGCATGCGTGCGTGCTTTGAGAAAAGGGAGAGCGCTATCGGAATTTAACGAAATCATCTCGTCGTTACAAAACTATCGAACAACAAGTAGAAAGAAACTTGCTTGGACCGGTTAGTAAAACAGCATAACACTAATTCTAGTTTCAGTCATTAGTCCCAGCATTGAAAATCTTAATTATTTTGATTTATTTTCACGAAACTAATTGGAATCACACTTGTCACATGTTGTTTGGAACCAATGATTTACACCGGCCTCTGTATTAATAATTGTACAGATTAATAAAAATTTAAAATGTTTAACCAAATTAATCTAGCAGCGAAAAGTAATTTTTTACCTATATGGTGGATAGGTCCAATGACAACGAATCAGGAAGACGATTATCTCTGTAATACACACTAAGTACTTGAATAACCGGTTGACCATTAAATTGGTTGTTATCTCAATATAAAGGAGATGCGGTGTACCCCTATTCATCACAGCAGTTAAAGAGTGTCGTTGCTCGGCATTGTACAAATTTATCTCCCGTCATCTGCTTAAATGAAAACGAAAACACCCCCAAAAAAAATCGAGCAAACCGATAAAAAACAGGAATCGTGTGTGTGTGTCTGTACTACGTGTAGTATTTTTGACCCAATTCATCCCTATATACATATTTATTTATGCTGATAAGTACCAATCAAATACAATTATCTCATCAAAAACACCCGACTATTTTGAGACAAATGACACTTCACTTTTGAACATGTACAACAACAACAACAGTATCCGTAGACAAACGTACCCAAAATAGATTTTTATCTAGCGCAAAACAAAATTGACAAGTGATATATTGCCACTGGTTAACAGATAAATTCTATGAATTTGGTATTTGTATATATATTTTGGTTATAGATGGGATCGTCCTCCTCTCCGGTGTTTGTTATTTGTTGTTGTTGTGTCATTCGACTTTATTTGGCATAAAGGTATATACATACATACAATCTATTTTGTCAAGTGCGTGTGTGTCATGTATTTATTTTTATATTGATTTTAGCCAATTGTTATTGTTGCTGTTAGTTATCGTTTGACATATGAGATAAATATTTTTGGAATTTAAATTGGAGACAACATATATAAGAGATGAATTAAGATAAGTCGATTTTTGAAGTAGCAAAAAAATATCAGCTATACATAAGCTTTTTAATACATTGGCGATTTATAACCGCTTTTATTATGAGATGACATAACAATTTATTTTGGCCGCTGAAATTTATTAGCTTTGTATAGACAGGTAGTGTTTTCGAGAATAAGGAATTTTAAGTATGATGCAAAACACTATATTAAAATTTTCTGTTTGATCTAGACGTACAGCTTGATTTATAAGGTAAACTGCTGCTGTTAGATAGCTTTAAGTGGAAAACTGTAAACAGTTATTGCAATTTATAATCAGTTCTGTCAATCTTTTAATGGTATAACACTAAATGACAAACTTCTGATTGAATCCATCGGTCAACCAATATTGTGGTCTACATTTATTGCTACGGTTTAAATAATATCCAGTGTGAGTGCTGAGAAAAGTATCGGCAGGAGGTTTTAGTTGAACCAGACCAAACTAAATATCAACGATCGTCTGGAGGAACTCCAACGGCAAAGCAATATGGAGCACTTTGAATTAAAATCATTGACATATGGAACTTTATCTGCGGTATTTTTGTCTATTCAAAATTGAATTTCCCAAGGGAACCCGGGTCATAAAAGAATATTTTTACGCAAATGGCCTTCCGACAAAAAATTCTTTTATAAATTTTGTTTTTGTAGTGGTATTGTGTATAGGCTGTAATATGTATATACGAACAATGTACCTAGAGTACCAGGCAGTACTGCTCGATACGCCATTAAATTTAGAGCCTTAGTAATTAGGAATCGGTTTCTATATTTTACACAAACTATAACTGTATTGTTGTATTGACAATTGAAAATATTTTCGTAGTGACATTTTGCTAACTATTTACTACTTAGGTGCTTATCATATTTAACAACCTTTTCTATCCCTCCATCTTGTTATGTGTAATCGTGTATACGGTGAGGCGGACGTATTCGGGATCCTTGCTTAATCTTAGACGTACATTCTTTTCAATGAACTTATGAATTAGTTGAAGAAGAATTTAAAAGTAATAGAAAACTGTTGGGAATCCCCCCCCACGAATCTAGTGATGTAGCATCTGTGGTAGTGAAAATATCCCATGACTAGAAATTGCTAGATGATTTGTGGAGTCAATGAGAAGGAGAACATATTAAATCAGATTTTAAATTCTTGGAGCCAAATCAAATTCTAAGATATTTTTGTCTAAATTCATGTTCCGTTGAGACACAAATCTGCTAATCAGCATGCCAAAAGTTGCCCCAATTGAAGCAACGAGTCTTTTGCGCCTCGAACTATAAACGCCAATAATTAAATAAAATGTCCAATGTATATTCTTTTCACAGGCATCTATCACAAGTCTGCATCTCCTAGGTGCATCATTCGCGTTTGCAACTAAAACACTTCCAAAAGTATTTTGAATCCTCCTGATTTTGAATCATGTCTTGGATATTTTTGATGTATTTAAGAAATTGACTGAATTGATCTCCTAAAATCTTGCTTCAATGGCTGATACTTTGTTTTTCAAAAAGCCTTGAATTTTAATTTTTTTAAATTTTCTAGGTGATAATCATACCAAGGTGGGTTAATGTTTAATTTACTTTTTATTAGCGGTCTCAAACCTGCAAAAGATGGTGTCGTAATATTTATCAATATTTTCGTCGATATTGTCAGATGTTATTCCTTCTTGACAATTGATGCTTTCACAGTATTCTGTGAAAATTAAAGTGAAAATTGCATCAAAAATTCAGGTTGGTCTGAATATTGCGTTGAAAAATAAACACTTGGTTTTTAGACTTAATTGTGTGGCAAAACACAATTGTTTACATCATCAAGCTCCCTCTGGATATATGGTAGATTGAAAACTCCAAGTACAAGAATGATAACAGAGAGGTTTGCTTTTTTATAAATCTCTTCAATTGCATCACAACATTTTACATACAGTTCGCTTCCTGAATGAGCGGAATGTAATACATATCACGAAAATGTTTTCACATAATTGCTCATTTGAAGATGGAACTAGTTCAAATTCAGCATTGCCAAGTGATGAATAAATCCGGATTTCTTTGTGGTGGTTGCTGCTAAGCGATTGCATCTATATACAACATAATCGCTTGGGAAGAACTCACAACTATATATTCCTCGATTGAAAGATGTTTCGCAAATTGCATAAATGAGATGATTCGATTTTATGATAAAGTTTGAAATTTTGTTGGCTTAGATTACTTTTTTGGTTGCAGTGACTAAAGTTCCAGCATCTGGAGCATCTCCTTGACATTTTATGTCACCCCGCTCTGCAACTTTTCTAAGCAGTGTCGTCTTTCAACTGCAATGATAGCTCGGTCAGGATCTTGCTCAGTCTTAGGTTTAGGTTGCACTCCATTTGGTGTACTGTTTGTTGAACCATTGCCCCATTTCCTTTTGAAAGTGCACTCCGACATCTTCAAATAGAATTTTACCGTCGAATGTCGGAGGTATACCAAAACTTCATTTGAGCTCGCGACAGCCACGTCTATAATCTGTAGGCCTTCCTCATCATGTGAGAAATATTTCACAAGCTGTATCTCGGACTGTTCATCTCGGTTGTCACAGGCGTTTTCACCTTGTTGCACATTTATTTTCTCTTTGGCATGCTGTTTAATTTGGCCAAGTTGCTCGTTCTGATAAACTTGAATTTAGTCCAATTTCTTACTCTGCATGTTTATTGATTTATAAAGTCGATGAAGTTAGCCCGAGTCCGAATTTTTTGGCGGATTTCTTGGATAAGTGTAGCCACCCCGAATTACACTTTTTCGGAATGGCTCACATTTTTTTAAAATTATTTAACCCTAATAATTTGTACAGTTATGGGTCCACATTAAATTCTATACCGCAATACCTGGAGATAAAGCCACCAAGCGGGAGATATGACCAGACAATGTATTGGTATTCGGGTTAAATAAATTAAAAAAAAATGTTTAACAGTAATTGTTTTACATTAATATTATTTTTCCATATTCTTTGTTTTAATGGTTTTTCGGGATATTAGTGGCGTGAAGGAGAGAAAGAGAGAGAGGGAGAGAGAGAGAGAGAGAGAGAGAGAGAGAGAGAGAGAGAGAGAGAGAGAGAGAGAGAGAGAGAGAGAGAGAGAGAGAGAGAGAGAGAGAGAGAGAGAGAGAGAGAGAGAGAAAGAGAGAGAGAGTGTCCATCCGGATTCGACCCGATTGAAAAGTACCCAGTCTGCTTAAGAGACCTCCCCGAATGACCCATCGACCCCGAAAGGCCGATGCCCAGCCTCAACAGAGCAGCATAATATGGTAGGGTCGTTTCCTCAACAGACCAGGCCTCTCTTCATCCAGAGAGACCTACAGCGATTCTTCCAAAATACACACTCCGATAGCTCGATTTTTCTTCTCCACTTACAAACTAAACATTTTTTTTTATAAAAAAATTACGAACTCAACCTTTTGAAATTAAAAACTTGACTACCCAAAAAAACAATTCTAGCACCAAAACTAGAAGAATATTTTTTCCCCTTGCGCGCCTCTTGCGTACTCTTCCTCACCACGCATCAACTCCAAACGCCAAAACAAGGAACCCAAAAAAACATTCCTCTACGTTCTGTCTCGCCGCATATACGCAGGATGCACGTTGGCCCGTTTTCAAAACCATTCATCGTTTACGTCTATTCCCTTAAAATCAAACGTCTTAGTATTACAACTTAAACACAGATGACGTTGCCGTCTCTGCATTAATTAACGATTGCGATGAAATTGCAAAATCAAAATAAAACAGGAAACGTAAAGTTATGATCGTGAAGTCGTAACAACTTCTCTTTTTAAGGTTTTTACCTAGTTTTATTTACCAAAGGGGCTTGCAATATTGGTGTATTTTTGCCTGCCTTGTCCCAGAAATAAATTGCAACTTTCCGCGTTGCGAACGCGAGTTACATTTCTTCTAGCTCTTTTAGGCCAGAATTGCTATTTATGTCTCTAAAACTTCCAGCATATGTAGGTTTGGGTTTATCCACACCTCATTTTGTTAGTTTCCAGCGTTTTTGTTGCCGTCTGTTTCAACCTTCAATGATTTTTAAAAATTTGTGGGAGATGAAGCTTCGCTTCATTCGCCTTTTTCTTCTTAGCTTGGTTTCCGCCTGTCGTTAGTGTTTCATTAGTCTTCTTTTTCTTACCTTTTGGAGTAGCTAGGTCCACTGCCTCTTCAGGTTGTTTGTGTTACCGGAAAGCTGTTATTTTTGTTATCCCTTGTGCCAGCATCAATTTGCTTTTCCAAAGGATCCATTTGTGTCACTAGTGTATGAGTTCGGTTGGAATCTTACAAAATGATCAAAAATAACACAACTTTTAAATTTCCAACAACTATGTGCTTCGAGCAATATCTGCTTCAACAACTCTAACCTAGCAGTTACTAGAGATTTCATGCATCTTAAACTTATCCATTTTCTTTCCGAACATGGTAAGTTTTGGTTCGCGGTGGTATTTTATCTCCTACCTACCCGCCGGCGAATCCATGAGAGTGACCAGCCCAATCCACCACATGAGGAAGCGCCCGATGGGAAAGCATGCATCTCTGCACGATTGTGTGTGTAAGTGTGTGTATGTGAGAGTGTGCAGATTTTTGTTTGTGACCACTCTACGTCTAAATTTCTCCGAATTATGAGGTTTTCGAGCTAAGTAAAATTTTGAAAATATTTTTTGACAAAATCGACTAAGAAAAAACGATTCTAATTCAAATTGGCAACATAGTCGGTTCACATATAAGAATCCTAAAATTAGCCAGAAATGAACAGTTTTTGATAAATATGTAACTGGTTTTTCACTAAAAATCGACCACTCTACAGCCCATACCAATTGAGTGATCGAAATGGAATTTCATACTTAAGATTTTATATAAATTGGAAGAATCCAGTGAAATTTGGTGGAAATCGCTCCACCGAAAGTGGGATCTCTCATACAAACTTTATCGTTTTCCTTCGTGTTTTGCCATTCTGAAAATCGTAAATGCTACGAAACAACTAAATTAATAAATACAATAACAGTTGGGTAGAAAAAGTGATTTTTGACAACAAAATAATCGAGTTTAAACTTGATTCGGGTGCACAGTGCAATGTGTTACCTCTAATCAAAAACAAAAAATTTATTATCATAAAAATTTACTATCAGATTAATGTAATTGGAGAAAGTGACATCGAATGCAGAATACAAAATAAGTTGGCAAACATAAAGTTTAAAATAATTTAATCAAGATTCATCACCAATACTAGGATTAAAAACTTGCGAAAAATATAAGTTATTAGTTCGTCCCGATTCGAAAACTATAGATTGGATTGACGAAGAAATATTTAATGGATTAGGCTATTTGAAGAATTTTCAATATGATATAGATTTAATAGATAATCCGAAATTAGAAATAACACCGGCGAGAAAAATCCCATTTATATTAAAAAGCGAAGTTAAAAAACAACTCTATAAAATTGTGGATCTTGGAGTAATTAAAAAAATGAAGAAAGCAACACCAGTAGTGTCACCAATGATCGTAGTGAAGCAAAAAGGCAAATTAAGAATTTGTATCGATCCAAGTAATCTGAACAAAAATATATTACGCAGACATTTTCCACTTCGTACAATAGAAGAAATTGCAACAAGAATAAAGAATACCAAAAGGTTTACAAAATTAGATTGTATGAAGGGATTCTGGCAGATTAAAGTAACGGATAGGACGAAAAATTATCTCACTTTCGCTACTCCATGGGGAAGGTATTGTTGCATGAGGCTGTCATTCGGTTTATGCTCAGCTTCAGAAATTTTCCAAGAAGTAATGTCAAGTCTATTATGCGGATTACGTAACGTAGAAGTATCGATGGATGACATCTTAATACACGACGCGGATGAAGTAAAGTTAAAAGAGACAACAAACCAAGTGTTAAAAATTCTCAGCGACTCCGCCCTAAAGCTCAATAGAAGCAAGTGTATATTTAATAAAAGCACTATGAAATTTCTAGGGCATATATTGACAGAAAAAGGAATCAAACCAGACGATGAAAAAATCAAAGCAATATACAAGTTGAATGGTGCTACAAATAAAAAACAGCTACAAAGGCTACTAGGGATGGTCACGTATTTAGGTAAATATATCCCTAATCTATTTAAAATCACAGAACCCTTGAGAAGATTGTTACACAAGGATATACAGTTTGTCTGGGAAAGTGACCAAGAAAATGCATTTGAAGAAATGAAGGGTAAACTAACAACAGCACCATTATTAAAATATTATGGCGTCAATAAAGAAGTTCTATTATCGGTGGACGCCATGCAAGAGGGACATCCAATAGCATACGCAACAAAAGCGATGACAAAAGCGCAGGAAAATTATCCCCAAATCGAAAAGGAAGCAGCTGCAATACGATTCGCGTGCTCGAAATTTCATCAACATATATATATATATATATATATATATATATATATATATATATATATATATATATATATATATATATATATATATATATATATATATATATATATATATATATATATATATATATATATATATATATATATATATATATATATATATGGAAAAAACTTACCATAGAATTCGACAATAAACCACTAGAGGCCATATTCAAAAAACTGTTGCAGAGGGCACCGCCAAAACTTCAAAGAATAATATTTGATATCCAGAAATATACGCCAATAGTTATTTACAAAAAAGGCACCAAAATACCTACTCTAGATATACTTAGCAGAGATTGTCATAACGAAGAAAATATTAACGAGGATGACAACTTGGAAATACATTTAATACTACCGATATCGAAAGAATTCAGCAACAACTTAAGACAAGAATTACAAAGGGATGAAGGACTACAAAAAAATTATATACTATCTATTTAATGGATGGCCTGAAGATAATAAAACAATCCCAGAAAATATAAAACATTACTCTAATTTCAAAGATGAAATTTCTTACTATGATGGAATTCTGTTTAAAGGAAACAAAATAATAATACCGAATTCATTAATCAACTATATACTTAAAGTAAACCATCAAGGTCACCTTGGTACACAGAGTTCAATAAATAAGGGCTTGTCAGTCGGTCTATTGGAAAAACTTGGCCTAGGATATTATAAATCAAATAGAAAAATGCCATGTTTGCCAATCAACACAGCAAAATCAGTCGAAAGAACCAACCATACTAAAGGAGATTCCACAATATCTATTCCAAATAGTTGGATCGGACCTGTTCAAATTCAATTCAACATCAGACATCAGAAGAAATAATAAAACATTTAAAAAAATGGGTCAGCATATTTGGAATACCGGAAATTCTCGAAACAGATAACAGGCCACAATATAGTTCAATGGAATTCAGAATGTTTACGAAGTCATGGAGTTTCACTCACCAGACATCAAGTCCACATTTTCCAAGATCGAACGGACTATCAAAACGTTTTGTACAAACAGCGAAGATGCTTCTAAAAAAAAACAGCAAAGATAACACAGATTTAAATTTAGCAATGCTGAATTACAGAAAGTCAGAAACACACCAAGAAACGTAAATTTGCAATCCCCAATACTCACACAAGAATCAGGGAAGAATTAAAAGAAGGGGAGCAAATAGCTATTCAAACAGGGCACATAAATTGGGTTTCAGGAGAAGTGATGAAGAACCTAGAAGCACCACGTTCCCATATCGTGAAAACGAACGAAGGGAGAATGTACCGAAGAAATTCTTCATAATTGAATAGGACCAAGGCAAATATACCGGTACCGGTAAATTGTCATATCATCCTGATACTAATGAAACATTAAAAGTTCAGCCAACGGAAGCAGCTGCAGAAGGCATAAACGTTTCAAAAAGTAATTTATCACTACAATTAAATGAGTTAAATCCATCTCAATCATGCACAGATAATGAAGGGATTAGACAACCTATTCAAACAAGACTAGGAAGAATCATCAGGAAACCAGTTAAATTAGACTTATAAATAGATACTAAATTAAGTAGTTTGGCACATTGGAAGTAGTCTTTGAATTAGTCGTAAGATTTAAGTTTCATATGTATTATAATTAAAAAAAAAAACGAAAAGGGGGGAAGTCACGACATCTACCCTAAAACCATGTAACCACTAACCATATTGTAAACGCAATTACAAACAACTAGAAAAGTGCCAACAGTCAATACCAACACGCGTGTCTGTTCTCACAGTAATGAGACATGAACATGAAATCCTTTCATCATTCACCTGGAGGAAACCTAGCCCTGGAACCAAATTTTATATAGAATTCAGGTTTGACTTATTTGGTTTCCATAGTTTGGGATTAGTTTTGGAGAACTGATCAAGTTTTAAATTTAATTTGTTAAAGAGCAGATCATTCGCGAAACTAAGTAGTATGAAGACATGTATGAAGATTTAAAACAGAAATGACTAACCAAAACCGTTTTTAAAATCATAATTCGATTAAGTTTTAGTTTGATTTTAATAAAGAAAGCCGGTTGATGGCCATAACGTATACATCTCTTATATTTATATTTTTCGATGACTTCTGCGATATCTTAATGATGGTACAACAATATCAAAAATTTTAGTTATCCACTGTGGATGTATATTCTTGGGGGGAAATGATTTAAGACACAAAATTTGCAATTATCTAACATGCTATACCGTTATGGTTATCGAAAGTGAAATTATCGTACTTATATTCATATGAAACATTAAATTAGGGTATTTTAATAAACCGTTAAAACTGCCTTTTCTGATAAGATATTCAAAATTAACTATGAAATCCTCCTTGCCCATTATTTATATAGATACGGTATTTTGTTCGATGGTTTCGTCGATACGTAATATAAATTAACACTCATCTCGGAAACCGTAATGATTTATGAAAATTACCTATATATTAGTAAATATACATAATAAAGCAATCGCATTCACCCATATACGGAGACCACACGCGACTCCCTAGTCATATCATGTGTAATTCAATAAATATTTTGATATTTTGAATATTTCCGATAAATTATCCACACAGAAAATCAAACGCAAGATGCAGCAGACCACAAAGTTGATTTAACCAAATGAAAAATAAAAAAAAAATATTAAAAATCTTCAAAGTATGTTGCCTCTTAACATACGAGTATAAATTGAATGTCACATCCATCGATCGGTAATCATACGGTACACTAAAAATTTCTCACACACAAAATTTCAATATTTACGTGCGCTGCTGCGATGTGTGGTTGTGTGTCTTCCACAAAAAATTCACAATAAATATTTCAACAATTCAATCCATAAAAAAAATTTTAAGAAAAAAAAAATTCGAATATCAATAATCACACAAGCAAAGTAAAAGAAAAAAAAATATTTATGAATAAATTAGAATCTTAAATAAAAAGTAAAAAAAAAATTGGATAAATTTTGATGTCAAACTAACAAAACGATGATTTTGTTCATCTTAATGTTTATACAAATAGAATAAATAAAAGATGATGCGCGACACGGTATACGGTACGATATACAAGAAGAGGTTGGGCCATATGCGGACAACACAATTAAATCATATGGGTCTATATACCATATTAGTGCTGTACTACATAATATTACTTTGATTTTACACAATTTACAAGACACAACAATATTTATGACGAAGACAAGAAGAAAATATGTAAGATGCCTCTAATATAATGTAAATAAGTAAATTTGTTGTTGTCGTTGTATAACTCTGGTAAATTGACTTTACCTACCAGATCGATGGAAAAAATATTTTATGTGCAGTGTGTGATCATTATGGGAAAATTATTCTAATTTTGTTGTCGCGTTTTATATAAAAAAAAAATGTCTTAGACGCATGCTAGAATAAGTTTAATGTCACAATTGAAACGACGGTCGCAATAAATTTTATCTCGATTAAAATGTATATTTACGAGTTAATGTGTATAACAATTTACTAACCAACAAAGAAAGTGTAAATAAGTAGATTTCGTAATTATTGTCAAGTTTAAGTTTACACAACCCACACACATATAACATGCCACACAGACTACATCTATATATTTACTATATTATAAAGGTACAATTTATCTAAGATTTGTTTTAAGATGAAAATTGAAACGTAAACGATAAAATTATTGACTTGAGGATTACCTACTCGTGTGTGCGATCAAAGCCGTTGCTTTTTATAGTACATATTTTATGGTTGGTACACATATAAAACTACTGTAAAGTGCATTTTACGAGATAACCCAAACATCTTGGACTATACACCAGCGTTAATTAGACGTAAGATTCTTATCTGTTAGACAGTAGTTTAATCATGGGAAGAAACGTTAATTTAGACGTTAACAATTAACAGATTTTTTAGAGGTCCTTAGCCTGGTGGACATAGATTTCCAACAGTTATCGACTGAAATAACAGATTCACTCCGGCAGTAAATTTTTTTTTTTTTGTTAAATTTGTTTAGCTCGGAAGGAATATCCGTGGTTGGCTTCGTAAGTTATACTTCAACCGTTTGCCTTCTCTACCGTCATGCGCGTCTTCCAGATTTCGTAGAACAACACTTTAAGTCGTCCTTAATCGGTCGGCAAAAGAGAAAACTTCAATGGAATTATCATTCAACCAAAAATGGCCAAAATAATGTTGATATTATTGTAGAACTATTGGTGATACGACGGTAAGGATCCAGAAAATCCACATAGAGCCTTTGAAATGGTTGAATTAAGAAAATAAATCATCCCATCTCTGATCTAGTAGAATTGTTGACTATGCGGTTTGCTTGAGCCATTTATTTATTTATATTGAAATAATGTTCGGTCTTCACTCGCCTAATTTTGTCACGACGCTAGAATTAAATCTGATCATTTGCATGACAACTTGTCAAAGAAATTTTTTTTATTAAAATTGCTGGTGTTTTTGTCATGACGCTGCGACAAAATGAGTAGACAATTTTTATTTTACTCTCAATTAAATAAACTGAGAACATAAAACACTTGAATATATTTCTCCTCCATTTTTTGCCAATTCAAATTCCCCTGCGAGTTATTATATTTTTATCTTTACGCTGCACGGTCCGCAGACGACCGATCGTCCTACAGATATAAACAATTTTCGGCTATGCGCGTAAAATACGTCCTAACTCTATCCTTAGTAAAAAAAAAAGAGTGGTTTATGAAATATTTCATGCTCCTGTACACAAGCATGAAATAATTCCTAAAAAAAATCCTAACTAAAAATGTTGTGTGTTTTAGTAATTATACATCCACAAAGAAAACATTCAGGCGAACTTATTTTAAAATTAGAAATTCTTCAAAACGGAAAGTAAAATTATTCGTTTAGTTAGATAACTCAATTTAAAAAATTCATCCTAAATTTATAAAGAAAACAAATAAAATTAATTAATTTGAATACAAATCGAGTAAATGTAGTTAACGATTTTCAAGGAATGCAAGTCCAGATATTGCGGAGTAATCATCGATCTTACTATGTTTTTATGTTAAACCTATACCAAACGCCCACATCCAAGACGATTTTCAGCATTTTGTCATAGTTGTGGAATTGCCCGACATGGCACAGAAGCATATCATTACTGTTTAAAGTGTTTTTACGGCTTCATCAGAATACTAGTCGAGATTTTGCCAGTTGATCATCGATCTAATTATGTCTTTGCTAAAGACTTTATTATTAATTTCAGAATTTATTTATTTAATTTAATTTATTATTTTATTTATTTAATGTTCACTCTTAGCCACTAACTTAACAACTAACTTACAGTACAATTCTTAATCTAAAATGTTGATATTTGATGCCGGAATGTGCATAAATGCTTAATTGTATTTCCCACCGTTGCATTTATGTACGTTCGGCGTTTTTTACGCACAATAGAAAAGTAGTTCTGTTATTTGTTATGTTGTTGTTGTTTCGATGGTTGTGTTGCGCGTAGAGAAACGTAACTGCGCCCGCTGAAGAGAAGACCATAAGGACTTTGTTCGCATGGCCGGTTGTGAGTTTGGTGATTGCGCCTCATCGAATGTTGCGTCACTACTCATTAAGTTACAGAATTTCGCCCAGATGTAGAAGAGCAACATTGTGATGATGATGATTATGACGATTCCGGTTGTGCTGCCACATAAAATTGAGTTAGATAAAGTTTTTTTCTTATAATAGTTGAATTTGATCTTTGTTTTTTAACGTCCAATTTGTTATCTTCGGTATTGGCAGTGATGGAATTAGTTGATGGCTTTCGACATCGTGATATGGCAATATCATTGTTTCGTCTTCTTCATAGACATATTTCATAGACAGTTGTTGAATTCTATTAGAAATTGACCTTGGATGGATTTTACCCGTTGAAGGCATGTTGATATAAATTGTAGCTCTTCTATTGTAGCTATGTAGAGCTAGCTATATATATATGTATATGTTTTCCACCTCGTTGCATGGTTTCAGAGTGAATTGATAATTTTGTTCATCAAGGATGATATTGTATGAGGGAATAGGAGTGATCATTAGATTTTTTGACGGGATAGGTTTAATGTTGTAATAACTGAATGTTGATTCTATGAGCTTTGGTACCTGAATACGGAGTGCAATTTTGGATTGGTTTTAGTATCCTTGTAAATTTAGTAGGTCGTATATATTATTCGGATTTAAAATTTCTATGTGGTCGTTAGATAGTATGTCGTTAATGAAATGTATTTCCTTATTGGTTAGTAAATGTCGGGAAATCCATCGGTGTTTGGCTGAGCTGAGGGCGTCTAGTATGTCGTCGATATGCTGTGACAGTGTGCCTATTGTGTTGATTAATTTGTATATATATATATTGATCTATTTTGAACATGTATATATATAGTCCCACTTCGGTTACGTTAGCCAGTCGGTTTAATTCGAATATGATCTTCTTGTTCCTATTTTTAACGTATCTTTGTATATAGTTGAACCTATCGATCATAACATGATTGATTGAATTTGAGCGTTGTTTCGCTCATTTGACTTAATTTTCTTGAAAATTTTGGATTTTACTGCCTATTTCTTCTAGATCGTGTTGATCTAGATTTCCCGTAATATCTTTGATTAGAGATCCTAATCCGTTAATGAAGTCTTTTTTGTTCCGTGTAGGTTTCAAAAGGTTGATGTTTTCGTGTAACTCTCTAGTTTTATCCTCGATTTTCAGTTTGGTTTTAAAGGAGTAAGAATACTCCTTATTATTAGTTAAGGATTTCTCAACTAGATTGACATTTTCCTGGATTTTGCTAAGATTTTCTTCATAATTCTGGATATCAAATAAATGGACGATTCGTGTATAGCTACTGATTACTCGGCCCTGGCCTAGCTTGATCGGTATATGCCCCTTGTTGTTCTCTAGGTTGTTCACCTGGTGTGTTTGGCTCTGGATTAGATAGAACCTGAAATGGTTGTTTAATCAGTTTTTATGGTATTTACCGTCTTTAGTTACGACAGTGACGTTATTATTTTTGAGAACTTTCCCTAAGACATACCCGGCTTTAATTTTCGAACGTCTTTTGTTACGAACATGGATTATTTTTTTCAGTTTTAAGACAGGAGGTTTAACTCGATCGATATTGAGTTTATTGATCAGCTCGGTTTTCTTAGCGTGAGTTTTCCTGTAAGAAAGCTCTAAAAGATGGAGTGTTCATGTTGCCTTCGTTGTCTGCTATTTTTAAAGGCTTACCGTGTACACTGAAGAATTTAATAAGTCTTTTTTTGGAATTTGTCCAGTGCCGTGAGAAATACGTTGTTTTCGAAGAAGCAGAAATCTATATGCAAGATCTCCATTGGCTTTTTGGGCGTTTCCGTAATTTCATATTCGATCTTCAGTGGATGTCTATGGTATTTAGTCTGCCAGCAAATACCGCAATTATTAATGTACGATGTTATGAGGTTTTTCATATGAGAAAATAATGTGTCCTTTTGACGAACTCGTGCTTCTCCAATATGCCTCTGTGATGGTTTTCTTCGTGCCTTTTTTTTGGTCAAGGTGTTTTGATCTTCGGGGTCCAACACATTTGTTAGGAGGACATGTGTTCTTACTAGGTATTTTTTTGAAGCGTTTCCGAATTTTTCCTGATAAGCTTCTTTAGCTATGTCAAAGACTATATCGTCACACCACCTCATAGTCTCCATAATACCTGTAATTCGATATTTTGTTACGAATGTTCTGATATTGAGTCTAATGGCCGGCACGTGGTGGTTAGGCATGCGAATTATGATTCAGTGTTTTCCAAATGGATGTTCATGAATGATGTTTGATCCTAGCATTTCAAAATTGATTGTTAATATCAGTTGTGAATGAAAATGAATAATCAGGGAGTTTATGGTTGGAACAAGGTCTTGGGAATCGCTTCCAATGTCTGTATCCGTCGGAATCGGGTATATCAGAGTTGTTGATGATATTGATTGTTAGAGATTCGGGTTGTATGCGCGATAACGCGTCTGCATTTGTATTTTTTTAATCCTTCTTATACATGATTTCGTAATCGTACTCCTCTAGTTTCAATCTCCTAACCGTTAAGGTTCTGGATGCATAACTAATTGGTTTATTCTTTCCTATGGGACCCTGAGAGAGGATCGCTAGATACCTTGTCTCCAAGATTATGCTTTTATCTTTCCTTAAGCATTCCGTTAATGGGTTTGAGACGTCGGAGAAGTTCTAGATGAATTTTCGATAGTAGCCCAGAAGACCCAAAAAGCTTTTAATTTGTTTGTCCGTTTTTGAAATGTATTCCGATGAATTCGAGAATTTTTAAAACCATATTTTAATTTTTAGTTTAAGTTGATCATGTATTTTAAATTGATGTTATTTTATTAATTTTAAAATATAATTTAAATCATATTTGTTATTAGATTTTTCATTAACATTATATATTAACAAATATTTTAATCATTTTAAATTTTAAATGTAGTTTCGCCTACATGTTTTCTATTTTAGTGTATCTAATCTAATAAACAATTTTTACTTGGGATTTTTTTAGGAACTACATATTTCTCTCCGGTGGCTCGCTTTGTCATCTTTATGTTTCTGCAGTTGTAGTAATACAGGGATCTCAATCGCAGGACACGAAAATAATTTGAAATAAATAAATGTTTTGAGGTTGAAAAATATGACTTGCCATTTACCGGGATCAGAATTACTATTTCTAGAATAATTGTTAAATATAAATAAAAATGCGCAAAAAGTCTTTCGATGGTAATAAAAACACATTTCAATTGAATGAAGGAAACGTCAAATTATGTAGACCAATTGTATTGAGCAAAAACTATTAGTTATTAACTTCAAACTGTGAGTGCGGGTAAAATATCACAGTCGTGCAGCAGCCTTAAATTTTGGTGTTAATAGTTGTGAGTGTAAAAATACAATTTTGTCATGACATTCTAACGCCATGACAAAATTTTGGCAAATTTTGCGTTTGCAGACCGAGCATAGTCTCGAAATGTAACTTGAAAAATTATTAAAGTAAATACAAAATGAAATAAATTCGCTTTGATTTGAAAATGAAAAATATAAAAATATTAGTAACGATGAGGCAATTTTATGTTCCCAGTGATTTTATACTAAACTAACGAAAATCATGATTAATTTTATTGAAACTCTTACACATGATCATCACTGATTCATTATCGCCATAGTTGGTTCTGTGTCTATCTTAGTGGAGGAATAAACAGCAGTTTGTCTTTCCAGGTCACAGCTTGTAAACTTCTTTCCAATTTTCTCAATACTATGGATATGCTCTTCGGTTACCACACATTTACAGCATTTCAGTATGTTAATTGTCTTCAAATCCAAAATGTGATCCGTCTAACGTTTGTTGTTCTTAGAAAAGCTCATTGTTTCATTGAAAGCAATCCCTGTGTTTATTTTCAAGTATTACCTGACGAAGTACCCCATTTATCTTCGATCATGAAACTACCATGCAGTGAACATCACCACCAACTTGTCGACTTTTGTCTTCTTACGTGGATCCTGCAACTCTCTCCTGTACTCGGGATTTTTTGAGTATCTGGTTCCATAAGTCACATTAGTTTCACCACAGGATCACCTGGTTTAATGAGTTGCACTACACTCCCCAACACACGATATACATTTTAACAAATAAACTGGATAACAATTACTCTCGATCAACAAACGCTTACTTATCTTAGAAAACTGTATCGAAAGGCTTTACTCTTTTGAGCCTTCTAACTAAATCCGTATTATCCAGTAGCTGGATGACCTTTATATGTTGACATTTTGAAGTAGCCGTTGTCCATGACTTCTAGCAAATTTCGTAATTTCGGTTTTGATGGGTTCTATGCCCAGATCTTTGTGGATGTCGCTATTTCTGATAAACCATGGTGCGTTGACGATGTTTCTTAGCACTTTATTTTGGAATCGTTGGATAATATCCATGTTGCTCTGCTTGGTACATCCTCACAGCTGTATACCATAAAGTTCAGACAGGCTTCAATACTTGTTTATAAAGCAGAAGATTATTAGGGATTGATAGATGTGAGTTTCTTCCCAGTAACCAATATATTTTTTTGAATTTTAATACCAACTCGTTGTCTTTTTTTTACACGGGCTTTCCAGCGAAGCGTAGCGTCTAATGGCATACCAAGATATTTGGCAGTGTTTGATGTGGTATATCTTGATTATTTAAATATACTTATTTTGTGTCTTGTCGAATCTCTTGTTCGTAAAGTCGACATGTACAGATTTGGTTTCATTTTAGTTTATGCTCCATCTTGTTGTCCAATTGTGTACTTGCTCTATGGCGGTTTGCTATTTCTCTGTTGTATCTGAGTTGTTATCACCTACTGCCATGCTAGCTGTGTAATCGACGAAAGTGGTCATCGTGTTGTTTTTTGTGATTGGAACATCTCGGGTGTATATAGTAAATACAGGGGTGGTCCAAGTACACTTCTTTGTGGAATTGCTGCTCTTACTTCCTGACGCTAAGAATATTCATTTTTTTCTTAAGCCTGAAATATCTTCCCGTTATATACGATTATAGTATTATGCTGTAGGTAGGATTAATTTAAGTTTATAGTTTAAGCCTTCGTACCAAGCCTTGTCAATGGCCTGCGCTATATCAAGGAATACTGCGAAATAAACTTGTTCTCTTCTATAGTCTTTTCTTATTCTATGCACTTCACCAATAGTTGAGTGCTCACTGCGAAAACCAAATTGGTGATTCGGAATTAGGTTATTTTTCAATTATTAGTTTGACTCTTTTTAATAATAACTTTTTAGAGAGTTTAGACATTATTGGCAGCAACGATATAAGCCTATATGATGTTATTAGATGTGGCAGGTTTCCTGAATTGGGAATCATAATATCCTCAGCCGCTTTCCATAGTTTTGGCACATAATTTAACTTGAATGCAGAATGATATTAGTTAACTTTACCATACCTTTTCTCGGTAGCTGCTTTATTATTTCTCCCGTAATCACATCAAACCCTGGCGCTTCCTTTAAGTTAAATTGATTTTAATTTCGTTTGTTACTTCAGTAGGCGATGTAGGTTTGACATCTTCGAGAATTTGTATTATTTTTTCATTCAATGTTCCTCGTAATTAACATTCTTGAGGTTGAAATATATTTTCAATGTGATAGCAAATCCTTCAGCTCTTTCTTTGTTGTTCCTTGCCCATTGTCCATCCCTTTTTCTGATAGGATGAAAGGCATTATTGGCCTTTTCAGAGTTTTAGTTTCTTTCTAGAGCGAATATTCCGTATTACTGACATTCGTCAACTTACTTAAGTAGAAATTAACTGACTCATGTTTTAGTTTCTGAATTTCTCTTGTTAATTGTTGAGTAAGATTGTTTAGTCTTTTTAATCTTGTGGAGCTCTAGTTTCGTGTCACTTGTTTCTGGATTTGCGTTTATCCCTAAGGAGATTTCTAATTTCCATTGAATAATTATTTCTTTTTATCCTTGATTTGATTTCTGGAGCACTTTCCCATGTCTATTGTTGAATATCCGTAATGAAATTTCTACTTCTATGCCAAGTTGATCCATAGTTTTTAAAGGACTTTCAAAAGTATTCTTTATTCAAGGAGTACTTTGAAACTTTCCCAGTCCATAGGTTTGTTGGTTAGTACTAGACTATTCCTTTTTTGGATGATATACTCGCATCGGATAATGATCTGAGCCATATCTTGGCTTTCTTCGACTTTCATAAAATTATTAGAAATATTTTTGGTTATAAAACAATTGATCAGGTCAAGTACTTTGCCTGAATCAGTTGGCCAATATGTTGGTTTCCTGTTAAAATTGATTCACACCCATTTTCTTTAATGGCAATCAGTAAATGCATTTCCTTTATCTAGAACTTTACTGAGTATTCTTCACAATGAAGTCATTATGACCCTTTTTTTAGACGCTTTAAGAACTCTTTCTCTTTTCTTAGACGCTTTAAGAATCATCACCAACACATTAAACGTCTTTAAGAACTGATATCTTTCGGTATCACGCCAATCAATCAAACGATCTATATAGAGCCAATTTCTATACTTTGTGGCTCATCTGAAGGGAATGTAGCGGTTATAATATTACAACTAAAAATTCTAATCATATATGTCACAAATGTTACATCTCGCAATCTCCTCACAATTGAGGGTACAACTCTTAATCGCCACCCGGTTGTTTTACCACGTTTAACTGTTCTTGTTAAACACATTTTTTACAAAAATGAACAAACAAGAAGACAATGGGAACTACACGAATAGCATTCCAAAACGAAACAAAAGAGTGACACGACGAATACAAGCAAAGCAAAACGAAAACAATTGTTTTAAGTAAAATAAATTATACATTCATGTTTCATCCAGTTCGTCTCTACCAGCCGTTCAATAAAGACGCCACACAATAGCACGGTGGCCACTACCGCTATTGCATATGGCGGATAAAAATAAAATTTTTAATTTTATTTAATTTTATTAAGTAAAACAAATTAATTATTTTTTAAAATAAATAAATATTATATTTGATAATATTGAATTATATAATTAATAAAATATATTTAATTCTACAGACTTCAGACGGAATGCCATCAAAACCCAGGACACGGTTTTGTATCCCAATGAAACTTAGAGGTTCAAGGGATATAGTGGAAGTGATATCAAAATAGAAAAGCTAAGGACTGACTACAGGTCCTCTAGTGCAGTGTAGCGTGAAGGTAAATAAATATGATGAATGTGAAAAACCAGGAGTTTCGTTACTTGACCGATAAATCGGGTGATATCCCACCAAATATTCTCGCCCGAGAAGATATCGAGAGGACTGGAGTCACTTAATAATCACCAGGAAATCCATTTTCATATAAATGGTCTACTATAACTATGTTGAGGGCTGTCGAGCCAATTGGATTCCAAATAATTTTCTAATGCAACGAAAACAGGTAAGATTTTGTCTTATATTTGTGATAAATATAATCTAAATATTTTCCTGCTTCAAAATTACAGGTACAGCAACACCGGCTTACCTTCTACACGAAAAAGATATCCCACTTCAAATTATAGTAAATAAGTAACGGAGGTTCATATGAGGAAAGCTCGAGTCATTCTGAAAAGTGAGAGATAAGTAAGGTAAGTTTCCTCTTGATTTCATTCTCATAGTACCGAATATGTAAACTGGCTAGAAGTCCTAAATATTACACTTGGTTTTTATTTTATAACGGACAATATATAAAACTAGAAGGTTGTGATTATCATTTTTTTATGGCTACTGTTATTGGGGGGAATTTGGTATGTTCGATTTCACACGGTTTTTAGCAATTTGTGAAAAATTGTTAAGATCAGGGGCGGAATCAAGAAAAACAATCGACAACTTTTAACGAATTAAAAATTATTTTCTAACGCACACGATTAAAACTGTTAAATTGTGCATCGTGGATGACGCGGGCTAGTTATATTTGACAAGTGAATATTACTTAGGTACTGATTTATCTATTAGGAAAATTTTTCGAAATCAATTTCATTCTATTCATATTAGGTTTCCGTACAGAATTGACCAATTAGTGAATAGTAGTCGCAAACACTTCTATGGACATGAATAGGATATTCCAAATGACTTATGCTGAATACCACGCCAAGCTGTTTATTCTTCATAATAAACCTGTTGTAGGTATTTCTCCCCGTGGTAGACCTTTGACTAAACCTCGGCCACATTTCTGCTCGAGAAAACATCTGCTAAAAACGCAGAATGCTTTTCAGAAAAACCAAGAAAATAAGGGACGATTGTTGGTTGAGGCGAAAATTGAAGCGGCGTTATATCGTATTGGCATTCTCAAAAAAGCTACAAACTCGATTTACTGTAAAAACAATCAAATAACTGAAATCATTGAGATGTTCACAGAGTAAGTTTTACACTCTTGAAAAGTTCAATAAATTCTCAAATGCGATGATTTTTAATTTGCCTAGTAACATTTTGACGTTTACGGTTATATCGCGTATCCCAGAATTGATTACAGGTTCTTTTTCATATATGTATTCGATTTAGTCAGAAATTTATTAGATTTTTTTTTGTTGATATCGTGAAAAAGTAACCTTATAACTATAATAATTTTCAATGCGATTTCCAGAATTCTAAAATTCTTAATTACCAAATTAAAATTTATTGAAAATTTTAGTATTTTCGCCAATTTTAATTTTCTCATTTATTGTAAAAAATATTGAATAACCAGAGTCCTAGAGAAGTTCAAGAGCTCACGTTTATACTTGAGGGTAGTTCAGACTTTCGACTATCCTGCTGGCTAATGGACGGTAATTACATTTAAAATTTTGGAAACCATGGTGAAAATCATCGATGGAAAATTTCCTGACTTATTCTAATATTTGAAGAGAATCTGTAAACTGTCTTTAACCATGTTAAAAATCGTCATAATTTGATCCCGTTGAGCTATCTGACCATGTAGGTAAGTCCAGTGAACATCTCCAGGAGCGGTGGAAAAAAAATCGACAATTTATTCAAATTCATAAAATTTGCAAGTTGCGTATGGCACACTTAATATCATCATAATCGAAACCTGTTTCACAATATTGTTCGAAAATTTCCTACCCCTTTCGAATATATGAAAGAGAACCCGTAAACATCTCTGGTATGTGCGATGTATAACCGTAAACAAAACAATGTCTTTAAACACTAACCTTAAACGATAATATTTTATCTGAAAATCCTTTTTACCGATTTTTATACACTGTACTGAAAATATGTAATTTGGGTATGTACTCGTACCACGAAAAAATAATAAATTAGCGTATTATTAATTTTACAATTAGTTTATAAAAATAAGATAAAAGTAATTACTTTAATTAATTTATTGTGTAATAACTATTTGCCAGTGTCCGCCATACTTTTTCTCAAAATAATTCAAATATGTTTTTTCTCTAAACTATCTGAAAAAAAGATGGAAAAATGACGATCTGTCAATGGTCAGAGAAAATAAAAAAACGGAAAAGTGGAACGATTTTTCTATGGCCCACTTTGTTTTTATTTTCTTGTTCATTGCGATCGTATGACAAATGTTTTGTGCGGATTTTATTTTAAGAACAGTAAAACTCGATTATGCATTTTTCTCCAAAAAATTTTTATTGGATGAAAGGTGTGGCGTGTCTTGTAATTTTTTATTTAACTTTGGCGATGTAATCATCTGGACGTTTTGGAAAAAATAATTCGTGCCAGGATAGTAGTGATATATATTCAAATAAAAAAATATATAAGTTTTCATTCAAGCAAATAGAGCCTGGAAAAAAACCAAAAGGCGGTTACAAAAGGCTTTTTTCATCTTTCTGATCTCTCCGATGTAATAGAAAAACAGGCCATTAACCGAAGTCTGTTCGGAACTAACAATATGCTTTTTTTAAATGACTAGGACTAATTAGGACTTTATCTAGGCTATAAAATACATTCTACACGGTTGAAAAAAAATGTATTACATTAAAAAAATTTAGGAATTCACATAAGTCTACACAATATACATTATTACACTGATATAGTCACCATTTATTAAAATTGATAACTTAGCTGATGAATTTTACACTTATACATAACAAAAGTATTAATCCGATGGAAGGTTCGTATATACAATTTGTTTACTATGAAGGACATAGTTTTGATAACATTTTGTGTTAAACAAATGAATACCAATGATATATTAAATTATAAATAAACTACAGGTATTAAATGGTTTTATACACTACATGTATTAATTTTAATATACTCTATGTTTAAAAATAGATCTTAAATACTAATATAGGAATGGTATTAAAGCAATTCTTATTAGACTATAAAAGTATTTAACATACTTGATGTATTCATTTTAATATGTCGCTAGTATCAATTCATTAAACATTATCTTGTCAAAAATTGCCACAATAAATAAATCAAAATTTAATAGGGATTATTTATTATTGTCAAGTAATAGAACATTATAATAATGTAAACTTAACACATTTAACACACCTAAAATTCGAAATTATACAGGGTAAAAATTGTCTGGAAATAGAAAACTAGAAAAATAATCAAAACTAATCATTTGAAACATTAATAACGAATTCTCTTTGAAATAAAACACATTTCAGAATTAAAATCACATTTGTACATATTTTATTTGCAAACAAATTCTTCTTATAAAATAATGTAAATTTACATCAAAACCATGCCAAATATTATAATATTAAAAATTTAAAGATTTTCAGTATACAATTTTAAGTTATTCAGTATTATGTATTAGTATTTTTAGGATGTGTAATTTGTTTTTTTTCTCGATGTTACCATTTCATACGTAAGTAAAAATACAGCTATTCAAATACAACCACCCGTGTGGTTTTTTAATCGGATGTTGTACACATAATTTTGCAAAAAAACACCAGAAAAATCGTAGATTCTTGTCATATTTAATATCAAACAGAAAGTGAAATTTCAATGCTAAGTCCAGTGCATCAATAAATTTGAAGATATTTGATAGTGGTATAAGATTTCCGTCAGTAATTGCCATATATTGGTCTATATCTGCTTTCGATTTTCCAATCGCAACTATGTATGGAGCCTTCCCACTAGTATTGCTAAGGTATTCTTCGTTTGATAATCGACACTGAAATGTATGTAATAAAAATAATTAAAAGGCTAGTTAAAAAATATATTGAAATCAGGTGTTGCCGCATGCATGAATGATGGCCATAAACAAGAAACAGTCAAATTTATAATAATTTGACAAAAAAAGTCAGTTCATATTAAAAAAATATTGAGATTGTCTTGCAAAATAGCGAGCATGGTGTTTAAAAACGCAGACCTTAGATGGAAGCAGAACATTTTGTCTAAGATCTGTCTAAAAGATAGCTATATAGGGAAAAATATCGCTTGAATTTTAATAAATGAACATCGATTAAATTAATTTGGGCAATTGTTATGAAAAAGCTGCAATATCAAATAGGTTTGTAAATGAAAATTGTAATAACTATTGTTGGCGGTACATCTAAAAATTTTCTAACTTTAAAATTTGTGTGGTGTAAAATAATTAAATATTATTATTATTAATAATTATTAGTTTACCTCTTTGTAAACAACTATGTTGTTCACAGCTTGTCCGTTTTCCGACTTAATTTGACTAGTCCAGCTGGAGATGGTGGAAGAAGTCTTAATAAGTTTAAAAATGTGAGAGTTTCGGTATCCCAATCTAAACTAAAATAAATAAACTTTGTAAAATGATATTTGAACTAGTACTTTAGTTTAGAATTACCAATATTTCTGTCAACTTCTGTATATAACACTCGTTTGCCTGAATTTTTTACAATTGTAAAAATGTGATTCCGGTACAATTCCCACGTTGTTTCTAAAAGTGGGGTTTCACCAAATCTCAATGTAAAATCATATCTAAATTCGAAAAAATAGTTATTTAAACTTTTACGAATTTATAACGTACTGTTATTACGTACCAATTCCGGGCACACAAAAAAATATCGGCATGCCTCGTAGGTCGAAGAATTCTCCTTTTTAATTGCCAATTTTCTGTGTTCTATCGTGAGTTTGAGTTTCTCCTTAAATAGATTAATTTCCTCGGGGAGATTGGCAGATTTCAAAATCTGTAAATGTTTTTGAACCGTCTCGGTGTCTATTTCCACTGTAAAGAGGGGGCTCGGGCAAGTTACGTTCAATTTCGATATCTTTCTCGATTTTTCTCTTTTTAACTCTATCGTTTCTTAACTTGCTTTGCAGAAAGCCACTGTTTGAAGAATTAATAAGAACTTCCTGGAAAATGAAAATTTAATCATTAGTTATTAATTAGAACTTTATTTTAGTTTTGGCCAATTGAAGTTAATAAATCTTATATTGTGCTAAAAGTATTTCGTTTTTATTCATAAAGAAAGAACAAAATTCATATAACATAACATAAATTTCATAAAGCGTGAGAAGCGGTTACGACAGCCTCCAAAATTATTTTCTTGATTTGTATACAGGTTGAACACAAAGAAATGGGCCTTACAGGTAAACGTAAACCAGACAGAATGAATTAAAAATAATATGATACTTAAAATAAGCCCTACTAGAACCTTGATGTTAACACTCACAAATACATATAACAACAAAATTATTTTATTACCTAATAAATTTAAACTTGATTTTGTTTTGTCAATTATTTATAAACCTGTAGCCCGTAAATTAAAGTCACCCTGTATTATAATTAAAATTATTTATACGAACTAGTTTTATGCACGGAAACAATTGAGTGTATGTTTCAGCAACGGCCAAATACTCCTCATTTGATGCGGTGTAAATCCAAAATTTTCATGCAAAAAAAACTGCCGAATAAGACTCAACTTTCCGGCGATGTGTGTCATTTAGACAAACTATATTTTCAAAATGCGATAAAATTTTTAAGCCACCAGCCTTTTTCGCAAAGTATGCTTGAAGGGACTATATTATATTTTAAAAAGAAAAATTGTAATTAATTTGCAATCAGTAAGAAAATGAAAAAATATTTTACTTCCGAAGTTATAAGAGTTAAACACATTGCGATATCACGTCCTTTGACTCCCCCTTCATATATGTACGCTATTTCATCAGGAAATTTTAATTTATTATTCAATTCAGACGTTTCGTTGAATTCAGGCGAATCAACTGATATATTCACATCGAGATCCATGTTTAAAAACAGTTTTGTTTGTACCTTCAATATTAAACAGGCATAACGCATATGAACAAATTGTTCCATATATACCCTCCATGTTCCCTTTGGTACTCCATATATCAAATATGTTTTCTTCAATACGCGCACCATGTACGTTGGGAAAACAATCAAAATCTTCTAATTTGATATCTAATTATAATACACTAGTAATGAATCCACTGCGTTGACACAAAGTTTTCAAGATGGAGTCACATGCAACCAAATTCCATTACACCACAAATTACTTTAATTAAAAACTACACCACATTTTAAAAATATAACTTACCTAAATATACTTAATCATTATACTCAAAACTTGCGGTTGACGTATATTTTATAATTTCCACAATTTTTTATTGTTTCCAATTTGAACTGTTATAAAAAAAACAACTCATTTTTAAACAATTTGCTAATCAAACGAATTGAACACACTTCTTTATCGAAAGAAAATTCATCACAACTAAATTCTCAACTAAATAAATTTCAAGAATCTATAGAGAATTAACTAATATTTAATACCATCTAGATATAAAAGCAATATTTGAAAATATCCTTTTTAAATGATGCTTGTATTAATTTTATACATTTATTGCATACAGTGGATACTTTTTTAACAGTAACACATTACAGCTTTCGAGGTCAGAGAGGCTGTCCATAGTGATCATGTCTTCTACCAGTTAGCACAGGGCACGAGCAAAGGAAGTGAGCAAGAGTCTCCTCCTCTTCCTCGTCCATGCAGCTTCTGCAGAAGTCATTTGCATCCAGACCCTGCCTTCTTGCATGTTCTCCAAAAAGGCAGTGCCCAGTAATTATCCTCACAATTCTACCTAAATCACGCTTTCTTAGTGTGATTAAGATCTTGGAGCGATTCAAGTTCAGCTCAGGCCATACTTGCTTCGCTACCCTGCCAGTTGAACTCGCAATCCACCTAGCATTTGTCAAGGCAACTGCTTCCCTATGGCTTGCTGCTTTCTGCATAGACATAGGCCTTCTTACACGTTCTCTCCCTGGTTCTAGTTGGATAGTCGTACCGTACCTTGATAACTCGTCTGCCCTGCAGTTTCCCTTAACGTCAGAACGGCCCGGAACTCACACCAACAGGATATTGAAATATTTACTCATTTCGTTAAGAGATGTTTGACAATCCAACGCCACCCTTGACGCCAGGGAAACTGAATCCAGTGAAAGGATGGCTGCCTGACTGTCCACATAGATAGTGATATCAATTAACGATATTACATTATGCTTCAACCAATTCATGACCTCTTCAATAGCTAGCTAAAACTTCAGCCTGGTACACACTGTAGTACTCAGGCAGACGAAAAGATAAACTAACATTTAATTCTGCACAGAATACACCCGCTCCCACTCTATCATCGAGCTTGGAGCCATCGGTGAAGAATTTAGCTGACCCGGTCTCCATAATGCGACCACTATTCCAATCCTCCCTAGAGGAGAGAATCACCTTAAAAGCTTGCCAAAACACAACAAGGGTGTTATATAATCTAAATTCGCCAGGTCATGCTTCACAGAATTGACTGTAGTTGAGTGCCTTTTTCGCAGGCACTTCCATCACAAAGTCGCTGATAGCCGGGCGGCCGTATTGACCACCATTTGCTTACCAAGCATATCCAACGGGAGAAGGTACAGCATGACCTCTAGGACACTATTGGGGGTTGTTTTCAGCGCCCCACTAATGAGCAGACAGGCTGCCCTCTGCACCTTCCCCATCATGTTCCTGTATCTTAATTTCTCCAGAGCTGGCCACCATACGCTCACACCATACAGCAGTACGGGCCTTACAACTGCCGTGTAAAGCCAATGTACCAGCTTCGGTTTCAAGCCCCATTTTCTTCCAATGACATTTTTACAAGAGTAGAGTGCCACAGTAGCCTTCTTAACTCTTTCTATCGTGTTTGGTTTCCAACTGAGCTTACTGTCCAGAAGAATTCCTAAGAATTTTGCCTTTTCAGTAAGGACCAGTCTAGTACCATTCAGGCTTGGTGGAACTGTTGTCGGAATTTTATATTTCCTAGTGAAAAGGACCAGCTCTGTTTTAGATGGGTTAATCCCCAATCCACATCTACTGGCCCAACTCGTAGTGATTGATAGCGGATTCTGCATCACATTCCTGATTGTACCCAGGTGCTTACCCGAGTCAGCTATCGCTACGTCATCGGTATAAGCAACCACACTCATTCCTTCCCTCTCCAGTTCCAGTAGTAGTCCATTGATTACTATGTTCCAAAGAAGGGGAGAGAGGACACTTCCCTGGGGTGTTCCTCGAACGACCCGTATTCTGACGGAAACTTTCCTCAACCTCGCTATGACCCTTCTGCTTCCAAGCAAGTGATCGATCAGCCTGGGTACTGGGTCTTCGATTTCAAGTAGCAGCAATTCTTCCCTAATTGCCTCTACCTTCACGTTGTTGAAAGCGCTCTCGATATCGAGAAACACCACCAACGAGAATTTTTGAAAATCCAGTGACTTCTCAACTCCCCGAATCAAGGTGTGTAAAGCTGTATCCACGGACTTATTGTTATGGTACGCATGCTGAGATTGTGCCCAGTTTCTGGGTACAATTATCGACCGAATATAGACGTCCAGCAGCCTTTCCATGATTTTCAGCAGAAAGGATGATGGAAGTATTGGTCTTAAGTCCTTAGGGTTGCTGTGCGAGCTTCTACCTGCTTTCGGGATGAAGATCACTCTAGCCTCCCTCCATTTCATCGGGATGTACCCCAGCTTCAGACATCCTTTGAAGATGACTTCCAGCCAGACATCCGAGTTCTTCTGAATTTCTGCTGTCACAATCCCATCCGGGCCAGCTGACTTAAAAGGCTTAAACCTTTTAATAACCCATTTTATCTTCCGTGGAATCAGAAAATCCTCTGTACGTAACTGATGGATCCCGCAGTCATTCTGCGTTAACACTTTCTCACTTCCAGCGAAGTGAGTTTCCATCAAAAGATCAATAGTCTCTTCACTAGACGCCATCCATTCGCCATCCGGTTTTATCAGATAGCCTGGAACAACTGGACTAGTGGAGAGAATCTTTCTTAAGCGCGAGGTTTCTGAGACCCCTTCCATTCTATCACACGACAGCCTTCACGACTTCCTTTGCGCCTTCCTTACTTCCCTTTCGTAAACTCTGAGGCCAAAGTTAGCGATAATAGTTGGCGATAGAAAATATTATCACTAAACGTATAAAATTACTACAGTTAATATTTAGAAAGGATATGTGGAAGTATTATTTTGATTTCGTGGTGGTATTAAATAAAATTATACTCTCTCTTAGAGTACTAGTACTTTAATAAGTACGATGCTATATAAGTACCTATTTTTTATGAAATGTGTAAATTGTTTTTTGTAAAACTTTTAATAACTGAATAACTGAACAAGAGTTAAATAATTTTTTAATTGCATATATTGTAAACAATTTCATATATTTTAATATTCAGTTAATATTACAACAATATAAAGATTATCAATTATCCTCTTAAGTATAAAACCCAGTCGTTAAATTGTATCAATAAGTTTAATAGGTTCAAATATATAAGAAATTATACTCAAATTTTTAACCGTGTAACATCTCTAGGTCTGGTAATAGAACAATTTAGAAAATATAGATCGAAATCAAATACCATAAACGTTTCAAATTTGCTGGACAAGTTAAAAATCATCATAATTAAATTCCGTTCACAAGGCACTTAGGATTTTTATTTAGCTATTCGGTCAAATAGGTGAGCATCTCTAGGATCGGAGATATAAAAATAGAAACATTACTAAAATAGCCTATTTTAGTGTTAAAAATATTTTGAACGCGTTCGTTCCAAACTGTTAGGCAATTGTTTGATCTTTACAACGACACCATTGGGGCTCAAAGACTTCTCTAAGATATGACCAACAGGTAATCTAGAAAAATTTTAATTTCCCAACCAGACAAATACAAATTTTTTTGTATTTAACAGTGTAAATTATATTTGTATTGCTTTTGGCATGTACATATTTCACAATCATAGTTTTACGCTATATGAACGATTACGGTTAGTCAACTGGCCTTTAAAGTCGTACCTAATTGTTTCAAATAACACAACTTCACTCGCTAATGATGTGATTCACTTTCAGTTCGTTTCTGTATACTAAATATAAATAATAAATCTACAGTAAAATTTTCACACAATTTGAAAAGTCTGTTTATTTATGTTTACTGGAGGATCGAATGTGTAACCTTTGGTGAGTAAGTTACCCAATATTCAATAAAAAATGTATTTGACCCATTAGAACTCATTCCAAATTGGCCAGCCTACGCAAACACATGAAATTACCATATGCTATGCACTTCAAAACTGAAATTTATTTCCTTATACACGGTAAGTTTCTCTATATAACACTATAGACACTTATCAATCAATTCTACTTAATTGAATATTAATTTACTTGAATGATGGCAATGGTACAACATGTAGAGATAAAAACAAAAGATGAAAACTAATAAAAATTATGAAAAACAAATAATTTCACCACATACACAGATGTGTACCGCCAGCCATCAACATCATGTACTACAAATTATAAAACTTTTTCCACCACAAAAAAAAAATTGTCGATGGCAACAACAACAACAACAACCAACCACTCCATGGTGAACATGAAAAAAAAATGCAATTTACATTTGTCCACTTTCCCTTAAATAAATTTGAATTTTTTAAAAACATATTTTCTGGTTTGTTATGTGCTTTATGAAAAGGCCTAGTGCACATACGCGTACTCTTGTATGTAGATATGATCGTAACCCATTACACACACACACATACACGAGTACATACATAAAAGTATGAAAATGTACATAATTTTTCAAACATTAAAATTAACATGAATATATTTTTGGTTTGGTTTTGGTATTTATTCGCCCACCCAAAACATAACATTTTTTGGCGGTTTACCTTTAAGTCTGCGCGCGCGATAGGCTCGAATTTAAAGAAAACAAATTTTTTGTACATATACATATATTTGTTATGCGCGCACATATGGATATTTGATGTATTGAATTTTATGTTTTTCCATAAAATATGAAATACAAACCAAATCAATAGATATTTATAGGTAAATATACGTCCGTGTACTTATCTAATCAGTAAAATGATACGTTTAAATAAATAAAAATATAAAATACAAACAACGATTTTGACGTTTTGAAAAAAATCCGTTAATTTTTCTTCCCAGGTTAATGTCTCAATATATAATGTTACGTATCGCACCGCGTTGTATGTTAACCAAGAAATTGCATTTGACGTGCGAGTGAATGACTTTCGTCTTCGATTTTCAAAATGAGATTTTTTTTTTATATAGAATCAAGAATAAATTCTCAAGAATATCAAATGTTGTCTCGATTTGATGACCGTTTGTGTATAATCAGAGATTGATATCACGACAAGTTTTTGATGTGTACGTAAAATTCAACTCTCACTATTTACTCGTATTATATATAGAATTTTCACACACGTACACATGAAAATTTTGTATCGGGCGAGCGCACGCTGAGTTTATTTATGTAATTTTAACCGCGAAATTTCACCTAACTCGCATTCCGAAACAAAAAACTCAAAAGATTTCAATCAGCAGTAGACAACGAACTTGTTTTATGACAGTAAAATTAATTTCCTGTCTGGGCTGGCTGGATGTTAATTTACAAAAAAAAAAAAAAAATTAATTAAAATTGTAAATTGATTTTATTAATTAAATTTATTGGTGGACGCATTTAAATTTTTGTCTATGCGCATTGCGTATGTGTATCGATCTCGTATATTTACCGACCGATCGATTGATTTCACCATTTGATTAACATTTTTTTGGACTAAATTAAATTATGCTGGCGGTTTGTTAGCATATTTTTGAGTTTGTTTGTTTCTTTTATTATTTCGTCGAGATAACCATCTACTCAAAATTGACATTTTATGGTTTGTTGTTTGTTTTTGGTCGCGGGTAATAAAAATTAAATGTCACGATGGTTATAAATTTTGTTAATTTACGATATTGTACGCTAATTGGGTCATTTGTACTTTTACGTATATGCGTGATGGGCGATTCCATAAAATTAAAGGGTGCCGGGTGCGTGTGGTATTGTAAACTAAATGCACATTGCGTTATATAAAATTTTGTCAATATTCAAGGGCAGAACGATAAATTAATCACAAAATGATACGCCTTAGGCTTTCCAGTTTCGAAATCTTAGACTGTTGCCGCCATACATATCTACTTTAATAATAGAAGTCATATTTCCATGAAAGACAGTTATTAAATTGAACGAGTCAAGCCTCTTGAAGTAGAAAATAAATCTACTGCGCTTTCCTAATTTGCAAACCCAGTTGAATTAAAATTCAATTACTGTCCACTGTGTCTAAAACCTCGTTTTATCGATTGCAGTTCTTGCTTTTATTGCAGGTCTAGCAACATCGCCGGTATTATGAGTCAAGAATAATGAAATTGAGCTACAATTTATTAGTCTACGCAATATCCGATCCCAAGCCTCGTTCATAACCGACACATGTTTGCAACTAGTATAATGTTACTTCAGTATACTAGTGGCTACAATAACAGAACGAAGTTTTATTTTGAACTACTTTAACTAATCATTCACGATACAGGGTGAATGATATGTTCGCGGGCCTGAACATCATCCGGGCCGACGTACAGGTTTTTTGTTATTTTAACAACAGGTGAACAGATATGCTTTCTGCATTAACATATGTCTATCGTGCACCCTCCTACCTACTTTGAATTATGCATGTGATCTATGAAACTTTTCCTACAATGGAATTGGAAGGTGATTCGGAAAGTGCATCACATGACCTTACTAGCATCGGAAAAAAAAACAAAACTTGTACTACATAGGCGGAACATAAACACCGCTCCAAGTTGACAACGAGGAAGTTTTGACTAAAACAGAGATGAAATACTTCTTGATATCAAACTAATATTCTGGATGTAGATAAAATACTCTTCAGAAAAACCAAATAAAGCCACATTCACCCTGAGTAGACTGATGACAAACATAAGAAGCTCCATGGCCAGTAAACGCAGACTAGTGGTATCCGTCAACAATTCCATCTTTCTCTAGGAATGTGAACTCCAGAAGTATTGTAAAAAATTGTCGCAAAGAAAATGGCAAGCGGAGAGCCGTGACACATGGGCGGCTAGATTAATTAGAGATATATTCAAATATGTATAGATAGGAAGCATGGGTAAGATAAAAATTGTCTTACCTAATTTTTTGGGATTTATTGTTCAGATGAAGGGGCGAGTCTCGAATACCGTCCTATAAGTGGGTGGGCGATGAGCTGAAAGAACTTAACTATTGACCATTGTTCTTAATCCTTTTTATTGGAAATCTCGTTACGTTTTTAATAGAGTTTTTAAATTTTGACCTCAAATTACTGATCAACCATCCCGAAAACTCGGCCATATTGGACCCGCCTTCCAGAATTTTCACATTCTCATACCTCAAATTAATCATCAGCGATTTCGAAAATCTCGTCGATAATGTTTTTCGATATTCGATCCGCCTTCTTGGGATGCTGTATAAGATAGCGGAATTTTGGCAGCGGGAAATACGAGATTGCGCTACTCGCCGCAAGTGGCAGCACTATCACTAAAGAGAATTAATTTTGTTATGTAAATACCAGCGAAAATTTTTCATTCATTATGTACCACTTTTTTCATTAATTAAAATATCTCAGCGTAATAAAATATTAAAAGTGATCCTTAAAATGGCAAATTGATTGATCTCCGTAGTAAAGGAATTCGGTATATGAAATATTGAAATTTAACAATAATCCGTCTATCCGCCATTTCTTCCATTATTAACCAATACTTTCTTTTGTTTTTCTAATAGCTTAGGTCATACTGAGACTCTATGGAAAATTTGGGCAAAATTCATGGACTAGAATTACCACTAGAATTTTTTGTTTTTCTGCTACCATATAAGTGATTTTCAGTTTATGACCAATATCTCAAAAACTTCCACTAGTAACCAATACTCTCGGTTGTTTTTCTAATAGCTTAGGTCATACTGAGACTCTATGGAAAATTTGGGCAAAATTCACGGACTAGAATTTTCACTAGAATTTTTTGATTTTCTGCGGCCAAATAAGTGATTTTCAGTTTTTGACCAATATCTCAAAATGTTTCAGTTGTAGCCAATTTTTTTGTTTGTTTTTCTAATAGCTTAGGTCATACCGAGACTCTTTGGAAAATTTGGGCAAAATTGATGGACTAGAATTTTCACTAGAATTTTTTGATTTTCTGCGGCCATATAAGTGATTTTCAGTTTTTAACCAATATTTCAAAAACTTCCACTAGTAACCAATACTTTCGGTTATTTTTCTAATAGCTTAGGTCATACTGAAACTAAATAGTGGTAGTTTTTGAGATGTTGGTGAAAAACTGAAAATCACTTATATGGCCGCAGAAAATCAAAAATTCTAGTGAAAATTCTAGTCCATGAATTTTGTCCAAATTTTCCATAGAGTCTCAGTCAGTATAACCTAAGCTATAAGAAAAACAACCGAAAATATTGGTTACTAGTGGAAGAAATGGCGGATAGATGGATTATTGATAAATTTCAATATTTCATATACCGAGTTCCTTTACTACGGAGATCAATCAATTTGCTATTTTAAGGATCACTTTTAATATTTTATTACGCTGAGATATTTTAATTAGTGAAAAAGTGGTACATAATGAATGAAAAATTTTCGCTGGTATTTACATAACAAAATTAATTCTCTTTAGTTGCCACTTGCGGCGAGTAGCGCAATCTCTTATTTCCCGCTGTCAAAATTCCGCTATCTCATACAGCATCTTCTTGGGCGTGTACTTTTGAATTTTTCAAATTCTGACTGCAAATTTGTGATCTAGGAATTTTGAAAATCTAATAAAATATTTGTACAAAAATACTTTTAAATAAATTAATAGATTTAAAATTACGTTTTAAGACCAAATTAATGGAATGGAAAACGCTCAACGTAAATTAAACCAGGTGATGCGGAAAGTTAGTTTTTGGCTTTAAAATAAATTATTAAAAAATGGCGACAACTAAGTACCGAAACAACGCTCCAAGTTGACAACGATGAAATTTTGAACAAAACCGAGGTGAATCACTTAGAAGTATACCTTGATACAAAACTGATATCTGAAACAGAAAACACTATTCAGAAAAAGCAAATAAATTCATATTCGACCAGTGGAGATTGATAACAAACATATATTGGAGAGCCCCATGGCCAATAAACGCAGACTACTGATGTTCTTAAACAATTCAATCCTTCTGTAGAGATGAGAAGTAGAGGCCAACGCGCTCAAGATGAAAAATAAATATTATAAAATGGCAACCGTGCAACGAAGTGACACGAAGAATGATAATGGTATTGCTGAAAAACGGACAATGGCCAGATTGCAGATCATGATTAATTATACATCTATTTAAATGGGTAGATAGGAAACATGAGGAAGTAAACTATTTTTGTATACAATTCCTAACGAGTATTTCTGTTCGTAAGATTTGACGATCGAGCTTGGATATTCAGAGAAAAATTAATTGATTTTCTGTTAGACAGTGGTCTTTTTATTTATAAGTACTCTGTTTCAAATGTATCGAAAGCTTAATTATTGAAATAGAATCTGAATTATTTTTCTGGATGTTAAAGCTAGGTTAGAGACAGAATTTTGTTAAAAATGTTTATTTACGCTATATTCTTGTTAAGGGTACTGGGGAAGTCGACTTTTTCTTCGTTAGGATATTATATGAAAGTAATGTTAGGATTGTCTGATGGTGAACTTGGTCGCAATAAGGGTCTCACAAAATTTCCTTCTGAGAATGAATTTTTTCATACTGGGATACGAATTTCTCTGCGATGTGGTGGGGTTTAATGATTGTGTTAAAAAGATGTGTATTTTATTATCAGAAACTTCCGTATCTCAATAAAGATTCCATGCGAGTTATTCGGTACTTTACTTAATCTGTTATTGAATTCTTTATTCTTCAGTTCAAGAAACTTAGTATAAAAAACATCCTAGGCAAGAAAACTAATGCCAGACTTAACAACGAATACAGTTCAAATTGTAGACAAGACGTGCGATTCTTTTTATTAAGCAGTAGTTACAGATCAGAGTTGTTTGTTTGAGTGGGAGAATTTGGCGCATGTTAACTTAATTTTCCCCAATTTGCGTTGTTTGCTTGTGGTTATCCTTTGGTTAAATGTTATAATGCTGTTTCCTCCATATGTAGCATCACCTGGGATAATTTGCAGCAATTTTGCAGTGCCCTCTTTAGTTGAAGTGTTTGAGAACGAAGGTGTTTCTCGTTCTCGTTCTTATTCCGTTGTACTATTCATATTTATTTACTGCTAGCAAGACTATTTTGAGGTAGCGATATTATCGGCTTCATCAAATCTAATCGAGTGAGATGGCTCGGCCACGTTGCAAGGTCTCCACAACAACGAATGATTTACAAAGTGTTTCATCAACAACCAGCCGGAGTACGTCGTAGAGGAAGACCCCGACTGCGCTGGCGTGACGTCGTCGAACAAGACCTGCTCGTATTAGGATGTCGAAATTGGAGCGATGGGCTGAGATGGATGGAGGACCATAGTGCGGGCGGCAAAATCCCTTCATGGGATGTAAATGCTAGAGAGAGAGAAAGACTATTTTTATAATTTTATTGTTGATTCAGTTATTGTGTTGCATTCTGTCGGCAATTTATAAGAATGTTCTTCATTATTATGCTGTCCCTGTATACACCTAGGTAGCACCAAGGTAGCCCCGTCCTCGTCGCGAGGGCGGGTACTGCTTCGGCAGTAGCAAAGTGATACCGGGGACCAAATGCATGTGGTATAAATTGGCTAAAACAAACAATGAGTACAACAAATACGGAAAGTAATACCCCAGGTGGTACAGCAGCAGATATGCTGACAAATCCACGCTCTTCGGAGGCAGGCCCAGTAGATTCTGGGGTGGGCCAATCATTGTTTAACTCAATTGGACGAAGTTTCAAATTATCAAGATCACCAAGATCTTCAACTGAAAATATATTCCAGTACGAGAAGGAAAATGCCGAACTCCGTGAACAACTAAGAGAAATAAAGGAATTTACAACTAAATTGAAAGAAGAATTCACAATTTTAAAGAAAGAGAATGAAGAACTCAAAAAAGCAGTTGAAACACGTGAAGAAGTTGGGAAGACACCCAGCCCTACAATCGATGATGACATTAATCCATTCCATACGGATGAAGAAGAATTAGAAAGAGAAACAAATTGGGTGTTGAAACGGAGTAAAAGACCAAGTAAGAAAAGGAAAGCTCAACACTCACCAGAAATGGCAGAAACTTTACCATCAACTTCAAAAGAGGTTTCTAGAAAACAATTAATCATCAATAAACAACTAGCTCTAGAACTACAACAAGCAGCTAAACCAAAAGAAAAACCACCTCCACCAATAAATGACGCTGAGTTCACACCAGAAGTAGAAAAATCACTCAAACGGCAACCAGCTCAACAAAATGAAGCACAGCCAAAGATAAAAGCCCCACCACCGATTTTTATAGTAGGAGTAACCAACTACTCAGAAATCCAAAGTGTAATGAGTAATGTTACGGAACAAGAGTATAAAATTACTACACTGAACAATAATGTATGGAAGATTAACACTTCAAATCCAAACGCATACAGAAACTTGTCAATGAAGCCGAATATGGAAAAATATCAGTGGTACACGTATGAAAATAAAAACGATCGTCCTATCAAGGTCATGGCAAGAGGACTACATCCAACCTGTGAAATTAATTCAATAATGGAGGATCTAGAAAATAAAGGATTTAAAATCCTTGATGCCGTGAACATTATTACAAAAGAGAGACGTAGCGGGGAGAACCGACTAGAACCCGTTTCAAAAAGAGGGCTTCCCCTGTTCATGCTAACCTTTGATAAATCCGAGCAAATAGAAAAAATTTATAATATAACTGGCATACTCAACATGCGAGTAAAGATCGAAGCTGTTAAAAGACAGTACAAGAATAGTACAATGTAAAAAATGCCAAGGCTATAACTATACGCAACGATATTGCGCGCGCGATCCAAGATGTGTGAAATGTGCTGAAAAGCATCAAACACAAACTTGCAAACTATCTAAAGAAGAACCAGCAAAATGTATAAATTGTTATGGGCAACATCCAGCAAGCTACCGAGGATGTGAGGTTGCCAAGCAGCTACAGAAAATGAGGGATCAGGTACGCAAACCCCCTCTAAGTCATCCAAACAAGGATCGAGCAAGAAATGAAGCATCTATGCGTAGGGAGAATTACACATATGCTCAGGCCGCTTCAAATTCGAAAGAAAATGAGACCAACAGTACTGAAAATTTCAAAAATACTGTCCAAGCAATTTTAAAAAGCCTTGAGGAACAGAATAAGCTAAATAAGTTAATTCTGGATCGACTTAATCTGCTAGAAATATCAAGCTCCAAATTAGTTAAACATAAATAATGTATGCAATACATAGTTCAATTCATAATTCCGGAGCAGAAACCAGACATCAAAACTACTCATTAAGAATAGCCATATGGAATGCAAACGGATTAACACAACACCTAGAAGAATTAGAACTATTTTTAAAAACCGAGAAAATTGATATATGCTTAATATCAGAAACACATCTTATCAGCAGCTCCTACGTATCAATCGGGAGATATACCTGTTACCATACCACTCATCCTGCAGAACGAGCAAGAGCAGGGTCAGCTATATTTATTAGGGATAATATCAAACATCATGAAGAATTAAAAATAGAAAAAGAATCCATGCAAATAATCACGGTGATGGTTAAATTTGGTTATCACAACACCTGTAATATATCTGCGATATATTGCCCCCACGGTATAACCTAAAGAAAGAAGACTACATTAACTTGTTCCAGAAATTAGGAAGTACCTTTATTATTGGAGGTGACTTTAATGCAAAAAATACCTTCTGCACGGTTAAAAATTAAAGGATGAAATCCATTCTTTTCCTATCCTTCTGCGGAATAACTATACGTCCATCCTTTTCTAAGGATTAAAATTATACTTCCCAAATAAATAAAATTTATACTTTAAAAATTAAAATAATTTTGTCCTAATTTTAACAAATTTTATTTTTGTCCAACAGATTAAAATTCATCCATCGGACAATGATAATCTTTATTCTTTGGCCGAGTGCCAAAAGCACTCATATATAAAATAGAGTTTGTTCTTTGAAAATGACTAAATTTACTCTTTGTGGCGTATTAAAAAAAAGTCACAAAGAATAATTTTTATCTAATTAAAAGATTAAAATAAATACTAATCATTACCATATTTTATGCAATTCAGGGAAACATTTTATTCTTTTTCAATCAAATTGAGCGTTTTTTTTAAGTGAAGTTTGAGTAAAAAAAGTAGAAATTTTGATAATAAAACAAAGTTTTTTTTATTTAAAATATTGGCAATATATATAATATACAATAGTTTATGAAAATTACATAGATTATATCATATCCGCCCGCATATAATAATCTTCGGATTCATGAAAATCCTAGCATGCTCCTAAATGTTGGATGAAATATCAAGCCGATTACTCGTGATTAGTTCCATATAACTTGTTTTTTTTTTCTAAATAAATTAAATATAATGTGTAGAAACAAAAACTTACCTCTTAATTCAAAGCAGAACCTTTTCAAATGATCGGCATTTCATAACTAAATTTTTAAGTCGAAATTACTAAAACTAAATCAAAATATTATTACCAAAAAAATTGCTATCCCTTATTTCCCCACCAAAGTAATGGAAAAGATAAAGACATGAAATTTTAAATTTTAAGAGTTTTCTGTACTGCAAAAAATATTAATTTATGTTTTAAATGCTAAATAATTTGTCCTGATTTTTATGCAAAACTGCATCATCATCATCGACTACAATCGGTGATGTTAATAAACACAACTAAGACCCTCTGATGGAGTGCAGAATTCAGCGCCGACCCACCGTCCATGTCAATATACAGGTTGACATGGAGCTTGCAATGTGCAGGTGGTTTACTGTAGTTGTGTGAGTAGGTGAATAGGTGAATGGGTTAATGATGTGGCGTGAATGCGTGGTATCACAATGGGCCAAAAATGGCCTAAGTGTCAACCACTGAAACCCCTGAAACCCCATGCAAAACTGAATAAAAATGACAAAATTATGATTTTCTTTACAATTTTTAGTTAAATAAGTATGATTATCAGTTATTATTAGTCGTTTTATCAAATGTTTTCAACCACTTGTTGACCTATACCATTATTCTTCAAATGTATATTTAAGATCTGTATAAGAACATGATTGAGGAGAACACAACTCCAATTAACGTCTATTAATTGCCCATGTGATTATCCTTCATTTGCGTTGGGCCTAAAATAATATTGAAAGTTTAAAGTGGGCAAAACTATATGGGTATTACAATGTACTATTTGGGTATTACACGCACGAACCGTTCTAAAATTTTCTATTTCGCCTAAACACTCGTAACATGTCTTTAATTTTTGAGTTTGATTGATAATTTCTTAATGTTGTATACGATTTATGAGGAAAATGTTTTATCTAATCAAAACGTCTCTATCTACAAAATCATATCACAATGATATCAGTTTGAGCGGCGACAGTAACCTGTTGAAAGTAGGCTGAACCTATTGTATGTTGTAGTCTACGATATTATGTTCTCAACTCATAATTGTATTCTCATAGCCGTTTTGTTACTTTGATTATCTAGAACATTGAACTTCAAATGGGTTAGGTTTAAACTGGATGTGAAGAGTTACAGTATACGTGTTATACTTGTACAGTATCAATAAATTTTATCTGTATTTACATTTCCACTTGTTCTACTCGAGGCGTCTGATTTCGTAAATTATCCGCTAAATTTTTTGAGTTTACCGTAACGATCTCCAGAAAGTTTATGGATGAAAAAAATTAATATTAAATATTTTTGTTGAGAGACCTGGACAGAATTAAGGTTCAATATATCGCGATTCAGTTCCGATAAACTGATATATTTTTATTGATGCGAACGATAATGAGGTGCAACTTAGTTGGGATGCCCTTAGAATTTAAGAGTTAGATTAAAATTAGCATATCATTCTTTATTTACTAAAAATGGAAGATAAATTGATTATTTATACTTTTAAGCTTAAACTATTTCGATAATTTTTATTCCATTTGGAATAAAGTGAACCATTTAGTTAAAATCTATTAATTTTGCTAATATGAAAATATTTTAGGTTTAAATATAGATAAACATTATAAATAAAAGGATAAATTTGTATTTATAAAACGAATAACATGAAAGAATAAAATTTGTTAAAAAATTTGTTAAAATAAAAATAAAAAACATTTAATAAGCAAGAATAATATTTAGGTTAACGAAAAGAATGTGTTTTATGTTCCAAATTGAATAAAATTTATTCAAAATAATTTTATCCTTGGGCTAAAACTAATTTTTATTCTTTCATTTTTAATCGTGTGGGGTTCAAGATTAACCTCTCCAAAAGGCAAAGAGTTACTTGCAGCTGGCCAATACTCAAACTATGAATTTTACTCAGGAGGGAAACCAACGTACTGGCCAACTGATCCTAACAAAGTCCCAGATCTAATAGATTTCTACATCACCAAAGTCATATCGGAACGCTACACCTTCTAAGAAAATGATGAAAGTCTAACATCTGATCATTCTCCTGTTATTATGACGGTTAGTGAAAATGTAATAGAAAAAACCAATTCACCACAGCTCACAAACAACAAAACAAATTGGGAACTGTTTAGGCAGTTGGTAGAGGAAAAAATAGAACTTCAAATGCGAATCAAAAGTGAAAATGAAATAGAAGAAGAACTAGACAAGCTCCTTGATGTCATACAATAGTCGGCTTGGGAATGCACCCCCAAATTATCATCCAGGAAAGAAAACTCCGTTATTTACCCAATAGAAGTAAGAGAACTAGTTCAGGAAAAACGAAAAGCCCGAAAGAAATGGCAGACTACGCGTGCGCCGCAAGATAAAACCACATTAAACAACTCGTGCATCAATCTTAAAGCACTCATAAAAAAAGTGAAAAATGAAACAATTGGAAAATACCTTTGTTTCCTAGCTCCAACTAAAGATACCGACTATTCCCTCTGGAAAGCAACAAAAGGGTTAAAACGACCAAAAACGCAGATCCCCCCCAATCAAAACAAACGATGGGAAATGGGCTAGAAGTGCGAAAGATAAAGCTGAACTATTTGCTGAACATCTTGAAGAAACATTTCAACCTCTAGGTCAGCAGACCAATGACGAAAACACTGCTGATATGCCCAGAATATCTGATTTCGAAGAGACCAGGCCTGTAACATTAAAAGAACTAAAAGCTGAAATTAAGAACATAAAAGTAAAGAAAGATCCTGGTTATGATCTGATAACAGGGCAAATAGTAAAGGAGCTGCCTGAAAAAGGTACCCGTAAATTACTTCACATAATCAATGCGATTCTCAGGAAAAAGCATGTGCCAATGCAGTGGAAAGTAGCAGAAGTAATAATGATTCCGAAACCGGGCAAGCCACCGAATGATAGAAAATCCTACCGGCCAATTTCACTTCTACCAACACTAGCAAAATTGTTTGAGAGACTGTTGCTCAAAAGATTGAAAAGTACCATAGAACCTTATCCCAGAATATCAGTTTGGTTTCAGAGAGAAACACTCAACTATGGAGCAGGTTCATAGGTTTACAGATGTCATTGAGAATACATTAGAAAGGAAAAAGGTTTGTTCTAGTATCTTCTTAGATGTGGCGCAGGCCTTCGATAAGGTGTGGCACAGAGGTTTACTCTTCAAACTACATAGAGATTTACCAAAACAATATTATAGATTTTAAAATCATACATAGAGGAGAATCGCCACTGTTACCGGCTGGCTACTGCCAACCTGCAGATTTTCACTAAGCGCATGCAGAGGCCTCCACGGTGATTTTTGCCGGCTACGTTCTCAGGGAGAAGTGCTAAGGTCGTGGGCTTTGAGGCGTGCATGTGCTTCTGGCTTACACCGTGATTAACAGATAATTATAAAATAGAAAAACGCAAATAATAATAAAAAAAACCCGGATGTTCCGCCGAAATTCGTCGGCCGGAACCTGAGGAACGAACAGCAGATAATAAAAATAATAAATAAATAAAAAAAATGATAACGGAAGAGGTGCCTTGGTGCGCGCATCCATTCGAATTCAAACAGGGCAAAGCCCCGGTTACGAAACTGGATGCGGGCACTAAGGGACCGCCAACACTACACCGACACAGAGGGAGTCTCCGCTCCCATCACACCACACCGAAAAAATTTAATATTTCATTGTTTTAATTTAATGTAAACAGCAAAAACCAAAACACAACTTCCCATGGAGAAAACAAGAGAGGGAGAGAACGAGAGAGAGAAAGAGAGAAATGCGCACCGAGCGTGCACCCGCTGTGCGGCGCTCGATTACAGAAATTTGAAAATTAAATTTAATAAAAAATTTAAGAAAGAAATAATAAAATTTAAAAATTTAAAAAAAAAATAAAAAAAATCGTACCTTAATTATATAGAAAATAAAAAATGTTGCGGCCTTGAGCGGCCGTCATGCCACAGGTGGCCTTGCCCCACCCGGACCGTTGCGGTGCCTTTCACCGATACCAATAATAATAATAACGAATAGCCGGTTGGC